>JAHKQU010000031.1:0-1419657 GCA_020383195.1 Neomicropteryx cornuta
TTTACTATCTGCTATTTTTATAACTGCTACTTTTAATAACTGCTATTTTAATCGCCTGCTATTTTAAATCACCTGTTATTTTTCATCAACTGGTATTTTTATTCACTTGCTATTTTTCATGCTATTTCTTTAAAACTCACATTTTTCATTACCTGCTACTTTTTAATATCTGCTATTTTTCGACAACTGCTACTTTTAATAACTGCTATTTTTCATAAACTGCTATTTTTATTCACTTGCTATTTTTCATGCTATTTTTTTAAAACTGCTATATTTCATTACCTGCTACTTTCTACTATCTGTTATTTTTCGATAACTGCTACTTTTAATAACTGCTATTTTGAATAACTGCTATTTTTATTCACTTGCTATTTTTCATGCTATTTTTTTAAAACTGCTTTTTTGCATTACCTGCTACTTTTTACTATCTGCTATTTTTCTATAACTGCTATTTTTAATAACTGCTATTTTAAATAACTGTTATTTTTATTCACTTGCTATTTTTCATGCTATTTTTTTAAAACTGCTATTTTGCATTACCTGCTACTTTTTACTATCTGCTAATTTTCTATTACTGCTATTTTTCATCAAATGCTATTTTTCATCAACTGCTATTTTTATTTACTTGCTATTTTTTTAAAACTATTCATGCTATTTTTCATAGCCTTCTATTTTAAATCACCTGCTATTTTTCATGAACAGCTTTTTTTATTCACTTGCTTTGCGCTTCACTTGCTTGCTTTTCATACTATTTTTATCTGCTATTTTTCGATAACTGCTACTTTTAATAACTGCTATTTTTCATTACCTGCTACTTTTTACTATCTGCTATTTTTATATCTGCTATTTTATTAACTGCTATTTTTCATTACCTGCTACTTTTTCCTATCTGCTATTTTTATAACTGCTACTTTTAATAACTGCTATTTTAATCGCCTGCTATTTTAAATCACCTGCTATTTTTCATAAACTGCTATTTTATATTCACTTGCTATTTTACATGATATTTTTTTTTAAAACTGATATTTTTCATTACCTGCTACTTTTTACTATCTGTTATTTTTCGATAACTGCTACTTTTAATAACTGCTATTTTGAATAACTGCTATTTTTATTCACTTGCTATTTTTCATGCTATTTTTTTAAAACTGCTATTTTTCATTACCTGCTACTTTTTACCATCTGAACCACATGCTTCTGTGGTCAGCCGTGAGTGAGTGGTGCACCAGTGGAACCCAGCATCAGAAAGCGGCGTTTTGAGTAGCAGTGACCAGGGAAGTATTCCTTTCTGGTCTGCGGGTTCCACCTATCCTAGCAAATTTGTCGCATTTGGCCAGGATGTGTTGTTAAAGAGAATATCTTTTTCGAGCAGGAAATAGCAAGATGCAAATGTTGTCGAGTTTAACTAGTTTCATATTTTATTGTAAAACGCCCCGACGAAATAACATTTAAACTGGAAGTTACATTTTGTGCCACCCCTGGCTGGGGCGATCGGCACGCGGTCCTGACCTGCTCAATGTGCCACGCATTGAGATAGATGCAGAAGCATGCCACGTGATTTTTAAGATTATTATATATTTTCTTTGGAAAAAAACAATAGTCGTTTCGTTTGATGTCTAAAATAACCCCATAAAAGGACGTGCACGAGAAAAAGTTGACCCATTTAGTCCGGAGGCGAGGAAGTCAAGTGATAAGGAATCTCGTTGGAAACACTATTTCTTTTTTATACTTAGGAATGTCCTTACATTTTTAAAAACAATATATTTATTCACATTTTATTACTTTAGAAGTTTAAATTACACAAAAATAATGCAATTTAACAATAGCATTTATAAACAACATATAAAACACATTTTTTCATATTCTATAATTTATGAAAAACCTAATCTTTAATTTGTTTGTTTTGTCCGCATGCTAAACTGTGTAATGTTTTAATATATTGGGCCACACGGCCATTTTGAATTGATTGTCAAGGTTTGATAATTCTTCATGAGCGAAGAATGAGTTAAGAGAATATAATTGAAATTACCTTAAGTGAGAATTCAGACAAAAAGCATCCACTGGCCTGGTCGATCTGAGCGTAGTTTGAGTTTGGTTTAGTTGTTTTGAATTCCTTAAGATACTTTTAGAAATTGATTATAATTTCTCGTTTATTTCAAAACGATTGGCGCCTATAAAACGGACTAAGATTGTTTTTGCGTGGTTCCGTCGTGCCAGTGTGTTGAACTTCTTTTAAAAGCATTTGACAAGTATTTGAGTGGATAAAGGTAGATAAATATACAATTAAATGAATGGATAAAAATCCCAATCTCATATAGATTCAGCTTCAATGCTCCTATACCGAACTTACGAGAGATATTTATTTACAGATCTGTCTCAAGATTTTAGCAATATTATTAAAATGAAAATACTGAAAATATTAAGACAAAAACTCGCTAAATTCAACAATAATAGCGAGCTTTTATAACATTTTTTTTTATTAGATCACCCGAATCAAATATTTCATCATCCATTTGTATAATCAGACCTGAAAGGGTAAAAAAAACATATTTTCTAATATTCAATTAGCAGAAAACATCTGAACCACAAAACACAATAAAATTATCATTTTTTATTTGTTTAAATTCAGCGACCGATTATGCATATTCAACTAACTGAAATTTAGGAATTTATATTGGCGTTAATTGTTTAAATAAAAAATATATGTTGAACTAATAAAAGTGTTGGATTTTTGGTTTTAGATGGCGTTTATTGACAATTTTAATGTAGCGACTGTGTTGATGCATGTTTAGCCAATACAATTTACACTCATATTGACGCCGTTCACCAGAAAATAAGAAAGTTTATTTGAGGTATTAATCACTGTCCTACTGGTATATATTAATGATATTCAATGCTAAAACAATTTCATTTAAAAGACAAACGCGTAATTATTTGAATTATAACGGACTAAAAATATTCTATAAATTATCGGAAAATTAAAAAAAAAAAATGAAAACCGTTTTACACTATATTAAAACAAATATTATTGAATAAATATCTTTACTCGGAGACTTTATTAACGACACATTTGACAAAAAAATATATCCCGCTATATCTGCCATAACTGTGTACAAAATTCATAGTTATAATATAAATTATTTTCTTATTTTCATAATAAGTATATCGATTGACCGCGATGATGCCCAAAAATGCCCAAAAATGCCCAAAATGAGAAACAACTGTCAGTCGTGCGGTGGTGAATCGCACTTCGGAAATTATATTCGCACACTAGTTGATAGATTGCGATTCAAGTAACGATATCAAAGAATAGTTAACCTAATATTAGTTTCGGCATTTGAAATTAACAAAAACTAATCTAAAATTTGAACCGCGGACGTTTCGACACGATCACAAGGTACTTTCTCGCTTAAGACATTGTAAAAACAGCGATAAGACAGTTATAATAATTTTCTTGTTACTAATCTTTGTTTTACGGTTACCTGTGACTGGCTGTTAATGCTCATAGAAAAGGATAAATTATTAAATTATATATAATAGTGTTAAAATTCTTCTCACATTCTAGTCATATTAAAATATAAAATATTATATGTATAATGTATGAATACTTGTTAAGAGAATAATGAAAAATTGTACTTTAATAATAATATAAATGAGAACCAAAATAAAAACATTTAATATATTATTATGAATTGTTTTATTTCCATATTTAAAACATAACCTGTTTGCAAAATGTCAAATCTGTGAAACAATAATCCAACTATTCACCAAAAGAAGGGTATATTGTGCGCATTTGAATGACGTTGAATATTAAATAAATTATTAGTAAAGAAACATTTTTAAACAAGCTTTTATTTAAGTGCTTGAATGCGAATACAAAATATCGTGACTGTGCTGTATACAAGAATATAATATTTATGTGGGTACTTACAACATTATTTTGGTTGAATATTGCTTTATTTATATGTATTACTCAATTGACACGATAAATGAGAGTTGCAAAGATTTTGAAAAATTGCAATTTACTAATTCTAACGAATATTCTGCAAACGTCATTAAAAGATTACAAAATTAAAAACACGTTCACCGAAAAATAAGAAAGTTTAAATGCAACAAATGTGATTATGCAGGTTCAACTAACACGACTTTACGAAAGCATATAAACTCCGTTCATCGGAAAATGAGAAATTTTAAATGCAGCGAATGTGTTTCTACAAGTTCATATAATGGATTCATATTGACGCCGTCCACTGAAAATAAGAAACTTTAAATGTAGCGAGCGTGATTATGCAAGTTTAACTAAAGTACTTTAATAAATACATATTAACGCCGTGGAATTTGTGAGGCCCATTGTAACGATTTCTAACCTAATATTTTTAATTTACTCGTATGAAATTATCTCTATATCGTTACCTGTTTAGAATACTCCTGTAATCTTGTAACAAATTTTGTTAACTTCGTAAAATAAACAATTACTTATATGAGCTTATTTTCCTTAATCTCGTTTTTAAGAGATTAGTAAATATCACCGTATTTTAATGTTTACAAGGTTTTATAGTTCTTGACTTAACCTTAGTAGTTTATTTTTTATTACATGGGGTGTAAAAATGTTCTGGAAGCCTAAAAATGATTATTGGTTAAGAACATATTCAGCTGGTAAAATAATTTGTGCCTGAAATAAGTCATATTTAGTATGTTTGATATTCGATTTCGAAGAGAAAAAAAGAAAAAACGATTTTGGGGATTGCACGGATAACGCTGGGAAGAGAAATTTGACGAAGGTTGGAGAGAAAAGGTTTCAATATTTGGTTGCATCTTCTCAACTTGTGTCTTAACAGAATTTTCCTGAACGCAAGGCTTCTAATCTATTTTTTACAGGCATTTTTTGGATGACCTGGAGGTAACGTTGCACTATGCAGTTATATGCTAGCGTCTACTTCTCATGCCACTCGCCCAAATTAGTTATTTACCACATCTAAACGATAAATATATTTTGTTATAAGAAAGATGGTTCGCAAGAATTAAGAATGTTGATATCTAAATATTTTATTATAGTAATTACTAGGGTACTTTTCTTTATTTTAGTTTATTCATCAAATTTACAATTCCTTCCTTTTATGTACCAGCGAAGCCCAAGGCTTATCTGCTGGAAGCCAGGTGTGTACAATACAGATATTATTAATTGTGAAATATTTTCAAATTATTTTTTTCTGTATTTTACACGTCCTTTACACATACATTGAGATATATTTTTAAATCTTAGTAGTAATAATAATAAACACGCTAATAAGTCAATTTATTTACAATTAATTTAAGAGAGTGTTTTTGTGCGATTTCATAGCAAATATTTCTAATATTTTATATTTATTTTTTTATGTTTAATATTACTTTCAATTAAAGATCTTGGCAAATTATTAAAAAAGAATTAATGAATTGTAAAGCTCGTTTGCCATAAACATTTTTAAATGCAGGTATAAACAACATTTAATTATGTATTTGCCGTGTACTTTAAATATGTTGAACGAGTGTTTTGAACTTGTCAGAGTCGAAGAAGTTGACCACCATCCTATACTATATAAACATCCTATACTATATAAACATCCTATACTATATAAACATCCTATACTATATAAACATCCTATACTATATAAACATCGCGTTTGCCAGGAGAATTGTTACAATATTTAATCTAAAGTAGTTTGTGTAGAAAATCATTAACTTTTGTAGCTGTAATTGCCGTATTCTTTGATTCGGCAATGGTAATTAAAATTAATTGTATCGCCTTTAATTACGGTAATTGGGAGGGGGGGCGAGGCAATTACCCAATGCCCTTTGCGCAACCTAACGATTATGAGAAAACTATTGTTTTCAAAACACGTTTGAGAAAAATTTCCTCGATAGAAAAAATTTACCTTTAAAATTTGCTTTCAGATCGTTTTATTTATTTATATATATTCATCGGTAAACTCACATCGTTACAATAATAAAAGAAACAATATTAACAGTTATAAGGTCGATTATGAGTTACACATTTAAATCTAAATAAGGCGACAGTTGAAAAACAAAACGAAACAAAAAAAAAAAATGGAGAAAATAGAAAATTACCACAATGGACATAAAATATTAAATCCATACAAGCGAAAGTAAATCATTACTGTACGCTTTGTGGTCGGTGTGAGTGTAGTGTAAGTAATGATGTGTTTATGGGTGTAAGTGTGTGTGAGAGGGTATCAACTAAGTTATTTTTATGGGAGAAAATGGTGTCCCGAATGCAATTTATAAATGATTTGTCTGTTAAGTAAAATATATACGCTCATTGCTCTGCATAAAAAAGAATTCTTAGCGTAATTATGTAAAATTTAGATTTAAAAGGCAATGTCGGTAATCATTAGCAATCTTCTAAAGTCTGAATCGAAAGATAATTTATAGCTTAGATATGATTTGAAGATAACAAATTTTCTAATTTAATAAAATATTTCTGCACCTTTCAATTCGAGTTTTGTTTTGTTTTGTTTTACAGTTACTTAAATACTTACTTATGTATGTTGATAACATTGTCAAAATTTACCGTTCATACTATTTTTGTTATTAATATTATAGATATTTTATTACATTTGAGGCATAATAATTACATCGATTTAAATGACCACCAAAAATAAAATTTTACAAGAAATCTATATTATGATGCATCCTATTACTTTTTTAAATACCCTGCTGTAGGGTTAACTAAATAATTTGAATTATGCAATAAAATATAGCAAATATATTGGTTGTTATTTGTTTAAACACTGTATCTGCAAAATTAACTATTTGCATCACTCTTTCTCGTATATTATTTTCTATTAATTTGGCACTACATTTAGTAACATATACAGGGTGTCCCATAAGTGGTGGATCAAACGAAATCAGGTGATAGGAGAGGTCATTTGCAATCAAATTTAATATAGACATGGTCTACCAATTCTCAATGGTTTAGAAGTTATACCACTTACAACCACTTTTTTGAAAATACTGAATAAAAATCATGAATAAAAAATGATCAATTTTTCAAAATTTTTTTTTCTTGTTTCGTACTTATTAGTAATTTATCTTTCTAGTAAAAGTATTTTCGTGAACTTTTCCTCGATATTAAAAAAGTAAACTTGAGTTTTGTCATAATTTACTATTTTCATAAAAAAAATACTTCAACTTTGTATAAAGTTTACCTAAAAAAAATGTACTACGGAAAGTTGTACCACCACTTTAAAAACTTCTACTGTTCATACTGATTCTAATTAAATTCATTAGTATTTATTATTCTGATGTGCATAAGCAATGCTTTAATTCTGAAAAGTATCAGGAGCGCGCGACAAATTAACTTCGGCCGCTACCAGGTAGTAATTACTCGTCATTAGCCCCTTTCTCCTTACCTCTTCGCCCGCCTAATTCAGTATTTGAAGTTTTAGTAGGTACCTTGTTAAGTTAGTGCCTCGCTATCTGCTTGTAACTACACATGTTCCCTTTGTTTTATTCATTTTTAACCTACGACTTTGCTTTGTTTTGTTTGTTTGTTTGTTTGTTTTGGAGCTAGGCTTATTTAAATTTCATTGTGCTTGTGAATTGGACACAGCTTTGCTTGAAAGCTACACTATTCCAGAATGGACCACAAGGTTTACACCCCGCGCGAATATGCAGAGATGCATTTCATCTACGGGCTGTGCGAAGGAAATAGTCGGCGAGCTGCGAGAGAATACCGAATTCGATTCCCGAATCGTGAACGCTTTCCTGATTACAGGGTGTTTTCTCGGGTGCACAACTCGTATTTACGAGGTGAAATCCCTGGTGTTCCATATCGAGATGGAAGACCGATGAGGGGCGAAGTTGAGGAAGATGTGATTGCCTTGGTGCGAGAGGACCCTTCTACTAGTGTGCGTCACATTGCAAGATATTCTGGTATTCCAAAGTCCACTGTGCAACGAGTGTTATGTAGAAACCATTTGCACCCTTTCCACGTGCAACGTGTGCAGGCGCTTTTGCCCAGAGACTACGCTTTACGGGTAGCATCCCGGCAAGATGAAAACTTCTTTGATTCGATTTTGTGGAGCGATGAGTCTACATTTAAAAGGGTTGGCGTATTCAACATGCACAATATGCACTCTTGGTTGGTGGAAAATCCGAGAATTATAAGGAGAGATCGCTTTCAACATCAGTTTGGTGTCATTCCGTGGGCGGGAATACTCGGTGGTAGGCTGATAGGGCCATTTGAGCTGACACGAATATTCAAAGGTAGACGATACTACAGTTCCTGCGGCATGATCTTAACGGACTTCTAGCAAATTTCCCACCGGAAATACAGGAAAGCATGTGGTTGCAGCACGATGGAGCACCACCTCACTTTGCAGCCAATGTCCGCAATCTCCTAGATAACACATACCCCAATCGCTGGATAGGAAGAGGGGGAACTATCCTCTGGCCAGCGCGCTTGCCGGATCTGAATCCCCTCGATTACTTTGTTTGGGGCTACTTCAAGGAAACGGTATACCAAGACGAAGTTCAAGACGAACGACAACTAAGAGAAGAATTGAAAGCTCCAGCAGTTGTCGTTCCTAATAATGATAGAGCAATGCTAAATCTGAAAAGAAACATTTTAAGAAGAAGTCATCTATGCATGAGAGTGGGAGGAAGACATTTTGAGCATCTTTTCTAGAAAAAAGTTGCAATAAATGATACATTATTACAGATACAAAAATATATTTTATTTAGCTTGTTTTATTATTGACTGACCCCTCTCATTGAAAAACTACTACTAAAAGTATGGAAACATTGACAATACCAATAAATTGTACCTTCTTTAGAATCAGTATGAACAGTAGAAGTTTTTAAAGTGGTGGTACAACTTTCCGTAGTACATTTTTTTTAGGTAAACTTTATACAAAGTTGAGGTAATTTTTTTATGAAAATAGTAAATTATGACAAAATTCAAATTTACTTTTTTAATATCGAGGAAAAGGTCAAGAAAATACTTTTACTAGAAAAATAAATTACTATAAGCTGAAAACAAGAAAAAAAAATGTTGAAAAATTGACCATTTTTTATTCACGATTTTTTATGTAAGACGGGGTAAGTATTTTCAAAAAAGTGGTTGTAAGTGGTATAACTTCTAAACCATTGAGAATTGGTAGACCATGTTAATATTAAGTTTGATTGCAAATGACCTCTCCTATCACCTGATTTCGTTTGATCCACCACTTATGGGACACCCTGATGTCGCTGGCATACTGTCAAAGCCGTGATATTACAATTTCACTGGTGATATTATAATTGCACGGTTTATTGACAATCGGCTTAATTTCTTACAATTTATTGTCTTAATTTCACGGGGTCACTTTAGTGCATAACTGGTTGGCGCTAGATATAAATAAAATTAATATGTGAATATAGGTTATAAAAATTACAGCTTTTAGGTGGGAAATTAGCTTTGTTAGAGTTTATTATACTATTAAACTATAGTAATATTTTTGCTATTCGGATATTCACGATTAAAATTTACAATTATTTTTAATATTTAAAAATATATTAATCGGTCGTGTCAACTATTTTTCTTTCCTACTTCTATATTTTGTAAAAAAAATAATCAGGTCGAAATGTCAAAATGAACTGTCTGAAAATGTCAGAACTAGGTTAAGTGAGGTTATAATTATGGAAGGAAACGAAAATAAATCCGCTCTCAAATTAGAACAAAACGATGACAATGTTACCGTAAAATATGAGCAATCAGTTGATTGCAACCCGTCCAGCAGCCATTTCGACGGGACGCAACAGCCATCGTGCGAAAATAGTCTTGATCCAGATCGTTTTAGTGAATCGCACATTGAATACAAAAGATTCTATGGTTTCCAGAAAGAAACGATAATTAATCACCACTGCGATTATTTTGAAGAGGAAAATACTAAATTTATCAAATCGGAAGCTAATATTTCAAGTGGAGAATATTGTGTTAACGCAGATCAAAAATTCAAATGTAAAACAACGCAAAATGAAGAAACATCCATTTTGACAACAAATGAAATCGGCTTTGCGTGTCGTAGTTGCAAGTGTACCGTTGATAATTGCGGTTTGATAAATAGCGTACTTAATCAACACGAGTCAAATTTATTATGCTTGGATTGCAAAGAAAAGGAAAAACTTTGTTTAACAATGACTGCTCCTCTGAACAAAAAACGCTCTAAATTACATAAAATTAAAAAAAGAAATTATAAATGTAACGAGTGTAATAGGACATTTAAGCAAAACTCTATTTTATTAGGTCACATTGATTCTGTACACAAAAGAATACGATTCAAGTGTAATGAATGTAACAAGGATTTTATGAACAAATATTATTTGGTGGATCATATTAATGTAGTTCATCGGAAAATTGGAAAATTTAAATGCAGCGAATGCAATTACACATGTACTAACAAAACAAATTTGAAGATACATGTCGATGCAATTCACCGGAAAATAAGAAAATATAAATGCAGCGATTGCGAATATACCAGTGCATATAAAACACATTTAAAACAACATATCGAAGTAATTCATCGGAAAATAAGAAATTTTAAATGCAGAGAATGCAATTACACATGTACACGTAAAACCATTTTGAAGATACATGACGATGCAATTCACAGAAAAATAAGGAAATTTAAATGCAGCGAATGCAATTACGCATTTACAAACAAAACAAATTTGAAGATACATGTCGATGCAATTCACAGAAAAATAAGGAAATTTAAATGCAGCGAATGCAATTACACATGTACAAACAAATCAAATTTGAAGATACATGTCGATGCAATTCACAGAAAAATAAGGAAATTTAAATGCAGCGATTGCGAATATACCAGTGCATATAAGACAGGTTTACAACGCCATATCGATGCAATTCACTGGAAAATAAAATTTAAATGCAGCGATTGCGAATATACCAGTGCATATAAGACATGTTTACAACGCCATATCGATGCAATTCACAGAAAAATAAGGAAATTTAAATGCAGCGATTGCGAATATACCAGTTCATATAAGACAGGTTTACTACAGCATATCGATGCAATTCACTGGAAAATAAAATTTAAATGCAGCGAATGCAATTACGCATTTACAAACAAAACAAATTTGAAGATACATGTCGATGCAATTCACCGGAAAATAAGAAAATTTAAATGCAGTGAATGCAATTACACATGTACAAGTAAAACCAATTTGAAGAAACATGTCGATGCAATTCACTGGAAAATAAGAAAATTTAAATGTAATGAGTGCGATTACACGAGTACATATAGAAGACAGTTACAGAAGCATATCGATGCAACTCATCGTGAAATTATTAAATTTAAATGCAGTTAGTGTGAGTACACGTAAAGGACAGTTACAGAAGCATTCACGGGTGTATGCCGATGTCCTTTTAAGTGGTTGATATAGATCAATAATCAAACATTAATGAGCAAAAAATATTGTAAAAATGTTTCCTAATTACGAAAAGAACGAATTCTAAATTTTAAAGAAATAATTTGAATGTTTGAGAAGGCGATTGAACGCATGGCGCGGTTCGCGAAGCAAGCCCTTCGAAGAAAAACAAAGTTTTTTTAATTATGCAATTATTTTAGTATTAAGGGCTTTTTTTCAGGGGACCGGTTTAGCTGTCGATCCCTGGCCTGCCCTAGAACAGGTTAGAGCGAGATTGTCATTCGCGCCTTTTGGTCGACGCGTTCACAAAAGTCAACTTTTATTGCTAAAGTCATCTTTTATTGAATTTAATTTAAATTAAGTAGATCCGGTTAAATTAATTTCCATTCATATAATCAAATTAATTAGTATTTGGTGTTAATTTCAGTCAATCATTAAAAAATAAAGTAGGTATTGTAGTGTAACAACACAATTGAAATAAAACGTGATATTATTTCGCTCTAGCTTTGAAATAAAACCACTTTCGTTATAAAATAATTTATTAAATTTTATGTCCGCGCCCGTAATATTAGCACGATTAAACGCGCTTTGCCTTAATTAAAAATAAACATTAAATTATACACTTTTATTATCTTTTCGTCCCTGCAACATTTTAAGTTAACATAAAATAACAAACCCACGCATTAATTACATCAGAAAATGAAATAAAATTGAAAGCAGGCAGTGCGATTGCACAAATTCAATAAATACGAATTAAAAAAAACTATCGATTTGCAATTACAAGCGTGCAAACAAAACTCTATTAAAGAACCGATTAGGTAACATTTACTATTAAACTTTAGGTACTTACCTAAGTACTTAAATAGTACCTAAAAGAAGATCTTTTGTTCAAAAAAATTAATTATATGATTAGCATAATCAAGTTTTTTTTACATTTAAAGACACCTCAAAAAACAATTTTAATATGCAGATGTGATGCTCACCATTATTTTTATATTTGGTTGAATTGAAATTGAAATTGAGTGTTCGTATATTTGAAATAATTGTGTTTTAATGCTATTATAATGTGCTGTTCAAAAACTATTTAAGTGAGGATTTAATAAAATTAATACAAATTCTAAAATCCTAGATTATTACTGTATTATAATAAAAAATATATAATAATATATTTGTGCACTTCTCTTGCATTTACTTTGAAATATATTCATTTAAATATTTGGCAACTGCATTTTTTTTAAGTAGATAGTGTTTTTTAAGCGAAAGCCAATTGTACGAACTTGTATCAAACTCTGCGCGAGCTGCCGCGCGGCTCAACCGAGAGTGCGCTTATTGAATCCCTCTTATTAGTGCGGCGTGAGGGTTGCTCATATCAAAAATTGTTTCAAATAAAAGTTGTAGGGAAATTAGAGGTCTACAATTAACATTTCGAACGAAATTGATCCTGTCATTATTAAGGGAGGTATGATTTTTGTATTTTGAAAAAGCACTTTATCCCACCCCTAAGACTAATGGTTGGCGCTATCAAAAAAGTTTACTTTTTGTAATTTTTCAGCCCCTTTTTAGGGAATAATATTATATTTAAATTAATTCGATATTTTATATACTAAGAAAGTTATAGCAAAATTTCACTTTTCCCCTATCTGATTTTGACCCTTAGCGAACTTGACCGAGATTTTATGACCTTAAATTTTATGTATCAATTTGAAAGTGATTGGTGTGAAATGACGGCAATTATTGTGTCCACAAGAAAGTGATGAAATTTCTTTTCTAAAACATTAAAGATAGTCTTCTTTATCCGATATAAAAAAATCCAAAAGATCTGATACAAGTTTTTTTTAAAATTAAAAATATTAGCCGAAAACAAAAATAGCATAATAATGTAAATAAAAAAACCAAAAAAAAAAACAAAAAAGTTTAAAAGGCTTAAAATTTAGATATTGCCGAAAAGGTGAGCAATTAATAAATTCTTTCGGTGTTTTTTCACCCACGCTATCTGATGAGGGTTAATCACGGGTGAGGGTTAATCCCTAGGGACCCCTTCGGTTCCCCCTCTGGTAGGATAGTGGTAACATGTCCAAAATAAATCGCATCCGTTCGAATATTTATGTCAAGATTGCGGGCCACTTCATTAGGAAACACTAGCAAGTTACGTGGAACCCATTCATTTGCTGATTCGTCAAATCTCATTATTCAGCTTAAAAGATGCAGAATTATCTCGAAAACCTTTGCAAATGCGCAAGTAATTGCCACTGGCCGAAAATTCTCGATAATATCCTTGCTACCCTTTTTATGCACCGGCGTTACTTTAGAAATCTTCCATCTTTCAGGAAACGTGCTTTGAGATATACAGAGATTGAAAATATGCCTCAGCGGCGACTTAAGACTCTCTTCACGTCGTAACGTTATTGTTAAGTTATTTTGTTGTTTTTATTCATCATTTTCAAAAAACAAAATAACTTAAAGGCTATTAATCTATTAATCTAATTATTAATTATTAATAAGGATCCGCTGTCGATTGAGAGATTAAGAAAAAAGAAAAAAGCATTTCGTCTATTAGTTGTTAGTTGATCAGAGTGAATACCCCTCTACTTGTCTCTGCTTCTGTTTTACCGTTAAATGTTCCAACTTCATGTAATGAGTGTAATAAACCGTTGAACTTAGGCATTCAGTTTAATGGAAAAACTTGTGTTCTTGAATTATTAGAACCTATTGAAGAATTACGGTTAGCAAGAAATATTCCTACGAAATGGTTATCATATATTTATTGATAATGCATTCTGTTGGTATTACCAATAATTTTTCAAATTGGTCAGTTAGTTTCAAAATTGAGGTTAGATTTTGGCGTTAGTGATTACCGTTATAATCTTTTGGGATTTTTGCGCTCCAGACATCCAGAACCTGGTCAGTCTATGCATGTGTTTGTGCCACTAATGGAACGATATTTTGGTCGTTTTGGGCTTTTTTGGAAGCAGCCTCTGTTTACTTTGAGAATTAAAAAGATTCTCGTCGCACTTATTTAGAAGTTGATCCAGGCGATATTAAAGTTCGCGGTCTTCTTGACAGTGGAAGTGTTGCCACTATATTTGGTGCTAACTCTCACCTTAGATTACTAAAATTAGGTTAGAGAAAATATTATCCTTATTTCTATAGGAAAAAATAACCTAAGCACAGCTAACTCATCCTTAAACCTTTAGGAAATATGTATTTGCTTTTTACATTTAATAATATTTCTCACGTAATAAAAGCATTAGTTGCGGCGGATATTTCATTTTCTCTTATTTTGGGGGTTAATTTCTTTAAGCATTTCCAATTGAACTAAATAACTGTTTTAGTGAGCTCGTATTAAGCGAATGTGGTGTTCCTCAGGGGTCGAAGATCGGACCGACTGCTTTCGACGCGTCGCAGACGATACTGCTCTTGTAGTGACCAGATCAGATAAGCTTCAAAAAGACTTCGATAACCTCCAGCGATGGTCCCATGTTAAAGGACTAATAAATTAATTCATATCCGTTCGAAACATACTCCCCTTATAAATTTACCATTAAAAAACCACTCCCTGAAATGATCCAGCCAATCGTAGTTGTGACCCTATAGAGGTGGTTGATACCTCTAAATACTTGGGTCTTATGGTTGATGGTGCATTCCACTGGCGATCCCATGTTGACCTAGTATGTAGTAAACTGCGTGTATGTTTGCAGAAATTTCACCATCTTAAGCACCATTTAAATTTTATTACTGTGTTAACAGTTCACAAAGCGCTGGTGGAATCCATTATCAGTTATGGGCTGATAGTTTACGGCAGAGGGTATAAAACTTACCCAAGTAAAATACAATCTCTACAGTTTCGTATACTTAAAACAATTGTACCCAACAAAGTAAAAACGATGTTGGAGGGCTCTTTGAATTCTGCAAGGTCTTCATGGTATCTCAAATGTTTAATTATAAAATATTTATGGAGTATTTCTCACGTGAAGAATTCATAGTCTTTTTCACATAAGGCAATTAGCATCACAAATACTCATTATACCGAAATATAAAAATATATATGGAGAAAGGCAAACTAAAGTTGTGTTAAGAAATTAAAAAAAAAGAGTGATGTAAAAAAAGATCTAAAATTATACTTATATTTCTCAAGTCATTCATCTTGCTAATGAAATGTTTTTAACAATAGGTTAAGGTGTATGTTATAAAAAAAAATAATAAAAATAAATATTTAAGTAACATGTTACTAGATAATGTCTATATAGACTGGTATCTGGTAGACGAGTCAGCAGGCTCTTCCAGGACTTGTAAACTGCTTGGGTACTTAAAATATGTGAAATAAAGGTCGAGAAAGCGACATTGAATTTGAAGATATAAACAAATTTTTGAAATGTTTGCTTATTATATAGGTACCTACTATATAGAAAACTTTTATAGAAAAAACATGTTTAGAAAGAGAAGACACAGTGTTTTCCATAATAAAACCTATTATATAAGTTTAATAAAATAGTTACATCAATATTAACAATTGAAAACATTAAATACCATAATATAACGGACCAAATATCTACATGGTAGCTGGCCATCTTGCCTTCCACCTTTCTCAAATAACCGACACTACAGGGTCTAAACACCTCATTAATATTTCACGATCCTTGATCCTGGGTTTAGTCATAAACCCAGGCTGCTAATGTCGGCCACAGTTCAATACATCTGTAGGTTCTTGGACGCCATTGCATTTCACATTTTCTGAGCACTCGAGATTTTATTAATTCTGTGAACAGTCTTGTGCAAACTGTGTTTTCAAATAAATTATTTGAGTGAACGAGTTGTTACACTCGCTGCACGTGAACTTTTTAATATTTCTGTGAACAGTATCAATACGTAACATCTACTTACTTTTATTAACAAATAATTTGTTACACTCGTTGCACGTATATTTTTTGATATTTCTATGAACAGTATCAATGTGTGTATACAAATAACTTCTTTTAGCAAACGATTTGTTACACTCGTTGCACATGTACCTTTTAATATTTGTATAAACAGTATCGATGTGTTTCTTCAAGTTACATTTTTTAGATAACGATTTGTGATATTCTCTGCATTAGAAGTTTCTATTTACTTTGTAATGAGAATCAACCTCTTTAATTTCACTCTTCAGTTGATCGAGTGTACCTAATACTCGTATTGTATCAATTTTACAATCTTTTATTGGGTCGAATGTTTGAGTCTCAGTTTTGACGAACGTTATATCGCCGATCTCAATCTCATCTTGAACAGTGATATAATCATAGCTACTTTCCTCATTTTTCGGTATATTATTGGCAGAATTGATTATGTTACTAATATTCAGATCGAATTCATTTAACCCGTGTGAACTGTTAGCGGGATAGTCTTCTGCACTATTTTCTGTTGACGTTGTTGGTTGATGAATATCCATCAATACATTATCATCAATGCATTATGCTTTGATGATATCTTGTCGGGACATGTTTCTTTATGTGCACGAACAGAACAATGAATCTAGTACAGACTTGTAGGGTTGTTGGAAAATATACTCTTATCTAATGTCCCGATTCTGACTGTCTCTAAAGTGGTATTTTTGGGGTTGCCACGTTTAGTATCAGAATGCATATGTGCGCGGTCTTTTCCCAATTTTACCGATTGTTTATTATGTTTTAGTTGGATATTATAACAACCATTAAAAATTCACCTAAAATATATTAATGATAACAAATTAATCGATTAAAAAATGTTAAAATTATTTTTTCAATCTTTCGTCTGGGTTGTATTTTAATCATTTCATTGTATTTTCTTCAATTTCCTATTTTATAATAGCCGAGTAATAAACTAAAAGTAATTTATAAGGAAAAAGTAAATAGTAAAAAGTTCGATGTAAGTAGAATATTGATTGTTCCTACCCGCGTGAAACCTGCTTGGCGCGTCTTCATTGTTTATTGACGTAAATAATCATTTTTGTTTAGTAGTTATATTAAGAAATTATGTGTCATGAACAGTTACCTGAGACCTATGGGTATTGCATATATTTTATTCCTGTTCCTTCTCGCCGCGCATGTGACTCCCACGACTCCCATAATATTTCACATCTGTGGTCGAATTGTCTCTGGTCTGGGAACTTTGGCGGGAAATCATGCGTCCACTGTTTGACTGCTTGATGTATTTCTTCGTTGGCGATTTTACTTCGACCGCAGTGACTCTCGCGTTTTAACAGCGTTTCTGTTCGGATAGAATTTAGCAATCTAAATCCATTTAGTTTTGGTTTAATAATATGGAAAGCCAGCGAGGGTTTTCGGATGAGCCCGAAAGAGAAGAAGTGGTGGTCTTTTCGGAGAATATAACAACCCGACGTCTCAAAAACGTCCAGAACTTCGTCGCCTTCGTCTGGATCCAGCTCTACGGACAATACCAGAAAAAGAAAAATGAAGAACTTGAGGAAAAGACAGAAGAGAATGGAAAAGAGGTTTGAGAGGTGGCCGACCAGGTGAGCGAAATTTCTATTTTCGTTAGAGAGGTTGCTCAACCCTTTAAGGCCGTTTCTCTCGAGGAAAGTAAATTTAGTGAACCCGATCCAATGATTGACAAAAGCCTAGAGCAGGCTAGTATCCAGGGTGGTGGTTTTTGTCCCGCCCAGACGCTGGACACCAAAAACTACTTCCGATTGACCAGGTTACAACCACTCCGAAAGAACCATCATTTCCTAAAGCGGACAGTGATAAGACAGACTCGCTGAATCAGTTACAGACTTTCAATACTCCTGATTGGGAGAGAGTAAGTTATTTAGACACGTTGAAGAAGTATCTTGCTTCACCTGGGTTCGGAGATCTTGAAGTTAATCCTGAACTCAAGCCATCTGATTCTAACTCAGGTTGGCTTCGTGGAATGGACAGTGTTATGGGAGCCATGACACATGCTCTTCTATTGCAGAAAGATGCTCGCAAATCAGGATTAGAGATAATAATTGATTGGTCTGCTGATAAGGACACGATCCTTACTTCTGATAATTTATATTAAAAAATAACGGACCTCTTTTCATAGCAATCAGAACACCGTAAGATTTCCGGTGACATTCTACAGCGTGCTTGCAGAAAGCGAGCTGAAGTTGTTGACCTTCTTAGAAGTTAGATTCTCGCAAATGTCAAGGACAATTATTTGAAGGAGAGCCTGCGAAAGGTATCACATTGATCTTGTCAGATCAGCTGCAAAAGCAAAGGGCGCTGCAAAATGGCTTTGGTGATGTGTCAAAGACAACACGGAGTTTTGTCTTTGAGCTTGATTCTTTTACAACACAATGATGAGGATTTTAACACGTTTGCTGATAAGCTGATGTTTGATTGGTAATAAGTTCCATATGACCAAGATATATTAAATATTCCTGCATAAAATCCACATAACGCTTTTGAAGAATTGAACCAAGGAGTAAAAAAAATCATCACATCATTTGGCATCAATTTTCACTGATAAAAGATGATTGGGAAG
Organism: Neomicropteryx cornuta; assembly: GCA_020383195.1. NCBI lineage: Eukaryota > Metazoa > Arthropoda > Insecta > Lepidoptera > Micropterigidae > Neomicropteryx > Neomicropteryx cornuta. Next base: position 18,913 of record JAHKQU010000031.1, read on the forward strand.
TAGAATCTATTACCAATATCAATTAGGGCTGTAGATACAAGGACAATTTGAGTATTAGTAGACGAACTTGTCAATATACGACGAACTGCTGAGTCACCTTTGACCTCACTTTCTGGTACTCAATGACGCACCCTGTTCACTGTAACTTTTAAGATGTAAATGTGTTAGGTCAACCCTTGCAAAACCTACAAAAATATTTTGAGGGGCAGCTTTTGATGTATTTAAAAAAGTATTGTTTGCGTTGGTTTAAAACTCTAAAAATACGATAATTTCATAGTGCAGTCAAAGTTCGTACCTACGTATAACACACTAAGGGTTCTTTTTCGTGTCCCAATAAACTCGAGGTTTCTCAAAATCTAAAGGGCATTTTTTATCCTCACAGGATCCTTATAAACTACGCAAAAAGCAACGCGGAATGACTGTTTTTTAGCGTCAGGCGTGAGACGTCAGCGTTTGTCACGTTAAACCGGTTCATAAACACCTGCAAGGAATGCACGATCCATCTCTTTTATTCGCGATTCTACCTCAAAGGGACAACTTCAAAGGGTTTATATATAAATAACGCCGTGTGTGCGAATGAGAGGCATGATATACAATGGCAGAGAGAGAGAGAGCATGTACCATAAAGAAGATAGTAACATAAGATATAAACAATTTTTGAAATGTTTGCTTATTATATAGGTACCTACTATATAGAAAACGTTTATAGAAAAAACATGTTTAGAAAAAGAAGACACAGTGTTTTCCATAATAATACCTATTATATAAGTTTAAACAATTAGTTACATCAATATTAACAATTGAAAACATTAAATATCATAATGCAACGGACCAAATACCTGAATGGTAGCTGGCCATCTTGCCTTCCACCTTTCTCAAATAACCGACACTACAGGGTCTAAACACCTCATTAATATTTCACGATTCTCGATCCTGCACTGACTAAACCCAGGCTGCTAATGTCAGCCACAGTTCAATACATCTGCAGGTTCTTGGACGCCATTGCATTTCTCATTTTCTGAACACTCGGTGCACTCGAGATTTTATTTATTGTGTGAACAAACTTGTGCAATGTGTGTTTTCAAATAAATTATTTGAGTAAAGGAGTTGTTACAGTCACTGCACGTGAATTATTTAATATTTCTGTGAAAAGTATCAATATGCATCTTCAACTTACTTTTATTAACAAATAATTTGTTGCACTCTCTGCACGTGAACCTTTTAATATTTCTATGAACAGTATCAATATGCATCTTCAACTTACTTTTATTAACAAATAATTTGTTGCACTCTCTGCACGTGAACCTTTTAATATTTCTATGAACAGTATCAACGTGTATCTTCAAGGTACTTCTTTGAGTAAACGATTTGTTACACTCGATGCACGTGAATTTTTTAATATTTCTGTGAACAGTATCAATGTGTATCTTCAAGTAATTTTTCTGAGCAAACGATTTGTTACACTCGATGCACGTGCATTTTTTAATATTTCTGTGAACAGTATCAATGTGTGTCTTCAAGTTACATTTATGATTAAATGACTTGTTACATTCACTGCAAGTACTACTTTTAATTTTTCTATGAACAGTATCAATGTGTGTCTTCAAGTAACTTTTTTGAGTAAACGATTTGTTACACTCGTTACACGTACTACTTTTAATATTTCTGTGAACATTATCAATGTGTATGCTTAAGTGATTTCTTCCAGAAAACAATTTGTTACATTCGTTACACATGTACTTTTTAATATTTCTGTGAACAGTATCAATGTGTGTCTTCAAGTTACATTTATGATTAAATGACTTGTTACATTCACTGCAAGTACTACTTTTAATTTTTCTATGAACAGTATCAACGTGTATCTTCAAGGTACTTCTTTGAGTAAACGATTTGTTACACTCGATGCACATGAATTTTTTAATATTTCTGTGAACAGTATCAACGTGTATCTTCAAGGTACTTCTTTGAGTAAACGATTTGTTACACTCGATGCACATGAATTTTTTAATTTTTCTATGAACAGTATCAATGTGTATCTTCAAGTAACTTCTTTGAGTAAACGATTTGTTACACTCGATGCACGTGAATTTTTTAATATTTCTGTGAACAGTATCAATGTGTGTCTTCAAATTACGTTTTATAGTTAACGATTTGTTATATTCGCTGCATAAGAAGTTTCTATTTACTTTGTTACGAGAATCAACCTCTTTAATTTCACTCTTCAGTTGATCGAGTGTTCCTAATACTCGTATTGTATCAATATTACAATCTTTTATTGGGTCGAATGTTTGAGGCTCAGTTTTGACGAACGTTATATCGCCTATCTCAATCTCATCTTTGACAGTGAAATGATCATAGCTACTTTCCTCATTTTTCGGTATATTATTGGCAGAATTGATTATGTTACTAATATTCAGATCGAAATTATTTAACCCGTGTGAACTGTTAGCGGGATAGTCTTCCGCACTATTTTCTGTTGACGTTGTTGGTTGATGAATATCCATCATTACATTATCATCAATGCATTATGCTTTGATGATATCTTGTTGGTACATGTTTCTTTATGTGCACGAACAAAACAATTAATCTAGTACAGACTTGTAGGGTTGTTGGAAAATATACTCTTATCTAATGTCCCGATTCTGACTGTCTCTAAAAGTGGTATTTTTGAGGTTGCCACGTTTAGTATCAGAATGCATATGTGTGCGGTCTTTTCCCCAATTTTATTATTTTTTAGTTGGATATTATTGCCACCATTAAAAATTCACTAAAAATATGTTATCGTTTTTGACGTGAGTTATTTTTAATAACGCCATGAATGTTTCTTCACATTTGCATTATAAATTGGTAAATATTTAAATATCCGTTTTTAAAAAAAAAAACACCTATTTTATTTGTAATTAATTGTAATTACATATTATGTACTTTACTTTTGAACTGGTACAGTCTGACACTGTCCATAAAGTGTTTAATCATATTTTTTCTTTTTAATTAAAATTAAACAAAAATTTATTTACATATTTTTCATAGATTAGTTTTTTATACTTACTAAATGAATACCTGTATTGTTTGAATTGTTTGACAAACTAACGCAGAAAGTAACGTTTTTGGTTGAAAAAAAATATCTTTTTTGTTTTTCAATCAAGGAGTTATATTTTCCAAATGATTATTTTAGGAATTTGTTTATTCCTGAACTCCTTTTAGTTTGGGTTCAGGGTTCTTTTTATTGTAATGGAGAACTTAAAACGAAGGGTTGGTCCTCGGTTTTCCTGTATTTTTGGAATCATCTCAACTGCAGTGTCTTAAAACCTTTTTCTAAGACCCCTTCCCAGCTAAGAAAAAGGATAAAGAACTTGGCTTTAAAATAACTTCGTTGTACCACCTGCCAATCAGCTATACCACCAGAGGAATGGTATCTCCAAAGTATATGTAATTTTAAATAATAATTGGAGCGGAGCTCGCTACGGTCGCTCCGCTCCCATGTGGTGACTCAAATGTCACTCTTTTCACGGACTAAGGCTCTAGAACTACAAGACCCATTTTGATAATTATTTTTTTAATATGACCATGACAATGTCTTCTGTGCATAGATATCAAAAAACATATACATTTGTTTGCGCAAAGAATTATAAAAAATTAAATGGTAATCCCTATGGAGAAATACATTTATATACTAAACTCCGCTCCAATGTATGCCGCAGCGAAGCGAATCGGCGCCCTAGTATAGATAATTATATAATTTTGTTATAAACGTATTTGATTATATATGATGATTAAAAGAAAAAAGCAAATTATTATTAAAACGCTCAAACGGTTGGCAAGCAAATGTGACAATGGCCTAAAGATTCGTTTTAAACGTCGCAGCATTTACAAGTAATATATTACGAAGAAGAAGAATCCACTTCCCGAACTGTCAAGTGTCAGTCGCAGCTGACAGCTGAGCGGCCGTCGCGTCGGCAATTGTCGCTGCGAATTTCGTTTCTTGGCGCGTCGATTCCACAACAAATCAAATTAGGCCTTAGGTCAAATCAAATTAGGCCTTAGGTCAAATTGTCGCTCAGGCCGTCGGGAGGAAGTCAGGAAGTCAGGTCAACCAATTTGCTTTCCCGCGAATCATGAGGTTCCATCTTCGTCTGGGTAAGTTTTCGAAAGACTTGTGTTTCCGTGAAAAATCATCGCCATTTACCTACCTAATTTGTAGCAGAAACTATCGAGAAATGTTTCCTAAACGGTAAAGATTTCTAAATAATAAAGATACATTTGTTTTACTAATACTTTGTTCAGTGTATTGTGAAGGCCGTATATTGTTTAAGTCGAGCGCACTCACCGAGTCTCGCGGGTGGCTTTCGGCGCCCCGGCTTCTCGGCCCTTCTTGCATTTGTAACTAAATGTTCCGGTATGGTTTATAACCATTAGGTACTTGCTTACCTAATATTTACTTACTATGAGATGAAGTTACAAAAAGAGCCGACACGTTAATTCTCTATAGGTTATGTTAGGTATATGTAGTTCCTAATTGAACTTTTACTGGTCCTATTGTGAATACAATAACAAGGCAGTTAGAATTGCGCCTAATAGTATTTATAAATTGACAAAATAAGCAATAAAAATTCTATTAAGTATCAGATTTTTGGACCCATTTAACTCCATACATTGGTTTGGTGTACCTCTCGTCAAACAACTCTTCGAACTTTTGGTGAACTGAGAATAAGAAAGCCCTTTTTATTGTCATTTCGTGCCACAAAGGTTTATTTTGAATTAAATAAGTACTTAATTTCAAAAAACAAAAAAAATAAATGTCATAATTATAGAAATAATATTCCAGTGAATAGATATAGTTATATAGGTATTGTCAAGTGTAGGCTGGTAGCTAGCAAGGTTTAAATCCGTTTAAAATTGTTTTAATTTTGTAAAGATACCCAACAGTACCTATTATAGATTAGTTAAAGTAATATGTGCATACAACATTTAGCACAGTTGGCTGATGGACTAAGACGGTGAACTTTTCAGGTGTTTTGGTGCCGCAGTACGGCCAAGCGCGGTTGAACGGCCACTTTGCTGTGTTCCGGAATGTGCTGCCGGCAGCCGGCCGACGCCTGCAGCTCACCAGCGGAGGGATTTATATGGTACGCATCGTCTTCCACTATTCCGTCACACGTAATGTAATGCTCTTAACGAACTGTAGTGTGCGATTGTGATGTGATCCGTGTTGCAGATGGCGCTCAGGGGCAACACGAACCTCACGCTGAAGTGCATGGCGATACGAGAGAACCTCGCTCGACGCGGTCCGCCCAAGACGGGCATCGTCCTGCTCAACATGGGCGGCCCCCGGACCACCGATCAGGTTTCTCCCTCTGGCAGATATAATGATGTATTGTTTTTGTTTCATTTGGGCGACCCCATAATGAACTCGAATGTGTTTTGCAGGTGGGCGACTACTTGCACAGGATCATGACGGACCGCGACATGATTCAGCTTCCCGTTCAAAGGTTAGTACTGGTCGTCGTCTATTTTATGTGTTTAACAGCTCGCCTTTCTAGGGATATTTCACTCTGGCGAACGCGACGGCACTCGAGACGGGTTACTTTTCTCTGTGGAGCACTACTCTCCACTGCTACCCGTACTCAGATGATGAACCTCTTATTCCGACATGTTCCAATTTATATAATAAACGCTTGTGTCCTTTGTACTTGTTGAAAGCTTTTTCATAATCAGATATATAGCATGCGTCGGTTGGCGGTTATCCAAGTCAGGTTTATAAGGCATTCTAGAAGATTAGTTTCAACTGATTTTTTTGGAACAAAACCATGTTTTCTGGAATTGCTCGTCGCTGGTGACGATTTTGTCCGTACATTTTTAAACATTCATCAAATACTTATATTACCAGAGATTTTTAAAACTATCGGAGGATCGCCACCAACGCCATGAGGGCCCATAGCACCGTCATCTTTACAATAAGTACTTTCATATAAGATTTTTGAAATGTTTGCACAAATTCATTGGCTATAAGTAGATTTGTCACCAGCGAGTAAAGAGTAAGGAGGACGGAGGAACTGTTTCCTTGCACACGAGCAAAATGGTTTAATACCCAGCTGAACCACTTCATGGGTTACTCGCATACGTTTCCTTGCATGGAACTAAGTTGTTTATTATATTGTCTGTGTCGTCGGAACGCTTAAAAGGTCTGCTCCAGGGATCGCTTTTAAATACCTTTTTGTCTTTTCCTGTTTTTTGTTCACACATTCGTTAGGAAGTTCCCGTCGGCCATTGATTCATGGATTTGGTGGTAATTTTTGTAATAGTAAAGTCCATTATTATTGCAAATTATCATTGCACTATGAACAAAAATAAAAAATCAACTATTTGTTAACGGCCAAACCTCTTCTCGAATTTAATAAATAAATAATTGATTGTTTGAACACCAGGCATCGGGCCGCGGAGGCGACCACATCAGGTCGTACCGAAACATCAGGAACATAAAATCACTTAGTTTTAGGACATCAGGATTATCGGTAGACGTTCATGTCGTACACTTGAGTACTTTCTATACGTCTTGATTAAACAATAATTGTGGAAATGAATGCATTTGTTTTTATCAGCATCCTGGGCCCGTGGATCGCTCGCCGTCGCACCGAGGAGGTCAAGAAGAAATACTCGGAGATCGGCGGCGGCTCGCCCATCCTGGAGTGGAGCGAGACGCAGGGCGAGCGTCTGTGCGAGCTGCTCGACGACGTCAGCCCGGAGACGGGCCCGCACAACCACTACATCGCGTTTCGCTACGTCGCGCCGCTCACGGCTGACGCCCTGGATAGCCTCGAGGCGTGAGTCGCTCTCTTCGTACATCCGACCATAGTCTGATCTGCACCTTTTAGTGCTCACCTTTAGGATGATGTGTAAACATCTTGCTTTCATTGAGAATATTATACGTCCTATTGAATTTATAATGATTGTTTATTCACTTATTTAATATATTTCCCCGTTAGCCGGAAGGCGGAGGTAAATTTCACCGGATCAAAGTATGTCGGGATAGGCGAACTCCAATTGTACGAACTTGTATCAAAATTGCACCTCAACCCGCGCAGCGAGAGTGCGCCGAATCCCTCTTTATACCGTGCCGTAAGGGTTGCTCATATCAACAATTGTTTTAAACAAAAGTTGTGGGGAAATTATGGGACATTTTGGAATTTTGAAAAACCTTTTTTTTTCCACAAAAAAGGTTTAGACCCTTATCTAAGGAGTAATTGAATTCGATACCGATATACTAAAATACTTATATAGAAAAATTTAAGTTTTTGAAAAACTCCCCCCAACCCCCCCCCCCCCCCCCGGTCTGATTTTGCTCATTAACGAACTTGACCGAGATTTTGTGAGCTTAAATTTATGTGTATCAATTTGAAAGTGATTGGTGTGAAATGACGGCAGTTATCGTGTCGTGAAAGTGATATAAATGATAGTTCTAGGGGACGTGAAACGCGAAGATATGTCGGCATTTTCCGGAAGTCACGACGCGGTGCCTCTTCTACGGAAATCTACCTACTAACACTTCCAGACGAATAATAACAAATAAATAATCCCAGAAAGGTGTGACAGAAAGTAGATTTAATCCTGTTGCCAATTTCACCAAAGACTTCAATATGCATTCTGACCCCAAACAGTACTATATAATGGAGGTTGAGTTGAAATGGTCTGTCGGCAGGGATGGAGTGCGGAACGCGGTGATCTTCTCGCAGTACCCGCAGTACAGCTGCGCCACGGCCGGCTCGAGCTTCAACGCCATCGCGGATCACTACAGGGGCAGGTTCGTTGACCGTCCATCCGTCCGTCTGTCCGTCGGCTGCGCTTGTCCAAAGTGTGATCTTGTCGGTTGGTTGTTGGCAGGAGTCCTCCGGCCGGGGTGCGCTTCAGTGTGATCGACCGCTGGTCCAGCCACCCGCTGCTCGCCCGCGTCTTCGCCGAGAGGATCAAGGAGAAGCTCGAGAAGTTTCCGCAGGACATCCGCGACCAAGTCCTCATCCTCTTCTCGGCCCACAGCCTGCCTCTGAAGGTGAATATGTTACATGTCGAATTGATTGATGTGGTTGAAAAACCAAATAAAAAACCATCACATCGGACAGATGTGTTAAACTCTACCCTGAAGATGAGATACGTGATCATCTTCGAAACGTCTTTGTTTTCTAATAACCCATAATTTAAATATGCTGTCGTTTGTAAGATAGAAATTGCATTTAAGATTTGTTTTCGTCACGAGTCGGCTGAACTTGGGACTGGTTAAGGGCCGCCTTATAAACAACATAAAGTCGAGAGAATTGTTTGTGTGTTTGTGCAGGCGGTTTCCCGCGGCGACTCCTACCCTCACGAGGTTGCGGCCAGCGTCAGCTGCGTCATGGACGCTCTCCGACTGCCGAACCCTCACCGCCTGGTCTGGCAGTCCAAGGTGGGGCCGCTGCCCTGGCTGGAGCCCTACACCGACGACGCCATCAAGGTCTGACATTTCAATGAAACAGTGACAATCTCTGTCCGCTACCCCTCGAATAGCCTCATATGTGCACGCTGCTGACCCGTGTTTGCTTTGCAGGCGTACGTGAAGAAAGGCGTCAAGAACTTCGTGGTGGTGCCGATCGCCTTCGTCAACGAGCACATCGAGACCCTGCACGAGCTGGACATCGAGTACTGTCACGACTTGGCCAACGAGGTTGCTATCACCACATTAAGAGTCGTTTTCCTTTGCCTGCGCAGTATTAGTTTTTAAATATAATTTGGGGCAATTTAGAAGTAATATTGGTCAAGTCGGCGGTCGGTCAGCGCCGACTTATATGTCCAAAGAAAATAATCCAATGTTGAGTAACGTTAGAGGGAGAAAGAAAGGCATCGAGAGAGCGAGACGGGGCTACGCACTATGGAACGGTGCTTCAAGTCAACCGTTCAACGTTTCCTCAGTTGTCGTAAGTGACGCAATGTCCTCAAGGCAATTGTATGTAACGACCTTATCATATCGTACTTCCGAAGAGTCATTTTTGTTTGGACATACACTCTTTTCATTGGAGCCATTTTATACAGAGTGCTCTCAAATTTAGGGCACTCCTTTTACTGTACTGATTAGTATTGACAATCAACCATTCATCAGCAAAAAGTATGTTTTTCGATTATGAGAAAAATGACTCCAAAATTAAATAGAAAACGTTTGAATGTTTGAGAGCGAGATTGAACGCATGGAGCGAGACCGGTCATTGGCTCCCGAGTGCGAAGCCCAACTTATCGATATACATCAACCAAAAGGAGTGCCTAAATTTAAAAACAACCTGTATAATTTGTATAATTTAATTCATATTTACTTGTGTTGGGGGGATGGCAAAAAGCTGACGCTCCGTTTTGTGTTCCAGGTTGGCGTTCAACAGATCGAGCGAGCGAGCGCCCCCAATGACCACCCCCTCTTCATAGACGCTCTCGCCGACATTGTCAAAACCCATCTCAGCAGCGGGCCCCGTCTCTCCGAGCAGTTCCTCAGCAGGTACCTACTGGCAATTACTCAGTAACTATACTTCACATGCTGCGCATTCAACCGGTTTCTTAGGTAGATTGCAATGGGTACCATGTCATTCAAATTGTTCGCTGTGCAGCCGAAGGCAAACATTTATTCGCCATCCATTTCCCGATGACCTCGTTCCAGAAGTACTCTCCGTATTGCTGGATTCTAAAGGACTAAACGTGGCATTTTAACTCACTAACACATTAACCAAAACAAACTGCAAGTGTTGACTAATTTGACCGTTGCATTGACGACACCCCCACCCCCCTCACCGCAAAAAAACCGATTCAGACGTTCAACCTTGAACTGAACTGTGCCCAGCAAACGCGCTTCTTATTACACGATCAATTAAATATCATAGCGTAAAGTTTTCAAATTAATTTCTCTGAAACCATTATGAATTTTGATATACTGTCTTCGCAAATTATATTGGAAATAGCGAGACCAAAAGCTGTTTTTTTTTCTGCATGAGGTTGTATGACACGGTGTATGAGATGTCGAATTCGTTTTAATTTTATATTATTTCTTAGATAAAGGCCTAAAACTTATCTACGGACTTATCCGTACGGACGAGCGTTACCATTTTCAGACATCGGAACGGTATTGGTGATGATATACGGACACACACACGAGGGGCGGAGTTTAGTTTTCAACTGACACTCTTGTCATGATTTTGTCATATCCGTCATCGCTCGCTTAGGGCGCTTCTATGCATAGCATCGGCTCGTATTACATATTTATGCTTAAATTTTCTGTTTTAATATTACTATGAAAAATAACATTTGTTCCCTTTAAATTCATGCGGGGCTTTTGCTTGAATACTTGCAGGTGTCCGAACTGCACGAACCCTCGATGCGAGGAGTCCAAGCAGTGGTACCGGCAGCTGTGCGCCGCTCCGTGACTCCGAGCTTCAGTTTCAAAAACAGCCATTCGTCGCTTTAAGTTTTGTACTAGCGTTAGTCATATAAGGACCGATGTCATGTTCGGGCAAAGATGACATGTTAAACACGACCATCAATACGGTGAATTAGTCAGCACGTTCGGGATTGGAATAATTTTCACGAAGAATCTGAAGTTTTAAGATCCAGCGATATTTTTAAATGTCATATGTTTGCTCGTCGAATGGAGAGAGCGACTAAATTTGTTGTCTCGCTCTCACGCAGGCCTCGTTGCTGCGTCTCGCTCGCACCCACATGACTAATATTCTGAATTCGGCTGATCATTCTAATTTCTGAAGGACAAAATAAGTACTAATTAAAATTTAATGATTTAATTATTTAAAATAAATAGATATATAATAGTTTAATTTGCACTTTTATATAAAATAGAATTTTCTACCTCACTCTACCCCACTGCTGTCTCGTTTTAAATATACGGGATATTCCAAGACCATTGCGAAGGGAGTGTTTATGTTCCCTACTACGAGAAAGAATAAGCGCCTTGACTGATGGAGGTCATTCACCCACGTCGCAGCCGACGAAACGGTTTATTATTATCATATCGGTTCCCGGGAACCAGGACGAATTTTGACAGGACGTCAATACAAATCGCTTTGGAAATCACAGAGCCAATTAGCTAGATTGTTTACCGGAAGCGATCTCGGGACACGGTGCAACCTGACCTGACCTGACCCATCCAGTTATGCGAAATCTGTTGGATCGGATTTGACGGTCGCCTGTCGTCGCCTGAGAACTGTTAAACTTACTCAAAGCATGTTGGAGGGCTTGCAATCAAAATTGGACAAATCCAGTCGACTTATTTGGCTCGAGTTGAAAGTAGAGCGTTGGATTTGTCCAGTTGGGATCGCAAGCCCCTAGGAATCCTAGTCTTTAAGTAGTTTTTAAATGTATGAATTAATTACAAAAATTATTATATTATTTTATTTTGTCACCGAATATTTATTAATTATTAAAATATATGAAATAAAATGATTGTTTTGCATTACCGAGTTGACTTGAGAAGGTGTTCCTTGGAGAAGGTATGAGATGGCACCGTTGGAGGTTGGTTGTCACCTGGAATGGTGCAGACCTTAACCCTTGACTGGAACCAGGCGACAATTTACTGTACCAACCTCACGAAGACCTTTCAGAAAGGTTTTCAATCGATCATTAGATCGGCGCGCCGAAGGGAAGGTTATAGACAACTTGAGCCTTATGACCTACCCAGGCAATTTACAATTATTTTGGGCCCTACTCAACTAGGCCAAACGTGACTGTGCTAGAGTCAGGGGAGATGGCGGTAATGAAGCGTTTAAAATGTTATGACTATGTGCAGATTCGAACCTGAGACCTTTGTGCCATTAATGCAACGCCTTAACCACTAGACCACGATTTCATTCTACATAAACAGGTTTTCAATAAATCTTCAAGATTTAAATTAAATTGTCGTTTCAATTGACTAATTGGAATTGACGCTCAATTAATTGCAATCCAATTAAAAATGTCCGCTCTCTAATTATAATCGGTAATTGAGTCACAATTTATAACGAGTATTGCAAACATAATTAATTCTTATCGTCGATCGCCGGACAAAATGAACGTGAACGCAGCTGTTGGGGTTTATTTTGCGGTTTTTGTCGTTTTCTTGGAAGCTGTCGGCTCGCCTGGAGTGTGGAAGGGGGGGGACATTCCCTTCCGGATGACCGAGGAAATGTTCAGTAAGTATGCCGATGATTTCCTGCTTCGAACCAGAACGACGGATTCTTTGGCCTAAACAATTACTCGTTAAAATAAGGAACTTTTGTCATCCACCTCAGCGCCTCGGGAGATCGACTCGATCCTAAATGTACTGGAGCAAATCCGCAGCGAGACCTGCATTAACTTCCGGAACCTGGACGATCCCGCGAGCTCCGGGCTTGGGACGCAATTGCCGTTCCTCACCATCACGAGGAAACCGATGAAGCATCACTGCGATCTGCTCGTGGACGACAATTCTTTCAACGCCACATTTACGGTAGGTTGAGTCATGTATAAGATGCTACTATCCCGAAGAGTCGGATTGATTCTCTTGAAAAATAAGCATAGCCGTTTAAAGCGCATCGGAGGCTGGTCGGATAAACAGATATTTAACGTTAGAGTCACGCGTTTTCAGTATGAAACTGACAGCGCTCATATTCATTTTCGAATTGACAGCACGGCTATTGGAACATTTTATTTATTGCTGGCCAGTTAAAATGAACACAACTAATCTATAGCACAAATAGAGGCATGCAAAAGTGCGACATTATAAATATTATTAATCAAAATATGTCTGTATTTATTTATTTATTTAAAAGAATTATTTTAAATTAAAAAAAAAGATGAAATACACCAATTTAAAGATAGAAAAGTAAACAATATGTAGAAGCCGTTGATATTAAATGATAGCTACAAGGCGACTACTCGGTTCCAGGCCATCTTGGGGGAAGAGTGTCTCTCGGACAAGCGGATCGCCCGCCTGATGCTGCGCGTGATCACCGCCCAGATGGAGCGCGGCGACTCGGAGAAGGAGGAGTACATCCTCGACGGAGAAACCAAGACGCGTAAGCGGCTCCTGCCTACGAACACAAATCGGTAGAAGTAATGGTTCGAGAGGAGGTCCTCGGAGGGCCTACCCTCGCTGTCTCCTGATCACACTCGGTATGCGTGGGCCCAACTGAGATTTATCTTTTGTGACAAAAACAGCATCGCAGCTGCTTGGAGCCCGCAGCTGTACTGATTGATAACTTCAACAGTCTCTCGACTCGGTTGCAGTTAAAATCCTGATTTTTTATATGAATTTGAAAAATATATAAATAATATATTTATTGAAATATTTCAGCCCCGGACGAGACGGAGGTCAATGACCGAGCGCGATCCCTTCGAGACCTGGTAGGGTGATCATTTTTTCCGTTAATTTATACAGAGTGAACTATTTCTCGTGTCCGTCCTGAAATGAGGTTATTCTACACGTCACACCGAGCAACGTTCGTTCTACAAGGAGGAGCAACTATGCGTTTATACCAAAAGTTGATCAGGTAAAAGTGTAGAATGACCCCATAAGGGTATATCGCTGATATTTAAACGCCGACACAATTATTATGCCTTCAGACCTCGTTCCAGCCGGAAGAGGGCAGTTTTCAGGACAACTCCATCTTCAGTCCTGCCGAGGAGGCTTTCATGCGGTCTCTGCACTCGGAGGAGTGCCGAGGAGGCGCGAGGAGGAACTCGCGAGCGGTGAGTTCAACCTCCCTATCCTTGATGGACCAGTCCGTGCGATTTCGAGTATTAGCACCTCTCCGACAACACTCACACCTACCGTTGATTTTTCTGTGCAGACGGTCGCGCCCCACAAGTCTCCGCCGACCGAGGGACTCCTGCGCGAGAAGCGAGAGTCCAAGGCCGAGAACAGCCGCGCCTACTACCGCGACAAGGTCTGGCCGTACGGAGTCATCTTCTACGGGATCGACGGGAACAAAAGTGAGTCGCTCTTAAGTTAACTTGAATTACTGTTTCTGTGTATGTGTGTAAAAATGGTGCCCAACTAAGTTAAAACGTGTTCTAGGGCAGACATTATGTGCATATATTTAAGGCACGCGTGCGAATCCTAATAATAACAATAATTCTTGACCTATAAATAATCGATCGTATAACTCGTGTTGTCGGAGAGGCGCTGTTGGACGCAGTTTGTAATTTGAAATGGTTATTTGTGGCCGCCGTGTCACCCCCTTTAAGGATGATCATATCAAACTGCTTAAACTTGCAGCCGGATACGCAGACCTGGACCTGGCGCTGAGGTTCAACATGCAGGTCATCTCCTCGCGCTCGTGCGTCCTCTGGAGGGACGTCACCGACCTGCCCGACAGGGACTCCGTCAAGAACGTCATCTGGTTCAGATATTATCCCGCCGAGGAGTTTCCCTTCGGACTTCCAGCTTTTGGATTCTCCGCTGGCCATCAGGTAGGTCAACACTTCATCTAGGTACTCCACAAAGATCTCCACCGGCCAAACCTGAGAGGTCCTGTTAAGCTGTAAAGTTAAAATTAAGCAAGAATAAACATGACACCCGTAGCTATCATTCAATATCAATTAGTAGTAGTAAATTATTTAACCAGAACCCGACAAACAGAAGTTATCCAATTTCCGGGATCATCTAACTTTAAGTTCACATCCTGAGGACTCCGCTTGCAACTACAAAGCCTCGGCTGTCAGTAGTATGGGGAACGTTTCAAATAAATACTTATAAGTGGAATGGTTCATTGGACGGTTGTCGGCAGGTAGCAGACCTGGAGAGAAGCCTGCTGGGCTGGTCGGACTCCTGGATCGCGCACCCCATGATGATGCTCTTCCGCGTGATGGGCGTTCCGCAGGAGAGCAACCGCCACGACAGGGACTCCCACATCAGCATCGACTGGAACCACGTCATCAAAGGTCATCCTTTCATTCCCTCGTATTTATATTTCATTTTTTAAATTGATTAGATACTTACGGAAAGCGGAGGTGGATTTCACCGGATTGAAGTAGGGGATAGGCGGCGGGGGGGTAGGGGGGGGGTACTCTTAGCAGCGAGATATACTTAATCCCTTATAATACTGTGCCGTAAGGGTTGCTCAAATCACAAATAGTTTCAAACAAAAGTTGTAGGGAAATTATAGGTGTGATTTTTCCCACCCCTAGGACCAACGGTTAGGGCTACCAAAAAAGTTTCCTGAGATAAGTATTAGGCCCTTATCTGAGGAATAATATACAATTTAAATGAATTCGATATCTTATATATTAAGAAAGTTACGGCAACATTTGACTTTTGCCCAGATGTCCCTTAAATCGTATGTATCGATTGAAAAGTGATTGGTGTGAAATGACGGCACAAATCGTGTCCACAAGAAAGTGATACGGAGAGCTGCCTAAACATATCTCTTTGCACACAAATAGAAAAGATAATCTTCGTGTTTCAGTACAACTCGATTCATCAATTCAACGACAACGTTGCCAGACGCAGCTTTTATTAATCAAATATATTTTCTACCGGTTTCTTAATCTTAATCTTAATCTTAATCTTAATGTATGAACGTTCGATTTGTTTAACTGTTGGCAGACATAATTGTGCAGGGATGTTTTTGTGAAACAACCTTATTGGCCTTTTGCACAGGTTGCGTCGGCTTTTGTGGCAGCCCTGCCGCAGACTAAAGATGGCGCCCGTTAATCTATTGCAAATGCCAAACAAACATTTTACGATTCTCACTCGCGCACGCGCTTTATCACACACATAGAGTATCGTTATTCGTTTGTGTAAGTGCTTAATATACGATTCGCACGCTTTCAATTTCCGTAGCGGCTGGTTAATGCGTCGAAAATTTCTCACACTTCATATTTCGGAAATCCTTCGTGATAAAAGTGCAGAAGCTGCAGTCTGTAAACCGGTTAACGTCATTAGAGAACAAGATTGAGATATTAAAAAAAAAAATCCTTTCTCACGATAAGTTTTCTTCAGGTCTTATATACTCGTACTACGCAATTCAGCAATCTTGATTATAAATCGACCGATCGATTCTTAAGACCCCGTCACACGTGTCCTAACCTAACGGAATGATTGTACAGAGCTCGTGCCGTTCTTCGACGAGGATCCCCCGGAGGCCGAGCTGGGATTCCCCTACGACTACGGCAGTGTCACCCACTCGCCCTTCGACGCGCACTGCGGACTCGCATGCGAGTTCGGCCCCAAGACGGTGACGGCCAGGCAGGTGAGCGCCTCCTCCGACTCACTCCTGAGATGGATAACATCGGCACGGCTCCGTATTAAAATGGGCGTAACCGCCAATTGACTCGGCTAATCGTAAATAATTCAATCTGGCACTACTTTTTTCGTAGTTGGTGTTTTTGACAGCTGTCACTTGATTTATGCTCAGTTTGGTTTGCCATTTCATAATGAATAGACTTACTCCTGAACAACGTGGCGTGGCCTCCAAGATCGTGCGATTTAACACCGCTGGACTATTTTTTGTGGGGTTATGTGAAGTCGCTTGTCTACGCAGATAAGCCGGACACGATTAACGCCTTGGAAGAGAATATTCGGCGCGTTATTGCTGACATACGGCCCAACTTGCTGCAAAAAGTGGTTGAAAATTGGGCCTCTTACCCGAAATCATTTTTAAAACATAATGGCAAACCCTTATCTTTATAATAAAACTAAATTCTTAGCCATAACATCAAATTATATGCGTTTTATCTCTTCTTCAAAACCACGCCTCTAAAAACATCACCCTATATATAAATTGAAGATTGAAGTTTTATAATGACAATTGAAAATATAAACAATATATAGTCAATGCTGTCAATTATTTATGATTTAATAAAAGCACATATAAAATGTAATTCTCGTTGAAATATTATCTTTAATAAAATATTTATACTGAGTTTTAAATGTCAAACCATTTCATATATAAAAACCTTTTTGTTGCCCAAATATATTTTCCATTTTATAATCGTATTTTTATATATATAAATAATAAAATTCTGTCAACCATATGTGACGGCGAATGAACGCAATTCCGTCACCGCTGCTATAAGCCAGTCAATAGCTTCTCCTCAACTCAAAGTTGTGACCTCTGTTAAGGACATTAGTATGTCAATATGGTAACGTCACCACTTTGCAAAGTTTAACTATTGACGTCAAAGGCAACTATGCGTATTTAATTACCAACGACCAGATTTATCTAACAAAATAAATGCTAATTTGCGTTTCACACCTCGCGACGTCCTTTAATTCCTTTCTCACGGTTCAGTTTCATAATCGAAGACCTTCTTTAGGTATTTCATACTGTTGTCCTTACTTCTGTCAATGTTATCAAAAGTCTCCCAATTGGGCTTACAGGACGTCAACTGGGAGAACACGATGAGGATGGGTCACGACGAGACGCCCAGCGCGACCGACTTCGCCAAGCTGCAGCTGGTCTACGGGGAGGAGTGCGCCCGCAGGGGTTCCTTCAAGTGGAACTGAACTCCTCAACTCCTCAGGCGAATTGGCCAACGAGTGGCTGGCATTTGGCAACCATCTGATCATAAATCATCTTATATCTTCAAGAAACTAAAATTCGATTTCTATTTCTGAGAAATTTAATAAATGCTAAACTGCTAATATTTATTTATATATATATATATATATACATTAAAACCTTAAGAAAAATAGTAATTTAAAGGCAAATTAAGGATATGTTTGTTTTTTTATTTCTTTATTATGAAGCCGTAATTAAATAATAACCCACAATTGACCCTTACCCTAACCTGACACCCTACGGTCTCATTTAGCTTGCAATGTTTGCGCGTTGGTTTAGGTCAAATCTTGCTCTAAACTTCCACTTCCTCTTGTCCTGCCGGTTCAGTTCCGATGACGAGCCATCTTTGTGGTGAGCACGACCCGATTCCACGCCCAGGATCGGCTCCAGACGAAGGAATTCCTCGACGGTCGACAGCGCAGTTCTCTTTAATAAATGCCTGTTTTTAAAATCTAATTTATTTTTATTTGTAAATAAATACTACGAGTTATAATTTGTTTACTGCTTAATGAAAATTTGACCTTTTTCACTTTAATAATGTTGAGAATCATCTAAAATACGGTATTTAAGATAAAAAAATTACTATTAAACTAAATCTTAATCAAATCTATCAGGTAGTAGATATTGGTAAAGTATATTTTCTGTATTCTTGCAAATTCTAGAATTTAGAATTGTAGCTGATATTTCTTTACGACTTTTTGAACGTAATTTACTTTCTCGTAATTATCGTAATATATTTTGCCTTCGTTATTTACAAAAACCCTAATTTATTCATTTTAATTTGTTTTTAATTGCTTTTATTAAATGCCAGGGCTTGTCAATAAAGTATCCGGCCCTGTTTCGCGCTTTCAGAAGAACTTAACTTAAGCTGCAACCAACTTACTATTATTTTTAAACCAAATAACCTCAAACCTAAATTCAACCAAACCTAACCCAGATAATGTATCTTCATATGGAAGAAACCCGTTCATCGGTTCAGACGTTCTCGACTCCCAGGAGAGACGTTGGCTTATTTGGATTATGTTAAAGATTATCATATTATATGTTTATCGCTCCTGTGATTAGTTCTACTACAATTCTATTTCTTTGTCATAATAAATAAATAAATAAATAACAAATCAGGTTAATTATTGCTAATTAACCTCAATGCGAAGCAAAAGACCTTCTCATCAAACCATATTCCGCGGCGATCGCATATCGACTGCGTCCATACACTGTTTAGTACCTGACGTCTCACAGCTAGGCCCCGCAGGCGTCCTCAAACCTGCTAAGGCCTCGTGCAATTTAAAACAAAACCTCTGTGAATTACTGTCCGAGTTTGAGCGTTGACATCACCATTTAATTCCTTCAAATCCGCTAACGAGGGCACGGAATAAATATGTAATGATCACTTTCTGTAACTACTTTACCAACTTGTGATGGGTTGCCTCGTTTCCTATCTCCACTTGTGCCCGCGGCACTTTTAGCACATTCGATGTGCGACTGACAGAAACCTAGTTTTAACCATTAAACCTCTATATAAAACAATCAAAGCCTAAATGGGTGTATTTCAATACATAGAGGACTTTGTGTTAACTTTAACTGGCCAGTAATAATGAAATGTTCTTAAGCTTCCAACGGCCATACCGTCGTATTTTTGAAATTCGAATATGATATTTGAACGCTCTATCAAACTGTCAATGTTTCATTAATCGGCGCTGGAAATAAATTGACTTGCGTATCGATATTATTCGATTAGCCACTGATCAAGAGCATCGACCTACAAACTAAAATTCAATTTTTATTTTGTACTTTTAGAGTCGCATCTTTCAAGATGCGACAGACGGACGGACGGACGGACGGGGATAGTGGCTTATACACAAATGCGAGGAAATAAAAGACAATTAAATTTAAATACTTTTTAATATATTTTTTTTTTTGAAATGCAATTAAAATGTAGGACATAAAACTACCATAGACAATCTCAAATGGAAAAACTTCATACCTCGGAAATATAACCTATATAAATATGTTCTCTCTCGTCGCAATCCTTACAAACTAGACTGCAGCCGACTGATCGCCGCTCGCAGTACAGGGTGTTCGAAAAAGTATTCCAGTTTTACAACTCGGCACATCGAATATAATTGGGAGTAATTTGTGACGAAACGGCTGCCTTCGAAGGAGCTGGTGCTCCTTAGCGGTCGACGAAGTCTGCCTCAGCACACGAGCGATGAGATAAATTGCACCAATCAATTGTTTAGATGTGTTTTCCACCTTAGAAGGATATTTTTTTATATATCGGCTTTTGAATAAAATTAAAATGTTTCACATATAAAAATTAAAACACGCCGTAGCCTCGTTATTTGATTACGCGGCGACCTTTCCGAGCACCCTGTACAGCATTATGGGAGGTTTGAAAGGAGCGCCCTGTGTTCGTTCCGATCAGCGGCGGCAGTGCCGGATCGGGCGAAATTCATTTTAATTTGGGTATTTTACAATAGAATTCAAATTCATTTATTTATTCGAAATCAGTAAATAAACTGCTCGTGCGCAACATTTATAACGTGGATCGTTTAGCGAGCAGTATTCCTGCACATTTTGCTCAGCTTTGCTCGGCCGAGATTCACGAAACTTAACCCCCATCATCATTTTGGCGTTAACCCTCGTCCGATGATGGGTTCCGGGATGAAAATTCTCATCGCGATATTCGAATAGTTCAGATTGTCACCAACGGAGGCGGAAAGTGACGAGAGAATCGGATCATCATCCGTCACATATTGTTAATAATTTCGTTGCTTCCCTGTTTGAATACATACAGGATGAACTTAAAGTCAGCAGTACCCTTTTAAGGGGCGACTCTAGAGATAAAATTGTTAAACAACTATATAAATAAATAAAAAAAATCCGGCAACCCAGTAACTGTACTTGACGACAATGAGCAACGGGTAGTTTCCCCGCCCGCAAATATTATACGATACGTCCAATAGAGTATTTATATTTCTATATGGATTTTTTGTTAGCTATATGAAAATAGTTCAGAATCACCCCTTAAAAGGATACTGCGGAGCATTCTATTGTTCGTCACATCCAACCGAGAGTTGCTGTTGAGAGAGGTGTTACACCCAACGGTGTAAATTATTTGAATGTTAATTAAACAAATCGATTTCCAAATATCATGCTGTCTCGCTCTCGGGCTTCGCCTTGCGGGGGGTGGAGCGAGCGAGCAACAGCCATCCTAGTACATACAACATTGCCACAGTATAGTCTTCATAATTTAAGCTAACCTAGAGTCCCGTCCCTCCTCGAGTAGAACAGGGAACGGTAAGCGTATTTTATTTGAAAGATAATTAATATATATTTTATATTATAATTTTACTTTCGATACCTAAGCTAAGTTTAGTTATACTAATAAGGGCGCGAGAGACTTGCGGTCGGTCGCTCTAAGGGGCGCAGCGATACAAAGACGGGACGTTTTTTGGTCACCCTACGCACGCCGCACACCCGTGCATTCGGTGTCCCGCGAGGACTCCTTGTGATATATACAATACCAATACATTCATGCGTGCGTAGGGCAACCACACTCCGGCTTAAGAATTAAAACTAAAACTATTAAAGAAATAGAAAATATGGTCTCGTCTTATGAAGAGGGGAGTATGACAGGTCAGGTGGGGCGGAGGGGGTTCTCTACAATCTATAAGGTACGGCGGTACGATCAGAGCAGCTTGCGTACGTGCGAGTGGCTGTTGCTCCGGTACGCCCTCATCGTGTGCGCGTGCGAGGGCGACAGCATGCGTGTGTACCTGGAACATTTCATGCATAGCTATTATTGACCGTGAAGATGACGATACAATTAATCGTCACCGAGGAGGGGAGAAGCCGATATTTACGTACGCACAAAAAGCGCTGCGTTTGGACTGCTGTCCACGATCATTTCTCCTTCCCCCTCTCCATTTGACAAAGAAAATATTTCTACAGATTACTTTTTACTGACTTGAAAGTTGACATGTCGGTTCAGCTCCGATGACAGTGCATTTTTATGGTAAGCATGACCTGATTCCGCACCCAGGATCAGCTCCAGACAAAGGAATTCCTCGACATATAATAACCTCGAAAATGTTGTTACCGTCCATACTACTGACAGATGTGTGATTACAAATGTTCCTAAATTATTAATGCCATCCAATGATTTGTATCAGAAAACTTGGTATAAGAGTGAGAGCTGGGCTTACCCGCCGGTGCAGAGGTGCGGGTAGGCGCTGTGGAACGCCCTGTAGCCCCCGCTCAGCAGGTACATCTCGGGGTGCTGCAGCAACGGGTACAGGTCCTTGTGCATCTCCCTATCCTGGCGACGCACGAAGCGGAACCTGCAACAGAGCCGTGGCAAGTTAGTAGGCTAGGTAAACACTATTATCCGATTATTATTAAATAAACAATAGGTATATGATGTCCCGATGCCAGGCAAATTTGGACTCTACGCAGAAGAGGCATAGAGCTTTAATCGATAATAGTGGTGTAAGAGTGAACACATTCAGAGCCGTACGTCAAACGGTTCAAGTTCCAATTGGCAAATATGCGTCAGAGCGAGACAGCATCCCCTACTTCGTTCGATCATTGCTGCTAATATAACAGTACGATTTATTGACTTGACATTGGCACCATTGGACTCGCAACGAGCCAATCGGTACCTCAGATTTCATTCAACGTCAAGTCAATGCAGTGTCTAATACTATTAATAAATTTGTATTGCAAGCACGCTGACGCACTTCCATCCCGACCATCAGCTGCGCCGTCATTTTTTTTCGACGACTACATTTTTTCAAGAGTAAAGAGTAAGGTGACTTTTCGCGGGCAACGTCCGTTCGATCGTCGATTTTTCTTTTGTTATGTCGGTACACTTGTTCTTAACATCTGCGAAAGGTTTCAAGAGTATAGCATTTTTTGTTCGTTTGTGAGCGGCATTAAGGTTAGGTGCTCGGCGATTTTCTACTGTCGAAAGACACGGATCAAAGAGTGCTCTAAAACTCTTGAAATGTCGACAGTGGCACACGGCGAGTCTACTTTACGTAAAAAAAATGTTTACAAGCGGTTTAAACTCTTCCGAGAAGACACCGATGGCGGACCTCGCTCTGGACGCCCGAGCACGTCACCAACTGATGAGAACGTTGAAGAAGTGAACTGTTTTCTTTGATTATCATGGCGTAGTGCATCAGTTCTTGAAAAACGTCCGGAATTGTGGAAATCAGTGATGGTTATTGCCTGTTCGTAATTTTTTGGCCGGATTTAGCTTCCTGTGACTTTTCCCTGTTCCCGAAACTCAAGAAACCAATGAAAGAACGGCTTTTGCAACGACATAAAGACCGCATCGCTGGATGAGCCGAAGGCTATACCAAGAAGTGCTCATCAGAAGTGCTTCGAGGATTGGAAGAAGCGTTGGCACAAGTGTATTGTATCTGAGGGGGGGGGGGGTTACCAAAATTTGTCAAAATAGTGTGACCAACAGGAAAGCATCGATAAGAAGTTTTTTTTTTTAAATTAAAAGAAAGAAATCAAATTTGATGGTGAATCAGAGATGATAGCAGATTTGTAAAGATTGAACGACTTGCCTGCTCTATGGATTTTATAGTAGACGAGTGATTTTCCATAGACATTAATCCGCTCTCGAGCACTTTTGGCGCGAAATCCTGCCTGAACGGGTTAAATAATAGAAATGCATTAAGACGGTAACGGTTTTAACCGGGAACGGCACCTGCGGTGCTGAATGTGTTAAAGGACTGCTGTCAGATGCACTTCAGGATTCAGGATTATTATAACCGTCGTGAAAGGTCGTTATATTCTTAAATATCATAGAAAAGTGTATTCATCTTTATGTTAAGGATATATAAATTAATGGTAATTTCTCGCAGCCTACAAGCCGAGGTTGATGGGATTTTAACTCACAGATTGGGCCCCCGCTGCATGGAGAACTCGCAGTGGAAGACCAGGATGCGGCGCGCCTTGTCGGCGACCTCGGCGGGGCATCGCTCGGCGGTCAGCAGCCCTCGCTGCAGCTGCTCGTGCCGGTAGAGGTTGAGCGAGCCACTGATGTGGCCGCCGGCGTACTCGTACGGATAGCGGCAGTCCACCACCTCAACAAAACACACGCCTTTATCATACATTGCTCACGATATTCAATAGTCGAGTTTCTTCTACAATTTAAAACATGTCCCAAAACCATAGAGCATTATCGAAGGGAACATCCTACCTCTCACTCGCACACTTCATTAATGAAGGCGAGCGAGAGAGACGACAATACTGTACTCATAAAGAAGTTATGTATGAAATAAATCCCTAACTGAAGGTAAATTTACTATTGAAAAAGCATTCGGTGGTATAATTAATAAGTAGACGGTGCATATATTAGAAGCCGCCATTTCACCTCCTTCGCGGAGGCTCAATTCTTCATTCAGACTTCAAAGAAGTTACCGGGAGATCCGAGTCTGCCTTGGTTTGCAATTAACTTATAAGTGTATTTAAAATCACTATCGAATCTATATCGACAATCTATCCGAAACATAACAAACATGATCCCGGTCACGTCAAGTTCGGTTGAGAGCTACGCGGATTTTCTTTTTACGAGACCAGTTTAGTTGTCGACATAGATCATCCTGATCATGAACATGATGAGGTCCTGGCTGCCAACCTGATAATGCTGAACGGTGTCCTTGTACTGGCCCTGGATGAGGTGGGCCAACGTCTCCGCGGAGATGGCGGTGAGGTCGGACTGCTGGCCCTGCAGGACGGGCAGCGCGAAGGGCAGCGAGAAATCGCCGATCAGGTCCGTCTCCGACACGGCTGCAAACAACCACAACATCAATACAAAATGTTAAACAAAGAAGGTGTGAAATGGTGGCTTAAAATAAACGATTTTTCTTTTTAAATGTAACCAAAGATATTAATCAAACCGCCAACGATTTCAAACATGATTTGTTCTGACCCCATATCAAAATTCATCATGGTTTGAGGGTAGAAAAATTGTAAACTTTCCGTGATAATATTAAATCGCTCTTGTCACACTTTCGGTCTCTGGCAAGGCTGCGCCGCGCTGGGTCATTGATTAGCCTCGGCAGAGCGCCTGCAAGCGAAAAGGGAATTTACACGAGCGCTTTGGTAAAATATTATTTTTGCATTTTTTTTTTTGTATAGAATTTCTTAAACGTATTTCTTACCCATTGAGTTTTTTTTTAATATTAACTGTTCAGTCTCCCTCGTATACAGAGTGGACAGTCGAACCCAATTTTGATCTCTGCTTATTTGTCCCCGTCAATAGAGCGTCGCCTCTATAACAAAGTAATAATTGTACAGAGCGCAAATGAACTTACACCTGGCGAGGGCGCGCTTGATGTTGTCGGCGTTGTCGGAGAGCGACCTCTGCAGTACGGGCCGGAAGGGCTTCCGGGAACCGGCGCCGGTGCCGGTGCTGGGAGAGAGGGCACGCAGGACGTCTCTCGCGCCCGCGTGGCGCGCCCGCTTGGCCAGCTGCGCCGACGGAACGCCGGCCGAGGACCCGTCCAGGGCGGACGGCTCCACGCGCTTGAACGGACGATTCGCTGTCGAAACATCTTTATTAATACACATTTACATATTATAGTTTTGAACACTATTCATTGTTTTAAAAAAAACTTAGTTGAATTTCGATCTCTATGAAGTCAACGAGATATTTATTCTCACGCACGAGTAGTCTGGGGGACGCCGGTAGGACCTGGCTGTAAGGCGTCGGCTCTGTTGCATAGTTTACCAATTAAAGTCTGGTTAAATCATTTCCTACTAAGCAATATATAGAAGCAGTTGATATTAAATGATAGCTACAGGCGTCGGTCATCCTTGTTTCATTCCTTATACTCCCAGATAATTAATTACTGTGTTTAGGTCAAATCTTGCAGCTGAATTAGAACCACTTCCTCTTATCCTGCGGAGTTGAAATTCGACGCGTCGGTTCAGTTCCGATGTCGATGGTGAGCATGACGGAGGAACTCCTCAACGGTCAACGGCACAGACACGCAATTACGTATAAGCATTTAAAAGCTTCCGTGTATGTGCGAGTGAGCGAGGAAAGCCGAGCGCAAACCATTGCAATTGTAAAAAATACCGTAATAAATTGAAAAAATTGAAATTCGATACTTCGATGGATACAGGCCTTCCTTACCGAGCGGACAATGCAAGTGCGAATAGGTGATCGACTGTCGACGGAACGCCTGGTCATCAGTTCTCGGACCAGTTATGTTTATTCTTTGCTTAATGGACTTATATCTGTGTTTAAGTTCAACGCCGAGTAGTTTTGCTGATGATACAAAGTTTTTTGGTGACCCATTAGTCAACTCCAGGAGGACCTCGATAACATAATGAAGTGGACGAAAGACTGGTTGCTGTGACCCTGAATATCGAAAAGTGTACCGTTATGCATATTGGCTAAAATAACCCAAAACTCTTGAATGGAACTTGAATGGAACTCAACTTAAACCCGTGACTTCACAAAAAGATCTCGGTGTCATTATATCAGCCGACATGAAATGGGAGACCCACATTGTAGCAATTCTGAAGAAAGCTAATCCCTTTATATATTTAATAAAAACATGTCTCCTCAAGTAATGCTGAAAATCTATAAGGCATATGTGAGGCCTTTGCTTGAGTATGGGTCAAATATGGAGTCCATACTTTGGTGGAAGGAATTCAAAGGAGATTGACAAAAATACCCGCTTGGAATATGAAGAAAGGCTGTCTGTGTTAAAATTGACCTCATTACAGGAGCGACGCGATTACTTCGCGGCCATTCAATGAATTTATCTAAATCTCTTTGTTCCACTAATCCTAGGAAGAACTTTATCTCCAATAGAGTTGTGGATAATTGGAATCGGCTACCACAGGAAGTGGTGGAAGCTGTAAGTGTAAACCAATTCAAGAACCGCCTTGATAAATCTCTTGAATCTAGACCAATCGCTGGTAACCAAGAATGGGATATGAGCAGATCAGCTAAATAGCTGCTTGCTGGAGACGATTCTGCCAAATCTTATTAAGATAAATTTAAAAAAACAATTGATCTGACCGGCTCGACTCATTGGCATTTATTTGCTGGGGCGACCCTTTTAAAGCTTGCATGTCGTACTGCGGCACTTAAAAGAGTGCCCATATGCCCTGCCAACGCTCACCTCTGTTGAGGCCGCTGAAGGGCACTTTGAAGGGGGACGGCAGCTGCAGGTCCCGCGGCCGCTTCTCGTTGGGCGAGTCGAAGAGTTTGGTGCGGATGCGCTGCACGTCGGGGTTGTCCATGCTGAAGTAGCGTCTGACGGCGGGCCGCGCGGCCTGCGAGTGCACGGGCGTCAGCTGCTGCTCCTCCACATCTGGAAACAGAACCAACAAAGATTTAATCAACATTATACTCCTCTTATTCTACCACTTAATAAATACTGAAGCTAAACGCTAATAAAGTGCTTCAGCGAAGAGCCGTTGTCTGTGTTGGGCGTGGTCATGAATCATTCTATTCATCTGATGGCGCTTAATTTCATACAAAAACAGTCCCATAATAAATCAACTTAAGATATTGAAAAACAGAATAAAAGACTTCAATTTGCATCTAAAAAAAGTCAACTTTGTCACAGTACATTCAAATTACTATTACGGTTACGTGGCGACCACTTTCAAGACGGTCAGCACCTCCGATAAAACAATACGCATTTAAATTGAGCAGAAGACGTAGGCAGAACAAACCTGCGTCCTGCGTCAGCCTGGCGTTGGGGTTCGGAGACCAGGCGTCCACGGCCATCTCCGCGCCGCCGTCCTGCGCCAACGGCGATCCCGTCGAGAGGATCGCTCCCGAGATGAGGCTCTGCATGCCGGAGGGCAGGCGGGGCGACTCACCCAGCGAGAACAGGATATCTGGCGACGCAAGCAAAGATTCATCTCTGAAATTTATTTTATTTCGAATACCTACAAAACTAATGCAAATCCGCTCGTCAAATTACTCAAGAAATGTTTTGACATTCGTGGCCGGCCACGATGGTCAACGGTCACTGAAAACTTGACAACAAATGTATATCCTCATGAGTGTCATCAGCTGTGTTGCACAATTGTTAAAATAGAAGCAACGTTCGTGGACATGACACTGTTCCATTTACATAAACTGTCATTCTAACGTCTTCGATGAAGGAAATGAGGGGAATGCCACAGTTTCGTCATCGACAATAAATATTTTGAACTCATTATTAATAATCTCGATCACCTGGTCCTAAGGCCCTGATGGGATTCCACCAATTTCTATTAAAAATTCTTGCCCTGATATTATCAGACTATATACTCGTAGAATTACTATATACTCGTATATACAGGCTTTCTTTAGCTAACGGAATATTCCGGCTCGAATATTCTCCTATATATAAAGACGGCGATAAAAATGACGTCACAAACTATCGAGGAATTTCAACATGGAGTATTTTCGGGGAAATTTTAGCAAAAAAATTAACCGCAGTCTTCAAAAACATAATTATTCCCGAACAACATGGCTTTATCTCCGGTAAATCTACAAATACTAATCTAATACCTTATACAGATATCGCCCGAGCGCTTGATTCTGGTGCACAAGTCGACGTAGTTTTCACCGACTTCTCTAAGGCCTTTGACAAGGTTAATAATAATACCCTTATTAAAAAATTACATTCCTTAGGTATACACGGCTGCCTTCTTAGATGGATTCACTCGTACTTATGTAATAGATCTCAGGCCGTACAAGTAAATGGTTTCACCTCCAGGTTTATTAATGTTACTTCTGGTGTCCCTCCCGCAAGGATCCTATTATTTCTTATATTCCGATAACTCCCGTTAAGACCAAACAGCCCTCCAGAGTGATTTACAAGGAAAAAACAACTATTGTCATTTTCTTATACCCTGAACGGTTGTCAGGTTTATACGGTAGACCAGTTTAAGGACCTAGGAGTAATCTTCGACCCAAAGCTTAGTTTCAATCTACATCTAGACTATATAATTAAAAAATCTCTGAAGCTATTAGGTTTTATATTACGGGTGACAAAACCCTTCTCAAACTTTAAGGCGGCTATCGTCCTTTTTAATTCATGTGGAACCCGGTATATGTCACACACTCCGATGGAATCGAGAGAGTCCAGCGCCTATTCTCGCATTGACCTATCGATATTATCGATTTACAACCCTACCGCGATAAAGTTGTACGATTAAACCTTCCCATACGACAGACGCGCGTCGCTCGATCTGCGGTTCATAAACGCCGTTTTCAATGACACTATTAATGGCCCTTTTCGATCAAACTACCCGTCATTACAATGTTTTTAAAATACCTTCATGCTGAGCTAACATTGAGCGAGCGAGAAGGCGGTATAGTGTATAACTAACCCATAGTAGTTTCCTGGCTGTTCTTGAAGGCATTCTGCGAGTCCTGATCGAAGACGTGGAAGTCTTCCGAGAGTTCGCTGGCGCAGCCGCTTTCCATGGAATCGCTATGCAGCAGTTTGGTCTCCGAAGTGAGTCGGCGGTACGGTCGGACGGGCGAACCTGCAAATCAAAGACGGTTAAGCATACGGATAATCGATTTTCCCTCGGGGCAGACGGGAGAGAATGTCTTCGAAGCTAACCTCTGCTGGACTCGCTGTTCCGGGGACTGTAGCCACTGTCCTGGCTGTGGGACTTCTCCAGGCCGAAGTTGAGGCAGCGGGAGATGCGCGGGACCTGGCTCTGGCTCGTGCCGGGGGAACGGGACCACGACTCCTTCCTGCTGCTGCTCCCCGTGCCTGGAAATCAACCGATATTGACCTGCATTAGATCTCGAAATATAATCTTTAATACACTCTAAAGGCGCTGCTGTCATACGCACGAATGAGGTATAAAAGCATGCTATTTCATGAGGCAGAGACTCGTGAAAAGAGTGTGCTGATGAGATCAATAATAATTGATACAGAGACCTTAGGATTTTCCTAATCTTCATAAAATTTACTAAACTTATAAATTTCTAAAACTTGCAGATCATGAAAAATAGTTAAAACCCAACCAAAAATGGTCAACTAAGTTGAAAGCAATCTTAGAAGAGCGCTTAATGCCAAAGGGTTTGGTGTGGTAGCTCACCGTGCTGTGACGATGTGCTGGTGTTGTCTCTGAGCGTGCGTATCCGATTGGTGAAGCTAAGACTGGCCGAGCCGCAGCTGTTCCTGGCCGGAGACGAGTTCTCCTTGTCAAAGTTGAGCATCCGATTGGCCTGCGTGTTCGAAGGCACCCTCGTCAATCTGTGGGAAGAGACGTGGCATTCCCTTTGTAAAAACTCGCTACATTAAAGACTTTACAAATTTAAATAGAAGAGACATTATTTTTTTTACTTACACATTAAAGTTCTTGGTGGTCTCGACCTGGGCGAGGGGAGCGCCGAAGACGAACTGAGTGTCCATGTCCTGGACGAGGCCGCAGGTCCTGCCCATCTCGGGCGAGTCGGTGGAGATGATCTCGTAGCGAGAACAGGCGCTCTCCTCGTCCGTCTGCTCGAGAGCAGCCTCCAGGTCGTGCAGCGTCTCCAGGTCATCGTACTCCGTCAGCGCCGACAGCTGCGGCACCTGCAAATGCAATATTGGTATCACCTAGACAGTTGCGGTCTCATTTATTCATGAAACATAAACAAGAATAGTTATAACACCCAATTTCATTTAACTGGCCAGTAATAAAAAATATGGATCAACAGCCGTGCTGTCATATTGCACATATATTATGATATGTGCAAAAAGTGCACATATCATATTCCTGCGATGTGATCTGAGCGGCTAGGGCTGTTTTTCAAGAGCATCATTCTGCATACAAAAATTGAACTATTTTGCATTGGCACTTTCTGAGTTCAAAAGATGCAGCAGATGGACGGACGGACAGACGGCCAAAGGCACAGAGATAGCAGCATCTTATACGTGAATATATAGAAGCTAAAACGAGTTGTTTTTACCAATCCAGCCCCCCTCGTCTTTGCTTCGCCGGCAGACGGTGGCGACACCCTCAAAACATTATCTCACCTTGGAAGGTCCCGGTTCATCGTTGGAGCAGTCCATATGGAGGAAGGAGGCGTGGCCGGCCGCCGTTGAGGGACTCCGCAGGTGAAGCCTGGCCACCGCAAACTGAAACATAAACCCTCAGCGTTACTACACCATGCATTACTACCAAGAATGCTCGGTTACCTATCCAGGACTAGCAAGCCATTCCAAAACCCACTATTTGTCAGGAGCCGCTTAGAATACTCTACAACCATTTGGCGTCCCTCAAAAATATTCGACATAACTTCCTCGGACGTTACCACGGAGCTGTATCGACCGACGACAGGTCAGACTCTGCCAAGAGAGCCCAGAAGCCCCGTTACACCTACCGGGGAAATGTGGGCCCCTCATTTACAAAAGGTACCAGTTTCTAGGCAACAGAAGGGATTAGAACCATCGCACCCAAAAAGATACTTAACTTTATCCACAGTACGGGCGAACTATACGTGGATTTAAAAGTACAATAGTTCTGGAAAGGACGCGGTACACGGGGGGCAAACCCCCCACATCCCCACATACTAGGTAGCTGAAGATTTCCACCAAATTCCCAGTTTTGATACCAGAAGGAAAGTGTATGATACTGTTTTCCTAGAGTCCCCCAAAGAATGATAGACAAAAGAATTAAAGGATAAAACAAACACCGACCGTGCTTAAAAGGCAACTCTTCGCAGAACATGTCAAGAATCGGTCACGAGGCAGTCACCTTTCTTCATTCAAAAACAAGCTAAGAAAAAATATACTCGTCTCGCACAAGTATTTAGAAGGTGGTCATCATAACAACCCTTACGAACCCATTTTCTAATTAAGGAACACATATTTTGATCAGCTCACAAATCGGGAAGAATTCTGCTAAAAAATCCACATTTTTTATCCCAACTTTCTATCCATTTGGACATCATTTTAATGCTATTTTAATTAATCCTCAAAACCTTAATATGCGCCGGTCTAAGATGATACATGTTCATCATTTCTGACCCTCGACGCGGGTCTGAAACCGAGGCGATCTGGCGCGTGTGCCTGCGTGTCGCAGCGCAGCTCCCGAATGGATGAACTGCTTTTAATATATTTTTTGTTTGAAAGGCGACTCGATCGAGAGCGATCTTAGTTGGCTCGGGTCGATCATATGCTTTACCCTTATGACGACATGAAGTGACTGCAACCTTCCACCTACACAAAGCGACTTCAAATGTTTCGCATTGCAAAACCCGCGTTGTAAACGCAGAAGAGAATTCAAATTCTCAGAATGGACTTCCAGCGCACATTTAAATGTATCGCTCAAAATAATTTCAGCATTTTGTAATACTATTTACGCTAGTAAAATTTGCAGATAAGTGATAGATTAATCGATACTTGATATGAACTTAGACATACCTTGGAGGGCGTCTTCCCCTCGGTGATCTCAGAGAACTGCCGGCTGGTGATGGGGCTCTCGAGGAGGGTCAGGTCCGCGCTGTCCATGAACTCCAGCCGGCCGCTGGCCGCGTGGCGGAGCGCCGGCGCCTCCGCTGGGAAGGCGTTCTCCTTGTCCTCGTCTTGGAATCCTGCCGAGGACACAAGTCAACTCCAATTATCCTCAACACAATTGTGAGCCTATCATACACGCTTTAATGTGAAACTTCTTCGTGCACAGTAGAATGCCGCACACCGCTCCTCGCTATTTTGATTAATTGAACTTAAAAAATAATATAAATGTCCTTGGACAAGTTACATTTAAAAACCCTTAATTAACGCTTAAATCTCAAATCTGAATCCACGGAGTCTTGCCGAAGATAAACGAGAACACCCCAACAACCTACCCTGTTCCCTATCTCTTGGAAGGTAGATTTAGAGTTAATCTAGACAGAGAAAGAGAAAGCTCGACTAGAATGCAAATTCACAAGAGTGTTTGGCTGTGGACTCACCATCCGGCACGCGGCCCGCAAGGCCGTCTTTGGCGGTGTGCGTGCAGACCGGCTCGCAGCCGAGGCGGTTCTCGATGGAGCGCAGGGCCGCGGTGCCACCGTCAAAACGCAGTCGGTGCGGCGTCGCGCGCTGGCTGAAGTTCATGGCCGAGGACTCTTGCAGTTTGGTGCCCGGAGTCTTCCCGCCCGAGTTGATCTTGAAGTTGTCTATGATGAGCCTGCGGAAGACAATATATTTCGGCTCACTAATTGGAACGTGGCAAACAAATACAATGCTAATGTCAAATTAAGTGATTCAAAAAGATTTGTTTTCTTTTATATTTTAATAATAACTTTATTAACCTATAAATTCCTCCATAAAATTGTCCCGTTCAACTAACATAAATTGCTCCCACAAAAAAAATAGAATGGTGCAGTCTTGTGCCAAACTTTGATTACATTAAAGATGTTGCTTTTTTTTTATTTAGGGTTCGCTTTTAGCTACTGTCACATCATAACTATAATTAAATACGCAATCAATCTGTGCTTGCAATTAACCTGATAATTATCGCAATTATAATTAGCGTTGGTAAATAAATCATATAATTAAAACAATATTAAATTTCCAATGAAAAAAAATTAGAACAGATAAGTCGTAACACAGTTTGCAAATCTTGTTTTTCAACCCAAATTTGAAGTGCTATTCTAACAATTTAGCGAAAAGCGATAGCGAATATAAACTAAACGCGTTTTGGCCTCAGCATGACTCGAGGATGAACTCTAACAATGATGAGAATGTGCAAAAGCACAAACGAGGAAAAAATTCGCGCCGAAGTGACGGCCATTTTACAAGCCGACTTTGGGTTCGATTTGGCGAATGTTGCGAGAGAAATTCGCCCAAAGGGCGCTCAACACTTTTCGAAAATACCTCAAGGATTTTCGGAAAGAAACTTTTAATATTAATTGCGCAGAAAAACAAATGAAAACCGCAAAAATCGATCGACTCTTACCTCTCGAGATCCGCCATTTTGAGAATCTCCAATTTGCACTACTCGAATACGATGTATTAAAAATAAGTAATTTTCTATATATTTAGTAAAATAAACACTGAATAGTGTTATCGAGTCCCGGCGGAGACATTCTATGCGATCGCGGGTCAACCCGACCGGGCGAAGCGATTCGAAGATCGAAATGTCTTCGGTCAGTGAGCACCAAAGAATTGTCCACAATTATCATAACAAATGTAATTATACTGAAGAACCATTCGAATCCTCGAAACAATTGTTTCTACGAGCAAAACTCGCCGATTGAAAAGGTTTCAACACGACACACACATTGTAAACATTAGCTGAGGATCGCCCGGCCGCGGTCAGCTGTTCGACACAAAAATCACGGGCAAAACTGGAAACACGTTCAATAAACACAAAAGTTGGCCTCAATAAACACAAAACTATAAGATCGTCGCTGGAACTTAGTTTTGCGAAGAAGACCCGAAGACACGTCGATTAAAGTGAATCACAGCCGAATGGCCAACCCAACCCGACGAGCGACTGAGCCGTTGCCGCCAAATTGACGGCCGGATTCGTTTTCTTCTTCCAGTCCGCAGCGGCAACGGCAACGGCAACGGATCCGAGCCGAGCGGCCATGACTATCATAAATGTTTATTTACACTGTAAATATTTAAATTAAAGTTATAAAAAAATATATTAATAATTCTTATGAAGTAATTTCAAATATATTGTTATTTAAAGACCAAATGTGACGAATATTTGTAGTGCATATAAATAGATAGAATAGTTAATAACATGTTATTAAGTACTATATAAATGAATTCAATCACGATGTCAATTTCCATCACAACCTTTTAAATGTTTTGAAACAAAACAATAAAAACTAACTATAAAAACGATTTTAAATTTGCATACAACAATTTAAAGTTCATTCGCGTGATTAATTATCGGAGTAACAGTTTTTAGGCACTAATAAAAAAAAGACGTGTTTGTAAAATATAAAATAAATATGATATTTTTCGATATGACAATACAATTAGGGTCTAAAAGTTAAATGCGGTAATATATTTTTTTATTATGTCATATATAAGGGCCTAACATTTATCTGAACATCTTTTTTTTTTGATAGCACCATACAATGCTAGGGGTGGAAAATTTGAGAGCATAAAATTCAAGAAATACTTAAAAAGCACAAGATAAAATCCGTGCAAAATTTTGATACAAGTTCGTACAATTGGAGTTTGCCTATCCCCTACTTTGATCCGGTGAAAACTACCTGCGCCTTCCGGCGCGCCGAAAGGGATTGATTTCTCGTAATTTGGAGAAAACACCAACTAAAGCAAGAGGGCGGTAGTTTTCCTTTGCTTTTTTTTTAAAATAAATACAATTTTAGTAACCTCATAACAAACCCTCGGGGAATATTCCATTTATTAGGTTAAGATAGCTTCGACCCAAAGAGGTCTTCTTGCCACATCACAGAACGCGACTGATTTCGGTGAGCCGATAGAGGTTGACCGTAGGCAATAAGCTCACCCTTTTGTCGCGTCAAATAAAGTACGCTTCCCGACTCGAGTTTCTACAGGTTTTAGCACATTTTCCCTACAAGATTGTTTGCTAAATTTATGAAAACTCACTCCTCGGTGAAATTAACGAAAAATGCCGTACAGTTGAGATAATTCTAGATTCCTCAAACTTCAATGAAAAGCTCTCGCGTACAGGGTGTTCCTTAATGATGTAAAAAATACAGAAAACTGTCATCACCTACATTTATTATATTTCTTAACAGATGGTGTCAATTCCGATACCGCACCGACCGATAATGGCCTCGACACCGTTACGGCGTACGGCTACATCTAAGCATTCACACGGAGACATTACGACATACTTTTACTATTTGTATCTTTGCTCGTGCGGCGCGGCCGTCGGTCCGCGCCCGAAGGGTCAAGTAGGCCACACACACGAACAGTTCCGACTGCCGTCGTGCAAAGAAACGAAATGGTTCGGTCGACGTAACAAAACAGCCTGTAGATTCGAGAGCGATTCTACAGAAATTGGTTCGTGCAGGTTGGACCTACTAAGATTGAGTAGCCGGGGCTGCGGCAGGTAGCGGCGGGCCCTTCGGGTCGCCGGCGGCGGGCCCTTCGGGTCGCCGGCGGCGGCCATTGTCCGCTTCCGGGAATAGACAAGAGCCCGACCTTCGAATGCATTCAATTCAATAGAATAGGCCACTGGCTTTGGTCTATGCTCCGTGGTGTGTCTATGGCCACCTCATACCTGCCCGCGGGCGCAGAGCCAGCGACGCTATTTATTTATTTATTTATTTATTTATTATGACAGAAATAGAATTGTAGAACAAATCACAGGGAGCGATTAGCACTGCCTTCTTTTCTAAGGAAGGCAGTGATATATTGTGCTAAGGGCCGTCAATGCACCCATAGAGAAATATGAAGGTGTCTATTTGTAAGAAAATAAATTAAAACATATAAATATATATATATATAATGTTGTCGCATAGAATGTTTATATTCAGACAATATTCATAGTCGGATTACGAGAGAAATAAAACACATAATGGGTATATTGACATATTGAGCTCGCGATCAATATTAATTATTTCGTTTTTGCACTTAAATATATAAAAAAATCGGTAAATTCGGCGACAAAGTCATTGAATAGTTCGATTTGCCGGTTAATTGTAAAAAAATCCAATCGCGAGACATCAAAATCAAACGAGGGTAGGTTTATTTGTTTAACTCGATTTAACAGAGTAACTTAGTTTATATAATTATTAATTTGGCCATTACACGAATCCATTATTAACAATTGAATTGAATGGTAGTTTCGCCTATAACTGATTACATAAAAAATAAAATAAATATAAAATGTGTGAATAAAATATCGCTTAATTCGAAAATACGTTTGTTAAAGTTGTTATGAGAAACATTTCGGACTTTTTCTTTCGGTTATAGCTACCTTAGAACGGGAGATATATCGCATCGTGGTATTATTTTTATAAGATTTTCCAAAATAAATAAATAAATAAACCACTTTTACGGTAAACGAGCGTTGCGTTTTATTATATCATTCTTTTTTGATAATTTACTAAAAAGTAGTGTTAAATTATTAAATATGTAGTTAAAAACATTTGCTATGAAATCTCCATTTAATTGTTTGTAGACAATTTATTTTCATAATTACTACTTTTCTACAGAAATGCATATAAAATTAGACATTTTTCTCGTAGAGAAACAAATAATGCGAAGATATTTCGCGAATTAAATAAAATCTGGTTTTATTATATAAAATAAATAAATAAATATCGAATTGAGCACAATGGCCAGCGGCTCTCGGACCGCGAGCCGTTCCGCCCGCCCGATTGCCGGCTTCCAATGTCTTCCGCTGTTCAGAATGGTATTTTGGAGTCATATTTATTTATTTATTTATTGATTTTCGCCATTGATCGTTGTGTCAATATTACATTAACAAAAATTAACAATTAATTCGATAGCAGACCCGATTATATATTCACAAACATTATTAGAGGGTAGAAATGATATTTATGATTGAAATACAAACAGGTGGGTAAAGTCGTGTGCGTGCGAGCGAGACAGAGAGATGTCGGATTGATTTTGGCTATGAAAATTATGTTTTATTAGTATGCAAAAGAATATAATAAAAAAATATCCGCCAAAATTAGGTCGATGGCTCGGGGCCTGGTCGGCAGTTATTATTTGTGAAAATTATAATAAAATATATATAATTATCTTAAAGCGATCTCAGATGACCGGCCGGCCGTTGGAGGAAAATGAGTGTTCCGGCCTGAACCGACTCCTCATGTTTAAGAAGCTACTGTCCCCGACCTTGGCCGTCTGTCAACTCGGAAAGTACAAATGCGAGAGTTGATTTGATGCTCTCGAAAAGTTAGTTATAAAAATTCGTTAGTTACGCCGTTTATTGGACCGATTTCTACGCTCTCAACTGTCAACCGCCAAACGGCGACGATCAGCTGCCGCACGTCGTACAATAACGTCGTTACTAAAATATGATCCGCGGGGCGAAGGAAGAGTTCGTTACGAGGGCATTGTTGAGTAGGGAGGTGCGCGCGTCGACGGAAGCAATGTCGATATCGATAGATTAGTCGATAATCGATATCGATAGTCGATAGGCAGGAAACTTTTCCGTACTGGAAAGAGAATTTTCAGAAGTCACCAAATACGATTTGATCCAAAAGGAAAATTATACAAATACTTTAATATTAAAAAGGTATTTAGCAGAGTCCTTAAATATTAGCCAGGATTTGGCTTTTTTGGGGAATTAAATCGTTTTGTTTTGTGTTTTTTAAATTATTAAAAACACAGATTTTTTAAATTAATGTATTTATTTAATCAAGGAAAAACAACGGATACAAGAGATGAGAAGAAAACTTAGAAAAACTAAAAGAAAAAAAAAGAAAAAAATCATAAAAGATATAGAAATGAATCGTTTTGATGCGGATTGGAATGCAAATTTGTATTGAAAATATAGCCTTTAAAACCATTCGTTCAAGACAAAGTGTAATTGACAGTTTTCATAAGAAAAAAAACGTTTTTTTTTTTTTTCCAAAAGTGGAAATATGACCTTTGGAAAAGACACTCCCAATTTGATGTCGCGTGACTCTCAATGGAGCAAAATCAAAAATTTCTAGGATAGTTACAATTCTACAGAAAATACAATAAAAAATAAAACGCAACATATACGATTTGCATACATACACGCACACACACAACCACACACCCTCACTAACACTTTTAAACCGTTCACATACACCTTCTAAAATAGCGTTAAGCTCAACAAAGTTTGTGTTGAGCAAATCCTTATTATTAATTAATTATCTAGCCGCTGATTCCTTTAACAAATTACCAGAGAAAATAAAACTTATTTCTAAATTTAGCATTTTTAAAAAAGAAATTAAGAAATTACTTCTAGGAAAAAATATATATAGTTTTGAAGAGTTTTAATTAATCTTTTTTCGGTTTTAATTATATTTTTGTATTTCCTGTGTGTATGCTTTATTAGATCTCTTTAAATATTTGTATCTCTGGTTCGTTAAATAAATTTGTTTTATTTTGTTTCTTGAAAATCTTTTAATGTATTCATTGACTATTTTTTTTCTATCTACATTTTTGTATATATTGGAAAATAAATCTTATTTTTTCTTATTAACTCTGTGGGAAAATGTATATGTTATTATTCCGCTGTATGCTTACCTGTTGATAAATAAATAAATAAATAAATCCTTCAATAATACAATATTAGTCTTAATATGACTTCACAAACACATTCAAACCCTTAAAGGTCGGTCAATGTTTTAGTTTTTGTAATATATAGCTTATAAAGGTATTTAAGTTTACAAAAAAATATATTTTTCCTGTCGAACGAAGCAAAGAAACATTATTTGAGCGGCTAATTATCCATCGCCGATTTTTCATATTAATTTGTCGTAATTAATCTTATTTCATTCG
Organism: Neomicropteryx cornuta; assembly: GCA_020383195.1. NCBI lineage: Eukaryota > Metazoa > Arthropoda > Insecta > Lepidoptera > Micropterigidae > Neomicropteryx > Neomicropteryx cornuta. The sequence continues at coordinate 57,878 of JAHKQU010000031.1, forward strand.
ACGTTAATTGCTTAATTGAAATGAATTCGCGCGCTTTTAATGAGCGAGCGAGAGAGCGAGAGAGCGATGTCTGCCGTCCCTGTCGAGGAGGTTTCTTTGAAAATGAAATAAATAAATAAATACGTCGGGATCGATTATCGATTATCGATTATCGATGAACCGCCCGCTCGAGCGGCGCGCATCACTACTCCGTTGGCCGCCGGTGCAGTCCGCTCAAGCGCGCTTGGCGCTTGGGCGGACGAAAATTAAAAAAAATAAAGAATTTTAATCGCTAGTACTAATTAAATACCTCCGGCACTTTTAGCCCTTCGACATTATTACAGCGCGCCTTTTAACTATTTCAAAAAGGTATCCAAAATCAATAAACATTATAATATTCTCGATTAAATTAATTGATTTAATATCATTAGGATTATTGTATAGTAATCTACTAAATGGAATCTCTTGAATAGTGATCGTGTTAATGTTATGTTGTAAAGTTAGTTATTTATTTTTCATTTACTCATTTCTTTTTATTTTCAGCCATGACGATTCATTTCCACATTCATTCTCACGTCGAACGAAAGTTATTCTTGTAAATATCCATTAAACCATTCATTTCTCATTCATTATAAGTCATATTCGTTACATTTATCATTTTTTTACGGCTATAATGAAAGTTTGACCGTATTGCATAATCGCAAAGATGGATAGGTGAGAGTGAAAGGCTTTCATAAAATACAGCGCTGTATTTAAACCAGCGTGCATTTCTGGCTATATAATTTATTTGAAAAAAAATTTGATTACCTATTTTAAAGTAAAAATCAACTAAATACGGTATTTAAACAATACTTTATACAATTTTACTATATAAATATATATATACAGGGTGTCCCAAGACCAATCCCACAAACTTTAGGGGGTGTTTAAGTTCCCTATTAAGAGTAAGAAATTATGTAACAAAAAGCGAAACATTTTCATCACCAAATTTATCATTTTTGTAATAAAATTGGTATAATTCGATTTTATCAATCGATAAATCAATATTATCTATCGATCAATAGCATTCCTCTTACAACCGCAGAGAAGGGGTAAGGAGTTACCCCCTTCATCTTAGACCGACCTCTGTTCGACGAGTGGCATATGACAGCGATCATTTAGCTCCGCCCTAATGGGGCGTTTACCTCGATCTTGACTGACCGCGGCCTACTAACCCAGTGACGTATTTATCGGAGGGCGGAGCCATTGAAAAAGCCATCTATTTTACAAGAGTTAGAATAGAAACTTCAACATTTTTTTTCTCGAATACCATAATGAATTTTGATATAGTTTCTTAAGAAATAACACTAGGAATCGTAGGAGCTATTAGCTGGTTTTTTTTTTATTGGGTGGGACCTTGGGACACCCTGTACAGGTGCGTTTTGGTTGGTTATAGAGGCGACGGCGAATTATTTATTAAGTACAAGTAGATTAAAATAAAATGGCACGCTATGAATAAAAAGTCCGCCTAGTTAACCTTAACCTTAGTGTAGCTACGATAATTGAAGGTAGATTATTTAAACTATCTTTGTAAAATTGTAAACTGGTTAATAGGTAATATATTTGTAAGGCATGTTCTCGGAAAAGAATAAATAAATATTATTATTTGTATTTTTCGAGTTGAAATAAGAGGATAGCAGCTTAAAAATGATTAAAAACATTAAACAGTCGAAATGAAAATGTGGTTAAACTACGCTAGGAGCACTTTTGTCATATCGCAAACGCTTACAAAAAAAAAACGTCTAGCTTGATTGATTGAACAGTAAAACCCGCACAATTAGCTAAGGAAGTTTATCATTTGTTTATTTTATTTGTATGAGAAATGCTTACAGCTATACCTAGTGACTGTTACAGAGAAATAGATAAATAACAACTTAAGCCGACTACAGACATTTCCAATTTAACATAAATATAACAACTATACAACTATACATCTAAACAACTATAAATATAGTGATAACATTGTATGAGTGTTATAATCTGTGAACTTAACCTACTATAAATCGTACTATAAAAATAAATATAAAATAATTGGTCCAGTTTGCACGACGCGTACTATACTTGCACCGTCTCCCTCATCATGAGAACTGCTCCAACATTGCCAGGGAGTGACGGCGTCGCGAACGGGACTCCAACGGCACGCCGGAAGGCGGAGGTGGGTTTCGCCGGGTCGAAGAAAGGCATAGGCGAACTCCAATTGTACGAACTTGTATCAAACGCTGTTTACTGTTTACACTGCCGTAACAAAAGTTGTAGGGAAATTATAGGTGTGATTTTTCCCACCCCTAGGACCAACGGTTAGGGCTGCCAAAAAAGTTTCCTTAGATTAGTTTTAGGCCCTTATCTGAGGAATAATATAAAATTTAAATGAATTCGATATCTTATATAGTAAGAAAGTTATGGCAAAATTTCACTTTTGCCCTGATGTTGTACCCTTAAATCGTATGTATCGATTTGAAAGTGATTGGTGTGAAATGGCGGCACAAATCGTGTCCACAAGAAAGTCGCTTTCCTAATGAAATCTGCCTAAAAGTGAAAAAATGAATTGCCCATCGATTTCGAGTCAATTTTTGCGCTCCTTTTTTGTCCAACGGACAAACCGAGTTGTGCAACGTCGCAGCCGCAGCCGCAGCCGCAGCCGCGTCCCGACGGATTCCCGGCGGAATCCGTTGCGGTCCCGTTCGCAACCGGTCGCGACCGGTTGCGACCGGTTGCGGCGATTCTCAGCGAACGCAACTCGACCCGATCGCGTGCTAACGTGAGAAGTGGTTCTCGAGTTCATCTTGAAGGAGGTGAAATGGTTTCTTCTACTTTGGAACGCACATATATTGTTCTTATTTAATGAATCCTTATTGGAAGGTTGAATGAATTCGCCGTGTAAGAGCGGCCGCGGTTCAACGGCCGGCGCCGCGGGGCCCATCACACGCACCGCGCCGCGAGCTGCGAGCTGCGAATCGGACCGCGGCTCGGCTCAGTTGACCCAAACCGTGGCGAGTTTCTTTCAAAAATCCGATTCATACTAAAAGCGTTGTATATTTAAATTTTTACACCGTACACATCACACATAGACCTTTTAAAATAGCGTTAAACTCAACAAAGTTTTAAATATTTTTGTACTCGGGCGTAAGCTTTAATTGGCCTTATAATTAACCCTTTGAAAAATGTATTTAATATTGTTACCTGTCAATAAATAAATAAATAAATAAGGGAGCGTTCCTACTTCGCTGATAATCTTCGCACTCATTCAAGGCTTCTTATAAAACTAAAATATATAATATTACAATGAAAAATTCAACACAGTTAATATATTCCAAGAGAATAAGGGGTTATTTAAGTGTCAAATACGCAACAAAGTTATGATAATATTTAGTATAAAATGTATGAATAAATATCATATTCATACATTTTATACAAATAATATGTTCCTGCTACAAATGGCACCACACTAAACACACAGTGCATATTATTTAAGTTTGATTTATTAAATTTTTTTGGCCATCTAAATGTAGTGTTAGATAATTATCTTCCTGATCGCTGTTATGTACTTTCAAAATATATTTATTTATTTATTTCAGAAAACAACAGCTTACATAGTAATTACAATAAAAAACAACAATTAAAACACAAAGCCAATAATAGTTTCCTCCAAAATTAAAAAAAAATATATAAAACCCATTCGGGGGCGAGGCCGGGTCCAGGACGTAGGAGGGGTTGGGGGTTGGGGGTAGGGGACAATCACCAGAATATAATATACAGAATTCATATATACATCGAGCATGTAAGCTTTACAACAGCATGTTGAGTGACATCGATATATTTAACACTACTTTCCCGGCATTCAAGAGAGTGTCTACTCTAGCCCTTGAGTAGTATATTTATTTCATATGTATGTGTAGAATTTATTATATTTTTTATTATATTGGGTTTTATATTATATTCTGGTGATTGTCCCCAACCCCCAACCCCCAACCCCTCCTTCGTCCTGGTCCCGGCCTCGCCACCGAATGGGTTTTCTATATTTTTTCTAATTTTGGAGGAAACTATTATTGGCTTTGTGTTTTGATTGTTTTTTTTTTTCTATTGTAATTACTATGTAAGCTGTTGTTTCCTGAAATAAATAAATAAATAAATAAATAATATAAAACACAATATAATATAAAATATAATAAATTCTACACATACATATGAAATAAATATACTATTCAAGGGCTAGAGTAGACACTCTCTTGAATGCCGGGAAAGTAGTGTTAAATAAATATTAATACAGTTAAATTAATGGTTCACCTGCATTGTTTTGTACCAGTTATATTATTGTATTTCTGCATTGTTTTAAACTTATTTTGTTATTCTGTATTGTTTTTATGTTTTCTTAATGAACCACGTGTTTGTATTTTTTTTTTTTTTTTTTTTATAAAAATAAACGATGGCTATTCTTTGGTTGGGCAGATATAAATACTGAGTTTTTGAAACTGCACAGTCGGCGGCTAGTCTAGAATGTGACACATCCGTACGGCCTACGCCGGTCACATTCGCAGCTGACCGGCACAAGGGCGGGTTTCGCGATTCGTAATAAATCGAAAACAAAACCGGTTCTGGGATTAGTCAACGCGGCGGCCGGAACTGCGTCCATTGATCGGCGCGTCACGTCGATCAATAAACATCGATTTCGCATTTAATTCAAAACAAACGAGAACAGAATGACCTTTTGCGCGCCGCCCTCGAGCATTCTTAGCTCGCAGGGACTCCGCCGCCCTTTGCAATGCAATGGGTGCCGCACCAATTGCCTCGGCTTCCGGGACATTCCCACTTTCAAATTGATACATAAAATTTAACGGCGCACAATCGTAATCGGGCAAAATCAGTCCAGGGGGTCGAAAAGTGAAATTTTGCCATAACTTTCTTAATATATAAGATATCGAATTCATTTAAATTTTGTATTATTCCTTAGATAAGGCCCTAAAACTAATTATTAGTAAACTTTTTTGATAGCACCAACCATTTGTCCTAGGAGTGGGAAAAAGTGTTTTAACATTAAAAAAATCATAACTTTCTTAATAGACACGTGGTCAAATCCGTTCAAAATGTTAATTGTAGATCTATAATTTCCTTACAATTTTTGTTTGAAACAGTTTTTGATACGAGCAACCCTTAGGGCGTAATATAAAAATGTATTCAGTATACGAATGTTCGATACAAGTTCGTACAATTGGAGTTCGTCGATCCTCTACTCTGATCCGGTGAAATTTACCTCCGCCTTCCGGCGCGAAGAAAGGGATTTTTCTAAGTCAACATATGAGGGCTCCCGAATACATATTTTGTTTAAAAATTATAAATAATAAAGACAATTTTCAATTTAAATTTAAAGTCGTCAGTCACCGTACAGATCAGAGCTAAATATCTCAAATCTATATAGTATTTATTTACACTTCAATACAAAATTATAGCATATTTCAAGGCGAACTTATTGCCTAAAAGGCAACATCTACCAGTCGACCACTCCAGATTGCACATAGTCGTAAGCCTTTGAAAAAAGTAAATATGCTATTTCGCTGAATGCTTTCCTGTTAATTAATTGATTATCTAACTCAGTTCCGACTGCCCTATTGTTGCGCCCTATTGTGACGCGGGGCCGTTCGGGCCCATATTGCAGTCCGGCCCATCGCTGCAGGGCAGGACTCTAAACAAAGCGGGGCGAACGACGAAACCCCCCAAGCAGCTCGTCTCGAGGAAACGCGAAATCGAAAACCAATTCGTAAATGTATAGATAAATTACGCAATATTGATCGGGGAGCCACACTGGGCATGCGTCGACCTCTAACGTCACAGATTAACCCTAAGACGTTACGTTTAGTAAACATTACTTAAAATAGAATATTTATTATATATATTTACAGTACCCACAGAATATATATATATATAGCGACTTCACATAACCCCACGAAAAATAGTCCAGCGGTGTTAAATCGCACGATCTTGGAGGCCACGCCACGTTGTTCAGGAGTAAGTCTATTCATTATGAAATGGCAAACCAAACTGAGCATAAATCAAGTGACAGCTGTCAAAAACACCAACTACGAAAAAAGTAGTGCCAGATTGAAAACCACGCCTCTAAAAAAAACACCCTATATATACAATCAAGAAAACTTAACACTAGAATGGACCATGTCCATAACAGCAGGCACGGCACTCCGAGGGGGTGGACGACACCAGCACAAAACACAAAGACATGACAAGCCGCAGCCAGTGAGGCTCCCCGGCCAAAGGTTGCGGCGATAAAGGCGCCCGCATATGGGACGATAAACCTCGACGCCCTTTTGAGACTTCCCATCCGTTGCCGTTGCCGTTGCCGTTACCGTTACTGTCAGCAGTATGAACGCTTTATTTTATTCAATTCAAGTTAAATGTCTCATATTTGCTTACGAGTGTTCCCTTCGCGCAATAATAGATTCGAAAACGCTCCTTCGGGCCGCGCGCTTAGTTGAGCGCGGGACCTGCGCGACCGCGCGGCTCTGCCCCGCGGCGCCGCCGGGGTCGACCGTGTGTGCGGGGCGCGTCCGACTCCCGCGCAGCCGCTTCGAGATAAAAAAAACGACTCGCGCTTTCGTAACGCCTTTTTCAAATCCCAGCACTTCGAAGTACGACCGGAGGACTACTGCGGCTAGTTACTCGCAAAGAGTTACTAGCGGCTAGTTACTCGCGTGCGAAACAAACGGTTTCCAGCTAAACCAAAAAGTAAACATTTTTTGCTAGGGCAAGTACTTTCGCGAATTAGTAATAATAATTTATTTATTTATTTTATTTAGCCGTTGAACAAACGCGCCGTTAAGCCGGCGGTCGCGGGTTCAAATCCGCACATTAGTCATACTATTTCTAAAACGATCCGCTACCACGAGCACAAGCAATCAGCTTAGTTCATCTTCCCCATTCGCAAGGCTTCAATATTGTCGGGGAGGCGCTATTGATTGCAGTTCCAACTGCCTTATTGTTGTTTTCATGATGCGAATCCGTTCATTATCTTGTTACTTAACTCAGTCGACAGCGTTGAGAAGAGCGCCGTTGGATATTCCCGGACAATCGAAACCATTATTGAGAAATTTGGTTTTAAATTTTATAAAATTCGATGACAAATCGCTCCGCGCTGAAGCGGGCGGGCCTGTTCAGGGGGATTTTGTGTTCGGTCTTCGGGAGATAAACTATCGAATGCATATAAATGATGTGGACAATTAAAATGACCCCCGTCTTACCATCTTAAGGCGAATCTCGCAGATAGTTGGCAACATTCGATTCCCGGCCGTTTTAAGACTGTGACGTGAAAATCCCCCCACAACAGCGCGTCTGCAATCGGCCGCGAGATGGCGAGCCAGCACATTGTGCTAATAAGGTGATGCAAGTAATAATAATAATAATAATTGCATGTAAACGATAAATAAATAAATAAATAACATCGGTGACGTCACAACGGTCGCCGGTCGCCATGTGGCGCGCGAGGGCAGCCGAGCGGCGATATTATGCTAATGTCGCGCAACGGCCGCGACCTTTCGAGCGGGTCGCACGCTCCGTGCGCAGCGGACACGATTGCGAAATCACAAACAGTAATTAATCAATTTATCACCTCAATTCTATTATATGATCTGATAGAATTATTTCTATCAGTCGTCGCTTCCGCCGCGAATATTATTGAGTTGACTTAAACGGTTCCAAGATGGCGTCGCTTTGAATCGTTCGGCGTTCCATTTTCGAACGAATTGCAAAAATAGGGTTAATGAGGCGCGTTATAAGGCCGCGCGCACACTGCCGCCGCCGCCGCGAGCTTTTATTTATTTATTTATCGACAGTAAGCATGCGGCGTAATAATAATATTCATTCCCCCCCCCCTCATTGAGCGGTCCCCAACGATTTTATTACTAATTATTATTATTATTCAAATCGGATAGTAATTAACACAACGCATTGAGTTTATTTCTTAGATTTAAATTTCCCAAACTCGCTCAATGCGCTCTTATAATATATATATAACAGTAAAATAGTGTTTGCACAATCTCTCTCTATCTCTCTCTTCATTTCCACAGCGCGCCCTCGTAAATACCCTCTCTCTCACATTAAAATTTTAAAATACATAAAAATGTTTTACACAAAAACAACACTGTATTTATTTTATTAGCGTTGGATATCTCCTTTTATGTTCTTTTTTTTTGTTTTGCTTCTCTGAATCTCATATATATACTTACAAATTATAAAATAAACTAAAATATATGTTCGTGTAAATTAAAAAAAAAAGATATTAGGAACCTTAGATTACTGCCCTTTCTGTTCCGCATACTTCGCATTCAGGTCATTTTTATTGGAAACAGATAGAGAGTCCATCTTAGGACAGGTCTTCAGCACCAGCAGCAGTTAGATGGACAGGTAAAGTTTCTGACATGCCACTAAGTGCGAATTTAGATGAGATGAGATGATCACATTTTCTCTTTGTATGTTTATAGATAATTGTTTTTTTTTTAATAATTGTATGTCTAGCTGTAAGTTTTTTCTGTGGAAAAATAACAATAAATAAATAAATTATATACAACTGTATCTATCGCCGTAGCCCCCGCGTTGGCACTGACTATTTCTGTGAGAAAGGCAATACCTTCGCGCCGAAACGTCTGGCGATGTATTGTTAGTCCCTATCTAATAACTAAATATTATGTAATTAAAGTGCATTTATCAATAAATTAATTGTAATCGCTCACAGGCCGCGTCGCGCCCACATCGCCGGCGGTCTGAACCGACCCTATTAGTTATGAGCGCCGTCAAATATAAAATGGCGTCGAACTGCAAGCAGATTTAGTAATAATTTTAATTAAGCGGCGAACGGCGACATGACGTCAGAGGGACGCCCGCGGCACTCGGGGCGGGTCCCTATCTTATCTGTCCATTTCCTCGTCTATGGTCTCGTTCGTTTCGGAGGCCGAAGTACCCGCGGAAGGGTCTCGAAGCGCCGGGGCGCCGCGGGTCAACGAACTGTGTTTAAATAGTCCCCCCCCCCATCAAAAAGGGGGGGGGGGGCAGAATTAATACCTTCAAAAGCAAAACAGGAATTGATTTTATTTATTTATCTATTTATCCGCATAATTTCCGCCATATTAGATGTAGATAATAATATGTTTAATTGATCAAAACGAATTCCCTTTTTTTTTTGATAATCTAAAAAAAATGAACAGTAAACTTAGTTTTGCTCATACTCGCGAGCCTGTCAGGGGCCTGCAGGCGGACAAACGAGTCCTTCGGGACCCACTTTGCCGTTCACTATTTGTAATAAATCAGTTTTTAATGCTAAGCCGATTTTAAATACTTAAATTAAAATCATAGATATATTTTGGTAGAGAATGAGGTGTTATTTATAAATCCAATTTGTAACGTGAGTTTAATAATCATTTAATAATAATATTTGCTACATTTTTTTGACCATAGCTACGTAATAATAGCGTGTTATTTTATTGCATCGCTGTTTTGTCCGTTGATAAATAGATAAATAATGAATTCTAAGGCAGCATTCCCACCTCAGGCCGCAAGATTTGTCGCTCGGGTGCGATACATCCGTCAGACGGCTAAGGAAGCAAGGAAGCAAGGAAGCAAGGAAGCAAGGAAGCAAGGAAGCAAGGAAGGAAGGAAGGAAGGAAGGAAGGAAGGAAGGAAGGAAGGAACTCACCTCGAGCAGAGACACACGTCGCAGGCCGGCCGCGGCTGCGGCTGGAAGCACTCCGGCTGTCGCAGCATTTCGGGAATCGGCTGTCGAACTCCAATCGGGCTGATTACTAGCGGCAGTCGCGACACGCTCACCGCGACACGCTCGCGACGCGACACGACGCGACACGACGCGACACGCCCTCGCCTCGCCTCGCGCGGCCGTTACGAAAGTCAGTTACAAAATCGATAAAAAACCAAAACAAACCGTCGCATCGCCCGGCGGCGTCCCACTCAACACCATCCACACCATCCACACCATCAACACCACCAACACCACCGGCGCATCGCGGGCGAGCTTCTCGTCCGTTGGCAATTAAGCAAACGATATATTACTAACGATATAACCTATTTGTTTGTTTGTAAATATGTCAAGTCCGTCACGCGAGACGAGCGACGAGCGACGGGCGACGAGACGGCCGCCGAGCGCCCGACCGCAGGCGAACTGAGCCGAGCGCGGCCGAGGCGCGTTGGGTGGGGGGCGGGTGGGGGCGGGGGCGGGGGGGCGGGCGGGGGACGACGGCGCTGCCAGCTGCTCGCGTCAGCAGCGACGATCGACGGCGATTATTTATTTATTTATCCATCCATAATACACTACTTAATTGTATAACACTGGAAAAAGATATTTTTTCTTTTTTAAAAATAAATTTCAAGCTTTAAATATAATTAAATATAGAAAAAAAATACAGGTATATTGGATTGTAATTCCTGCGCGTGATGATGCTTGATATATTCTTTTAAGAAATTAGTTTCATTTCATAATACTGATTGATTTATCTAGCAAAACTGCAATTATATAATAATAATTATAGTGGCTGGATATATTTATCTTTTAGTTGCATTTTTATAAAACCCAGCGCTGGGTTTAAACCGACATCCTGGGCTCTCAAGTACAGGACCTCTTTAGAACCTTTATAAATATTATGCTATCCAGCACAAATAATTAAAAACTTTTTCAAAATTTTTCAATATTGTCAAAGATTGCGTCATTTCTCTTTTCTGGCGATTTGTCGCTATTAAAAAACAATCATCACATATAAGACAAATAACTTTACACCTCAATTATACAATTATATAAATAATATGCACACAAATCATGTGCTTTAATTTTACTCTTTAACATATCCATTATTTTTATTATTATATTTCCATACATGTACAAATATATACAAATACAAATTAATAAATACATATAATATAATATAATATGAATATACACACAGTATAATAAACATAGAACATAATATGTCCAGATTATGTGTTTAGGTCAAAATTGATCTTAGTTGAGTTTCAGTTTTTAATGTGCAAACATGTATAAGTGGACCCCTGGCGTGGGGTGAATTTCAACTCGGTCGATCTAAATAAAGCGTTATTAATTACGTTTTAATTGGGGAACTCAGGTTAAAATTAATTACTTAGTACACACACATATTAATGACAATCAGAAACAAGTAAATACAATTTAATAATAACATATTTATTTATCTTTTTAAATAACATAAATCGAGCAATTAATTTAAAACTTATTAGCTCCTAAAGTTAATAAGACTCACACGTGGATCGGCGTTGAATGGTGACGTCATTTTAGGTTCGACGCTAGATGCTGTTTAGTCTGTGCGATATTCGTATAGTAAACGGTCATAGTGATCACATCTTTTAATCGTTATATGAATTGCTTGTCAAGGATTTGACAAGATTTATGCATTACTATACTACTCCTCATTAAAATTTAAATAAAAAAACAAGCTCACACACATTTTTCTCGAGTAATTTTGATTATATTGCTAAAACGGCCCAGGATGCTGGTTTTTAGGCTGTGCGGGGAAGAGAATCATCGGGAAATCATCAAAAAAAGGGGGACATCATCCTCAAACGAAGGGAATCCGGTGCTGCTGCCCTGGTGTGGCCCTTCCCCGCTCCCCGCGGGGGGTTTTTTCTGCGCGGTCACTGGCCGTTCAGCCGCCTTCTCAAACATTAAAACGGTTTCTATACTACTTTCAAATAATTTTTCTCGTAATTGAGAAACACTTTCTCGATAATTTTTGCTGAGTAAATTTTGAATGTCGATGTAATTCAACGTCCTAAAAGGATTGATCTAAATTTAAAATCATGGATTTCTGATATTTCCCATAGTAATATTAAGATAGTATAAAATATAGAGAAAAGTATTATTCAAAAATATTTAGATTAAATACAGTAGAATTTATTGATGTGACCGCGCTTATTTGAGGGCGTGAAAACGTGTGAGTGATTTATGTTAAAACAGAAAAACTACCCGTCGTTTTAGTATATATGGATATAGTTTCATACATATACTTATTCTAAGGATCCAAATTATTTTATATTGTTACTTTTTAATTATTTATTATTATTTTCGTTATCTATCTATATGATGCCCTGTTTCGGCTGTAATTAGTCAGCTTACTGTACTGTACTGTAATTAGTGTACTGTGCGTGGAGTGAGTATGGTGCCATTTGTGGCACGCACGTACGCAAACATGTCCGTGGCACCACACTCAGTTCACGCACAGTACACATTATTTTAACTTTATTAGGGAAACAAACAGTTACACGAGAAAAAATATATACAGGAAACCATATAAAATCATATATAACCATATGCAACCATATAAAAAAATAAATAAATCACAAGAATGAAAACAATGGTACCAACTTTGAGCATAAAATAAAACCAATTAAATAGTTCCACCGAGTGAGTGTACAATTAGTGCCTAACCTAAGAAATGCGAGATGAGGGGTTGAGGAGAAGGGGAGGGAGAGGAAAGGGTAATTTCACTTTAGCGTTTCATTTTTTATAAGTTTTTTGAACGCCACCAAATTAATATTGAATACATCAATATCTGGGTATTTTGAATTTAAGGTAGAACTCATTCTATGAATGGGTTCGTTTCGCCCATAATTGGTTCTACGACGTGAGATGTGGATTTAAGATTTGATTTAATTTTGTTTTCAACCATTTTTATGTTTGGTACTTTTTTTTTGGCCACGTAAATGTTGTTTTAGAGAATTATCTTCCCGTATCGCTGTCTTGTACTTTTATAAATAAATAAATAAATTGGCCCGCTCGAGGGCGTGCGTCTGGCAGCGCCGCCGCGGGAGAGCTCTCCCTTCGCCCCTCTGCCCGCCCGCCCCTCCACCCCCCTTTCAACCGCAGCGATTACAGAGCACATCCGTTGGGCGCCGACGGTCGTTCGAATTGACGTTTCGACGGAGCGCTCGAATGCATTCGAATTTCAAAAATACGACGCCGCGGCCGTCGGAACGCGTTTCGTATTACTGGCCAGTAATAATTACAAACAATTCATACAAACTCGTCAATGATGAGTTGATTCTTCTACAAAAGCGCGCTCAGCGCCGCCTCATTTTATGTCCGCCATATTTCATTACGGCGCCGCCAGTCCCTAAAACGTGTTTTGTAACGCATTTTGTTGAAGTTATTCCCAACAAATGGCTAAAACTAAAAATACCACAATATTCTACATATATTAATTTAGTACTTTGCTTAAAAAAAACCGAAATACACCTAATTATAGTAATGAAAATAAATAAATAAGAAAGTGTTGTTTTTTTCTTGCAACGATTTTCTTTTAAGTTGTGTAAGTGACGCGAACCTAATTTTTCTTTCTTAAGATAGACAATATAATAATCTAGGACATTACTTAAAAAAAAACACTTTTTTCAAATGATAATAATTATTTAAATACAAAAAACATGTTTCATCGATTCCAAATGAGTCGGCGAGTATATCCGTCTCTTTTCTACACGTCAATGTTAGATTAAAGCCTACTCTTTCAAATCTCAAGGACAAAGGCGTCGCGGGGCGCCTTAAGGCGAATCACATTGATAATTAACCTTGAAATTCGGTGATTTATTTATTATTAAATATCCATGATCCAATATCCAAAATAAATTTATAAACATTTATTATTTGTCCATAGAAGGTGACGATTTGATATTCGTAGTTGTAGGACAATAAATCGTGCCTTCCTTAGTACAGACAAAACGTCGTTTAATCGGATACACATTTGTAACTGTAATTTACTGTACTTTATTTTGTTTTTTTTTTAAATAAATAAATAATTTAGTGTGGAAAGTTGCTCAATAGCTTTATTATTATTATTAAATGAAGTTTTTTGTCCGTTAGCAATGTAATATATATACAGGCTGTGCCAAGACCACTCCCGGAGACTACTATGTAACCTATTATGAGTAAGAAATGATGAAATGATGAAAAAAACAAAACAACATCATCCACATTTTAACATATGGTGTCAATTCAATCAGCGCGCGAATTCCGACGTCGCGCCGGCTGAGCGCTCGCAGAAAAAGACGATACGACGCGATCGTTTTACTATTTTCGCGTAAAGTTTACAATTTTTCCTCGGTAGGCACGACGAACGTCGAGCGATTCGCTGTTTCATTTTCTTGCGAATGATCCTGCGACACAGGGTGGACTTAAAGTCCAGAACGACCGCTTAAAAGGATTCTGTTGAAGTACAGGGTGCCCCGAAGCGAAGTCGGAACGAGCGCGCTCCGAACCACCCTGTAGTCGCTCGTTCGGCAGGCAAACCTCGCCAGGAATGTCGCCCAGCCGCTGAACCACCCGGCTCCGCGCGGTCGCAGACCCCTTTCATCAGATCAAAGTAGACGATAGGCGAACTCCAAAAGGGGAATTTACACGGGCGCTTTGATCAAATTAATAAATTTGGCACGAACACCCCGTATGCGTTCGGAAATGGTCTCGGAACACCCTGTTTATGAGCGGGTATATTTGACCAAAAGTTGTATGGGAATATTCCTACTAAGTTTGGTCAACAGATATGTCACTGGCCCCGAACTGCCTGCCAACTTAGTCGATCGCTAACTCGATTATCACCTCACTAAGTACGCCAAAGTAATACGCTACGCTAGGCCATAGTCCCTTCAATTAAATATAAAAAATAAAAGATTTTATTTCAATATTATTTGAATCTCTTTCGACTAATAATATCTACTCACCTTTAATAAATAATAAATCACCTTTATTATGATTTTACTATTAAAATATCTTTTTAAATGGCCGCGCATCTTTTATTTCGATGCCAATTACGATAATAAATGTTATTTACAACGATCGATCCGCGCAAATAGGGATGCGCGCGCGTCGCAGAATAATCGACTCTAAAATCGATTACGAATTATATTCCAGAGATACGCTCGTGTCTTCCGAATCGAAAACTTCTGTAGGCACGAGTCGGGCGAGTTTTCGCCGCGTCACCGTCACCGACGCGCAGTCGGGGAGCCGGCGAAAACAGTCGGGGAGTGGCTTTCATTTCAAATTTAGGGTTTATTAGCGCATACTATCGAAATTTCTGTTTGGAAAATGTACAAATTTACAGGCCAAAATAATCGTTTATCACCTACTAATCTTTTTCTGCGGTCATTCTGCACACCAAACTTAACAAATACTGTTCTGCGAGTTTTATTAATTGAGACATGTTTTTAGATCAGGAGGAGCAACTATGCGTTCAAATACTAATAGGATTTTGTTTTCTACTCTTTTTACTTACTTTTGTTGACATATCGAATAACCTGTAGAGCGAAAGTTGATTAGTTTGAAGTATAGGATGACCGCCCATAAAAGGATGTGCACGGCAAAAAGTTAATCTGGCGATTTAAATTTACAAATTATGACTAAATTATTTAAATCATTTAAATTATTTAATTAACAATAACAATTTAACAATAATAAATATATTTATTATTTATAATAAGCATACTTTGTAGTACCTGCCGAGCATTTACTCTATTTAATCGAAAGCAAGATTTATCGCTTTACACATATTAAATTATATAATATTGCGACGATATTTAGTTATTTATTGTGAAATTAAAAAACGCTCATATGCGGTTTTATATGGCCTTGAAGTCTTCCTTAATATTATAACAGCTACATAAAAAATAAATCAAAATCGATACCACGATGTCCTCAACGCGCGTCCCTAGTGCGTGTGCGTGTCGTGTGTGTGTGTGTGCGTTTGCCGCCAAACGTCACGTTTGAATTTCGAACAAATGTTCATTCATTTCGCAAAAGTCAGCTGTCAGAAATGGAATAGCGTTTATTCAAATATTTGAATGGCGATCGGCGATCGGCGCCGTCTCGCTCGCTCGCAGCGCGCAGAGGGAGACGGCGACGGCGACGGCGAGCGGGGCGGCCAGCCGCTGGCATTATTTCATTTTAATTATAACGTCACGATGTCTGCGATGTCACGAGTTGTCATCAAATCTACACGAAAAACAGAATTTTAAATTCTAAATAATAAAAAATGTTATATTTAGAAATATTTTCGCCGCGGGAAATCCCATGCTATTTTTTTCGCGTCTTTTTAGAAAATGAATGATTCATTTGAAGTTTGCATTTCACCCTTGCGACTGCAAATACCTAGTTATTTCATTTAACATCATTTATTAATAAATTATGTTTTTTTAGAGTAATAACACGGAAAACGTGAATATAGTAAATAAGTCTAAAAACACACATATCTTTATTACGCACTTAATAAAAGGTAAATATCATCTCGCTTTTACGTTTAAGTAATAAAAACAAACTTACAAGCAAATAATATAAACAAACAAAAATAAAAAAAACATATTTTCACTTATTTAATAATTAGGTATTTCATTAAAATTTACCTGATCTGAGGAAATTCAATAATTTATTGTAAAAAGTTTCATTCAAGAAATTGAAGTGTGGAGAGCAACATATATATACATACACATATTTTATAAACACCCCTCCCCCCCCGCTCCCGAATATGTTTTTTTCATTTCACACAAGAAGGCATCTTACGCCTCTTGTGATAGTTATGTGTGTAGATTTGTGTGTTTGTGGCAGTGTGCGATAGTGTGATAGTGGTCTTAGCATATATCCGCCTTACTTACAAAGCTCATTAAATAAATGCGCCCTTGTTTTGTTTGCTTGTGAAAGGGAAGATTATCCTTCGAGTCCCGAAACGCCCACATTTGTATGGCGTAATAACGCATGAGTGTGTTGTCAATGCTCCTTCTCTTGCCTTTTACAGGGCCGGCCTAGTGTCGCCTCCTCGAGGCCCAAGCGTCACATTTTGTAAGCGTTCAATTTGTTTTTTTTATTATTATTAATAACTAAAAGAATTGCCACGTGAGTATTAAATCTTCATCAAATTAATATTTGCATAACATACATATATAAAATATATATATATGTATATTTTTTATTTCCACATAAGATTGCGAACGTTTTAAGTGATAAGTTAACGTGATAAGTTTTGAGAAATTAATAAACTATTAAAAAAGTTGGCAGCCCCGCCGCCGTGCGCGCGCGTGTATTGGTGCGCCTGCGTTAGTATTGGTGCCAATAAATAACCGAGAGTGAGATAATATCCGGAATCTTTGAGCGCAGAAGCCGACATTCCAAATTCCAATCTCATGTTCCCCCCCTCCCCCTCTCCCACCCCCCCCTCCCCCCACTCTATTCAAATAAGGAATTATTATTCGCGAAACGTCATCGA
The DNA here is from genome assembly GCA_020383195.1 of Neomicropteryx cornuta. Classification (NCBI taxonomy): domain Eukaryota; kingdom Metazoa; phylum Arthropoda; class Insecta; order Lepidoptera; family Micropterigidae; genus Neomicropteryx; species Neomicropteryx cornuta. Next base: position 75,172 of record JAHKQU010000031.1, read on the forward strand.
CGTTCCTTTGACTATTTTCGGGCGCGCCGGAGCCAAGCGCGATAAGTGCGAGGGTTCCGCAAACCTACCGCCCCACTGCGACGACTTGTTAAAATTAATAAATATATTGTAAATGAGTTTTGCTAAAAATAAATAAATTATCATTTTTATTGGGTTAAAAAGTCGTTATTATTATTATTATATCTCGCCGGCGAGACAAAAAAAATATGAAGCCGGTATAATTGCGTATTAACAGAAATTATTGAAAAAAAAAAAACCTTCATATTGACAGGGAGAGTCCGTTTTCGGGACGACCGGGGGGTGTGCGGTCGCTCTTACCCTCAAAACGGGACACGGACAAATAAAACACTCGCTATTTTAAAATCCATATGACATTTATTAATTTCATACATTTCAACGTTTAAAAATAATATTTAAACTTAATAATAAACGTGACTTAATTATTTATATTCCGTCACACCGTTGAGTTACGCTAAATTATTTATTATCGACACGAACGTTTGGAATTTAAAAAAATATATTTTACTATACCAAAACATCCTGAAGGAGGTGATACGGCGGCTATTGATCAGGGACGTTAATATTAAACTAGAAATAATACAGTGAACTGTGCTGTGCACATTCGAGGCGGCCATTTCACCCCCTTCAGGCTTCCATTAAACTGATATGTTCAAAAATACGTTTTTTTTTATATACAATTAAATCTAGTAGTGACTTTCGCGAGTCTATATTGGATTATACAGGTTGTTGCGAAGGTTTAAGGGGGTGTTTGTGTTCCCCATCACTGCGAAAGCAATACGCGCCCGGATTTATATTAATTTAATCAAATTCCCTTCTTGCTCGCGGGCGCACGGCCAAGTCGTGTTTGAAATGATCTATAGTGCGTTCAGATCGCTGGACTGCTGACGGAGAATCGGAAAGCACTTCACTATGCGGTTTGCGTCTCGGCTATTTGCTCGGAATCATTTCTTTGAGTGTCCCGGGATGTTTATGTCACCTATTACGCTAAGGAAATCGTATAAAAAAAAATACAAACCTAAATTTATTCATACTCGTGTAAATTCCTTTCTTGCTCGCAGCGCGGTGCGTCCTCGCGAGCAGACGAACGTACGTCGGGAACGATTTAATATCATTGCGTAGAGTTTGCATTTTTTCCTCGGTAACTATGGCGAATTTTGATATGACATCGTTTATATACAAATTAATGGCCGCGCCGTCGTCAGACTGCAAACCTCCGCGTTGGCCGTATTAAGTTTACAACCTATCTAATATACTTTATTATAATGGTTATATTAAATGGTCACAAATCGGGGGTGCCTCAAGGGTCGATTCTTGGACCACTACTATTCATTTCGTACGCTAACGACATAATATCATCTTTTAAGTTGTAAGCACTCGATCACGATTAAATGAATAAATATGAACTTAAAATCGAAGTTTTATCATAAAACCGGAACAACTCTTGTTCCGGTTGTTGCTCCGGACATAAAATTAAATTAATTATTTATAGGAGAATATTCTAGCAAAATATGCCTTTTCGTATAAAAATAATACTCGATACAATCTTTCGAACGGTTTGTGCCGTTCACTCGGCGCCCACGGCAGCGTTCCTCTCCACCCCACGTTCCCGGGCGAGGTCGGCACCTGAAAGCGGAAAAGGTAAAATGGTCAGAAGAGGTAAATCATTCGAGTTTTGTTTACTAAACATATTTCCTTCGGTCCGCGACCACACATTCATTATCTATTGATTACTTCATCAATCATTCATCACGCTCGCTACATCATTTTCTTTCAAAGTATTCCGAACGCGTGTTACTTTTAGTCTCACACTTAAAGTACCATCGAAATATGAAAAAAGCCTTCGGTCGAGGATTATCCGGATACAGAGTGTGATGATTCTTCGTACAGACAATCTGGGGAAGTTTTAATCTTAAACTGACTTCGGAGAGATTGGACTGCCCTGAAGTGGGTCATATGCCATCAGACCTGACGTCTCACAGCTAGACCCTGCCACCAGGCGTCACCCAGACTACTCGCACCTGTGGTACCAACTCGCAGTGTCTTAAAATACTTCTTCCTTACTTCACTTTGAAATCGAGGCGATGTCGGCGCCCGCGGAGTCACTTCCTGGCCGCCTTCCACCAGCTCAGCGGCCACACCCTGCCGAGGAGGCTCTGCGCGTACCTGTCCCAGCCGGAGCGGTTCTCGGCGCTGGAGCACTGGCTGAGGTGGCCGTAGAGCGCGTCGGGCTGGCCGCCGCGCGCTGCGGCGCTCTGCGCGGGCGCCTCCGCCTCGCGCTGCGGCTGCGCGGGGTAAACGGCGCCGTAGACCGATTCGCTGCAATTTGAAAGGGCGCTCTGCTATAACTTTCTTAGTATATTAATTATAGGTCTATAATTTCCTCGCAATTTTTGATATGAGCAACCCTTTGGAGCGGGATTCGGGATTCAGTATTCAGCACTCTCGCTGCGCAAGGGTACGGCCGGTCCAATTGAAGGTTGCCTATCCCCTACTTGGATCCGGTGAAATCTACCTCCGGTTCTGGTGTTCCGAAAGGGATTTTTGTATGTGTGCATTTAAAAGATTGTTAAAATCAGAATTAGAAGGGAATGTCGCCTATCAAGCTGGGTCCTAGCTGCGGGATCCGGCGGAGCGAGGCCTCGATCCGCCCGTTTGAAAGATGCATTTCGACGGCCAATAACCTCACGCGATAATATGAAATCGCTTTCGTCATAAGTTCGGTCGCTGGCGAGGCTGCGCCAGCGAGCAAAAAGGGAATTTACACGAGCGCTTTGATAAAATGCCAAACGTGCCTGTGCTAGAATCAGGGGGGATGGTGGTAATAAAGCTCTAAAAATGGCATGACCGTCTGCGGATTCGAACCCGAGACCTTTGGGTCAGTGGTCTAACGCCTTAACCGCACGTAATAGGGAACATAAACGCTCCCTTCGAGAATGGTCCTCGAACACCCTGTATCTCTGCGAAGTCAATGAGATGTTTACGTCTAAAGTTGTGATAAAATGGTGTCACCTCAAATCGGGGGTCGGCGGCAGGGGCGAGGTCGGGTCCCGGGTGGAGTTGCTGGCGACCGGCGCGGCTCTGGGCCGCTGGACGGAGGACTGCGGCACCGGCGACGGGGCACTCGTCTCGCTCGCCATCGGCTGCGCAGCGCTGACAGGGCCGAAACAGAGACACTATTAGCAACGCACACACTCAACGAGACGGAGACTCGCCACAAGCATTTTACTCTGCCGATCTTAAGTGAGTGAGAAACAGCTATGCGCTAACCTGATATAATGGTTGGGTTGGTGCATCGCAGGCACGCTTACGGCGACGGTGGCTCCGCTGATGTGGCCGTAATGGGTGTTGAGCTCCGCGCTGGTGACGGCGACGCCGTTCGGCAAGGACGCCTCCGTCGTTCTGCGGGTAGTAAGCAGAGCATTTAAAATCGAAGTATGGAGCGCGAATACTTTGCTATACACCGTGTCCCAAGACGATTCATTCCCCTGGCCCTGTTAAAAATTTGTAAACTTATGCAATAATATGAAATCGCTTCGATAAAATTAATAAATTCGGGAGTGAATTATTTTCGCATTATTTTATACAATTTCTTACGCGTAATAGGGAACATAAACACCCCCTTAAGTCGGGAATGGTCTTGGAATACCTTGTATACACTAGAACCTGGATAATATGAACACCGGGTGATCTGGACGGATCCGTGAATTCCAGAGTTGCCAGTTTTCTCACCGTAGATGTGCTTTAGTTGGCATTAAGGGCCACAGTGAGAATTCTCCAGCTTATAGACAGTGAGGGAATCTCTTCAGCGATCGCCGAGAGGTACGGAATCAAGTCGCTTCAATAATTGGCGACGTTTTTAAAAAAAAAATAACTTAGGCTAAAGTTAGCCTTCATTAACTATTAGTTTTAATTCAACTTCTGCTAAATTTGCTTGTACTAGTGTCAAGGGAGATGGTAACGGACGGACGGCACGGGGAAGCGAGTGCGTCGTTCACCTGTTGGCCCTGCTGACGGCGGCCCGGCCGGTGGTGTACTCATTGTCGTTCTTCGGCAGCATCCTCCGGATGAGGTTGACCCACTCGATCATGGTCTTTTCGTTCCGCGCGAAGAACGTCACGATGCTGTCCTCGGTGTGGACCGTGAACGAACATTCGCCTGGAAGATGTTTAAAATTGAAATTACGCTTCTGTGGTTGCAATTAAAGATGGTGACTGATTTGTGGTTGCGGTCACTGCAGTTCAGTGCAGCGATAGTCGAGGAACAGATATCAGAAGGCTCGGATTGGGCACGAGGTGCGGGTTCGTTTGCGTGAGGCTGACCACGTTCAGGTGCAAAAATGCACCACAAAGAGTTTTAACCGAATATTTGAAGAGATATGTTCACTCGGCGTGAATGCAATCCAAGCCGTCTGATATCCGTAGTCGAGGGGAACAGAGTAGTGACTATACCCCGTGGGGAATAGACGGAAACGCTAGACGAAGGTGAACTATGAGAAATATTCACCGAAAACATGACAATTATATGGTAAAAAGGGCTCCGCAGAGTATTAAAGCCAGTTTCGCGGCTACTATCGGTAATAAGCGGCCAAAAACGACTACTATCGAGGGTTTTTCGGAAGCTTCCATCGCTTCTATGTACTGAAAGATGTAACAGACGGACGGACGACCAAAGAACGGGATAGTAGATTCTTATACTTTGAAGTTTATCCTTTGAAGGAGCTAACGCGAATGTTAAACATCATATCCGGCGGAATCCCCAAGATTCCCGGATGGAAATGGGTCTTTTATTTTGAACGATAGGTATGGCGGACATAGCGACCTTGGTGGTTGGGCCGGACGAGTCCCGGAACGACGTGCGTCACCCGGCCGGTCCACAGGCACAGGTTGGGCTCGATCGGCACGGGGATGCTGGCGTCGGGCTGCTCCTTGCGACCGTACAGCTCCATCACGATGCGCTGCGCCGCCCGGCGCCTCACCACGCTCCACACCCTCTGTGAACGGCACAAAGCAACAAATCAGTCGAGCCTCGGATCTCATGCCTTCAACCAAAACACGAACATCGTAATCAATTGGGTAAAGCAGTCTTATACTTAATTAAAAAAAATTAAGGGTAGATTTTCGAGATGAAAAAATATCTATACAAGTACCGAGCTATATTAAAATGAATGGAGTGCGGTTAATAACACCCTGTATGTCGTGTTGCCAACTTGATGATACGTTAACACAACGGCATGCTGGCAACCATCATTTCGAATGTCGGTTGTGAATGTTGGTGACGAGTCCCTCACCTACCAGGCAGTACCTCAAAGGATTTTAGGGTTGGAGGTGACATATCTCTCCCGCACAATGGCTGACTCACGTTGGGGAAGAGATCGCATCGCAGCCACTCGCTCTTCTTGATATCGGACGCCATCTCGGAGCAGTGTTGCCGCCGCGGACATCAGATCAGCTCCCGCTCTGACGCTCGTCTCGCATCGGCTTGCAACATTACAGGGCGGGGGTGCCAGCTGCAAGAAAATGATTTTTATTACACTTGTCACGTTGTTATGAACTTAACACGAATGATTCTGGGTATGGGTATTTGCTCACACGGGCTGAAAGCATGCCGCAATTTAAGTACAAAAAACGACATTTCAAACGCTTGTTCCCGGCAATTTTAGATTTCGATGAGGCCTTTCATAATGAGAAGTAATTTCGTGCCAAATTTCAACAACGACGCAGTATTTATACAAATTGGGAACAGCGTTTGCACGAACGATCCGAGCGAAGACTGCAAAACCCTTCCTATATGAATGGTTCAACTGGGGTGACAATCGCTCAATCGATTTGAATAATAATTGGAGCATTAGGACATTGTGTTACTAATTAGTAAAATCCTTACGCAATGCTGACAAGGAACTTGTTGAAGAGCTTTTGAATTAAATGTTATCTTTTCATATGTTTTCATAATCGCTTAAATTAAAGTCGAACGAGTTTTTGATAAGGTCGCCCCCCCTCCCTTTTGAGTCGCCGCACGCCAATGACTGCATTTGCTCCTATATGTCCTAGCAAAACTCCGACTTTGTATAAAGATTCTAATGCAATTATGCGCCTTAAAGCGCGGGATAAAACGAAAAATTGTCGTCAAATACGAACACTCGATCGGCCACACAATTACGAAACACCGTCACAGCCGGCGCTCACCTTCGCTTTCGCCGAAATGCTCCATTTGCTTTGCGGGGGAATGCTATCTTCGTAATCTTCGACGTTTCCCGCGATCGAGGTTAGAATTTCTATCGAAAACCAAATGAAAACGCAATTCCTTAAACAGCTCAGTCAAACGCAAAACACGATAAAAACAAACTTTACTTTGACAGCTATCAAATTCTTTTTTTTTATGAACGGAATGGAATGCCGTTTGATTGCCAAGATATTTAATATAAAGGTCAATTTATATCACCTGACCTGGAAATGGTAATGCTATGCTTACAATATCTAAAATTAAAGACGTAAAGACGTTAATATTCATTGGTAAAGTGTATTATTTTCGTAGTTTCGTTGCGTTCGAGGCAGCTGTGAAAAAAAACACATTCTTTTAAATAGGTTTGTTTATTAACCTGTTTATTAACAGATGGATAATGATTCGTCTGTTTTTTAATTTATAAATTAGATTGAGATACGTTATGTTTAGCTTAAAAGAGATTAAGTAGTAGTTATTAGTTTTTGTGTTAGAAAATGTGGATAAACGATGGCCTACCTTTGTTTTCGTGTAGACATACCGATTGCAATCGTTAAAACCTGTTTTTTTTCTTTTTTAATGTATAAAATAATAATTGTATTAAAACTAAGCAATAATGTTCGTAATGATTAAAACTGCTCACAACAATGACTGGTTTAAATTCTGGCTTTTTAAATTTATTTTATTGTTCTGAGGCAATTGACACAATAAGTAATAATATAAGGGTCTATGTTATAAGATTATTTTTGTTTGGGGTGAGTTTTGTGTAACTACTGTTTCGTCCAACCTGTCGATTAATTGGGATATAGTATCGTCGCCAAAACTGCGCTACTAAATATGCATAGCTTATTTTATTGGGGGTTGGATGTTCTATTTTTAATATTTTATATGTTGACTATTATGAAGACTATCAGCTATAATTTTTATCAGGGTTAAACGTTGTTACAAGACTTGGTTTTTGACTCTGGTTTGGTCTTGGTCGTTGTTTTCCTTTAAATTAAGTTGCTTCTCAATCAATCCGGTTATTATTTCAAATTATCGTGGCGTCTTTTCTTCATTTGTGTTACTCGAATAAGGCACTGGCTTTGGCGCAAGTAATTATATATTTTTTTCAAAAAATAAACATTATTAACCATTTTTATTGTAAAACTCAATTTGTTCGTTATTTATTCCCTTCTGAGAAAATGGCCCAGAAGAGTGTATGAGAGCTGTTTTGGGGCATTGTTATTTTTTATTATAAATATAAAACGAACAAAAAAAAACTTTACCTGATTTTATACATGGCAAGTGAATGGATCAAAATTTCCTACGCTAAAATTATTGCATTTAAAAGATGCTCAGAGACCACTTAAGTCATAATTGTATATTAAAATTTATAAAAAACTTAATCGCTTTGATTCAATTATAAATTTTCTTTTTCAAAGTTTTGCGTTATGAAATAAGTCTGATTTACCTTAGAATTCACAAATGTATTAATAAAGCCATTTATACTTACCAAATATCAGACACTAAAATACATTAAAAAGATACACATTTGTCACAAAGTATTTTAAAAAGTATTTAGAATTTTAAAATTTAGGCTATTTTGTTGAAAAGCGATTATTCGCGTAATATTGTAGTTATTTGTAACTGTAACTAAAAAAAAACAACAAATAAAAATCATAAACATACAAACATAAATAGATTAATTGTTTTTTAGATAATCAATATTTTTCCATTCTTTAAGATGTAAATTGTTGTGTTTATTTTAAACATATAATTAATTAAAGTAGAGGCTGGTACGCATTTTATAGGTTCATCTCTTTAAATATTTGTTTTCACGATCACAGTTCACCATAATATTTGAGAACGAGGAGTTAATCACACTTTTTGTAGAAAATGATAAAACGCGACTAGTGCTGGACGTTTCTTATATACAAGAATCGATAATAAAAAAAAACAATCGATTAAAAATCGAGACTGTAAAAACTCGTTCGAGCAACCAATCAACGAAAAGTTAACCCACGCAGTTTCTGTGTATAATACATATATCTCTTCTAGAATATTGCCTGTGATGAGATGAATAAAATAGAAATAATTTTATTAATAAAAAAATATTTTTGACATATTTACTTAGGTAGGTTAGATAATATTTTTTTTATATAGGTAAAATAAAATAATTGATTACTCTTGGTATAAAATAAAAAATACTACGAATTTAAATTATAGCCGCTAATATATTATTCTTAAAGATCCTAGGCAGTGTCTCTAGTAAGTTATATTCAAGTGACCGATTTATTTGACTAAGGTCAGTATTAGGCTTGTTAAACGAAGATTTTTTTTTAATTTCAGAACTTTTTGTCAGCGTAATTCAAAGTTTAATAGTATAATGAATACTAATGAAAGTAATAATAATTTATTTTTAAACTTTATCTCGCTTTAAAGAAAAACAAGGTAGCGTTGAAGCAACTAATAGACTAAAAAAGGTTTATTTGGCAAATTCGCTATTGAAAACAAGGCTTTATGCTAGCTGTGTGAATAATTAAGCTATTGTGAAAGAGAATAGAAAGATTTTCCTTAATAAAGCTAAAATATCTAGGTTAGGTTAATTTTGTAGTTTGGTTTTTTTCCCTATTACATACATGTATATCTATTAAATATATAACGCACATAAAACATTATTTTTATACTCAAAAACAATGTAAAACTCATTCCAATCACGCATTCTTCTTAAACATACTCATAATAAACTTAATTAATTAACCGACACACAATATTTCTCTCTCTTACACATCAACCCAACACATCCTTTCTATATAAATCCTATACTTACTTGTTTGTATTTAAATCATTCAATTAATTTTGAATAATTTAAAAAAAAAAAAATGGTTGAAACATCATTTCTACTTTGTAATAATATGTAATAATGTAATAAATATGAAGAAAATCCATCAACGAGTTTGTTATCTAATTAATTTTTAATTTTTGTTAATGTTATATTTATATAAGTGCACGTTTTCCAATAAGAAGAATAAAGAAAAGCAGTGTTTTTTGTTTGTATGGACAATCAAATGTTTGTATGGACATTAAACAAAAGACGACAGTTTTACGTTTTTATGTATTTTGCAATGAAAATTAACAGCAAGTGTATGAATACATCATGATGATACTTCTGTAATAAAGTAACCGGATAACAGACAAACGAAGATGTTTAAATGGTATGAATGAATAAACGTAGAGATTATTGGAATCTGAAAAATGATTGTAATAATCGAGTAATTAATCGCCGTCGCCGTCGCCGTCGCCGTCGCCCATCGCTATTAGGGACGCGTCGCGTCGCGCGATTCGATATTCATTTCATTGCTCACGTCAGTTCGTCCGTTAACGTGATAATAGTATAGAAATAGTCGTTTCGTTCGCCTCTTCGTTCTTACGTCGTCGTATTCGCGCCGAAGCGTTATCGGGATCGGGAGCGACTCCCTCTTCCCCTGGGAATCGAGGAGCGTTTAGTTAAGCTGATATCGTCGCGCGGCGGGCGAGTCCCGAGTCCCGGCCCGCGATCTGACCGATTTCGATCTGTCGCACCGCTGTCACTTTCCGCCGAGTTTGTTGATGTTTAGGTTAGGTTAAATCTTGTGGTTCGTCCTTTGGCGTCGGTTCTTTCGACAAATTGAGCTTTCGGAGATGTGCGGCTGAGGCGAGGCGTGCGCGAAGCGCCCCATAATGTCCCAAATGACACAAGGCAGCCTCATGCGACTGGGGGTCGTCTGCAGGGGCTGTTTGCAATTTGGCATCGACGTGAAGCTTTCGAAGGCTCTGCTCTGCGAAGACTATCTCACCGATATTGCCGGATTTAGCGTGAGGATGTTTATTTTTTTTAATTTTCTAACCTTAAACTTAGTATTGCGATCTAGCAAAGCCGGCCAGTGATGATGTCCATCCCTCGTACGGTAGACCAAAGTGGTTGGAATATTAGTCTCGTCAATACGCATTTGTCTATGAAATACAAACTGACTCAAAGCCACAATAAGTGACTCTTTCCCTCCCATTGTATTCGCGATTGGGTAGAGGGAAACAAACGCATCACAACCAATTGTGTATCTTTCGCATCTGTACAAAAAGTGCTTAGATAAATAGAAATTAAAGTATTAATTTTTAATGTGAAAACGTCGCCGAATATTTAAATATATCTCGTGGCCCAAGGCTTATAAATTCCAAAAATACCGTTACCGTTAGTGTGCTTAAGGCACCAGGCGGAGAAAGCGCCTGACCGAAAAATCTGTCATAACTGCGCAACGGAAAGGGTTACGTGAGTTATTCACGCACCCTTCTTTAGGTGCCATTACACAACCCCGTTTTAAATTTAATATTAGGATTTCTTTCCAAGTTTTATTAGACAGTCGTTAGGCAGGATAGTTAGGGCCTCGAGATGGACGACTTAAGTCGCCTCTTTCTATCGTTGGGATATATATTTTAGAAAAGTAAAATTACCGGTATGTAGAACGTCGCCGTGTTAAGTTGTTGCCTCGTCTGTTTCAGCGGGAGTCCTTCAGCAGCGCGTTCCTCTGCCAGAACTGCATCCGGCGGATGAAGAAGGCCGTGCAGTTCCGGGACAGCGTTCGCATGGCCAACCAGATCCTGGACAACCTCAAGGAAACCAAAGTCAAGGTCTGAGCGTATCCAATTACTTGGGGGGGGGGGGCTGTTCTTTTGCAAACATTGTAGGTTGAAATAACGTATTTTAAGTTACTTTTCATTTGGTGACCGCTCTAAAATTAGTCAATTCTACGTGGATTGACTGATTTTAGAGAGAAAATATGTAATTCTGTATTAAAGTGTAAATAAATAAAATATTTAATTAAGGATTTTCGTCAACAAAAGACGTTGAGGGTGTTGGTTGATTCGCTGGTAACCAATTAATTAGTCTCAGTTTATCTTCCGGCATTTTCTCAGACAAATCGCTTTCTATAGAAAGTACTGGAATATCTGTAAAGTTTTCTATCTTTATATTCGAAATGGAAGAAACGCGATTCGGTCGTGGCGTCGTCGCTCACCAAAATATTACTAAGATACGACTAAAAGTGAGCGAACTTTAATGTAGCCGCGACTTATTGGTTTCATATCTGAGTAAATCCGGCTAGAAAGTTACTTTAAGCTGTACTGACTGCGACTTAATTACTCATTGGTCGAAATCTGGTGTCTCCAGTGGAGGAAAGTAAACTTCATTTATGTTTAAAAATCCGACCACCAGGTCGACGACTAATAAGTCGATTAATTGGAAATAATTACCTTCAGGAACACATAATTTCAACCGATTAGTAACATCGACTAAACGGTGAATAAAAACACGTCAAATTAACCTAATTTGATAACCTCATAGTTGCTCGACCTAACCGTTGACTAAAATAGTAAAAACAACGTAATATTTACCCGAACCCTGCTCTCATTGGTCGAAATCTTTTCGACGTAATTTCAACTTAAATAAGTCTAGAGCTCGGGAAAACTGACCTAAAATGCTGGGAGTCTCGTGTGCCTACTGTCGAGTGCACTAGTTCACGCGGCGGAGACTCGCCACAAGTGGGAGCGGTGAGATAGGAATATTGTAAAAAACAATCCATAAATTGACGTATTTGACCTTTTTTATTTACAGCTTAAATAGTCTGTAAGGATTACGTAAATTTGGCGAGGAACCCCCCCTCCCACGTACGTAATATTACCGTCATCCACAGACCAGTTCCCTCCCCCTAATTTCAAATTACGTCATATATAGACGGACTAAATTCCACCAAGCGGACGCTCGCCGAGTCGCCATAATTAACTTAAATGTTCCGATTGTCATTTTCAGGTGACGCTCGAATGGCTGACGACTATGCGACAAACAATTCAGGACGAGCCCTTGGCCATTTCGCACGAGGTTAGTAACGCGCATTCAAAACAATGCATCTAGAAGGTTTTTTTTTCCGGAATCAACATCCTAAAAGGAGTGCCCTAAATTTAAAAATCAATCACGCCATAATCAGTCTGTAGACTGTATTATGGAGTGTTCTGATATATAATTGTGTGCCAAATAGCTCCATGGAACAGTTCCGATAGCCACTCCATCATGTTTGAAGTTCGGATATGATCGCACCCTTATGTTAACTATCTATATTATCCGACTAGCCTCCGACGTGATCTAAACGGCGATGGTTGCATAAAGCTAAAATGAAACGATATATATTAAAGACCAGAAGTGAGTTAAAACGGTAAACAGGTACGATTTCCTTTGGAAAGTCATGTTTGTGGGACGGCTGCAGCACGCTAACCTGCCACAACGTGTTTCAGATCCTCCTGGAGTACAATCCTCAGGAGGAGGAGGGCACTATCTGGGAGGAGAGCGTTCCCGACGAGCTGAGCTACCAAGAAGTGCAGGTCGACCCCAAGGAAGAGGAGATCTTGGTGGAGGGCTGCAGCGATCACGGCGACATGGAACCCGACGACACGGCGGCGGACTCGCACAGGTACCGCATTCATCTCCACTTCTATACAGAAACTTCAAATTAATCTAGTAAAAAAAAATGCAAAATTAATGACACAACTTTGAAGGTAGTAAAACAAATCCTGCCTCCGGGTCTGTGTTGTGCGAACTGAAGGGTTAGGAATCGAATGTCCTGAGGGTTAAGCGACGAGCATACGGGCATTCGATTATACAGGATGAACTTTAAGTCATCAGTATCCTAAGAAGTGACCGACAGCACTAAAATTCATGTTGGATGAAGATCTTGTTGCCGAGTAACCATTTCGACTATGAAATTACTGACCAGAACCCGACTTTGATCAAATACATTCAATTCTCCATATGGGCTTAACTCCAGGTCCTTACCGTCCGTCCGATCCTGCGAGATTATACGAGGTGTGATCACAAAGTAAGGCGACTTTTTATTTTTATCAAAAAATATTTATTCATTCTTCAATATTTATTTTGTCCCATTCAAAGTAAACCCCCCCCCCTCCAATCTTCTAAGCACTTCTGATGAGCACTTTTTGATATAGCCTTCAGCTCATCCAGCGATGCGGTCTTTATGTCCTCAATGGTTGTAAGATGCCGTCGTTTCAAGGGTTCCTTGAGTTTCGGGAACAGGAAAAAGTCACCTCAACACTTCTCATTCCTTCCTCGACACTATTTTCTTCACTTCTTCAACAGCTGATGAGGTGCTTGGGCGTCCAGAGCGAGGTTCGTCATCGGTGTCTTCTCGGCCTTCTCGGAAGAGTTTATACTAGTAGACTCACCGTATGCCACTGTCAACATTTCAAGAGTTTTAGAGCACTCTTTGATCCATGTTCTTCGACCTAACCTAGTCTACGCCTGTCGTGAATTCAGGAATACGCGACATGCCGCGCTTTTAAATATTGATAGAAATGCATTAAGACGACGTGTTCACACGTCATCGGCGCTGATTGTGTTAATGAAATGAAATAACGATTGCTTTGATGGTTTTGGCAGCTTGGATCCGGCGGACGTGCACTTCGAGGTGTTCGCCGTGGAGGCGGAGCTCGAGGAAGCGGGACAGACGCAGCAGATGGACACCGAAGCCAAGGAGGAGGAGCTGGACAAGAGCGAGACGGAAGACAGGAAGGAGGAGAGCGTCCTCTTCCACTGCGAGACCTGCGACAGTTTAATTTCCAACCGCGAAAAGTACGAGCGGCACCTCAGGAGCCACGCACAGGTATTCCCATATTGAGTATTGAGATACGTAATATGGGACGCCTCTCGGAGGTAGATTTCACCGGATCAAAGTAGGGATAAACGAACTCATCGTACACCCTGCGCAGCGAGAGCGCGCATACTGAATCCCTCTTTATACTGTGCCGTAAGGGTTGCTCATATCAAAAATTGTTTCAAATTATAGGCCTACAGTTAATACGATTTTTTGAATTTTGAAAAACCACTTTTTCCCACCCCTAGGACCAACGGTTAGGGCTACCAAAAAAGTTTCCTTATTTAAGGAATAATATTAAATTTAAATAAATTCAATATCTTATATACTAAGAAAGTTATAGGAAAATTAAACTTTTTTAAACCCCCCCCCACCCCCCATAATCGAGATTTTATGCTCTTAAATTTTGTGTATCAATTTGAAAGTGATTGGTGTGAAATGCCGGCACAAATCGTGTCCACAAGAAAGTGACATAGATAGATTCTAGGGGATGTGAATCGCGAAGATATGTCGAAGTCACGACATGGTACCCATTGCAATGGGTAGATTTCCTTATGAAACTGGTGGACACAGCCGACCGATTCCGGCGTGCTGCACTTCACCTGGACAATCCCAGCGGCCGTCAAAACCGGACCGTGATGAAAATAAAACGATGATTAGTCTACGCCCTTAATATTAATAGAAATGCAAGCAGGCGATGACGCGATATCGCGCACACGGCATCCAGCGACGTACGGCAATGATTCGATTGCAGCTCAGGCGATATGCGCTGAGCGTGTTGATATAAATCTGAATTTTAGATCATTAAATGACTCATAAAAATTATTATGTGATATGAGCTGTCAGTAGTATGAACGTTTTATTTTATTGAATTTAATGTATTTGTAACGCATATTATAGATAAATGTTAGCTTTCTTCCCTCGTTCTCTATATAAACGTTGACTATGCCAAAGATCACGCTCCTCCGAGCGCGGAATATGCTTAGAAAGGAGTACAAAGTTTTCCCTTCACCTGGAACATGACAGAAAAGCAATGATACTAAAATTGAGGAATTTATTATCGTATAGTAAATAAATATATAGATAAATAGTAATCTAATAAGTATCGAAGAGGGTAGACTGTATGCAAGCAGCGATGATCTGTTTCAGGTGTCCCCGTACCGGTGTCCGCTGTGCAGCGCGTACTTTCAGTCCTCGTCGAGCCTCGAGGCGCACAAGCCGCGTCACTCCATGCTGTTCCAGTGCTCGCTGTGCGACTTCAAGCGGCGCGAGAAGTCGCAGGTCATGAAGCACTACGCCGTGCACCACATCGGCCTCACCCCCGACCTGCAGTGCCCCGTCTGCAACATTGACCTCAGGTCTGCATTACACTATACATTAGTTTATACATCGTGTTCCGAGACATGTTCAAACATGATTTGTTGTGACCTCATATCATGGTTTCCGAGTAAAAAAATTGTAAAATGAAATCGCTCTCGTCATAAATTCGTTCGATAGCGAGGCCGCACCGCGCCGGGTCACTGACCGGCCTTGTCCGAGCGCCAGCAAAAAGGGAATTTACACGAGCGCTTCGAATTTGGTTGTGAATTATTTTTATACAATTTCTTATACGTAATAGGGAACATAAACACCCTCTAATGTCTTCGGAAATGGTCTCGCAACACTCTGTATATGGAAATGGGCGACCTAAGCAGTAGATTGTTTGATTAGTCAATCAGAACCTTAAAGTTGTTAGACGTGGCTTTCGAATTATCGACTGAATTCTCTAGAATAAATAGTGATTTATAGGTTATGTTTACGTGGGTAGTGAGTGTAAACGTTGACATATCCAATCTGCGGGGGCTGAGCAGTAAATATAATTGGCTCATCTGATCAGCCGAAGGTGAGTTCCTTTCAGGGTTAAGGGAAGACCTCACCGGCAATACCGACAAGCCGACTTAGCTTTCGCTTTCCGATAGGAAAATTATCTCAGCATAAACCATTAATAGACGATTTGTTCCCGCAGCGAGCGCCTGATGTGCCTCAAGTCGCACCGCTGCCTGCAGGAGAAGGTCAGGTGCAACAACTGCAACTTCGAGACGGACCGGATAGCGCTGCATCAGCACGAGAAGTACGTACATTCGCAGCGTCGTTTGATTCTGAAGAAAGATCAGTTTCATTTAAATTTTTTTAACTATTTTACCACTTTTAGACCGGGCTCAGATCTAGTAAGTCCCGTATTTGTTAACTGGTGCTGCAGACGACTGTTGCCGCCTTCGTATACTCTACCAGATCCTTCGATGACCGCGTCTTTACCGCAGTCTAGAAAAATGCATTTGTACCGATTTTTCAAAAAGTTTTGATTAAATTAAAATCAATTAAGTACATCTTATATAAAAAATCGTTCGCAAACAGTCGTCATTAAGGGGTACAAGTCTGGAGTGCAACAGGGAAGCCATCTAGGTCCTTTGCTATTCTCTTTATTGTTACTAGGACATTATACCGATTTACCCGTAATTCTACTCAAATCGAATACACATATAGTCGTAACCAGACAGTATTATTGAATTTAGGGAAATGGGGAAAGTTACTCATTTATCCTCAGTCAACAATAAGCGTCTTATCTGGTGTTTAGAGTATGCTATTGAGCCACGAATTATAAGAGATACTATATTTTTATACGATACTATTAATAATAATATCGATGACATCGTTTTTCTCAAAAATGTGTCATTCAACGTCCCTTCACGTCGAACGCGAGAATACCGACTTTTTTCGCTCCCGCGATACAAAACAAACGCTAACACGGCGGTCGCTCGATTGTGTCGGCAATACGATGACGTATTCTCCCCGACAGATATATTTCTGTATTTAGAGTGCTAGTGCGAGTGTAATTTAATTTAATTTAATCTCTGTACTTTAGCGTAAACCTGCCATCAGTCAATTTTACACACAATTGTATGTACCATTCTTTTTTATACCCCAAGGTCAATCCCAATAAAAAAAACAGCTAATAGGTCCTACGATTCCTAGTATTATTTGTTAAGAGAGTATATCAAAATTCATTATGGTATTCGAGAAAAAAAATGTTGAAGTTTCTATTCTAATTCATGTAAAACAGATATTTTTCAATGGCTCCTCCCTCGGATAACTACGTCACTGGGTCACTAGGCCGCGGTCAGTCAAGATCGAGGTAAACGCCCCATTAGGGCGGAGCTAAATGATCGCTGTCAGATGCCACTGGTCGAACAGAGCTCGGTCTAAGAAGAAGGGGTAACTCCTTTCCCCTTCTCTGGGTTTGTAAGAGGGATGCTATTGGTCGACAGATAATATTGATTTATCGATTCATAAGATCGTTTTACACCAATTTTATTACAAAAATAATAAATTTCTTACTCTTAATAGGGAACTTAAACACCCCTAAAGCTTGTGGGATTGGTCTTGGGACATCCTGTATATTCTACTGTTGGTTTTCCGAATAAACGATAAATAAATAAATATTTGTTAGAAGTATACTTGTTGAGTTGCCGCGTCACCAAATAATTTCCATAGATTATTTAGCAATATTGGCCAGTGATTGGAGTTGCTCTTTCAGGATCCACCGCGGCGAGAAGCGCGGCAACGCGTGCACGGTCTGCGGGCGGTTCTTCCGCTACGAGACGGCGCTGGCGCAGCACATGGTCAAGCGCCACAACGAGATGAGCGCCCAGGACGAGGGCAGCTTCTACTGCGTGGAGTGCGACATCACCTTCAACCAGGAGAACTCCTACAAGAGGCACCTCCTCTACACCATGAAGCACGCCAGCGAGAACCTACTCAAGTAATTAGCGCTGCTCTTTGTAGATTGGATGTCCCTCTCAATGAGTTAATGACGGCCCGGTGGCGCAGTGGTATAAGCGCTTGCTTCTAAATCTTGGCTTCGAATCCCCAGTGATCAACCACTCGGTTAGTTATAAGGCAGTTGGAACTGCGCCCATTTGCGCCTCTCCGATAACAAGCCGTAATAAGTATGAGGAACACTTTTAGCTTCTACACATTCATAGCACATTCACAGCCCTAGCCGTTCAGATCACATCGGAGGCTGGTCGGATAATACCGATATTTAACATTAAAGTCAACAAACTTTTAGTATGAAACTGACAGTGCGGCTATTGGAACGTTTTATTTTAGTTTGTATTTCAACCTATAATTGTCCAAGATGCTTAATAACGGCGTCCGGTGTTCCAGGAAGTGCCCGCAATGCGACGTGCGCCTGCTGAAGGGTCCCCTCAAGAGGCACATGGTCATGAAGCACTCCACGGAGCCGCCCTACCAGTGCGCGCTGTGCCCCAAACGCCTGTACACCCGGCGCGGTCTCATCGGCCATCAGAAGCACTTCCACCTGAAGCTGCCCAGGTCGCAGGACAGGAAGTACATCTGCGAGACCTGCGGCAGGGGATTCACGGTGAGGCACCTTCTTCCATGCGTTGTCTGTCTGTCGGTACATGTGGGTTTTCTACAGGATACTCTGTTGACCATCTTTTGTTCGCTTCAGCCGTGCTACCCTCGGGCAGTGCCTGGTCGCTTCTCAGTACTAAAATGCCAAGTTTAGATTTTTTTCCTCAAACACCGTGATGAATTTTGGTATGACGATAAAACAAATCACTTTTGAAATTGCACGTTTCTTCATCTGAAGCTGTTCCCGGGCGTAAAATCAGGTCACGCTTACCATAAAAATGTATTGTCATTGTAGTTGAACCGACGTGTCAAATTTAAACTCCGCAGGATAAGAGGAACTCCTTAACCGACATACAAACAGGGCAGCCACTATTAGGAAGGAGTATATACCACCATCTTTAATTATTTTGACTTCATAGCAATGAGGGTATGTTCACGATAAGAAAAAGTAATATTAGCAAGTTGCATTCGTGGGCGTATAAACGGTGTAGTTGTCGGTGAAGCTCCGTCAGAAGTGGCCCTCTTCCAAATGGAACCCTCAGGGATGAAGAAGACGACAGGGTGACTTATTCCTTATAATATGCCTCTGTAAAAATAACCATGTTTGAAACAGCCTTAGTGAAACAAATAAAGATTCTAATTTCAGTTCAGAAAATGAAAGGCTTACGGCCGCTGATATCAGAAGGCGTGGATAGGCAGGTACGGAACCGTCCTAGCGGTTAGCGCCCCTCGAACAGGCGTCGACGACACCTCTTGGTGGCTAGGTTTGCGCCAACAGCCCCGCACCGCATCCTTCTGATATCCGTGGTTCCAGCTCTCTGTCAGGATGAGAAGTGATCTTGCAGTTTCCGTATAAAGAGATCAGGTTCCTGAATGCGGACGCGTTATGTTCATACAAAGATTAGATTGTGTTGCCCGTTAGCAACAACGGCGGAACCTTCATATCTTGCTCATTTTCAAATTTCTCCTAATTCCCGAAGTCAATTTCTTAAAATGGACATTCATAATCGGCAATACTGTTCTGTCCTGCCGCATTACGCCTCGATATTCTCCTGACCTCCTTGTGCCTGGAAATAGTCGAGTTAGTTTACCGTCCCACGGGAAGACAAAGCTTGTGGGTAGGTTCGTGATCTTCGAAAACAGCTCTGGGAGCATCGCTTCACTTCTGGATAAGGAAAAGGGGAAACTATTCTGTAGCATGTTAAATCTTAAATCATCCGGCTGTCTCCAGTCCCTCGCTTAATTCTCAGGACCATAAATCCTTACTCTTCATATTCTATTTCCCTTTCCTTCGGCGCGATGAGCACACCTACCTCGGTCGGCCCTTTAACCAACTAAATAACGTCAGTTCTTCTAAATTATCTTGAATGAGTAGACCTTAAACCTCGTAGGCTGGAGTCAATAAATAACGTCAGTTCTTCTAAATTATCTTGAATGAGTAGACCTTAAACCTCGTAGCGCTGGAGTCAATAAATAACGTCAGTTCTTCTAAATTATCTTGAATGAGTAGACCTTAAACCTCGTAGCGCTGGAGGCGACGCGGATTTTTTTCGGGTCCGGCCTGCGAGCATCGATTTGCTTTCACGGAACGATTGACCCGCGTTGGTTGGCAACTTTGAAATGAAATGGCTCTGTTGTTCGCAGTCTCGTCAGTTCCTGGCGCGTCACACAAACAGTCACAGCGGCCTGCGGCCGTTCGCCTGCCGCGAATGTGACAAGACTTTCGGCTACGACAGCTCCCTCTACACGCACATCATGCTCGTGCACCGAAAGATGAAGAGGGACTCGCACGGACGGTTCATCCGGGAGCCCGCGGAGAACAGCGACACCTCCAAGTCGAGGATAACCCTGAGGGAGTTGGCCGAAGCGGAGAAGAGCATACTGAAGCTTTAGCCTGTATTCAGAGCTGATAATCCGCAGAACCTGTTGGACTTCTGCCGATATTTGTATTAATAAAAATTGTAAATACTTCTCGATAAACTCAATAAAGTTAGCTATTATGAAAGGACTCTTTATTTGTTGATCTAAGGCTTTTCTCATTCTCAAGTTTTGATTAAGTTTTTAATTAATTTTGACTCGAAAGGAACTAAAATCACATTTTTTAAAACTAGTTTTGACTACTTAGTTAATTCTTGTGCTAGGGCCGACGTGTGAGTTGCCTTGTGATAGCACTCGTGGAACGAACGAGCATAATCGTGTTTCTTCTATAGGGTGATGTTTTTAGAGGCGTGGTTTTGAAGAAGAGATAAAACGCATATAATTTGATGTTATGGCTAAGAATTTAGTTTTATTATAAAGATAAGGGTTTGCCATTATGTTTTAAAAATGATTTCGGGTAAGTGGCCGCCGCGGCTGACTCGAACAAATTCCAGCCGAGAGGCCCAATTTTCAACCACTTTTTGCAGCAAGTTGGGCCGTATGTCAGCAATAACGCGCCGAATATTCTCTTCCAAGGCGTTAATCGTGTCCGGCTTATCTGCGTAGACAAGCGACTTCACATAACCCCACAAAAAATAGTCCAGCGGTGTTAAATCGCACGATCTTGGAGGCCACGCCACGTTGTTCAGGAGTAAGTCTATTCATTATGAAATGGCAAACCAAACTGAGCATAAATCAAGTGACAGCTGTCAAAAACACCAACTACGAAAAAAGTAGTGCCATATTGAAAACCACGCCTCTAAAAAAAACACCCTATACAATACAATCCGATTCATTCTAATCTAAAAGTTAAGTGAGGGGGGGGGGTCATGGTTTTTTCTTATTCATATCAATAAAAATTATAAATACTTCTCAATAAAGTCAGTGATGTTAGCCGTAGTGAAAGGAATCTTTATTTGTTGATCCAAGCGATCTTCATCAAAACGAGATAAATTATGTTTTGAGGTTAGCTGTCATACATGTTTTAGTCTTACGCCATGTAAACGTGCTATTAGAACATATTTGAAGATGATCGGGTGGGTAAGTAAAGTACCTTATCGGTCAAAAATTGAAATCAAAAAGTGGTACATTGTTGTACGGTGCGGAGCGCTTAAGGGCCGTAGCGATAATGTCTAATAATGTGACGTGTGTTTGTTGTCCTCAGTCCGGGCAGTACCTCTCGCGTCACATGATCAGCCACAGCGGGCTCCGACCCTACGCCTGCCCCGAATGCGACAAGACCTACCCTTACTCCAGCGGTCTCTCCACGCACATCAAGCTCGTGCACCGCCGGATGAAGAGGAACTCGCACGGCCGGTTCTTACTGGGAGACGATCACAACGAAGTTAAGGAGGAGATTCCGCGTGCCCGATCGAGATCCAGGAAGATATCGCCCAAAGAATTGGCCGAAGCGGAGAAGAGCATAGTTATATAGGAAAGTATAACGCGCGGAATGTGACACGCGACGTAATTTCCGGACTCGCCTAGCCGGTAGGACATTCCGGAGCTGTCCTGTTCGCCTGGAGAGCCGGAGGACCTAATAATGAAAGCTCTACACTTCTTGGCACAGAACCCATAAACGATGAACCCAACAACCCTGTTCAACACACGCGGCCAGAAGCGGAAATACAGTGGAGCGTCGAAAATTCGGACCGTCAATAGTCATCCGGATTTAATTAATCCGGATCAATATATATTCCTTCATTAAAATATATTATAGTTCGTATTAATTTAACCGCTAAAAGTGAATTAACGGTTTTGGCAAGTTTTTTTCTTGTTATTAACTCAAAAAACCTTTTTTTTGTTTTTTTTCGGTTAAAATTAATCCGAATTATCGACACGCTGCTGTGGACAAGTTTACCACTACACACAATATAGATTCTATATTGAGTTTTTCTAGGTTGGCAACACCAAGTGGTATAACATCGAGTTACGAACGCGAACAAACGCAGCAAAAAGGGATTTTATACAC
This sequence comes from Neomicropteryx cornuta, assembly GCA_020383195.1. Lineage (NCBI taxonomy): Eukaryota > Metazoa > Arthropoda > Insecta > Lepidoptera > Micropterigidae > Neomicropteryx > Neomicropteryx cornuta. The sequence continues at coordinate 97,390 of JAHKQU010000031.1, forward strand.
CAAAATTCCTACACAGTATTTCCTTAGATACGTATTAGATTCCGGAAGACGGGGCTGAAGCAGGAATTATCTTTTAATCTGAAGATTTAGACGGAAAATAATGATTATTTGAGGTTGCGTTCAGATATTCTTGATAATTATTAATTTATTACAATATTTAAAATAAATTGATAGAGTGACAGTTTGTATTTTATTACGAGCGGGAGAGCAGCAATGTATGCCGCAAGTTCCTCGCGGATGATCCAACAAAAAGACTCCCAGGCTTCTGCCTGCCCAGGAGCCGTGGCGTCCCCGTCGTGCGATTGCGGTGCCCTGGTTCAATCAGCCGAACACAAGAACTGCACCGTTTGACCCCGGATACTCAAAAATTGGTCCCACGAGCTCGACTCCGGACTTTTAAATCTTACGTTTTTGAATTGACGGACTTATTTTAAATTGATCAATTCAAGCGTTGTTAGATTACAACTACGTAAGAGAGGGACGGCGATGGCGGTAAGTTAGCTATTTCTGTCTCTGTCTTCTGCGTCCGCCATGATGATCGCACAACTAAAATGCACCTGAATATAAGAAGCATGAAGACGCCAGTACCTAGTATTATCAAATTAAACAAAATATTGTGTAAATGAGCAAAAGGTTCGAACTATAGTCTGCGCTCAAGGCTGAATCATTTATTTTAAGGAATTAAGTTATTTATAAGACGAGCCCATTATTAATAATGAAAATAAAATCATAAGATAATTATTTATTGAAAAATCTTAATTAAAGCTGCATTATACTGATGTCTCCTGCCTCCCTAACTAAACGAAGTGTAACATTGATACAAAAATTAAAATATAAGTATACGTAGGGCTTGTTAATTAATTTAATTAATTATTAGCAATGGGGAGGGTACACACCCTAACGAGACGAAACTGTACCAAGGGAGGCATTCGCTAATAGGGCTATTCTATTCGATTTTAAATTGTTCGCCCACTTCAAAGTTTTAGATGAAACGTGGAAAATCTTGTTATTAATTACCTCTAGAAGTTGGACCCCAGAAAAAATTCACAATAAAACACAAACTAAAAGGATTTACGCAAAAAAACCTAATAAAAATGATTTAGCGATGTTACTTTATTAAAATTGTATTTTATTTAAGATTAACAGATGGGCCGAAAAGAAAGACTCTTAGTTGGATCTATTATTGTATATTTGTTGAATAAAAATACTTCTGGCAAAGTTGGGATTGAATTGAAATTTAGGTTTGCTTTACGATTATAAACCGACCGTTTCATTAAATAATTGTATATTTTTTGTTTATAAATAAAAAAATCCTTACTCCCCCGCCTCTCCCTATCTACCCCTAACTAATTATGGATATTTATTTTGTAAACCTGTTTCATCTGGGCTTAGAAAAGTGGTTCGGTTTGGATCTATCGGACACTTACTTGGGTAATTCAACTGCCCGCGTAAAATGGTAAGGTATGGTATCTATTTTTTTATATTTTTGTGAAGATAGATTTATAATGTGTATGATTTAAGCGACCTAATTAATGGGTTCGCTCAATAGGGTCGATTACTTTTTGCGTTCAGTCGAATACTATGTGGTATGTTTATTGAACAAACGTCAAACTGACAGCTAGCGCCGAGTCGGCTTCAAACTAGTCTTCAAGGTATTTCCGAAAATGCCTATATTTAGCTATAAAATTAAATAAAAGAATGAATTTTACTTTCAAATCAAACGATCACGTGCAAAAAAAGGTCGATATTTAAGATTTTTAGACGGTAAGGACTCGTCGAAATGTATCAGGAGGGAAAGTATGCAATTTAAAGAATGGAGCGTTTAAGGCCTACGAAAGGCCTAAAGCGCCCCATCCACTCGCTAATTGTCCGCCTCGCCGACACATCGTCGCGAGAAACGTCAACTATCGAGGCAAACGGTACCTATCTATTATTGTATTGTATATAGTACCTATACAAAAAAAAAAGTACTTTTTTTTAACATGCACCTCTATATTAAAAAAAAAAAATGGGTCTGCGTCGGATCAGACGATGGAAGTTATAGTTCTTTGGCCATTCACACACACCCACTCACACACACAGAATATATAAATTAAATATAAGACATTTTTATGAATTTTTACAAATTATACGAAAAAACGTATAAAAAGCCACTCTACGGATTTTACTCGTAACGCATGACGCGGTTTCTCGATCAACATCCCATCCCAATGACTACAACGGGCGCAAAGAAGATCTTCAAAAATATGTCACGTGTTTATTAATAAAATATCACATAGCATTACAATACATGTTTTTTTTATTTCGGTATAAAAAAAATCACCACACCAAACCCCCCCACCCTTCCCCCTCATAGCACCGTGCGTCCATATATGTCACTTTTCTTTTTTCCTGCAGGCAAGTACCATATTTGACCGTCTTTTGGGTACAACCGAAATGACCTTTCTAAATGCGACAGCTCGAACAAAGATTGTAAAATTAGGAACATTGTAGTGTTAATTGGCAACTAGAACCAAAGCAATTCACATTTTGAAACCCTTTAAGAAGATAAATCGGTCTAATTTTAATATACCGAAATGAAGGAAGGCGAACATAAAACTGACATTAAAATAGAACAAATCGACGTCAAAATCACCTTTAAATGTGAGCAAGTAAGCGATTGCGATCAATCCAGGAGTAATTCTGTCGCAAACCACCAGCAATCACTCGAGAATAAACTTGAAACTCCATTTTGTAGGTCAGAAATTAGTGAAAAATTGAATCAACAACATGGCACTATTCAAGAAGAACTCATTAAGTTTACTAAATTGGAAACCATTGCCTCGAATGACCAACGCTATAAGAAAATACTCCAAAATGTAAAAAGTCCAATTATAGTAATAAAAGATATCGATTTTACTTGTGGCATTTGCAAATGTGCCCTCGATAGGCACGGCGCAATTTATATTGTAAACGGTAAATACAATAAGTCAAATTTGATTTGTTTGAAATGTAAAAAGCAACAAATAAAAAAAACAATTATAAGTAATACTCAAAAGAAGCTTAACGGTGAACTATTACAAATAAAAAATAAACATAAATGTATCGAGTGTGAAAATGCGTTATTGCGAAACAATAACGTATCGGGTAACGTTAGTTCTGTACATATTGGAATAAAGTTAAACCATAAACAAGTCAACAAAGTCTTTAACAAGAAATGTATTTTGATGGATCATATTGGCGCAGTCAGTCAAAAAAATACAAAATTTAAATGCAGCGAGTGCGATTACGAGAGTTTAAAAAAATCAAATTTACAACGACATATTTGTGCGGTTCATCTGAAAATAAGAAACGTCGAATGCAGCGAGTGCGATCACAGTTATTCGAGCAAAGCTCATTTACAAAGGCATATCGATGCAGTTCATCGGAAAATAAGAAAATTCAAATGCAGCGAGTGCCATTACGACGGTTCAAGCAAATCAAATTTACAAAAGCATATTTATGTGGTTCATCGCAAAATAAAAAGATATATCTGCGGCAAGTGCGATCGAAGGTGTTTCGAAAAAACCAACTTGCGAAATCATATCGACGAAGTGCATCGGAAAATAAAAAGATTTAAATGCAACGAATGCGATTACAAGATGTCAAGAAAATCAAGTTTACTAAAGCATATCGACGCGGTTCATCAAAAAATAAGAAAATTTAAATGCAGTCAGTGCGATTACACGTGTCTCGGAAAAACCACTTTACAAAATCACTCCGACGAAGTTCATCGGAAGATAAAAAGATTTATATGCGACGAATGCGATTGCAAGATGTCCAGAAAATCGAGCTTACGAAAGCATATCGATGCAGTTCATCGGAAAATAATATAAATATATGCTATGAGTTCGATTACAAATGTTTAAGAAAAACAGAATTACAATATATTAAGGCATTTAATAGCAAAAAAGCAATGAAATTAAATTTACAAAAGCATATTGATGCAGGTCATCGCAAACTTTCATCAATTTTTTATTTTGGTATTCTAGCAAAACATTATTATTTAGTAGTAATGAATTAGTGTAATAATGATGATTATTACTAATATAACATCTTAAAACTACGGTAATTTTATTTGAACAAATATTTATATTCCAATAATTATAGAAATATTATAATTTTGTTTTTTTTTGTAAAGTATAATTAAAAAATTAAATATTTTTATATGAATATTTGTTGTAGCATACAAGATAAAACAAATTTTAGGTAAACTGTATTTTGAAACATTCTGAACTAGTTTTCTTAATTTTTACATATTTTTTTCCATTTTTCACAATAAATAATTCGCCTAGTTTTCAAATGTTTTTTTTGTTTATGGTTCTAATACCTCTATAATATTGCGATTTTTTTTTCTTGAATTCCGTTTTATTGCGTCAGCTGCGAGCACAAAAATTTGTCGAAAATTAGGTGACTCACCCATGACTACATACCAATATTGCCATATTGCAAGTCATTGTAATAACCAAAGATTTTTTTATAATTGGCATTGCATCTAAATAATTCTGATACATTTTTCTTGGAGATCCATTGAATGAAGATGGTGAAATTAATCTCTACGGCCAACATTATTGGCATTGGGATTCAATTATAAATAATGTGACAAATTGTAGTAAACTTCACACTTAAGACTAGTTTGATTTTTTCGAACGAAATGTTGCCAGTGGCCTGATTTCTTGCACATCAACTATCAACTGCAGAAATAATGTATCTGGAAAAGGTAATGGTTGTGCGAAAGGGTCCAATGTTGGGTCCAAAACAGAGATACTTACTTTTGAAAAGAAACCATAATTCGTTTAGGACTATTTCGACAAAGGACTCACTTGAAGTGGTTTTCTAGTCTATAAGTGTCTCAATTTCTAATCCTCTTCATTCTTTATCTTATTCCCGTGAAATAAGTTTTAATACTTCTTACAAATAATTGCCACAGTCAAGGAGAGATAAGTAGTTTATTTATAATTACGTTTTTTATTTACAATATTTTGTTTTGTCAATCTATACGAATACGCTTTAAGTAATTTGTTTATTGAAACCTATTATTAATTCTTAAACACCAAATCTATTTTAATTTTAATGTCAGCTTAGTATAGTAGAAAAAACTTGCTTCTTTCTCTTAATTGTTTTTTTTTTTTTAAAATAATTGCTAAGACCTAGGTCATATACAATTATTTTGGGCCCTACTCAACTAGGCCAAATATGCCTGTACTAGAGTCATGGGAGATGGTGGTAATGAAGCGATCAAAGTTTCAGCCATTATTAAAATGCGTTCAAACTAAGTACTTTACTCTTCGTGGCAAGGATATAACTGTCTCTTTCCTACCCGCAAATATTCCCCGTCTCGCTCTTCCGCACCAAACCCCCTCTGTACTTGTCGGCCCATAGACCGTGTCACCAGCGAAACTCACCATCGCCGGTTGCAGCATCTGGACTCTTCAGTGCGCCTGTCAACTGAAGGTTCCCAACTCCTTTCTGGTTAGATATAATCCAAACCTTTAAACCACTTACCAATAGTCGAGTTTGTCACTTCGTATTTGTAAGCGAAATAGTTAGTCAAAACCACGAAAAGAATTTTGATAAACAATGATATTTTGCAGTTAATTTTCACACATATTTTACATATATGCTATATGTTTTTAAGTAATTAAAAAGGTTACATCATTTATTATATATATTTATGTATCTAGGCTTAACGATTGATAACCGGTTTAAACATAAATGATTTATGTAACAAATTGCGTCTAGTCATGACAAAATAATATAAGTTGAAAGGAATATTAAAATATCCTTAATAGCGTATGGAGTTATAATTTATGCGAACACATTTAAAACATAAAATTAGATAAATATATTCAATAACGCCTCATAAAATTAATTCTTACTGAATGAATTAAAAATGTTTTGCTTTGAAATCAGTCAAATTCTAAGGTTTATTTGCTCTGTCATTTCTCTGTGCCTTTAAATAAGAAAAGTATATATTTTCGGTTTAAATGAAAACGCTACTAACTGTTAGTAGTTTTAATATTAAAAACGGAGTGTAAAGCGCATTAAGTAACTTGAAATATATTTAAAAGCGAAAGACGATTAAATACCGACATATTTAATGCATCTTACACACACGGTAAGCCCTGGGCTTAGCTGGAACATAAAAAAAGTTAAATAAAGATAAATAAATGTATAAACTTAGTCCCTTTAAATCATATTTTATTTACATATTTCAAAGTTTCACACCGAAAAATAAATAGACTAAAAATAGAACAAACATATTTTAATATAAACCCCTCAGTTCTGCGTGTCATACCTTTACCACAGGCTTTACCACACTCGAGTTTAGGCGACAAGTCCTTACATTATTCTATTTCTTTAAAGTTATTCGTGGACTCATCGAGAAACCCGTAATAATCGGAGATATTTGTTTTTTTATTCCGGACCGTTTAACCAGATCGTGGAAGCATACCTTACTTAGACCGGGAGAGCAGTCGAATTATTAAATTCCATTTCCGCGGAGTTTGATATCTCTGTCTGTTCGTCCAAAAGGATTAAAAATTTACTTTCTATTACACCTTTGTTCAACGTCAACTATTTATTTGTTTTTGTGTGCCTAAAGGCATTTTTTTAATTTAAACGTTGTATTAGTTCAAATTATTTGTTATTTTTGATGTTGTTTTTTTCTTCTGTAGTTTAATTTTTACTTTAATTGTAATGTGTACATGGGAAAACCTGTTTAATAAATAAATAAATAAACATTATGGACGAAATTAAAAACAATATATCTGTCTTTCTTTGTCCGCTTAGCAGTGTGTCTATCGGTCTCATTCTCGCACCGCGTCACTCATTTTACAGTTCAATAATATTATTTATTTACATATTTCAACATAAATAGCACAGAAATTATAAATATAATGACATAATTACAAGTGGTATGATATTCTTTCCATTAACTGCTACATTTTCGAAAGATTACTGCAAGTTTTACTGCACAAACGGGCATTGTTGCGAGTTTCTCTAAAACGCTCGGCACATCGACTGGCAAAAAAGCAATACCACACCAGCGCATGGTATTGCTTTAAGGCGGTGGACGAACTCTTGGAAGTTAAGGTCTAAATTTCGCGGTTCCTTCTATGCCAGTATTCAAAACGAAATTTGTAATAAACCGGGTTACATCAAAAATATCTCTCTAGAGATCCCTCTTGTCCCTAAAAATGAAATTTCCTTTCAGTTTATCACATTTGGTAGCATCTAACAATTTTACAAGTTATTTTAACATTGATCTCTCCTAAACAGCTATCAATTTATTTATTTTTTTTCATTTTCTATTTCCCACCCGTTAAGTTCGGTTTTTCGTATTTATTTTTATATTTGTAAAAAGTAAAATGTATTTCTGGCACACGGCCTAAGCTTGTGGCTTATTGCCACTTGAGATGAAGATAAACAAGAAGGAAAAAACAATATCCATTTCACGACGTAGGCAACTGTCATATTTACATTTTGATACCCAATAAGAAGATAAAACATACTGTTTATACCTTTATCTTTATCAAAATGGAGGAAAACGAACTTAAAACTGGACAAATCGATGACAATATCACCTTTAAATCTGAGCAAGTAAGTGAGTGCAATCAAACCAGCACTAATATTGATGGACATCAAAAGCAATCATCCAAGATTAATCTTGAAACATCAAATCCAGCTGGATTTATTAAGTCAGAAGTTGATAACGAAACTTGCTTTGATTTCCGGGGAAAGAATAGTATAAATCTTCAAGATGATGCTTTTGAAGAAGAAAATACAAAGTTTATAAAATTAGAAACCAATCTCTTGAACGATCAATGTAATAATCAAACAGTCCAGAGTGTAAAAAGCCCAATTATATTATTAAAAACAATCAATTTTATTTGTAACATTTGCAAATGTACTCTTGATAGACACAGCCGAATAAATACTGCAATAGATAAGCACAATAAGGCGAACTTAATGTGTTTAGAATGCAGAGGACAACAAAGAAAGAAATCAACAGTGACTGATAATCGAAAGAAGATTTCGGATGAAAAAATTAAGATTAAAAAAAATCGACAAATTCGAAAATTTAAATGCAGCGAGTGCGATTACAGTAGTTCAAGCAAATCAGATTTACAAATGCATATCGATGGAGTGCATCGGAAATTACGAAAATTTAAATGCAGCGAGTGCTATTACAGTAGTTCAAGTAAAGCACATTTACAAAGGTATATTGATGCAGTTCATCGAAAGATAAGAACATTTAAATGCAGCGAGTGCGATCACAGTAGTTCAAGCAAAGCACATTTACAAACGCATATCGATGGGGTTCACCGGAAAATAAGAAAATTTATATGCAGCGAGTGCGATCACAGCAGTTCAAGCAAATCAAATTTAAAAATGCATATCGATGGAGTGCATCGGAAATTACGAAAATTTAAATGCAGCGAGTGCTATTACAGTAGTTCAAGTAAAGCACATTTACAAAGGCATATTGATGAAGTTCATCGAAAGATAAGAACATTTAAATGCAGCGAGTGCGATCACAGTAGTTCAAGCAAAGCACATTTACAAACGCATATCGATGGGGTTCACCGGAAAATAAGAAAATTTATATGCAGCGAGTGCGATCACAGCAGTTCAAGCAAATCAAATTTAAAAATGCATATCGATGGAGTGCATCGGAAAATACGAAAATTTAAATGCAGCGAGTGCTATTATGGTAATTTATATAAAGGAAATTTACAAAAGCATATCGATACTGTTCATCGGAAAATAAGAATATTTAAATGCAGTGAGTGCGATCACAGTAGTTCAAGCAAAGCAGATTTACAAAAGCATATCAATGGAGTTCATCGAAAAATACGAAAATCTAAATGCGGCTTTAATTAATCGGATCACAAAAATCTCCGATGTAAAAAGTTCGACAATAAGCAATATGTCAAAATTTAAATTTGACGATATTGAGTTATAATTAAACGATAGGGACAGATTGAATTTCTGTTTATTTTGATAAAAAAACCAACTGTCAAACGTATTTTATTTATAAATCTTAATAAATCGCTTTTGCTTATTGGTTAATTAATTAATATTGTAATATCGAGCAAGTTATCCTATTTCACATTGCGTGTATTTAATGACGCAGTTAAGTTTTAAAACGGAGCATATTTAATGGCCCTGATAACACCTTCTATTCCACGCACTGCGCACTAGTTGCCAATCGTTTGGGCTAATTATTTTTCTCGTTAAAAACATTTAAATTACTATTAAACTGTCATTTTAGATTTAGATAATTAATAACATAATTTAAAGTAGAGTGATTTTAGTTAAGAATATTAGTAAATAATACTAGTAATGTAAGAAAGTACCCTATATAAAAGGTAGCTTATAAATTTGAGAAATTTGAAGAAAATTACATCGCTCTAAAGGTTAAAGAAAAATATGCTTTTATTTAAGTTGGGTAATGCATATGATCATAAAATAAGTATTTATAATAAAGTTAACCAACTAACTAGGCTAAGTACCGTCTCTTTTAAGTGCTATATTTTATTGTTTTATGAATTAGGTTATGTTAGGCAATGGAAGTCATGTGCGTATTGTAATTTTAATAATGTATAAGTAAAAATAATATTAGGTATTTAAATTAAATAAATATGTGCTATTCTATAAAAATGAAATATCTAATATACAATCTTAGGTATATTTGGGAAAGTAGGCCGCTATGCCCTGCAGGCAGGCTTTGAGAGTTCCACTTCCCTCAGTTATCAAAAAAATAGTATAACTGGATATTTACAGATAATCCTTTTGTTCTAAAGGTATCTTTTGGAACCTTAACTTTGATTAATAACTTCTATAGGAACTACTTTCACTTTTCAGGATATTTTTCTTTTATTTCTTTAAAATGTGCCCTTTTCGAACTGAACACAAATTTCCCATTTTCTTACCCTTTTCCAAATGAAGATTACAGATTTCATATTTTTTGTATAATAATTTGAAATATTGAATTTTATTCAGTTTATATTTCTATGTTTGTATCATATTAGTATGTAAAGTAGAGCTTTCAGGATGAAATAAGCTAACATAATGAAAGTCAGTATTGTCAAATGTAAACTAAAATAACTAATTGTCATCATCTCCATCAACAGTATCATCGACATCATCATCAGTAGTGGGCCACATAAACGAGTTTTAATGATCATCCCGTTTATAATCAATAAGTTTTTTAAGGTCATTCATTGTTTTTTATATTTATCGAGACTTTATTATAAGGACAGATCCAAACCTATAACAGATTTCGTCCCGTTTTATATATTAAATCTTTATGTTGGCCCAATAATCAGTAAAATCCTGTAAATTAATAATAAAAAATAAAGTGCGCCTGGTAATAAAATAATCTGTGTTCGTCTGTGAATGAAAATTAATATGAAATTAAATATATGAATATTGATATAATTTCATTTATTTATTTTGATTCCAATTAATAAATGTCAGATTCTTGATGATCAAAGCGAAATTGACTTCAAGTACGACAATAAAAAAGATTTGAGCAAAAATCGATTCTTTTGAGTTCACAAAATAATAATTCTACATGGAATGAAGTAAAGTAAAGGAGGAGAATTGATTGGTGAGATTTTAATTAAACGATTCATTATTTTTTTTTAAATACCCAAGTATTTCTTTTATATTACAAAAGTATTTCTTTTATATAATTGAGGTTCGGGTTATATTTAGTTCTGTGATTTTTTCAATACATAACAATGTTGTTGGCTGAAATATCATGTTTTAACAATGGTCTTTTGACACCAAGGACGCGCCATGTGAATCATGCTGATTTGCCTCAATCATGCTGCTGGATAAATAAACGACAGAGAACATCCTAAAGTGATTAATGCCTTTTTGTATTGTAATTTATGGAATTTTATTTCACAAGTAATTTGTTACTTATTTTTGTTATTGTTGCTTAAAAAGTATTAATTATAAAATTGTATTGTTACAAAATATTATTACTTAACATGTTAGGAGCGAACGACAGAAATTATCATTTTTTCTAGGAAATTCTTGAAGGGAATGAAAAGGCGGCCTAAAATATGTATAGTACCATCTATTTTAAATATTTATTTAACCTTCAATGATAAATTTGTTCAAGGTAATTTCATTCAGCAGTATATTATTTAACAATTCCTATATAATCGTCCGTCTCACTTATTCTCACTAAAAAAGTGTGCAAGTGCGAGATGGCAATGGTATTATATGCTAGTATTTCAAAAAATATTCAAGTATTTCGATTAGTGCTGTCTGCGGTAGTTTTCATAAAACAAAGTGACGTCGCGACCAGTGAGAGCTCTGCGACTGACGACGCGCTGACCGTTGCTAGGCAACGCGACCTCCACTAGGCAACGCGACCTTCACACACTTAAGCAGTTGACGCTTAGAGCTGCCAACCCTCGCTATAAAGTGACGCATAATAATCATTGCTATTATATATTAATTATCTAACTTTGGTTTATTCTGAACTACCTATACATTTTACTTAGTTTCATTCATTAAAAATGAGTTGCGATAAATGTTCCATGGATTTGAGCCCAACAAGAAAACTAAAATGCGTGAGATGCTACCAACAGTTTCATATTAGTTGAAAGGTTTTTCGAAAGAAAAATATAGCAAAATGACTACACATGGAAATTCTCGCCGTGCATAAAAAATGATCCATAGTCAGCCACATCAAAAACTTTCAATCGCTCCAGGTCATTAACGCCTACTTACACCGAGAAACGGGATGCTCATGAGGATGGCATAGCTACTATCCTTCAAGAATCACAGCTAAGATCCAAGGATCGCCAACAAACTGCATCGACCAGCGCTCAAGAGCTTGAACAACTAAAAGCTGAACTCTCGTCCAAATTGGAAACCTCACACTTGGAGATCACGACCAAAGTGGATCAACTAATGTGTATCACAAATGCCGTACAGAAGAAGAACGATGAGGTAACGGTAAATATGAGGAGCTTTTAAACAAATTTGGGGAATTGGAGGCCGTTAAGCCGAAGGTTGCTAAACTGGAAATCATCAACAAAGAACTAACTCAAAAACTTGAATACCTTGAAGTTAAATTTGATGCAGATTTGCAAAAAAGCAATGCCAATAAATTGGAAATAGGCGGCATTCCGTTCTACCCGAGCGAAAATCTGTCTTCAATTATAAGTAAAATTGGCTCGACTATTGGCTATAATATTTCCCAACAAGATGTGGTCATCGAAGAGACCTCACGCTCACGTTTGCCCGGCCAGAGCGAATAATTCAAGTCTTCAAGTTCAGGTATTCAAGCACTCGCAATACCTACCTCAAGTTTAATATATTAATAACTAGATTAGTATTTATTTTAAGAGTGTTTCTTTAACATGTTGCTTATTTTCTAAAAAAATACTCGTATAAACATATTTCAAAACTCTACCTAACTAGGCAGCGCCCGTACTAAGGTAGGCTTTATTTGTTGTAGATTATTAAATGTTTTTGATTTAAAACTTAAAATAAATTTAAAATAATATCATATTAGCCTAATTTAAACGTTTCGAACAAAACAAGACATTTAGATTAATAAATATGTTTGTGTCTTACGAAGCGAACGATAAAGGTATAAAGTTCACCCTTTACAAAAAAATAACCCTTAATGTCTAGTAAAATATTAAACAGAGGAACAAACTAAAGGTCCCTTATATTAAAAGGTACCTTTGAGATAAAGGGAGAGTTCTATATAAGACTTTATTCAGACATATTTAGTGACATTTTAGTAGATTCTACGAAGATATAAGATTATGTCTAATAATAAATATTGTCTAGAATTATTACAAATTAATTTTAAGCGTTTAAAAAACATTATTTGAAATCTGTAGGATTTAAATGTCCGCTTCATGTCAAAAGGTAATCAAATTTAGGGTAGATTTTATAGGATAGGTATTTATTAAACAGAGTCAAACCAGAAAGGCCTCGAATTTTGATTACAAATAATCTAAAACTCAAATTATACTTTATTATACTGATTTGAAGTCCTTATAATACATTTTTCTGCTATTTTTTTTTATTATTATTTTAGATGCTAAATTTAAAAAGATTTATACTAACATGAGCGTAAAAAACGACATATTGAAAGAAGTGAATTTCTTTTTTGTTGGCCAAAACACGTCATGAAATGCCCTTTGAAATGCCCTGTAGTACCACACTCCCTGAAGATGGGTTTTTCCACTTCCGATGAACTGAATCCATACGATTCTGCGAATACACTTTACTTGAACCTTTGTAATTGCAACCTTTATAAAAATTATGCTATCCAGCACTTTATCAAATAATTAAAAACTTATTCAAAATTTTTCAATATTGTCAATGATTGTGTCATTTATCTTTTCAGGCGATATGCCGCTATTAAAAAACAATCATCAAATATAAGTCATATGTATATATATAGATAGACGAGTTATTTTTTTAAAATTTTAACCAGGTTATTTTTTTTTATCCAGTTTAGACAGGGCCCCATTTCATGTTTGCACTGGGCCCTTGGTTACGTAGCTACGCGACTGTGTCCTATCTCACTATTCTTCATTATAGGTAAACAAACCAAGAGCTGGTAGGATATTGCAAAGTTAAAAAAGGCCGACTTCATTGTCTTGGCATTTTTGGTTTAGTAATCAGTATTGGATTTTTTAAGTTTTATCTTTTATGATATGAAGGTGTTTCTGTAAGTCGTAATTCCGTGGCCATAATAGATTCAATTAGTGCAAAGTAAAGCATTCTGAATTACTTATATTTTAAAATACACTTAAGTTGGTGACATTTTATGATATTTTAACGCAGTTTATCGCATAATGAATCTTTATGAGGCCCCAATTCGAACCGTTCATCGATCGTGATCGGGTTATAAGCGTACTTAACACCTTTTCTGTGGTTTGAGTGACATTCTTCTCGGTGAAACTTTACGGTCAGTCGATTGCGATAACCTGCAGATATTGATTAATTATAAGACCATTGTTGGACGAGTATTTCATTGAAGTCCCTTTGAAAGACAGCCAATGCTTCATCTATGTTCCTATGAGCTCAAGAAGGTTGAAAGTAGATGAAGCGCCCCATTAGTTAACGACTTCCCCCCCCGTTCGCTCTCGACCAGTGGCGTAGAGAAATACATATTGAGGATGTTACATATATTTTGCAATAAGTTCGTCAGTCAATGAGGACTTTTCTACCCGCCGAATAGTTGCAATGAAATATTTAATGAAAGTCAAGAAGTATTTTAGTTCAGAGTTAGGGTTCGAATGTAATGACATTCGAACCCTAACCCGCAACCCCCCCCCCCCCCCCCTTGCCCCCTTGCCCCTTAACCCCCTTTGCGGTTCTTCCCAGCAATGGCTGGGAAGAACCGCAAAGAAACCCAACGAGATTTTTTTTATTATTATCGTTGACTTTTTATACAAATAATGCAATTTTACACTTATATAAAAGTAAACAATTATACAATTGTAAACATTAATAATACAAGTCATAATACCAATAAAATAATATGTTAGTTATATCAATTTAGGTAATGTTGTTTTTATAGAAATAGGAAGTTAATTTGATGGTAGATGCAATACGATAATTAACATGGCGTAAAGATTTCTTGTTGAATTAAGAGTTTCTATCAGATATCCATGGTGGGAAGCGGCCCATAAACTAGAAAAAAAAAAAAAGTATCTAAATTTTGAATCTGCTTAAAACATTATTAAAATGCGTTCAAACTAAGTACTTTACTCTTCGTGGCAAGGATATAACTGTCTCTTTCCTACCCGCGAATATTCCCCGTTTCGCTCTTCCGCATTAAACCCCCTCTGTACTTGTCGGCCCATAGACCGTGTCACCAGCGAAACTCACCATCGCCGGTTGCACCATCTGGACTCTTCAGTGCGCCTGTCAACTGAAGGTTCACAACTCCTTTCTGGTTAGATATAATCCAAACCTTTAAACCACTTACCAATAGTCGAGTTTGTCACTTCGTATTTGTAAGCGAAATAGTTAGTCAAAACCACGAAAAGAATTTGCAGTTAATTTTCACATATATTTTACATATATGCTATATGTATATATGTAATTAAAAAGGTTACATCATTTATTATATATATTTATGTACCTAGGCTTAACGATTGATAACCGGTTTAAACATAAATGCGTTATGTATCAAATTGCGTTTAGTCATGACAAAATAATATAAGTTGAAAGGAATATTAAAATATCCTTAATAGCGTATGGAGTTATAATTTATGCGAACACATTTAAAACATAAAATTTAATAAATATATTCAATAACGCCTCATAAAATTAATTCTTACTGAATGAATTAAAAATGTTTTGCTTTGAAATCAGTCAAATTGAAAGATTTATTTGCTCTGTCATTTCTCTGTGCCTTTAAATAAGAAAAAGTATTTTTAGTAGTTTTAATAAAAAAAACGGAGTGCAAAGCGCATTAAGTAACTGGAAATATATTTAAAAGCGAAAGACGATTAAATACCGACATATTTAATGCATCTTACACACACGGTAAGCCCTGGGCTTAGCTGGAACATAAAAAAAAGTTAAATAAAGATAAATAAATAAAATAAATGTGTAAACTAAGTTTTTAACTAAACTAATATTTTATTTACATATTTCAAAGTTTCACACCGAAAAAAATATAGGCTAAAAATAGAACAAACATATTTTAATATAAACCCCTCAGTTCTGCGTGTCATACCACCTTTACCACAGGCTTTACCACACTCGAGTGAAGGCGACAAGTCCTTACATTATTCTATTTCTTTAGAGTTATTCGTGGACTCATCGAGAATAACGTAATACTCGGAGATATTGGTTTCTTTGTTCCGGACCGTTTGACTAGAGCGCGGAAGCACACGTTATTTAGGCGCTTAGCGTGTCGTACCGACCTATACATGTACCTATAGTCGGATTGGGAGAGCAGTCGAATTATTAAATTCCATTTCCGCGGAGTTTGATATCTTTGTCTGTTCGTCCAAAAGGATTAAAAATCTGCTTTCTATTACACCTTTGTTCAACGTCAATTATTTATTTGTTCTTGTGTGCCTAAAGGATTTTTTTTAATTTTAAAGTTGTATTTTTTCTGATTAGTTCAAATTATTTGTTATTTATGATGTTTTTTTTCTTTTGTAGTTTAATTTTTACTTTAATTGTAATGTGTACATGGAGAAACCTGTTTAATAAATAAATAAACAAACATTATGTGCGAAATTAAAAACAATATATCTGTCATTCTTTGTCCGCTTGGCTGCGAATCTATCGGTCTCATTCTCGCACCGCGTCACTCATTTTACAGTAATAATATTATTTATTTACCTATTTCGACACCAATAGCACAGAAACTATAAATTAATGACATATTTACAAGTAGTAACGTCTGGCAAAAAAGCAATACCACACCAGCGAATGGTATTGCTTTTAGGCGGTGGACGAATTCTTGGAAGTTAAGGTCTAAATTTCGCGGTTCCTTTTATGCCAGTATTCAAAACGAAATTTGTAATTAACCGGGTTACATCAAAAATATCTCTCTAGAGATCCCTCTTGTCCCTTAAAATAAAATTTCCTCTCAATTTATCACATTTGTTAGCATCTAACAATTTAAAAATTTATAGTTATTTTAACATTCATGTCTCTTAACCAGAGCTTTCAATTTATTTATTTTATTTTTTCTATTTCCCACGCTTTAAGTGCGGTTTTTAAAACTAAAATAAACTGGCACAAATCTTAAACTTTTAGCTTATTGCCACTTTAGATGAAAAAGAAGAAAGAAAAAACAATATCCATGACATAACGACGTAGGCAACTGTCATTAACATTTCGAAACCCTATAAGAAGATAAAACAAACTGTTTATACCTTTATCTTTATCAAAATGGAGGAAAACGAACTTAAAACTGGACAAATCGATGACAATATCACCTTCAAATGTGAGCAAGAAAGTGAATGCAATCAAACCAGCACTAATATTGATGGACATCAAAAGCAATCATCCAAGATTAATCTTGAAACATCAAATCCAGCTGGATTTATTATTTCGGAAGTTGATAACGAAATTTGCTTTGGTTTCCGGGGCGAGAAGAGTATAAATCTTCAAGATGATGCTTTTGCAGAAGAAAATACAAAGTTTATAAAATTAGAAACCAATCTCTTGAACGATCAATGTAATAATCAAACAGTCCAGAGTGTAAAAAGCCCAATTATATTATTAAAAACAAGCAATTTTATTTGTAACATTTGCAAATGTACTCTTGATAGACACAGCCGAATAAATACTGCAATAGATAAGTACAATAAGGCGAACTTAGTGTGTTTAGAATGCAGAAAAGAACAATGAAAGAAATCAACAGTGACTGATACTCGAAAGAAGATTTCGGATGAACAAATTAAGATTAAAAAAAATCGACAAATAAGAAAATTTAAATGCAGCGAGTGCGATCACAGTAGTTCAATCAACTCAGAATTACGAAAGCATATCGATGGAGTTCACCGGAAAATAAGAAAATTTAACTGCAGCGAGTGCAATCACAGCAGTTCAAGAAAAGCACATTTACAAACGCATATCGATGGAGTGCATCGGAAATTACGAAAATTTAAATGCAGCGAGTGCTATTATGGTAATTCATATAAAGTAAATTTACAAAGGCATATCGACACTGCTCATCAGAAAATAAGAAAATTTAAATGCAGCGAGTGCGATCACAGTAGTGCAATCAAATCAAATTTACAAACGCATATCGATGAAGTACATCGAAAGATAAGAAAATTTAAATGCAGCGAGTGCGATCACAGCAGTTCAAGAAAAGCACATTTACAAACGCATATCGATGGAGTGCATCGGAAATTACGAAAATTTAAATGCAGCGAGTGTGATCACAGTAGTTTAAGCAAATCACGTTTAGAAACGCATATCAATAGAGTTCATCGAAAAATACAAAAATTTAAATGCAGCGAGTGCGATCACAGCAGTTCAAGCAAATCAAATTTACAAACGCATATCGATGAAGTTCATCGAAAGATAAGAAAATTTAAATGCAGCGTGTGCGATCACACCAGTTCAAGAAAAGCACATTTACAAACGCATATCGATGGAGTTCATCGAAAGATAAGAAAATTTAAATGCAGCGTGTGCGATCACACCAGTTCAAGAAAAGCACATTTACAAACGCATATCGATGGAGTTCATCGAAAAATACGAAAATTTAAATGCAGCGAGTGCGATTACAGTAGTTCAATCAACTCAGATTTACGAAAGCATATCGATGGAGTTCACCGGAAAATAAGAAAATTTAAATGCAGCTTTAAATAATCGGATCACAAAAATCTCCGCTGTAAAAAGTTCGACAATATGTCAAAATTTAAATTTGACGATATTGAGTTATAATTAAACGATAGGGACAGATTGAATTTCTGTTTATTTTGACAAAAAAAACTATCCGTCAAACGTATTTCAAATATAAATCTTAATAAATCGCTTTTGCTTATTGGTTAATTAATTAATATTGTAATATCGAGCAAGTTATCCTATTTCACATTGTGTGTATTTAATTACGCAGTTAAGTTTTAAAACGGAGCATATTTAATGGCCAAACATTTAAATTACTATTAAACTGTCATTTTAGATTTAGATAATTAATAACATGATTTAAAGTAGAGTGACTTTAGTTAAGAATATTAGTAAATAAAACTATTAATGTAAGAAAATACCCTCTATAAAAGGTAGCTTATAAATTTGAGAAATTTGAAGAGAATTACATCGCTCTAAAGGTTAACGGAAAATATCCTTTTATTTAATAAGGGTAATGCATATGATCATAAAATAAGTATTTATAATAAAGTTAACCATCTAACTAGGCTAAGTATTGTTTCTTTTAAGTACTATATTTTATTGTTTTATGAATTAGGTTATGTTAGGCAATGGAAGTAATTTGCGTATTGTAATTTTAATAATGTATAAGTAAAAATAATATTAGGTATTTAAATTAAATAATTATGTGCTATTCTATAAAAATGAAATGTCTAATATTCAATCTTAGGTATATTTGGGAAAGTAGGTCGCTATGCCCTGCAGGCAGGCTTTGAGAGTTCCACTTCCATCACCTATAAAAAAATAATATAACTATATATTTACAGATAATCCTTTTTTTCTAAAGGTATATTTTGGATCTTTAACTTTGATTAATAACTTCTATACGAACTACTTTCACTTTTCAGGATATTTTTCTTTTATTTCTTTAAAATGTGCCCTTTTCGAACTGAACACAAATTTCCCATTTTCTTACCCTTTTCTAAACGAAGATTACAGATTTGATATTTTTTGTATAATAATTTGAAATATTGAATTTTATTCAGTTTATATTTCTATGTTTGTATCATATTCGTATGTAAAGTAGAGCTTTCAGGATGAAATAAGTTAACATAATGAAAGACAGTATTGTCAAATATAAACTAAAACAACTAATTGTCATCATCATCATCAACAGCATCATCGAGAGCATCATCATCAGTAGTGGGCCACATAAACGAGTTTTAATGATCATCCCGTTTATAATCAATAAGTTTTTTAAGGTCATTCATTGTTTTTTATATTTATCGAAACTTTATTATAAGGACAGAAATGCACCGACTGCTCATTGGCTAATATTCCCACTCATTAAGAAGGAAAATGTTTCTTTTTTGAAAAATTTAAAACTAATAAATAATCGGTTAAAGGGAGTGAGCTCAGCTACCCTCCCTTCTGAGAGAGGAGGTCTCGTTTTATTATATTATGATATATAATTTACTCAAAACAAAATGTATGACCAGCATAGAAAACTATATAAAAACGTAACTTAGTGTTCGCAGTTGGCAACTCTAGCAGCCATTGTCGACACCTAGTCCTAAAGGAGGCAAGTCGTTCCAGATCTTCGATATGTCCTGCAACAATACCAGGATGAGATTTTCTAAATATAAATTGGAAAACTCGGAGATCGTTTTTTCCATACGAGTCGGTTGATAACATTTTCTTTTTATGAATGAATAAAATAAAGTAAAATATATAAAACATCTTGTTTAATTGTGAAGTCCTACTTATTTTAGAAAAACCCTTCTTTTTCCAAATAGTCATCTGGCAACCCTATCGCAGTGTTGCCAGGCCGTGATTGATAGAATCGCGTTTATCTTGGTACCTGTCTACTATCTCAAACTATTTACTTAAAGGTATATTTTATGATCCAAACCTACAACAGATTTCGTCCCTTTTTATATATTAAATCTTTATGTTGGCCCAATAATCACTAAAATCCTGTAAATTAATAATAAAAACTAAAGTGCGCCTGGTAAGAAAATAATCTGTGTTCGTCTGTGAAGGAAAATTTTAATGAAATTAAATATAATTATATTGATATAATATCATTTATTTATTTTTATTCCGATTAATAAATGTCAAATACTTGATGATCAAAGCGAATTGACTTCAAGTACGACAATATAAAAGATTTGAGCAAAAATCGATTCTTATGTGTTCATAAAATAATAATTTTACATGGAATGAAGTAAAGTAAATGTGGAGAATTGATTGGTGAGATTTTAATCAAATGATTCATTATTTTTTTTCAAATACCCAAGCATTTCTCTTATATAATTAAGGTTCGGGTTATATTTAGTTCTGTGTTTTTTTTTTAATACATAACAATGTTGTTGGCTGAAATATCATGTTTTAACAATGGTCTTTTGACACCAAGGACGCGGCATGTGAATCATGCTGATTTTCCTCAATCATGCTGCTGGATAAATAAACGACAGAGAACATCCTAAAGTGATTAATGCCTTTTTGTATTGTAATTTATGGAATTTTATTTCACAAGTAATTTGTTACTTATTTTTGTCATTGCAGCTTAAAAAGTATTAATTATAAAATTGTATTGTTACAAAATATTATTAAACGAGCGAACGACAGTAATTATTATTTCTTCTAGAAAAACGTTTGTAGTCCTTATATTATAATGAAAAATATAGAATAAGAAAAAAGAATATTATGACGACATGAATAACTTGTTTTAGAATGATTAAACAATCTTGAAGGGAATGAAAAGGCGGCCTAAATTATGTGTAGTACCAGTTATAGAATGCATGTCGATGTTTTTTTAAATATTTATTTAACCTTCAATGAAAAACTTTGTTCGGGTTATTTCATTCACCAGTATATTCTTTAACAATTCCTATATAATCGTCCGTCTCACTTATTCTCATTAAAAAAGTGTGCAAGTGCGAGATAGCAATAGTATTATATCTATAGAAAAACGTTGATATTTTTGTCGATCTCAATAGTAAAACAGATACAAATAGCTTCAGTTCTAATTGCTTACTTCTAATTCTTTCCCTAATTCTGCCCGATATTTTATCTAAATTGTATCAATTTAACCATAGAGAAAGTGATTAATTCCTTAGATCGGGACTTCTTGCCATCTCTGACATGACGCATCTAGAAACGTCAAGTGTCGCCAGTGCGCCTTTGATAAAATACATTTTCTTGGTGGCAAACCATAAATTAGCATTAATAACATAAGTAAATGTGCATCTTATTGCGTATTCAACACACATGAGACCACTCACCACCAATTGCCGTACAAAGTGATCTGCAAATGCGACACAGATGCTGCATCGAGACTAATAAGACGCGGGGATAGATTCCATAATTAATTAAAGCATTATGAATTATGGCAATACTCTTAAAACATTTTTATGAACAGTATAATAAAAATAATTACATCCTAAAAAAAAAATAAAACGAAACATAACAATGATGATCTTGGTTTATTTAAATGATATAGTTTATATATATAGGGTAGTGGTTTACTTTTTCGACTTTGACAAGTTCGATACACTTTTCAAATTTCATATCGCATGCAAACCATTCATTTTAATAATTTGCCAAGAACTTTATTAAAATACTTTTTAGTCTGCTAGCCTTAGAGTTTTTAGTTTCCTATATTAAGTCCAAAAAAATTAATATGACGTTAAAAATACTTGCTACAAAAATACTTTCTTTGATTGCACCTAGTTAAATTAATTTAGCTTGTTAATTATTATTTTAAAGTGTTATACAATTGCTAATTATAATTATACATAATTTTGATTATAATTACTACTAGATTATTATAATTATCTTATAAAGGACGTGTAAAATAAAGAATTAAATAATGTGAACATATTCACAAATGCTAATATCTGAATATTAAACAAACCCGGTTCCCAGCAGATAAGTCTTGGGATTGGCTGGTACAAATAACTACATCGATGTTTTGCTGTAAAAATACTTTGCTTAAACTTTCGTAATTGCACTCGCTATACTTGATTCTTTATATTTTACGATGAACTGCGTTGATGTGATATTGTAAATTTGATTTGCTTAAACTACTGTGATCGCATTCGCCAAATTTAAATGGTCTTATCTTTCGATGAACTCCATCGATATGCCTCTGTAAATGTGCTTTGCTTGAACTACTGTGATCGCACTCGCCGCATTTGAATTTTCTTATTTTTCGATGGCTTCCATCGATATGCCTTTGTAAATTCGTTTTGATTGAACACTTGTAATCGCACTCGCTGCATGTAAAACTCTTTATTTTTTGATTTGCCTCATCAATCTGATCTATCAAATTATATTTTTTTGTGATGTCCCGTTTGTAACAATTTAACATCATTTTTTTGTGTACAGAATTAACGTGGCCTAATAAAGTATGTTTTCGCATAAACGTCTTACCACACTCGATACATTTATAGTTGTATTTTTTAATCCTTAATAGTTTATTGCTAATGTTATCTCCATTATTAGTCAATGTTTTATGTTTACATTCTAAACATATCAAATTGGACTCATTGCATTTATGGATTTCAGTAGGATATATTATTATATACCAATTGAATAAGTTCGTCAGTCAATGAGGACTTTTCTACCCGCCGAATAGTTGCAATGAAATATTTAATGAAAGTCAAGAAGTATTTTAGTTCAGAGTTAGGGTTCGAATGTCATTGCTGGGAAGAACCGCAAAGAAACACAACGAGATTTTTTTTATTATTATCGTTGACTTTATACAAATAATGCAATTTTACAATTATATAAAAGTAAACATTAATAATACAAGTAATATTACCAATAAAATAATATGTTAGCTATTTCAATTTAAGTAATGTTAAGTTTTTATAGAAATAGGTAGTTAATTTGATGGTAGATGCAATAAGCTAATTAACATAGCGTAAAGGGTTCTGTTGAATTAAGAGTTTCTATCAAAGTTTCCCAGCCCATATACTAGAACTAAAAATAAAGTACATTTTGATTATGTTTGAGCCAATATTAAATTGCGTTCAAACTAAGTACTTTACTCTTCGTGGCAAGGATATAACTGTCTCTTTCTACCCGCGAATATTCCCCGTTTCGCTCTTCCGCACCAAACCCCCTCTGTACTTGTCGGCCCATAGACCGTGTCACCAGCGAAACTCACCATCGCCGGTTGCACCATCTGGACTCTTCAGTGCGCCTGTCAACTGAAGGTTCACAACTCCTTTCTGGTTAGATATAATCCAAACCTTTAAACCACTTACCAATAGTCGAGTTTGTCACTTCGTATTTGTAAGCGAAATAGTTAGTCAAAACCACGAAAAGAATTTGCAGTTAATTTTCACATATATTTTACATATATGCTATATGTATATATGTAATTAAAAAGGTTACATCATTTATTATATATATTTATGTACCTAGGCTTAACGATTGATAACCGGTTTAAACATAAATGCGTTATGTATCAAATTGCGTTTAGTCATGACAAAAAAATATAAGTTGAAAGGAATATTAAAATATCCTTAATAGCTTATGGAGTTATAATTTATGCGAACACATTTAAAACATAAAATTAGATAAATATATTCAATAACGCTTCATAAAATTAATTCTTACTAAATGAATTAAAAATGTTTTGCTTTGAAATCAGTCAAATTGAAAGATTTATTTGCTCTGTCATTTCTCTGTGA
Source organism: Neomicropteryx cornuta (assembly GCA_020383195.1). Lineage (NCBI taxonomy): Eukaryota > Metazoa > Arthropoda > Insecta > Lepidoptera > Micropterigidae > Neomicropteryx > Neomicropteryx cornuta. The sequence goes on from JAHKQU010000031.1 coordinate 121,461, forward strand.
CTTTAAATAAGAAAAAGTATTTTCGGTTTAAATGAAAAATGCTACTAACTGTTAGTAGTTTTAATATTAAAAACGGAGTGCAAAGCGCATTAAGTAACTTGAAATATATTTAAAAGCGAAAGACGATTAAATACCGACATATTTAATGCATCTTACACACACGGTAAGCCCTGGGCTTAGATGGAACATAAAAAAAATGTTAAATAAAGATAAATAAATAAAATAAATGTATAAACTAAGTCCCTTTAAATAATATTTTATTTACATATTTCGAAGTTTCGCACCGAAAAAAATATAGACTAAAAATAGAACAAACATATTTTAATACAAACCCCTCAGTTCTGCGTGTCATACCACCTATACCACAGGCTATACCACACTCGAGTTAAGGCGACAAGTCCTTACATTATTCTATTTCTTTAAAGTTATTCGTGGACTCATCGAGAATAACGTAATAATCGGAGATATTAGTTTCTTTGTTCCGGACCGTTTGACTAGAGCGCGGAAGCACACCTTATTTAAGCCGTTAGCGTGTCGTACCGATGTAAACAAGTACCTATAGTCGGATTGGAAGAGCAGTCGAATTATTAAATTCCATTTCCGCGGAGTTTGATATCTTTGTCTGTTCGTCCAAAAGGATTAAAAATTTACTTTCTATTACACCTTTGTTCAACGTCAACTATTTATTAGTAATCACATTTGGTAGCATCTAACAATTTTACAATTTATAAAGTTATTTTAACATTCATCTCTCCTAACCAGCTATCAATTTATTTATTTTTTTTTATTTTCTATTTCCCACCAGTTAAATTCGGTTTTTAGTTCGGTTCATCGTATTTATTTTTATAATTGTAAAAAGTAAAATGTGTTTCTGGCACACAGCCTAAGCTTTTGGCTTATTGCCACTTTAGATGATGAAAAAGAAGAAAGAAAAAACATTATCCATGACATAACGACGTAGCCAACTGTCATATTTACATTTTGAAACCCTATAAGGGGATAAAATACACTGTTTAGACCTTTATCTTTATCAAAATGGAGGAAAACGAACTTAAAAATGGACAAATCGATGACAATATCACCTTTAAATGTGAGCAAGTAAGTGAATGCAATCAAACCAGCACTAATATTGATGGACATCAAAAGCAATCATCCAAGATTAATCTTGAAACATCAAATCCAGCTGGATTTATTAAGTCAGAAGTTGATAACAAAATTTGCTTTGATTTCCGGGGAAAGAATAGTATTAATCTTCAAGATGATGCTTTTGAAGAAAAAAATACAAAGCTTATAAAATTAGAAACCAATCTCTTGAACGATCAATGTAATAATCAAACAGTTCAAAGTGTAAAAAGCCCAATTATATTATTAAAAACAATCAATTTTATTTGTAACATTTGCAAATGTACTCTTGATAGACACAGCCGAATAAATACTGCAATAGATAACCACAATAAGGCGAACTTAGTGTGTTTAGAATGCAGAAAAGAACAAACAAAGAAATCAACTATGACTGATACTCGAAAGAAGATTTCGGATGAACAAATTAAGATTAAAAAAAATCGACAAATACGAAAATTTAAATGCAGCGAGTGCTATTATGGTAATTCATATAAAGGAAATTTACAAAAGCATATCGATACTGTTCATCGGAAAATAAGAAAATTTAAATGCAGCGAGTGCGATCGCAGTAGTTCAAGCAAAGCAGATTTACAAAAGCATATCGATGGAGTTCATCGGAAAATAAGAAAATTTAAATGCAGCAAGTGCGATCGCAGTAGTTCAAGCAAAGCAGATTTACAAAAGCATATCGATGGAGTTCATCGGAAAATAAGAAAATTTAAATGCAGCGAGTGCGATCGCAGTAGTTCAAGCAAAGCACATTTACAAAGGCATATCAATGGAGTTCATCGGAAATTACGAAAATTTAAATGCAGCGTCTGCGATCACAGTAGTTTAAGCAAATCAGATTTCCAAAAGCATATCGATACTGTTCACCGGAAAATAAGAAATTTTAAATGCAGCGAGTGCGATCACAGCAGTTCAAGCAAATCAAATTTACAAACGCATATTGATGGAGTTCACCGGAAAATAAGAAAATTTAAATGCAGCGAGTGCGATCACAGAAGTTCAAGCAAAGCAGATTTACAAAAGCATATCGATGGAGTTCACCGGAAAATAAGAAAATTTAAATGCAGCGAGTGCGATCACAGTAGTTTAAGCAAAGCACATTTACAAAATCATATCAATGGAGTTCATCGAAAAATACGAAAATTTAAATGCAGCTTTAATTAATCGGATTACAAAAAAATCCGTTGTAAAATTTCGACAATAAGCAATATGTCAAAATTGAAATTTGATGATATTGAGTTATAATTAAACTATAGGGACAGATTGAATTTCTCTTTATTTTGACAAAAAAAACCATCCTACAAATACAAACGTATTTCATTTATAAATCGCTTTTGCTTATTGGTTAATTAATTAATATTGTAATATCGAGCAAGTTATCCTCTTTCACATTGTTTGTATTTAATGACGCAGTTAAGTTTTAAAACGGAGCATATTTAATGGCCCGATAACACCTTCTATTCCACGCACTGCGCACTAGTTGCCAATCGTTTGGTTTAATTATTTTTCTCGTTAAAAACATTTAAATTACGATTAAACTGTCATTTTAGATTTAGATAATTAATAACATGATTTAAAGTAGAGTGATTTTAGTGAAGAATATTAGTAAATAATACTAGTAATGTAAGAAAGTACCCTACATAAAAGGTAGCTTATAAATTTGAGAAATTTGAAGAGAATTACATCGCTCTAAAGTTTAACGAAAAATATCCTTTCATTCAAGTTGGGTAATGCATATGATCATAAATTAAGTATTTATAATAAAGTTTACCAACTAACTATGCTAAGTACCGTCTCTTTTAAGTACTATATTTTATTGTTTTATGAATTAGGTTATGTTAGGCAATGGAAGTAATGTGCGTATTGTAATTTTAATAATGTATAAGTAAAAATAATATTAGGTATTTAAATTAAATAATTATGTGCTATTCTATAAAAATGAATTGTCCACTATTCAATCTTAGGTATATTTGGGAAAGTAGGTCGCTATGCCCTGCAGGCAGGCTTTGAGAGTTCCACTTCCCTCAGTTAACAAAAAAATAGTATAACTGGATATTTACAGATAATCTTTTTTTTCTAAAGGTATCTTTTGGAACCTTAACTTTGATTAATAACTTCTATACGAACTACTTTAATTTTTCAGGATATTTTTCTTTTATTTCTTTAAAATGTGCCCTTTTTCGAACTGAACACAAATTTCCCATTTTCTTACCCTTTTCCAAATGAAGATTACAGATTTCATATTTTTTGTATAATAATTAGAAATAATGAATTTTATTCAGTTTATATTTCTATGTTTGTATCATATTAGTATGTAAAGTAGAGCTTTCAGGATGAAATAAGCTAACTTAATGAAAGTCAGTATTGTCAAATGTAAACTAAAATACCATAAAATAACTAATTGTCATCGTCTTCATCAACAGTATCATCGACATCATCATCAGTAGTGGGCCACATAAACGAGTTTTAATGATCATCCCGTTTATAATCAATAAGTTTTTTAAGGTCATTCATTGTTTTTTATATTTATCGAAACTTTATTATAAGGACAGAAATGCACCGACTGCTCATTGGCTAATATTCCCACTCATTAAGAAGGAAAATGTTTCTTTATTGAAAAATGTAAAACTATAATAAATAATCGGTTAAAGGGAGTGTGGTCAACTACCCTCCCTTCTGAGAGAGGAGGTCTCGTTTTATTATATTATGATATATAATTTACTCTTAACGTGAAACATATTATTTTTATTTACTGTGAATTGTAATCCTCATATTCTCTAATGTGTTCGCAGTTGGCAACTCTAGAAGCCATTGTCGACACCTAGTCCTGAAGGAAGCAAGTCGTTCCAGGTTTTCGATATGTCCTGCAACAATACCAGGATGAGATTTTCTAAATATAAATTGGAAAACTCGGAGATCGTTTTTTCTATACGACTCGGTTGATAACATTTTCTTTTTATGATTGAATAAAATAAAGTAAAATATATAAAAAATCTTGTTTAATTGTGAAGTCCTCCTTTATTTTAGAAAAATCCTTCATTTTCCAAATAGTCATCTGGCAACCCTATCGCAGTGTTGCAAGGCCGTGATTGATAAAATAGCGTTTATCTTGGTACCTGTCTACTATCTCAAACTATTTACTTAAAGGTATATTTTATGATCCAAATCTACAACAGATTTCGTCCCGTTTTATATATTAAATCTTTATGTTGGCCCAATAATCAGTAAAAACCTGTAAATTAATAATAAAAAATAAAATGCGCCTGGTAAGAAAATAATCTGCGTTCGTCTGTGAATGAAAATTAAAATGAAATTAAATATAATTATATTGATATAATATAATTTATTTATTTTGATTCCAATTAATAAATGTCATATACTTGATGATCAAAGCGAAATTGACTTCAAGTACGACAATATAAAAGATTTGAGCAAAAATCGATTCTTATGTGTTCACAAAATAATAATTCCACATGGAATGAAGTAAAGTAAAGGAGGAGAATTGATTGGTGAGATTTTAATCAAATGATTCATTATTTTTTTAAATACCCAAGTATTTCTTTTATATAATTGAGGTTCGGGTTATATTTAGTTCTGTTTTTATTAATTTTACTATAGAGACAGAGATTGATTCCTTAGTTCTTGACTTCTTGCCATCTCTGACATGACGCATCTAGAAACGTCAAGTGTCGCCAGTGCGCCTTTGATAAAATACATTTTTTTGGTGGCAAACTTCTAATTAAAAACAAGATAAAATATACAGCAAGAGGTAGATAGGTACTGATGGAGACATTTTAAACTGGATAATAAATATGGTATTAGGCAATAAAAAACATCTATTAATATTACTTATAAACTTCTCTCCTGTGCATTCGATACTCAGGGCATAGAAACATTCCGAAAGCATTCGAGGAGGTTGGTTTTCGAGGTAAAACATCGAATTTAATAACAAACTATCCAGATAGAAACAGATGCTTTGTCAAATTTAATACTAAATTTAATACTTCAAGTAAAGCATTATTTTAATAATTTGCCAAGAACTTTACTAAAATACTTTTTAGTTTACTAGCTTTAGAGTTTTTAGTTTCCTATATCAAGTCTAAAAAAAATAATATGTCTTTAAAAATACTTGCTACAAAAATACACTCTTTGATCGCACCTAGTTAAATTAACTTAGCTTGTTAATTACTATATTTAAATGTTATACAATTGCAGCAGGAAAATAGATTGCTTTTATATATTTGAAGAAAAATACGGCGCTTGTAAATAAGTTCGATTCAAACCAAAAATATACCTATTTAAGTTCCTTAAATTAGACATTAGGTACATATTTTTCCATTTACATTCAATTATCATGAAATAATTATTTTGCAATAAGTTTATTACTGGGCTGCCACCTGTTCTAAGGTAGGCTATATTTCATCTTGAGATCTTGAGTGAATTACTAGTTATTCAGGAGAACAGTACCTATTAAATTTCAAACATTTTATAGATAATGTAGGGGAAGGTAGCGCAAGACGGGAACCTTAACGTTTGGAGCGTAATAAAACATTTTTATAATTACTCTTAATAATCAATCTTTGGAAATAAGGAACTTAAGAAACTTTACGCTCATATAAAAAGAAAAAAATGATTAATTTTGTCAATAATGTCCAACACCACATCTTGCACCCTAGGTAGGGGAGTCGGAGTACCCTATGGGGCAAGTTGGTGTATGGGAGACGGAGTACCCTATGGGGCAAGTTGGGGTATGGGAGACGGAGTACCCTATGGGGCAAGTTGGGGTATGGGAGACATATTCTATATTTTATTACAAAATATAGAATATGTCCTCAGTTGTTTTTATATATTTTCCATCCTAACCATCATAAAACAACCAAAATTTTTTATCGAGTTTAAAGTATCATAAAGAAATCCTAATTAGAGGGGTTAAATGGGGGGTACCATATGCCGTACTTTAAAAAAAATCCTTCAAAATATTAAAACAAATATGTTTTTATCTGCTGGTGTAATTATTGATAAACAAAAACGCTTGGATCACTTGACTAAAAAACAACACAACGACGCATCTTTGCGAGCCAGAAAGGCTGTGATTGGTCGTTCGTACGACCAATGAAACCCGTTTTACACCCCGACCCCTATTGGTTGCATTTATACCAGATTTTTTAAATAAATAATTTATTAATTTTATAAAATATATTTTCTTGAATTAGTTTGTTTTGCGACTTGTTTTTTTTTTGACACAGGCAACACCCGGCGCCTGCGGTACCAACTTGCTATAGGTTGCTTCATTTCCTATCTCGACTTGAGTCTGCGGCACTTTTAGCCCATACGATGTGTGTTTTGGATAGCCATAGAGGCGAAACCCATATGCAATGTACCCATACACATATGTGTTTCTGTAAGACGTAATTCCGTAGCCTATAGATTCAATTAGTGCAAAGTAAAGCATTTTAAATTACTTATACCTTAAAATACACTTAAGTTGGTGACATTTTACGATATTTAAACGCAATTCATCGCATAATGAATCTTTATGAGGCCCCAATTCGAACCGTTCATCGATCGTGATCGGGTTATAAGCGCACTTGACGTGTATCGAAAAAAATCATATGTATTATTGCACAATTCTCTCGTAAGATCTCAATTAGAAAATGCTTGCATTTTATGGAACCCTTTTTACGAAAATTATTCCGATGATTTAGAAATGATTTAGAAAATGTTTTTTAATTCATTACAGTATAGAATCCGTGAACAACATTTAGGTACACTCATTTATTGAAAAAACATGACTGTTTAAGTCTAAAGAATCGACGCATTCTGTTAGATACGACTGTACTTTTCAAAATATGTAATAATTACTTCGACTGTCCTCAACTACTTGAACAAATCAACTTCCGTGCACCTCTTTGAGCACTTAACGCAATTTATTATGTCAAGTTCCTAGAGTTGGATGTTTCCTCGAAGGCAACATTTTTAAGAAATCTCTATTTACTCTTCTAAAGTCTTTTCAAAATACAGCATCCTGATCTCGACTTTCTTCTTCGGTAATCTTAATTCACCTCCAATTCACTGTCAGTTACGCTTGCAATTGTAAGCAATCAATCATGATCTCAATGTCAGAAAATTCATATAACTTATTAGCATTAGATATGAAACAAATCACTCTTTAAGTAAAAAACTTGTGAGGATGAAAGATTAAACTAAATCATAATATTTAGGATTTCATCTCTTCTCTTGTACCCGTTGTTTTTCCTTGATTAAATAAATAAATAAATACAGAGCTGAGAATGTTATATTTTAACTCCGTTGAATCCTTAAAAACGTATGGAATTATAATTTATGCGAACAAATTGAAAACATAAGTCGATTAAATTACGCCTCATAAAATGAATTGTTTCTAAACAAATACAAAAGGTTATATAAAAATAACGAACTGCAAGTATTCAAACATTGCTATATTCTGCCTGCAAACGAATTGTTTATTTATAGAATAATTATTCAATTCAAGGCAAATAACTAACTAAACATTTTTAGTTCCCAACTTCAAAAATTTCTACGGCAAAAGACAAGTGCAATTATTGATTCCATTGGTTTTTAATAAAATCCCTTTGGAATTAAAAAACGGTAAATTGAAAAAGACCTCAAAAATTAAATTTAAAAAGTGTTGCTTTGAAATCAGTCAAATTCAAAGGTCATTAAAATGCAAAAACGAAAGATTTATTTCCTCTGTCATTTCTCTGTGCCATTAAATAAGAAAAAGTATTTTCGGTTTAAATGTGAAATGTTACTAATTGTAACATTTTTAATATTAAAAAGTTTTTAAAGTAGTTTTAATATTAAAAACGGAGTGCAAAGCACATTAAGTAACTTGAAATATATTTAAAAGAGAAAGACGATTAAATACCTTTATATGTAATGCATCTTACACACTGCGCTAAGATGGAACATAAATGTTTAATAAAGAGAAATAAATATATAAACTAAGTCACATGCATTATATTTATGTAATTTTTAAATTTTATAGTATCGATCAGATGACGAAGGTCGTAGATTAAGCAAACCAAACAAAACTGCTTTCCTTAGAACAGATTCGTCTAGTTAGGGAGGTAGGAAACATCCATAAAATGTAACGTTCGCTTTTCCCTATAATTAATATTCTATTTACATAGTAAAATTGCACTACCTACTTAAGCGTTGTAGTTAATATTTGCTATACTTTCGATATAAAATAAATAAAAATACAAATAGATACATCATATATTACAGAAATTTGTTTAGGGAATTTGTAGATTTCAAAGTTTCGCACCGAAAAAAATATAGACTAAAAATGGAACAACCATGTTTTAATATAAAGCTTTACCACACTCGAGTGAAGGCGACAAGTCCTTACATTATTCTATTTCTTTAAAGTTATTCGTGGACTCATCGAGAATAACGTAATAATCGGAGATATTAGTTTCTTTGTTCCGTAAATCTTTATGTGGAATCAAACAGGTATTTGTTTTTTTTTATTGTTGTTTTTATTTCTTTTAGTAGTTTAATTTTGTACTTTAATTGTAATGTGTATATAGGGAAAAATGCTTATTAAATAAACAAACAAATAAACATTATGTGCGAAATTAAAAATAATATATTTGTCTTCTTTGTCCGCTTGGCTGCGTATCTATCGGTCTCTTTCTCGCACCGCGTCACTCATTTTATAGTACAATAATATTATTTATTTACCTATTTCGACACCAATAGCACAGAAACTATAAATTAATGAAATATTTACAAGTAGTAACGTCAGGCAAAAAAGCAATACCACACCAGCGAATGGTATTGCTTTTAGGCGGTGGACGAATTCTTGGAAGTTAAGGTCTAAATTTCGAGGTTCCTTTTATGCCAGTATTCAAATCGTAATTTGTAATAAACCTGGTTTCATCAGCAATATCCCTCTAGAGATCTCTCATGTCCCTTCAAATTAAATTTCCTCAAAATTTTTGACATTTGTTAGCATCTAACAATTTAAAAATTTATAAAGTTATTTTAACATTCATCTCTCTTAACCAAAGCTTTCAATTTATTTATTTTATTTATTTGATTTTTTCTATTTCCCATCCGTTAAGTGCGGTTTTTAGTTCGGTTCTTCGTATTTTTTTTTTATAATTGTAAAAACTAAAATAAACTGGCACACATCTTAAACTTTTGGCTTATTGCCACTTTAGATGAAAAAGAAGAAGGAAAAAACACTATCAATGACATAAAAACGTAGCCAACTGTCATATTTACATTTTGAAACCCTATAAGAAGATAAAACAAACTGTTTATACCTTTATCTTTATCAAAATGGAGGAAAACGAACTTAAAACTGGACAAATCGATGACAATATCACCTTTCAATCTGAGCAAGTAAGTGAATGCAATCAAACCAGCACTAATATTGATGGACATCAAAAGCAATCATCCAAGATTAATCTTGAAACATCAAATCCAGCTGAATTTATTAAGTCAGAAGTTGGTAACGAAATTTGCTTTGTTTTCCGGGGAAAGAATAGTATAAATCTTCAAGATGATGCTTTTGAGGAAGAAAATACAAAGCTTATAAAATTAGAAACCAATCTCTTAAACGATCAATGTAATAATCAAACAGCCCAAAGTGTAAAAAGCCCAATTATATTATTAAAAACAATCAATTTTATTTGTAATATTTGCAAATGTACTCTTGATAGACACAGCCGAATAAATACTGCAATAGATAACCACAATAAGGCGAACTTAGTGTGTATAGAATGCAGAAAAGAACAAAAAAAGAAATCAAGTATGAATGATACTCGAAAGAGGATTTCGGATGAACAAATTAAGATTAAAAAAAATCGACAAATACGAAAATTTAAATGCAGAGAGTGCGATAACAGTAGTTCAAGCAACTCAGATTTACAGAGGCATATTGATGGAGTTCACCGGAAAATAAGAAAATTCAAATGCAGCGAGTGCGATCACAGTAGTTCAAGCAAAGCAAATTTACGAAATCATATCAATGGGGTTCATCGAAAAATACGAAAATTTAAATGCAGCGAGTGCGAACACAGTAGTTTAAGCACAGCACGTTTAGAATCGCATATCGATGGAGTTCATCGAAAGATTAGAAAATTTAAATGCAGCGAGTGCGATCACAGTAGTTCAAGCAACTCAGATTTACAGAGGCATATTGATGGAGTTCACCGGAAAATAAGAAAATTTAAATGCAGCGAGTGCGATCACAGTAGTTCAAGCAACTCAGATTTACAGAGGCATATTGATGGAGTTCACCGGAAAATAAGAAAATTTAAATGCAGCGAGTGCGATCACAGTAGTTCAAGCAAAGCAAATTTACGAAATCATATCAATGGGGTTCATCGAAAAATACGAAAATTTAAATGCAGCGAGTGCGATCACAGTAGTTTAAGCACAGCACGTTTAGAATCGCATATCGATGGAGTTCATCGAAAGATAAGAAAATTTAAATGCAGCGAGTGCGATCACAGTAGTTCAAGCAAAGCAGATTTACAAAAGCATATCGATGGAGTTCACCGGAAAATAAGAAAATTTAAATGCAGCGAGTGCGATCACAGTAGTTCAAGCAAAGCAGATTTACGAAGGCATATAGATGGAGTTCACCGGAAAATAAGAAAATTCAAATGCAGCGAGTGTGATCACAGTAGTTCAAGCAAAGCACATTTACAAAGGCATATCAATGGAGTTCATCGAAAAATACGAAAATTTAAATCCAGCTTTAATTAATCGGATCACAAAAATCTCCGTTGTAAAAAGTTCGACAATAAGCAATATGCCATAATTTAAATTTGACGATATTGAGTTATAATTAAACGATAGGGACAGATTGAATTTCACAAAAAAACCATCCGTCAAGCGTATTTTATTTATAAATCTTAATAAATCGCTTTTGCTTATTGGTTAATTAATTAATGTTGTAATATCGAGCAAGTTATCCTATTTCACATTGTGTGTATTTAATGACGCAGTTAAGTTTTAAAACGGAGCATATTTAATGGCCCGATAACACCTTCTATTCCACGCACTGCGCACTAGTTGCCAATCGTTTGGGCTAATTATTTTTCTCGTTCAAAACATTTAAATTACTATTAAACTGTCATTTTAGATTTAGATAATTAATAACATGATTTAAAGTAGAGTGACTTTAGTTAAGAATATTAGTAAATAATACTAGTAATGTAAGAAAGTACCCAATATAAAAGGAAGCTTAAAAATTTGAGAAATTTGAAGAGAATTACATCGCTCTAAAGGTTAACGAAAAATATCCTTAGTTTTGGTTGGGTAATGAATATGATCATAAAATAAGTATTTATAATAAAGTTAACCAACTAACTAGGTTAATTACCGTCTCTTTTAAGTAGGTACTATATTTTATTGTTTTAAGAATTATGTTATGTGAGGCAATGGAAGTAATGTGCGTATTGTAATTTTAATAATGTATAAGTAAAAATAATATTAGGTATTTAAATTAAATAAATATGTGCTATTCTATAAAAATGAAATATCTAATATACAATCTTAGGTATATTTGGGAAAGTAGGCCGCTATGCCCTGCAGGCAGGCTTTGAGAGTTCCACTTCCCTCAGTTATCAAAAAAATAGTATAACTGGATATTTACATATAATCCTTTTGTTCTAAAGGTATCTTTTGGAACCTCAACTTTGATTAATAACTTCTATACGAACTACTTTCACTTTTCAGGATATTTTTCTTTTATTTCTTTAAAATGTGCCCTTTTCGAACTGAACACAAATTTCCCATTTTCTTACCCTTTTCCAAATGAAGATTACAGATTTCATATTTTTTGTATAATAATTTGAAATAATGAATTTTATTCAGTTTATATTTCTATGTTTGTATCATATTAGTATGTAAAGTAGAGCTTTCAGGATGAAATAAGCTAACTTAATGAAAGTCAGTATTGTCAAATATAAACTAAAACAACTAATTGTCATCATCATCATCAGTAGTGGGCCACATAACCGAGTTTTAATGATCATCCCGTTTATAATCAATAAGTTTTTTAAGGTCATTCATTGTTTTTTATATTTATCGAAACTTTATTATAAGGACAGAAATGCACCGACTGCTCATTGGCTAATATTCCCACTCATTAAGAAGGAAAATGTTTCTTTATTGAAAAATGTAAAACTATAATAAATAATCGGTTAAAGGGAGTGTGCTCAGCTACCCTCCCTTCTGAGAGAGGAGGTCTCGTTTTATTATATTATGATATATAATTTACTTTTAACGTGAAACATATTATTTTTATTTACTGTGAATTGTAATCCTCATATTCTCTTATGTAACGTATACAAAACTAAATGTATGACCAGCATAGAAAACTATATAAAAACGTAACTAAGTGTTCGCAGTTGGCAACTCTAGCAGCCATTGTCGACACGTAGTCCTGAAGGAGGCAAGTCGTTCCAGATCTTCGATATGTCCTGCAACAATACCAGGATAAGATTTTCTAAATATAAATTGGAAAACTCGGAGATCGTTTTTTCCATACGAGTCGGTTGATAACATTTTCTTTTTATTATTGAATAAAGTAAAATATATAAAAAATCTTGTTTAATTGTGAAGTCCTCCTTTTTTTTAGAAAAATCCTTCTTTTTCCAAATAGTCATCTGGCAACCCTATCGCAGTGTTGCCAGGCCGTGATTGATAGAATAGCGTTTATCTTGGTACCTGTCTACTATCTCAAACTATTTACTTAAAGGTATATTTTATGATCCAAAACTACAACAGATTTCGTCCCGTTTTATATATTAAATATTTATGTTGGCCCAATAATCAGTAAAAACCTGTAAATTAATAATAAAAAATAAAGCGCGCCTGGTAAGAAAATAATCTGTGTTCGTCTGTGAATGAAAATTTAAATGAAATTAAATATAATAATATTGATATAATATCATTTATTTATTTTGATTCCAATTAATAAATGTCACATACTCGATGATCAAAGCGAAATTGACTTCAAGTACGACAATATAAAAGATTTAAGCAAAAATCGATTCTTATGTGTTCACAAAATAATAATTCTACTTGGAATGAAGTAAAGTAAAGGAGGAGAATTGATTGGTGAGATTTTAATCAAATGATTCATTATTTTTTTTTCAAATACCCATTTATTTCTCTTATGATATTTAGTTCTGTGTTTTTTTTCAATACATAACAATGTTGTTGGCTGAAATATCATGTTTTAACAATGGTCTTTTGACACCAAGGACGCGCCATGTGAATCATGCTGATTTTCCTCAATTATGCTGCTGGATAAATAAACGACAGAGAACATCCTAAAGTGATTAATTCTTTGATGATAAAGTGATTATTTCACAAGTAATTTGTTACTTATTTTTGTCATTGCAGCTTAAAAAGTATTAATTATAAAATTGTATTGTTACAAAATATTATTAAACGAGCGAACGACAGTAATTATTATTTCTTCTAGAAAAACGTTTGTAGTCCTTATATTATAATGAAAAATATAGAATAAGAAAAAAGAATATTATGACGACATGAATAACTTGTTTTAGAATGATTAAACAATCTTGAAGGGAATGAAAAGGCGGCCTAAATTATGTGTAGTACCAGTTATAGAATGCATGTCGATGTTTTTTTAAATATTTATTTAACCTTCAATGAAAAACTTTGTTCGGGTTATTTCATTCACCAGTATATTCTTTAACAATTCCTATATAATCGTCCGTCTCACTTATTCTCATTAAAAAAGTGTGCAAGTGCGAGATAGCAATAGTATTATATCTATAGAAAAACGTTGATATTTTTGTCGATCTCAATAGTAAAACAGATACAAATAGCTTCAGTTCTAATTGCTTACTTCTAATTCTTTCCCTAATTCTGCCCGATATTTTATCTAAATTGTATCAATTTAACCATAGAGAAAGTGATTAATTCCTTAGATCGGGACTTCTTGCCATCTCTGACATGACGCATCTAGAAACGGCAAGTGTCGCCAGTGCGCCTTTGATAAAATACATTTTCTTGGTGGCAAACCATAAATTAGCATTAATAACATAAGTAAATGTGCATCTTATTGCGTATTCAACACACATGAGACCACTCACCACCAATTGCCGTACAAAGTGATCTGCAAATGCGACACAGATGCTGCAACGAGACTCTAATTAGATGCGGGCATAGATTCCATAATTAATTAAAGCATTATTAATTATGGCAATACTTTTAAAACATTTTTATGATCAGCATAATAAAAATAATTACATCCTAAATAAAAATAAAACGAAACATAACAATGATGATCTTGGTTTATTTAAATTATATCGTTTATATATAGGGTAGTGGTTTACTTTTTCGACATTGACAAGTTCAATACACTCTTCAAATTTCATATCGCAAGCAAAACATTAATTTTAATAATTTGCCAAGAACTTTATTAAAACACTTTTTAATCTACTAGCCTTAGAGTTTTTAGTTTCCTATATTAAGTACAAAATAAATTAATATGACGTTAAAAATACTAGCTGCAAAAATACTTTCTTTGATTGCACCTAGTTAAATTAATTTACCTCGTTAATTATTATTTTAAAATGTTACACAATTGCTAATTATAATTATACATAATTTTGATTATATTTACTACTAGATTATTATGTTTATCTTATAAAGGACGCGTAAAATAAACAATTAAATAATGTGAACATATTCACAAATGCTAATATCTGAATATTAAACAAACCCGGTTTCCAGCAGATAAGTCTTGGGATTGGCTGGTACAAATAACTGCACCGATGTTTTGCTGTAAAAATGCTTTGCTTAAACTTTCGTAATTGCACTCGCTACACTTGATTATTTATATTTTACGATGAACTGCGTTGATGTGATATTGTAAATTTGATTTGCTTAAACTACTGTGATCGCACTCGCTGCATTTGAATTTTCTTATCTTTCGATGAACTCCATCAATATGACTTTGTAAATGTGCTTTGCTTGAACTACTGTGATCGCACTCGCTGCATTTGAATTTTCTTATCTTTCGATGAACTCCATCAATATGACTTTGTAAATGTGCTTTGCTTGAACTACTGTGATCGCACTCGCTGCATTTGAATTTTCTTATTTTCCGATGAACTGCATCAATATGCCTCTGTAAATCTGCTTTGCTTGAACTACTGTGATCGCACTCGCTGCATTTAAATTTTCTTATTTTCCGGTGAACTCCATCGATATGCTTTTGTAAATCTGCTTTGCTTGAACTACTGTGATCGCACTCGCTGCATTTGAATTTTCTTATCTTTAGATGAACTCCATCAATATGACTTTGTAAATGTGCTTTGCTTGAACTACTGTGATCGCACTCGCCGCATTTGAATCTTCTTATCTTTCGATGAACTATATCAATATGACTTTGTAAATGTGCTTTGCTTGAACTACTGTGATCGCACTCGCTGCATTTGAATTTTCTTATATTTAGATGAACTCCATCAATATGACTTTGTAAATGTGCTTTGCTTGAACTACTGTGATCGCACTCGCCGCATTTAAATTTTCTTATTTTCCGATGAACTGCATCGATATGCTTGTGTAAATTCGCGTTGCATGAACTACTGTAATCGCATTCGCCGCATTTAAATTTTCTTATCTTTCGATGAACTCCATCGATATGCCTCTGTAAATCTGCTTTGCTTGAACTACTGTGATCGCACTCGCTGCATTTGAATTTTCTTATCTTTCGATGAACTCCATCAATATGCTTTTTTAAATCTGCTTTGCTTGATTTACTGCAATCGCATTCGCCGCATTTAAATGGTCTTATCTTTCGATGAACTGCATCGATATGCCTCTGTAAATCTGCTTTGCTTGAACTACTGTGATCGCACTCGCTGCATTTGAATTTTCTTATCTTTCGATGAACTCCATCGATATGTGTTTGTAAATTTGTTTTCCGTAGACTTCTGTAATCGCACTCGCTGCATTTGAATCTTCTTATCTTTCGATGAACTCCATCAATATGACTTTGTAAATGTGCTTTGCTTGTACTACTGTGATCGCATTCATTGCTTTTATTTTTTTTTGTTAAATCCCTGTTTTGTTTGTAACAATTTAACATCATTTTTTTGTGCACATAATTAATGTGGCTTAATAAAGTATGTTTTCGCACAAACGTCTTACCACACTCGATACATTTATAGTTGTATTTTTTAATCCTTAATAGTTCATTGCTAATGTTATCTCCATTATTAGTCATTGTTTTATGTTTACATTCTAAACATATCAAATTGGACTCATTGCATTTATGGATTTCAGTAGGATATATTAGGCCGTGTTTATCAAGGATACTTTTGCAATTGGCACAAGTAAAATTAATCTCTTTTAATATTACAATTGGGCTTTTAACATTTTGAACTGTTTCATAAACGTGTCGATCGTAAGAGAAATTGGTTTCTGATTTTATAAACTTAATATTTCCTTCTTCAAACGAATCACTTTGTTTATTTGTATTTAATTCTTCCCCGGAACCAAAGCAAATGTCGTTTTCAAATTCAGATTTAACTTGCTTTTGAGTTCCGTCAAAAGTACTGCTGGATTGAACGCAATCACTTCCTTCCTCAAACTTTATAATATTATCAATTTGTTCTATTTTAATATCAGTTTTATATTCGTTGCCCTCCATTTCGATATAAGGTAGAATTGGATAGTTCTAATTTTTTGTAAACTCTTTCAATACGAGAATATGACAAAATTATATTGGTTTTTAACTTTATATATACTCAATTTAGTTATAGATCCTTGCTTACGCTTAATTCAACTCATATCTACTAATTTACTATAGAGAGTGATTTCTTTGTTCGCGCAATGACTTTTTAGAAACGTCATTTCGATTTGACAGATGATCACAGTGTCGCAAGGATGCATTGGATATATTTTTTTTTTAATGATTAACTTCTACATAAAACCAATAGGTCATAAAAATATCGTAAAATTTACCTACTTATTTCTAATATATAATTTCTAGGTATTTATTTTATACATACAGGTTATTCATACTTATATTGCGTGCCGTTTAAAGATTAAATCAAATTCAAATACTTATTTCCATCAATACAAAACGTATGTAGCAAGGACATTACAAAATTAAAAAGATTATAAAAAAATATGCAAAGCAGATTTACAAAGTAAAATGTATTAAATTTCATTAAAATGTATTAAGCCCTCTGCAGCTGCTTTCTTAGCCTTCGGTATAAACATATTTGGTTAGAATTGGCTCCAGCACCTCATAATATTTTTAACTTGATAAAACTTAACCGGTTTAGACAGGGCCCCCATTCCATTCTTGCACTGGGCCCTTGGTTACTGGTTACGTAGCTAGGCCACTGTGTCCTATCTCACTATTATTCAATGCTACCAAATTTATAACGTTTCAATTTAAATTTAAATTTATTTCTGCTTCCATGTTAATGGCAACTTGTTAAATAGAGTTGGAATTAAATATAAGAGTGGGAAGCCATAATCTAGAAAAAATAAATAAATAAATAAAGTATCCACATTTTGAATCTAAGGATTATTGTCCTCGAAAAAGTATGATTTTCGTAAGTAGTTGTCGCTGAGCAATTATCAGATTTTGCAATAAAAGGAGGTACTTTTTATATACTTACAGCAAAATAAGATGGTTGCCTGTCGAGGATTTGTTAAACATTAGTTCTCAAATGAATGTATTAAACTTGGAAATATCTAAAAAAGACTGTAACTATAATATTTGTGGTGAATTTCGGAAGTAATGGATGATTTTCACTCAGAGCTAAAACCTTAAACAATTTAAACGTTTAACAAAACATTTCTGCATCTTTCCAATTGGCTTTCATACTGAGGTGACCAAATATTTGAGGTCCTCTCAAGGTATTTCGTACATAAGCAAAATAAAGTTTGCCTGCTCGCATAATAAGCCCATATGTTGTCTTAATTCAATATGTCGGTCGTATATAAACCTCAGTCTCTAGTGTAACACCCAGATCGCGCAGGAAGGTAGTTTGTCTCCTAATAAGTAAGCTTTTATCCAACGATCTTTTAAAACATACGAGGTGTGTTCAAAAAGTAAGGTGACTTTTCAAATTTCGCAGGCTACGTCCGTTCGCTTCATGCAAACGGCACATAACCTCAAAGCAATACTCCTTATTAACTGTACGACCTTGTGGTGAGAACTCCTGATGCACAACGCCATGATAATCAAACAAACAGTGAGCAAAACCTTGACATTTGACTGAACTTGGCGTGCTTTTTCGAGGTTCATCATTGGTGTCTTCTCGGCCTTCTTGGAAGAGTTTATACCACTTGTAAACATTTTTTATACTTAAAGTAGACTCACCGTGTGCCACTGTCAACATTTCAAGAGTTCTAGAGTACTTGATTCCATTTTTTACACAAAATTTAATGCTAACCCTTTGATCCATGTTTTTCGACAGTAGAAAATCGCTTCTAACCTTAATGCCTCTCACAAACAAACCAAAAATGCTATACTCCTGAAACATTTCACAGATGTTAAAAACAAGTGTACCAACATAACAAAAAAAAAAAAAACGAGGATCGAACGGACGTAGCCCGCGAAATTTGAAAAGTCACCTTACTTTTTGAACACACAGCGTGAACTGAGGGTGCAAAACGCGCCACGCCAAGTGCACTACTTTGCGTCGAGTGCACCAGTCGCGTATCATTCGTCTCACATATGTCATCGCGATAAGTCGTTTGGTTCCAAGTACGAGTTAAAATGCCTTCTTGTCCAAAAATCGTACCAGAAATTTTGTATGTAATAAAAAACTGACATCTCTTCATCTGGATGGATTGGAAATTTCAATTAAAAGAAATTCTGAAATATAAACAATTACAAATATTATATTTTGCGTAAAATAATTAAATCCTAAAAAATATTAAAACGAAATATATCAATGATGATCTTGGTTTATTTAAATTTTAAAGTTTATATGTAGGGTAGTGCATGCAAATAAAGCATTCATTATAATAATTTGCCAATTATAATAGTTTTTAAATTCCTATAATAAGTCTAAAAATAATAATATGACGTTAAAAATACTTGCTATTTTATGATTAAAAATAATCGCACCTAGTTAAATTGGCTTAAGTAGCTTGTTAATTATTATTTTAAAATGTTATATAATTGCTAATTATAATTATACTTACATTCGATTATAATTACTACTATGCTAAAAAAAAATATATAAGATTATTATATTTTTTTAATAAAGGACGCAAATTAAATAATGTGAACATATTCACAAATACTAACATCTGCACTCGATCTAAATAAATCTATTTAATTTGTGATGAACTCCATCAATATGTCTTTCTAAATTTACTTTTCTTGCAAAACATATATGCTATATGTATATATGTAATTAAAAAGGTTAATTTATTATATATATTTATATGTACCTAGACTTAACGATTGACAATCGGTTTAATTGGGTTACACACATAGATGATTTATGTAACAAATTTTACAAACAACATAACAAAATTTTATATGTTGAAAGGAATATTAAAAAATACAAACATTGTTAACAAAACAAATAAAATGTTAGGATTTATATTACGTATATCAAAAAAAAACAAACAACCAGAATTATTATTATTATTGTGAAATTCTCTTGTAAGATCTCAATTAGAAAATGCTTGCATTTTATGGAACCCTTTTTACGAAAATTATTCCGATAATTTAGAAATGATTTAGAAAAAGTTTTTTAATTCATTACAGTATAGAATCCGTGAACAACATTTAGGTACACTCATTTATTGAAAAAACATGACTGTTTAAGTCTAAAGAATCGACGCATTCTGTTAGATACGACTGTACTTTTCAAAATATGTAATAATTACTTCGACTGTCCTCAATTACTTGAACAAATCAACTTCCGTGCACCTCTTTGAGCACTTAACGCAATTTATTATGTCAAGTTCCTAGAGTTGGATGTTTCCTCGAAGGCAACAGTTTTTAAGAAATCTCGATTTATTATTATTTCTTTATTTATCTATTTATTTATACTATTCTTCTAAAGTCTTTTCAAAATACAGCATCCTGATCTCGACTTTCTTCATCGGTAATCTTAATTCACCTCCAATTCACTGTTAGTTACGCTTGCAATTGTAAGCAATCAATCATGATCTCAATGTCAGAAAATTCATATAACTTCACTCTTTAAGTAAAAAACTTGTGAGGATGTAAGATCAAAGTAAATCATAAGTTTCTTTAGGATTTCATCTCATCTCTTGTACCCGTTGTTTATCCTTGATTAAATAAATAAATAAATACAGAGATGAGAATGTTATATTTTAACTTAGTTGAATCCTTAAAAACGTATGGAATTATAATTTATGCGAACAAATTGAAAACATAAGTCGATTAAATTACGCCTCATAAAATGAATTGTTTTAAACAAATAAAAATGTTATATAAAAATAACGAACTGGAAGTATTCAAACATTGCTATATTCTGCCTGCAAACGAATTGTTTATTTATAGAATAATTATTCAATTCAAGGCAAATAACGAACTAAACATTTTTAGTTCCCAACTTCAATAATTTCTACGGCAAAAGACAACTGCAATTATTGATTTCATTGGTTTTTAATAAAATCCCTTTGGAATTAAAAAACGGTAAATTGAAAAAGACCTCAAAAATTAAATTTAAAAAGTGTTGCTGTGAAATCAGTCAAATTCAAAGGTCATTAAAATGCAAAAACGAAAGATTTATTTGCTCTGTCATTTCTCTGTGCCATTAAATAAGAAAAAGTATTTTCGGTTTAAATGTAAAATGTTACTGATTGTAACATTTTTAATATTAAAAAGTTTTTAAAGCAGTTTTAATATTAAAAACGGAGTGCAAAGCGCATTACGTAACTTGAAATATATTTAAAAATGAAAGACGATTAAATACCGACATATTTAATGCATCTTATACACACGGTAAGCCCTGGGCTTAGCTGGAACATTAAAAAAAAGTTAAATAAAGATAAATAAATAAAATAAATGTATAAAGTAAGTCCCTTTAAATAATATTTTATTTACATATTTCAAAGTTTCACACCGAAAAAAATATAGACTAAAAATGGAACAAACATATTTTAATATAAACCCCTCTGCGTGTCATACCACATGTCATACCTTTACCACAGGCTTTACCACACTCGAGTTTAGGCGACGAGTCCTTACATTATTCTATTTCTTTAAAGTTATTCGTGGACTCATCGAGAATCCCGTAATAATCGGAGATATTAGTTTCTTTGTTCCTTAAATCTTTATGCGGACTCAGTTATTTGTTTTTTTTTTCTTTAGTAGTTTAATTTTTTACTTTAATTGTAATGTGTATATAGGGAAACCTGTTTTTTAAATAAACAAACAAATAAACATTATGTGCCAAATTAAAAATAATATATCTGTCATTCTTTGTCCGCTTGGCTGCGAATCTATCGGTCTCTTTCTCGCACCGCGTCACTCATTTTACTGTTCAATAATATTATTTATTTACGTATTTCAACATAAATAGCACAGAAATTATAAATATAATGACATAATTACAAGTGGTATGATATTCTTTCCATTAACTGCTACATTTTCGAAAGATTACTGCAAGTTTTACTGCACAAACGGGCATTGTTGCGAGTTTCTCTAAAACGCTCGGCACATCGACTGGCAAAAAAGCAATACCACACCGGCGAATGGTATTGCTTTTAGGCGGTGGACGAATTCTTGGAAGTTAAGGTCTAAATTTCGAGGTTCCTTTTATGCCAGTATTCAAAACATAATTTGTAATAAAACTGATTTCATCAGAAATATCCCTCTAGAGATCTCTCTTGTCCCTTTAAATGAAATTTCCTCTCAATTTATCACATTTGTTAGCATCTAACAATTTAAAAATTTATAAAATTATTTTAACATTCATCTCTCTTAACCAGAGCTTTCAATTTATTTATTTTATTTTTTCTATTTCCCACGCTTTAAGTGCGGTTTTTAGTTCGGTTCTTCGTATTTTTTTTATAATTGAAAAAACTAAAATAAACTGGCACACATCCTAAGTTTTTGGCTTATTGCCACTTTAGATGAAGAAAAAGAAGGAAAAACAATATCCATGACATAACGACGTAGGCAACTGTCATATTTACATTTTGAAACCCTATAAGAAGATAAAACATACTGTTTATACCTTTATCTTTATCAAAATGGAGGAAAACGAACTTAATACTGGACAAATCGATGACAATATCACCTTTAAATGTGAGCAAGTAAGTGAATGTAATCAAACCAGCACTAATATTGATGGACATCAAAAGCAATCATCCAAGATTAATCTCGAAACATCAAATCCAGCTGGATTTATTAAGTCAGAAGTTGATAACGAAATTTGCTTTGTTTTCCGGGGAAAGAATACTATAAATCTTCAAGATGATGCTTTTGAAGAAGAAAATACAAAGTTTATAAAATTAGAAACCCATCTCTTGAACGAAAAACGTAATAATCAAACAGTTCAAAGTGTAAAAAGCCCAATTATATTATTAAAAACAATCAATTTTATTTGTAACATTTGCAAATGTACTCTTGATAGACACAGCCGAATAAATACTGCAATAGATAAGCACAATAGGGCGAACTTAGTGTGTTTAGAATGCAGAAAAGAACAAAAAAAGAAATCAACTATGACTGATACTCAAAAGAAGATTTCGGATGAACAAATTAAGTTTAAAAAAAATCGGAAAATAACTAAATTTAAATGCAGCGAGTGCAATCACAGCAGTTCAAGCAAATCAAATTTACAAATGCATATTGATGGAGTGCATCGGAAATTACGAACATTTAAATGTAGCGAGTGCTATTATGGTGATTCATATAAAGGAAATTTACAAAAGCATATCGATACTGTTCATCGGAAAATAAGAAAATTTAAATGCAGCGAGTGCGATCACAGTAGTGCAATCAAATCAAATTTACAAACGCATATCGAGCGAGTTCACCGGAAAATACGAAAATTTAAACGCAGCGAGTGCGATTACAGTAGTTCAAGCAAAGCAAATTTACAAAGGCATATCGATGGAGTTCATCGGAAAATAAGAAAATTTAAATGCGGCGAGTGCGATGACAGTAGTTCAAGCAAAGCAAATTTACAAAAGCATATCGATGTAGTTCACCGGAAAATAAGAAAATTTAAATGCGGCCAGTGCGATCACAGCAGTTCAAGCAAATCAAATTTACAAATACATATCGATGGAGTGCATCGAAAATTACGAACATTTAAATGCAGCGAGTGCTATTATGGTGATTCATATAAAGGAAATTTACAAAAGCATATCGATACTGTTCATCGGAAAAAAAGAAAATTTAAATGCAGCGAGTGCGATCACAGTAGTGCAATCAAATCAAATTTACAAACGCATATCGATGGGGTTCATCGAAAAATACGAAAATTTAAATGCAGCGAGTGCGATCACAGTAGTGCAATCAAATCAAATTTACAAACGCATTTCGATGGGGTTCATCGAAAAATACGAAAATTTAAATGCAGCGAGTGCGATTACAGTAGTTCAAGCAAAGCAAGTTTACAAAGGCATATCGATGGAGTTCATCGAAAGATAAGAAAATTTTAATGCGGCGAGTGCGATGACAGTAGTTCATGAAAAGCAGATTTACAAAAGCATATCGATGGAGTTCACCGGAAAATAAGAAAATTTAAATGCGATGAGTGCGATCACAGTAGTTCAAGCAAAGCAGATTTGCGTATTGTAATTTTAATAATGTATAAGTAAAAATAATATTAGGTATTTAAATTAAATAATTATGTGCTATTCTATAAAAATAAAATGTCTAATATTCAATCTTAGGTATATTTGGGAAAGTAGGTCGCTATGCCCTGCAGGCAGGCTTTGAGAGTTCCACTTCCCTCAGTAAACAAAAAAATAGTATAACTGGATATTTACAGATAATCATTTTTTTCATCATTTTTTTCATTTTTAATCATTTTTAATCATTTTTTATCATAATCATTTTTTTGGAACCTCAACTTTGATTAATAACTTCTATACGAACTACTTTCACTTTTCAGGATATTTTTCTTTTATTTCTTTAAAATTTGCCCTTTTCGAACTGAACACAAATTTCCCATTTTCTTACCCTTTTCCAAATAAAGATTACAGATTTCATATTTTTTGTATAATAATTTGAAATAATGAATTTTATTCAGTTTATATTTCTATGTTTGTATCATATTGGTATGTAAAGTAGAGCTTTCAGGATGAAATAAGCTAACATAATGAAAGTCAGTATTGTCAAATGTAAACTAAAACAACTAATTGTCATCATCATCATCAACAGCATCATCGAGAGCATCATCATCAGTAGTGGGCCACATAAACGAGTTTTAATGATCATCCCGTTTATAATCAATAAGTTTTTTAAGGTCATTCATTGTTTTTTATATTTATCGAAACTTTATTATAAGGACAGAAATGCACCTTTTGCTCATTGGCTAATATTCCCACTCATTAAGAAGGAAAATGTTTCTTTATTGAAAAATGTAAAACTATAATAAATAATCGGTTAAAGGGAGTGTGCTCAGCTACCCTCCCTTCTGAGAGAGGAGGTCTCGTTTTATTATATTATGATATATAATTTACTCTTAACGTGAAACATATTATTTTTATTTACTGTGAATTGTAATCCTCATATTCTCTTATGTAACATTTACAAAACAAAATGTATGACCAGCATAGAAAACTATATAAAAACGTAACTAAGTGTTCGCAGTTGGCAACTCTAGCAGCCATTGTCGACACCTAGTCCTGAAGGAGGCAAGTCGTTCCAGGTCTTCGATATGTCCTGCAACAATACCAGGATGAGATTTTCTAAATATAAATTGGAAAACTCGGAGATCGTTTTTTCCATACGAGTCGGTTGATAACATTTTCTTTATATGAATGAATAAAATAAAGTAAAATATATAAAAAATCTTGTTTAATTTTGAAGTCCTCCTTTATTTTAGAAATACCCTTCTTTTTCCAAATAGTCATCTGGCAACCCTATCGCAGTGTTGCCAGGCCGTGATTGATAGAATAGCGTTTATGTTGGTACCTGTCTACTATCTCAAACAATTTACTTAAAGGTATATTTTATGATCCAAACCTACAACAGATTTCGTCCTTTTTATATATTAAATCTTTATTTTGGCCCAATAATCAGTAAAATCCTGTAAATTAATAATAAAAAATAAAGTGCGTCTGGTATGAAAATAATCTGTATTCGTCTGAGAATGAAAATTTAAATGAAATTAAATATAATTATATTGATATAATATCATTTATTTTTTTTGATTCCAATTAATAAATGTCACATACTTGATGATCAAAGCGAAATTGACTTAAGTACGACAATATAAAAGATTTGAGCAAAAATCGATTCTTATGTGTTCACAAAATAATAATTCTACATAGAATGAAGTAAAGTAAAGGAGGAGAATTGATTGGTGAGATTTTAATCAAATGATTCATTATTTTTTTTTCAAATACCCAAGTATTTCTTTTATATAATTGAGGTTCGGGTTATATTTAGTTCTGTGTTTTTTTCAATACATAACAATGTTGTTGGCTGAAATATCATGTTTTAACAATGGTCTTTTGACACCAAGGACGCGCCATGTGAATCATGCTGATTTTCCTCAATCATGCTGCTCGATAAATAAACGACAAAGAACATCCTAAAGTGATTAATGCTTTTTTGTATTGTAATTTATGCAATTTTATTTCACAAGTAATTTGTTACTTATTTTTGTTATTGTTGCTTAAAAAGTATTAATTATAAAATTGTAATAAATTGTATAAAAATAAATAAATAAATAAAGTATCCACATTTTGAATCTAAGGATTATTGTCCTCGAAATAGTATGCTTTTCGTAAGTAGTTGTCGCTGAGCAATTATCAGATTTTGCAATAAAAGGAGGTACTATTTATATACTTACAGCAAAATAAGATGGTTGCTTGTCGAGGATTTGTTAAACATTAGTTCTCGAATGAATGTATTAAACTTGGAAAAATCTAAGAAAGACTAACTATAATATTTGTGGTGAATTTCGGAAGTAATGGATGACTTTCACTCAGAGCTAAAACCTTAAACAATTTAAACGTTTAACAAAACATTTCTGCATCTTTCCAATTGGCTTTCATACTGAGGTGACCAAATATTTGAGGTCCTCTCAAGGTATTTCGTACATAAGCAAAATAAAGTTTGCCTGCTCGCATAATAAGCCCATATGTTGTCTTAATTCAATATGTCGGTCGTATATAAACCTCAGTCTCTAGTGTAACACCCAGATCGCGCAGGAAGGTAGTTTGTCTCCTAATAAGTAAACTTTTATCCAACGATCTTTTAAAACATACGAGGTGTGTTCAAAAAGTAAGGTGACTTTTCAAATTTCGCAGGCTACGTCCGTTCGCTTCATGCAAACGGCGCATAACCTCAAAGCAATACTCCTTATTAACTGTACGACCTTGTGGTGAGAACTCCTGATGCACAACGCCATGATAATCAAACAGTGAGCAACACCTTGACATTTGACTGAACTTGGCGTGCTTTTTCGAGGTTCGTCATTGGTGTCTTCTTGGAAGAGTTTATACCACTTGTAAACATTTTTTTACTTAAAGTGGACTCACCGCATGCCACTGTCAACATTTCAAGAGTTCTAGAGCATTTAATTCCATTTTTTACACAAAATTTAATGCAAACTCTCTGATCCATGAAAATCGCCGAGCACGCAAAACACTTCTAACCTTAATGCCTCTCACAAACAAACCAAAAATGCTATACTCTTGAAACTTTTCACAGATGTTAAAAACAAGTGTACCAACATAACAAAACAAAAAAAAATCGAGGATCGAACGGACGTAGCCCGCGAAATTTGAAAAGTCACCTTACTTTTTGAACACACAGCGTGAACTGAGGGTGCAAAACGCGCCACGCCAAGTGCACTACTTTGCGTCGAGTGCACCAGTCGCGTATCATTCGTCTCGCATTTGTCATCGCGATAAGTCGTTTGGTTCCAAGTACGAGTTAAAATGCCTTCTTGTGCAAAAATCGTACCAGAAATTTTGTTTTATTTCGCAATGTGGAATGTTTGTAACACAAGGATGTTTACATAAATTCTCTAAATAATATTATATAAAAAACCTTAACAATTCCATTCGATGACTTCTGGTATTACTTTTTGAGAGTACAATTTTAGGAAAGAATGACCAAAGAATGCTTTATTAGGTGGATCCGCCTCATGATTGGTTGCATTATAAACTGCTAGGAATCCGATACATCTCCACTCGGCAGCAGGTATCTGCAGAACTGATTGTAAATCGATTGTTATAGATTGAATGAGGAATCTGCAACAGATAGATCTCTTTTTATCTTCCTCTTTGGCAATATAACTTCGATTTTTTCGTGCAATGCGACAGTCATAAATAAATCTTTTTAAGTTCTGCTAGATTGGCAAATTTGGTGATTTTTGCTTGGTCATGTTTGAAGCATTGATCCTTTTTCGGGCGGTAGAATGACAATTAAAATTGTGCAAAATTTTGTTTTTGACACAAAATTTAAAGCAATGACATCCGGTTTTTATTTATGTTTCTAGATATCATATAAAAATAATTTGTCGTTTAACTCATGAACAGAAGATTAAAAAAAAATATCATGAGAGGGGATCGTCAATGGTGCCGTAATTTTTTATATATATATATTATTTTTTATTGGGTCTTTATAAGTTACTCTTCTACTTCTATCTTCTTTTAATATTTTAATTTTCACTAAAATTATGTAAGTATAATTTTTAAAATATAACAAGAAACTTGGAATGTAATAAAAAACTGACATCTCTTCATCTGGATGGATTGGAAATTTCAATTAAAAGAAATCCTGAAATATAAACAATTACAAATATTATATTTTGCGTAAAATAATTAAATACTAAAAAAGATTAAAACGAAATATATCAATGATGATCTTGGTTTATTTAAATTATATAGTTTATATATAGGGTAGTGCATGCAAGTAAAGCATTCATTATAATAATTTGCAAATTATAATAGTTTTTAGATTCCTATATTAAGTCTAAAAAAAATAATATGACATTAAAAATACTTGCTACAAAAATACTCTCATAAATCGCACCTAGTTAAATTGGCTTAGCTTGTTAATTATTATTTTACAATGTTATATAATTGCTGATTATAATTAATTTTTTTATTAAATAAGATTATTATATTTTTTTTATAAAGGACGCGAATTAAATAATGTGAACATATTCACAAATACTAACATCTGCACTCGATCTAAATAAATCTTTTTAATTTGTGATGAACTCCATCAAAATGTCTTTCTAAATTTACTTTTCTTGCAAAACGTATATGCTATATGCATTTATGTAATGAAAAAGGTTAATTTATTATATATATATATGTACCTAGGCTTAACGATTGACAACCGGTTTAATTAGGGTACACACATAGATGATTTATGTAACAAATTTTACAAACAACATAACAAAATTTTATAAGTTGAAAGGAATATTAAAAAATACAAACATTGTAAACAAAACAAATAAAATGTTAGGATTTATATTACGTATATAAAAAAAAAACAAACAACCAGAATTATTATTATTATTGTGAAATTCTCTCGTAAGATCTCAATTAGAATATGCTTGCATTTTATGGAACCGTTTTTACGAAAATTATTCCGATGATTTAGAAATGATTTAGAAAATGTTTTTTAATTCATTACAGTATAGAATCCGTGAACAACATTTAGGTACACTCATTTATTGAAAAAACATGACTGATTAAGTCTAAAGAATCGACGCATTCTGTTAGATACGACTGTACCTTTCA
Organism: Neomicropteryx cornuta; assembly: GCA_020383195.1. Classification (NCBI taxonomy): domain Eukaryota; kingdom Metazoa; phylum Arthropoda; class Insecta; order Lepidoptera; family Micropterigidae; genus Neomicropteryx; species Neomicropteryx cornuta. The sequence continues at coordinate 150,540 of JAHKQU010000031.1, forward strand.
AAATATGTAATAATTACTTCGACTGTCCTCAACTACTTGAACAAATCAACTTCCGTGCACCTCTTTGAGCACTTAACGCAATTTATTATCTCAAGTTCCTAGAGTTGGATGTTTCCTCGAAGGCAACAGTTTTTAAGAAATCTCTATTTACTCTTCTAAAGTCTTTTCAAAATACAGCATCCTGATCTCGACTTTCTTCTTCGGTAATCTTAATTCACCTCCAATTCACTGTTAGTTACGCTTGCAATTGTAAGCAATCAATCATGATCTCAATGTCAGAAAATTCATATAACTTATTAGCATTAGATATGAAACAAATCACTCTTTAAGTAAAAAATTTGTGAGGATGCGAGATTAAACTAAATCATAAGTTTCTTTAGGATTTCATCTCATCTCTTGTACCCGTTGTTTTTCCTCGATTAAATAAATAAATAAATACAGAGCTGAGAATGTTATATTTTAACTTAGTTGAATCCTTAAAAACGTATGGAATTATAATTTATGCGAACACATTGAAAACATAAGTCGATTAAATTACGCCTCATAAAATGAAGTGTTTCTAAACAAATAAAAATGTTATATAAAAATAACGAACTGGAAGTATTCAAACATTGCTATATTCTGCCTGCAAACGAATTGTTTATTTATAGAATAATTATTCAATTCAAGGCAAATAACGAACTAAACATTTTTAGTTCCCAACTTCAATAATTTCTACGGCAAAAGACAACTGCAATTATTGATTCCATTGGTTTTTAATAAAATCCCTTTGGAATTAAAAAACGGTAAATTGAAAAAGACCTCAAAAATTAAATTTAAAAAGTGTTGCTTTAATATCAGTCAATTTCAAAGGTCAATAAAATGCAAAAAGGAAAGATTTATTTGCTCTGTCATTTCTCTGTGCCATTAAATAAGAAAAAGTATTTTCGGTTTAAATGTAAAATGTTACTGATTGTAACATTTTTAATATTAAAAAGTTTTTAAAGTAGTTTTAATATTAAAAACGGAGTGCAAAGCGCATTACGTAACTTGAAATATATTTAAAAATGAAAGACGATTAAATACCTTTATATGTAATGCATCTTACACACTGCGCTAAGATGGAACATAAATGTTTAATAAAGAGAAATAAATATATAAACTAAGTCACATGCATTATATTTATGTAGTTTTTAAATTTTATAGTATCGATCAGATGACGAAGGTCGTAGATTAAGCAAACCAAACAAAACTGCTTTCCTTAGAACAGACTCGTCTAGTTACGGAGGTAGGAAACATCCTTTTCCCTTTAATTAATATTCTATTTACATAGTAATATTGCACTACCTACTTAAGCGTTGTAGTTATTATTTGCTATACTTTCAATAGAAAATAAATAAAAATACAAATAAATACATCATATATTACAGAAATTTGTTTAGGGAATTTGTAGATTTCAAAGTTTCGCACCGAAAAAATTATAGACTAAAAATGGAACAACCATGTTTTAATATAAAGCTTTACCACACTCGAGTTTAGGTGACAAGTCCTTACATTATTCTATTTCTTTAAAGTTATTCGTGGACTCATCGACAATCCCGTAATAATCGGAGATATTAGTTTCTTTGTTCCTTCAATCTTTATGCGGACTCAAACAGTTATTTGTTTTTTTTATTGTTGTTTTTTTTTCTTTTAGGAGTTTAATTTTTTACTTTAATTGTAATGTGTATATAGGGAAACCTGTTTTTTAAATAAACAAACAAATAAACATTATGTGACAAATTAAAAATAATATATTTGTCTTCTTTGTCAGCTTGGCTACGAATATATCTGTCTCTTTTTCGCACCGCGTCACTCATTTTACAGTTCAATAATATTATTTATTTACCTATTTCGACACCAATAGCACAGAAACTATAAATTAATGAAATATTTACAAGTAGTAACGTCTGGCAAAAAAGCAATACCACACCAGCGAATGGTATTGCTTTTAGGCGGTGGACGAATTCTTGGAAGTTAAGGTCTAAATTTCGCGGTTCCTTTTATGCCAGTATTCATATAGTAATTTGTAATAAACCTGGTTTCATCAGTAATATACCTCTAGAGATCTCTCTTGTTCCTTCAAATGAAATTTCCTCTCAATTTATCACATTTGTTAGCATCTAACAATTTAAAAATTTATAAAGTTATTTAACATTCATCTCTCTTAACCAGAGCTTTCAATTTATTTATTTTATTTTTTCTATTTCCCACGCTTTAAGTACGGTTTTTAGTTCGGTTCTTCGTATTTTTTTTTATAATTGTAAAAACTAAAATAAACTTGCACACATCTTAAACTTTAGGCTTATTGCCACTTTAGATAAAAAAGAAGAAGGAAAAAACAATATCCATGATATAACGAGTAGGCAACTGTCATATTTACATTTTGAAACCCTATAAGAAGATAAAACATACAGTTTATACCTTTATCTTTATCAAAATGGAGGAAAACGAACTTAAAAGTGGACAAATCGATGACAATATCACCTTTAAATGTGAGCAAGTAAGTGAGTGCAATCAAACCAGCACTAATATTGATGGACATCAAAAGCAATCATCCAAGATTAATCTCGAAACATCAAATCCAGCTGGATTTATTAAGTCAGAAGTTGATAACGAAATTCGCTTTGTTTTCCGGGGAAAGAATAGTATTAATCTTCAAGATGATGCTTTTGAAGAAGAAAATACAAAGCTTATAAAATTAGATACGAATCTCTTGAACGATCAATGTAATAATCAAACAATCCAAAGTGCTAAAAGCCCAATTATATTATTAAAAACAATCAATTTTATTTGTAACATTTGCAAATGTGCTCTTGATAGACACAACCGAATAAATACTGCAATAGATAAACACAATGGGGCGAACTTAGTGTGTTTAGAATGCAGAAAAGAACAAAGAAAGAAATCAACTATGAATGATACTCGAAAGAAGATTTCGAATGAACAAATTAAGAATAAAAAAAATCGACAAATACGAAAATTTAAATGCAGCGAGTGCTATTATGGTAATTCATATAAAGGAAATTTACAAAAGCATATCGATACTGTTCATCGGAAAATAAGAAAATTTAAATGCAGCGAGTGCGATCACAGTAGTTCAAGCAAATCAAATTTACAAATGCATATCGATGGAGTTCATTGGAAAATAACAAAATTTAAATGCAGCGAGTGCGATCACAGTAGTTTAAGCAAATCAAATTTACAAATGCATATCGATGGAGTTCACCGGAAAATAAGAAAATTTAAATGCAGCGAGTGCGATCACTGTAGTTTAAGCACAGCCCGTTTAGAAACGCATATCGATGGAGTTCACCGGAAAATACGAAAATTTAAATGCAGCGAGTGCGATCACAGTAGTTCAAGCAAAGCAGATTTACAAAAGCATATCGATGGAGTTCACCGGAAAATACGAAAATTTAAATGCAGCGAGTGCGATCACAGCAGTTCAAGAAAATCAAATTTACAAATGCATATCGATGGAGTTCATCGGAAAATAACAACATTTAAATGCAGCGAGTGCGATCACAGTAGTTCAAGCAAATCAAATTTACAAATGCATATCGATGGAGTTCACCGGAAAATAAGAAAATTTAAATGCAGCGAGTGCGATCACTGTAGTTTAAGCACAGCACGTTTAGAAACGCATATCAATGGAGTTCATCGAAAAATACGAAAATTTAAATGCAGCGTGTGCGATCACAGTAGTTCAAGAAAAGCAGATTTACAAAAGCATATCGATGGAGTTCACCGGAAAATAAGAAAATTTAAATGCAGCGAGTGCGATCACAGCAGTTCAAGAAAATCAAATTTACAAATGCATATCGATGGAGTTCACCGGAAAATAAGAAAATTTAAATGCGGCGAGTGCAATCACAGTAGTTCAATCAAATCAAATTTACAAATTCATATCGATGGGGTTCATCAAAAAATACGTAAATTTAAATGCAGCGAGTGCGATCACAGTAGTTTAACCACAGCACGTTTAGAAACGCATATCAATGGAGTTCATCGGAAAATAAGAAAATTTAAATGCAGCGAGTGCGATCACAGTAGTTCAAGCAAAGCACATTTACAAAAGCATATTAATGGAGTTCATCGAAAAATACGAAAATTTAAATGCAGCTTTGATTAATCAGATCACAAAAATCTCCGTTGTAAAAAGTTCGACAATAAGCAATATGTCAAAACTTAAATTTGACGATATTGAGTTATAATTAAACGATAGGGACAGATTGAATTTCTGTTTATTTTGACAAAAAAACCATCCGTCAAACGTATTTCATTTATAAATCTTAATAAATCGCTTTTCATATTGGTTAATTAATAAATATTGTAATATCGAGCAATTTATCCTATTTCACATTGCGTGTATTTAATGACGCAGTTAAGTTTTAAAACGGAGCATGTTTAATGGCCAGATAACACCTATTCCACGCACTGCGCACTAGTTGCCAATCGTTTGGGCTAATTATTTATCTCGTTAAAAACATTCAAATTACTAGTAAACTGACATTTTAGATTTAGATAAATAATAACATGATTTAAAGTAGAGTGACTTTAGTTAAGAATATTAGTAAATAATGCTAGTAATGTAAGAAAGTACCCTATATAAAAGGTAGCTTATAAATTTGAGAAATTTGAAGAGAATTACATCGCTCTAAAGGTTAACGAAAATTATCCTTTTATTCAAGTTGGGTAATGCATATGATCATAAAATAAGTATTTATAATAAAGTTAAGTACTGTCTCTTTTAAGTACTATATTATATTGTTTTATGAATTAGGTTATGTTAGGCAATGGAAGTTATGTGCGTATTGTAATTTTAATAATGTATAAGTAATATTAGGTATTTAAATTAAATAATTATGTACTATTCTATAAAAATGAAATGTCTAATATTCAATCTTAGGTATATTTGGGAAAGTAGGTCGCTATGCCCTGCAGGCAGGCTTTGAGAGTTCCACTTCCCTCAGTAAACTTCCCTCAGTAATATTTACAGATAATCTTTTTTTTTCTAAAGGTATCTTTTGGAACCTTAACTTTGATTTATAACTTCTATACGAACTACTTTCACTTTTCAGGATATTTTTCTTTTATTTTTTAAAATGTGCCCTTTTCGAACTGAACACAAATTTCCCATTTTCTTACCCTTTGCCAAATGAAGATTACAGATTTCATATTTTTTGTTTAATAATTTGAAATAATGAATTTTATTCAGTTTATATTTCTATGTTTGTATCATATTAGTATGTAAAGTAGAGCTTTCAGGATAAAATAAGCTAACATAATGAAAGTTAGTTTTGTCAAATGTAAACTAAACCACCATAAAATAACTAATTGTCATCGTCTTCTGCAACAGTATCATCGACATCATCATCAGTAGTGGGCCACATAAACGAGTTTTAATGATCATCCCGTTTATAATCAATAAGTTTTTTAAGGTCATTCATTGTTTTTTATATTTATCGAAACTTTATTATAAGGACAGAATTGCACCGACTGCTCATTGGCTACTATTCGCACTCATTAAGAAGGAAAATGTTTCTTTATTGAAAAATGTAAAACTATAATAAATAATCGGTTAAAGGGAGTGTGCTCAGCTACCCTCCCTTCTGAGAGAGTAGGTCTCGTTTTATTATATTATGATATATAATTTACTCTTAACGTGGAACATATTATTTTCATTTACTGTGAATTGTAATCCTCATATTCTCTTATGTAACATATACAAAACTAAATGTATGACCAGCATAGAAAACTATATAAAAACGTAACTAAGTGTTCGCAGTTGGCAACACTAGCGGCCATTGTCGACACCTAGTCCTGAAGGAGGCAAGTCGTTCCAGGTCTTCGATATGTCCTGCAACAATACCAGGATGAGACTTTCTAAATATAAATTGGAAAACTCGGAGATCGTTTTTTCCATACGAGTCGCTTGATAACATTTTCTTTTTATGAATGAATAAAATAAAGTAAATTATATAAAAAATCTTGTTTAATTGTGAAGTCCTCCTTTATTTTAGAAAAACCCTTCTTTTTCCAAATAGTCATCTGGTAACCCTATCGCAGTGTTGCCAGGCCGTGATAGATAGAATAGCGTTTATCTTGGTACCTGTCTACTATCTCAAACTATTTACTTAAAGGTATATTTTATGATCCAAATCTACAACAGATTTCGTCCCGTTTTATATATTAAATCTTTATGTTGACCTAATAATTAGTAAAAATCTGTTAATTAATAATAAAAAATAAAATGCGACTGGTAAGAAAATAATCTGTGTTCGTCTGTGAATAAAAATATAAATGAAATTAAATATAATTATATTGATATAAAATCATTTATTTATTTTTATTCCGACTAATAAATGTCACATACTTGATGATCAAAGCGAAATTGACTTCAAGTACGACAATATAAAAGATTTGAGCAAAAATCGATTCTTATGTGTTCACAAAATAATAATTCTTCATGGAATAAAGTAAAATAAAGGAGGAGAATTGATTGGTGAGATTTTAATCAAATGATTCATTATTTTTTTTTCAAATACCCAAGTATTTCTCTTATATAATTGAGGTTCGGGTTATATTTAGTTCTGTGTTTTTTTTTTAATACATAACAATGTTGTTGGCTGAAATATCATGTTTTAACAATGGTCTTTTGACACCAAGGACGCGCCATGTGAATCATGCTGATTTGCCTCAATCATGCTGCTGGATAAATAAACGACAAAGAACATCCTAAAGTGATTAATGCCTTTTTGTATTGTAATTTATGGAATTTTATTTCACAAGTAATTTGTTACTTATTTTTGTTATTGTTGCTTAAAAAGTATTAATTATAAAATTGTATTGTTACAAAATATTATTACTTAACATGTTAGGAACGAACGACAGAAATTATCATTTTTTCTAGGAAATTCTCGAAGGGAGTGAAAAGGCGGCCTAAAATAAGTATAGTATCAGTTTTAAAATGCAAGTCGAGGTTTTTTTAAATATTTATTTAACCTTCAATGAAACACTTTGTTCGGGGTTATTTCATTCACCAGTGTATTCTTTAACATTTCCTATATAATCGTCCGTCTCACTTATTCTCATTAAAAAAGCGTGCAAGTGCGAGATAGCAATGCCCCGGCTGTATTATATGCTTACTTCTAATTCTTTGCCTAATTCTGCTCAATATTTTATCTAAATTGCATTAATTGAACCATAGAGACAATGATTGATTCCTTAGTTCGAGACTTCTAACTAAATAGGTTAAATTGGATGAAACACATAAATAATTATCTATAATTGATAAAATAATCGAGTTATGACTCGATTATTTTATCGGCGTCAAAATGCAAAATTTATTTCAAAAATAATAATATTATAGCTAACAACCAATTAAGGTTTTTAAAGGGAAAACGCAAAACCACTTTATTGTTAGATTTTGCAAACCATATGATATTAATTGATTTTTCTCGCGCTTTTGACACTTTATTACACGAAAAATTCCCCGAAGCGTTTGAACAGGTCGGATTCAGACATAAATTAAAAAACCTACTTTTTAATTTTATAAAAGATAGATTTATAGTTGTCAAAATAAACGACAAATTTAGTGAGGAAGATCAGATATCTTCCAGATGGGGTTCAATTATGAATGCCACATTAAAACATACGATAATAGCAGCTCATAGGAATATAGATGAGGCATTGGCTATGTTACAAAGGGACTTCAATAAAATACAACAATGGTCTTATAATCATAATCGTTACAAACACATACGAGAAACTGCAGATCAGCTCATCTCAATGGACTCTTCAGAATCACCGAGAAGAGTGCCTACCTAAACCACAGATCATATCTTAGTCTTACGATTGATGAACGGTTCAATTGGGGACCTCATATAGACTCATTATGCGATAAACTGCGTTTAATTATGGTCAAATTTTACCAGCTTAAGAACATTTTAAAATATAACGAATTCAGGATGCTTCACTTTGCACTAATTGAATCTATTATAGGCTACGGAATTATGACGTACGGAAACACCTTCAGATCATACTTAGACAAAATTTAAAAAATTCAATACCGAATATTAAAAATAATAGTAGTATATAGTATATAAAACGAAAGATTATTCATACCTTGGTACAATAATTTCTACGGTAAAAGAAAACTTCCTTATTTAATTCCAACTCTATTTAACAAGTTGCCAATTTCAAGGAAACCTAGAAAAAAAAACGTTAGTCAAAAATGACCTAAAAACGAAATACTATGACTTTGATAACGAATTGGACACTTGATAAATAATCGCAAACATTTAGTTACATAAGATATTTATCTCTACTTACTATTATTAAAATATAATTTGACATATACAAAACCTCTAAAAACTTTTTGTAAAAATGTCTATTTTTATTCTTATCGAAAAAGGGTGGCGCTCAACTGCTATAAATTGAAAGGTTTATCATACGGTTATACTAAAGTACTCGGAATATTGAATAAATAGCTAGGTAATATAGAGTGCAAACTGAATGCACTATTGGTTAAAAGTATTCCTGGAACGCCCTGAGGTCGGCCTGAGAGACCGACATCAGTGAGGGAAAGTTTTTCCCTCAAGTAGAAGAATCGGGAAAGTTTTGTGTTTCGACAAGATTTTCCTGAACCATAGGATTCTAACCTATTTTTAAAAGGGTATCGCTCGGACGACCTTGAGGTAACTTTGCAGAAATGTTGGTACCTCTTACTATATTAAAGTTAGGTACCTAAATATTGGTTTGATAAAAAAAGAGATTTTATCAATCACATCCTTGCAACGATGTGATCATCTGTCAAGGTGCTAACAAAGGACTCAGTCTCCGATACAAAATAGAAAAAATATGAATTTGAATTATGTCACTATAACCAATTTATGGTAAAATATTTAAATTATATAAAATATACCGAAATGGAGGAAAACGAGTGTAAAACTGATATTAAAATCGAACAAATCGATGATAATATCAGAGAGATTGCATTCAATTCAGCAGGAATATTGACACAACACAAAAGTCTAAGAATTGTTTTGAAAATTCATTTTATCCAAATCGAATTGGTAAGTCTGATATTGATAACGAACCTACTTTGGTTTCCGGGAAGAAGTTAGTACTTACAAATATAAAATGTGACACTTTTGAAAAAGAATATAAAATCTATTTGACTATTGCAAATACGAGTACTGATAAATAAGCACGCACAACTATGTTTGGCATGCGCAAATGAAATGTTAGACGCGAATCAAACAAAACCCCCAGGTCGCGAATTACGAACACATTACGAGGCATAAAATTATGATTTATTTTAAATAATATGTAATTTAAGTAATTTTGATTTCATACTGTTTAAAAAACTAAAGAGATTGTGTATGATAATTTAAACTAATAATTAAGATATTTAAATAAAAAAAAAATACTGAAAAGTCTCTATCTCAAACGTCTCTACAAAATAAATTTATTGTAAATTCTCTATCATTTTCCGAAATCCAATCTAAGCAAAAAAACTATTTTATTTTCGAACAATTTAATATCTCCTGTAAGAGTATCAAAATGTGATTCGGTGAACGTCCCCTAGAAAGGTGAGACCCGAACCGCTTCAAACCAGTTCCAACCTGCAGCAGGTCAGCCGGACGTCCGTCCCGCCCGAACGCCGTCTCCCGACTGACGCACCGAAAAGCTCTTCGCATACATTTTAGTATGGAAATGTCAGACGGCGAAGCAAAGGCACTTTATTATATATTACTATATACTATATATTACTATTATTTGCCTATATTACTATTATTTGCCTATATCATAGACTATACAAATTGAAGGTATATAAATGGAATCATAGGTTAGCTTAGATCTATACCTAACTACCTTTTTAAAATTAATTACTTTTAAACATCTCCTAATTATAATTAAACTGTTGAACATTCAATGTTTCAATTTTAAACAACAAAAATCAAAATAATTAAATATATTTTGTGCACTTTTACCGATACGAAATGTAACTAGCTGTAAGTAGTTTATCAAACATTTCACATCACTAAAGCTTCATAATAAAACAATTTACAATTATGTTAAGACCTCAACTAAGTAAAAAAGGTTTGTGCTAGAGTCAGGAAAGGTGGTGGCAATGATGCGTTTAAGAATGTATCGGTTGGTGCTAGCCATTGAAATCGATAAATGCTAATTTATTTATTATTTTATCACTTATATCGGCAGATGGGAATATGTAATTATTTTATTAAATATTTATTTTGTATGGAAATTAGAGTAATTGCCTAGCTTTCATTAATTATTATACACCGCAGAATATATTAATTAATTTATAGTATTGATGCTATATTTAAATATAGCATTATGTGGAAAAGGATTTTTTATACATAAGATATTATATTAAGGTTAATTATATTTATTAAAGTTTAATATATTAATAACTAGATTAGTATTTATTTTAAGAGTGTTTCTTTAACATGTTGCTTATTTTCTAAAAAATACTCGTATAAACATATTTCAAAACTCTACCTAACTAGGCAGCGCCCGTACTAAGGTAGGCTTTATTTGTTGTAGATTATTAAATGTTTTTGATTTAAAACTTAAAATAAATTTAAAATAATATCATATTAGCCTAATTTGGACGTTTCGAACAAAACAAGACATTTAGATTAATAAATAAGTTTGTGTCTCACGAAGCGAACGATAAAGGTATAAAGTTCACCCCTTACAAAAAATAACCCTTAATGTCTAGTAAAATATTAAACAAAGGAACAAACTAAAGGTCCCTTATATTAAAAGGTACCTTTGAGATAAAGGGAGAGTTCTATATAAGGCTTTATTCAGACATATTTAGTGACATTTTAGTAGATTCTACGAAGATATGAGATTATGTCTAATAATAAATATTGTCTAGAATTATTACAAATTAATTTTAAGCGTTTAAAAAACATTATTTGAAATCTGTAGGATTTAAATGTCCGCTTCATGTCAAAAGGTAATCAAATTTAAGGTAGGTTAATTTAGGTAGATTTTATAGGATAGGTATTTATTAAACAGAGTCAAACCAGTAAGGCCTCGAATTTTGATTACAAATAATCTAAAACTCAAATTATATTTTTTATACTGATTTGAAGTCCTTATAATACATTTTTCTGCTATTTTTTTTTTTTATATTTTAGATGCTAAATTTAAAAATATTTATACTAAAATGAGCGTAAAAAACGACATATTGAAAGAAGTAAATTTCATTTTATTGGCCAAAACACGTCATGAAATGCCCTTTGAAATGCCCTGTAGTACCACACTCCCTGAAGATGGGTTTCTCCACTTCCGATGAACTGAATCCATACGATTCTGCGAAAACACTTTACTTGAACCTTTGTAATTGCAACCTTTATAAATATTATGCTGTCCAGCACTTTATCAAATAATTAAAAACTTATTCAAAATTTTTCAATATTGTCAAAGATTGTGTCATTTATCTTTTCAGGCGATTTGCCGCTATTAAAAAACAATCATCAAATATAAGTCATATGTATATATATAGATAGACGAGTTATTTTTTTAAAATTTTAACCAGGTTATTTTTTTTTATCCAGTTTAGACAGGGCCCCATTTCATGTTTGCACTGGGCCCTTGGTTACGTAGCTACGCGACTGTGTCCTATCTCACTATTCTTCATTATAGGTAAACAAACCAAGAGCTGGTAGGATATTGCAAAGTTAAAAAAGGCCGACTTCATTGTCTTGGCATTTTTGGTTTATTAATCAGTATTGAATTTTTTATGTTTTATCTTTTATGATATGAAGGTGTTTCTGTAAGTCGTAATTCCGTGGCCATAATAGATTCAATTAGTGCAAAGTAAAGCATTCTGAATTACTTATATTTTAAAATACACTTAAGTTGGTGACATTTTATGATATTTTAACGCAGTTTATCGCATAATGAATCTTTATGAGGCCCCAATTCGAACCGTTCATCGATCGTGATCGGGTTATAAGCGTACTTAACACCTTTTCTGTGGTTTGAGTGACATTCTTCTCGGTGAAACTTTACGGTCAGTCGATTGCGATAACCTGCAGATATTGATTAATTATAAGACCATTGTTGGACGAGTATTTCATTGAAGTCCCTTTGAAACACAGCCAATGCTTCATCGATGTTCCTATGAGCTCAAGAAGGTTGAAAGTAGATGAAGCGCCCCATTAGTTAACGACTTCCCCCCCCGTTCGCTCTCGACCAGTGGCGTAGAGAAATACATATTGAGGATGTTACATATATTTTGCAATAAGTTCGTCAGTCAATGAGGACTTTTCTACCCGCCGAATAGTTGCAATGAAATATTTAATGAAAGTCAAGAAGTATTTTAGTTCAGAGTTAGGGTTCGAATGTCATTGCTGGGAAGAACCGCAAAGAAACCCAACGAGATTTTTTTTATTATTATCGTTGACTTTTTATACAAATAATGCAATTTTACACTTATATAAAAGTAAACATTAATAATACAAGTAATATTACCAATAAAATAATATGTTAGCTATTTCAATTTAAGTAATGTTAAGTTTTTATAGAAATAGGTAGTTAAATTGATGGTAGATGCAATAAGCTAATTAACATGGCGTAAAGGGTTCTTGTTGAATTAAGAGTTTCTATCAGATATCCATGGTGGGAAGCGGCCCATAAACTAGAAAAAAAAAAAAAAGTATCTAAATTTTGAATCTGCTTAAAACATTATTAAAATGCGTTCAAACTAAGTACTTTACTCTTCGTGGCAAGGATATAACTGTCTCTTTCCTACCCGCGAATATTCCCCGTTTCGCTCTTCCGCATTAAACCCCCTCTGTACTTGTCGGCCCATAGACCGTGTCACCAGCGAAACTCACCATCGCCGGTTGCACCATCTGGACTCATCAGTGCGCCTGTCAACTGAAGGTTCCCAACTCCTTTCTGGTTAGATATAATCCAAACCTTTAAACCACTTACCAATAGTCGAGTTTGTCACTTTGTATCTGTAAGCGAAATAGTTAGTCAAAACCACGAAAAGAATTTTGATAAACAATGATATTTTGCAGTTAATTTTCACACATACTTTACATATATGCTATATGTATATATGTAATTAAAAAGGTTACATCATTTATTAAATATATTTATGTACCTAGGCTTAACGATTGATAACCGGTTTAAACATAAATGCTATATGTAACAAATTGCGTTTAGTCATGACAAAATAATATAAGTTGAAAGGAATATTAAAATATCCTTAAAAGCGTATGGAGTTATAATTTATGCGAACACATTTAAAACATAAAATTTAATAAATATATTCAATAACGCCTCATAAAATTAATTCTTACTGAATGAATTAAAAATGTTTTGCTTTGAAATCAGTCAAATTGAAAGATTTATTTGCTCTGTCATTTCTCTGTGCCTTTAAATAAGAAAAAGTATTTTTAGTAGTTTTAATAAAAAAAACGGAGTGCAAAGCGCATTAAGTAACTTGAAATATATTTAAAAGCGAAAGACGATTAAATACCGACATATTTAATGCATCTTACACACACGGTAAGCCCTGGGCTTAGCTGGAACATAAAAAAAAGTTAAATAAAGATAAATAAATAAAATAAATGTGTAAACTAAGTTTTTAACTAAACTAATATTTTATTTACATATTTCAAAGTTTCACACCGAAAAAAATATAGGCTAAAAATAGAACAAACATATTTTAATATAAACCCCTCAGTTCTGCGTGTCATACCACCTTTACCACAGGCTTTACCACACTCGAGTGAAGGCGACAAGTCCTTACATTATTCTATTTCTTTAGAGTTATTCGTGGACTCATCGAGAATAACGTAATACTCGGAGATATTGGTTTCTTTGTTCCGGACCGTTTGACTAGAGCGCGGAAGCACACGTTATTTAGGCGCTTAGCGTGTCGTACCGACCTATACATGTACCTATAGTCGGATTGGGAGAGCAGTCGAATTATTAAATTCCATTTCCGCGGAGTTTGATATCTTTGTCTGTTCGTCCAAAAGGATTAAAAATCTGCTTTCTATTACACCTTTGTTCAACGTCAATTATTTATTTGTTCTTGTGTGCCTAAAGGATTTTTTTTAATTTTAAAGTTGTATTTTTTCTGATTAGTTCAAATTATTTGTTATTTATGATGTTTTTTTTCTTTTGTAGTTTAATTTTTACTTTAATTGTAATGTGTACATGGAGAAACCTGTTTAATAAATAAATAAACAAACATTATGTGCGAAATTAAAAACAATATATCTGTCATTCTTTGTCCGCTTGGCTGCGAATCTATCGGTCTCATTCTCGCACCGCGTCACTCATTTTGCAGTTCAATAATATTATTTATTTACCTATTTCGACACCAATAGCACAGAAACTATAAATTAATGACATATTTACTAGTAACGTCTGGCAAAACCGTAATACCACACCAGCGAATGGTATTGCTTTTAGGCGGTGGACGAATTCTTGGAAGTTAAGGTCTAAATTTCGAGGTTCCTTTTATGCCAGTATTCAAAACGAAATTTGTAATTAACCGGGTTACATCAAAAATATCTCTCTAGAGATCCCTCTTGTCCCTTAAAATAAAATTTCCTCTCAATTTATCACATTTGTTAGCATCTAACAATTTAAAAATTTATAGTTATTTTAACATTCATGTCTCTTAACCAGAGCTTTCAATTTATTTATTTTATTTTTTCTATTTCCCACGCTTTAAGTGCGGTTTTTAAAACTAAAATAAACTGGCACAAATCTTAAACTTTTAGCTTATTGCCACTTTAGATGAAAAAGAAGAAAGAAAAAACAATATCCATGACATAACGACGTAGGCAACTGTCATTAACATTTCGAAACCCTATAAGAAGATAAAACAAACTGTTTATACCTTTATCTTTATCAAAATGGAGGAAAACGAACTTAAAACTGGACAAATCGATGACAATATCACCTTCAAATGTGAGCAAGAAAGTGAATGCAATCAAACCAGCACTAATATTGATGGACATCAAAAGCAATCATCCAAGATTAATCTTGAAACATCAAATCAAGCTGGATTTATTATTTCGGAAGTTGATAACGAAATTTGCTTTGTTTTCCGGGGAAAGAATAGTATAAATCTTCAAGATGATGCTTTTGCAGAAGAAAATACAAAGTTTATAAAATTAGAAACCAATCTCTTGAACGATCAATGTAATAATCAAACAGTCCAGAGTGTAAAAAGCCCAATTATATTATTAAAAACAATCAATTTTATTTGTAACATTTGCAAATGTACTCTTGATAGACACAGCCGAATAAATACTGCAATAGATAAGTACAATAAGGCGAACTTAGTGTGTTTAGAATGCAGAAAAGAACAAACAAAGAAATCAACAGTGACTGATACTCGAAAGAAGATTTCGGATGAACAAATTAAGATTAAAAAAAATCGACAAATAAGAAAATTTAAATGCAGCGAGTGCGATCACAGTAGTTCAATCAACTCAGAATTACGAAAGCATATCGATGGAGTTCACCGGAAAATAAGAAAATTTAACTGCAGCGAGTGCAATCACAGCAGTTCAAGAAAAGCACATTTACAAACGCATATCGATGGAGTGCATCGGAAATTACGAAAATTTAAATGCAGCGAGTGCTATTATGGTAATTCATATAAAGTAAATTTACAAAGGCATATCGACACTGCTCATCAGAAAATAAGAAAATTTAAATGCAGCGAGTGCGATCACAGTAGTGCAATCAAATCAAATTTACAAACGCATATCGATGAAGTACATCGAAAGATAAGAAAATTTAAATGCAGCGAGTGCGATCACAGCAGTTCAAGAAAAGCACATTTACAAACGCATATCGATGGAGTGCATCGGAAATTACGAAAATTTAAATGCAGCGAGTGTGATCACAGTAGTTTAAGCAAATCACGTTTAGAAACGCATATCAATAGAGTTCATCGAAAAATACAAAAATTTAAATGCAGCGAGTGCGATCACAGCAGTTCAAGCAAATCAAATTTACAAACGCATATCGATGAAGTTCATCGAAAGATAAGAAAATTTAAATGCAGCGTGTGCGATCACACCAGTTCAAGAAAAGCACATTTACAAACGCATATCGATGGAGTTCATCGAAAGATAAGAAAATTTAAATGCAGCGTGTGCGATCACACCAGTTCAAGAAAAGCACATTTACAAACGCATATCGATGGAGTTCATCGAAAAATACGAAAATTTAAATGCAGCGAGTGCGATTACAGTAGTTCAATCAACTCATATTTACGAAAGCATATCGATGGAGTTCACCGGAAAATAAGAAAATTTAAATGCAGCTTTAAATAATCGGATCACAAAAATCTCCGCTGTAAAAAGTTCGACAATATGTCAAAATTTAAATTTGACGATATTGAGTTATAATTAAACGATAGGGACAGATTGAATTTCTGTTTATTTTGACAAAAAAAACTATCCGTCAAACGTATTTCAAATATAAATCTTAATAAATCGCTTTTGCTTATTGGTTAATTAATTAATATTGTAATATCGAGCAAGTTATCCTATTTCACATTGTGTGTATTTAATTACGCAGTTAAGTTTTAAAACGGAGCATATTTAATGGCCAAACATTTAAATTACTATTAAACTGTCATTTTAGATTTAGATAATTAATAACATGATTTAAAGTAGAGTGACTTTAGTTAAGAATATTAGTAAATAAAACTATTAATGTAAGAAAATACCCTCTATAAAAGGTAGCTTATAAATTTGAGAAATTTGAAGAGAATTACATCGCTCTAAAGGTTAACGGAAAATATCCTTTTATTTAATAAGGGTAATGCATATGATCATAAAATAAGTATTTATAATAAAGTTAACCATCTAACTAGGCTAAGTATTGTTTCTTTTAAGTACTATATTTTATTGTTTTATGAATTAGGTTATGTTAGGCAATGGAAGTAATTTGCGTATTGTAATTTTAATAATGTATAAGTAAAAATAATATTAGGTATTTAAATTAAATAATTATGTGCTATTCTATAAAAATGAAATGTCTAATATTCAATCTTAGGTATATTTGGGAAAGTAGGTCGCTATGCCCTGCAGGCAGGCTTTGAGAGTTCCACTTCCATCACCTATAAAAAAATAATATAACTATATATTTACAGATAATCCTTTTTTTCTAAAGGTATATTTTGGATCTTTAACTTTGATTAATAACTTCTATACGAACTACTTTCACTTTTCAGGATATTTTTCTTTTATTTCTTTAAAATGTGCCCTTTTCGAACTGAACACAAATTTCCCATTTTCTTACCCTTTTCCAAATTAAGATTACAGATTTGATATTTTTTGTATAATAATTTGAAATATTGAATTTTATTCAGTTTATATTTCTATGTTTGTATCATATTCGTATGTAAAGTAGAGCTTTCAGGATGAAATAAGTTAACATAATGAAAGACAGTATTGTCAAATATAAACTAAAACAACTAATTGTCATCATCATCATCAACAGCATCATCGAGAGCATCATCATCAGTAGTGGGCCACATAAACGAGTTTTAATGATCATCCCGTTTATAATCAATAAGTTTTTTAAGGTCATTCATTGTTTTTTATATTTATCGAAACTTTATTATAAGGACAGAAATGCACCGACTGCTCATTGGCTAATATTCCCACTCATTAAGAAGGAAAATGTTTCTTTTTTGAAAAATTTAAAACTATAATAAATAATCGGTTAAAGGGAGTGTGCTCAGCTACCCTCCCTTCTGAGAGAGGAGGTCTCGTTTTATTATATTATGATATATAATTTACTCAAAACAAAATGTATGACCAGCATAGAAAACTATATAAAAACGTAACTTAGTGTTCGCAGTTGGCAACTCTAGCAGCCATTGTCGACACCTAGTCCTAAAGGAGGCAAGTCGTTCCAGATCTTCGATATGTCCTGCAACAATACCAGGATGAGATTTTCTAAATATAAATTGGAAAACTCGGAGATCGTTTTTTCCATACGAGTCGGTTGATAACATTTTCTTTTTATGAATGAATAAAATAAAGTAAAATATATAAAACATCTTGTTTAATTGTGAAGTCCTACTTATTTTAGAAAAACCCTTCTTTTTCCAAATAGTCATCTGGCAACCCTATCGCAGTGTTGCCAGGCCGTGATTGATAGAATCGCGTTTATCTTGGTACCTGTCTACTATCTCAAACTATTTACTTAAAGGTATATTTTATGATCCAAACCTACAACAGATTTCGTCCCGTTTTATATATTAAATCTTTATGTTGGCCCAATAATCACTAAAATCCTGTAAATTAATAATAAAAACTAAAGTGCGCCTGTTAAGAAAATAATCTGTGTTCGTCTGTGAAGGAAAATTTTAATGAAATTAAATATAATTATATTGATATAATATCATTTATTTATTTTTATTCCGATTAATAAATGTCAAATACTTGATGATCAAAGCGAATTGACTTCAAGTACGACAATATAAAAGATTTGAGCAAAAATCGATTCTTATGTGTTCATAAAATAATAATTTTACATGGAATGAAGTAAAGTAAATGTGGAGAATTGATTGGTGAGATTTTAATCAAATGATTCATTATTTTTTTTCAAATACCCAAGCATTTCTCTTATATAATTAAGGTTCGGGTTATATTTAGTTCTGTGTTTTTTTTTTAATACATAACAATGTTGTTGGCTGAAATATCATGTTTTAACAATGGTCTTTTGACACCAAGGACGCGGCATGTGAATCATGCTGATTTTCCTCAATCATGCTGCTGGATAAATAAACGACAGAGAACATCCTAAAGTGATTAATGCCTTTTTGTATTGTAATTTATGGAATTTTATTTCACAAGTAATTTGTTACTTATTTTTGTCATTGCAGCTTAAAAAGTATTAATTATAAAATTGTATTGTTACAAAATATTATTAAACGAGCGAACGACAGTAATTATTATTTCTTCTAGAAAAACGTTTGTAGTCCTTATATTATAATGAAAAATATAGAATAAGAAAAAAGAATATTATGACGACATGAATAACTTGTTTTAGAATGATTAAACAATCTTGAAGGGAATGAAAAGGCGGCCTAAATTATGTGTAGTACCAGTTATAGAATGCATGTCGATGTTTTTTTAAATATTTATTTAACCTTCAATGAAAAACTTTGTTCGGGTTATTTCATTCACCAGTATATTCTTTAACAATTCCTATATAATCGTCCGTCTCACTTATTCTCATTAAAAAAGTGTGCAAGTGCGAGATAGCAATAGTATTATATCTATAGAAAAACGTTGATATTTTTGTCGATCTCAATAGTAAAACAGATACAAATAGCTTCAGTTCTAATTGCTTACTTCTAATTCTTTCCCTAATTCTGCCCGATATTT
The DNA here is from genome assembly GCA_020383195.1 of Neomicropteryx cornuta. NCBI lineage: Eukaryota > Metazoa > Arthropoda > Insecta > Lepidoptera > Micropterigidae > Neomicropteryx > Neomicropteryx cornuta. The sequence goes on from JAHKQU010000031.1 coordinate 169,997, forward strand.
TATCTAAATTGTATCAATTTAACCATAGAGAAAGTGATTAATTCCTTAGATCGGGACTTCTTGCCATCTCTGACATGACGCATCTAGAAACGTCAAGTGTCGCCAGTGCGCCTTTGATAAAATACATTTTCTTGGTGGCAAACCATAAATTAGCATTAATAACATAAGTAAATGTGCATCTTATTGCGTATTCAACACACATGAGACCACTCACCACCAATTGCCGTACAAAGTGATCTGCAAATGCGACACAGATGCTGCATCGAGACTAATAAGACGCGGGGATAGATTCCATAATTAATTAAAGCATTATGAATTATGGCAATACTCTTAAAACATTTTTATGAACAGTATAATAAAAATAATTACATCCTAAAAAAAAAATAAAACGAAACATAACAATGATGATCTTGGTTTATTTAAATGATATAGTTTATATATATAGGGTAGTGGTTTACTTTTTCGACTTTGACAAGTTCGATACACTTTTCAAATTTCATATCGCATGCAAACCATTCATTTTAATAATTTGCCAAGAACTTTATTAAAATACTTTTTAGTCTGCTAGCCTTAGAGTTTTTAGTTTCCTATATTAAGTCCAAAAAAATTAATATGACGTTAAAAATACTTGCTACAAAAATACTTTCTTTGATTGCACCTAGTTAAATTAATTTAGCTTGTTAATTATTATTTTAAAGTGTTATACAATTGCTAATTATAATTATACATAATTTTGATTATAATTACTACTAGATTATTATAATTATCTTATAAAGGACGTGTAAAATAAAGAATTAAATAATGTGAACATATTCACAAATGCTAATATCTGAATATTAAACAAACCCGGTTCCCAGCAGATAAGTCTTGGGATTGGCTGGTACAAATAACTACATCGATGTTTTGCTGTAAAAATACTTTGCTTAAACTTTCGTAATTGCACTCGCTATACTTGATTCTTTATATTTTACGATGAACTGCGTTGATGTGATATTGTAAATTTGATTTGCTTAAACTACTGTGATCGCATTCGCCAAATTTAAATGGTCTTATCTTTCGATGAACTCCATCGATATGCCTCTGTAAATGTGCTTTGCTTGAACTACTGTGATCGCACTCGCCGCATTTGAATTTTCTTATTTTTCGATGGCTTCCATCGATATGCCTTTGTAAATTCGTTTTGATTGAACACTTGTAATCGCACTCGCTGCATGTAAAACTCTTTATTTTTTGATTTGCCTCATCAATCTGATCTATCAAATTATATTTTTTTGTGATGTCCCGTTTGTAACAATTTAACATCATTTTTTTGTGTACAGAATTAACGTGGCCTAATAAAGTATGTTTTCGCATAAACGTCTTACCACACTCGATACATTTATAGTTGTATTTTTTAATCCTTAATAGTTTATTGCTAATGTTATCTCCATTATTAGTCAATGTTTTATGTTTACATTCTAAACATATCAAATTGGACTCATTGCATTTATGGATTTCAGTAGGATATATTATTATATACCAATTGAATAAGTTCGTCAGTCAATGAGGACTTTTCTACCCGCCGAATAGTTGCAATGAAATATTTAATGAAAGTCAAGAAGTATTTTAGTTCAGAGTTAGGGTTCGAATGTCATTGCTGGGAAGAACCGCAAAGAAACACAACGAGATTTTTTTTATTATTATCGTTGACTTTATACAAATAATGCAATTTTACAATTATATAAAAGTAAACATTAATAATACAAGTAATATTACCAATAAAATAATATGTTAGCTATTTCAATTTAAGTAATGTTAAGTTTTTATAGAAATAGGTAGTTAATTTGATGGTAGATGCAATAAGCTAATTAACATAGCGTAAAGGGTTCTGTTGAATTAAGAGTTTCTATCAAAGTTTCCCAGCCCATATACTAGAACTAAAAATAAAGTACATTTTGATTATGTTTGAGCCAATATTAAATTGCGTTCAAACTAAGTACTTTACTCTTCGTGGCAAGGATATAACTGTCTCTTTCTACCCGCGAATATTCCCCGTTTCGCTCTTCCGCACCAAACCCCCTCTGTACTTGTCGGCCCATAGACCGTGTCACCAGCGAAACTCACCATCGCCGGTTGCACCATCTGGACTCTTCAGTGCGCCTGTCAACTGAAGGTTCACAACTCCTTTCTGGTTAGATATAATCCAAACCTTTAAACCACTTACCAATAGTCGAGTTTGTCACTTCGTATTTGTAAGCGAAATAGTTAGTCAAAACCACGAAAAGAATTTGCAGTTAATTTTCACATATATTTTACATATATGCTATATGTATATATGTAATTAAAAAGGTTACATCATTTATTATATATATTTATGTACCTAGGCTTAACGATTGATAACCGGTTTAAACATAAATGCGTTATGTATCAAATTGCGTTTAGTCATGACAAAAAAATATAAGTTGAAAGGAATATTAAAATATCCTTAATAGCTTATGGAGTTATAATTTATGCGAACACATTTAAAACATAAAATTAGATAAATATATTCAATAACGCCTCATAAAATTAATTCTTACTAAATGAATTAAAAATGTTTTGCTTTGAAATCAGTCAAATTGAAAGATTTATTTGCTCTGTCATTTCTCTGTGACTTTAAATAAGAAAAAGTATTTTCGGTTTAAATGAAAAATGCTACTAACTGTTAGTAGTTTTAATATTAAAAACGGAGTGCAAAGCGCATTAAGTAACTTGAAATATATTTAAAAGCGAAAGACGATTAAATACCGACATATTTAATGCATCTTACACACACGGTAAGCCCTGGGCTTAGATGGAACATAAAAAAAATGTTAAATAAAGATAAATAAATAAAATAAATGTATAAACTAAGTCCCTTTAAATAATATTTTATTTACATATTTCGAAGTTTCGCACCGAAAAAAATATAGACTAAAAATAGAACAAACATATTTTAATACAAACCCCTCAGTTCTGCGTGTCATACCACCTATACCACAGGCTATACCACACTCGAGTTAAGGCGACAAGTCCTTACATTATTCTATTTCTTTAAAGTTATTCGTGGACTCATCGAGAATAACGTAATAATCGGAGATATTAGTTTCTTTGTTCCGGACCGTTTGACTAGAGCGCGGAAGCACACCTTATTTAAGCCGTTAGCGTGTCGTACCGATGTAAACAAGTACCTATAGTCGGATTGGAAGAGCAGTCGAATTATTAAATTCCATTTCCGCGGAGTTTGATATCTTTGTCTGTTCGTCCAAAAGGATTAAAAATTTACTTTCTATTACACCTTTGTTCAACGTCAACTATTTATTAGTAATCACATTTGGTAGCATCTAACAATTTTACAATTTATAAAGTTATTTTAACATTCATCTCTCCTAACCAGCTATCAATTTATTTATTTTTTTTTATTTTCTATTTCCCACCAGTTAAATTCGGTTTTTAGTTCGGTTCATCGTATTTATTTTTATAATTGTAAAAAGTAAAATGTGTTTCTGGCACACAGCCTAAGCTTTTGGCTTATTGCCACTTTAGATGATGAAAAAGAAGAAAGAAAAAACATTATCCATGACATAACGACGTAGCCAACTGTCATATTTACATTTTGAAACCCTATAAGGGGATAAAATACACTGTTTAGACCTTTATCTTTATCAAAATGGAGGAAAACGAACTTAAAAATGGACAAATCGATGACAATATCACCTTTAAATGTGAGCAAGTAAGTGAGTGCAATCAAACCAGCACTAATATTGATGGACATCAAAAGCAATCATCCAAGATTAATCTTGAAACATCAAATCCAGCTGGATTTATTAAGTCAGAAGTTGATAACGAAATTTGCTTTGATTTCCGGGGAAAGAATAGTATAAATCTTCAAGATGATGCTTTTGAAGAAAAAAATACAAAGCTTATAAAATTAGAAACCAATCTCTTGAACGATCAATGTAATAATCAAACAGTCCAAAGTGTAAAAAGCCCAATTATATTATTAAAAACAATCAATTTTATTTGTAACATTTGCAAATGTACTCTTGATAGACACAGCCGAATAAATACTGCAATAGATAAGCACAATAAGGCGAACTTAGTGTGTTTAGAATGCAGAAAAGAACAAACAAAGAAATCAACTATGACTGATACTCGAAAGAAGATTTCGGATGAACAAATTAAGATTAAAAAAAATCGACAAATACGAAAATTTAAATGCAGCGAGTGCTATTATGGTAATTCATATAAAGGAAATTTACAAAAGCATATCGATACTGTTCATCGGAAAATAAGAAAATTTAAATGCAGCGAGTGCGATCGCAGTAGTTCAAGCAAAGCAGATTTACAAAAGCATATCGATGGAGTTCATCGGAAAATAAGAAAATTTAAATGCAGCAAGTGCGATCGCAGTAGTTCAAGCAAAGCAGATTTACAAAAGCATATCGATGGAGTTCATCGGAAAATAAGAAAATTTAAATGCAGCGAGTGCGATCGCAGTAGTTCAAGCAAAGCACATTTACAAAGGCATATTAATGGAGTTCATCGGAAATTACGAAAATTTAAATGCAGCGTCTGCGATCACAGTAGTTTAAGCAAATCAGATTTCCAAAAGCATATCGATACTGTTCACCGGAAAATAAGAAATTTTAAATGCAGCGAGTGCGATCACAGCAGTTCAAGCAAATCAAATTTACAAACGCATATTGATGGAGTTCACCGGAAAATAAGAAAATTTAAATGCAGCGAGTGCGATCACAGAAGTTCAAGCAAAGCAGATTTACAAAAGCATATCGATGGAGTTCACCGGAAAATAAGAAAATTTAAATGCAGCGAGTGCGATCACAGTAGTTTAAGCAAAGCACATTTACAAAAGCATATCAATGGAGTTCATCGAAAAATACGAAAATTTAAATGCAGCTTTAATTAATCGGATTACAAAAATCTCCGTTGTAAAATTTCGACAATAAGCAATATGTCAAAATTGAAATTTGATGATATTGAGTTATAATTAAACTATAGGGACAGATTGAATTTCTCTTTATTTTGACAAAAAAAACCATCCTACAAATACAAACGTATTTCATTTATAAATCGCTTTTGCTTATTGGTTAATTAATTAATATTGTAATATCGAGCAAGTTATCCTTTTTCACATTGTTTGTATTTAATGACGCAGTTAAGTTTTAAAACGGAGCATATTTAATGGCCCGATAACACCTTCTATTCCACGCACTGCGCACTAGTTGCCAATCGTTTGGTTTAATTATTTTTCTCGTTAAAAACATTTAAATTACGATTAAACTGTCATTTTAGATTTAGATAATTAATAACATGATTTAAAGTAGAGTGATTTTAGTGAAGAATATTAGTAAATAATACTAGTAATGTAAGAAAGTACCCTACATAAAAGGTAGCTTATAAATTTGAGAAATTTGAAGAGAATTACATCGCTCTAAAGTTTAACGAAAAATATCCTTTTATTCAAGTTGGGTAATGCATATGATCATAAATTAAGTATTTATAATAAAGTTTACCAACTAACTATGCTAAGTACCGTCTCTTTTAAGTACTATATTTTATTGTTTTATGAATTAGGTTATGTTAGGCAATGGAAGTAATGTGCGTATTGTAATTTTAATAATGTATAAGTAAAAATAATATTAGGTATTTAAATTAAATAATTATGTGCTATTCTATAAAAATGAATTGTCCACTATTCAATCTTAGGTATATTTGGGAAAGTAGGTCGCTATGCCCTGCAGGCAGGCTTTGAGAGTTCCACTTCCCTCAGTTAACAAAAAAATAGTATAACTGGATATTTACAGATAATCTTTTTTTTCTAAAGGTATCTTTTGGAACCTTAACTTTGATTAATAACTTCTATACGAACTACTTTAATTTTTCAGGATATTTTTCTTTTATTTCTTTAAAATGTGCCCTTTTTCGAACTGAACACAAATTTCCCATTTTCTTACCCTTTTCCAAATGAAGATTACAGATTTCATATTTTTTGTATAATAATTTGAAATAATGAATTTTATTCAGTTTATAGTTCTATGTTTGTATCATATTAGTATGTAAAGTAGAGCTTTCATGATGAAATAAGCTAACATAATGAAAGTCAGTATTGTCAAATGTAAACTAAAATACCATAAAATAACTAATTGTCATCGTCTTCATCAACAGTATCATCGACATCATCATCAGTAGTGGGCCACATAAACGAGTTTTAATGATCATCCCGTTTATAATCAATAAGTTTTTTAAGGTCATTCATTGTTTTTTATATTTATCGAAACTTTATTATAAGGACAGAAATGCACCGACTGCTCATTGGCTAATATTCCCACTCATTAAGAAGGAAAATGTTTCTTTATTGAAAAATGTAAAACTATAATAAATAATCGGTTAAAGGGAGTGTGCTCAACTACCCTCCCTTCTGAGAGAGGAGGTCTCGTTTTATTATATTATGATATATAATTTACTCTTAACGTGAAACATATTATTTTTATTTACTGTGAATTGTAATCCTCATATTCTCTAATGTGTTCGCAGTTGGCAACTCTAGAAGCCATTGTCGACACCTAGTCCTGAAGGAAGCAAGTCGTTCCAGGTTTTCGATATGTCCTGCAACAATACCAGGATGAGATTTTCTAAATATAAATTGGAAAACTCGGAGATCGTTTTTTCCATACGACTCGGTTGATAACATTTTCTTTTTATGATTGAATAAAATAAAGTAAAATATAAAAAAAATCTTGTTTAATTGTGAAGTCCTCCTTTATTTTAGAAAAATCCTTCATTTTCCAAATAGTCATCTGGCAACCCTATCGCAGTGTTGCAAGGCCGTGATTGATAAAATAGCGTTTATCTTGGTACCTGTCTACTATCTCAAACTATTTACTTAAAGGTATATTTTATGATCCAAATCTACAACAGATTTCGTCCCGTTTTATATATTAAATCTTTATGTTGGCCCAATAATCAGTAAAAACCTGTAAATTAATAATAAAAAATAAAATGCGCCTGGTAAGAAAATAATCTGCGTTCGTCTGTGAATGAAAATTAAAATGAAATTAAATATAATTATATTGATATAATATAATTTATTTATTTTGATTCCAATTAATAAATGTCACCTACTTGATGATCAAAGCGAAATTGACTTCAAGTACGACAATATAAAAGATTTGAGCAAAAATCGATTCTTATGAGTTCACAAAATAATAATTCCACATGGAATGAAGTAAAGTAAAGGAGGAGAATTGATTGGTGAGATTTTAATCAAATGATTCATTATTTTTTTAAATACCCAAGTATTTCTTTTATATAATTGAGGTTCGGGTTATATTTAGTTCTGTTTTTATTAATTTTACTATAGAGACAGAGATTGATTCCTTAGTTCTTGACTTCTTGCCATCTCTGACATGACGCATCTAGAAACGTCAAGTGTCGCCAGTGCGCCTTTGATAAAATACATTTTTTTGGTGGCAAACTTCTAATTAAAAAAAAGATAAAATATATTGCAAGTGGTAGGTAGGTACTGATGGAGACATTTTAAACTGGATAATAAATATGGTATTAGGCAATAAAAAACATCTATTAATATTACTTATAAACTTCTCTCCTGTGCATTCGATACTCAGGGCATAGAAACATTCGAAGAGGTCGGCTTTCGAGAAAAAATATCGAATTTAATAACAAACTATCCAGAAAGAAACAGATGGTTTGTCAAATTTAATACTAAATTTAATACTTCAAGTAAAGCATTCATTTTAATAATTTGCCAAGAACTTTACTAAAATACTTTTTAGTTTACTAGCTTTAGAGTTTTTAGTTTCCTATATCAAGTCTAAAAAAAATAATATGTCTTTAAAAATACTTGCTACAAAAATACACTCTTTGATCGCACCTAGTTAAATTAACTTAGCTTGTTAATTACTATATTTAAATGTTATACAATTGCAGCAGGAAAATAGATTGCTTTTATATATTTGAAGAAAAATACGGCGCTTGTAAATAAGTTCGATTCAAACCAAAAATATACCTATTTAAGTTCCTTAAATTAGACATTAGGTACATATTTTTCCATTTACATTCGATTATCATGAAATAATTATTTTGCAATAAGTTTATTACTGGGCTGCCACCTGTTCTAAGGTAGGCTATATTTCATCTTGAGATCTTGAGTGAATTACTAGTTATTCAGGAGAACAGTACCTATTAAATTTCAAACATTTTATAGATAATGTAGGGGAAGGTAGCGCAAGACGGGAACCTTAACGTTTGGAGCGTAATAAAACATTTTTATAATTACTCTTAATAATCAATCTTTGGAAATAAGGAACTTAAGAAACTTTACGCTCATATAAAAAGAAAAAAATGATTAATTTTGTCAATAATGTCCAACACCACATCTTGCACCCTAGGTAGGGGAGTCGGAGTACCCTATGGGGCAAGTTGGTGTATGGGAGACGGAGTACCCTATGGGGCAAGTTGGGGTATGGGAGACGGAGTACCCTATGGGGCAAGTTGGGGTATGGGAGACATATTCTATATTTTATTACAAAATATAGAATATGTCCTCAGTTGTTTTTATATATTTTCCATCCTAACCATCATAAAACAACCAAAATTTTTTATCGAGTTTAAAGTATCATAAAGAAATCCTAATTAGAGGGGTTAAATGGGGGGTACCATATGCCGTACTTTAAAAAAAATCCTTCAAAATATTAAAACAAATATGTTTTTATCTGCTGGTGTAATTATTGATAAACAAAAACGCTTGGATCACTTGACTAAAAAACAACACAACGACGCATCTTTGCGAGCCAGAAAGGCTGTGATTGGTCGTTCGTACGACCAATGAAACCCGTTTTACACCCCGACCCCTATTGGTTGCATTTATACCAGATTTTTTAAATAAATAATTTATTAATTTTATAAAATATATTTTCTTGAATTAGTTTGTTTTGCGACTTGTTTTTTTTTGACACAGGCAACACCCGGCGCCTGCGGTACCAACTTGCTATAGGTTGCTTCATTTCCTATCTCGACTTGAGTCTGCGGCACTTTTAGCCCATACGATGTGTGTTTTGGATAGCCATAGAGGCGAAACCCATATGCAATGTACCCATACACATATGTGTTTCTGTAAGACGTAATTCCGTAGCCTATAGATTCAATTAGTGCAAAGTAAAGCATTTTAAATTACTTATACCTTAAAATACACTTAAGTTGGTGACATTTTACGATATTTAAACGCAATTCATCGCATAATGAATCTTTATGAGGCCCCAATTCGAACCGTTCATCGATCGTGATCGGGTTATAAGCGCACTTGACGTGTATCGAAAAAAATCATATGTATTATTGCACAATTCTCTCGTAAGATCTCAATTAGAAAATGCTTGCATTTTATGGAACCCTTTTTACGAAAATTATTCCGATGATTTAGAAATGATTTAGAAAATGTTTTTTAATTCATTACAGTATAGAATCCGTGAACAACATTTAGGTACACTCATTTATTGAAAAAACATGACTGATTAAGTCTAAAGAATCGACGCATTCTGTTAGATACGACTGTACCTTTCAAAATATGTAATAATTACTTCGACTGTCCTCAACTACTTGAACAAATCAACTTCCGTGCACCTCTTTGAGCACTTAACGCAATTTATTATGTCAAGTTCCTAGAGTTGGATGTTTCCTCGAAGGCAACAGTTTTTAAGAAATCTCTATTTACTCTTCTAAAGTCTTTTCAAAATACAGCATCCTGATCTCGACTTTCTTCATCGGTAATCATAATTCACCTCCAATTCACTGTTAGTTACGCTTGCAATTGTAAGCAATCAATCATGATCTCAATGTCAGAAAATTCATATAACTTATTAGCATTAGATATGAAACAAATCACTCTTTAAGTAAAAAATTTGTGAGGATGCGAGATTAAACTAAATCATAAGTTTCTTTAGGATTTCATCTCATCTCTTGTACCCGTTGTTTTTCCTTGATTAAATAAATAAATAAATACAGAGCTGAGAATGTTATATTTTAACTTAGTTGAATCCTTAAAAACGTATGGAATTATAATTTATGCGAACAAATTGAAAACATAAGTCGATTAAATTACGCCTCATAAAATGAATTGTTTCTAAACAAATAAAAATGTAAAAATATAAAAATAACGAACTGCAAGTATTCAAACATTGCTATATTCTGCCTGCAAACGAATTGTTTATTTATAGAATTATTATTCAATTCAAGGCAAATAACAAACTAAACATTTTTAGTTCCCAACTTCAAAAATTTCTACGGCAAAAGACAACTGCAATTATTGATTCCATTGGTTTTTAATAAAATCCCTTTGGAATTAAAAAACGGTAAATTGAAAAAGACCTCAAAAATTAAATTTAAAAAGTGTTGCTTTGAAATCAGTCAAATTCAAAGGTCATTAAAATGCAAAAACGAAAGATTTATTTGCTCTGTCATTTCTCTGTGCCATTAAATAAGAAAAAGTATTTTCGGTTTAAATGTAAAATGTTACTGATTGTAACATTTTTAATATTAAAAAGTTTTTAAAGTAGTTTTAATATTAAAAACGGAGTGCAAAGCGCATTACGCAACTTGAAATATATTCAAAAGTGAAAGACGATTAAATACCTTTATATGTAATGCATCTTACACACTGCGCTAAGATGGAATATAAATGTTTAATAAAGAGAAATAAATATATAAACTAAGTCACATGCATTATATTTATGTAGTTTTTAAATTTTATAGTATCGATCAGATGACGAAGGTCGTAGATTAAGCAAACCAAACAAAACTGCTTTCCTTAGAACAGACTCGTCTAGTTACGGAGGTAGGAAACATCCTTTTCCCTTTAATTAATATTCTATTTACATAGTAAATTTGCACTACCTACTTAAGCGTTGTAGTTAATATTTGCTATACTTTCGATATAAAATAAATAAAAATACAAATAAATACATCATATATATATTACAGAAATTTGTTTAGGGAATTTGTAGATTTCAAAGTTTCACACCGAAAAAAATATAGACTAAAAATGGAACAACCATGTTTTAATATAAAGCTTTACCACACTCGAGTTAAGGCGACAAGTCCTTACATTATTCTATTTCTTTAAAGTTATTCGTGGACTCATCGAGAATCCCGTAATAATCGGAGATATTGGTTTCTTTGTTCCGGACCGTTTGACTAGAGCGCCGAAGCACACCTTATTTAAGCCGTTAGCGTGTCGTACCGATGTATACAAGTACCTATAGTCGGATTGGAAGAGCAGTCGAATTATTAAATTCCATTTCCGCGGAGTTTGATATCTTTGTCTGTTAGTTTAAAAGGATTAAAAATTTACTTTCTATTACACCTTTGTTCAACGTCAATTATTTATTTTTTTCTTGTGTGCCTAAAGGCATTTTTTTAATTTTAACGTTGTAATCGGAGATATTAGTTTCTTTGTTCCGTAAATCTTTATGTGGAATCAAACAGGTATTTGTTTTTTTTTATTGTTGTTTTTATTTCTTTTAGTAGTTTAATTTTGTACTTTAATTGTAATGTGTATATAGGGAAAAATGCTTATTAAATAAACAAACAAATAAACATTATGTGCGAAATTAAAAATAATATATTTGTCTTCTTTGTCCGCTTGGCTGCGTATCTATCGGTCTCTTTCTCGCACCGCGTCACTCATTTTATAGTACAATAATATTATTTATTTACCTATTTCGACACCAATAGCACAGAAACTATAAATTAATGAAATATTTACAAGTAGTAACGTCTGGCAAAAAAGCAATACCACACCAGCGAATGGTATTGCTTTTAGGCGGTGGACGAATTCTTGGAAGTTAAGGTCTAAATTTCGAGGTTCCTTTTATGCCAGTATTCAAATCGTAATTTGTAATAAACCTGGTTTCATCAGCAATATCCCTCTAGAGATCTCTCATGTCCCTTCAAATTAAATTTCCTCAAAATTTTTGACATTTGTTAGCATCTAACAATTTAAAAATTTATAAAGTTATTTTAACATTCATCTCTCTTAACCAAAGCTTTCAATTTATTTATTTTATTTATTTGATTTTTTCTATTTCCCATCCGTTAAGTGCGGTTTTTAGTTCGGTTCTTCGTATTTTTTTTTTATAATTGTAAAAACTAAAATAAACTGGCACACATCTTAAACTTTTGGCTTATTGCCGCTTTAGATGAAAAAGAAGAAGGAAAAAACACTATCAATGACATAAAAACGTAGCCAACTGTCATATTTACATTTTGAAACCCTATAAGAAGATAAAACAAACTGTTTATACCTTTATCTTTATCAAAATGGAGGAAAACGAACTTAAAACTGGACAAATCGATGACAATATCACCTTTAAATGTGAGCAAGTAAGTGACTGCAATCAAACCAGCACTAATATTGATGGACATCAAAAGCAATCATCCAAGATTAATCTTGAAACATCAAATCCAGCTGGATTTATTAAGTCAGAAGTTGATAACGAAATTTGCTTTGATTTCCGGGGAAAGAATAGTATTAATCTTCAAGATGATGCTTTTGAAGAAGAAAATACAAAGCTTATAAAATTAGAAACCAATCTCTTGAACGATCAATGTAATAATCAAACAGTCCAGAGTGTAAAAAGCCCAATTATATTATTAAAAACAATCAATTTTATTTGTAACATTTGCAAATGTACTCTTGATAGACACAGCCGAATAAATACTGCAATAGATAAGTACAATAAGGCGAACTTAGTGTGTTTAGAATGCAGAAAAGAACAAACAAAGAAATCAACAGTGACTGATACTCGAAAGAAGATTTCGGATGAACAAATTAAGATTAAAAAAAATCGACAAATAAGAAAATTTAAATGCAGCGAGTGCGATCACAGTAGTTCAATCAACTCAGAATTACGAAAGCATATCGATGGAGTTCACCGGAAAATAAGAAAATTTAACTGCAGCGAGTGCAATCACAGCAGTTCAAGAAAAGCACATTTACAAACGCATATCGATGGAGTGCATCGGAAATTACGAAAATTTAAATGCAGCGAGTGCTATTATGGTAATTCATATAAAGTAAATTTACAAAGGCATATCGACACTGCTCATCAGAAAATAAGAAAATTTAAATGCAGCGAGTGCGATCACAGTAGTGCAATCAAATCAAATTTACAAACGCATATCGATGAAGTACATCGAAAGATAAGAAAATTTAAATGCAGCGAGTGCGATCACAGCAGTTCAAGAAAAGCACATTTACAAATGCATATCGATGGAGTGCATCGGAAATTACGAAAATTTAAATGCAGCGAGTGTGATCACAGTAGTTTAAGCAAATCACGTTTAGAAACGCATATCAATAGAGTTCATCGAAAAATACAAAAATTTAAATGCAGCGAGTGCGATCACAGCAGTTCAAGCAAATCAAATTTACAAACGCATATCGATGAAGTTCATCGAAAGATAAGAAAATTTAAATGCAGCGTGTGCGATCACACCAGTTCAAGAAAAGCACATTTACAAAGGCATATCGATGGAGTTCACCGGAAAATAAGAAAATTTAAATGCAGCGAGTGCGATCACAGTAGTTCAAGCAAAGCAGATTTACAAAAGCATATCAATGGAGTTCATCGAAAAATACGAAAATTTGAATGCAGCGAGTGCGATTACAGTAGTTCAATCAACTCAGATTTACGAAAGCATATCGATGGAGTTCACCGGAAAATAAGAAAATTTAAATGCAGCTTTAAATAATCGGATCACAAAAATCTCCGCTGTAAAAAGTTCGACAATATGTCAAAATTTAAATTTGACGATATTGAGTTATAATTAAACGATAGGGACAGATTGAATTTCTGTTTATTTTGACAAAAAAAACTATCCTACAAACGTATTTCATTTATAAATCTTAATAAATCGCTTTTGCTTATTGGTTAATTAATTAATATTGTAATATCGAGCAAGTTATCCTATTTCACATTGTGTGTATTTAATGACGCAGTTAAGTTTTAAAACGGAGCATATTTAATGGCCAAACATTTAAATTACTATTAAACTGTCATTTTAGATTTAGATAATTAATAACATGATTTAAAGTAGAGTGACTTTAGTTAAGAATATTAGTAAATAAAACTATTAATGTAAGAAAATACCCTCTATAAAAGGTAGCTTATAAATTTGAGAAATTTGAAGAGAATTACATCGCTCTAAAGGTTAACGGAAAATATCCTTTTATTTAATAAGGGTAATGCATATGATCATAAAATAAGTATTTATAATAAAGTTAACCATCTAACTAGGCTAAGTATTGTTTCTTTTAAGTACTATATTTTATTGTTTTATGAATTAGGTTATGTTAGGCAATGGAAGTAATTTGCGTATTGTAATTTTAATAATGTATAAGTAAAAATAATATTAGGTATTTAAATTAAATAATTATGTGCTATTCTATAAAAATGAAATGTCTAATATTCAATCTTAGGTATATTTGGGAAAGTAGGTCGCTATGCCCTGCAGGCAGGCTTTGAGAGTTCCACTTCCATCACCTATAAAAAAATAATATAACTATATATTTACAGATAATCCTTTTTTTCTAAAGGTATATTTTGGATCTTTAACTTTGATTAATAACTTCTATACGAACTACTTTCACTTTTCAGGATATTTTTCTTTTATTTCTTTAAAATGTGCCCTTTTCGAACTGAACACAAATTTCCCATTTTCTTACCCTTTTCTAAACGAAGATTACAGATTTGATATTTTTTGTATAATAATTTGAAATATTGAATTTTATTCAGTTTATATTTCTATGTTTGTATCATATTCGTATGTAAAGTAGAGCTTTCAGGATGAAATAAGTTAACATAATGAAAGACAGTATTGTCAAATATAAACTAAAACAACTAATTGTCATCATCATCATCAACAGCATCATCGAGAGCATCATCATCAGTAGTGGGCCACATAAACGAGTTTTAATGATCATCCCGTTTATAATCAATAAGTTTTTTAAGGTCATTCATTGTTTTTTATATTTATCGAAACTTTATTATAAGGACAGAAATGCACCGACTGCGCATTGGCTAATATTCCCACTCATTAAGAAGGAAAATGTTTCTTTTTTGAAAAATTTAAAACTATAATAAATAATCGGTTAAAGGGAGTGAGCTCAGCTACCCTCCCTTCTGAGAGAGGAGGTCTCGTTTTATTATATTATGATATATAATTTACTCAAAACAAAATGTATGACCAGCATAGAAAACTATATAAAAACGTAACTTAGTGTTCGCAGTTGGCAACTCTAGCAGCCATTGTCGACACCTAGTCCTGAAGGAGGCAAGTCGTTCCAGATCTTCGTTATGTCCTACAACAATACCAGGATGAGATTTTCTAAATATAAATTGGAAAACTCGGAGATCGTTTTTTCCATACGAGTCGATTGATAACATTTTCTTTTTATGAATGAATAAAATAAAGTAAAATATATAAAAAATCTTGTTTAATTGTGAAGTCCTACTTATTTTAGAAAAACCCTTCTTTTTCCAAATAGTCATCTGGCAACCCTATCGCAGTGTTGCCAGGCCGTGATTGATAGAATAGCGTTTATCTTGGTATCTGTCTACTATCTCAAACTATTTACTTAAAGGTATATTTTATGATCCAAACCTACAAAAGATTTCGTCCCGTTTTATATATTAAATCTTTATGTTGGCCCAATAATCACTAAAATCCTGTAAATTAATAATAAAAACTAAAGTGCGCCTGTTAAGAAAATAATCTGTGTTCGTCTGTGAAGGAAAATTTTAATGAAATTAAATATAATTATATTGATATAATATCATTTATTTATTTTTATTCCGATTAATAAATGTCAAATACTTGATGATCAAAGCGAATTGACTTCAAGTACGACAATATAAAAGATTTGAGCAAAAATCGATTCTTATGTGTTCACAAAATAATAATTTTACATGGAATGAAGTAAAGCAAAGGAGGAGAATTGATTGGTGAGATTTTAATCAAATGATTCATTATTTTTTTTCAAATACCCAAGCATTTCTCTTATATAATTAAGGTTCGGGTTATATTTAGTTCTGTGTTTGTTTTTTAATACATAACAATGTTGTTGGCTGAAATATCATGTTTTAACAATGGTCTTTTGACACCAAGGACGCGGCATGTGAATCATGCTGATTTTCCTCAATCATGCTGCTGGATAAATAAACGACAGAGAACATCCTAAAGTGATTAATGCCTTTTTGTATTGTAATTTATGGAATTTTATTTCACAAGTAATTTGTTACTTATTTTTGTCATTGCAGCTTAAAAAGTATTAATTATAAAATTGTATTGTTACAAAATATTATTAAACGAGCGAACGACAGTAATTATTATTTCTTCTAGAAAAACGTTTGTAGTCCTTATATTATAATGAAAAATATAGAATAAGAAAAAAGAATATTATGACGACATGAATAACTTGTTTTAGAATGATTAAACAATCTTGAAGGGAATGAAAAGGCGGCCTAAATTATGTGTAGTACCAGTTATAGAATGCATGTCGATGTTTTTTTAAATATTTATTTAACCTTCAATGAAAAACTTTGTTCGGGTTATTTCATTCACCAGTATATTCTTTAACAATTCCTATATAATCGTCCGTCTCACTTATTCTCATTAAAAAAGTGTGCAAGTGCGAGATAGCAATAGTATTATATCTATAGAAAAACGTTGATATTTTTGTCGATCTCAATAGTAAAACAGATACAAATAGCTTCAGTTCTAATTGCTTACTTCTAATTCTTTCCCTAATTCTGCCCGATATTTTATCTAAATTGTATCAATTTAACCATAGAGAAAGTGATTAATTCCTTAGATCGGGACTTCTTGCCATCTCTGACATGACGCATCTAGAAACGTCAAGTGTCGCCAGTGCGCCTTTGATAAAATACATTTTCTTGGTGGCAAACCATAAATTAGCATTAATAACTTAAGTAAATGTGCATCTTATTGCGTATTCAACACACATGAGACCACTCACCACCAATTGCCGTACAAAGTGATCTGCAAATGCGACACAGATGCTGCAACGAGACTCTAATAAGCTGCGGGGATAGATTCCATAATTAATTAAAGCATTATTAATTATGGCAATACTTTTAAAACATTTTTATGATCAGCATAATAATAATAATTACATCCTAAAAAAAAAATAAAACCATATATATCAATGATGATCTTAGTTTATTTAAATTATATAGTTTATATATAGGGTAGTGGTTTACTTTTTCGACTTTGACAAGTTCGATACACTCTTCAAATTTCATATCGCAAGCAAAACATTCATTTTAATAATTTGCCAAGAACTTTAACTAAAACACTTTTTAGTCTGCTATCCTTAGAGTTTTTAGTTTACTATATTAAGTCCAAAAAATTATTATGACGTTAAAAATACTTGCTACAAAAATACTTTCTTTGATTGCACCTAGTTAAAGTAATTTAGCTTGTTAATTATTATTTTAAAATGTTATACAATTGCTAATTATAATTATACATCATTTTGATTATAATTACTACTAGATTATTATATTTATCTTATAAAGAACGTGTGAAATAAAGAATTAAATAATGTCAACATATTCACAAATGCATATATCTGAATATTAAACAAACCCGGTTCCCAGCAGATAAGTCTTGGGATTGGCTGGTACAAATAACTGCACCGATGTTTTGCTGTAAAAATGCTTTACTTAAACTTTCGTAATTGCACTCGCTACACTTGATTATTTATATTTTACGATGAACTGCGTTGATGTGATATTGTAAATTTGATTTGCTTAAACTACTGTGATCGCAATCGCCGCATTTGAATTTTCTTATCTTTCGATGAACTCCATCAATATGACTTTGTAAATGTGCTTTGCTTGAACTACTGTGATCGCACTCGCTGCATTTAAATTTTCTTATGTTTCGATAAACTCCATCAATATGCTTTTTTAAATCTGCTTTGCTTGAACTACTGCAATCGCATTCGCCGCATTTAAATGGTCTTATCTTTCGATGAACTCCATCGATATGCCTTTGTAAATCTGCTTTGCTTGAACTACTGTGATCGCAATCGCCGCATTTGAATTTTCTTATCTTTCGATGAACTCCATCAATATGACTTTGTAAATGTGCTTTGCTTAAACTACTGTGATCGCACTCGCCGCATTTAAATTTTCTTATGTTTCGATAAACTCCATCAATATGCTTTTTTAAATCTGCTTTGCTTGAACTACTGCAATCGCATTCGCCGCATTTAAATGGTCTTATCTTTCGATGAACTCCATCGATATGCCTTTGTAAATCTGCTTTGCTTGAACTACTGTGATCGCAATCGCCGCATTTGAATTTTCTTATCTTTCGATGAACTCCATCAATATGACTTTGTAAATGTGCTTTGCTTGAACTACTGTGATCGCACTCGCCGCATTTGAATTTTCTTATCTTTCGATGAACTCCATTAATATGACTTTGTAAATGTGCTTTGCTTGAACTACTGTGATCGCACTCGCTGCATTTGAATTTTCTTATCTTTCGATGAACTCCATCGATATGTGTTTGTAAATTTGTTTTACTTAGACTTCTGTAATCGCACTCGCTGCATTTAAATTTTCTTATCTTTCGATGAACTCCATCGATATGCCTCTGTAAATCTGCTTTGCTTGAACTGCTGTGATCGCACTCGCCGCATTTGAATTTTCTTATCTTTCGATGAACTCCATCAATATGACTTTGTAAATTTGCTTTGCTTGAACTACTGTGATCGCACTCGCTGCATTTGAATTTTCTTATCTTTCGATGAACTCCATCAATATGACTTTGTAAATTTGCTTTGCTTGAACTACTGTGATCGCACTCGCCGCATTTGAATTTTCTTATCTTTCGATGAACTCCATCAATATGACTTTGTAAATTTGCTTTGCTTGAACTACTGTGATCGCACTCGCTGCATTTGATTTTTCTTATCTTTAGATGAACTCCATCAATATGACTTTGTAAATGTGCTTTGCTTGAACTACTGTGATCGCACTCGCTGCATTTGAATTTTCTTATCTTCCGATGAACTGCATCGATATGCCTCTGTAAATGTGCTTTGCTTGTATTACTGTAATTGCATTCGTTGCATTTATTTTTTTTTGTGAAATCTCTGTTTCGTTTGTAACAATTTAACATCATTTTTTTGTGCACAGAATTAATGTGGCTTAATAAAGTATGTTTTCGCATAAACGTCTTACCACACTCGATACATTTATAGTTGTATTTTGTAATCTTTAATAGTTTATTGCTAATGTTATCTCCATTATTAGTCAATGTTTTATGTTTACATTCTAAACATATCAAATTGGACTCATTGCATTTATGGATTTCAGTAGGATATATTAGGCCGTGTTTATCAAGGATACTTTTGCAATTGGCACAAGTAAAATTAATCTCTTTTAATATTACAATTGGGCTTTTAACATTTTGAACTGTTTCATAAACGTGTCGATCGTAAGTGACATTGGTTTCTGATTTTATAAACTTAATATTTTCTTCTTCAAACGAATCACTTTGTATATTTGTATTAAATTCTTCCCCGGAACCAAAGCAAATGTCGTTTTCAAATTCAGATTTAACTTGCTTTTGAGTTCCGTCAAAAGTACTGCTGGATTGAACGCAATCACTTCCTTCCTCAAACTTTATAATATCATCAATTTCTTCTATTTTAATATCAGTTTTATATTCGTTGCCCTCCATTTCGATATAAGGAAGAATTGGATAGTTTTATTTTTTTGTAAACGGTTTTAATCTGAGAATATGTCAAAGAATACCAAATTATATTGGTTTTTCACTTTATATATTCTTAATTTAGTTATAGTTCCTTGCTTACGCATAATTCAACTCATTTCTACTAATTTACTATAGAGAGTGATTTCTTTGTTCGCGCAATGACTTTTTAGAAACGTCATTTCGATTTGACAGATGATCACAGTGTCGCAAGGATGCATTGGATATATTTTTTTTAATGATTAACTTCTACATAAAACCAATAGGTCATAAAAATATCGTAAACTTTACCTACTTATTTCAAATAAATAACTTCTAGGTATTTATTTTATACATACAGGTAATAAATACTTATATTGCGTGCCGTTTAAAGATTAAATCAAATTCAAATACTTATTTCCATCAATACAAAACGTATGTAGCAAGGACATTACAAAATTAAAAAGATTATAAAAAAATATGCAAAGCAGATTTACAAAGTAAAATGTATTAAATTTCATTAAAATGTATTAAGCCCTCTGCATCTGCTTTGTTAGCCTTCGGTATAAACATATTTGGTTAGAATTGGCTCCAGCACCTCATAATATTTTTAACTTGATAAAACTTAACCGGTTTAGACAGGGCCCCCATTCCATTCTTGCACTGGGCCCTTGGTTACTGGTTACGTAGCTAGGCCACTGTGTCATATCTCACTATTATTCAATGCTAGCAAATTTATTACGTTTCAATTTAAATTCATATTTTTTTCTGTTTCCTTGAAAGTGGCAACTTGTTAAATAGAGTTGGAATTAAATATAAGAGTGGGAAGCCATAATCTAGAAAAAAATAATAAATAAATAAAGTATCCACATTTTGAATCTAAGGGTTATTGTCCTCGAAAAAGTATGCTTTTCGTAAGTAGTTGTCGCTGAGCAATTATTAGATTTTTCAATAAAAGGAGGTACTATTTATATACTTACAGCAAAATAAGATGGTTGCCTGTCGAGGATTGGTTAAACATTAGTTCTCGAATGAATGAATTAAACTTGGAAAAATCTAAGAAAGACTGTTACTATAATATTTGTGGTAAATTTCGGAAGTAATGGAAGACTTTCACTCAGAGCTAAAACCTTAAACAATTTAAACGTTTAACAAAACATTTCTGCATCTTTCCAATTGGCTTTCATACTGAGGTGACCAAATATTTGATGTCCTCTCAAGGTATTTCGTACATAAGCAAAATAAAGTTTGCCTGCTCCCATAATTAGCCCATATGTTGTCTTAATTCAATATGTCGGTCGTATATAAACCTCAGTCTCTAGTGTAACACCCAGATCGCGCAGGAAGGTAGTTTGTCTCCTAATAAGTAAGCTTTTATCCAACGATCTTTTAAAACATACGAGGTGTGTTCAAAAAGTAAGGTGACTTTTCAAATTTCGCGGGCTACGTCCGTTCCATCCTCGATTTTTCGTATCGCTTCATGCAAACGGCGCATAACCTCAAAGCAATACTCCTTGTGGTGAGAACTCCTGATGCACTACGCCATGATAATCAAACAAACAGTGAGCAACACCTTGACATTTGACTGAACTTGGCGTGCTTTTTCGAGGTTCCTCATTGGTGTCTTCTCGGCCTTCTTGGAAGAGTTTATACGACTTGTAAACATTTTTTCACTTAAAGTGGACTCACCGCATGCCACTGTCAACATTTCAAGAGTTCTAGAGCATTTAATTCCATTTTTTACACAAAATTTAATGCAAACTCTCTGATCCATGAAAATCGCCGAACACGCAAAACACTTCTAACCTTAATGCCTCTCACAAACAAACCAAAAATGCTATACTCTTGAAACTTTTCAAAGATATTAAAAACAAGTGTACTAACATAACAAAACAAAAAAAATCGAGGATCGAACGGACGTAGCCCGCGAAATTTAAAAGTCACCTTACTTTTTGAACACACAGCGTGAACAGAGGGTGAAAAACGCGCCACGCCAAGTACACTACTTTGCGTCGAGTGCACCAGTCGCGTATCATTCGTCTCGCATTTGTCATCGCGATAAGTCGTTTGGTTCCAAGTACGAGTTAAAATGCCTTCTTGTGCAAAAATCGTACCAGAAATTTCGTTTAATTTCGCAATGTGGAATGTTTGTAACACAAGGATGTTTACATAAATTCTCTAAATAATATTATATAAAAAACCTTAATAATTCCATTCGATGACTTCTGGTATTACTTTTTGAGAGTACAATTTTAGGAACTCATTTTTTTTTTGATTTTGTGATTGGTAATGGTCTGGAAAAAGCATTTTTAACAGTGATTTCGTTATATTTTGTGATTGATGAATTGGATGTTGATTTATTGGTGCATTGGTGATTGATTCTTGCACTTACGTTGACTTTTCGGTCTTTCAGCAATCTGTACGGAGGTTGAACCTTTTTTTTTCCTTCTGTTCATCTTCGGTGAGGCTTACATCTAGAATATGATAATCACTTAATAATGTTGGGTAGACTTTTTTCATATCGGAAACATTTAACCTTAAACTATTATACCACCTTTCCTTATTGATCTATGGATCTATTATTTATTATTATATTGGCCAAATGTTTTAAATCCAAACAGGCGTCTAAGTATTAATGCGGATGCTCTATTATACTTCCATGAAACTATGGCCCGATTCTAAGTATTTTTGTGAGATATAAAAATAGCGCTGCCTATTTTAATAGTGATTCCTGTTTTGCCCGGAAAATGTTCCTGAAAATATTGATATTTCAAACACATTTTCGGGCAAATTCGCAATCCACTGATATAGAACTGTCCTTATCTCATTGCTTCCCCTTTTCCCTCAACTTCTGACCAAAGAATGCTTTATTACGTGGATCCGCCTCATGAATGGTTGCATTATAAACCGCTAGGAATCCGATACATCTCCACTCGGCAGCAGGTATCTGCAGAACTGATTGTAAATCGATTGTTATAGATTGAATGAGGAATCTGCATCAGATAGATCTCTTTTTATCTTCCTCTTTGGCAATATAACTTCGATTCATAAATAAATCTCTTTAAGTTCTGCTAGATTGGCAGATTTGGTGATTTTCGCTTGGTCATGTTTGAAGCATTCATCCTTTTTCGGGCGGTAGAATGACAATTAAAATTGTGCAAAATTTTGTTTTTGACACAAAATTTAAAGCAATGACATCCGGTTTTTATCTATGTTTCTAGATATCATATAAAAATAATTTGTCGTTTTACTCATGAACAGAAGATTAAAATAAAATATCATGAATATAAGAGGGGATCGTCAATGGTGCCGTAATTTTTTTTATATATTTTTTTTATTGGGTCTTTATAAGTTACTCTTCTACTTCTATCTTCTTTTAATACTTTAATTTTCACTAAAATTATGTAAGTATAATTTTTAAAATATAACAAAAAACTTGAATGGCGAGAAACTTGGAATGTAATAAAAAACTGACATCTCTTCATCTGGATGGATTGGAAATTTCAATTAAAAGAAATTCTGAAATATGAACAATTACAAATATTATATTTTGCGTAAAATAATTAAATCCTAAAAAAGATTAAAACGAAATATATCAATGATGATCTTGGTTTATTTAAATTATATAGTTTATATGTAGGGTAGTGCATGCAAGTAAAGCATTCATTATAATAATTTGACATTTATAATAGTTTTTAAATTCCTATAATAAGTCTAAAAATAATAATATGACGTTAAAAATACTTGCTACAAAAATACTCTCATTAATCGCACCTAGTTAAATTGGCTTAAGTAGCTTGTTAATTATCATTTTAAAATGTTATATAATTGCTAATTATAATTATACTTACATTCGATTATAATTACTACTATGCTAAAAAAAAATATATAAGATTATTATATTTTTTTTATAAAGGACGCAAATTAAATAATGTGAACATATTCACAAATACTAACATCTGCACTCGATCTAAATAAATCTTTTTAATTTGTGATGAACTCCATCAATATGTCTTTCTAAATTTACTTTTCTTGCAAAACATATATGCTATATGTAATTAAAAACGTTACATCATTTATTATATATATTTATGTACCCCAGGCTTAACGATTGACAATCGGTTTAATTGGGTTACACACATAGATGATTTATGTAACAAATTTTACAAACAACATAACAAAATTTTATACGTTGAGAGGAATATTAAAAAATACAAACATTGTAAACAAAACAAATAAAATGTTAGGATTTATATTACGTATATCAAAAAAAAAAACAAACAACCAGAATTATTATTATTATTGTGAAATTCTCTTGTAAGATCTCAATTAGAAAATGCTTGCATTTTATGGAACCCTTTTTACGAAAATTATTCCGATGATATAGAAATGATTTAGAAAATGCTTTTTAATTCATTACAGTATAGAATCCGTGAACAACATTTAGGTACACTCATTTATTGAAAAAAACATGACTGATTAAGCCTAAAGAATCGACGCATTCTGTTAGATACGACTGTACTTCTCAAAATATGTAATAATTACTTCGACTGTCCTCAATTACTTGAACAAATCAACTTCCGTGCACCTCTTTGAGCACTTAACGCAATTTATTATGTCAAGTTCCTAGAGTTGGATGTTTCCTCGAAGGCAACAGTTTTTAAGAAACCTCTATTTACTCTTATAAAGTCTTTTCAAAATACAGCATCCTGATCTCGACTTTCTTCTTCGGTAATCTTAATTCACCTCCAATTCACTGTTAGTTACGCTTGCAATTGTAAGCAATCAATCATGATCTCAATGTCAGAAAATTCATATAACTTATTAGCATTAGATATGAAACAAATCCCTTTGGAATTAAAAAACGGTAAATTGAAAAAGACCTCAAAAAATAAATTTAAAAAGTGTTGCTTTGAAATCAGTCAAATTCAAAGGTCATTAAAATGCAAAAACGAAAGATTTATTTGCTCTGTCATTTCTCTGTGCCATTAAATAAGAAAAAGTATTTTCGGTTTACATGTAAAATGTTACTGATTGTAACATTTTTAATATTAAAAAGTTTTTAAAGTAGTTTTAATATTAAAAACGGAGTGCAAAGCGCATTCAGTAACTTGAAATATATTTAAAAGAGAAAGACTATTAAATACCTTTATATGTAATGCATCTTACACACTGCGCTAAGATGGAACATAAATGTTTAATAAAGAGAAATAAATATATAAACCAAGTCACATGCATTATATTTATGTAGTTTTTAAATTTTATAGTATCGATCAGATGACGAAGGTCGTAGATTATGCAAACCAAACAAAACTGCT
The DNA here is from genome assembly GCA_020383195.1 of Neomicropteryx cornuta. Taxonomy (NCBI): domain Eukaryota; kingdom Metazoa; phylum Arthropoda; class Insecta; order Lepidoptera; family Micropterigidae; genus Neomicropteryx; species Neomicropteryx cornuta. The sequence continues at coordinate 195,136 of JAHKQU010000031.1, forward strand.
TTCCTTAGAACAGATTCGTCTAGTTAGAGAGGTAGGAAACATCCATAAAATGTAACGTTCGCTTTTCCCTTTAATTAATATTCTATTTATATAGAAATATTTGCACTACCTACTTAAGCGTTGTAGTTAATATTTGCTATACTTTCGATATAAAATAAATAAAAATACAAATAAATACATCATATATTACAGAAATTTGTTAAGGGAATTTGTAGATTTCAAAGTTTCACACCGAAAAAAATATAGACTAAAAATGGAACAACCATGTTTTAATATAAAGCATTACCACACTCGAGTTAAGGCGACAAGTCCTTACATTATTCTATTTCTTTAAAGTTATTCGTGGACTCATCGAGAATAACGTAATAATCGAAGATATTAGTTTCTTTGTTCAGTTCATTATTAACAGTTATAATAACAGTTATTTGTTTCTTTTATTGTTGTTTTTTTTTTCTTTTAGTAGTTTAATTTTTTACTTTAATTGTAATGCGTACATGGGGAAACCTGTTTAATAAATAAATAAAAAAACTTTATGTGCGAAATTAAAAACAATATATCTGTCTTTCTTTGTCCGCTTGGCTGCGAATATATCGGTCTCATTCTCGCACCGCGTCACTCATTTTACAGTTCAATAATATTATTTATTTACGTATTTCAACATAAATAGCACAGAAATTATAAATATAATGACATAATTACAAGTGGTATGATATTATTTCCATTAACTGCTGAATTTTCGAATGATTACTGCAAGTTTTACTGCACAAACGGGCATTGTTGCGAGTTTCTCTAAAACGCTCGGCACATCGACTGGCAAAAAAGCAATACCACACCAGCGCATGGTATTGCTTTTAGGCGGTGGACGAATTCTTGGAAGTTAAGGTCTAAATTTCACGGTTCCTTCTATGCCAGTATTCAAAACATAATTTGTAATAAACCTGATTTCATCAAAAATATTCCTCTAAAGATCCCTCTTGTCCCTTAAAATAGAATTTCCTTTCAGTTTATCACATTTGGTAGCATCTAACAATTTAAAAATTATAAAGTTATTTTAACATTCATCTCTCTTAACCAGAGCTTTCAATTTATTTATTATATTTTTTATTTTCTATTTCCCACCCGTTAAGTGCGGTTCTTCGTATTTTTTTTTATAATTGAAAAAACTAAAATAAACTGGCACACATCTTAAACTTTCGGCTTATTGCCACTTTAGATAAAAAAGAAGAAGGAAAAAAAATCCATGACATAACGATGTAGGCAACTGTCATATTAACATTTCGAAACCCTATAAGAAGATAAAACATCCTGTTTATACCTTTATTTTTATCAAAATGGAGGAAAACGAACTTAAAACTGGACAAATCGATGACAATATCACCTTTAAATGTGAGCAAGTAAGTGAATGCAATCAAACCAGCACTAATATTGATGGACATCAAAAGCAATCATCCAAGATTAATCTTGAAACATCAAATCCAGCTGGATTTATTAAGTCAGAAGTTGATAACGAAATTTGCTTTGATTTCCGGGGAAAGAATAGTATAAATCTTCAAGATGATGCTTTTGAAGAAGAAAATACAAAGCTTATAAAATTAGAAACCAATCTCTTGAACGATCAATGTAATAATCAAACAGTCCAAAGTGTAAAAAGCCCAATTATATTATTAAAAACAATCAATTTTGTTTGTAACATTTGCAAATGTACTCTTGATAGACACAGCCGAATAAATACTGCAATAGATAACCACAATAAGGCGAACTTAGTGTGTTTAGAATGCAGAAAACAACAAAGAAAGAAATCAACAGTGACTGATACTCGAAAGAAGATTTCGGATGAAAAAATTAAGATAAAAAAAAATCGACAAATACGAAAATTGGAATGCAGCGAGTGCTATTATGGTAATTCATATAAAGGAAATTTACAAAAGCATATCGATACTGTTCATCGGAAAATAAGAAAATTTAAATGCAGCGAGTGCTTTTATGCTAATTCATATAAAGGAAATTTACAAAAGCATATCGATACTGTTCATCGGAAAATAAGAAAATTTAAATGCAGCGAGTGCGATTACAGTAGTTCAATCAACTCAGATTTACGAAAGCATATCGATGGAGTTCACCGGAAAATAAGAAAATTTAAATGCAGCGATTGCGATCACAGCAGTTCAAGCAAATCAAATTTACAAATGCATATCGATGGTGTGCATCGGAAAATACGAAAATTTAAATGCAGCGAGTGCGATCACAGTAGTTTAAGCACAGCACGTTTAGAAACGCATATCGATGGAGTTCACCGGAAAATACGAAAATTTAAATGCAGCGAGTGCGATCACAGTAGTTCAAGCAAAACAGGTTTACAGAGGCATATCAATGCAGTTCATCGGAAAATAAGAAAATTTAAATGCGACGAGTGCGATTACAGTAGTTCATGCAAAACAGGTTTACAGAGGCATATCAATGCAGTTCATCGAAAAATAAGAAAATTTAAATGCGATGATTGCGATCACAGTAGTTCAAGCAGAGCAGATTTACAAAAGCATATCGATGGAGTTCACCGGAAAATAAGAAAATTTAAATGCAGCGAGTGCGATCACAGCAGTTCAAGCAAATCAAATTTACAAACGCATATCGATGGGGTTCATCGAAAAATACGAAAATTTAAATGCAGCGAGTGCGATTACAGTAGTTCAATCAACTCAGATTTACGAAAGCATATCGATGGAGTTCACCGGAAAATAAGAAAATTTAAATGCAACGAGTGCGATTACAGTAGTTTAAGCAAATCAGATTTACGAAAGCATATCGATGGAGTTCATCGAAAAATACGAAAATTTAAATGCAGCTTTAATTAATCGGATCTCAAAATTCTTCGTTGTAAAAAGTTCGACAATTAGCAATATGTCAAAATTTAAATTTGACGATATTGAGTTATAATTAAACGATAGGGACAGATTGAATTTCTGTTTATTTTGATAAAAAAAACCAACTGTCAAACGTATTTCATTTATAAATCCTAATAAATCGCTTTTATTATTGGTTAATTAATTAATATTGTAATATCGAGCAAGTTATCCAATTTCACATTGTGTGTATTTAATGACGCAGTTAAGTTTTAAAACGGAGCATATTTAATGGCCAGATAACACCTCCTATTCCACGCACTGCGCACTAGTTGTCAATCGTTTGGGCTAATTATTTTTCTCGTTCAAAACATTTTAATTACTATTAAACTGTCATTTTAGATTTAGATAATTAATAACATGATTTAAAGTAGAGTGACTTTAGTTAAGAATATTAGTAAATAATACTAGTAATGTAAGAAAGTACCCTATATAAAAGGAAGCTTATAAATTTGAGAAATTTGAAGAGAATTACATCGCTCTAAAGGTTAACAAAAATGTCTTTTTATTCAAGTTGGGTAATGCATATGATCATAAAATAAGTATTTATAATAAAATTAACCAACTAACTAGGCTAAGTATCGTCTCTTTTAAGTACTATATTTTATTGTTTTATGAATTAGGTTATGTTAGGCAATGGAAGTAATGTGCGTATTGTAATTTTAATAATTTATAAGTAAAAATAATATTAGGTATTTAAATTAAATAATTATGTGCTATTCTATAAAAATGAAATATCTACTAATCACTCTTAGGTTTATTTGGTAAAGTAGGTCGCTATGCCCTGCAGGCAGGCTTTGAGAGTTCCACTTCCCTCAGTTAACAAAAAAACACTATAACTGGATATTTACAGATAATCCTTTTTTTCTGAAGGTATCTTTAGGAACCTTAACTTTGATTAATAACTTCTATACGAACTACTTCCACTTTTCAGGATATTTTTCTTTTATTACTTTAAATTGTGCATTTTTCGAACTGAACACAAATTTCCCATTTTCTTACCCTTTTCCAAATTAAGATTACAGATTTCATATTTTTTGTATAATAATTTGAAATAATGAATTTTATTCAGTTTATATTTCTATGTTTGTATCATATTAGTATGTAAAGTAGAGCTTTCAGGATGAAATAAGCTAACATAATGAAAGTCAGTATTGTCAAATATAAACTAAAACAACTAATTGTCATCATCTTCATCAACAGCATCATCGACAGCATCATCAGTAATGGGCCACATAAACGAGTTTTAATGATCATCCCGTTTTTAATCAATAAGGTTTTTAAGGTCATTCATTGTTTTTTATATTTATCGAAACTTTATTATAAGGACAGAAATGCACCGACTGCTCATTGGCTAATATTCCCACTCATTAAGAAGGAAAATGTTTCCTTATTGAAAAATGTAAAACTATAATATATAATCGGTTAAAGGGAGTGTGCTCAGCTACCCTCCCTTCTGAGAGAGGAGGTCTCGTTTTATTATATTATGATATATAATTTACTCTTAACGTGAAACATATTATTTTTATTTACTGTGAATTGTAATCCTCATATTCTCTTATGTAACATATAATATGACCAGCATAGAAAACTATATAAAAACGTAACTAAGTGTTCGCAGTTGGCAACTCTAGCAGCCATTGTCGACACCTAGCCCTGAAGGAAGCAAGTCGTTCCAGATCTTCGATATGTCCTGCAACAATACCAGGATGAGATTTTCTAAATATAAATTGGAAAACTCGGAGATCGTTTTTTCCATACGAGTCGGTTGATAACATTTTCTTTTTATGAATGAATAAAATAAAGTAAAATATATAAAAAATCTTGTTTATTTGTGAAGTCCTCCTTTATTTTAGAAACACCCTTCTTTTTCGAAATAGTCATCTGACAACCCTATCGCAGTGTTGCCAGGCCGTAATTGATAGAATAGCGTTTATGTTGGCACCTGTCTACTATCTCAAACTATTTACTTAAAGGTATATTTTATGATCCAAAACTACAACAAATTTCGTCCCGTTTTATATATTAAATCTTTATGTTGGCCCAATAATCAGTAAAATCCTGTAAATAAATAATAAAAAATAAAGCGCGCCTGGTAAGAAAATAATCTGTGTTCGTCTTGAATGAAAATTAAAATTAAATTAAATATAATTATATTGATATAATATGATTTATTTATTTTTATTCCGATTAATAAATGTCACATACTTGATGATCAAAGCGAAATTGCCTTCAAGTACGACAATATAAAAGATTTGAGCAAAAATCGACGCTTTTATTACGATTTGTCGATTCTTATGAGTTCACAAAATAATAATTCTACTTGGAATGAAGAAAAGTAAAGGAGGAGAATTGATTGGTGAGATTTTAATCAAATGATTCAATATATTTTTTCAAATACCCAAGTATTTCTTTTATATAATTGAGGTTTGGGTTATATTTAGTTCTGTTTTTATCAATTGAACCATAGAGACAGAGATTGATTCCTTAGTTCCTGACTTCTTGCCATCTCTGACATGACGCATCTAGAAACGTCAAGTGTCGCCAGTGCGCCTTTGATAAAATACATTTTTTTGGTGGCAAACTTCTAATTAAAAACAAGATAAAATATATGGCAAGAGGTAGGTAGGTACTGATGGAGTCATTTTAAACTGGATAATAAATATGGTATTAGGCAATAAAAAACATCTATTAATATTACTTATAAACCTCTCTCCTGTGCATTCGATACTCTGGGCATAGAAACATTCGAAGAGGTCGGCTTTCGAGGAAAAAAAATATCGAATTTAATAACAAACTATCCAGAAATAAACAGATAGTTTGTCAAATTTAATACTAAATTTAATACTTCAAGTAAAGCATTCATTTTAATAATTTGCCAAGAACTTTACTAAAATACTTTTTAGTTTACTAGCTTTAGAGTTTTTAGTTTCCTATATCAAGTCTAAAAAAATAATATAACTTTAAAAATACTTGCTACAAAAATACTCTCTTTGGATCGCACCTAGTTAAATTAACCTAGCTTGTTAATTAGTATTTTTAAATGTTATACAATTGCAGATAAAAAATAGATTGCTTTTATATATTTGAAGAAAAATACGTCGCTTTTAAATAAGTTCGATTCAAACCAAAAATATACCTATTTAAGTTCCTTAAATTAGACATTAGGTACATATTTTTCCATTTACATTCAATTATCATGAAATAATTATTTTGCAATAAGTTTATTACTGGGCTGCCACCTGTTCTAAGGTAGGCTATATTTCATCTTGAGATCTTGAGTGAACTGTTAAAATTACTAGTTATTCAGGAGAACAGTACCTATTAAATTTCAAACATTTTATAGATAATGTAGGGGAAGGTAGTGCAAGACGGGGACCTTAACGTTTGGAGCGTAATAAAACATTTTGATAATTACACTTACATAATCAATCTTTGGAAATAAGGAACTTAAGAAACTTTACGCCCATATAAAAAGAAAAAAATATTAATTTTGTCAATAATGTCCAACACCACTTCTTGCACCCTAGGTATGGGAGTCGGAGTACCCTATGGGGCAAGTTGGGGTATGGGAGACGGAGTACCCTATGGGGCAAGTTGGGGTATGGGAGCCGGAGTACCCTATGGGGCAAGTTGGGGTATGGGAGACATATTCTATATTTTATTACAAAATATAGAATATGTCCTCAGTTGTTTTTATATATTTTCCATCCTAACCATCATAAAACAACGAAAATTTTTTATCGAGTTTAAAGTATCATAAAGAAATACTAATTATAGGGGTTAGATGGGGGGTACCATATGCCGTACTTTAAAAAAAACCCTTCATAATAATAAAACAAATATGTTTTGTTGATAAACAAAAACGCTTGGATCACTAGACTAAAAAACAACACAACGACGCATCTTTACGAGCCAGAAAGGCTGTGATTGGTCGTTCGTACGACCAATGAAACCCGTTTTGCACCCCTATTGGTTGCATTTATACCAGATTTTTTTAATAAATAAATTTATTAATTTTATAAAATATATTTTCTTAAATTAGTTTATTTTGCGACTTGTTTTTTTTTTCGTAATTTATTTTTTTGAATTGTGCCATCTTTGTAATAAACTCTTTACGGATAAAAATAATAAAATTATTTCAATTATATTGAGGTTTAGTCAGTGTTTCCATATATTTTAGCAATAAAATATTTAAATATATTATGATTTTATACAATCAACATTTTTTCAAACAACATAGAAATCGCTACAAAAATTGTTTTATAGATTTTCATCATTATTACAATCAAAAATTACAATTAGTTTTGTCACTTGTATCGATAATATTACCAAAATAAAAGTGATATTCTGGTGGAAAATTGTTATGGCAAACTCTGAATAACGTTAGGACAGAAATAACATTGGAAGAAGCCAGTATTCACCTTAATCAAAATGGCATTTTATTTTAATTCTTTTAAAATCTATTATATTTAATTCTATTATAAGTTTTAATTCTTTTAAAATCTCCGGTAAAGTTGCTTAATGCAAAATGTTAATGTTGAAGTTATTACCAATTGGTGGATCTGAACCCATTAACCAGAGATATTATATTGGTCCGGGCTTTGGGCGGAGTTTACGATTCGCATGTGTTGTCAGATTGATAAAAAACAAACAAATTTCAAATTAAATTTCAATTTAAATGTTGCCAGAAGCAACTTTTATTATTCAAATATATACAAATACAATGTGAATAGATTTAGCTAAGACATTGTCTTTTCTGTCGGTTTCTTAATCTTAACTAAATACAATTTATTTATACATGCATAAAATATAATAGAAAATATTTACAAATTAAGTTAATGTAACTCGTAACTCGTGTGATTTACAAACAAAATTAATTAAATTTGATTAATACCTAAATAATTTTTTATTTTTAGATAAGCGTGTTGTCGATCTAATATTTTTTTATTATTGTAAATACTCGGAAATCAGAATAAAACGGTTATCGTATTAAAAGGTACAGCCTTTAAATGTCTTACAGCTAGGCTCTACAGGCGTCATTAAAGGTATTTAACCCCCAGGCAACACCCGGCGCCTGCGGTACCAACTTGCTTGTGGTTGCTTCATTTCCTATCTCGACTTGAGTCTGCGGCACTTTTAGCCCATTCGATGTGTGTTTTGGATAGCCATAGAGGCGAAACCCATATGCAATGTACCCATATGCATATGTGTTTCTGTAAGACGTAATTCCGTAGCCTATAGATTCAATTAGTGCAAAGTAAAGCATTTTGAATTACTTATACTTTAAAATACACTTAAGTTAGTGACATTTTACGATATTTAAACGCAATTCATCGCATAATGAATCTTTATGAGGCCCCAATTTGAACCGTTCATCGATCGTGATCGGGTTATAAGCGCACTTGACGTGTATCGAAAAAAATCATATTTATTATTGTAGAATTCTCTCGTAAGATCTCAATTAGAAAATGCTTGCATTTTATGGAACCCTTTTTACAAAAAATATTCCGATAATTTAGAAATGATTTAGAAAATGTTTTTTAATTCCTTACAGTATAGAATCCGTGAACAACATTTAGGTACACTCATTTATTGAAAAAAACATGACTGATTAAGCCTAAAGAATCGACGCATTCTGTTAGATACGACTGTACCTTTCAAAATATGTAATAATTACTCCGACTGTCCTCAACTACTTGAACAAATCAACTTCCATGTACCTCTTTGAGCACTTAACGCAATTTATTATGTCAAGTTCCTAGAGTTGGATGTTTCCTCGAAGGCAACAGTTTTTAAGAAATATCTATTTACTCTTCTAAAGTCTTTTCAAAATACAGCATCCTGATCTCGACTTTCTTCATCGGTAATCTTAATTCACCTCCAATTCACTGTTAGTTACGCTTGCAATTGTAAGCAATCAATCATGATCTCAATATCAGAAAATTCATATAACTTATTAGCATTAGATATGAAACAAATTACTCTTTAAGTAAAAAATTTGTGAGGATGCGAGATTAAACTAAATCATAATCTTTAGGATTTCATCTCATCTCTTGTACCCGTTGTTTTTCCTCGATTAAATAAATAAATAAATACAGAGCTGAGAATGTTATATTTTAACTTAGTTGAATCCTTAAAAACGTATGGAATTATAATTTATGCGAACAAATTGAAAACATAAGTCGATTAAATTACGCCTCATAAAATGAATTGTTTCTAAACAAATAAAAATGTAAAAATATAAAAATAACGAACTGCAAGTATTCAAACATTGCTATATTCTGCCTGCAAACGAATTGTTTATTTATAGAATAATTATTCAATTCAAGGCAAATAACAAACTAAACATTTTTAGTTCCCAACTTCAAAAATTTCTACGGCAAAAGACAACTGCAATTATTGATTCCATTGGTTTTTAATAAAATCCCCTTGGAATTAAAAAACGGTAAATTGAAAAAGACCTCAAAAATTAAATTTAAAAAGTTTGCTTTGAAATCAGTCAAATTCAAAGGTCATTAAAATGCTAAAACGAAAGATTTATTTGCTGTCATTTCTCTGTGCCATTAAATAAGAAAAAGTATTTTCGGTTTAAATGTAAAATGTTACTAATTGTAACATTTTTAATATTAAAAAGTTTTTAAAGTAGTTTTAATATTAAAAACGGAGTGCAAAGCGCATTAAGTAACTTGAAATATATTTAAAAGAGAAAGACGATTAAATACCGACATATTTAATGCATCTTACACACTGCGCTAAGATGGAACATAAATGTTTAATAAAGAGAAATAAATATATAAACTAAATCACATGCATTATATTTATGTAGTTTTTAAATTTTATAGTATCGATCAGATGACGAAGGTCGTAGATTAAGCAAACCAAACCAAACTGCTTTCCTTAGAACAGATTCGTCTAGTTACGGAGGTAGGAAACATCCTTTTCCCTTTTAATTAATATTCTATTTTTATAGTAATATTGCACTAACTACTGAAGCGTTGTAGTTAATATTTGCTATACTTTCGATAGAAAATAAATAAAAATACAAATAAATACATCATATATTACAGAAATTTGTTTAGGGAATTTGTAGATTTCAAAGTTTCACACCGAAAAAAATATAGACTAAAAATGGAACAACCATGTTTTAATATAAAGCTTTACCACACTCGAGTTAAGGCGACAAGTCCTTACATTATTCTATTTCTTTAAAGTTATTCGTGGACTCATCGAGAATAACGTAATAATCGGAGATATTAGTTTCTTTGTTCCGTAAATCTTTTTGTGGACTCAAACAGTTATTTGTTTTTTTATTGTTGTTTTTTTTTCTTTTAGTAGTTTAATTTTTTACTTTAATTGTAATGTGTATATAGGGAAACCTGTTTTTTAAATAAACAAACAAATAAACATTATGTGACAAATTAAAAATAATATATTTGTCTTCTTTGTCAGCTTGGCTGCGAATATATCTTTCTCTTTTTCGCACCGCGTCACTCATTTTACAGTTCAATAATATTATTTATTTACCTATTTCGACACCAATAGCACAGAAACTATAAATTAATGAAATATTTACAAGTAGTAAAGTCTGGCAAAAAAGCAATACCACACCAGCGAATGGTATTGCTTTTAGGCGGTGGACGAATTCTTGGAAGTTAAGGTCTAAATTTCGCGGTTCCTTCTATGCCAGTATTCAAAACGAAATTTGTAATAAACCTGGTTTCATCAGCAATATCTCTCTAGAGATCTCTCTTGTTCCTTCAAATGAAATTTCCTCTCAATTTATCACATTTGTTAGCATCTAACAATTTAAAAATTTATAAAGTTATTTTAACATTCATCTCTCTTAACCAGAGCTTTCAATTTATTAGAGCGAAGCTCTCATAAGGCGACTCCAATTAGAACTTTGTCACGGGCTAACTTGGTCATTCCTTGACCGATTTGAAAAATTTTTGATTTTGAGAGAATCTACATGAAAAAGTGAAGGTCGTGACGGAGCTTGATTTAAAATATTGTCAAAAATAAAATTTTTGGGGTCAAAAGAAAATTGTCTATGGGAATATCCATTATAAAAAAGTCACGCGCTTTTTTGAAAATTTTTTATTCGAAAATAATTAATCGAATTTTATTTTAAATTATTTAATTTGATATTAATTTAATACAATTTAACAATAATAAATCGTTTTTAACAATAAATAAAAATACAAAAAATAATTAGGTAAGTTTCACGCATAAAAATAGTAAAAAAAAACAAAATTCGCTCGAAGGTCACGTCACTTTTTTTCTTAGCGATTTATTCTAATTTCGATTTAATTTTCTAAATTAAGCATTAATTTTGAATAATTTATCAAGATTTTTATTTTTAAAAACCATCTCTATGGTCGTAGTTATAAAGAGAAAATAGCATTCATCCAAATTATAAAGTAGTTAACTTGTGATGAGCGAACATGTCTTTTACTATGGCTTAATCTGCTTATGTTTTTTTAACATCTAGAATAAGAGCAATGCCTCCCTCCCATAAGAAGGCGACAATTCGGTCGCAGGACAAATGACGCTTTACGGCAGCAGTTATCAAGGGCTAAGTTGTCGATATTGGAAACATAGAATTTGCACTAGGGTTATCTTATGTTGCCTTCTCAAGGGTTAGGAGTCTTGAAGGATTATTTATTTCTCCATCGTTCCCCCTTGAAAGACTACTCAAAATCAATGATAAGAAAGGATTACCTTCCAAACGTCGAGAACTGCAACGCTTGATTTCATTGTCTTAACTTTAAACATTTCTTTAAAATAAATTCATTTGTCTTATATTTAAATAATTGTTAAATGAATTTCTCTTTTTGTATATAAAAGATTTCAAGAACCTCATTTTAGAAAATTATCCATTCGTTGAAAAGTTATGTTTTCAATTTCCCGATGAAATTCTCTTGTACATTAGTATTGAAGATATTTTAAGTACCTCATTTTAGAAAATTATCAAAATCTATCCCGTCGTTAAAAAGTTATGCTGTTGATTTCCGGATGAATTTTTTTTGTGCATTTGTATCAAAGAGATTTCAAATACCTCATTATAGAAAATTATCAAAATCTATCCCGTCGTTAAAAAGTTATTGTCACAGACTAAATTTTATTTAGAAAATTTTAGTAAATCGCTTCGCTCTAATATGTGCTGCAGCGAAGCAAAATGCGAGCGACTGCGGCGACCTAGTTTATTTTATTTTTTCTTTTTCCCACGCTTTAAGTGCGGTTTTTAGTTCGGTTCTTCGTATTTTTTTTTAAAATTGTAAAAACTAAAATAAACTGGCACACATCTTAAACTTTTGGCTTATTGCCACTTTAGATGAAAAAGAAGAAGGAAAAAACAATATCCATGATATAACGACTTTGGCAACTGTCATATTTACATTTTGAAACCCTATAAGAAGATAAAACGAACTGTTTCTACATTTATCTTTATCAAAATGGAGGAAAACGAACTTAAAACTGGACAAATCGATGACAATATCACCTTTCAATCTGAGCAAGTAAGTGAATGCAATCAAACCAATACTAATATTGATGGACATCAAAAGCAATCATCCAAGATTAATCTTGAAACATCAAATCCAGCTGGATTTATTAAGTCAGAAGTTGGTAACGAAATTTGCTTTGTTTTCCGGGGAAAGAATAGTATAAATCTTCAAGATGATGCTTTTGAAGAAGAAAATACAAAGCTTATAAAATTAGAAAACAATCTCTTGAACGATAAATGTAATAATCAAACAGTTCAAAGTGTAAAAAGCCCAATTATAATATTAAAAACAATCAATTTTATTTGTAATATTTGCAAATGTACTCTTGATAGACACAACCGAATAAAAACTGCAATAGATAACCACAATAAGGCGAACTTAGTGTGTTTAGAATGCAGAAAACAACAAAGAAAGATATCAACAGTGACTGATACTCGAAAGAAGATTTCGGATGAAAAAATTAAGATTAAAAAAAATCGACAAACACGAAAATTTAAATGCAGCGAGTGCGATCACAACAGTTCAAGGAAATCAAATTTACAAAAGCATATCGATGGAGTTCACCGGAAATTACGAAAATTTAAATGCAGCGAGTGCTATTATGGTAATTCATATAAAGGAAATTTACAAAAGCATATCGATGGAGTTCACCGGAAAATAAGAAAATTTAAATGCAGCGAGTGCGATTACAGCAGTTCAAGCAAATCAAATATACAAATGCATATCGATGGAGTGCATCGGAAAATACGAAAATTTAAATGCAGCGAGTGCGATTACAGTAGTTCAATCAAAGCAGATTTACAAAGGCATATCAATGGAGTGCATCGGAAAATACGAAATTTTAAATGCAGCGAGTGCGATTACAGTAGTTTGAGCAACTCAGATTTACAGAGGCATATTGATGGAGTTCATCGAAAGATAAGAACATTTAAATGCGATGAATGCGATCACAGTAGTTCAAGCAAAACAGATTTACAAAAGCATATCGATGGAGTTCACCGGAAAATAAGAAAATTTAAATGCAGCGAATGCGATCACAGCAGTTCAAGAAAATCAAATTTACAAATGCATATCGATGAAGTTCATCGGAAAATACGAAAATTTAAATGCAGCGAGTGCGATTACAGCAGTTCAAGCAAATCAAATATACAAATGCATATCGATGGAGTGCATCGGAAAATACGAAAATTTAAATGCAGCGAGTGCGATTACAGTAGTTCAATCAAAGCAGATTTACAAAGGCATATCAATGGAGTGCATCGGAAAATACGAAATTTTAAATGCAGCGAGTGCGATTACAGTAGTTTGAGCAACTCAGATTTACAGAGGCATATTGATGGAGTTCATCGAAAGATAAGAACATTTAAATGCGATGAATGCGATCACAGTAGTTCAAGCAAAACAGATTTACAAAAGCATATCGATGGAGTTCACCGGAAAATAAGAAAATTTAAATGCAGCGAATGCGATCACAGCAGTTCAAGAAAATCAAATTTACAAAAGCATATCGATGGAGTTCACCGGAAAATAAGAAAATTTAAATGCAGCGAATGCGATCACAGTAGTTCAAGCAAATCAAATTTACAAATGCATATCGATGGAGTTCACCGGAAAATAAGAAAATTTAAATGCAGTGAGTGCGATCACTGTTGTTTAAGCAAAGTACATTTACAAAGGCATATTAATGGAGTTCATCGAAAGATAAGAACATTTAAATGCGATGAGTGCGATCACAGTAGTTCAAGCAAAGTACATTTACAAAGGCATATCGATGGAGTTCACCGGAAAATAAGAAAATTTAAATGCAGCGAATGCGATCACAGCAGTTCAAGAAAATCAAATTTACAAATGCATATCGATGAAGTTCATCGGAAAATACGAAAATTTAAATGCAGCGAGTGCGATTACAGCAGTTCAAGCAAATCAAATATACAAATGCATATCGATGGAGTGCATCGGAAAATACGAAAATTTAAATGCAGCGAGTGCGATTACAGTAGTTCAATCAAAGCAGATTTACAAAGGCATATCAATGGAGTGCATCGGAAAATACGAAATTTTAAATGCAGCGAGTGCGATTACAGTAGTTTGAGCAACTCAGATTTACAGAGGCATATTGATGGAGTTCATCGAAAGATAAGAACATTTAAATGCGATGAATGCGATCACAGTAGTTCAAGCAAAACAGATTTACAAAAGCATATCGATGGAGTTCACCGGAAAATAAGAAAATTTAAATGCAGCGAATGCGATCACAGCAGTTCAAGAAAATCAAATTTACAAAAGCATATCGATGGAGTTCACCGGAAAATAAGAAAATTTAAATGCAGCGAATGCGATCACAGTAGTTCAAGCAAATCAAATTTACAAATGCATATCGATGGAGTTCACCGGAAAATAAGAAAATTTAAATGCAGTGAGTGCGATCACTGTTGTTTAAGCAAAGTACATTTACAAAGGCATATTGATGGAGTTCATCGAAAGATAAGAACATTTAAATGCGATGAGTGCGATCACAGTAGTTCAAGCAAAGTACATTTACAAAGGCATATCGATGGAGTTCACCGGAAAATACGAAAATTTAAATGCAGCGAGTGCGATCACAGTAGTTCAGGCAAAGCAGATTTACAAAAGCATATCGATGGAGTTCACCGGAAAATACGAAAATTTAAATGCAGCGAGTGCGATCACAGTAGTTCAAGCAAAGTACATTTACAAAGGCATATCGATGGAATTCACCGGAAAATACGAAATTTAAATGCAGCGAGTGCGATCACAGTAGTTCAAGCAAAGCAGATTTACAAAACCATATCGATGGAGTGCATCGGAAATTCCGGATCACAAAAATCTCCGTTGTAAAAAGTTTGACAATATGTCAACATTTAAATTTGACGATATTGAGTTATAATTAAACGATAGGGACAGATTGAATTTCTGTTTATTTTGACAAAAAATCCATCCGTCCAACGTATTTCATTTATAAATCTTAATAAATCTTTTTTTTATTGGTTAATTAATTAATATTGTAATATTGAGCAAGTTATCCAATTTCACATTGTGTGTATTTAATGACGCAGTTAAGTTTTAAAACGGAGCATATTTAATGGCCAGATAACACCTTCTATTACACGCACTGCGCACTAGTTGCCAATCGTTTGGGATAATTATTTTTCTCGTTAAAAACATTTAAATTACGATTAAACTGTCATTTTAGATTTAGTAACCTAACCTAACCTAAATAATTAATAACATGATTTAAAGTAGAGTGACTTTAGTTAAGAATATTAGTAAATAATACTAGTAATGTAAGATAGTACCCTATATAAAAGGTAGCTTATAAATTTGAGAAATTTGAAGAGAATTACATCGCTCTAAAGTTTAACGAAAAATATCCTTTTATTCAAGTTGGGTAATGCATATGATCATAAAATAAGTATTTATAATAAAGTTAACCAACTAACTAGGCTAAGTACCGTCCCTTTTAAGTACTATATTTTATTGTTTTATCAATTAGGTTATGTTAGGCAATGGAAGTAATGTGCGTATTGTAATTTTAATAATGTATATGTAAAAATAATATTAGGTATTTAAATTAAATAATTATGTGCTATTCTATAAAAATGAAATATCTACTAATCACTCTTAGGTTTATTTGGTAAAGTAGGTCGCTATGCCCTGCAGGCAGGCTTTGAGAGTTCCACTTCCCTCAGTTAACAAAAAAACAGTATAACTGGATATTTACAGATAATCCTATTTTTCTAAAGGTATCTTTTGGAACCTTAACTTTGATTAATAACTTCTATACGAACTACTTTCACTTTTCAGGATATTTTTCTTTTATTTGTTTAAAATGTGCCCTTTTCGAACTGAACACAAATTTCCCATTTTCTTACCCTTTTCCAAATAAAGATACAGATTTCATATTTTTTGTATAATAATTTGAAATAATGAATTTTATTCAGTTTATATTTCTATGTTTGTATCATATTAGTATGTAAAGTAGAGCTTTCAGGATGAAATAAGCTAACATAATGAAAGTCAGTATTGTCAAATATAAACTAAAACAACTAATTGTCATCATCATCATCAACAGCATCATCGAGAGCATCATCATCAGTAGTGGGCCACATAAACGAGTTTTAATGATCATCCCGTTTATAATCAATAAGTTGTTTAAGGTCATTCATTGTTTTTTATATTTATCGAAACTTTATTATAAGGACAGAAATGCACCGACTGCATATTTCCACTCATTAAGAAGAAAAATGTTTCTTTATTGAAAAATGTAAAACTATAATAAATAATCGGTTAAAGGGAGTGTGCTCAGCTACCCTCCCTTCTGAGAGAGGAGGTCTCGTTTTATTATATTATGATATATAATTTACTCTTAACGTGAAACATATTATTTTTATTTACTGTGAATTGTAATCCTCATATTCTCTTATGTAACATATACAAAACTAAATGTATGACCAGCATAGAAAACTATATAAAAACATAACTAAGTGTTCGCAGTTGGCAACTCTAGCAGCCATTGTCGACACCTAGTCCTGAAGGAGGCAAGTCGTTCCAGATCTTCGATATGTCCTGCAACAATACCAGGATGAGATTTTCTAAACATAAATTGGAAAACTCGGAGATCGTTTTTTCCATACGAGTCGGTTGATAACATTTTCTTTTTATTAATGAATAAAATAAAGTAAAATATATAAAAAATCTTGTTTAATTGTGAAGTCCTCCTTTATTTTAGAAAAACCCTTCTTTTTCCAAATAGTCATCTGGCAACCCTATCGCAGTGTTGCCAGGCCGTGATTGATAGAATAGCGTTTATGTTGGTACCTGTCTACTATCTCAAACTATTTACTTAAAGGTATATTTTATGATCCAAACCTACAACAGATTTTGTCCCGTTTTATATATTAAATCTTTATGTTGGCCCAATAATCAGTAAAAACCTGTGAATTAATAATAAAAAATAAATCGCGCCTGGTAAGAAAGTAATCTGTGTTCGTCTGTGAATGAAAATTAAATATAATTATATTGATATAATATCATTTATTTATTTTGATTCCAATTAATAAATGTCACATACTTGATGATCTAAGCGAAATTGACTTCAAGTACGACAATATAAAAGATTTGAGCAAAAATCGATTCTTATGTGTTCACAAAATAATAATTCTACATGGAATAAAGTAAAATAAAGGAGGAGAATTGATTGGTGAGATTTTAATCAAATGATTCATTATTTTTTTTTCAAATACCCAAGTATTTCTCTTATATAATTGAGGTTCGGGTTATATTTAGTTCTGTGTTTTTTTCAATACATAACAATGTTGTTGGCTGAAAAATCATGTTTTAACAATGGTCTTTTGACACCAAGGACGCGCCATGTGAATCATGTGAAAATTGCCTCAATCATGCTGCTGGATAAAAAAACGACAAAGAACATCCTAAAGTGATTAATGCCTTTTTGTATTGTAATTTATGGAATTTTATTTCACAAGTAATTTGTTACTTATTTTTGTTATTGTAGCTACTAATTACTAGTACTAATTTGTATTTGTATTTGTGTTTGTATTTGTAGTACTAATTATAAAATTGTATTGTTACAAAATATTATTACAGAAATTACCATTTTTTCTAGGAAATTCTTTAAGGGAGTGAAAAGGCGGCCTAAAATAAGTATAGTACCAGTTTTAAAATGCAAGTCGAGGTTTTTTTAAATATTTATTTAACCTTCAATGAAAAACTTTGTTCGGGGTTATTTCATTCACCAGTGTATTATTTAACAATTCCTATATAATCGTCCGTCTCACTTATTCTCACTAAAAAAGTGTGCAAGTGCGAGATGGCAATGACCCGGCTGTATTATATGCTTACTTCTAATTCTTTATCTAATTCTGAACAATATTTTATCTAAATTGCATTAATTGATCCATAGAGACAATGATTGATTAGTTAGTTCGTGACTTCTAACTAACAAGGTTAAATTGGATGAAACATATAAATAATTATCTATAATTGATAAAATCTGTCAAAAAGCTGGCAACACTGGCCGGACGATGCGCTCCTGCTAATTATTTGTTTAAACTTGTGCATCCTAGCTCAAACCAGCGTTTATTTAATGTGTAAAAAGTTGTTACTCTTCTTGAGTGAAACGATAAATAATTTTCCAAAAATATTCAAGTATTTCGATTAGTGCCCCAATCGCTCCAGGTCATTAACGCCCACTTACACCGAGAAACGGGATGCTCATGAGGATGGCATAGCTACTATCCTTCAAGAACCACAGCTAAGATCCAAGGATCGCCAACAAACTGCATCGACCAGCGCTCAAGAGCTTGAACAACTAAAAGCTGAACTCTCGTCCAAATTGGAAACCTCACACTTGGAGATCATGACCAAAGTGGATCAACTAATGTGTATCACAAATGCCGTACAGAAGAAGAACGATGAGGTAACGGTAAATATGAGGAGCTCTTAAACAAATTTGGGGAATTGGAGGCCGTTAAGCCGAAGGTTGCTAAACTGGAAATCATCAATAAAGAAGTAACTCAAAAAATTGAATACCTTGAATTTAAATTTGATGAAGATTTGCAAAAAAGCAAAGCCAATAAATTGGAAATAGGCGGCATTCCGTTCTACCCGAGCGAAAATCTGTCTTCAATTATAAGTAAAATTGGCTCGACTATTGGCTATAATATTTCCCAACAAGATGTGGTCATCGAAGAGACCTCACGCTCACGTTTGCCCGGCCAGAGCGAATAATTCAAGTCTTCAAGTTCAGGTCTTCAAGCACTCGCAATACCTACCTCAAGTTTAATATATTAATAACTAGATTAGTATTTATTTTAAGAGTGTTTCTTTAACATGTTGCTTATTTTCTAAAAAAATACTCGTATAAACATATTTCAAAACTCTACCTAACTAGGCAGCGCCCTACTAAGGTAGGCTTTATTTGTTGTAGATTATTAAATGTTTTTGATTTAAAACTTAAAATAAATTTAAAATAATATCATATTAGCCTAATTTGGACGTTTCGAACAAAACAAGATATTTAGATTAATAAATAAACCTGTGTCTTTCGAAGCGAACGATAAAGTTTGAAAGTTCACCCCTTACAAAAAATAACCCTTAATGTCTAGTAAAATATTAAACAAAGGAACAAACTAAAGGTTTCTTATATTAAAAGGTACCTTTGAGATAAAGGGAGAGTTCTATATAAGATTTTATTCAGACATATTTAGTGACATTTTAGTAGATTCTACGAAGATATAAGATTATGTCTAATAATAAATATTGTCTAGAATTATTACAAATTAATTTTAAGCGTTTCAAAAACATTATTTTAAATCTGTAGGATTTAAATGTCCGCTTCATGTCAAAAGGTAATCAAATTTAAGGTAGATTTTATAGGATAGGTATTTATTAAACAGAGTCAAACCAGAAAGGCCTCGAATTTTGATTACAAATAATCTAAAACTAAAATTATACTTTATTATACTGATTTGAAGTCCTTATAATACATTTTTCTGCTTTTATTTTATTATTATTTTAGATGCTAAATTTAAAAATATTTATACTAAAATGAGCGTAAAAAACGACATATTGAAAGAAGTGAATTTCATTTTATTGGCCAAAACACGTCATGAAATGCCCTTTGAAATGCCCTGTAGTACCACACTCCCTGAAGATGGGTTTTTCCACTTCCGATGGACTGATCAATACGATTCTGCAAATACACTTTACTTGAACCTTTGTAATTGCAACCTTTATAAATATTATGCTGTCCAGCACTTTATCAAATAATTAAAAACTTATTCAAAATTTTTCAATATTGTCAAAGATTGGGCCATTTATCTTTTCAGGCGATTTGCCGCTATTAAAAAACAATCATCAAATATAAGTTATATGTATATATATAGATAGACGAGTTATTTTTTTTTAATTTTAACCAGGTTATTTTTTTTTAACCAGTTTAGACAGGGCCCCCCATTTCATGTTTGCACTGGGCCCTTGGTTACGTAGCTACGCGACTGTGTCCTATCTCACTATTCTTCATTATAGGTAAACAAACCAAGAGCTGGTAGGATATTGCAAAGTTAAAAAAGGCCGACTTCATTGTCTTGGCATTTTTGGTTTATTAATCAGTATTGGATTTTTAAAGTTTTATCTTTTATGATATGAAGGTGTTTCTGTAAGTCGTAATTCCGTGGCCATAATAGATTCAATTAGTGCAAAGTAAAGCATTCTGAACTACTTATATTTTAAAATACACTTAAGTTGGTGACATTTTACGATATTTAAACGCAGTTTATCGCATAATGAATCTTTATGAGGCCCCAATTTGAACCGTTCATCGTTCGTGATCGGGTTATAAGCGCACTTGACACTTTCTGTGGTTTGAGTGACATTCTTCTCGGTGAAACTTTACGGTCAGTCGATTGCGATAACCTGCAGATATGCATTAATTATAAGACCATTGTTGGACGAGTATTTCATTGAAGTCCCTTTGAAACACAGCCAATGCTTCATCGATGTTCCTATGAGCTCAAGAAGGTTGAAAGTAGATGAAGCGCCCCATTAGTTAACGATTTCCCCCCCCCCCCCCCCCGTTGGCTCTCGACCAGTGGCGTAGAGAAATACATATTGAGGATGTTACATATATTTTGCAATAAGTTCGTCAGTCAATGAGGACTTTTCTACCCGCCGAATAGTTGCAATGAAATATTTAATGAAAGTCAAGAAGTATTTTAGTTCAGAGTTAGGGTTCGAATGTCATTGCTGGGAAGAACCGCAAAGAAACCCAACGAGATTTTTTTTATTATTATCGTTGACTTTTTATACAAATAATGCAATTTTACACTTATATAAAAGTAAACATTATTAATACAAGTAATATTACCAATAAAATAATATGTTAGCTATTTCAATTTAAGTAATGTTAAGTTTTTATAGAAATAGGTAGTTAAATTGATGGTAGATGCAATAAGCTAATTAACATGGCGTAAAGGGTTCTTGTTGAATTAAGAGTTTCTATCAGATATCCATGGTGGGAAGCGGCCCATAAACTAGAAAATAAAAATAAAGTATCTAAATTTTGAATCTGCTTAAGTCATTATTAAAATGCGTTCAAACTAAGTACTTTACTCTTCGTGGCAAGGATATACCTGTCTCTTTCTCACCCGCAAATATTCCACGTATCGCTCTTCCGCACCAAACCCCCTCTGTACTTGTCGGCCCATAAACCGTGTCACCAGCGAAACTCACCATCGCCGGTTGCAGCATCTGGACTCATCAGTGCGCCTGTCAACTGAAGGTTACCCAACTCCTTTCTGGTTAGATATAATCCAAACCTATATACCACTTACCAATAGTCGAGTTTGTCACTTCGTATTTGTAAGCGAAATAGTTAGTCAAAACCACGAAAAGAATTTTGATAAACAATGATATTTTGCAATTAATTTTCACACATATTTTACATATATGCTATATGTATATATTTAATTAAAAAGGTTACATCATTTATTATATATATTTATGTACCCAGGTTTAACGATTGATAACCGGTTTAAACATATGCTTTATGTAACAAATTGCGTCTAGTCATGACAAAATAATATAAGTTGAAAGGAATATTAAAATATCCTTAATAGCGTATGGAGTTATAATTTATGCGAACACATTTAAAACTTAAAATTAGATAAATATATTCAATTTCGCCTCATAAAATTAATTCTTACTGAATGAATTCAAAATGTTTTGCTTTGAAATCAGTCAAATTCTAAGGTTTATTTGCTCTGTCATTTCTCTGTGCCTTTAAATAAGAAAAAGTATTTTTAGTAGTTTTAATATTAAAAACGGAGTGCAAAGGGCATTAAGTAACTTGAAATATATTTAAAAGCAAAAGACGATTAAATACCGACATATTTAATGCATCTTACACACACGGTAAGCCCTGGGCTTAGCTGGAACATTAAAAAAAAGTTAGATAAAGATAAATAAATAAAAGAAATGTATAAGTACCTAAGTACCTAAGTACCTTTAAATAATATTTTATTTACATATTTCAAAGTTTAACACCGAAAAAATATAGACTAAAAATAGAACATATTTTAATATAAACCCCTCAGTTCTGCGTGTCATACCACCTTTACCACAGGCTTTACCACACTCGAGTTTAGGCGACAAGTCCTTACATTATTCTATTTCTTTAAAGTTATTCGTGGACTCATCGAGAATCCCGTAATAATCGGAGATATTGGTTTCTTTGTTCCGGACCGTTTGACTAGAGCGCGGAAGCACACTTTATTTAAGCCGTTAGCGTGTCGTACCGACCTATACATGTACCTATAGTCGGATTGGAAGAGCAGTCGAATTATTAAATTCCATTTCCGCGGAGTTTGATATCTTTGTCTGTTCGTCCAAAAGGATTAAAAATTTACTTTCTATTACACCTTTGTTCAACGTTAATTATTTATTTGTTATCACATTTGGTAGCATCTAACAATTTTACAATTTATAAAGTTATTTTAACATTCATCTCTCCTAACCAGCTATTAATTAATTTATTTTTTTTTTTCATTTTCTATTTCCCACCCGTTAAGTTCGGTTTTTCGTATTTATTTTTATATTTGTAAAAAGTAAAATGTGTTTCTGGCACCCAGCCTAAGCTTTTGGCTTATTGCCACTTTAGATGAAAAAGAAGATGGAAAAAACAATATCCATGACATAACGACGTAGGCAACTGTCATATTTACATTTTGAAACCCTATAAGAAGATAAAACATACAGTTTATACCTTTATTTTTATCAAAATGGAGGAAAACGAACTTAAAACTGGACAAATCGATGACAATATCACCTTTAAATGTGAGCAAGTAAGTGAATGCAATCAAACCAACACTAATATTGATGGACATCAAAAGCAATCATCCAAGATTAATCTTGAAACATCAAATCCAGCTGGATTTATTAAGTCAGAAGTTGATAACGAAATTTGCTTTGTTTTCCGGGGAAAGAATAGTATAAATCTTCAAGATGATGCTTTTGAAGAAGAAAATACAAAGCTTATAAAATTAGAAACCAATCTCTTGAACGAAAAACGTAATAATCAAACAGTTCAAAGTGTAAAAAGCCCAATTATATTATTAAAAACAATCAATTTTATTTGTAACATTTGCAAATGTACTCTTGATAGACACAGCCGAATAAATACTGCAATAGATAAGCACAATAAGGCGAACTTAGTGTGTTTAGAATGCAGAAAAGAACAAACAAAGAAATTAACCGTGACTGATACTCGAAAGAAGATTTCGGATGAAAAAATTAAGATTAAAAAAAATCTACAAATACGAAAATTTAAATGCAGAGAGTGCGATCACAGTAGTTCAAGCAAAGGAAATTTACAGAGGCATATCGATGGAGTGCATCGGAAAATACGAAAATTTAAATGCAGCGAGTGCGATTTCAGTAGTTTAAGCAAAGCAGATTTACAAAAGCATATCGATGGAGTTCATCGAAAAATAAGAAAATTTAAATGCAGCGAGTGCGATCACAGTAGTTCAAGCAAAGCAGATTTACAAAAGCATATCAATGGAGTTCACCGGAAAATAAGAAAATTTAAATGCAGCGAGTGCGATTACAGTAGTGCAATCAAATCAAATTTACAAACGCATATCGATGGGGTTCATCGAAAAATACGAAAATTTAAATGCAGCGAGTGCGATCACAGTAGTTTAAACACAGCACGTTTAGAAACGCATATCAATGGAGTTCATCGAAAAATACGAAAATTTAAATGCAGTGAGTGCGATCACAGTAGTTCAAGCAAAGCAGATTTACAAAAGCATATCGATGGAGTTCACCGGAAAATAAGAAAATTCAAATGCAGCGAGTGCGATCACAGTAGTGCAATCAAATCAAATTTACAAACGCATATCGATGGAGTGCATCGGAAATTACGAAAATTTAAATGCAGCGAGTGCGATCACAGTAGTTTAAGCAAATCAGATTTACGAAAGCATATCAATGGATTTCATCGAAAAATACGAAAATTTAAATGCAGCTTTAATTAATCGGATCTCAAAAATCTTCGTTGTAAAAAGTTCGACAATAAGCAATATGTCAAAATTTAAATTTGACGATATTGAGTTATAATTAAACGATAGGAACAGATTGAATTTCTGTTTATTTTGACAAAAAAACCAACTGTCAAACGTATTTCATTTATAAATCTTAATAAATTGTTTTTCTTATTGGTTAATTAATTAATATTGTAATATCGAGCAAGTTATCCTATTTCACATTGTGTGTATTTAATGACGCAGTTAAGTTTTAAAACGGAGCATATTTAATGGCCAGATAACACCTTCTATTCCGCGCACTGCGCACTAGTTGCCAATCGTTTGGGCTAATTATTTTTCTCTTTCAAAACATTTTAATTACTATTAAACTGTCATTTTAGATTTAGATAATTATTAACATGATTTAAAGTAGAGTGACTTTAGTTAAGAATATTAGTAAATAATACTAGTAATGTAAGAAAGTACCCTATATAAAAGGAAGCTTATAAATTTAAGAAATTTGAAGAGAATTACATCGCTCTAAAGGTTAACAAAAATATCCTTTTATTTAAGTTGGGTAATGCATATGATCATAAAATAAGTATTTATAATAAAATTAACCAACTAACTAGGCTAAGTATCGTCTCTTTTAAGTACTATATTTTATTGTTTTTTGAATTAGGTTATGTTAGGCAATGGAAGTAATGTGCGTATTGTAATTTTAATAATGTTATAGTAAAAATAATATTAGGTATTTAAATTAAATAATTATGTGCTATTCTATAAAAATGAAATGTCTACTATTCAATCTTAGGTATATTTGGGAAAGTAGGTCGCTATGCCCTGCAGGCAGGCTTTGAGAGTTCCACTTCCCTCAGTTAACAAAAAAACAATATAACTGGATATTTACAGATAATCCTTTTGTTCTAAAGGTATCTTTTGGAATCTTAACTTTGATTAATAATTTCTATACGAACTACTTTCACTTTTCAGGATAGTTTTCTTTTATTACTTTAAAATGTGCCCTTTTCGAACTGAACACAAATTTCCCATTTTCTTACCCTTTTCCAAATTAAGATTACAGATTTCATATTTTTTGTATAATAATTTGAAATAATGAATTTTATTCAGTTTATATTTCTATGTTTGTATCATATTAGTATGTAAAGTAGAGCTTTCAGGATGAAATAAGCTAACATAATGAGGGTCAGTATTGTCAAATATAAACTAAAACAACTAATTGTCATCATCATCATCAACAGCATCATCGAGAGCATCATCATCAGTAGTGGGCCACATAAACGAGTTTTAATGATCATCCCGTTTATAATCAATAAGTTTTTTAAGGTCATTCATTGTTTTTTATATTTATCGAAACTTTATTATAAGGACAGAAATGCACCGACTGCATATTTCCACTCATTAAGAAGGAAAATGTTTCTTTATTGAAAAATGTAAAACTATAATAAATAATCGGTTAAAGGGAGTGTGCTCAGCTACCCTCCTTTCTGAGAGGGAGGTCTCGTTTAATTATATTATGATATATAATTTACTCTTAACGTGAAACATATTATTTTTATTTAAACCTGTTTTTTAAATAAACAAACAAATAAACATTATGTGCCAAATTAAAAATAATATATTTGTCTTCTTTGTCAGCTTGGCTGCGAATATATCGGTCTCTTTCTCGCACCGCGTCACTCATTTTACAGTTCAATAATATTATTTATTTACGTATTTCGACATAAATAGCATAGAAACTATAAATTAATGAAATATTTACAAGTAGTAACGTCTGGCAAAAAAGCAATACCACACCAGGCGGTGGACGAATTCTTAAAAGTTAAGGTCTAAATTTCGCGGTTCCTTTTAACCCAGTATTCAAAACGAAATTTGAAATAAACCTGATTTCATCAAAAATATTCCTCTAGAGATCTCTCTTGTCCCTTAAAATGACATTTCCTCACAATTTATCGGTAATTCGTATTTTTTTTTATAATTGTAAAAACTAAAATAAACTGGCATACATCTTAAACTTTTGGCTTATTGCCACATTAGATGAAAAAGAAGAAGGAAAAACAATATCCATGATATAACGACGTAGGCAACTGTCATATTTACATTTTGAAACCCTATAAGGGGATAAAACAAACTGTTTATACCTTTATCTTTATCAAAATGGAGGAAAACGAACTTAAAACTGGACAAATCGATGACAATATCACCTTTAAATGTGAGCAAGTAAGTGACTGCAATCAAACCAGCACTAATATTGATGGACATCAAAAGCAATCATCCAAGATTAATCTTGAAACATCAAATCCAGCTGGATTTATTAAGTCAGAAGTTGATAACGAAATTTGTTTTGTTTTCCGGGGAAAGAATAGTATAAATCTTCAAGATGATGCTTTTGAAGAAGAAAATACAAAGCTTATAAAATTAGAAACCAATCTCTTGAACGATCAATGTAATAATCAAACAGTCCAAAGTGTAACAAGCCCAATTATATTATTAAAAACAATCAATTTTATTTGTAACATTTGCAAATGTACTCTTGATAGACACAGCCGAATAAATACTGCAATAGATAAACACAATGGGGCGAACTTAGTGTGTTTAGAATGCAGAAAACAACAAACAAAGAAATTAACAGTGACTGATACTCGAAAGAAGATTTCGGATGAAAAAATTAAGATTAAAAAAAATCGACAAATACGAAAATTTAAATGCAGCGAGTGCGATCACAGTAGTGCAATCAAATCAAATTTACAAAAGCATATCGATGGAGTTCACCGGAAAATAAGAAAATTTAAATGCAGCGAGTGCGATCACAGTAGTGCAATCAAATCAAATTTACAATCGCATATCGATGGAGTTCACCGGAAAATAAGAAAATTTAAATGCAGAGAGTGCGATCACAGTAGTTCAAGCAAAGGAGATTTACGAAAGCATATTGATGCAGTTCATCGAAAGATAAGAACATTTAAATGCAGCGAGTGCTATTACAGCAGTTCAAGCAAATCAAATTTAAAAATGCATATCGATGGAGTGCATCGGAAAATACGAAAATTTAAATGCAGCGAGTGCTATTATGGTAATTCATATAAAGGAAATTTACAAAAGCATATCGATACTGTTCATCGGAAAATAAGAAAATTTAAATGCAGCGAGTGCGATCACAGTAGTTTAAGCAAAGCACATTTACAAAAGCATATCAATGGAGTTCATCGAAAAATACGAAAATTTAAATGCAGCTTTAATTAATCGGACCACAAAAATCTCCGTTGTAAAAAGTTCGACAATAAGCAATATTGCAAAATTTAAATTTGACGATATTGAGTTATAATTAAACGATAGGGACAGATTGAATTTCTGTTTATTTTGACAAAAAAAACCAACCGTCAAACGTATTTCATTTATAAATCTTAATAAATCGCTTTTGCTTATTGGTTAATTAATTAATTTTGTAATATCGAGCAAGTTATCCTATTTCACATTGTGTGTATTTAATGAAGCAGTTAAGTTTTAAAACGGAGCATATTTAATGGCCCGATAACACCTTCTATTCCACGCACTGCGCACTAGTTGCCAATCGTTTGGGCTAATTATTTTTCTCGTTAAAAACATTTAAATTACTATTAAACTGTCATTTTAGATTTAGATAATTAATAACATAATTTAAAGTAGAGTGATTTTAGTTAAGAATATTAGTAAATAATACTAGTAATGTAAGAAAGTACCCTATATTAAAGGGTAGCTTATAAATTTGAGAAATTTGAAGAAAATTACATCGCTCTAAAGGTTAAAGAAAAATATGCTTTTATTCAAATTGGTTAATGCATATGATCATAAAATAAGTATTTATAATAAAGTTAACCAACTAACTAGGCTAAGTACCGTCTCTTTTAAGTACTATATTATATTGTTTTATGAATTAGGTTATGTTAGGCAATGGAAGTTATGTGCGTATTGTAATTTTAATAATGTATAAGTAAAAGTAATATTAGGTATTTAAATTAAATAATTAAGTGCTATTCTATAAAAATGAAATCTCTACTATTCAATCTTAGGTATATTTGGGAAAGTAGGTCGCTATGCCCTGCAGGCAGGCTTTGAGAGTTCCACTTCCCTCAGTTAACAAAAAAATAGTATAACTGGATATTTACAGATAATCCTTTTTTTCTGAAGGTATCTTTTGGAACCTTAACTTTGAATAATAATTTCTATACGAACTACTTTCACTTTTCAGGATATTTTTCTTTTATTTCTTTAAAATGTGCCCTTTTCGAACTGAACACAAATTTCCCATTTTCTTACTCTTTTCCATATGAAGATTACAGATTTCATATTTTTTGTATAATAATTTGAAATATTGAATTTTATTCAGTTTATATTTCTATGTTTGTATCATATTAGTATGTAAAGTAGAGCTTTCAGGATGAAATAAGCTAACATAATGAAAGTCAGTATTGTCAAATATAAACTAAAACAACTAATTGTCATCATCATCATCAGTAGTGGGCCACATAAACGAGTTTTAATGATCATCCCGTTTATAATCAATAAGGTTTTTAAGGACATTCATTGTTTTTTATATTTATCGAAACTTTATTATAAGGACAGAAATGCACCTTTTGCTCATTGGCTAATATTCCCACTCATTAAGAAGGAAAATGTTTCTTTATTGAAAAATGTAAAACTATAATAAATAATCGGTTAAAGGGAGTGTGCTCAGCTACCCTCCCTTCTGAGAGAGGAGGTCTCGTTTTATTATATTATGATATATAATTTACTCTTAACGTGAAACATATTATTTTTATTTACTGTGAATTGTAATCCTCATATTCTCTTATGTAACTAAGTGTTCGCAGTTGGCAACTCTAGCAGCCATTGTCGACACCTAGTCCTGAAGGAGGCAAGTCGTTCCAGGTCTTCGATATGTCCTGCAACAATACCAGGATGAGATTTTCTAAATATAAATTGGAAAACTCGGAGATCGTTTTTTCCATAAGAGTCGGTTGATAACATTTTCTTTTTATGTATGAATAAAATAAAGTAAAATATATAAAAAATCTTGTTTAATTGTGAAGTCCTCCTTTTTTTTTAGAAAAATTCCTCTTTTCCAAATAGTCATCTGGCAACCCTATCGCAGTGTTGCAAGGCCGTGATTGATAGTACAGCGTTTATCTTGGTACCTGTATACTATGTCAAACTATTTACTTAAAGGTATATTTTATGATCCAAATCTACAACAGATTTCGTCCAGTTTTATATATTAAATCTTTATGTTGGCCCAATAATCAGTAAAAACCTGTAAATTAATAATAAAAAATAAAGTGCGCCTGGTAAGAAAATAATCTGTGTTCGTCTGTGAATGAAAATTAAAATGAAATTAAATATATGAATATTGATATAATATTATTTATTTATTTTGATTCCAATTAATAAATGTCATATACTTGATGATCAAAGCGAAATTGACTTCAAGTACGAAAATATAAAAGATTTGAGCAAAAATCGATTCTTATGTGTTCACAAAATAATAATTCCACATGGAATGAAGTAAAGTAAAGGAGGAGAATTGATTGGTGAGATTTTAATCAAATGATTCATTATTTTTTTTTCAAATACCCAAGTATTATCTTATATAATTGAGGTTCGGGTTATATTTAGTTCTGTGTTTTTTTTTTTAATACATAACAATGTTGTTGGCTGAAATATCATGTTTTAACAATGGTCTTTTGACACCAAGGACGCGCCATGTGAATCATGCTGATTTTCCTCAATCATGCTGCCGGATAAATAAACGACAAAGAACATCCTAAAGGGATTAATGCCTTTTTGTCTTGTAATTTATGGAATTTTATTTCACAAGTAATTTGTTACTTATTTTTGTTATTGTAGCTTAAAAAGTATTAATTATAAAATTGTATTGTTACAAAATATTATTAAACGAGCGAACGTCAGTAATTATTATTTCTTCTAGAAAAACGTTTGTGGTCCTTATATTATAATGAAAAATATAGAATAAGAAAAAAGAATATTATGACACCATGAATAACTTGTCTCAGAATGATTAAACAATCTTGAAGGGAATGAAAAGGCGGCCTAAAATATGTATAGTACCAGTTTTAAAATGCAAGTCGAGGTTTTTTTAAATATTTATTTAACCTTCAATGAAAAACTTTGTTCGGGGTTATTTCATTCACCAGTGTATTCTTTAACAATTCCTATATAATCGTCCGTCTCACTTATTCTCATTAAAAAAGTGTGCAAGTGCGAGATGGCAATGGCAATTATATGCTTACTTCTAATTCTTTACCTAATTCTGCTCAATATTTTATCTAAATTGTATCAATTGAACCATAGAGGCAGAGATTGATTCCTTAAAAATAATTAAATCCTAAAAAAATATAAAACCAAACATAACAGTGATGATCTTGGTTTATTTAAATTATATAGTTTATATGTATATAGGGTAGTGGTTTACTTTTTCGACTTTGACAAATTCAATACACTCTTCAAATTTCATATCGCAAGCAAACCATTCATTTTAATAATTTGCCAAGAACTTTACTAAAATACTTTTTAGTCTGCTAGCCTTAGAGTTTTTAGTTTCCTATTTTAAGTACAAAATAAATTTAAATTAATATCATATTAGCCTAATTTGGACGTTTCGAACAAAACAAGACATTTAGATTAATAAATATGTTTGTGTCTTACGAAGCGAACGATAAAGGTATAAAGTTCACCCCTTACAAAAAATAACCCTTAATGTCTAGTAAAATATTAAACAAAGGAACAAACTAAAGGTCCCTTATATTAAAAGGTACCTTTGAGATAAAGGGAGAGTTCTATATAAGGCTTTATTCAGACATATTTAGTGACATTTTTGTAGATTCTACGAAGATATGAGATTATGTCTAATAATAAATATTGTCTAGAATTATTACAAATTAATTTTAAGCGTTTAAAAAACATTATTTGAAATCTGTAGGATTTAAATGTCCGCTTCATGTCAAAAGGTAATCAAATTTAAGGTAGATTTTACAGGATAGGTATTTATTAAACAGAGTCAAACCAGAAAGGCCTCGAATTTTGATTACAAATAATCTAAAACTCAAATTATACTTTATTAAATTATAATTTATTATTTATAGTTTATTAAAGGATTTGAAGTCCTTAAAATACATTTTTCTGCTATTTTTTTTATTATTATTTTATATGCTAAATTTAAAAAGATTTATACTAACATGAGCGTAAAAAACGACATATTGAAAGAAGCGAATTTCGTTTTATTGGCCAAAACACGTCATGAAATGCCCTTTGAAATGCCCTGTAGTACCACACTCCCTGAAGATGGGTTTCTCCACTTCCGATGAACTGATCAATACGATTCTGCAAATACACTTTACTGGAACCTTTGTAATTGCAACCTTTATAAATATTATGCTGTCCAGCACTTTATGAAATAATTAAAAACTTATTCAAAATTTTTCAATATTGTCAAAGATTGTGTCATTTATCTTTTCAGGCGATTTGCCGCTATTAAAAAACAATCATCAAATATAAGTTATATGTATATATATATAGATAGACGAGTTATTTTTTTAAAATTTTAACCAGGTTATTTTTTTTTTAACCAGTTTAGACAGGGCCCCCATTTAATGTTTGCACTGGGCCCTTGGTTACGTAGCTACGCGACTGTGTCCTATCTCACTATTCTTCATTATAGGTAAACAAACCGAGAGCTGGTAGGATATTGCAAAGTTAAAAAAGGCCGACTTCATTGTCTTGGCATTTTTGGTTTATTAATCAGTATTGAATTTTTTAAGTTTTATCTTTTATGACATGAAGATGATTTTGTAAGTCGTAATTCCGTGGCCATAATAGATTCAATTAGTGCAAAGTAAAGCATTCTGAACTACTTATATTTTAAAATACACTTAAGTTGGTGACATTTTACGATATTTAAACGCAGTTTATCGCATAATGAATCTTTATGAGGCCCCAATTCGAACCGTTCATCGATCGTGATCGGGTTATAAGCGCACTTGACACCTTTTCTGTGGTTTGAGTGACATTCTTTTCGGTGAAACTTTACGGTCAGTCGATTAACCTGCAATATATGCATTAATTATAAGACCATTGTTGGACGAGTATTTCATTGAAGTCCCTTTGAAACACAGCCAATGCTTCATCGATGTTCCTATGAGCTCAAGAAGGTTGAAAGTAGATGAAGCGCCCCATTAGTTAACGACTCCCCCCCCCCCCGTTGGCTCTCAACCAGTGGCGTAGAGAATTACATATTGAGGATGTTACATATATTTTGCAATAAGTTCGTCAGTCAATGAGGACTTTTCTACCCGCCGTATAGTTGCAATGAAATATTTAATGAAAGTCAAGAAGTATTTTAGTTCAGAGTTAGGGTTCGAATGTCATTGTTCGAAGAACCGCAAAGAAACCCAACGAGATTTTTTTTATTATTATCGTTGACTTTTTATACAAATAATGCAATTTTACAATTATATAAAAGTAAACATTAATAATACAAGTAATATTACCAATAAAATAATATGTTAGCTATTTCAATTTAAGTAATGTTAAGTTTTTATAGAAATAGGTAGTTAATTTAATGGTAGATGGTAAGTACTAGAACTAAAAATAAAGTACATTTTGATTATGTTTGAGCCATTATTAAAATGCGTTCAAACTAAGTACTTTACTCTTCGTGGCAAGGATATATCTGTCTCTTTCCTACCCACAAATATTCCCCGTCTCGCTCTTCCTCACCAAACCCCCTCTGTACTTGTCGGCCCATAGACCGTGTCACCAGCGAAACTCACCATCGCCGGTTGCACCATCTGGACTCTTCAGTGCGCCTGTCAACTGAAGGTTCCCAACTCCTTTCTGGTTAGATATAATCCAAACCTTTAAACCACTTACCAATAGTCGAGTTTGTCACTTCGTATCTGTAAGCGAAATAGTTAGTCAAAACCACGAAAAGAATTTTGATAAACAATGATATTTTGCAGTTAATTTTCACACATATTTTACATATATGCTATATGTATATATGTAATTAAAAAGGTTACATCATTTATTATATATATTTATGTACCCAGGCTTAACGATTGATAACCGGTTTAAACATATGCTTTATGTAACAAATTGCGTTTAGTCATGACAAAATAATATAAGTTGAAAGGAATATTAAAATATCCTTAATAGCGTATGGAGTTATAATTTATGCGAACACATTTAAAACATAAAATTAGATAAATATATTCAATAACGCCTCATAAAATTAATTCTTACTGAATGAATTAAAAATGTTTTGCTTTGAAATCAGTCAAATTCAAAGGTTTATTTGCTCTGTGCCTTTAAATAAGAAAAAGTATTTTCGGTTTAAATGTAAAACGCTACTAACTGTTTGTAGTTTTAATATTGTAAACGGATTTATATATTTGTAAAAGGTAAAATGTGTTTCTGGCACACAGCCTTTGCTTTTGGCTTATTGCCAGTTTAGATGAAGAAAAAGAAGAAGGAAAAGACAATATTCATGGTATAACGACGTAGGCAACTGTCATATTTACATTTTGAAACCCTATAAGAAGATAAAACAAACTGTTCATACCTTTATCTTTATCAAAATGGAGGAAAACGAACTTAAAACTGGACAAATCGATGACAATATCACCTTTAAATGTGAGCAAGTAAGTGAATGCAATCAAACCAGCACTAATATTGATGGACATCAAAAGCAATCATCCAAGATTAATCTCGAAACATCAAATCCAGCTGGATTTATTAAGTCAGAAGTTGATAACGAAATTTGCTTTGATTTCCGGGGAAAGAATAGTATAAATCTTCAAGATGATGCTTTTGAAGAAGAAAATACAAAGCTTATAAAATTAGAAACCAATCTCTTGAACGATCAATGTAATAATCAAACAGTCCAAAGTGTAAAAAGCCCAATTATATTATTAAAAACAATCAATTTTATTTGTAACATTTGCAAATGTACTCTTGATAGACACAACCGAATAAATACTGCAATAGATAAGCACAAAAGGGCGAACTTAATGTGTTTAGAATGCAGAGAAGAACAAAGAAAGAAATCAACTATGACTGATACTCGAAAGAAGATTACGGATGAACAATTTAAGATTAATAAAAATCGACAAATACGAAAATTTAAATGCAGCGAGTGCGATCACAGTATTTCAAGCATATCAAATTTACGGAGGCATATCGATGGAGTTCATCGGAAAATAACAAAATTTAAATGCAGCGAGTGCGATCACAGCAGTTCAAGAAAATCAAATTTACAAATGCATATCGATGGAGTTCATCGGAAAATAACAACATTTAAATGCAGCGAGTGCGATTACAGTAGTTTAAGCACAGCACGTTTAGAAACGCATATCAATGGAGTTCATCGAAAAATACGAAAATTTAAATGCAGCGAGTGCGATCACAGTAGTTCAAGCAAAGCAGATTTACAAAAGCATATCGATGGAGTTCACCGCAAAATAAGAAAATTTAAATGCGGCGAGTGCAATCACAGTAGTTCAATCAAATCAAATTTACAAATGCATATCGATGGGGTTCATCAAAAAATACATAAATTTAAATGCAGCGAGTGCGATCACAGTAGTTTAAGCACAGCACGTTTAGAAACGCATATCAATGGAGTTCATCGGAAAATAAGAAAATTTAAATGCAGCGAGTGCGATCACAGTAGTTCAAGCAAAGCAGATTTACAAAAGCATATCGATGGAGTTCACCGCAAAATAAGAAAATTTAAATGCGGCGAGTGCAATCACAGTAGTTCAATCAAATCAAATTTACAAATGCATATCGATGGGTTCATCAAAAAATACGTAAATTTAAATGCAGCGAGTGCGATCACAGTAGTTTAACCACAGCACGTTTAGAAACGCATATCAATGGAGTTCATCGGAAAATAAGAAAATTTAAATGCAGCGAGTGCGATCACAGTAGTTCAAGCAAAGCAGATTTACAAAAGCATATCGATGGAGTTCACCGGAAAATAAGAGAATTTAAATGCATCGAGTGCGATCACAGTAGTTCAAGACAAGTACATTTACAAA
Organism: Neomicropteryx cornuta; assembly: GCA_020383195.1. Lineage (NCBI taxonomy): Eukaryota > Metazoa > Arthropoda > Insecta > Lepidoptera > Micropterigidae > Neomicropteryx > Neomicropteryx cornuta. Next base: position 230,730 of record JAHKQU010000031.1, read on the forward strand.
GTCATATTGATGCAGTTCATCGAAAGATAAGAAAATTTAAATGCAGCGAGTGCGATCACAGTAGTTCAAGCAAAGCAGATTTACAAAAGCATATCGATGGAGTGCACCGGAAAATAAGAAAATGACAAAAAAACCATCCGTCAAACTTGCTTATTGGTTAATTAATTAATATTGTAATATCGAGCAAGTTATCCTATTTCGCATTGTGTGTATTTAATGACGCAGTTAAGTTTTAAAACGGAGCATATTTAATGGCCAGATAACACCTTCTATTCCACGCACTGCGCACTAGTTGCCAATCGTTTGGGCTAATTATTTTTCTCGTTAAAAACATTTAAATTACGATTAAACTGTCATTTTAGATTTAGATAATTAATAACATGATTTAAAGTAGAGTGACTTTAGTTAAGAATATTAGTAAATAATACTAGTAATGTAATAAAGTACCCTATAAAAAAGGATGCTTAAAAATTTGAGAAATTTGAAGAGAATTACATCGCTATAAAGGTTAACGAAAAATATCCTTTTATTCAAGTTGGGTAATGCATATGATCATAAAATAAGTATTTATTATAAAGTTAACCAACTAACTAGGCTAAGTACCGTCTCTTTTAAGTACTATATTTTATTGTTTTATGAATTAGGTTATGTTAGGCAATGGAAGTAATGTGCGTATTGTAATTTTAATAATGTATAAGTAAAATTAATATTAGGTAATTAAATTAAATAATTATCTGCAATTCTATAAAAATGAAATGTCAACTATTCAATCTTAGGTATATTTGGGAAAGTAGGTCGCTATGCCCTGCAGGCAGGCTTTGAGAGTTCCACTTCCCTCAGTTAACAAAAAAACAGTATAACTGGATATTTACAGATAATCTTTTTTTCTAAAGGTATCTTTTGGAACCTTAACTTTGATTAATAACTTCTATACGAACTACTTTCACTTTTCAGGATATTTTTCTTTTATTTCTTTAAAATGTGCCCTTTTCGAACTGAACACAAATTTCCCATTTTCTTACCCTTTTCCAAATGAAGTTTACAGACTTCATATTTTTTCTATAATCATTTGAAATTATGAATTTTATTCAGTTTATATTTCTATGTTTGTATCATATTAGTATGTAAAGTAGAGCTTTCAGGATGAAATAAGCTAACATAATGAAAGTCAGTATTGTCAAATGTAAACTAAAATACCATAAAATAACTAATTGTCATCGTCTTCATCAACAGTATCATCGACATCATCATCAGTAGTGGGCCACATAAACGAGTTTTAATGATCATCCCGTTTATAATCAATAAGTTTTTTAAGGTCATTCATTGTTTTTTATATTTATTGAAACTTTATTATAAGGACAGAAATGCACCGACTGCTCATTGGCTAATATTCCCACTCATTAAGAAGGAAAATGTTTCTTTATTGAAAAATGTAAAACTATAATAAATAATCGGTTAAAGGGAGTGTGCTCAGCTACCCTCCCTTCTGAGAGAGGAGGTCTCGTTTTATTATATTATGATATATAATTTACTCTTAACGTGAAACATATTATTTTTATTTTCTGTGAATTGTAATCCTCATATTCTCTTGTAACTAAGTGTTCGCAGTTGGCAACTCTAGCAGCCATTGTCGACACCTAGTCCTGAAGGAAGCAAGTCGTTCCAGATCTTCGATATGTCCTGCAACAATACCAGGATGAGATTTTCTAAATATAAATTGGAAAACTCGGAGATCGTTTTTTCCATACGAGTCGGTTGATAACATTTTCTTTTTATGAATGAATAAAATAAAGTAAAATATATAAAAAATCTTGTTTATTTGTGAAGTCCTCCTTTATTTTAGAAAAACCCTTCTTTTTCGAAATAGTCATCTGACAACCCTATCGCAGTGTTGCCAGGCCGTAATTGATAGAATAGCGTTTATGTTGGCACCTGTCTACTATCTCAAACTATTTACTTAAAGGTATATTTTATGATCCAAAACTACAACAAATTTCGTCCCGTTTTATATATTAAATCTTTATGTTGGCCCAATAATCAGTAAAAACCTGTAAATTAATAATCAAAAATAATGTGCGCCTGGTAAGAAAATAATCTGTGTTCGTCTGTGAATGAAAATTAAAATGAAATTAAATATAATAATATTGATATAATATCATTTATTTATTTTGATTCCGATTAATAAATGTCACATACTTGACGATCAAAACGAAATTGACTTCAAGTACGACAATATAAAAGATTTAAGCAAAAATCGATTCTTATGTGTTCACAAAATAATAATTCAACATGGAATGAAGTAAAGTAAAGGAGGAGAATTGATTGGTGAGATTTTAATCAAATGATTCATTATTTTTTTAAATACCCAAGTATTTCTTTTATATAATTGAGGTTTGGGTTATATTTAGTTCTGTGTTTTTTTTAATACATAACAATGTTGTTGGCTGAAATATCATGTTTTAACAATGGTCTTTTGACACCAAGGACGCGCCATGTGAATCATGCTGATTTTCCTCAATCATGCTGCCGGATAAATAAACGACAAAGAACATCCTAAAGTGATTAATGCCTTTTTACATTGTAATTTATGGAATTTTATTTCACTAAAGTAATTTGGTACTTATTTTTGTTATTGTAGCTTTAAAAGTATTAATTATAAAATTGTATTGTTACAAAATATTATTAAACGAGCGAACGACAGTAATTATTATTTCTTCTAGAAAAACGTTTGTGGTCCTTATATTATAATGAAAAATATAGAATAAGAAAAAAAATTATTATGAAGACATGAATAACTTAAACAAAATGTCTCAGAATGATTAAAAAATCTTGAAGGGAATGAAAAGACGGCTTAAAATATGTGTTGTACCAGTTTTAGAATGCAAGTCGAGGTTTTTTTAAATATTTATTTAACCTTCAATGAAAACCTTTGTTCGGGGTTATTTCATTCACCAGTGTATTATTTAACAATTCCAATATTATCGTCCGTCTCACTTATTCTCATTAAAAAAGCGTGCAAGTGCGAGATGGCAATGCCCCGGCTGTAATATATGCTTACTTCTAATTTTTACCTAATTCTGCTCAATATTTTATCTAAATTGCATTAATTGAACCATAGAGACAATGATTGATTCCTTAGTTCGTGACTTCTAACTAAATAGGTTAAATTAGTTGAAACATATAAATAATTATCTATAATTGATAAAATCTGACAAAAGGCTGGCAACACTGGCCGGACGACGCGCTACTGCTAATTATTTGTTTCTACAGTGTAAATTGTGCATCCTAGCTCAAACCAGCGTTTATTTAATGTGTAAAAAGTTGATGTAGTGATCTGTGAAAAGTTGTTACTCTACTAGAGTGAAACGATAAATAATTTTCCAAAAATATTCAAGTATTTCGATTAGTGCCCCAATCGCTCCAGGTCATTAACGCCCACTTACACCGAGAAACGGGATGCTCACGAGGATGGCATAGCTACTATCCTTCAAGAACCACAGCTAAGATCCAAGGATCGCCAACAAACTGCATCTACCAGCGCTCAAGAGCTTGAACAACTAAAAGCTGAACTCTCGTCCAAATTGGAAACCTCACACTTGGAGATCATGACCAAACTGGATCAACTAATGTGTATCACAAATGCCGTACAGAAGAAGAACGATGAGGTACCGGTAAATATGAGGAGTTCTTAAACGAATTTGGGGAATTGGAGGCCATTAAGCCGAAGGTTGCTAAACTGGAAATCATCAACAAAGAACTAACTCAAAAAATTGAATACCTTGAAGTTAAATTTGATGCAGATTTGCAAAAAAGCAATGCCAATAAATTGGAAATAGGCGGCATTCCGTTCTACCCGAGCGAAAATCTGTCTTCAATTATAAGTAAAATTGGCTCGACTATTGGCTGTAATATTTCCCAACAAGATGTGGTCATCGAAGAGACCTCACGCTCACGTTTGCCCGGCCAGAGCGAATAATTCAAGTCTTCAAGTTCAGGTCTTCAAGCACTCGCAATACCTACCTCAAGTTTAATATATTAATAACTAGATTAGTATTTATTTTAAGAGTGTTTCTTTAACATGTTGCTTATTTTCTAAAAAAATACTCGTATAAACATATTTCAAAACTCTACCTAACTAGGCAGCGCCCGTACTAAGGTAGGCTTTATTTGTTGTAGATTATTAAATGTTTTTGATTTAAAACTTAAAATAACTTTAAAGTAATATCATATTAGCCTAATTTGGACGTTTCGAACAAAACAAGACATTTAGATTAATAAATAAGTCTGTGTCTTACGAAGCGAACGATAAAGGTATAAAGTTCACCCCTTACAAAAAATAACCCTTAATGTCTAGTAAAATATTAAACAGAGGAACAAACTAAAGGTCCCTTATATTAAAAGGTACCTTTGAGATAAAGGGAGAGTTCTCTACAAGACTTTATTCGGACATATTTAGTGACATTTTAGTAGATTCTACGAAGATATGAGATTATGTCTAATAATAAATATTGTCTAGAATTATTACAAATTAATTTTAAGCGTTTAAAAAACATTATTTGAAATCTGTAGGATTTAAATGTCCGCTTCATGTCAAAAGGTAATCAAATTTAAGGTAGATTTTATAGGATAGGTATTTATTAAACAGAGTCAAACCAGAAAGGCCTCGAATTTTGATTACAAATAATTTAAAACTCAAATTATACTTTATTATACTGATTTGAAGTCCTTATAATACACTTTTTTGCTATGTTTTTTTATTATTATTTTATATGCTAAATTTAAAAAGATTTATACTAACATGAGCGTAAAAAACGACATATTGAAAGAAGTGAATTTTATTTTATTGGCCAAAACACGTCATGAAATGCCCTTTGAAATGCCCTGTAGTACCACACTCCCTGAAGATGGGTTTCTCCACTTCCGATGAACTGAATCCATACGATTCTGCAAATACACTTTACTGGAACCTTTGTAATTGCAACCTTTATAAATATTATGCTATCCAGCACTTTATCAAATAATTAAAAACTTATTCAAAATTTTTCAATATTGTCAAAGATTGTGTCATTTATCTTTTCAGGCGATTTGCCGCTATTAAAAAACAATCATCAAATATAAGTTATATGTATATATATAGATAGACGAGTTCTTTTTTTTAATTTTAACCAGGTTATTTTTTTGTAACCAGTTTAGACAGGGCCCCCATTTAATGTTTGCACTGGGCCCTTGGTTACGTAGCTACGCGACTGTGTCCTATCTCACTATTCTTCATTATAGGTAAACAAACCAAGAGCTGGTAGGATATTGCAAAGTTAAAAAAAGCCGACTTCATTGTCTTGGCATTTTTGGTTTATTAATCAGTATTGGATTTTTTAAGTTTTATCTTTGATGATATGAAGATGTTTCTGTAAGTCGTAATTCCGTGGCCATAATAGATTCAATTAGTGCAAAGTAAAGCATTCTGAATTAATTATATTTTAAAATACACTTAAGTTGGTGACATTTTACGATATTTAAATGCAGTTTATCGCATAATGAATCTTTATGAGGCCCCAATTCGAACCGTTCAACGATCGTGATCGGGTTATAAGCGTACTTAACACCTTTTCTGTGGTTTGAGTGACATTCTTCTCGGTGAAACTTTACGGTCAGTCGATTGCGATAACCTGCAGATATGCATTAATTATAAGACCATTGTTGGACGAGTATTTCATTGAAGTCCCTTTGAAACACAGCCAATGCTTCATCGATGTTCCTATGAGCTCAAGAAGGTTGAAAGTAGATGAAGCGCCCCATTAGTTAACGATTTCCCCCCCCCCCCCCCCCCCGTTGGCTCTCGACCAGTGGCGTAGAGAAATACATATTGAGGATGTTACATATATTTTGCAATAAGTTCGTCAGTCAATGAGGACTTTTCTACCCGCCGAATAGTTGCAATGAAATATTTAATGAAAGTCAAGAAGTATTTTAGTTCAGAGTTAGGGTTCGAATGTCATTGCTGGGAAGAACCGCAAAGAAACCCAACGAGATTTTTTTTATTATTATCGTTGACTTTTTATACAAATAATGCAATTTTACACTTATATAAAAGTAAACATTAATAATACAAGTAATATTACCAATAAAATAATATGTTAGCTATTTCAATTTAAGTAATGTTAAGTTTTTATAGAAATAGGTAGTTAAATTGATGGTAGATGCAATAAGCTAATTAACATGGCGTAAAGGGTTCTTGTTGAATTAAGAGTTTCTATCAGATATCCATGGTGGGAAGCGGCCCATAAACTAGAAAATAAAAATAAAGTATCTAAATTTTGAATCTGCTTAAGTCATTATTAAAATGCGTTCAAACTAAGTACTTTACTCTTCGTGGCAAAGATATACCTGTCTCTTTCTCACCCGCAAATATTCCACGTATCGCTCTTCCGCACCAAACCCCCTCTGTACTTGTCGGCCCATAAACCGTGTCACCAGCGAAACTCACCATCGCCGGTTGCAGCATCTGGACTCATCAGTGCGCCTGTCAACTGAAGGTTACCCAACTCCTTTCTGGTTAGATATAATCCAAACCTATATACCACTTACCAATAGTCGAGTTTGTCACTTCGTATTTGTAAGCGAAATAGTTAGTCAAAACCACGAAAAGAATTTTGATAAACAATGATATTTTGCAATTAATTTTCACACATATTTTACATATATGCTATATGTATATATTTAATTAAAAAGGTTACATCATTTATTATATATATTTATGTACCCAGGTTTAACGATTGATAACCGGTTTAAACATATGCTTTATGTAACAAATTGCGTCTAGTCATGACAAAATAATATAAGTTGAAAGGAATATTAAAATATCCTTAATAGCGTATGGAGTTATAATTTATGCGAACACATTTAAAACTTAAAATTAGATAAATATATTCAATTTCGCCTCATAAAATTAATTCTTACTGAATGAATTCAAAATGTTTTGCTTTGAAATCAGTCAAATTCTAAGGTTTATTTGCTCTGTCATTTCTCTGTGCCTTTAAATAAGAAAAAGTATTTTTAGTAGTTTTAATATTAAAAACGGAGTGCAAAGGGCATTAAGTAACTTGAAATATATTTAAAAGCAAAAGACGATTAAATACCGACATATTTAATGCATCTTACACACACGGTAAGCCCTGGGCTTAGCTGGAACATTAAAAAAAAGTTAGATAAAGATAAATAAATAAAAGAAATGTATAAGTACCTAAGTACCTAAGTACCTTTAAATAATATTTTATTTACATATTTCAAAGTTTAACACCGAAAAAATATAGACTAAAAATAGAACATATTTTAATATAAACCCCTCAGTTCTGCGTGTCATACCACCTTTACCACAGGCTTTACCACACTCGAGTTTAGGCGACAAGTCCTTACATTATTCTATTTCTTTAAAGTTATTCGTGGACTCATCGAGAATCCCGTAATAATCGGAGATATTGGTTTCTTTGTTCCGGACCGTTTGACTAGAGCGCGGAAGCACACTTTATTTAAGCCGTTAGCGTGTCGTACCGACCTATACATGTACCTATAGTCGGATTGGAAGAGCAGTCGAATTATTAAATTCCATTTCCGCGGAGTTTGATATCTTTGTCTGTTCGTCCAAAAGGATTAAAAATTTACTTTCTATTACACCTTTGTTCAACGTTAATTATTTATTTGTTATCACATTTGGTAGCATCTAACAATTTTACAATTTATAAAGTTATTTTAACATTCATCTCTCCTAACCAGCTATTAATTAATTTATTTTTTTTTTTCATTTTCTATTTCCCACCCGTTAAGTTCGGTTTTTCGTATTTATTTTTATATTTGTAAAAAGTAAAATGTGTTTCTGGCACCCAGCCTAAGCTTTTGGCTTATTGCCACTTTAGATGAAAAAGAAGATGGAAAAAACAATATCCATGACATAACGACGTAGGCAACTGTCATATTTACATTTTGAAACCCTATAAGAAGATAAAACATACAGTTTATACCTTTATTTTTATCAAAATGGAGGAAAACGAACTTAAAACTGGACAAATCGATGACAATATCACCTTTAAATGTGAGCAAGTAAGTGAGTGCAACCAAACCAGCACTAATATTGATGGACATCAAAAGCAATCATCCAAGATTAATCTTGAAACATCAAATCCAGCTGGATTTATTAAGTCAGAAGTTGATAACGAAATTTGCTTTGATTTCCGGGGAAAGAATAGTATAAATCTTCAAGATGATGCTTTTGAAGAAGAAAATACAAAGCTTATAAAATTAGAAACCAATCTCTTGAACGAAAAACGTAATAATCAAACAGTTCAAAGTGTAAAAAGCCCAATTATATTATTAAAAACAATCAATTTTATTTGTAACATTTGCAAATGTACTCTTGATAGACACAGCCGAATAAATACTGCAATAGATAAGCACAATAGGGCGAACTTAGTGTGTTTAGAATGCAGAAAAGAACAAACAAAGAAATTAACAGTGACTGATACTCGAAAGAAGATTTCGGATGAAAAAATTAAGATTAAAAAAAATCTACAAATACGAAAATTTAAATGCAGAGAGTGCGATCACAGTAGTTCAAGCAAAGGAAATTTACAGAGGCATATCGATGGAGTGCATCGGAAAATACGAAAATTTAAATGCAGCGAGTGCGATTTCAGTAGTTTAAGCAAAGCAGATTTACAAAAGCATATCGATGGAGTTCATCGAAAAATAAGAAAATTTAAATGCAGCGAGTGCGATCACAGTAGTTCAAGCAAAGCAGATTTACAAAAGCATATCAATGGAGTTCACCGGAAAATAAGAAAATTTAAATGCAGCGAGTGCGATTACAGTAGTGCAATCAAATCAAATTTACAAACGCATATCGATGGGGTTCATCGAAAAATACGAAAATTTAAATGCAGCGAGTGCGATCACAGTAGTTTAAACACAGCACGTTTAGAAACGCATATCAATGGAGTTCATCGAAAAATACGAAAATTTAAATGCAGTGAGTGCGATCACAGTAGTTCAAGCAAAGCAGATTTACAAAAGCATATCGATGGAGTTCACCGGAAAATAAGAAAATTCAAATGCAGCGAGTGCGATCACAGTAGTGCAATCAAATCAAATTTACAAACGCATATCGATGGAGTGCATCGGAAATTACGAAAATTTAAATGCAGCGAGTGCGATCACAGTAGTTTAAGCAAATCAGATTTACGAAAGCATATCAATGGATTTCATCGAAAAATACGAAAATTTAAATGCAGCTTTAATTAATCGGATCTCAAAAATCTTCGTTGTAAAAAGTTCGACAATAAGCAATATGTCAAAATTTAAATTTGACGATATTGAGTTATAATTAAACGATAGGAACAGATTGAATTTCTGTTTATTTTGACAAAAAAACCAACTGTCAAACGTATTTCATTTATAAATCTTAATAAATTGTTTTTCTTATTGGTTAATTAATTAATATTGTAATATCGAGCAAGTTATCCTATTTCACATTGTGTGTATTTAATGACGCAGTTAAGTTTTAAAACGGAGCATATTTAATGGCCAGATAACACCTTCTATTCCGCGCACTGCGCACTAGTTGCCAATCGTTTGGGCTAATTATTTTTCTCTTTCAAAACATTTTAATTACTATTAAACTGTCATTTTAGATTTAGATAATTATTAACATGATTTAAAGTAGAGTGACTTTAGTTAAGAATATTAGTAAATAATACTAGTAATGTAAGAAAGTACCCTATATAAAAGGAAGCTTATAAATTTAAGAAATTTGAAGAGAATTACATCGCTCTAAAGGTTAACAAAAATATCCTTTTATTTAAGTTGGGTAATGCATATGATCATAAAATAAGTATTTATAATAAAATTAACCAACTAACTAGGCTAAGTATCGTCTCTTTTAAGTACTATATTTTATTGTTTTTTGAATTAGGTTATGTTAGGCAATGGAAGTAATGTGCGTATTGTAATTTTAATAATGTTATAGTAAAAATAATATTAGGTATTTAAATTAAATAATTATGTGCTATTCTATAAAAATGAAATGTCTACTATTCAATCTTAGGTATATTTGGGAAAGTAGGTCGCTATGCCCTGCAGGCAGGCTTTGAGAGTTCCACTTCCCTCAGTTAACAAAAAAACAATATAACTGGATATTTACAGATAATCCTTTTGTTCTAAAGGTATCTTTTGGAATCTTAACTTTGATTAATAATTTCTATACGAACTACTTTCACTTTTCAGGATAGTTTTCTTTTATTACTTTAAAATGTGCCCTTTTCGAACTGAACACAAATTTCCCATTTTCTTACCCTTTTCCAAATTAAGATTACAGATTTCATATTTTTTGTATAAGAATTTGAAATAATGAATTTTATTCAGTTTATATTTCTATGTTTGTATCATATTAGTATGTAAAGTAGAGCTTTCAGGATGAAATAAGCTAACATAATGAGGGTCAGTATTGTCAAATATAAACTAAAACAACTAATTGTCATCATCATCATCAACAGCATCATCGAGAGCATCATCATCAGTAGTGGGCCACATAAACGAGTTTTAATGATCATCCCGTTTATAATCAATAAGTTTTTTAAGGTCATTCATTGTTTTTTATATTTATCGAAACTTTATTATAAGGACAGAAATGCACCGACTGCATATTTCCACTCATTAAGAAGGAAAATGTTTCTTTATTGAAAAATGTAAAACTATAATAAATAATCGGTTAAAGGGAGTGTGCTCAGCTACCCTCCTTTCTGAGAGGGAGGTCTCGTTTTATTATATTATGATATATAATTTACTCTTAACGTGAAACATATTATTTTTATTTAAACCTGTTTTTTAAATAAACAAACAAATAAACATTATGTGCCAAATTAAAAATAATATATTTGTCTTCTTTGTCAGCTTGGCTGCGAATATATCGGTCTCTTTCTCGCACCGCGTCACTCATTTTACAGTTCAATAATATTATTTATTTACGTATTTCGACATAAATAGCATAGAAACTATAAATTAATGAAATATTTACAAGTAGTAACGTCTGGCAAAAAAGCAATACCACACCAGGCGGTGGACGAATTCTTAAAAGTTAAGGTCTAAATTTCGCGGTTCCTTTTAACCCAGTATTCAAAACGAAATTTGAAATAAACCTGATTTCATCAAAAATATTCCTCTAGAGATCTCTCTTGTCCCTTAAAATGACATTTCCTCACAATTTATCGGTAATTCGTATTTTTTTTTATAATTGTAATAACTAAAATAAACTGGCATACATCTTAAACTTTTGGCTTATTGCCACATTAGATGAAAAAGAAGAAGGAAAAACAATATCCATGATATAACGACGTAGGCAACTGTCATATTTACATTTTGAAACCCTATAAGGGGATAAAACAAACTGTTTATACCTTTATCTTTATCAAAATGGAGGAAAACGAACTTAAAACTGGACAAATCGATGACAATATCACCTTTAAATGTGAGCAAGTAAGTGACTGCAATCAAACCAGCACTAATATTGATGGACATCAAAAGCAATCATCCAAGATTAATCTTGAAACATCAAATCCAGCTGGATTTATTAAGTCAGAAGTTGATAACGAAATTTGTTTTGTTTTCCGGGGAAAGAATAGTATTAATCTTCAAGATGATGCTTTTGAAGAAGAAAATACAAAGCTTATAAAATTAGAAACCAATCTCTTGAACGATCAATGTAATAATCAAACAGTCCAAAGTGTAACAAGCCCAATTATATTATTAAAAACAATCAATTTTATTTGTAACATTTGCAAATGTACTCTTGATAGACACAGCCGAATAAATACTGCAATAGATAAACACAATGGGGCGAACTTAGTGTGTTTAGAATGCAGAAAACAACAAACAAAGAAATTAACAGTGACTGATACTCGAAAGAAGATTTCGGATGAAAAAATTAAGATTAAAAAAAATCGACAAATACGAAAATTTAAATGCAGCGAGTGCGATCACAGTAGTGCAATCAAATCAAATTTACAAAAGCATATCGATGGAGTTCACCGGAAAATAAGAAAATTTAAATGCAGCGAGTGCGATCACAGTAGTGCAATCAAATCAAATTTACAATCGCATATCGATGGAGTTCACCGGAAAATAAGAAAATTTAAATGCAGAGAGTGCGATCACAGTAGTTCAAGCAAAGGAGATTTACGAAAGCATATTGATGCAGTTCATCGAAAGATAAGAACATTTAAATGCAGCGAGTGCTATTACAGTAGTTCAAGCAAAGCACATTTACAAACGCATATCGATGGGGTTCACCGGAAAATAAGAAAATTTAAATGCAGCGAGTGCGATCACAGCAGTTCAAGCAAATCAAATTTAAAAATGCATATCGATGGAGTGCATCGGAAAATACGAAAATTTAAATGCAGCGAGTGCTATTATGGTAATTCATATAAAGGAAATTTACAAAAGCATATCGATACTGTTCATCGGAAAATAAGAAAATTTAAATGCAGCGAGTGCGATCACAGTAGTTTAAGCAAAGCACATTTACAAAAGCATATCAATGGAGTTCATCGAAAAATACGAAAATTTAAATGCAGCTTTAATTAATCGGACCACAAAAATCTCCGTTGTAAAAAGTTCGACAATAAGCAATATTGCAAAATTTAAATTTGACGATATTGAGTTATAATTAAACGATAGGGACAGATTGAATTTCTGTTTATTTTGACAAAAAAAACCAACCGTCAAACGTATTTCATTTATAAATCTTAATAAATCGCTTTTGCTTATTGGTTAATTAATTAATTTTGTAATATCGAGCAAGTTATCCTATTTCACATTGTGTGTATTTAATGAAGCAGTTAAGTTTTAAAACGGAGCATATTTAATGGCCCGATAACACCTTCTATTCCACGCACTGCGCACTAGTTGCCAATCGTTTGGGCTAATTATTTTTCTCGTTAAAAACATTTAAATTACTATTAAACTGTCATTTTAGATTTAGATAATTAATAACATAATTTAAAGTAGAGTGATTTTAGTTAAGAATATTAGTAAATAATACTAGTAATGTAAGAAAGTACCCTATATTAAAGGGTAGCTTATAAATTTGAGAAATTTGAAGAAAATTACATCGCTCTAAAGGTTAAAGAAAAATATGCTTTTATTCAAATTGGTTAATGCATATGATCATAAAATAAGTATTTATAATAAAGTTAACCAACTAACTAGGCTAAGTACCGTCTCTTTTAAGTACTATATTATATTGTTTTATGAATTAGGTTATGTTAGGCAATGGAAGTTATGTGCGTATTGTAATTTTAATAATGTATAAGTAATATTAGGTATTTAAATTAAATAATTAAGTGCTATTCTATAAAAATGAAATGTCCACTATTCAATCTTAGGTATATTTGGGAAAGTAGGTCGCTATGCCCTGCAGGCAGGCTTTGAGAGTTCCACTACCCTCAGTTAACAAAAAAACAGTATAACTGGATATTTACAGATAATCCTTTTTTTCTGAAGGTATCTTTTGGAACCTTAACTTTGATTAATAACTTCTATACGAACTACTTTCACTTTTCAGGATATTTTTCTTTTATTTCTTTAAAATGTGCCCTTTTCGAACTGAACACAAATTTCCCATTTTCTTACTCTTTTCCATATGAAGATTACAGATTTCATATTTTTTGTATAATAATTTGAAATATTGAATTTTATTCAGTTTATATTTCTATGTTTGTATCATATTAGTATGTAAAGTAGAGCTTTCAGGATGAAATAAGCTAACATAATGAAAGTCAGTATTGTCAAATATAAACTAAAACAACTAATTGTCATCATCATCATCAGTAGTGGGCCACATAAACGAGTTTTAATGATCATCCCGTTTATAATCAATAAGGTTTTTAAGGACATTCATTGTTTTTTATATTTATCGAAACTTTATTATAAGGACAGAAATGCACCTTTTGCTCATTGGCTAATATTCCCACTCATTAAGAAGGAAAATGTTTCTTTATTGAAAAATGTAAAACTATAATAAATAATCGGTTAAAGGGAGTGTGCTCAGCTACCCTCCCTTCTGAGAGAGGAGGTCTCGTTTTATTATATTATGATATATAATTTACTCTTAACGTGAAACATATTATTTTTATTTACTGTGAATTGTAATCCTCATATTCTCTTATGTAACTAAGTGTTCGCAGTTGGCAACTCTAGCAGCCATTGTCGACACCTAGTCCTGAAGGAGGCAAGTCGTTCCAGGTCTTCGATATGTCCTGCAACAATACCAGGATGAGATTTTCTAAATATAAATTGGAAAACTCGGAGATCGTTTTTTCCATAAGAGTCGGTTGATAACATTTTCTTTTTATGTATGAATAAAATAAAGTAAAATATATAAAAAATCTTGTTTAATTGTGAAGTCCTCCTTTTTTTTTAGAAAAATTCCTCTTTTCCAAATAGTCATCTGGCAACCCTATCGCAGTGTTGCAAGGCCGTGATTGATAGTACAGCGTTTATCTTGGTACCTGTATACTATGTCAAACTATTTACTTAAAGGTATATTTTATGATCCAAATCTACAACAGATTTCGTCCAGTTTTATATATTAAATCTTTATGTTGGCCCAATAATCAGTAAAAACCTGTAAATTAATAATAAAAAATAAAGTGCGCCTGGTAAGAAAATAATCTGTGTTCGTCTGTGAATGAAAATTAAAATGAAATTAAATATATGAATATTGATATAATATTATTTATTTATTTTGATTCCAATTAATAAATGTCATATACTTGATGATCAAAGCGAAATTGACTTCAAGTACGAAAATATAAAAGATTTGAGCAAAAATCGATTCTTATGTGTTCACAAAATAATAATTCCACATGGAATGAAGTAAAGTAAAGGAGGAGAATTGATTGGTGAGATTTTAATCAAATGATTCATTATTTTTTTTTCAAATACCCAAGTATTATCTTATATAATTGAGGTTCGGGTTATATTTAGTTCTGTGTTTTTTTTTTTAATACATAACAATGTTGTTGGCTGAAATATCATGTTTTAACAATGGTCTTTTGACACCAAGGACGCGCCATGTGAATCATGCTGATTTTCCTCAATCATGCTGCCGGATAAATAAACGACAAAGAACATCCTAAAGGGATTAATGCCTTTTTGTCTTGTAATTTATGGAATTTTATTTCACAAGTAATTTGTTACTTATTTTTGTTATTGTAGCTTAAAAAGTATTAATTATAAAATTGTATTGTTACAAAATATTATTAAACGAGCGAACGTCAGTAATTATTATTTCTTCTAGAAAAACGTTTGTGGTCCTTATATTATAATGAAAAATATAGAATAAGAAAAAAGAATATTATGACACCATGAATAACTTGTCTCAGAATGATTAAACAATCTTGAAGGGAATGAAAAGGCGGCCTAAAATATGTATAGTACCAGTTTTAAAATGCAAGTCGAGGTTTTTTTAAATATTTATTTAACCTTCAATGAAAAACTTTGTTCGGGGTTATTTCATTCACCAGTGTATTCTTTAACAATTCCTATATAATCGTCCGTCTCACTTATTCTCATTAAAAAAGTGTGCAAGTGCGAGATGGCAATGGCAATTATATGCTTACTTCTAATTCTTTACCTAATTCTGCTCAATATTTTATCTAAATTGTATCAATTGAACCATAGAGGCAGAGATTGATTCCTTAAAAATAATTAAATCCTAAAAAAATATAAAACCAAACATAACAGTGATGATCTTGGTTTATTTAAATTATATAGTTTATATGTATATAGGGTAGTGGTTTACTTTTTCGACTTTGACAAATTCAATACACTCTTCAAATTTCATATCGCAAGCAAACCATTCATTTTAATAATTTGCCAAGAACTTTACTAAAATACTTTTTAGTCTGCTAGCCTTAGAGTTTTTAGTTTCCTATTTTAAGTACAAAATAAATTTAAATTAATATCATATTAGCCTAATTTGGACGTTTCGAACAAAACAAGACATTTAGATTAATAAATATGTTTGTGTCTTACGAAGCGAACGATAAAGGTATAAAGTTCACCCCTTACAAAAAATAACCCTTAATGTCTAGTAAAATATTAAACAAAGGAACAAACTAAAGGTCCCTTATATTAAAAGGTACCTTTGAGATAAAGGGAGAGTTCTATATAAGGCTTTATTCAGACATATTTAGTGACATTTTTGTAGATTCTACGAAGATATGAGATTATGTCTAATAATAAATATTGTCTAGAATTATTACAAATTAATTTTAAGCGTTTAAAAAACATTATTTGAAATCTGTAGGATTTAAATGTCCGCTTCATGTCAAAAGGTAATCAAATTTAAGGTAGATTTTATAGGATAGGTATTTATTAAACAGAGTCAAACCAGAAAGGCCTCGAATTTTGATTACAAATAATCTAAAACTAAAATTATACTTTATTATACTGACTAGAAGTCCTTATAATACATTTTTCTGCTATTTTTTTTATTATTATTTTAGATGCTAAATTTAAAAATATTTATACTAAAATGAGCGTAAAAAACGACATATTGAAAGAAGCGAATTTCGTTTTATTGGCCAAAACACGTCATGAAATGCCCTTTGAAATGCCCTGTAGTACCACACTCCCTGAAGATGTGGTTTTTCCACTTCCGATGGACTGATCAAAACGATTCTGCGAATACACTTTACTTGAACCTTTGTAATTGCAACGTTTATAAATATTATGCTGTCCAGCACTTTATGAAATAATTAAAAACTTATTAAAAAATTTTCAATATTGTCAAAGATTGTGTCATTTATCTTTTCAGGCGATTTGCCGCTATTAAAAAACAATCATCAAATATAAGTTATATGTATATATATAGATAGACGAGTTATTTTTTTAAAATTTTAACCAGGTTATTTTTTTTTTAACCAGTTTAGACAGGGCCCCCATTTAATGTTTGCACTGGGCCCTTGGTTACGTAGCTACGCGACTGTGTCCTATCTCACTATTCTTCATTATAGGTAAACAAACCAAGAGCTGGTAGGATATTGCAAAGTTAAAAAAGGCCGACTTCATTGTCTTGGCATTTTTGGTTTATTAATCAGTATTGAATTTTTTATGTTTTATCTTTTATGATATGAAGGTGTTTCTGTAAGTCGTAATTCCGTGGCCATAATAGATTCAATTAGTGCAAAGTAAAGCATTCTGAATTACTTATATTTTAAAATACACTTAAGTTGGTGACATTTTACGATATTTAAACGCAGTTTATCGCATAATGAATCTTTATGAGGCCCCAATTTGAACCGTTCATCGATCGTAATCGGGTTATAAGCGCACTTGACACCTTTTCTGTGGTTTGAGTGACATTCTTCTCGGTGAAACTATACGGTTCTGAGCAATCCCCCCCCCCCCCGTTCGCTCTCGACCAGTGGCGTAGAGAAATACATATTGATGATACATATATTGATGTTATATTATAACATCAATATATGTATCATCAATAGATGATGATGTTACATATATTTTGCAATAAGTTCGTCAGTCAATGAGGACTTTTCTACCCGCCGAATAGTTGCAATGAAATATTTAATGAAAGTCAAGAAGTATTTTAGTTCAGAGTTAGGGTTCGAATGTCATTGCTGGGAAGAACCGCAAAGAAACCCAACGAGATTTTTTTTATTATTATCGTTGACTTTTTATACAAATAATGCAATTTTACAGTTATATAAAAGTAAACATTAATAATACAAGTAATATTACCATTAAAATAATATGTTAGCTATTTCAATTTAAGTAATGTTAAGTTTTTATAGAAATAGGTAGTTAATTTGATGGTAGATGCAATAAGCTAATTAACATGGAGTAAAGGGTTCTTGTTGAATTAAGAGTTTTTATCAAAGTTTCTCAGCCCATATACTAGAACTTAAAATAAAGTACATTTTGATTATGTTTGAGCCAATATTAAATTGCGTTCAAACTAAGTACTTTACTCTTCGTGGCAAGGATATATCTGTCTCTTTCCTACCCGCAAATATTCCCCGTCTCGCTCTTCCGCACCAAACCCCCTCTGTACTTGTCGGCCCATAGACCGTGTCACCAGCGAAACTCACCATCGCCGGTTGCAGCATCTGGACTCATCAGTGCGCCTGTCAACTGAAGGTTCACAACTCCTTTCTGGTTAGATATAATCCAAACCTTTAAACCACTTACCAATAGTCGAGTTTGTCACTTCGTATTTGTAAGCGAAATAGTTAGTCAAAACCAAGAAAAGAATTTGCAGTTAATTTTCACCCATATAAGCTATATTTATATATGTAATTAAAATCACATATATTTTACTTATATGCTATATGTATATATGTAATTAAAAAGGTTACATCATTTATTATATATATTTATGTACCTAGGCTTAACGATTGATAACCGGTTTAAACATAAATGATTTATGTAACAAATTGCGTTTAGTCATGACAAAATAATATAAGTTGAAAGGAATATTAAAATATCCTTAATAGCGAATGGAGTTATAATTTATGCGAACACATTTAAAACATAAAATTAGATAAATATATTCAATAACGCCTCATAAAATTAATTCTTAATAAACAATTTAAAATGTTTTGCTTTGAAATCAGTCAAATTGAAAGATTTATTTGCTCTGTCATTTCTCTGTGCCTTTAAATAAGAAAAAGTATTTTTAGTAGTTTTAATAAAAAAAACGGAGTGCAAAGCGCATTAAGTAACTTGAAATATATTTAAAAGAGAAATACCGACTATTAAATACCGACATATTTAATGCATATAAAAAATATAGACTAAAAATAGAACAAACATATTTTAATATAAACCCCTCAGTTCTGCGTGTCATACCACCTTTACCACAGGCTTTACCACACTCGAGTTAAGGCGACAAGTCCTTACATTATTCTATTTCTTTAAAGTTATTCGTGGACTCATCGAGAATAACGTAATAATCGAAGATATTAGTTTCTTTGTTCAGTTCATTAATAACAGTTATAATAACAGTTATTTGTTTCTTTTATTGTTGTTTTTTTTTCTTTTAGTAGTTTAATTTTTTACTTTAATTGTAATGCGTACATGGGGAAACCTGTTTAATAAATAAATAAAAAAACTTTATGTGCGAAATTAAAAACAATATATCTGTCATTCTTTGTCCGCTTGGCTGCGAATATATCGGTCTCATTCTCGCACCGCGTCACTCATTTTACAGTTCAATAATATTATTTATTTACGTATTTCAACATAAATAGCACAGAAATTATAAATATAATGACATAATTACAAGTGGTATGATATTCTTTCCATTATCCGCTGAATTTTCGAATGATTACTGCAAGTTTTACTGCACAAACGGGCATTGTTGCGAGTTTCTCTAAAACGCTCGGCACATCGACTGGCAAAAAAGCAATACCACACCAGCGAATGGTATTGCTTTTAGGCGGTGGACGAACTCTTGGAAGTTAAGGTCTAAATTTCGAGGTTCCTTTTATGCCAGTATTCAAAACATAATTTGTAATAAAACTAATTTCATCAAAAATATTCCTCTAGAGATCTCTCTTGTCCCTTAAAATAAAATTTCCTCTCAATTTATCACATTTGGTAGCACCTAACAATTTTACAATTTATAAAGTTATTTTAACATTGATCTCTCCTTACCATCTATCAATTTATTTATTTTTTTTTATTTTTTATTTCCCACCCGTTAATTTCGGTTTTTCGTAATTATTTTTATAATTGTAAAAAGTAAAATGTGTTTCTGACACACAAGCCTAAGATTTTGGCTTATTGCCACTTTAAATGAAAAAGAAGAAAGAAAAAACATTATCAATGACATAAAAACGTTGCCAACTGTCATATTTACATTTTGAAAACCTATAAGGGGATAAAACAAACGGCTTAAACATTTATCTTTATCAAAATGGAGGAAAACGAACTTAAAACTGGACAAATCGATGACAATATCACCTTTAAATGTGAGCAAGTAAGTGAATGCAATCAAACCAGCACTAATATTGATGGACATCAAAAGCAATCATCCAAGATTAATCTTGAAACATCAAATCCAGCTGAATTTATTAAGTCAGAAGTTGATAACGATATTTGCTTTGTTTTCCGGGGAAAGAATAGTATAAATCTTCAAGATGATGCTTTTGAAGAAGAAAATACAAAGCTTATAAAATTAGAAACCAATCTCTTGAACGATCAATGTAATAATCAAGCAGTCCAAAGTGTAAAAAGCCCAATTATATTATTAAAAACAATTCATTTTATTTGTAACATTTGCAAATGTACTCTTGATAGACACAGCCGAATAAATACTGCAATAGATAAACACAATAAGGCGAACTTAGTGTGTTTAGAATGCAGAAAAGAACAAAAAAAGAAATCAACAGTGACTGATACTCGAAAGAAGATTTCGGATGAACAAATTAAGATTAAAAAAAATCGACAAATACGAAATTTTAAATGCAGCGAGTGCGATCACAGTAGTGCAATCAAATCAAATTTACAAACGCATATCGATGGAGTTCACCGGAAAATAAGAAAATTTAAATGCAGCGAGTGTGATCACAGTAGTTCAAGCAAAGCAGATTTACAAAAGCATATCGATGGAGTTCACCGGAAAATAAGAAAATTTAAATGCAGCGAGTGTGATCACAGTAGTTCAAGCAAAGCAGATTTACAAAAGCATATCGATGGAGTTCATCGTAAAATAAGAAAATTTAAATGCAGCGAGTGCTATTACAGTAGTTTGGAAAAAGCATATCGATACTGTTCATCGGAAAATAAGAAAATTTAAATGCAGCGAGTGCGATCACAGTAGTTTAAGCAAATCAAATTTACAAATGCATATCGATGGAGTACATCGAAAATTACGAAAATTTAAATGTAGCGAGTGCTATTATGGTGATTCATATAAAGGAAATTTACAAAAGCATATCGATATTGTTCATCGGAAAATAAAAAAATTTAAATGCAGCGAGTGCGATCAGAGTAGTTCAATCAAATCAAATTTACAAAAGCATATCGATGGAGTTCATCGAAAAATACGAAAATTTAAATGCAGCTTTAATTAAGCGGATCACAAAAATCTCCGTTGTAAAAAGTTCGACAATAAGTAATATGTCAAAATTTAAATTTGACGATATTGAGTTATAATTAAACGATAGGGACAGATTGAATTTCTGTTTATTTTGACAAAAAAACCATCCTACAAACGTATTTCATTTATAAATCTTAATAAATCGCTTTTGCTTATTGGTTAATTAATTAATATTGTAATATCGAGCAAGTTATCCTATTTCACATTGCGTGTATTTAATGACGCAGTTAAGTTTTAAAACGGAGCATATTTAATGGCCAGATAACACCTTCTATTCCACGCACTGCGCACTAGTTGCCAATCGTTTGGGCTAATTATTTTTCTCTTTAAAAACATTTAAATTACTATTAAACTGTCATTTTAGATTTACATAATTAATAACATGATTTAAAGTAGAGTGACTTTAGTTAAGAATATTAGTAAATAATACTAGTAATGTAAGAAAGTACCCTATATAAAAGGTAGCTTATAAATTTGAGAAATTTGAAGAGAATTACATCGCTCTAAAGGTTAACGGAAAATATCCTGTTAGTTATGCTTAAGATCATAAAATAAGTATTTATAATAAAGTTAACCAACTAACTAGGCTAAGTACCGTCTCTTTTAAGTAGGTACTATATTTTATTTTTTTATGAATTAGGTTATGTTAGGCAATGGAAGTAATGTGCGTATTGTAATTTTAATAATGTATAAGTAAAAGTAATATTAGGTATTTAAATAAAATAATTATGTGCTATTCTATAAAAATGAATTGTCCACTATTCAATCTTAGGTATATTTGGTAAAGTAGGACGCTATGCCCTGCAGGCAGGCTTTGAGAGTTCCACTTCCCTCAGTTAACAAAAAAACAGTATAACTGGATAGTTACAGATAATCCTTTTTTTCTAAAGGTATCTTTTGGATCCTTAACTTTGATTAATAACTTCTATACGAACTACTTGAAATAACTTGAAAGTTGAAGAGTGTATTGAACTTGTCAAAGTCGAATAAGTAAACCACTACCCTATACATATATAAACTATATAATTTAAATAAACCATGATATGTTTCGATTTAATCTTTTTTAGGATGTAATTATTATTATTATGCTGATCTTAAAAATGTTTTAAAAGTATTGCCATAATTAATAATGCTTTAATTAATTATGGAATCTATCCCCGCATCTAATTAGAGTGTCGCATTTGCAGATCACTTTGTACGGCAATTGGTGGTGAGTCGTCTCATGTGTGTTGAATACGCAATAAGATGCACATTTACTTATGTTATTAATGCTAATTTATGGTTTGCCACCAAAAAAATGTATTTTATCAAAGGCGTACTGGCGACACTTGACGTTTCTAGATGCGTCATGTCAGAGATGGCAAGAAGTCCTGAACTAAGGAATCAATCACTTTCTCTATGGTTCAATTGATACAATTTAGATAAAATATCGAGCAGAATTAGGCAAAGAATTAGAAGTAAGCATATAATACAGCCGGGGCATTGCCATCTCGCACTTGCACACTTTTTTAGTGAGAATAAGTGAGACGGACGATTATATAGGAATTGTTAAAGAATACACTGGGGAATGAAATAACCCCGAACAAAGGTTTTCATTGAAGGTTAAATAAATATTTAAAAAAACCTCGACATGCATTCTATAACTGGTACTACACATATTTTAGGCCGCCTTTTCATTCCCTTCAAGATTGTTTAATCATTCTGAGACAAGTTATTCATGTCGTAATAAATTCTGTTTTCTTATTCTATATTTTTCATTATAATATAAGGACCACAACAATTTTTCTAGAAGTAATAATAATTATGTCGTTCGCTCGTTTAATAATATTTAGTCAAAAAATTAATAAATCCGATTATAGAACTTGTATTTTTCATTTAAACTATTACAACTTAGTAAGACGAAGTCCATAAATGGATGTCCAACAATGGATCATGTTTATAAATGGGTGTCCATAAATAGATTTCCTCTGTCCATAAATGGTGAAAAAAAAGCATATTTCTACTGTGAAAATATCTTTACAGTTTAAGCTTTGACTATAAATTTCAATTTATCAAAACATACTTTAATTATGTAACCTTAATTTAAACCATTCAATGGTCGAAAACATTCATAAACATACAAGTAATTTGAAAAATGGGCAAAAATTATCCTTAAACTGTCCATGATTGGGGTGGTTACCTTAACTGTTAGAAGTTTTAATATTAAAAACGGAGTGCAAAGCCCATTAAGTAACTTAAAATCTATTTAAAAGCGAAAGACGATTAAATACCGACATATTTAATGCATCTTACACACACGGTAAGCCCTGGGCTTAGCTGGAACATAAAAAAAGTTAAATAAATAAAATAAATGTATAAACTAAGTCCCTTTAAATAATATTTTATTTACATATTTCAAAGTTTCACACCGAAAAAAATATAGACTAAAAATAGAACAAACATATTTTAATATAAACCCCTCAGTTATCAATTTATATCATATCAATTTAAGTAATGTTAAGTTTTTATAGAAATAGGTAGTTAATTTGATGGTAGAAGCAATAAGCTAATTAACATGGCGCAAAGGGTTCTTGTTGAATTAAGAGTTTCTATCAAAGTTTCTCAGCCCATATACTAGAACTTAAAATAAAGTACTTTTGAATATGTTTGAGCCATTATTAAAATGCGTTCAAACTAAGCCCTTTACTCTTCGTGGCAAGGATATAACTGTCTCTTTCCTACCCGCGAATATTCCCCGTTTCGCTCTTCCGCACCAAACCCCCTCTGTACTTGTCGGCCCATAGACCGTGTCACCAGCGAAGCTCACCATCGCCGGTTGCAGCATCTGGACTCATCAGTGCGCCTGTCAACTGAAGGTTCCCAACTCCTTTCTGGTTAGATATAATCCAAACCTTTAAACCACTTACCAATAGTCGAGTTTGTCACTTTGTATGTGTAAGCGAAATAGTTAGTCAAAACCACGAAAAGAATTTCGATAAATAATGATATTTTGCAGTTTATTTTCACACATATTTTACATATATGCTATATGTATATATGTAATTAAAAAGGTTACATCATTTATTATACATATATATTTATGTACCCAGGCTTAACGATTGATAACCGGTTTAAACATAAATGATTTATGTAACAAATTGCGTTTAGTCATGTCAAAATAATATAAGTTGAAAGGAATATTAAAATATCCTTAATAGCGAATGGAGTTATAATTTATGCGAACACATTTAAAACATAATATTAGATAAATATATTCAATAACGCCTCATAAAATTAATTCTTAATAAACAATTTAAAATGTTTTGCTTTGAAATCAGTCAAATTGAAAGATTTATTTGCTCTGTCATTTCTCTGTGCCTTTAAATAAGAAAAAGTATTTTTAGTAGTTTTAATAAAAAAAACGGAGTGCAAAGCGCATTAAGTAACTTGAAATATATTTAAAAGAGAAAGACGATTAAATACCGACATATTTAATGCATCTTACACACACGGTAAGCCCTGGGCTTAGATGGAACATAAAAAAAAGTTAAATAAAGATAAATAAATAAAATAAATGTGTAAACTAAGTTTTTAACTAAACTAATATTTTATTTATATATTTCAAAGTTTCACACCGAAAAAAATATAGGCTAAAAATAGAACAAACATATTTTAATATAAACCCCTCAGTTCTGCGTGTCATACCACCTTTACCACAGGCTTTACCACACTCGAGTTAAGGCGACAAGTCCTTACATTATTCTATTTCTTTAGAGTTATTCGTGGACTCATCGAGAATAACGTAATAATCGGAGATATTAGTTTCTTTGTTCCGGACCGTTTGACTAGAGCGCGGAAGCACACGTTATTTAGGCGCTTAGCGTGTCGTACCGACCTATACATGTACCTATAGTCGGACTGGGAGAGCAGTCGAATTATTAAATTCCATTTCCGCGGAGTTTGATATCTTTGTCTGTTCGTCCAAAAGGATTAAAAATTTACTTTCTATTGCACCTTTGTTCAACGTTAATTATTTATTTGTTCTTGTGTGCCTAAAGGCATTTTTTTAATTTAAACGTATTTTTCCTGATTAGTTCAAATTAATTGTTATTTTTATTGTTGTTTTTTTTTCTTTTAGTAGTTTAATTTTTACTTTAATTGTAATGTGTACACGGGGAAACCTGTTTAATAAATAAATAAATAAACATTATGTGCGAAATTAAAAACAATATATCTGTCTTTCTTTGTCCGCTTGGCTGCGAATCTATCGGTCTCATTCTCGCACCGCGTCACTCATTTTACAGTTCAATAATATTATTTATTTACCTATTTCGACACCAATAGCACAGAAACTATAAATTAATGAAATATTTACAAGTAGTAACGTCTGGCAAAAAAGCAATACCACACCAGCGAATGGTATTGCTTTTAGGCGGTGGACGATTTCTTGGAAGTTAAGGTCTAAATTTCGAGGTTCCTTTTATGCCAGTATTCAAATAGTAATTTGTAATAAACCTGGTTTCATCAGAAATATCCCTCTAGAGATCTCTCATGTCCCTTCAAATGAAATTTCCTCTCAATTTATCACATTTGTTAGCAATTTAAAAATTTATAGAGTTATTTTAACATTCATGTCTCTTAACCAGAGCTTTCAATTTATTTATTTTATTTTTTCTATTTCCCACGCTTTAAGTGCTATTTTTAAAACTAAAATAAACTGGCACAAATCTTAAACTTTTAGCTTATTGCCTCTTTAGTTGAAAAAGATGAAGGAAAAAACAATATCCATGACATAACGACGTAGGCAACTGTCATATTTACGTTTTGAAACCATATAAGAAGATAAAACATACTGTTTAGACCTGTATCTTTATCAAAATGGAGGAAAACGAACTTAAAACTGGACAAATCGATGACAATATCACCTTTAAATGTGAGCAAGTAAGTGAATGCAATCAAACCAACACTAATATTGATGGACATCAAAAGCAATCATCCAAGATTAATCTTGAAACATCAAATCCAGCTGGATTTATTAAGTCAGAAGTTGATAACGAAATTTGCTTTGGTTTCCGGGAAAAAAATAGTATAAATCTTCAAGATGATGCTTTTGAGGAAGAAAATACAAAGCTTATAAAATTAGAAACCAATCTCTTGAACGATCAATGTAATAATCAAACAGTCCAAAGTGTAAAAAGCCCAATTATATTATTAAAAACAATCAATTTTATTTGTAACATTTGCAAATGTACTCTTGATAGACACAGCCGAATAAATACTGCAATAGATAACCACAATAAGGCGAACTTAATGTGTTTAGAATGCAGAAAACAACAAAGAAAGAAATCAACAGTGACTGATACTCGAAAGAAGATTTCGGATGACCAAATTAAGATTAAAAAAAATCGACAAATAAGAAAATTTAAATGCAGCGAGTGCGATCACAGTAGTTTAAGCAAAGCAGATTTACAAAAGCATATCGATGGAGTTCACCGGAAAATAAGAAAATTTAACTGCAGCGAGTGCAATCACAGCAGTTCAAGCAAATCAAATTTACAAACGCATATCGATGAAGTTCATCGAAAGATAAGAAAATTTAAATGCAGCGAGTGCGATTACAGTAGTTCAAGAAAAGCACATTTACAAACGCATATCGATGGAGTGCATCGGAAATTACGAAAATTTAAATGCAGCGAGTGCTATTATGGTAATTCATATAAAGTAAATTTACAAAGGCATATCGACACTGCTCATCAGAAAATAAGAAAATTTAAATGCAGCGAGTGCGATCACAGTAGTGCAATCAAATCAAATTTACAAACGCATATCGATGAAGTACATCGAAAGATAAGAAAATTTAAATGCAGCGAGTGCGATCACAGCAGTTCAAGAAAAGCACATTTACAAACGCATATCGATGGAGTGCATCGGAAATTACGAAAATTTAAATGCAGCGAGTGTGATCACAGTAGTTTAAGCAAATCACGTTTAGAAACGCATATCAATAGAGTTCATCGAAATATACAAAAAATTAAATGCAGCGAGTGCGATCACAGCAGTTCAAGCAAATCAAATTTACAAACGCATATCGATGGAGTTCACTGGAAAATACGAAAATTTAAATGCAGCGAGTGCGATCACAGCAGTTCAAGCAAATCAAATTTACAAACGCATATCGATGAAGTTCATCGAAAGATAAGAAAATTTAAATGCAGCGTGTGCGATCACACCAGTTCAAGAAAAGCACATTTACAAACGCATATCGATGGAGTTCACCGGAAAATAAGAAAATTTAAATGCAGCGAGTGCGATCACAGTAGTTCAAGCAAAGCAGATTTACGAAAGCATATCGATGGAGTTCACCGGAAAATAAGAAAATTTAAATGCAGCTTTAATTAATCGGATCACAAAAATCTCCGATGTAAAAAGTTCGACAATAAGCAATATGTCAAAATTTAAATTTGACGATATTGAGTTATAATTAAACGATAGGGACAGATTGAATTTCTGTTTATTTTGACAAAAAAACTATCCGTCAAACGTATTTCAAATATAAATCTTAATAAATCGCTTTTGCTTATTGGTTAATTAATTAATATTGTAATATCGAGCAAGTTATCCTATTTCACATTGTGTGTATTTAATGACGCAGTTAAGTTTTAAAACGGAGCATATTTAATGGCCAAACATTTAAATTACTATTAAACTGTCATTTTAGATATAGATAATTAATAACATGATTTAAAGTAGAGTGACTTTAGTTAAGAATATTAGTAAATAAAACTATTAATGTAAGAAAATACCCTATATAAGAGGTAGCTTATAAATTTGAGAAATTTGAAGAGAATTACATCGCTCTAAAGGTTAACGAAAAATATCCTTTTATTTAATAAGGGTAATGCATATGATCATAAAATAAGTATTTATAATAAAGTTAACCATCTAACTAGGCTAAGTATTGTTTCTTTTAAGTACTATATTTTATTGTTTTATGAATTAGGTTATGTTAGGCAATGGAAGTAATTTGCGTATTGTAATTTTAATAATGTATAAGTAAAAATAATATTAGGTATTTAAATTAAATAATTATGTGCTATTCTATAAAAATGAAATGTCTAATATTCAATCTTAGATATATTTGGGAAAGTAGGTCGCTATGCCCTGCAGGCAGGCTTCGAGAGTTCCACTTCCCTCAGTTAACAAAAAAACACTATAACTGGATAATTACAGATAATCTTTTTTTTCTAAAGGTATCTTTTGGAACCTTAACTTTGATTAATAACTTCTATAGGAACTACTTTCACTTTTCAGGATATTTTTCTTTTATTTCTTTAAAATGTGCCCTTTTCGAACTGAACACAAATTTCCCATTTTCTTACCCTTTTCCAAATAAAGATTACAGATTTCATATTTTTTGTATAATAATTTGAAATAATGAATTTTATTCAGTTTATAGTTCTATGTTTGTATCATATTAGTATGTAAAGTAGAGCTTTCAGGATGAAATAAGCTAACATAATGAAAGTCAGTATTGTCAAATGTAAACTAAAGCACCATAAAATAACTAATTGCCATCATCATCATCAACAGCATCATCGAGAGCATCATCATCAGTAGTGGGTCACATAGACGAGTTTTAATGATCATCCCGTTTATAATCAATAAGGTTTTTAAGGTCATTCATTGTTTTTTATATTTATCGAAACTTTATTATAAGGACGAAATGCACCTACTGCTCATTGGCTATTATTTCCACTCATTAAGAAGGAAAATGTTTCTTTATTGAAAAATGTAAAACTATAATAAATAATCGGTTAAAGGGAGTGTGCTCAGCTACCCTCCCTTCTGAGAGAGGAGGTCTCGTTTTATTATATTATGATATATAATTTACTCTTAACGTGAAACATATTATTTTTATTTACTGTGAATTGTAATCCTCATATTCTCTTATGTAACATATACAAAACAAAATGTATGACCAGCATAGAAAACTATATAAAAATGTAACTAATTGTTCGCAGTTGGCAACTCTAGCAGCCATTGTCGACACCTAGTCCTGAAGGAGGCAAGTCGTTCCAGATCTTCGATATGTCCTGCAACAATACCAGGATGAGATTTTCTAAATATATATTGGAAAACTCGGAGATCGTTTTTTCCATACGAGTCGGTTGATAACATTTTCTTTTTATTATTGAATAAAATAAAGTAAAATATATAAAAAATCTTGTTTAATTGTGAAAGTCCTCCTTTATTTCAGAAAAATCCTTCTTTTTCCAAATAGTCATCTGGCAACCCTATCGCAGTGTTGCCAGGCCGTGATTGATAGAATAGCGTTTATCTTGGTACCTGTCTACTATCTCAAACTATTTACTTAAAGGTATATTTTATGATCCAAACCTACAACAGATTTCGTCCCTTTTTATATATTAAATCTTTATGTTGGCCCAATAATCAGTAAAAACCTGTAAATTAATAATAAAAATAAATCGCGCCTGGTAAGAAAGTAATCTGTGTTCGTCTGAGAATGAAAATTTAAATGAAATTAAATATAATTATATTGATATAATATCATTTATTTATTTTTATTCCGATTAATAAATGTCACATACTTGACGATTAAAGCGAAATTGACTTCAAGTACGACAATATAAAAGATTTGAGCAAAAATCGATTCTTATGTGTTCACAAAATAATAATTCTAAATGGAATGAAGTAAAGTAAAGGAGGAGAATTGATTGGTGAGATTTTAATCAAATGATTCATTATTTTTTTTTCAAATACCCAAGTATTTATCTTATATAATTGAGGTTCGGGTTATATTTAGTTCTGTGTTTTTTTTCAATACATAACAATGTTGTTGGCTGAAATATCATGTTTTAACAATGGTCTTTTGACACCAAGGACGCGCCATGTGAATCATGCTGATTTTCCTCAATCATGCTGCTCGATAAAAAAACGACAAAGAACATCCTAAAGTGATTAATGCTTTTTTTTATTGTAATTTATGGAACTTTATTTCACAAGTAATTTGTTACTTATTTCTATTATTGCATCTTAAAAAGTATTAATTATAAAATTGTATTGATACAAAATATTATTACATAACATGTTAGGAGCGAACGACAGAAATGATCATTTTTTCCAGGAAATTCTTGAAGGGAGTGAAAAG
Organism: Neomicropteryx cornuta; assembly: GCA_020383195.1. Taxonomy (NCBI): domain Eukaryota; kingdom Metazoa; phylum Arthropoda; class Insecta; order Lepidoptera; family Micropterigidae; genus Neomicropteryx; species Neomicropteryx cornuta. Next base: position 261,050 of record JAHKQU010000031.1, read on the forward strand.
GCGGCCTAAAATATGTGTAGTTCCAGTTTTAAAATGCAAGTCGAGGTTTTTTTAAATATTTATTTAACCTTCAATGAAAACCTTTGTTCGGGGTTATTTCATTCACCAGTGTATTCTTTAACAATTCCTATATAATCGTCCGTCTCACTTATTCTCATTAAAAAAGTGTGCAATTGCGAGATAGCAATGCCCCGGCTGTAATATATGCTTACTTCTAATTCTTTACCTAATTCTGCTCAATATTTTATCTAAATTGCATTAATTGAACCATAGAGACAATGATTGATTCCTTAGTTCGTGACTTCTAACTAAATAGGTTAAATTAGTTGAAACATATAAATAATTATCTATAATTGATAAAATCTGACAAAAGGCTGGCAACACTGGCCGGACGACGCGCTCCTGCTAATTATTTGTTTAAACTTGTGCATCCTAGCTCAAACCAGTGTTTATTTAATGTGTAAAAAGTTGATGTAGTGATCTGTGAAAAGTTGTTACTCTACTTGAGTGAAACGATAAATAATTTTCCAAAAATATTCAAGTATTTCGATTAGTGCCCCAATCGCTCCAGGTCATTAACGCCCACTTACACCGAGAAACGGGATGCTCACGAGGATGGCATAGCTACTATCCTTCAAGAATCACAGCTGAGATCCAAGGATCGCCAACAAACTGCATCGACCAGCGCTCAAGAGCTTGAACAACTAAAAGCTGAACACTCGTCCAAATTGGAAACCTCACACATGGAGATCATGACCAAAGTGGATCAACTAATGTGTATCACAAATGCCGTTCAGAAGAAGAACGATGAGGTAACGGTAAATATGAGGAGCTCTTAAACAAATTTGGGGAATTAACTCAAAAAATTGAATACCTTGAATTTAAATTTGATGAAGATTTGCAAAAAAGCAAAGCCAATAAATTGGAAATAGGCGGTATTCCGTTCTACCCGAGCGAAAATCTGTCTTCAATTATAAGTAAAATTGGCTCGACTATTGGCTGTAATATTTCCCAACAAGATGTGGTCATCGAAGAGACCTCCCGCTCACGTTTGCCCGGCCAGAGCGAATAATTCAAGTCTTCAAGTTCAGGTCTTCAAGCACTCGCAATACCTACCTCAAGTTTAATATATTAATAACTAGATTAGTGTTTATTTTAAGAGTGTTTCTTTAACATGTTGCTTATTTTCTTAAAAAAATACTCGTATAAACATATTTCAAAACTCTACCTAACTAGGCAGCGCCCGTACTAAGGTAGGCTTTATTTGTTGTAGATTATTAAATGTTTTTGATTTAAAACTTAAAATAAATTTAAAGTAATATCATATTAGCCTAATTTGGACGTTTCGAACAAAACAGACATTTAGATTAATAAATAAACCTGGGTCTTACGAAGCGAACGATAAAGGTAGAAAGTTCCCCCCTTACAAAAAATAACCCTTAATGTCTACTAAAATATTAAACAAAGGTTCAAACTAAAGGTCCCTTATATTAAAAGGTACCTTTGAGATAAAGGGAGAGTTCTCTACAAGACTTTATTCGGACATATTTAGTGACATTTTAGTAGATTCTACGAAGATATAAGATTATGTCTAATAATAAATATTGTCTAGAATTATTACAAATTAATTTTAAGCGTTTAAAAAACATTATTTGAAATCTGTAGGATTTAATTGTCCGCTTATGTCAAAAGGTAATCAAATTTAAGGTAGATTTTATAGGATAGGTATTTATTAAACAGAGTCAAACCAGAAAGGCCTCGAATTTTGATTACAAATAATATAAAACTCAAATTATACTTTATTATACTGATTTGAAGTCCTTATAATACATTTTTCTGCTATGTTCTTTTATTATTATTTTAGATGCTAAATTTAAAAATATTTTTACTAACATGAGCGTAAAAAACGACATATTGAAAGAAGCGAATTTCGTTTTATTGGCCAAAACACTTCATGAAATGCCCTTTGAAATGCCCTGTAGTACCACACTCCCTGAAGATGGGTTTCTCCACTTCCGATGAACTGAATCAATACGATTCTGCAAATACACTTTACTTGAACCTTTGTAATTGCAACCTTTATAAATATTATGCTATCCAGCACTTTATCAAATAATTAAAAAAATATTCAAAATTTTTAAATATTGTCAAAGATTGTGTCATTTATCTTTTTAGGCGATTTGCCGCTATTAATAAACAATCATCAAATATAAGTTATATGTATATATATAGATAGACGAGTTATTTTTTTTAACCAGTTTAGACAGGGCCCCCATTTCATGTTTGCACTGGGCCCTTGGTTACGTAGCTACGCGACTGTGTCCTATCTCACTATTCTTCATTATAGGTAAACAAACCAAGAGCTGGTAGGATATTGCAAAGTTAAAAAAGGCGACTTCATTGTCTTAGCATTTATATTTTATTAATCAGTATTGGATTTTTTAAGTTTTATCTTTTATGATATGAAGGTGTTTCTGTAAGTCGTAATTCCGTGGCCATAATAGATTCAATTAGTGCAAAGTAAAGCATTCTGAATTACTTATACCTTAAAATACACTTAAGTTGGTGACATTTTCCGATATTTTAACGCAGTTTATCGTATAATGAATCTATATGAGGCCCCAATTTGAACCGTTCGTCGATTGTGATCGGGTTATAAGCGCACTTGACACCTTTTCTGTGGTTTGAGTGACATTCTTTTCAGTGAAACTTTACGGTCAGTCGATTAACCTGCAATATATGCATTAATTATAAGACCATCGTTGGACGAGTATTTCATTGAAGTCCCTTTGAAACACAGCCAATGCTTCATCGATGTTCCTATGAGCTCAAGAAGGTTGAAAGTAGATGAAGCGCCCCATTAGTTAAGGACTTCCCCCCGTTGGCTCTCAACCAGTGGCGTAGAGAAATACATATTGAGGATGTTACATATATTTTGCAATAAGTTCGTCAGTCAATGAGGACTTTTCTACCCGCCGAATAGTTGCAATGAAATATTTAATGAAAGTCAAGAAGTATTTTAGTTCAGAGTTAGGGTTCGAATGTCATTGCTGGGAAGAACTGCAAAGAAACCCAACGAGATTTTTTTTATTATTATCGTTGACTTTTTATACAAATAATGCAATTTTACACTTATATAAAAGTAAACATTAATAATACAAGTAATATTACCAATAAAATTATATGTTAGTTATATCAATTTAAGTAATGTTAAGTTTTTAAAGAAATAGGTAGTTAATTTGATGGTAGATGCAATAAGGTAATTAACATGGCGTAAAGGGTTCTTGTTGAATTAAGAGTTTCTATCAAAGTTTCCCAGCCCTTATACTAGAACTAAAAATAAAGTACATTTTGATTATGTTTAAGCCATTATTAAATTGCGTTCAAACTAAGTACTTTACTCTTCGTGGGAAGGATATAACTGTCTCTTTCCTACCCGCAAATATTCTCCGTTTCGCTCTTCCGCACCAAACCCCCTCTGTACTTGTCGGCCCATAGACCGCGGCACCAGCGAAACTCACCATCGCCGGTTCCAGCATCTGGACTCATCAGTGCGCCTGCCAACTGAAGGTTCCCAACTCCTTTCTGGTTAGATATAATCCAAACCTTTAAACCACTTACCAATAGTCGAGTTTGTCACTTCGTATTTGTAAGCGAAATAGTTAGTCAAAACCACGAAAAGAATTTTGATAAACAATGATATTTTGCAGTTAATTTTCACACATATTTACATATATGCTATATACTAAAAAGGTTACATCATCTTAATATATATAAATCTCGTGTCACAATGTTTGTCCTCAATGGACTAATAATAAAATAATGGACTAATAATAAAATTTGAACACCATGTGCAGTTCGATGTGCACTTGAGAGATAGGATAGTTTAAATCTCAAATTATAGTCGCAATTTTAATTTATCGCTAATTTTTTGTCCGTTATTATTTGGCAGTCATAAAACTGACAGATGTCGATACCTTTTTATTTTATGGGCGATTGTGAAGAGCGCGTGACGACTCGGTGCCAGTATAATTTTATTGAACAAGCAGAGGAAAGAGCAATTGTGATATTATTGGAAAATTTTTTAGAAGATCACAATCAACTAATTCAATTGATCAAAAGAGTTTCGCCACGACTGCAAAATGACAATTATCAAATCGTCATAAAAGCCGACAAAGTACCATTAGGTGAACATGCTGGTAGATTCAGTCATAAAACTGACAGATGTCGATACGGAACGGCACGGAACATGCATGCATACAAGATGCGATGACTTACGTACGTCATTACGGCCGACCGGATTTATTTATTACATTCACATGTAATCCGAATTGGGAAGAGATACAAACTTTACTATTGCCAGGACAACAAGCCATTCATCGTCATGATTTAACTGCACGTGTGTTTAAACAAAAATTGAAATCCTTAATTGATTTTATTGTTAAATATACAATTTTTGGTATCACACGTTGTTGGCTGTATACGATAGAGTGGCAAAAGCGAGGTTTGCCTCATGCCCACATTTTGGTTTGGCTTAAAGATAGAATCCGTCCTGAAGAAATCGATCAAATAATTTCAGCCGAAATTCCAGACCCATTAATTGATCAAGAATTATTTGATATTGTCACCAAACACATGATCCATGGGCCATGCGGTGTTTTCAACATGACGTCACCGTGCATGGAAAATGGAAAATGTAAAAAAAACTTCCCAAAGCCGCATACGAATGACACGATCACGGATATTGATGGTTATCCAATGTATCGCCGCAGAAGTACTGAGAATGGTGGCCACACATTTACAATGCGACTGCCGAACTTTCCAAATCAAGTTGAGTTTGATAATCAGTGGGTGGTACCATACTCACCACTACTTTCAAAAACTTACAAAGCTCATATCAATGTTGAGCTTTGCAGTTCTGTTAAATCAATTAAGTATATTTGTAAATATGTAAACAAAGGCAGTGATTTGGCCATATTTGAAGTAAAAAACATAAATAAAAATGACGAAATAGCACGATACCAAATGGGCAGATACATTAGCAGCAATGAAGCTATTTGGCATATTCTCAGCTTTCCCATCCACGAAAGAGATCCTGCTGTCCAACATCTGGCAATACATCTTGAAAACGGTCAACGTGTATACTTCACTGAAGAAAATGTTCTCCAAAGAGCGTTCGAAGCTCCGAAAACGACTCTAACTGAATTTTTTACATTGTGTCAAAAACCTGATGTTTTTGGCCAATTCGCGAAGACATTGGTGTATGGTGATGTTCCACGTTATTTCACATGGAACAAATCCAGTAAAAAATGGGAGCCACGGAAACAAGGAAAACCACATCCTTCCATTACAGGCATATTCAAAGCTAAGACATTGGGGAGACTTTACACGGTACATCCAAAGCAACGTGAGTGCTTCTATTTACGTTTGTTATTGGTGAATGTTCCCGGACCAACGTCTTTTGAATTTTTACGAACAGCTAATGGTCGAGTATTCAATACATACCAGGATGCATGTCGTGAACTGCAATTGCTAGAAGACGATAACCATTGGGACTTAACGCTTGCTGATGCTGCGTTGACATCAACACCGAATAACATTCGTCAGTTGTTTGCAATTATTTTGGCGACATGTTATCCCTCGCAAGCACAAACTTTGTGGGAAAAATATAAAAATTGTATGACAGAAGACATCTTGCACCGAATTAGACAAACAAATCAATGCCAAAACATAGATTATACACCAGAGATGTACAATGAAGCATTGGTCTTGATCGAGGATTTATGTGTTCTTAGTTCAAATTTACCATTTAATCATTATGGTATGCCATCACCTAATCGTCCAGCCACCGACTTAGTCAATACCGATTTACAACGAGAAAATCAATATGACCATGGAAGTTTAGCAACAATTATCATGAACAGTGAACCATTACTGACAGCAGAACAAAAAATTATTTATGATCGGATTATGCTGGCTGTTGCTGCTGAACAAGGCGGTTTTTTTTTCTTGGATGCACCCGGTGGAACCGGTAAGACATTTTTAATATCGTTGATTCTTGCCAAAATACGGTCGCAACAAAAAATCGCATTAGCATTAGCATCGTCAGGCATTGCGGCTACTTTACTGGATGGTGGGCGAACAGCACATTCAACATTCAAGCTGCCATTGGACGTTCATAATAAACCAGATGCAATGTGTAACATCAAAAAGAATAGTGGAATAGCTGCAGTGTTGCGGAAGAGTTCTATAATAATTTGGGATGAGTGCACAATGGCACACAAATATTCACTTGAAGCATTAAACAGAACTATGCAAGATTTAAACAGCAATAATAAACTTTTCGGTGGTGCTATCTTACTTTTGTCTGGTGACTTCCGGCAGACCTTACCGGTTATACCTCGCTCTACTTTCGCGGATGAGATTAATGCATGTTTGAAACAATCATTCTTATGGCGAAGTGTTGAAACACTTCGATTGACCATAAATATGCGAGTACAATTGCAAAATGATCCATCAGCACTAATATTTTCCGAACAACTACTAGATATTGGGAACGGTAAAATAAAACTGCAACCAAATACGCAATGCATTAAACTACCAGACAATTTTTGCACTGTTGTTCAGGATAAAACTGAATTGATTCAGAGTATTTTCCCGGATATACAGAATAATTATTTGAATCATGAATGGCTTAGTCAACGGGCGATTTTGGCAGCCAAAAACGTTGATGTTGACGAAATTAACTTCCAGATACAACAGTTGTTACCAGGCGATCTGATGTCTTTTAAATCAATCGATACTGTTGTTGATGAAAATGAAAGTGTAAATTTTCCGATTGAATTTTTAAATTCATTAGATATCCCTGGAATGCCACCACATAATCTTCGATTAAAGATTGGTTCCCCTATTATTCTCCTCCGTAATTTGAATCCACCTCAATTATGTAACGGTACGCGTTTGGTCATCAAAAAGATCACCGGAAACATTCTTGAAGCAACCATTTTGGCTGGGAAGTTTAAAGGAAAAGTGGTCCTGCTGCCACGTATTCCGATGATACCATCAGATTCTACCATACCCTTCAAAAGGCTACAGTTTCCAATTCGTTTAGCTTTCGCCATGTCTATAAATAAATCTCAAGGTCAAACAATGTCCATTTGTGGTTTAGATTTGGAAAATCCATGTTTTTCTCATGGGCAACTATATGTTGCGTGTTCACGTGTTGGGAAACCGTCGAATCTATTTGTGTTAGCTAAAGACAGGTTAACCAAAAACATTGTGCACCGATTGGTGTTAAATTAAATTGAAATTGAAAGTATTTATAATTCAAAAAAAAGATATTAATGTTTAAAAGTTTAAGACTGTCTGCCTTGCCTACCTCATTCATGAGTTTAAGCGTCACATGTTATTTACTGTATTATACTGTAATATACTTATATTTGTTATAAAATTAAATGGAAATAATAAATCTGATAAATTTTTATTTTTTACCTATTGATTTCTGCTTAGTATCAAGTGTAAGAACATTTTAATTAATTGTGTTCAACGTACTTCCCCTTCAAATCTCAATCCAGTGAATTTGTATACCAACATCAACATTTTCGTCTTAGTTCGTAAATAATTTCATTGTACTAAAGGGTTATAGTAGTAGAAAGTCAAATAAGGAGATCACCATATTTTTTTACAAATACCATCTGTGTGAAAAAGCATAGTGGACTCCGTGACTGATGTTCTCTTATTGTTCCTCTTAGATTGTTTACTATAATGTAATATAACAAAAACTTTAGCCACAGCAACGCGTGGCCGGGTCAGCTAGTGTATATATATAGATAGACGAGTTATTTTTTTTAACCAGTTTAGACAGGGCCCCCATTTCATGTTTGCACTGGGCCCTTGGTTACGTAGCTACGCGACTGTGTCCTATCTCACTATTCTTCATTATAGGTAAACAAACCAAGAGCTGGTAGGATATTGCAAAGTTAAAAAAGGCGACTTCATTGTCTTAGCATTTATATTTTATTAATCAGTATTGGATTTTTTAAGTTTTATCTTTTATGATATGAAGGTGTTTCTGTAAGTCGTAATTCCGTGGCCATAATAGATTCAATTAGTGCAAAGTAAAGCATTCTGAATTACTTATACCTTAAAATACACTTAAGTTGGTGACATTTTCCGATATTTTAACGCAGTTTATCGTATAATGAATCTATATGAGGCCCCAATTTGAACCGTTCGTCGATTGTGATCGGGTTATAAGCGCACTTGACACCTTTTCTGTGGTTTGAGTGACATTCTTTTCAGTGAAACTTTACGGTCAGTCGATTAAGGCGCCCCGGGACGCATTTGTCCTTGAGATTAGAAAGAGTAGGCTTTATTCGAACATTGACGTGTAGAAAAGAGACGGATATACTCGCCGACCGCGAAATCGTTACATTTGGAATCGATGAAACATGTTTTTTTGTATTTAAATAATTATTATCATTTGAAAAAAATGTTTTTTTTAAAGTAATGTCCTAGATTATTATATTGTCTATCTTTAGAAAGAAAAATTAGGTTCGCGTCACTTACACAACTTAAAAGAAAATCGTTGCAAGGAAAAAACAACACTTTCTTATTTATTTATTTTCATTACTATAATAAGGTGTATTTCGTTTTTTTTTTAAGCAAAGTACTAAATTAATATATGTAGAATATTGCGGTATTTTTAGTTTTAGCCATTTGTTGGGAATAACTTCAACAAAATGCACCAAAATACGTTACAAAACACGTTTTAGGGACTGGTGGCGCCTTAACCTGCAATATATGCATTAATTATAAGACCATCGTTGGACGAGTATTTCATTGAAGTCCCTTTGAAACACAGCCAATGCTTCATCGATGTTCCTATGAGCTCAAGAAGGTTGAAAGTAGATGAAGCGCCCCATTAGTTAAGGACTTCCCCCCGTTGGCTCTCAACCAGTGGCGTAGAGAAATACATATTGAGGATGTTACATATATTTTGCAATAAGTTCGTTAGTCAATGAGGATTTTTCTACCTGCCGAATAGTTGCAATGAAATATTTAATGAAAGTCAAGAAGTATTTTAGTTCAGAGTTAGGGTTCGAATGTCATTGCTGGGAAGAACTGCAAAGAAACCCAACGAGATTTTTTTTATTATTATCGTTGACTTTTTATACAAATAATGCAATTTTACAGTTATATAAAAGTAAACATTATTAATACAAGTAATATTACCAATAAAATTATATGTTAGTTATATCAATTTAAGTAATGTTAAGTTTTTAAAGAAATAGGTAGTTAATTTGATGGTAGATGCAATAAGGTAATTAACATGGCGTAAAGGGTTCTTGTTGAATTAAGAGTTTCTATCAAAGTTTCCCAGCCCTTATACTAGAACTAAAAATAAAGTACATTTTGATTATGTTTAAGCCATTATTAAATTGCGTTCAAACTAAGTACTTTACTCTTCGTGGCAAGGATATAACTGTCTCTTTCCTACCCGCAAATATTCTCCGTTTCGCTCTTCCGCACCAAACCCCCTCTGTACTTGTCGGCCCATAGACCGCGGCACCAGCGAAACTCACCATCGCCGGTTCCAGCATCTGGACTCATCAGTGCGCCTGCCAACTGAAGGTTCCCAACTCCTTTCTGGTTAGATATAATCCAAACCTTTAAACCACTTACCAATAGTCGAGTTTGTCACTTCGTATTTGTAAGCGAAATAGTTAGTCAAAACCACGAAAAGAATTTTGATAAACAATGATATTTTGCAGTTAATTTTCACACATATTTACATATATGCTATATACTAAAAAGGTTACATCATCTTAATATATATAAATCTCGTGTCACAATGTTTGTCCTCAATGGACTAATAATAAAATAATGGACTAATAATAAAATTTGAACACCATGTGCAGTTCGATGTGCACTTGAGAGATAGGATAGTTTAAATCTCAAATTATAGTCGCAATTTTAATTTATCGCTAATTTTTTGTCCGTTATTATTTGGCAGTCATAAAACTGACAGATGTCGATACCTTTTTATTTTATGGGCGATTGTGAAGAGCGCGTGACGACTCGGTGCCAGTATAATTTTATTGAACAAGCAGAGGAAAGAGCAATTGTGATATTATTGGAAAATTTTTTAGAAGATCACAATCAACTAATTCAATTGATCAAAAGAGTTTCGCCACGACTGCAAAATGACAATTATCAAATCGTCATAAAAGCCGACAAAGTACCATTAGGTGAACATGCTGGTAGATTCAGTCATAAAACTGACAGATGTCGATACGGAACGGCACGGAACATGCATGCATACAAGATGCGATGACTTACGTACGTCATTACGGCCGACCGGATTTATTTATTACATTCACATGTAATCCGAATTGGGAAGAGATACAAACTTTACTATTGCCAGGACAACAAGCCATTCATCGTCATGATTTAACTGCACGTGTGTTTAAACAAAAATTGAAATCCTTAATTGATTTTATTGTTAAATATACAATTTTTGGTATCACACGTTGTTGGCTGTATACGATAGAGTGGCAAAAGCGAGGTTTGCCTCATGCCCACATTTTGGTTTGGCTTAAAGATAGAATCCGTCCTGAAGAAATCGATCAAATAATTTCAGCCGAAATTCCAGACCCATTAATTGATCAAGAATTATTTGATATTGTCACCAAACACATGATCCATGGGCCATGCGGTGTTTTCAACATGACGTCACCGTGCATGGAAAATGGAAAATGTAAAAAAAACTTCCCAAAGCCGCATACGAATGACACGATCACGGATATTGATGGTTATCCAATGTATCGCCGCAGAAGTACTGAGAATGGTGGCCACACATTTACAATGCGACTGCCGAACTTTCCAAATCAAGTTGAGTTTGATAATCAGTGGGTGGTACCATACTCACCACTACTTTCAAAAACTTACAAAGCTCATATCAATGTTGAGCTTTGCAGTTCTGTTAAATCAATTAAGTATATTTGTAAATATGTAAACAAAGGCAGTGATTTGGCCATATTTGAAGTAAAAAACATAAATAAAAATGACGAAATAGCACGATACCAAATGGGCAGATACATTAGCAGCAATGAAGCTATTTGGCATATTCTCAGCTTTCCCATCCACGAAAGAGATCCTGCTGTCCAACATCTGGCAATACATCTTGAAAACGGTCAACGTGTATACTTCACTGAAGAAAATGTTCTCCAAAGAGCGTTCGAAGCTCCGAAAACGACTCTAACTGAATTTTTTACATTGTGTCAAAAACCTGATGTTTTTGGCCAATTCGCGAAGACATTGGTGTATGGTGATGTTCCACGTTATTTCACATGGAACAAATCCAGTAAAAAATGGGAGCCACGGAAACAAGGAAAACCACATCCTTCCATTACAGGCATATTCAAAGCTAAGACATTGGGGAGACTTTACACGGTACATCCAAAGCAACGTGAGTGCTTCTATTTACGTTTGTTATTGGTGAATGTTCCCGGACCAACGTCTTTTGAATTTTTACGAACAGCTAATGGTCGAGTATTCAATACATACCAGGATGCATGTCGTGAACTGCAATTGCTAGAAGACGATAACCATTGGGACTTAACGCTTGCTGATGCTGCGTTGACATCAACACCGAATAACATTCGTCAGTTGTTTGCAATTATTTTGGCGACATGTTATCCCTCGCAAGCACAAACTTTGTGGGAAAAATATAAAAATTGTATGACAGAAGACATCTTGCACCGAATTAGACAAACAAATCAATGCCAAAACATAGATTATACACCAGAGATGTACAATGAAGCATTGGTCTTGATCGAGGATTTATGTGTTCTTAGTTCAAATTTACCATTTAATCATTATGGTATGCCATCACCTAATCGTCCAGCCACCGACTTAGTCAATACCGATTTACAACGAGAAAATCAATATGACCATGGAAGTTTAGCAACAATTATCATGAACAGTGAACCATTACTGACAGCAGAACAAAAAATTATTTATGATCGGATTATGCTGGCTGTTGCTGCTGAACAAGGCGGTTTTTTTTTCTTGGATGCACCCGGTGGAACCGGTAAGACATTTTTAATATCGTTGATTCTTGCCAAAATACGGTCGCAACAAAAAATCGCATTAGCATTAGCATCGTCAGGCATTGCGGCTACTTTACTGGATGGTGGGCGAACAGCACATTCAACATTCAAGCTGCCATTGGACGTTCATAATAAACCAGATGCAATGTGTAACATCAAAAAGAATAGTGGAATAGCTGCAGTGTTGCGGAAGAGTTCTATAATAATTTGGGATGAGTGCACAATGGCACACAAATATTCACTTGAAGCATTAAACAGAACTATGCAAGATTTAAACAGCAATAATAAACTTTTCGGTGGTGCTATCTTACTTTTGTCTGGTGACTTCCGGCAGACCTTACCGGTTATACCTCGCTCTACTTTCGCGGATGAGATTAATGCATGTTTGAAACAATCATTCTTATGGCGAAGTGTTGAAACACTTCGATTGACCATAAATATGCGAGTACAATTGCAAAATGATCCATCAGCACTAATATTTTCCGAACAACTACTAGATATTGGGAACGGTAAAATAAAACTGCAACCAAATACGCAATGCATTAAACTACCAGACAATTTTTGCACTGTTGTTCAGGATAAAACTGAATTGATTCAGAGTATTTTCCCGGATATACAGAATAATTATTTGAATCATGAATGGCTTAGTCAACGGGCGATTTTGGCAGCCAAAAACGTTGATGTTGACGAAATTAACTTCCAGATACAACAGTTGTTACCAGGCGATCTGATGTCTTTTAAATCAATCGATACTGTTGTTGATGAAAATGAAAGTGTAAATTTTCCGATTGAATTTTTAAATTCATTAGATATCCCTGGAATGCCACCACATAATCTTCGATTAAAGATTGGTTCCCCTATTATTCTCCTCCGTAATTTGAATCCACCTCAATTATGTAACGGTACGCGTTTGGTCATCAAAAAGATCACCGGAAACATTCTTGAAGCAACCATTTTGGCTGGGAAGTTTAAAGGAAAAGTGGTCCTGCTGCCACGTATTCCGATGATACCATCAGATTCTACCATACCCTTCAAAAGGCTACAGTTTCCAATTCGTTTAGCTTTCGCCATGTCTATAAATAAATCTCAAGGTCAAACAATGTCCATTTGTGGTTTAGATTTGGAAAATCCATGTTTTTCTCATGGGCAACTATATGTTGCGTGTTCACGTGTTGGGAAACCGTCGAATCTATTTGTGTTAGCTAAAGACAGGTTAACCAAAAACATTGTGCACCGATTGGTGTTAAATTAAATTGAAATTGAAAGTATTTATAATTCAAAAAAAAGATATTAATGTTTAAAAGTTTAAGACTGTCTGCCTTGCCTACCTCATTCATGAGTTTAAGCGTCACATGTTATTTACTGTATTATACTGTAATATACTTATATTTGTTATAAAATTAAATGGAAATAATAAATCTGATAAATTTTTATTTTTTACCTATTGATTTCTGCTTAGTATCAAGTGTAAGAACATTTTAATTAATTGTGTTCAACGTACTTCCCCTTCAAATCTCAATCCAGTGAATTTGTATACCAACATCAACATTTTCGTCTTAGTTCGTAAATAATTTCATTGTACTAAAGGGTTATAGTAGTAGAAAGTCAAATAAGGAGATCACCATATTTTTTTACAAATACCATCTGTGTGAAAAAGCATAGTGGACTCCGTGACTGATGTTCTCTTATTGTTCCTCTTAGATTGTTTACTATAATGTAATATAACAAAAACTTTAGCCACAGCAACGCGTGGCCGGGTCAGCTAGTATATATATATATTTATGTACTTAGGCTTAACGATTGATAACCGGTTTAAACATAAATGATTTATGTAACAAATTGCGTTTAGTCATGACAAAATAATATAAGTTGAAAGGAATATTAAAATATCCTTAATAGCGTATGGAGTTATAATTTATGCGAACACATTTAAAACATAAAATTAGATAAATATATTCAATAACGCCTCATAAACTGAATTCTTACTGAATGAATTAAAAATGTTTTGCTTTGAAATCAGTCAAATTCAAAGGTTTATTTTCTCTGTCATTTCTCTGTGCCTTTAAATAAGAAAAAGTATTTTTAGTAGTTTTAATATTAAAAACGGAGTGCAAAGCGCATTAAGTAACTTGAAATATATTTAAAATTGAAAGACGATTAAATACCGACATATTTAATGCATATAAAAAATATAGACTAAAAATAGAACAAACATATTTTAATATAAACCCCTCAGTTCTGCGTGTCATACCACCTTTACCACTGGCTTTACCACACTCGAGTTAAGGCGACAAGTCCTTACATTATTCTATTTCTTTAAAGTTATTCGTGGACTCATCGACAATCCTGTAATAATCGGAGATATTAGTTTCTTTGTTCCTTCAATCTTTATGCGGACTCAAACAGTTATTTGTTTTTTTTATTGTTGTTTTTTTTTTTATTAGTTTAATTTTTTACTTTAATTGTAATGTGTATATAGGGAAACCTGTTTTTTAAATAAACAAACAAATAAACAATATGTGACAAATTAAAAATAATATATTTGTCTTCTTTGTCAGCTTGGCTACGAATATATCTGTCTCTTTTTCGCACCGCGTCACTCATTTTACAGTTCAATAATATTATTTATTTACCTATTTCGACACCAATAGCACAGAAACTATAAATTAATGAAATATTTACAAGTAGTAACGTCTGGCAAAAAAGCAATACCACACCAGCGAATGGAATTGCTTTTAGGCGGTGGACGAATTCTTGGAAGTTAAGGTCTAAATTTCGCGGTTCCTTTTATTCCAGTATTCAAATAGTAATTTGTAATAAACCTGGTTTCATCAGCAATATCCCTCTAGAGATCTCTCTTGTTCCTTCAAATGAAATTTCCTCTCAATTTATCACATTTGTTAGCATCTAACAATTAAAAAATTTATAAAGTTATTTAACATTCATCTCTCTTAACCAGAGCTTTCAATTTATTTATTTTATTTTTTCTATTTCCCACGCTTTAAGTACGGTTTTTAGTTCGGTTCTTCTATTATTTTTTTATAATTGTAAAAACTAAAATAAACTGGCACACATCTTAAACTTTAGGCTTATTGCCACTTTAGATGAAAAAGAAGAAAGAAAAAACAATATCCATGATATAACGACGTAGGCAACTGTCATATTTACATTTTGAAACCCTATAAGAAGATAAAACATACAGTTTATACCTTTATCTTTATCAAAATGGAGGAAAACGAACTTAAAACTGGACAAATCGATGACAATATCACCTTTAAATGTGAGCAAGTAAGTGAATGCAATCAAACCAACACTAATATTGATGGACATCAAAAGCAATCATCCAAGATTAATCTTGAAACATCAAATCCAGCTGGATTTATTAAGTCAGAAGTTGATAACGAAATTTGCTTTGATTTCCGGGGAAAGAATAGTATAAATCTTCAAGATGATGCTTTTGAAGAAGAAAATACAAAGCTTATAAAATTAGAAACCAATCTCTTGAACGATCAATGTAATAATCAAACAGTTCAAAGTGTAAAAAGCCCAATTATATTATTAAAAACAATCAATTTTATTTGTAACATTTGCAAATGTACTCTTGATAGACACAACCGAATAAATACTGCAATAGATAAACACAATAAGGCGAACTTAGTGTGTTTAGAATGCAGAGAACAACAAACAAAGAAATTAACAATGACTGATACTCGAAAGAAGATTTCGGATGAACAAATTAAGATTAAAAAAAATCGACAAATACGAAAATTTAAATGCAGCGAGTGCGATCACAGCAGTTCAAGCAAATCAAATTTACAAATGCATATCGATGGAGTACATCGGAAATTACGAAAATTTAAATGTAGCGAGTGCTATTATGGTGATTCATATAAAGGAAATTTACAAAAGCATATCGATACTGTTCACCGGAAAATAAGAAAATTCAAATGCAGCGAGTGTGATCACAGTAGTTCAAGCAAAGCAAATTTACGAAATCATATCAATGGGGTTCATCGAAAAATACGAAAATTTAAATGCAGCGAGTGCGATCACAGTAGTTTAAGCACAGCACATTTAGAAACGCATATCAATGGAGTTCATCGAAAAATTCGAAAATTTAAATGCAGCGAGTGCGATCACAGTAGTTCAAGCAAATCAAATTTACAAATGCATATCGATGGAGTACATCGGAAATTACGAAAATTTAAATGCAGCGAGTGCGATCACAGTAGTTTAAGCAAATCAAATTTACAAATGCATATCGATGGAGTACATCGGAAATTACGAAAATTTAAATGTAGCGAGTGCTATTATGGTGATTCATATAAAGGAAATTTACAAAAGCATATCGATACTGTTCACCGGAAAATAAGAAAATTCAAATGCAGCGAGTGTGATCACAGTAGTTCAAGCAAAGCAAATTTACGAAATCATATCAATGGGGTTCATCGAAAAATACGAAAATTTAAATGCAGCGAGTGCGATCACAGTAGTTCAAGCAAATCAAATTTACAAATGCATATCGATGGAGTACATCGGAAATTACGAAAATTTAAATGCAGCGAGTGCGATCACAGTAGTTTAAGCAAATCAAATTTACAAATGCATATCGATGGAGTACATCGGAAATTACGAAAATTTAAATGTAGCGAGTGCTATTATGGTGATTCATATAAAGGAAATTTACAAAAGCATATCGATACTGTTCACCGGAAAATAAGAAAATTTAAATGCAGCGAGTGCGATCACAGTAGTTCATGCAAAGCACATTTACAAACGCATATCGATGGGGTTCATCGAAAAATACGAAAATTTAAATGCAGCGAGTGCGATCATAGTAGTTCAAGAAAAGCAGATTTACGAAAGCATATCGATGGAGTTCACCGGAAAATAAGATAATTTAAATGCAGCGAGTGCTATTATGGTGATTCATATAAAGGAAATTTACAAAAGCATATCGATACTGTTCACCGGAAAATAAGAAAATTTAAATGCAGCGAGTGCGATCACAGTAGTTCAATCAAATCAAATTTACAAACGCATATCAATAGAGTTCATCGAAAAATACGAAAATTTAAATGCAGCTTTAATTAATCGGATCACAAAAATCTCCGTTGTAAAAAGTTCGACAATAAGCAATATGTCAAAATTTAAATTTGACGATATTGAGTTATAATTAAACGATAGGGACAGAATGAATTTCTCTTTATTTTGACAAAAAAACCAACCGTCAAACGTATTTTATTTATAAATCTTAATTAATCGCTTTTGCTTATTGGTTAATTAATTAATATTGTAATATCGAGCAAGTTATCCTATTTCACATTGCGTGTATTTAATGACGCAGTTAAGTTTTAAAACGGAGTATATTTAATGGCCAGATAACACCTTCTATTCCACGCACTGCGCACTAGTTGCCAATCGTTTGGGCTAATTATTTTTCTCGTTTAAAACATTTAAATTACTATTAAACTGTCATTTTAGATTTAGATAAATAATAACATGATTTAAAGTAGAGTGACTTTAGTTAAGAATATTAGTAAATAATACTAGTAATTTAAGAAAGTACCCTATATAAAAGGTAGCTTATAAATTTGAGAAATTTGAAGAGAATTACATCGCTCTATCCTTTTATTCAAGTTGGGTAATGCATATGATCATAATATAAGTATTTATAATGATGTTAACCAACTAACTAGGCTAAGTACCGTCTCTTTTAAGTACTATATTTTATTGTTTTATGAATTAGGTTATGTTAGGCAATGGAAGTAATGTGCGTATTGTAATTTTAATAAGGTATAAGTAAAAATAATATTAGGTATTTAAATTAAATAATTATGTGCTATTCTATAAAAATGAAATATCTAATATACAATCTTAGGTATATTTGGGAAAGTAGGTCGCTATGCCCTGCAGGCAGGCTTTGAGAGTTCCACTTCCCTCAGTTAACAAAAAAATAGTTTAACTGGATATTTACAGATAATCTTTTTTTTCTAAAGGTATGTTTTGAAACCTTAACTTTGATTAATAACTACTTTCACTTTTCAGGATATTTTTATTTTATTTCTTTAAAATGTGCCCTTTTCGAACTGAACACAAATTTCCCATTTTCTTACCCTTTTCCAAATGAAGAATACAGATTTCATATTTTTTGTATAATAATTTGAAATAATGAATTTATTCAGTTTATATTTCTATGTTTGTATCATATTAGTATGTAAAGTAGAGCTTTCAGGATGAAATAAGCTAACATAATGAAAGTCAGTATTGTCAAATGTAAACTAAAACAACTAATTGTCATCATCTTCATCAACAGCATTATCGACATCATCATCAGTAGTGGGCACATAAACGAGTTTTAATGATCATCCCGTTTATAATCAATAAGTTTTTTAAGGTCATTCATTGTTTTTTATATTTATCGAAACTTTATTAAAAGGACAGAAATGCACCGACTGCTCATTGGCTAATATTCCCACTCATTAAGAAGGAAAATGTTTCTTTATTGAAAAATGTAAAACTATAATAAATAATCGGTTAAAGGGAGTGTGCTCAGCTACCCTCCCTTCTGAGAGAGGAGGTCTCGTTTTATTATATTATGATAATAATTTACTCTTAACGTAAAACATATTATTTTTATTTACTGTGAATTGTAATCCTCATATTCTCTTATGTAACATATACAAAACAAAGAAAACTATATAAAAACGTAACTAAGTGTTCGCAGTTGGCAACTCTAGCAGCCATTGTCGACACCTAGTCCTGAAAGAGGCAAGCCGTTCCAGATCTTCGATATGTCCTGCAACAATACCAGGATGAGATTTTCTAAATATAAATTGGAAAACTCGGAGATCGTTTTTTCCATACGAGTCGGTTGATAACATTTTCTTTTTATGAATGAATAAAATAAAGTAAAATATATAAAAAAATCTTGTTTAATTGTAAAAGTCCTCCTTTATTTTAGAAAAACCCTTCTTTTTCCAAATAGTCATCTGGCAACCCTATCGCAGTGTTGCCAGGCCGTGATTGATAGAATAGCGTTTATCTTGGTACCTGTCTACTATCTCAAACTATTTACTTAAAGGTATATTTTATGATCCAAATCTACAACAGATTTCGTCCCGTTTTATATTTTAAATCTTTATGTTGCCCCTATAATCAGTAAAAACCTGTAAATTAGATATAAAAAATAAAGTGCGCCTGGTAAGAAAATAATCTGTGTTCGTCTGTGAATGAAAATTAAAAATAATTATATTGATATAATATTATTTATTTATTTTGAAACCGATTAATAAATGTCACATACTTGATGATCAAAGCGAAATTGACTTCAAGTACGACAATATAAAAGATTTGAGCAAAAATCGATTCTTATGTGTTCACAAAATAATAATTCTACATGGAATTAAGTAAATTAAAGGAGGAGAATTGATTGGTGAGATGTTAATCAAATGATTCAATATATTTTTTCAAATACCCAAGTATTTCTTTTATATAATTGAGGTTCGGGTTATATTTAGTTCTGTGTTTTTTTTTAATACATAACAATGTTGTTGGCTGAAATATCATGTTTTAACAATGATCTTTTGACACCAAGGACGCGCCATGTGAATCATGCTGATTTTCCTCAATCATGCTGCCGGATAAATAAACGACAGAGAGCATCCTAAAGTGATTAATGCCTTTTTGTATTGTAATTTATGGAATTTTATTTCACAAATAATTTGGTACAAATTTCTATTATTGCAGCTTAAAAAGTACTAATTATAAAATTGTATTGTTACAAAATATTATTACAGAAATTACCATTTTTTCTAGGATATTCTTGAAGGGAATGAAAAGGCGGCCTTAAATATGTATAGTACCAGTTTTAGAATGCAGGTAGAGGTTTTTTTTAAATATTTATTTAACCTTCAATGAAAAACTTTGTTCGGGGTTAATTTCATTCACCAGTGTATTATTTAACAATTCCTATATAATCGTCCGTCTCACTTATTCTCATTAAAAAAGTGTGCAAGTGCGAGATAGCAATGCCCCAGCTGTTTTATATGCTTACTTCTAATTCTTTATCTAATTCTGCTGAATATTTTATCTAAATTGCATTAATTGAACCATAGAGACAATGATTGATTCCTTAGTTCGAGACTTCTAACTAAATAGGTTAAATTGGTTGAAATACATAAATAATTATCTATAATTGATAAAATCTGACAAAAAGCTAGCAACACTGGCCGGACGATGCGCTACTGCTAATTATTTGTTTCTACAGTGTAAATTGTGCATCCTAGCTCAAACCAGCGTTTATTTAATGTGTAAAAAGTTGATGTAGTGATCTGTGAAAAGTTGTTACTCTTCTTGGGCTGTAAACTGAGTGAAACGATAAATAAGTTTCCAAAAATATTCAAGTATTTCGATTAGTGTCCCAATCGCTCCAGGTCATTAACGCCCACTTACACCGAGAAACGGGATGCTCACGAGGATGGCATAGCTACTATCCTTCAAGAATCGCAGCTAAGATCCAAGGATCGCCAACAAACTGCATCTACCAGCGCTCAAGTGCTTGAACTTCTAAAAGCTGAACTCTCGTCCAAATTGGAAACCTCACACTTGGAGATCATGACCAAAGTGGATCAACTAATGTGTATCACAAATGCCGTACAGAAGAAGAACGATGAGGTAACGGAAAATATGAGGAGCTCTTAAACAAATTTGGGGAATTGGAGGCCCTCAAGCCGAAGGTTGCTACCCTGGAAATGATCAACAAAGAACTAACTCAAAAAATTGAATACCTTGAAGTTAAATTTGATGAAGATTTGCAAAAAAGCAAAGCCAATAAATTGGAAATAGGCGGCATTCCGTTCTACCCGAGCGAAAATCTGTCTTCAATTATAAGTAAAATTGGCTCGACTATTGGCTGTAATATTTCCCAACAAGATGTGGTCATCGAAGAGACCTCCCGCTCACGTTTGCCCGGCCAGAGCGAATAATTCAAGTCTTCAAGTTCAGGTCTTCAAGCACTCGCAATACCTACCTCAAGTTTAATATATTAATAACTAGATTAGTATTTATTTTAAGAGTGTTTCTTTAACATGTTGCTTATTTTCTTAAAAAAATACTCGTATAAACATATTTCAAAACTCTACCTAACTAGGCAGCGCCCGTACTAAGGTAGGCTTTATTTGTTGTAGAT
Source organism: Neomicropteryx cornuta (assembly GCA_020383195.1). Classification (NCBI taxonomy): domain Eukaryota; kingdom Metazoa; phylum Arthropoda; class Insecta; order Lepidoptera; family Micropterigidae; genus Neomicropteryx; species Neomicropteryx cornuta. The sequence continues at coordinate 282,353 of JAHKQU010000031.1, forward strand.
TATTAAATGTTTTTGATTTAAAACTTAAAATAAATTTAAAGTAATATCATATTAGCCTAATTTGGATGTTTCGAACAAAACAAGACATTTAGATTAATAAATATGTTTGTGTCTTACGAAGCGAACGATAAAGGTATAAAGTTCACCCCTTACAAAAAATAACCCTTAATGTCTAGTAAAATATTAAACAGAGGAACAAACTAAAGGTCCCTTATATTAAAAGGTACCTTTGAGATAAAGGGAGAGTTCTATATAAGACTTTATTCAGACATATTTAGTGGCATTTTAGTAGATTCTACGAAGATATGAGATTATGTCTAATAATAAATATTGTCTAGAATTATTAAAAATTAATTTTAAGCGTTTAAAAAACATTATTTGAAATCTGTAGGATTTAAATGTCCGCTTCATGTCAAAAGGTAATCAAATTTAAGGTAGGTTAATTTAGGTAGATTTTATAGGATAGGTATTTATTAAACAGAGTCAAACCAGAAAGGCCTCGAATTTTGATTACAAATAATTTAAAACTCAAATTATACTTTATTATACTGATTTGAAGTCCTTAAATTATATTTTTCAGCTATGTTTTTTTATTATTATTTTAGATGCTAAATTTAAAAATATTTATACTAACATGAGCGTAAAAAACGACATATTGAAAGAAGCGAATTTCGTTTTATTGGCCAAAACACGTCATGAAATGCCCTTTGAAATGCCCTGTAGTACCACACTCCCTGAAGATGGGTTTCTCCACTTCCGATGAACTGATCAATAGGATTCTGCAAATACACTTTACTTGAACCTTTGTAATTGCAACCTTTATAAATATTATGCTATCCAGCACTTTATCAAATAATTAAAAACTTATTCAAAATTTTTCAATATTGTCAATGATTGTGTCATTTATCTTTTTAGGCGATTTGCCGCTATTAAAAAACAATCATCAAATATAAGTTATATGTATATATATAGATAGACGAGTTATTTTTTTTAACCAGTTTAGACAGGGCCCCCATTTCATGTTTGCACTGGGCCCTTGGTTACGTAGCTACGCGACTGTGTCCTATCTCACTATTCTTCATTATAGGTAAACAAACCAAGAGCTGGTAGGATATTGCAAAGTTAAAAAAGGCCGACTTCATTGTCTTGGCATTTTTGGTTTATTAATCAGTATTGGATTTTTTATGTTTTATCTTTTATGATATGAAGGTGTTTCTGTAAGTCGTAATTCCGTGGCCATAATAGATTCAATTAGTGCAAAGTAAAGCATTCTGAATTACTTATATTTTAAAATACACTTAAGTTGGTGACATTTTACGATATTTAAACGCAGTTTATCGCATAATGAATCTTTATGAGGCCCCAATTCGAACCGTTCAACGATCGTGATCGGGTTATAAGCGCACTTGACACCTTTTCTGTGGTTTGAGTGACATTCTTTTCAGTGAAACTTTACGGTCAGTCGATTAACCTGCAATATATGCATTAATTATAAGACCATCGTTGGACGAGTATTTCATTGAAGTCCCTTTGAAACACAGCCAATGTTTCATCGATGTTCCTATGAGCTCAAGAAGGTTGAAAGTAGATGAAGCGCCCCATTAGTTAAGGACTTCCCCCCGTTGGCTCTCAACCAGTGGCGTAGAGAAATACATATTGAGGATGTTACATATATTTTGCAATAAGTTCGTCAGTCAATGAGGACTTTTCTACCCGCCGAATAGTTGCAATGAAATATTTAATGAAAGTCAAGAAGTATTTTAGTTCAGAGTTAGGGTTCGAATGTCATTGCTGGGAAGAACCGCAAAGAAACCCAATGAGATTTTTTTTATTATTATCGTTGACTTTTTATACAAATAATGCAATTTTACACTTATATAAAAGTAAACATTAATAATACAAGTAATATTACCAATAAAATAATATGTTAGCTATTTCAATTTAAGTAATGTTAAGTTTTTAAAGAAATAGGTAGTTAATTTGATGGTAGATGCAATAAGCTAATTAACATGGCGTAAAGGGTTCTTGTTGAATTAAGAGTTTCTATCAAAGTTTCTCAGCCCTTATACTAGAACTAAAAATAAAGTAAATTTTGATTATGTTTGAGCCATTATTAAAATGCGTTCAAACTAAGTACTTTACTCTTCGTGGCAAAGATATATCTGTCTCTTTCCTACCCGCAAATATTCCCCGTCTCGCTCTTCCGCACCAAACCCCCTCTGTACTTGTCGGCCCATAGACCGTGTCACCAGCGAAACTCACCATCGCCGGTTGCACCATTTGGACTCATCAGTGCGCCTGTCAACTGAAGGTTCCCAACTCCTTTCTGGTTAGATATAATCCAAACCATTAAACCACTTACCAATAGTCGAGTTTGTCACTTCGTATGTGTAAGCGAAATAGTTAGTCAAAACCACGAAAAGAATTTGCAGTTAATTTTCACATATATTTTACATATATGCTATATTTATATATGTAATTAAAAAGGTTACATCATTTATTATATATATTTATGTACCTAGGCTTAACGATTGATAACCGGTTTAAACATAAATGATTTATGTAACAAATTGCGTTTAGTCATGACAAAATAATATAAGTTGAAAGGAATATTAAAATATCCTTAATAGCGTAAGGAGTTATAATTTATGCGAACACATTTAAAACATAAAATTAGATAAATATATTCAATAACGCCTCATAAAATTAATTCTTACTGAATGAATTTGAAATGTTTTGCTTTGAATTCAGTCAAATTCAAAGGTTTATTTTCTCTGTCATTTCTCTGTGCCTTTAAATAAGAAAAAGTATTTTCGGTTTAAATGTAAAACGCTACTAACTGTTAGTAGTTTTAATATTGTAAACGGATTTATATATTTGTAAAAGGTAAAATGTGTTTCTGGCACACAGCCTTTGCTTTTGGCTTATTGCCAGTTTAGATGAAGAAAAAGAAGAAGGAAAAGACAATATCCATGATATAACGACGTAGGCAACTGTCATATTTACATTTTCAAACCCTTTAAGAAGATAAAACAAACTGTTTATACCTTAATCTTTATCAAAATGGAGGAAAACGAACTTAAAACTGGACAAATAGATGACAATATCACCTTTAAATGTGAGCAAGTAAGTGAATGCAATCAAACCAGCACTAATATTGATGGACATCAAAAGCAATCATCCAAGATTAATATTGAAACATCAAATCCAGCTGGATTTATTAAGTCAGAAGTTGATAACGAAATTTGCTTTGTTTTCCGGGGAAAGAATAGTATAAATCTTCAAGATGATGCTTTTGAAGAAGAAAATACAAAGCTTATAAAATTAGAAACCAATCTCTTGAACGATCAATGTAATAATCAAACAGTCCAAAGTGTAAAAAGCCCAATTATATTATTAAAAACAATCAATTTTATTTGTAACATTTGCAAATGTACTCTTGATAGACACAACCGAATAAATACTGCAACAGATAAGCACAATAGGGCGAACTTAGTGTGTTTAGAATGCAGAGAAGAACAAACAAAGAAATTAACAATGACTGATACTCGAAAGAAGATTTCGGATGGAAAAATTAAGATTAAAAAAAATCGACAAATTCGAAAATTTAAATGCAGCGAGTGCGATCACAGCAGTTCAAGCAAATCAAATTTACAAATGCATATCGATGGAGTACATCGGAAATTACGAAAATTTAAATGTAGCGAGTGCTATTATGGTGATTCATATAAAGGAAATTTACAAAAGCATATCGATACTGTTCATCGGAAAATAAGAAAATTTAAATGCAGCGAGTGCGATCACAGCAGTTCAAGCAAATCAAATTTACAAATGCATATCGATGGAGTGCATCGGAAAATACGAAAATTTAAATGCAACGAGTGCGATCACAGTAGTGCAATCAAATCAAATTTACAAACGCATATCGATGGGGTTCATCAAAAAATACGAAAATTTAAATGCAGCGAGTGCTATTATAGTGATTCATATAAAGGAAATTTACAAAAGCATATCGATACTGTTCATCGGAAAATAAGAAAATTTAAATGCAGCGAGTGCGATCACAGTAGTGCAATCAAATCAAATTTACAAACGCATATCAATAGAGTTCATCGAAAAATACGAAAATTTAAATGCAGCTTTAATTAATCGGATCACAAAAATCTCCGTTGTAAAAAGTTCGACAATAAGCAATATGTCAAAATTTAAATTTGACGATATTGAGTTATAATTAAACGATAGGGACAGATTGAATTTCTGTTTATTTTGACAAAAAAACCATCCTACAAACGAATTTCATTTATAAATCTTAATAAATCGCTTTTGCTTATTGGTTAATTAATTAATATTGTAATCCTATTTCACATTGCGTGTATTTAATGACGCAGTTAAGTTTTAAAACGGAGCATATTTAATGGCCAGATAACACCTTCTATTCCACGCACTGCGCACTAGTTGCCAATCGTTTGGGCTAATTATTTTTCTCGTTCAAAACATGTAAATTACTAGTAAATTGTCATTTTTGATTTAGATAAATAATAACATGATTTAAAGTAGAGTGACTTTAGTTAAGAATATTAGTAAATAATACTAGTAACGTAAGAAAGTACCCTATATAAAAGGTAGCTTATAAATTTGAGAAATTTGAAGAGAATTACATCGCTCTAAAGGTAGACGAAAAATATTCTTTTATTCAATTTGGGTAATGCATATGATCATAAAATAAGTATTTATAATAAAGTTAACCAACTAACTAGGCTAAGTACCGTCTCTTTTAAGTAGGTACTATATTTTATTGTTTTATGAATTAGGTTATGTTAGGCAATGGAAGTAATGTGCGTATTGTAATTTTAATAATGTATAAGTAAAAATAATATTACGTATTTAAATTAAATAATTATCTGCTATTCTATAAAAATGAATTGTCCACTATTCAATCTTAGGTATAATTGGGAAAGTAGGACGCTATGCCCTGCAGGCAGGCTTTGAGAGTTCCACTTCCCTCAGTTAACAAAAAAAACACTATAACTGGATATTTACAGATAATCCTTTTTTTCTAAAGGTATCTTTTGGAACCTTAACTTTGATTAATAACTTCTATACGAACTACTTTCACTTTTCAGGATATTTTTCTTTTATTTCTTTAAAATGTGCCCTTTTTCGAACTGAACACAAATTTCCCATTTTCTTACCCTTTTCCAAATGAAGATTACAGATTTCATATTTTTTGTATCATAATTTGAAATAATGAATTTTATTCAGTTTATATTTCTATGTTTGTATCATATTAGTATGTAAAGTAGAGCTTTCAGGATGAAATAAGCTAACATAATGAAAGTCAGTATTGTCAAATGTAAACTAAAATAACTAATTGAAAAATGTAAAACTATAATAAATAATCGGTTAAAGGGAGTGTGCTCAGCTACCCTCCCTTCTGAGAGAGGAGGTCTCGTTTTTTTATATTATGAGATATAATTTACTCTTAACGTGAAACATATTTTTTTTTTTACTGTGAATTGTAATCCTCATATTCTCTTATGTAACTAAGTGTTCGCAGTTGGCAACTCTAGCAGCCATTGTCGACACCTAGTCCTGAAGGAGGCAAGTCGTTCCAGATCTTCGATATGTCCTGCAACAATACCAGGATGAGATTTTCTAAATATAAATTGGAAAACTCGGAGATCGTTTTTTCCATACGAGTCGGTTGATAACATTTTCTTTTTATGAATGAATAAAATAAAGTAAAATATATAAAAAATCTTGTTTAATTGTGAAAGTCCTCCTTTTTTTTAGTAAAATTCCTCTTTTCCAAATAGTCATCTGGCAACCCTATCGCAGTGTTGCCAGGCCGTGATTGATAGAATAGCGTTTATCTTGGTACCTGTCTACTATGTCAAACAATTTACTTAATTAAATGTATATTTTTTCTGATCCAGACCTACCCGCCCGCCCACAACAGATTTCGTCCCGTTTTATATTTTAAATCTTTATGTTGCCCCTATAATCAGTAAAAACCTGTAAATTAGATATAAAAAATAAAGTGCGCCTGGTAAGAAAATAATCTGTGTTCGTCTGTGAATGAAAATTAAAAATAATTATATTGATATAATATTATTTATTTATTTTGATTCCGATTAATAAATGTCACATACTTGATGATCAAAGCGAAATTGACTTCAAGTACGACAATATAAAAGATTTGAGCAAAAATCGATTCTTATGTGTTCACAAAATAATAATTCTACATGGAATTAAGTAAATTAAAGGAGGAGAATTGATTGGTGAGATTTAATTCAAATGATTCATTATTTTTTTTCAAATACCCAAGTATTTCTTTTATATAATTGAGGTTCTTGTTATATTTAGTTCTGTGTTTTTTTTTCAATACATAACAATGTTGTTGGCTGAAATATCATGTTTTAACAATGGTCTTTTGACACCAAGTACGCGCCATGTGAATCATGCTGATTTGCCTCAATCATGCTGCTGGATAAATAAACGACAGAGAACATCCTAAAGTGATTAATGCCTTTTTGTATTGTAATTTATGGAATTTTATTTCACAAGTAATTTGTTACTTAATTCTATTATTGCAGCTTAAAAGTACTAATTATAAAATTGTATTGTTACAAAATATTATTACAGAAATTACCATTTTTTCTAGGAAATTCTTGTAGGGAATGAAAAGGCGGCGTTAAATATGTGTAGTACCAATTTTAAAATGCAAGTCGAGGTTTATTTAAATATTTATTTAACCTTCAATGAAACACTTTGTTCGGGGTTATTTCATTCACCAGTGTATTATTTAACAATTCCTATATAATCGTCCGTCTCACTTATTCTCATTAAAAAAGTGTGCAAGTGCGAGATAGCAATGCCCCGGCTGTATTATATGCTTACTTCTAATTCTTTACCTAATTCTGCTCAATATTTTATCTAAATTGCATTAATTGAACCATAGAGACAATGATTGATTCCTTAGTTCGTGACATCTAACTAAATAGGTTAAATTGGTTGAAATACATAAATAATTATCTAAAATTGATAAAATCTGACAAAAAGCTAGCAACACTGGCCGGACGATGCGCTACTGCTAATTATTTGTTTCTACAGTGTAAATTGTGCATCCTAGCTCAAACCAGCGTTTATTTAATGTGTAAAAAGTTGATGTAGTGATCTGTGAAAAGTTGTTACTCTTCTTGGGCTGTAAACTGAGTGAAACGATAAATAAGTTTCCAAAAATATTCAAGTATTTCGATTAGTGTCCCAATCGCTCCAGGTCATTAACGCCCACTTACACCGAGAAACGGGATGCTCTCGAGGATGGCATAGCTACTATCCTTCAAGAATCACAGCTAAGATCCAAGGATCGCCAACAAACTGCATCTACCAGCGCTCAAGAGCTTGAATAACTAAAAGCTGAACTCTCATCCAAATTGGAAACCTCACACTTGGAGATCATGACCGAAGTGGATCAACTAATGTGTATCACAAATGCCGTACAGAAGAAGAACGATGAGGTAACGGTAAATATGAGGAGCTCAACAAATTTGGGGAATTGCAGGCCGTTAAGCTGAAGGTTGCTAAACTGGAAATCATCAACAAGGAATTCAAAAAATTGAATACCTTGAATTTAAATTTGATGAAGATTTGCAAAAAAGCAAAGCCAATAAATTGGAAATAGGCGGCATTCCGTTCTACCCGAGCGAAAATCTGTCTTCAATTATAAGTAAAATTGGCTCGACTATTGGCTGTAATATTTCCCAACAAGATGTGGTCATCGAAGAGACCTCACGCTCACGTTTGCCCGGCCAGAGCGAATAATTCAAGTCTTCAAGTTCAGGTCTTCAAGCACTCGCAATACCTACCTCAAGTTTAATATATTAATAACTAGATTAGTATTTATTTTAAGAGTGTTTCTTTAACATGTTGCTTATTTTCTTAAAAAAATACTCGTATAAACATATTTCAAAACTCTACCTAACTAGGCAGCGCCCGTACTAAGGTAGGCTTTATTTGTTGTAGATTATTAAATGTTTTTGATTTAAAACTTAAAATAAATTTAAAGTAATATCATATTAGCCTAATTTGGATGTTTCGAACAAAACAAGACATTTAGATTAATAAATATGTTTGTGTCTTACGAAGCGAACCAAATAATCTAAAACTCAAATTATACTTTATTATACTGATTTGAAGTCCTTAAATTATATTTTTCAGCTATGTTTTTTTATTATTATTTTAGATGCTAAATTTAAAAATATTTTTACTAACATGAGCGTAAAAAACGACATATTGAAAGAAGCGAATTTCGTTTTATTGGCCAAAACACGTCATAAATTGCCCTTTGAAATGCCCTGTAGTACCACACTCCCTGAAGATGGGTTTTTCCACTTCCGATGAACTGATCAATAGGATTCTGCAAATACACTTTACTTGAACCTTTGTAATTGCAACCTTTATAAATATTATGCTGTCCAGCACTTTATCAAATAATTAAAAACTTATTCAAAATTTTTCAATATTGTCAAAGATTGTGTCATTTATCTTTTCAGGCGATTTGCGGCTATTAAAAAACAATCATCAAATATAAGTTTTATGTACATATATAGATAGACGAGTTATTTTTTTTTTATTTTAACCAGGTAATTTTTTTTTAACCAGTTTAGACAGGGCCCCCCCATTTCATGTTTGCACTGGGCCCTTGGTTACGTAGCTACGCGACTGTGTCCTATCTCACTATTCTTCATTATAGGTAAACAAACCAAGAGCTGGTAGGATATTGCATAGTTAAAAAAGGCCGACTTTATTGTCTTGGCATTTTTGGTTAATTAATCAGTATTGGATTTTTTAAGTTTTATCTTTTATGATATGAAGGTGTTTCTGTAAGTCGTAATTCCGTGGCCATAATAGATTCAATTAGTGCAGAGTAAAGCATTCTGAATTAATTAAATTTTAAAATACACTTAAGTTGGTGACATTGTACGATATTTAAACGCAATTCATCGCATAATGAATCTTTTTGAGGCCCCAATTCGAACCGTTCATCGATCGTGATCGGGTTATAAGCGCACTTGACACCTTTTCTGTGGTTTGAGTGACATTCTTTTCGGTGAAACTTTAGGGTCAGTCGATTGCGATAACCTGCAGATATGCATTAATTATAAGACCATTGTTGGACGAGTATTTCATTGAAGTCCCTTTGAAACACAGCCAATGCTTCATCGATGTTCCTATGAGCTCAAGAAGGTTGAAAGTAGATGAAGCGCCCCACTAGTTATGGACTTCCCCCCGTTGGCTCTCAACCAGTGGCGTAGAGAAATACATATTGAGGATGTTACATATATTTTGCAATAAGTTCGTCAGTTAATGAGGACTTTTCTACCCGCCGAATAGTTGCAATGAAATATTTAATGAAAGTCAAGAAGTATTTTAGTTCAGAGTTAGGGTTCGAATGTCATTGCTGGGAAGAACCGCAAAGAAACCCAACGAGATTTTTTTTATTATTATCGTTGACTTTTTATACAAATAATGCAATTTTACAATTATATAAAAGTAAACATTAATAATTCAAGTAATATTACCAATAAAATAATATGTTAGCTATTTCAATTTAAGTAATGTTAAGTTGTTATAGAAATAGGTAGTTAATTTGATGGTAGATGCAATAAGCTAATTAACATGGCGCAAAGGGTTCTTGTTGAATTAAGAGTTTTTATCAAAGTTTCCCAGCCCATATACTAGAACTAAAAATAAATTACATTTTGATTATGTTTGAGCCATTATTAAAATGCGTTCAAACTAAGTACTTTACTCTTCGTGGCAAGGATATACCTGTCTCTTTCCTACCCGCAAATATTACCCGTCTCGCTCTTCCGCACCAAACCCCCTCTGTACTTGTCGGCCCATAGACCGTGTCACCAGCGAAACTCACCATCCCCGGTTGCACCATCTGGACTCATCAGTGCGCCTGTCAACTGAAGGTTCCCAACTCCTTTCTGGTTAGATATAATCCAAACCTTTAAACCACTTACCAATAGTCGAGTTTGTCACTTTGTATTTGTAAGCGAAATAGTTAGTCAAAACCACGAAAAGAATTTTCATAAACAATAATATTTTGCAGTTAATTTTCACCCATATATATACTATATTTATATATGTAATTAAAAAGGCTACATAATTTATTATATATATTTATGTACCTAGGCTTAACGATTGATAACCGGTTTAAACATAAATGCTATATGTAACAAATTGCGTTTAGTCATGACAAAATAATATAAGTTGAAAGGAATATTAAAATATCCTTAATAGCGTATGGAGTTATAATTTATGCGAACACATTTAAAACATAAAATTAGATAAATATATTCAATAACGCCTCATAAAATGAATTCTTACAGAATGAATTAAAAATATTTTGCTTTGAAATCAGTCAAATTCAAAGGTTTATTTGCTCTGTCATTTCTCTGTGCCTTTAAATAAGAAAAAGTATTTTTAGTACTTTTAATATTAAAAACGGTGTGCAAAGCGCATTAAGTAACTTGAAATATATTTAAAAGCGAAAGACGATTAAATACCGACATATTTAATGCATATAAAAAATATAGACTAAATATAGAACAAACATATTTTAATATAAACCCCTCAGTTCTGCGTGTTATACCACCTTTACCACAGGCTTTACCACATTCGAGTTAGGGCGACAAGTCCTTACATTATTCTATTTCTTTAAAGTTATTCGTGGACTCATCGAGAATCCCGTAATAATCGGAGATATTGGTTTCTTTGTTCCGGACCGTTTGACTAGAGCGCGGAAGCACACGCTATTTAGGCGCTTAGCGTGTCGTACCGACGTATACATGTACCTATAGTCGGATTGGGAGAGCAGTCGAATTATTAAATTCCATTTCCGCGGAGTTTGATATCTTTTTCTGTTCGCCCAAAAGGATTAAAAATTTACTTTCTATTACACCTTTGTTCAACGTCAACTATTTATTTGTTATTGTGTGCCTAAAGGCATTTTTTAAATTTTAACGTTGTATTTTTCCTGATTAGTTTAAGTTATTCGTTATTTTTATTGTTGTTTTTTCTTTTAGTAGTTTAATTTTTACTTTAATTGTAATGTGTACATGGGAAAACCTGTTTAATAAATAAATAAACAAACATTATGTGCGAAATTAATAGGCACACAATAACAAATAAATAGTTGTCTATTTATTTATTATTGTGTGCCTAAAGGCATTTCTTAAATTTTAACGTTGTATTTTTAAATATGACATACCTAGTAGGTACATACATACAAGTGGTATGATATTCTTTCCATTACCTGCTGAATGTTCGAATGATTACTGCAAGTTTTACTGCAGAAACGGGCATTGTTGCGAGTTTCTCTAAAACGCTCGGCACATCGACTGGCAAAAAAGCAATACCACACCAGCGAATGGTATTGCTTTTAGGCGGTGGACGAACTCTTGGAAGTTAAGGTCTAAATTTCGCGGTTCCTTATATGCCAGTATTCAAAACATAATTTGTAATAAACCTGATTTCAACAAAAATATTCCTCTAGAGATCTCTTTTGTCCCTTAAAATAAAATTTCCTCTCAATTTATCACATTTGGTAGCATCTAACAATTTTAAAATTAATAAAGTTATTTAAACATTCATCTCTCTTAACCAAATTTGGCTTTCAAGTTATTTATTTTATTTATTTGATTTTTTCTATTTACCACCCGTTAAGTGCGGTTTTTAGTTCGATTCTACGAATTTTTTTTTTAAAATTGTAAAAACTAAAATGTGTTTCTGGCACACATCTTAAACTTTTGGCTTATTGCCACTTTAGATGAAAAAGAAGAAAGAAAAATCACTATCAATGACATAACGACGTAGGCAACTGTCATATTTACATTTTGAAACCCTATAAGGGGATAAAATACACTGCTGATATATTTATCTTTATCAAAATGGAGGAAAAGGAACTTAAAACTGGACAAATCGATGACAATATCACCTTTAAATGTGAGCAAGTAAGTGAATGCAATCAAACCAGCACTAATATTGATGGACATCAAAAGCAATCATCCAAGATTAATCTTGAAACATCAAATCCAGCTGGATTTATTAAGTCAGAAGTTGATAACGAAATTTGCTTTGTTTTCCGGGGAAAGAATAGTATAAATCTTCAAGATGATGCTTTTGAAGAATACAATACAAAGCTTATAAAATTAGAAACCAATCTCTTGAACGATCAATGTAATAATCAAACAGTCCAAAGTGTAAAAAGCCCAATTATATTATTAAAAACAATCAATTTTATTTGTAACATTTGCAAATGTACTCTTGATAGACACAGCCGAATAAATACTGCAATAGATAAACACAATAAGGCGAACTTAGTGTGTTTAGAATGCAGAAAACAACAAACAAAGAAATTAACAATGACTGATACTCGAAAGAAGATTTCGGATGAACAAATTAGGATAAAAAAAAATCGACAAATACGAAAATTTAAATGCAGCGAGTGCTATTATAGTAATTCATATAAAGGAAATTTACAAAAGCATATCGATACTGTTCATCGGAAAATAAGAAAATTTAAATGCAGCGAGTGCGATCACAGTAGTTCAAGCAAATCAGATTTACAAAAGCATATCGACGGAGTTCATCAAAAAATAAGAAAATTTAAATGCAGCGAGTGCGATCACAGTAGTTCAAGCAAAGCACATTTACAAATGCATATCGATGGAGTGCATCGGAAATTACGAAAATTTAAATGCAGCAAGTGCGATCACAGTAGTTCAAGCAACTCAGATTTACAAAAGCATATCGACGGAGTTCATCGGAAAATAAGAAAATTTAAATGCAGCGAGTGCGATCACAGTAGTTCAAGCAACTCAGATTTACAAAAGCATATCGATAGAGTTCACCGGAAAATAAGAAAATTTAAATGCAGCGAGTGCGATCACAGCAGTTCAAGCAAATCAAATTTACAAATGCATATCGATGGAGTGCATCGGAAAATACGAAAATTTAAATGCAGCGAGTGTGATCAAAGTAGTTCAAGGAAAGCACATTTACAAAAGCATATCGACGGAGTTCACCGGAAAATAAGAAAATTCAAATGCAGCGAGTGCGATCACAGTAGTTCAAGCAAAGCACATTTACAAATGCATATTGATGGAGTTCATCGGAAATTACGAAAATTTAAATGCAGCCAGTGTGTTCACAGTAGTTCAAGAAAAGCACATTTACAAAGTCATATTGATGCAGTTCATCGAAAAATAAGAAAATTCAAATGCAGCGAGTGCGATCACAGTAGTTCAAGCAAAGCAAATTTACGAAATCATATCGACGGAGTTCATCGGAAAATAAGAAAATTTAAATGCAGCGAGTGCGATCACAGTAGTTCAAGCAAAGCGCATTTACAAATGCATATTGATGGAGTTCATCGGAAATTACGAAAATTTAAATGCAGCCAGTGTGTTCACAGTAGTTCAAGAAAAGCGCATTTACAAAGTCATATTGATGCAGTTCATCGAAAGATAAGAAAATTCAAATGCAGCGAGTGCGATCACAGTAGTTCAAGCAAAGCAGATTTACAAAAGCATATCGATGGAGTTCACCGGAAAATAAGAAAATTTAAATGCAGCGAGTGTGATCACAGTAGTTCAAGCAAAGCACATTTACAAAGGCATATCAATGGAGTTCATCGAAAAATACGAAAATTTAAATGCAGCTTTAATTAATCGGATCACAAAAATCTTCGTTGTAAAAAGTTCGACAATAAGCAATATGCCATAATTTAAATTTGACGATATTGAGTTATAATTAAACGCTAGGGACAGATTGAATTTCTGTTTATTTTGACAAAAAAACCATCCGTCAAACGTATTTCATTTATAAATCTTAATAAATCGCTTTTCTTATTGGTTAATTAATTAATATTGTAATATCGAGCAAGTTATCCTATTTCACATTGCGTGTATTTAATGACGCAGTTAAGTTTTAAAACGGAGCATATTTAATGGACAGATAACACCTTCTATTCCACGCACTGCGCACTAGTTGCCAATCGTTTGGGCTAATTATTTTTCTCGTTAAAAACATTTAAATTACTATTAAAATGTCATTTTAGATTTAGACAATTAATAACATGATTTAAAGTAGAGTGACTTAAGTTAAGAATATTAGTAAATAATACTAGTAATGTAAGAAAGTACCCTATATAAAAGGTAGCTTATAAATTTGAGAAATTTGAAGAGAATTACATCGCTCTAAAGGTTAACGAAAAATATCCTTTTATTCAAGTTGCGTAATGCATATGATCATAAAATAAGTATTTATAATAAAGTTAACCAACTAACTAGGCTAAGTACCGTCTTTTTTAAGTACTATATTTTATTGTTTTATGAATTAGGTTATGTTAGGCAATGGAAGTAATGTGCGTATTGTAATATTTTAATGTAAAAGTAAAAATAATAATAACTGTTTAAATTAAATAATTATGTGCTATTCTATAAAAATGAAATGTCTAATATTCAATCTTGGGTATATTTGGGAAAGTAGGTCGCTATGCCCTGCAGGCAGGCTTTGAGAGTTCCACTTCCCTCAGTTATCAAAAAAATAGTATAACTGGATATTTACAGATAATCCTTTTGTTCTAAAGGTATCTTTTGGAACCTCAACTTTGATTATTAACTTCTATACGAAATACTTTCACTTTTCAGGATATTTTTCTTTTATTTCTTTAAAATGTGCAATTTTCGAACTGAACACAAATTTCCCATTTTCTTACCCTTTACCAAATGAAGATTACAGATTTCATATTTTTTGTATAATAATTTGAAATAATGAATTTTATTCAGTTTATATTTCTATGTTTGTATCATATTAGTATGTAATGTAGAGCTTTAAGGATGAAATAAGCTAACATAATGAAAGTCAGTATTGTCAAATATAAACTAAAACAACTAATTGTCATCGTCTTCATCAACAGTATCATCGACATCATCATCAGTAGTGGGCCACATAAACGAGTTTTAATGATCATCCCGTTTATAATCAATAAGTTTTTTAAGGTCATTCATTGTTTTTTATATTTATCGAAACTTTATTATAAGGACAGAAATGCACCGACTGCATATTTCCACTCTATATTGAAAAATGTAAAACTATAATAAATAATCGGTTAAAGGGAGTGTGCTCAGCTACCCTCCCTTCTGAGAGAGGAGGTCTCGTTTTATTATATTATGATATATAATTTACTCTTAATGTGAAACATATTATTTTTATTTACTGTGAATTGTAATCCTCATATTCTCTTATGTAACAATTACAAAACTAAATGTATGACCAGCATAGAAAACTATATAAAAACGTAACTAAGTGTTCGCAGTTGGCAACTCTAGCAGCCATTGTCGACACCTAGTCCTGAAGGAGGCAAGTCGTTCCAGATCTTCGATATGTCCTGCAACAATACCAGGATGAGATTTTCTAAATATAAACTGGAAAACTCGGAGATCGTTTTTCCATACGAGTCGGTTGATAACATTTTCTTTTTATGAATGAATAAAATAAAGTAAAATATATAAAAAATCTTGTTTAATTGTGAAGTCCTCCTTTATTTTAGAAAAATCCTTCATTTTCCAAATAGTCATCTGACAACCCTATCGCAGTGTTGCCAGGCCGTAATTGATAGAATAGCGTTTATGTTGGCACCTGTCTACTATCTCAAACTATTTACTTAAAGGTATATTTTATGATCCAAATCTACAACAGATTTCGTCCCGTTTTATATATTAAATCTCTATGTTGGCCCAATAATCAGTAAAATCCTGTAAATTAATAATAAAAAATAAAGTGCGCCTGGTAAGAAAATAATCTGCGTTCGTCTGTGTAAGTTAATTAAAATGAATCTAAATATAATAATATTGATATAATATCATTTATTTATTTTGATTCCGATTAATAAATGTCACTTACTTGATGATCAAAGCGAAATTGACTTCAAGTACGACAATATAAAAGATTTGAGCAAAAATCGATTCTTATGTGTTCACAAAATAATAATTCTACATGGAATGAAGTAAAGTAAAGGAGGAGAATTGATTGGTGAGATTTTAATCAAATGTTTCTTTTTTTTTTTTTTAAATACCCAAGTATTTCTCTTATATAATTGAGGTTCGGGTTATATTTAGTTCTGTTTTTATCAATTGTACTATAGAGACAGAGATTGATTCCTTAGTTCAGGACTTCTTGCCATCTCTGACATGACCCATCTAGAAACGTCGAGTGTCGCCAGTGCGCCTTTGATAAAATACATTTTTTTGGTGTCAAACTTCTAATTAAAAAAAAGATAAAATATATTGCAAGAGGTAGGTAGGTACTGATGGAGACATTTTAAACTGGATAATAAATATGGTATTAGGCAATAAAAAACACCTTTTAATATTACTTATAAACTTCTCTCCTGTGCATTCGATACTCTGGGCATAGAAACATTCGAAGAGGTCGGCTTTCGAGGAAAAAAAATTTCGAATTTAATAACAAACTATCCAGAAAGAAACAGATGGTTTGTCAAATTTAATACTAAATTTAATACTTCAAGTAAATCATTCATTTTAATAATTTGCCAAGAACTTTACTAAAATACTTTTTAGTTTACTAGCTTTAGAGTTTTTAGTTTCCTATATCAAGTCTAAAAAAAATAATGACTTTAAAAATACTTGCTACAAAAATACTCTCTTTGATCGCACCTAGTTAAATTAACTTAGCTTGTTAATTAGTATTTTTAAATGTTATACAATTGCAGATGAAAAATAGATATCTTTTATATATTTGAAGAAAAATACGGCGCTTGTAAATAAGTTCGACTCAAACCAAAAATATACCTATTTAAGTTCCTTAAATTAGACATTAGGTACATATTTTTCCATTTACATTCAATTATCATGAAATAATTATTTTGCAATAAGTTTATTACTGGGCTGCCACCTGTTCTAAGGTAGGCTATATTTCATCTTGAGATCTTGAGTGAATTACTAGTTATTCAGGAGAACAGTACCTATTAAATTTCAAACATTTTATAGATAATGTAGGGGAAGGTAGCGCAAAACGGGGACCTTAACGTTTGGAGCGTAATAAAACATTGTGATAATTACTATTACATAATCAATCTTTGGAAATAAGGAACTTAAGAAACTTTACGCCCATATAAAAAGAAAAAAATGATTAATTTTGTCAATAATGTCCAACACCACATCTTGCACCCTAGGTAGGGGAGTCGGAGTACCCTATGGGGCAAGTTGGGGTATGGGAGTTGGGGTATGGGAGGTGGGGGTATGTCCTCAGTTGTTTTTATATATTTTCCATCCTAACCATCATAAAACAACCAAAATTTTTTATCGAGTTTAAAGTATCATAAAGAAATCCTAATTAGAGGTTTTAGATGGGGGTACCATATGCCGTACTTTAAAAAAACTCATCAAAATATTAAAACAAATATGTTTTTATCTGCTGGTGTAATTATTGATAAACAAAAACACTTGGATCACTAGACTAAAAAACAACACAACGACGCATCTTTACGAGCCAGAAAGGCTGTGATTGGTCGTTCGTACGACCAATGAAACCCGTTTTGCACCCCGACCCCTATTGGTTGCCCTATTGGTTGGTTGGTTGGTTTATACCAGATTTTTTTAACAAATAAATTATTAATTTTATAAAATATATTTTCTTGAATTAGTTTGTTTTGCGACTTGTTTTTTTTCGTAATTTATTTTTTTGAATTGTGCCATCTTTGTAATAAACTCTTCGCGGATAAAAATAACCAAATGATTTCAATAGTATTGAGGTTTAGACAGTGTTTCCATATATTTTAGCAATAAAATATTTAAATATATTATGATTTTATACAATCAACATTTTTTCAAACAACATAGAAATCGCTACAAAAATTGTTTTATAGATTTTCATCATTATTACAATCAAAAATTACAATTAGTTTTGTCACTTGGATCGATAATATTATCAAAATAAAAGTGATATTCTGATGGAAAATTGTTATGGCAAACTCTGAATAACGTTAGGACAGAAATAACATTGGAAGAAGCCAGTATTCACCTTAATCAAAAATGGCATTTTATTTTAATTCTTTTAAAATCTATTATATTTAATTCTATTATAAATTTTAAATCGTTTAAAAACTCCGGTAAACTTGCTTAATGCAAAATGTTAATGTTGAAGTTATTACCAATTGGTGGATCTGAACCCATTAACCAGAGATATTATATTGGTCCGGGCTTTGGGCGGAGTTTACGATTCGCATGTGTTGTCAGATTGATAAAAAACAAACAAATTTCAAATTCAATTTCAATTTAAATGTTGCCAAAAGCAACTTTTATTATTCAAATATATACAAATACAATGTGAATAGATTTAGCTAAGACATTGTCTTTTCGCCGGTTTCTTAATCTTAACTAAATACAATTTATTTATACATGCATAAAATATAATAGAAAATATTTACAAATTAAGTTAATGTAACTCGTAACTCGTGTGATTTACAAACAAAATTAATTAAATTTGATTAATACCTAAATATTTTTTTATTTTTAGATAAGCGTGTTGTCGATCTAATATTTTTTTATTATTGTAAATACTCGGAAATCAGAATAAAACGGCTATCGTAATAAAAGGTCTTGCCTTTAAATGTCTTACAGCTAGGCTCTACAGGCGTCATTAAAGGTATCTTACCCCCAGGCAACACCCAGCGCCTGCGGTACCAACTTGCTATAGGTTGCTTCATTTCCTATCTCGACTTGATCTGCGGCACTTTTAGCCCATACGATGTGTGTTTTGGATAGCCATAGAGGCGAAACCCATATGCAATGTACCCATACACATATGTGTTTCTGTAAGACGTAATTCCGTAGCCTATAGATTCAATTAGTGCAAAGTAAAGCATTTTAAATTACTTATACCTTAAAATACACTTAAGTTGGTGACATTTTACGATATTTAAACGCAATTCATCGCATAATGAATCTTTATGAGGCCCCAATTCGAACCGTTCATCGATCGTGATCGGGTTATAAGCGCACTTGACGTGTATCGAAAAAAATCATATGTATTATTGCACAATTCTCTCGTAAGATCTCAATTAGAAAATGCTTGCATATTAAGGAACCCTTTTTACAAAAAATATTCCGATAATTTAGAAATGATTTAGAAAATGTTTTATAATTCATTACAGTATAGAATCCGTGAACAACATTTAGGTACACTCATTTATTGAAAAAACATGACTGATTAAGCCTAAAGAATCGACGCATTCTGTTAGATATGACTGTACCGTTCAAAATATGTAATAATTACTTCGACTGTCCTCAACTACTTGAACAAATCAACTTCCGTGCACCTCTTTGAGCACTTAACGCAATTTATTATGTCAAGTTCCTAGAGTTGGATGTTTCCTCGAAGGCAACAGTTTTTAAGAAATCTCTATTTACTCTTCTAAAGCCTTTTCAAAATACAGCATCCTGATCTCGACTTTCTTCTTCGGTAATCTTAATTCACCTCCAATTCACTGTTAGTTACGCTTGCAATTGTAAGCAATCAATCATGATCTCAATGTCAGAAAATTCATATAACTTATTAGCATTAGATATGAAACAAATCACTCTTTAAGTAAAAAAATTTGTGAGGATGCGAGATTAAACTAAATCATAAGTTTCTTTAGGATTTCATCTCATCTCTTGTACCCGTTGTTTTTCTTTGATTAAATAAATAAATAAATACAGAGCTGAGAATGTTATATTTTAACTCCGTTGAATCCTTAAAAACGTATGGAATTATAATTTATGCGAACAAATTGAAAACATACGACGATTAAATTACGCCTCATAAAATGAATTGTTTCTAAACAAATAAAAATGTTATATAAAAATAACGAACTGCAAGTATTCAAACATTGCTATATTCTGCCTGCAAACGAATTGTTTATTTATAGAATATTTATTCAATTCAAGGCAAATAACAAACTAAACATTTTTAGTTCCCAACTTCAAAAATTTCTACGGCAAAAGACAAGTGCAATTATTGATTCCATTGGTTTTTAATAAAATCCCCTTGGAATTAAAAAACGGTAAATTGAAAAAGACCTCAAAAATTAAATTTAAAAAGTGTTGCTTTGAAATCAGTCAAATTCAAAGGTCATTAAAATGCAAAAACGAAAGATTTATTTGCTCTGTGCCATTAAATAAGAAAAAGTATTTTCGGTTTAAATGTAAAATGTTACTGATTGTAACATTTTTAATATTAAAAAGTTTTTAAAGTAGTTTTAATATTAAAAACGGAGTGCAAAGCACATTAAGTAACTTGAAATATATTCAAAAGAGAAAGACGATTAAATACCTTTATATGTAATGCATCTTACACACTGCGCTAAGATGGAACATAAATGTTTAATAAAGAGAAATAAATATATAAACTAAGTCACATGCATTATATTTATGTAGTTTTTAAATTTTATACTATCGATCAGATGATGAAGGTCGTAGATTAAGCAAACCAAACAAAACTGCTTTCCTTAGAACAGATTCGTCTAGTTAGGGAGGTAGGAAACATCCATAAAATGTAACGTTCGCTTTTCCCTTTAATTAATATTCTATTTACATAGTAATATTGCACTACCTACTTAAGCGTTGTAGTTAATATTTGCTATACTTTCGATAGAAAATAATTAAAAATACAAATAGATACATTATATATTACAGAAATTTGTTTAGGGAATTTGTAGATTTCAAAGTTTCGCACCGAAAAAAATATAGACTAAAAATGGAACAACCATGTTTTAATATAAAGCTTTACCACACTCGAGTGAAGGCGACAAGTCCTTACATTATTCTATTTCTATAAAGTTATTCGTGGACTCATCGAGAATAACGTAATAATCGGAGATATTAGTTTCTTTGTTCCTTAAATCTTTATGCGGACTCAAACAGTTATTTGTTTTTTTTATTGTTGTTTTTTTTCTTTTAGTAGTTTAATTTTTTACTTTAATTGTAAAGTGTATATAGGGAAACCTGTTTTTTAAATAAACAAACAAATAAACATTATGTGACAAATTAAAAACAATATATTCGTCTTCTTTGCCCGCTTGGCTGCGAGTATATCGGTCTCATTCTCTCACCGCGTCACTCATTTTATAGTTCAATAATATTATTTATTTACCTATTTCGATATAAATAGCATAGAAACTATAAATTAATGAAATATTTACAAGTAGTAACGTCTGGAAAAAAGCAATACCACACCAGCGAATGGTATTGATTTTAGGCGGAGGACGAATTCTTGGAAGTTAAGGTCTAAATTTCGAGGTTCCTTCTATGCCAGTATTCAAAACGTAATTTGTAATAAACCTGGTTTCATCAGCAATATCCCTCTAGAGATCTCTCTTGTCCCTTCAAATTAAATTTTCTCACAATTTTTGACATTTGTTAGCATCTGACAATTTAAAAATTTATAAAGTTACTAGCTGACCCGGCCACGCGTTGCTGTGGCTAAAGTTTTTGTTATATTACATTATAGTAAACAATCTAAGAGGAACAATAAGAGAACATCAGTCACGGAGTCCACTATGCTTTTTCACACAGATGGTATTTGTAAAAAAATATGGTGATCTCCTTATTTGACTTTCTACTACTATAACCCTTTAGTACAATGAAATTATTTACGAACTAAGACGAAAATGTTGATGTTGGTATACAAATTCACTGGATTGAGATTTGAAGGGGAAGTACGTTGAACACAATTAATTAAAATGTTCTTACACTTGATACTAAGCAGAAATCAATAGGTAAAAAATAAAAATTTATCAGATTTATTATTTCCATTTAATTTTATAACAAATATAAGTATATTACAGTATAATACAGTAAATAACATGTGACGCTTAAACTCATGAATGAGGTAGGCAAGGCAGACAGTCTTAAACTTTTAAACATTAATATCTTTTTTTTGAATTATAAATACTTTCAATTTCAATTTAATTTAACACCAATCGGTGCACAATGTTTTTGGTTAACCTGTCTTTAGCTAACACAAATAGATTCGACGGTTTCCCAACACGTGAACACGCAACATATAGTTGCCCATGAGAAAAACATGGATTTTCCAAATCTAAACCACAAATGGACATTGTTTGACCTTGAGATTTATTTATAGACATGGCGAAAGCTAAACGAATTGGAAACTGTAGCCTTTTGAAGGGTATGGTAGAATCTGATGGTATCATCGGAATACGTGGCAGCAGGACCACTTTTCCTTTAAACTTCCCAGCCAAAATGGTTGCTTCAAGAATGTTTCCGGTGATCTTTTTGATGACCAAACGCGTACCGTTACATAATTGAGGTGGATTCAAATTACGGAGGAGAATAATAGGGGAACCAATCTTTAATCGAAGATTATGTGGTGGCATTCCAGGGATATCTAATGAATTTAAAAATTCAATCGGAAAATTTACACTTTCATTTTCATCAACAACAGTATCGATTGATTTAAAAGACATCAGATCGCCTGGTAACAACTGTTGTATCTGGAAGTTAATTTCGTCAACATCAACGTTTTTGGCTGCCAAAATCGCCCGTTGACTAAGCCATTCATGATTCAAATAATTATTCTGTATATCCGGGAAAATACTCTGAATCAATTCAGTTTTATCCTGAACAACAGTGCAAAAATTGTCTGGTAGTTTAATGCATTGCGTATTTGGTTGCAGTTTTATTTTACCGTTCCCAATATCTAGTAGTTGTTCGGAAAATATTAGTGCTGATGGATCATTTTGCAATTGTACTCGCATATTTATGGTCAATCGAAGTGTTTCAACACTTCGCCATAAGAATGATTGTTTCAAACATGCATTAATCTCATCCGCGAAAGTAGAGCGAGGTATAACCGGTAAGGTCTGCCGGAAGTCACCAGACAAAAGTAAGATAGCACCACCGAAAAGTTTATTATTGCTGTTTAAATCTTGCATAGTTCTGTTTAATGCTTCAAGTGAATATTTGTGTGCCATTGTGCACTCATCCCAAATTATTATAGAACTCTTCCGCAACACTGCAGCTATTCCACTATTCTTTTTGATGTTACACATTGCATCTGGTTTATTATGAACGTCCAATGGCAGCTTGAATGTTGAATGTGCTGTTCGCCCACCATCCAGTAAAGTAGCCGCAATGCCTGACGATGCTAATGCTAATGCGATTTTTTGTTGCGACCGTATTTTGGCAAGAATCAACGATATTAAAAATGTCTTACCGGTTCCACCGGGTGCATCCAAGAAAAAAAAACCGCCTTGTTCAGCAGCAACAGCCAGCATAATCCGATCATAAATAATTTTTTGTTCTGCTGTCAGTAATGGTTCACTGTTCATGATAATTGTTGCTAAACTTCCATGGTCATATTGATTTTCTCGTTGTAAATCGGTATTGACTAAGTCGGTGGCTGGACGATTAGGTGATGGCATACCATAATGATTAAATGGTAAATTTGAACTAAGAACACATAAATCCTCGATCAAGACCAATGCTTCATTGTACATCTCTGGTGTATAATCTATGTTTTGGCATTGATTTGTTTGTCTAATTCGGTGCAAGATGTCTTCTGTCATACAATTTTTATATTTTTCCCACAAAGTTTGTGCTTGCGAGGGATAACATGTCGCCAAAATAATTGCAAACAACTGACGAATGTTATTCGGTGTTGATGTCAACGCAGCATCAGCAAGCGTTAAGTCCCAATGGTTATCGTCTTCTAGCAATTGCAGTTCACGACATGCATCCTGGTATGTATTGAATACTCGACCATTAGCTGTTCGTAAAAATTCAAAAGACGTTGGTCCGGGAACATTCACCAATAACAAACGTAAATAGAAGCACTCACGTTGCTTTGGATGTACCGTGTAAAGTCTCCCCAATGTCTTAGCTTTGAATATGCCTGTAATGGAAGGATGTGGTTTTCCTTGTTTCCGTGGCTCCCATTTTTTACTGGATTTGTTCCATGTGAAATAACGTGGAACATCACCATACACCAATGTCTTCGCGAATTGGCCAAAAACATCAGGTTTTTGACACAATGTAAAAAATTCAGTTAGAGTCGTTTTCGGAGCTTCGAACGCTCTTTGGAGAACATTTTCTTCAGTGAAGTATACACGTTGACCGTTTTCAAGATGTATTGCCAGATGTTGGACAGCAGGATCTCTTTCGTGGATGGGAAAGCTGAGAATATGCCAAATAGCTTCATTGCTGCTAATGTATCTGCCCATTTGGTATCGTGCTATTTCGTCATTTTTATTTATGTTTTTTACTTCAAATATGGCCAAATCACTGCCTTTGTTTACATATTTACAAATATACTTAATTGATTTAACAGAACTGCAAAGCTCAACATTGATATGAGCTTTGTAAGTTTTTGAAAGTAGTGGTGAGTATGGTACCACCCACTGATTATCAAACTCAACTTGATTTGGAAAGTTCGGCAGTCGCATTGTAAATGTGTGGCCACCATTCTCAGTACTTCTGCGGCGATACATTGGATAACCATCAATATCCGTGATCGTGTCATTCGTATGCGGCTTTGGGAAGTTTTTTTTACATTTTCCATTTTCCATGCACGGTGACGTCATGTTGAAAACACCGCATGGCCCATGGATCATGTGTTTGGTGACAATATCAAATAATTCTTGATCAATTAATGGGTCTGGAATTTCGGCTGAAATTATTTGATCGATTTCTTCAGGACGGATTCTATCTTTAAGCCAAACCAAAATGTGGGCATGAGGCAAACCTCGCTTTTGCCACTCTATCGTATACAGCCAACAACGTGTGATACCAAAAATTGTATATTTAACAATAAAATCAATTAAGGATTTCAATTTTTGTTTAAACACACGTGCAGTTAAATCATGACGATGAATGGCTTGTTGTCCTGGCAATAGTAAAGTTTGTATCTCTTCCCAATTCGGATTACATGTGAATGTAATAAATAAATCCGGTCGGCCGTAATGACGTACGTAAGTCATCGCATCTTGTATGCATGCATGTTCCGTGCCGTTCCGTATCGACATCTGTCAGTTTTATGACTGAATCTACCAGCATGTTCACCTAATGGTACTTTGTCGGCTTTTATGACGATTTGATAATTGTCATTTTGCAGTCGTGGCGAAACTCTTTTGATCAATTGAATTAGTTGATTGTGATCTTCTAAAAAATTTTCCAATAATATCACAATTGCTCTTTCCTCTGCTTGTTCAATAAAATTATACTGGCACCGAGTCGTCACGCGCTCTTCACAATCGCCCATAAAATAAAAAGGTATCGACATCTGTCAGTTTTATGACTGCCAAATAATAACGGACAAAAAATTAGCGATAAATTAAAATTGCGACTATAATTTGAGATTTAAACTATCCTATCTCTCAAGTGCACATCGAACTGCACATGGTGTTCAAATTTTATTATTAGTCCATTATTTTATTATTAGTCCATTGAGGACAAACATTGTGACACGAGATTTATATATATTAAGATTTTAACATTCATCTCTCTTAACCAAACATTCAATTTATTTATTTTAATTATTTGATTTTTTCTATTTCCCACCCGTTAAGTGCGGTTTTTAGTTCGGTTCTTTGTATTTTTTTTTAAATTGTAAAAACTAAAATGTGTTTCTGGCACACATCTTAAACTTTTGGCTTATTGCCACTTTAGATGAAAAAGAAGAAGGTAAAAACAAAATCCATGACATAACGCCGTAGGCAACTGTCATATTTACATTTTGAAACCCTATAAGAAGATAAAACATCCTGTTTATACCTTTATCTTTATCAAAATGGAGGAAAAAGAACTTAAAACTGGACAAATCGATGACAATATCACCTTTAAATGTGAGCAAGTAAGTGAATGCAATCAAACCAACACTAATATTGATGGACATCAAAAGCAATCATCCAAGATTAATTTTGAAACATCAAATCCAGCTGGATTTATTAAGTCAGAAGTTGATAACGAAATATGCTTTGATTTCCGGGGAAAGAATAGTATAAATCTTCAAGATGATGCTTTTGAAGAAGAAAATACAAAGTTTATAAAATTAGAAACCAATCTCTTGAACGATCAATGTAATAATCAAACAGTTCAAAGTGTAAAAAGCCCAATTATATTATTAAAAACAATCAATTTTATTTGTAACATTTGCAAATGTACTCTTGATAGACACAACCGAATAAATACTGCAATAGATAAGCACAATAAGGCGAACTTAGTGTGTTTAGAATGCAGACAACAAAGAAAGAAATCAACTATGACTGATACTCGAAAGAAGATTTCGGATGAAAAAATTAAGATTAAAAAAAATCGACAAATACGTAAATTTAAATGCAGCGAGTGCGATCACAGTAGTTCAAGCAAAGCAGATTTACAAAAGCATATCGATGGAGTTCACAGGAAAATAAGAAAATTCAAATGCAGCGAGTGTGATCACAGTAGTTCAAGCAAAGCAAATTTACGAAATCATATCAATGGGGTTCATCGAAAAATACGAAAATTTAAATGCAGCGAGTGCGATCACAGTAGTTCAAGCAAAGCACATTTACAAAGGCATATCGATGGAGCTCATCGAAAAATAAGAAAATTTAAATGCAGCGAGTGCGATCACAGCAGTTCAAGAAAAGCACATTTACAAACGCATATCGATGGAGTTCACCGGAAAATAAGAAAATTTAAATGCAGCGAGTGCGATCACAGCAGTTCAAGCAAATCAAATTTAGAAAAGCATATCAATGGAGTTCATCGAAAAATACGAAAATTTAAATGCAGCGAGTGCGATCACAGTAGTTCAAGCAAAGCACATTTACAAAGGCATATCGATGGAGTTCACCGGAAAATAAGAAAAATTAAATGCAGCGAGTGCGATCACAGCAGTTCAAGCAAATCAAATTTACAAATGCATATCGATGGAGTTCACCGGAAAATAAGAAAATTTAAATGCAGCGAGTGCGATCACAGCAGTTCAAGCAAATCAAATTTACAAATGCATATCGATGGAGTTCATCGAAAGATTAGAAAATTTAAATGTAGCGAGTGCGATCACAGTAGTTTAAGCAAAGCAGATTTACAAACGCATATCGATGGAGTTCACCGGAAAATAAGAAAATTTAAATGCAGCGAGTGCGATCACAGCAGTTCAAGCAAATCAAATTTACAAATGCATATCGATGGAGTTCATCGAAAGATTAGAAAATTTAAATGTAGCGAGTGCGATCACAGTAGTTCAAGCAAAGCAGATTTACAAAAGCATATCAATGGAGTTCATCGAAAAATACGAAAATTTAAATGCAGCTTTAATTAATCGGATCACAAAAATCTCCGTTGTAAAAAGTTCGACAAGAAGCAATATGTCAAAATTTAAATTTGACGATATTGAGTTATTATTAAACGATAGGGACAGATTGAATTACTGTTTATTTTGACAAAAAAAACCATCCGTCAAACGTATTTTATTTATAAATCTTAATAAATCGCTTTTGCTTATTGGTTAATTAATTAATATTGTAATATCGAGCAAGTTATCCTATTTCACATTGCGTGTATTTAATGACGCAGTTAAGTTTTAAAACGGAGCATATTTAATGGCCAGATAACACCTTCTATTCCACGCACTGCGCACTAGTTGCCAATCGTTTGGGCTAATTATTTTTCTCGTTAAAAACATTTAAATTACGATTAAACTGTTATTTTAGATTTAGATAATTTATAACATGATTTAAAGTAGAGTGACTTTAGTTAAGATTATTAGTAAATAATACTAGTAATGTAAGAAAGTACCCTATATAAAAGGAAGCTTAAAAATTTGAGAAATTTGAAGAGAATTACATCGCTCTAAAGGTTCGAGATATCGAGGTATTTCGAATGTACTGTCTGCCATCTTTGTCAAGGCACGGCTCCTCTTTAACTGAAGCCCTCGGTTGTTTACCGCCTTTTCTGGCTACCCTCAACGGTTTCTCCATCGCAATAGGTTCTTTTACATCTGAAAAAAACAATTAAGTAACATTTTATCTATGTGACAAACACGAAAACGTTCCCGTAATCGGGTGATTGTTTTAGTTTGCATATGCAAAGTATTTGGTAAAGAAAATGCAAATCGCTGACGAGGTTAAGTTTTACATAGAAGGTGGTTACATAATATAAAAATAGCTTGAGATGTATATAAACATTGGGTTGAAGATTTCAAAACTTTTCCTATCCAGGCTTGTTCGGGGTTATTTCATTCACCAGTGTATTCTTTAACAATTCCTATATAATCGTCCGTCTCACTTATTCTCATTAAAAAAGTGTGCAAGTGCGAGATAGCAATGCCCCGGCTGTCTTATATGCTTACTTCTAATTCTTTGCCTAATTCTGCTCGATATTTTATCTAAATTGTATCAATTAAACCATAGAGACAGAGATTGATTCCTTAGTTCGTGACTTCTAACTAAATAGGTTAAATTGGTTGAAACACATAAATAATTATCTATAATTGATAAAATCTGATAAAAGGCTGGCAACACTGGCCGGACGATGCGCTCCTGCTAATTATTTGTTTAAACTTGTGCATCCTAGCTCAAACCATCATTTATTTAATGTGTAAAAAGTTGATGTAATGATCTGTGAAAAGTTGTTATTCTTCTTGAGTGAAACGATAAATAAGTTTCCATAAATATTCAAGTATTTCGATTAGTGCCCCAATCGCTCCAGGTCATTAACGCCCACTTACACCGAGAAACGGGATGCTCACGAGGATGGCATAGCTACTATCCTTCAAGAACCACAGCTAAGATCCAAGGATCGCCAACAAACTGCATCGACCAGCGCTCAAGAGCTTGAACAACTAAAAGCTGAACACTCGTCCAAATTGGAAACCTCACACTTGGAGATCATGACCAAACTGGATCAACTAATGTGTATCACTAATGCCGTTCAGAAGAAGAACGAAGAGGTAACGGTAAATATGAGGAGCTCTTAAACGAATTTGGGGAATTGGAGGCCGTTAAGCCGAAGGTTGCTAAACTGGAAATCATCAACAAAGAACTAACTCAAAAAATTGAATACCTTGAAGTTAAATTTGATGCAGATTTGCAAAAAAGCAAGCCAATAAATTGGAAATAGGCGGCATTCCGTTCTACCCGAGCGAAAATCTGTCTTCAATTATAAGTAAAATTGGCTCGACTATTGGCTGTAATATTTCCCAACAAGATGTGGTCATCGAAGAGACCTCACGCTCACGTTTGCCCGGCCAGAGCGAATAATTCAAGTCTTCAAGTTCAGGTCTTCAAGCACTCGCAATACCTACCTCAAGTTTAATATATTAATAACTAGATTAGTGTTTATTTTAAGAGTGTTTCTTTAACATGTTTCTTATTTTCTAAAAAAATACTCGTATAAACATATCTCAAAACTCTACCTAACTAGGCAGCGCCCGTACTAAGGTAGGCTTTATTTGTTGTAGATTATTAAATGTTTTTGATTTAAAACTTAAAATAACTTTAAAGTAATATCATATTAGCCTAATTTGGACGTTTCGAACAAAACAAGACATTTAGATTAATAAATATGTTTGTGTCTTACGAAGCGAACGATAAAGGTATAAAGTTCACCCCTTACAAAAAATAACCCTTAATATCTAGTAAAATATTAAACAAAGGAACAAACTAAAGGTCCCTTATATTAAAAGGTACCTTTGAGATAAAGGGAGAGTTCTATATAAGACTTTATTCAGACATATTTAGTGGCATTTTAGTAGATTCTACGAAGATATGAGATTATGTCTAATAATAAATATTGTCTAGATTTTTTAAGTTTTATCTTTTATGATATGAAGGTGTTTCTGTAAGTCGTAATTCCGTGGCCATAATAGATTCAATTAGTGCAGAGTGAAGCATTCTGAATTACTTATATTTTAAAATACACTTAAGTTGGTGACATTTTACGATATTTAAAAGCAGTTTATCGCATAATGAATCTTTATGAGTCCCCAATTTAAACCGTTCATCGATCGTGATCGGGTTATAAGCGCACTTGACACTCTTTTCGGTGAAACTTTACGGTCAGTCGATTGCGATAACCTGCAGATATGCATTAATTATAAGACCATTGTTGGACGAGTATTTCATTAAAGTCCCTTTGAAACACACACATCGATGTTCCTATGAGCTCAAGAAGGTTGAAAGTTGATGAAGCGCCCCATTAGTTAAGGACTTCCCCCCCCCCCGTTCGCTCTCAACCAGTGGCGTAGAGAAATACATATTGAGGATGTTACATATATTTTGCATTATGTAATGTATAAATATGTAATTATGTAATGTATTCAATAAGTTCGTCAGTCAATGAGGACTTTTCTACCCGCCGAATAGTTGCAATGAAATATTTAATGAAAGCCAAGAAGTATTTTAGTTCAGAGTTAGGGTTCGAATGCCATTGCTGGGAAGAACCGCAAAGAAACCCAACGAGATTTTTTTTATTATTATCGTTGACTTTTTACACAAATAATGCAATTTTACAGTTATATAAAAGTAAACATTAATAATACAAGTAATATTACCAATAAAATAATATGTTAGCTATTTCAATTTAAGTAATGTTAAGTTTTTATAGAAATAGGTAGTTAATTTGATGGTAGATGCAATAAGCTAATTAATATGGCGTAAAGGGTTCTTGTTGAATTAAGAGTTTCTATAAAAGTTTCCCAGCCCTTATACTAGAAATAAAAATAAAGTACATTTTGAATACGTTTGAGCCAATATTAAATTGCGTTCAAACTAAGCACTTTACTCTTCGTGGCAAGGATATTCCTGTCTCTTTCCTACCCGCAAATATTCCCCGTTTCGCTCTTCCGCACCAAACCCCCTCTGTACTTGTCGGCCCATAGACCGTTTCACCAGCGAAACTCACCATCGCCGGTTGCACCATCTGGACTCTTCAGTGCGCCTGTCAACTGAAGGTTCCCAACTCCTTTCTGGTTAGATATAATCCAAACCATTAAACCACTTACCAATAGTCGAGTTTGTCACTTCGTATGTGTAAGCGAAATAGTTAGTCAAAACCACGAAAAGAATTTGCAGTTAATTTTCACATATATTTTACATATATGCTATATGTATATATGTAATTAAAAAGGTTACATCATTTATTATATATATTTACTAGCTGACCCGGCCACGCGTTGCTGTGGCTAAAGTTTTTGTTATATTACATTATAGTAAACAATCTAAGAGGAACAATAAGAGAACATCAGTCACGGAGTCCACTATGCTTTTTCACACAGATGGTATTTGTAAAAAAATATGGTGATCTCCTTATTTGACTTTCTACTACTATAACCCTTTAGTACAATGAAATTATTTACGAACTAAGACGAAAATGTTGATGTTGGTATACAAATTCACTGGATTGAGATTTGAAGGGGAAGTACGTTGAACACAATTAATTAAAATGTTCTTACACTTGATACTAAGCAGAAATCAATAGGTAAAAAATAAAAATTTATCAGATTTATTATTTCCATTTAATTTTATAACAAATATAAGTATATTACAGTATAATACAGTAAATAACATGTGACGCTTAAACTCATGAATGAGGTAGGCAAGGCAGACAGTCTTAAACTTTTAAACATTAATATCTTTTTTTTGAATTATAAATACTTTCAATTTCAATTTAATTTAACACCAATCGGTGCACAATGTTTTTGGTTAACCTGTCTTTAGCTAACACAAATAGATTCGACGGTTTCCCAACACGTGAACACGCAACATATAGTTGCCCATGAGAAAAACATGGATTTTCCAAATCTAAACCACAAATGGACATTGTTTGACCTTGAGATTTATTTATAGACATGGCGAAAGCTAAACGAATTGGAAACTGTAGCCTTTTGAAGGGTATGGTAGAATCTGATGGTATCATCGGAATACGTGGCAGCAGGACCACTTTTCCTTTAAACTTCCCAGCCAAAATGGTTGCTTCAAGAATGTTTCCGGTGATCTTTTTGATGACCAAATTGAGTTACATAATTGAGGTGGATTCAAATTACGGAGGAGAATAATAGGGGAACCAATCTTTAATCGAAGATTATGTGGTGGCATTCCAGGGATATCTAATGAATTTAAAAATTCAATCGGAAAATTTACACTTTCATTTTCATCAACAACAGTATCGATTGATTTAAAAGACATCAGATCGCCTGGTAACAACTGTTGTATCTGGAAGTTAATTTCGTCAACATCAACGTTTTTGGCTGCCAAAATCGCCCGTTGACTAAGCCATTCATGATTCAAATAATTATTCTGTATATCCGGGAAAATACTCTGAATCAATTCAGTTTTATCCTGAACAACAGTGCAAAAATTGTCTGGTAGTTTAATGCATTGCGTATTTGGTTGCAGTTTTATTTTACCGTTCCCAATATCTAGTAGTTGTTCGGAAAATATTAGTGCTGATGGATCATTTTGCAATTGTACTCGCATATTTATGGTCAATCGAAGTGTTTCAACACTTCGCCATAAGAATGATTGTTTCAAACATGCATTAATCTCATCCGCGAAAGTAGAGCGAGGTATAACCGGTAAGGTCTGCCGGAAGTCACCAGACAAAAGTAAGATAGCACCACCGAAAAGTTTATTATTGCTGTTTAAATCTTGCATAGTTCTGTTTAATGCTTCAAGTGAATATTTGTGTGCCATTGTGCACTCATCCCAAATTATTATAGAACTCTTCCGCAACACTGCAGCTATTCCACTATTCTTTTTGATGTTACACATTGCATCTGGTTTATTATGAACGTCCAATGGCAGCTTGAATGTTGAATGTGCTGTTCGCCCACCATCCAGTAAAGTAGCCGCAATGCCTGACGATGCTAATGCTAATGCGATTTTTTGTTGCGACCGTATTTTGGCAAGAATCAACGATATTAAAAATGTCTTACCGGTTCCACCGGGTGCATCCAAGAAAAAAAAACCGCCTTGTTCAGCAGCAACAGCCAGCATAATCCGATCATAAATAATTTTTTGTTCTGCTGTCAGTAATGGTTCACTGTTCATGATAATTGTTGCTAAACTTCCATGGTCATATTGATTTTCTCGTTGTAAATCGGTATTGACTAAGTCGGTGGCTGGACGATTAGGTGATGGCATACCATAATGATTAAATGGTAAATTTGAACTAAGAACACATAAATCCTCGATCAAGACCAATGCTTCATTGTACATCTCTGGTGTATAATCTATGTTTTGGCATTGATTTGTTTGTCTAATTCGGTGCAAGATGTCTTCTGTCATACAATTTTTATATTTTTCCCACAAAGTTTGTGCTTGCGAGGGATAACATGTCGCCAAAATAATTGCAAACAACTGACGAATGTTATTCGGTGTTGATGTCAACGCAGCATCAGCAAGCGTTAAGTCCCAATGGTTATCGTCTTCTAGCAATTGCAGTTCACGACATGCATCCTGGTATGTATTGAATACTCGACCATTAGCTGTTCGTAAAAATTCAAAAGACGTTGGTCCGGGAACATTCACCAATAACAAACGTAAATAGAAGCACTCACGTTGCTTTGGATGTACCGTGTAAAGTCTCCCCAATGTCTTAGCTTTGAATATGCCTGTAATGGAAGGATGTGGTTTTCCTTGTTTCCGTGGCTCCCATTTTTTACTGGATTTGTTCCATGTGAAATAACGTGGAACATCACCATACACCAATGTCTTCGCGAATTGGCCAAAAACATCAGGTTTTTGACACAATGTAAAAAATTCAGTTAGAGTCGTTTTCGGAGCTTCGAACGCTCTTTGGAGAACATTTTCTTCAGTGAAGTATACACGTTGACCGTTTTCAAGATGTATTGCCAGATGTTGGACAGCAGGATCTCTTTCGTGGATGGGAAAGCTGAGAATATGCCAAATAGCTTCATTGCTGCTAATGTATCTGCCCATTTGGTATCGTGCTATTTCGTCATTTTTATTTATGTTTTTTACTTCAAATATGGCCAAATCACTGCCTTTGTTTACATATTTACAAATATACTTAATTGATTTAACAGAACTGCAAAGCTCAACATTGATATGAGCTTTGTAAGTTTTTGAAAGTAGTGGTGAGTATGGTACCACCCACTGATTATCAAACTCAACTTGATTTGGAAAGTTCGGCAGTCGCATTGTAAATGTGTGGCCACCATTCTCAGTACTTCTGCGGCGATACATTGGATAACCATCAATATCCGTGATCGTGTCATTCGTATGCGGCTTTGGGAAGTTTTTTTTACATTTTCCATTTTCCATGCACGGTGACGTCATGTTGAAAACACCGCATGGCCCATGGATCATGTGTTTGGTGACAATATCAAATAATTCTTGATCAATTAATGGGTCTGGAATTTCGGCTGAAATTATTTGATCGATTTCTTCAGGACGGATTCTATCTTTAAGCCAAACCAAAATGTGGGCATGAGGCAAACCTCGCTTTTGCCACTCTATCGTATACAGCCAACAACGTGTGATACCAAAAATTGTATATTTAACAATAAAATCAATTAAGGATTTCAATTTTTGTTTAAACACACGT
This sequence comes from Neomicropteryx cornuta, assembly GCA_020383195.1. Classification (NCBI taxonomy): domain Eukaryota; kingdom Metazoa; phylum Arthropoda; class Insecta; order Lepidoptera; family Micropterigidae; genus Neomicropteryx; species Neomicropteryx cornuta. Next base: position 317,005 of record JAHKQU010000031.1, read on the forward strand.
GCAGTTAAATCATGACGATGAATGGCTTGTTGTCCTGGCAATAGTAAAGTTTGTATCTCTTCCCAATTCGGATTACATGTGAATGTAATAAATAAATCCGGTCGGCCGTAATGACGTACGTAAGTCATCGCATCTTGTATGCATGCATGTTCCGTGCCGTTCCGTATCGACATCTGTCAGTTTTATGACTGAATCTACCAGCATGTTCACCTAATGGTACTTTGTCGGCTTTTATGACGATTTGATAATTGTCATTTTGCAGTCGTGGCGAAACTCTTTTGATCAATTGAATTAGTTGATTGTGATCTTCTAAAAAATTTTCCAATAATATCACAATTGCTCTTTCCTCTGCTTGTTCAATAAAATTATACTGGCACCGAGTCGTCACGCGCTCTTCACAATCGCCCATAAAATAAAAAGGTATCGACATCTGTCAGTTTTATGACTGCCAAATAATAACGGACAAAAAATTAGCGATAAATTAAAATTGCGACTATAATTTGAGATTTAAACTATCCTATCTCTCAAGTGCACATCGAACTGCACATGGTGTTCAAATTTTATTATTAGTCCATTATTTTATTATTAGTCCATTGAGGACAAACATTGTGACACGAGATTTATATATATTAAGATGTACCTAGGCTTAACGATTGATAACCGGTTTAAACATAAATGATTTATGTAACAAATTGCGTTTAGTCATGACAAAATAATATAAGTTGAAAGGAATATTAAAATATCCTTAAAAGCGTATGGAGTTATAATTTATGCGAACACATTTAAAACATAAAATTAGATAAATATATTCAATAACGCCTCATAAAATTAATTCTTACTGAATGAATTAAAAATGTTTTGCTTTGAAATCAGTCAAATTCTAAGGTTTATTTGCTCTGTCATTTCTCTGTGCCTTTAAATAAGAAAAGTATATATTTTCTGTTTAAATGTAAAATGTTACTGATTTTTAGTACTTTTAATATTAAAAACGGAGTGCAAAGCGCATTAAGTAACTTGAAATATATTTAAAAGCGAAAGACGATTAAATACCGACATATTTAATGCATCTTACACACACGGTAAGCCCTGGGCTTAGTTGGAACATAAAAAAAGTTAAATAAAGATAAATAAATAAAATAAATGTATAAACTAAGTCCCTTTAAATAATATTTTATTTACATATTTCAAAGTTTCACACCGAAAAAAATATAGACTATAAATAGAACAAACATATTTTAATATAAACCCCTCAGTTCTGCGTGTCATACCACCTTTACCACAGGCTTTACCACACTCGAGTTAAGGCGACAAGTCCTTACATTATTCTATTTCTTTAAAGTTATTCGTGGACTCATCGAGAATCCCGTAATAATCGGAGATATTAGTTTCTTTGTTCCGGACCGTTTGACTAGAGCGCCGAAGCACACCTTTTTTAAGCCGTTAGCGTGTCGTACCGATGTATACAAGTACCTATAGTCGGACTGGGAGAGCAGTCGAATTATTAAATTCCATTTCCGCGGAGATTGATATCTTTGTCTGTTCGTCCAAAAGGATTAAAAATTTACTTTCTATTACACCTTTGTTCAACGTCAACTATTTATTTGCTATTGTGTGCCTAAAGGCATTTTTTTAATTTAAACGTTGTATTTTTCCCGATTAGTTCAAAGTATTTGTTATTTTTAATGTTGTTTTTTCTTTTGTAGTTTAATTTTTACTTTAATTGTAATGTGTACATGGGAAAACCTGTTTAATAAATAAATAAATAACAATTATGTGCGGAATTAAAAACAATATATCATCTGTCTTTCTTTGTCCGCTTGGCTGCGAATCTATCGGTATCATTCTCGCACCGCGTCACTAATTTTACAGTTCAATAATATTATTTATTTACGTATTTCAACATAAATAGCACAGAAATTATAAATATAATGACATAATTACAAGTGATATGATATTCTTTCCATTACCTGCTGAATTTTCGAATGATTACTGCAAGTTTTACTGCACAAACGGGCATTGTTGCGAGTTTCTCTAAAACGCTCGGCACATCGACTGGCAAAAAAGCAATACCACACCAGCGCATGGTATTGCTTTTAGGCGGTGGACGAATTCTTGGAAGTTAAGGTCTAAATTTCGCGGTTCCTTCTATGCCAGTATTCAAAACATAATTTGTAATAAACCGGGTTTCATCAGCAATATCCCTCTAGAGATCTCTCTTGTCCCTTCAAATGAAATTTCCTCTCAATTTATCACATTTGGTAGCATCTAACAATTTTACAATTTATAAAATTATTTTAACATTGATCTCTCCTAACCAGCTATCAATTTATTTATTTTTTTTATTTTCTATTTCCCACCCGTTAAATTCGATTTTTAGTTCGGTTCTTCGTATTTATTGTAATAATTGTAAAAAGTAAAATGTGTTTTTGGCACTCAGCCTAAGCGTTTGGCTTATTGCCACTTTAGATGAAAAAGAAGAAGGAAAAAACAATATCCATGACATAACGACGTAGGCAACTGTCATAATTACATTTTGAAACCCTATAAGAAGATAAAACAAACTGTTTATACCTTTATCTTTATCAAAATGGAGGAAAACGACCTTAAAACTGGACAAATCGATGACAATATCACCTTTAAATGTGAGCAAGTAAGTGAATGCAATCAAACCAACACTAATATTGATGGACATCAAAAGCAATCATCCAAGATTAATCTCGAAACATCAAATCCAGCTGGATTTATTAAGTCAGAAGTTGATAACGAAACTTGCTTTGATTTCCGGGGAAAGAATAGTATAAATCTTCAAGATGATGCTTTTGAAGAAGAAAATACAAAGTTTATAAAATTAGAAACCAATCTCTTGAACGATCAATGTAATAATCAAACAATCCAAAGTGTAAAAAGCCCAATTATATTATTAACAACAATCAATTTTATTTGTAACATTTGCAAATGTACTCTTGATAGACACAGCCGAATAAATACTGCAATACATAAACACAATAAGGCGAACTTAGTGTGTTTAGAATGCAGAAAACAACAAAGAAAGAAATCAACTATAAATGATACTCGAAAGAAGATTTCGGATGAAAAAATTAAGATTAAAAAAAATCGACAAATACGAAAATTTAAATGCAGCGAGTGCGATTACAGTAGTTTAAGCAAATCAGATTTACGAAAGCATATCAATGGATTTCACCGGAAAATACGAAAATTTAAATGCAGCGAGTGCTATTATGGTGATTCATATAAAGGAAATTTACAAAAGCATATTGATACTGTTCATCGGAAAATAAGAAAATTTAAATGCAGCGAGTGCAATCACAGCAGTTCAAGCAAATCAAATTTACAAATGCATATCGATGGAGTGCATCGGAAATTACGAAAATTTAAATGCAGCGAGTGCGATCACAGTAGTTCAAGCAAAGCAGATTTACAAAAGCATATCGATGTAGTTCACCGGAAAATAAGAAAATTTAAATGCAGCGAGTGCGATCACAGTAGTTCAAGAAAATCAAATTTACAAATACATATCGATGGAGTGCATCGGAAATTACGAAAATTTAAATGCAGCGAGTGCGATCACAGTAGTTCAAGCAAAGCTGATTTACAAAAGCATATCGATGGAGTTCACCGGAAAATAAGAAAATTTAAATGCAGCGAGTGCGATCACAGTAGTTCAAGCAAAGCACATTTACAAAGGCATATCGATGGAGTTCACCAGAAAATAAGAAAATTTAAATGCGGTGAGTGCGATTACAGTAGTTCAAGCAAAGCACATTTACAAAGGCATATCGATGGTGTCCACCGGAAAATAAGAAAATTTAAATGCAGCGAGTGCGATCACAGTAGTTCAAGAAAATCACATTTACAAACGCATATCGACGGAGTTCACCGGAAAATACGAAAATTTAAATGCAGCGAGTGCGATCACAGCAGTTCAAGCAAATCAAATTTACAAAAGCATATCGATGGAGTTCATCGAAAAGTACGAAAATTTAAATGCAGCTTTAATTAATCGGATCACAAAAATCTCCGTTGTAAAAAGTTCGACAATAAGCAATATGACAAAATTGAAATTTGACGATATTGAGTTATAATTAAACGATAGGGACAGATTGAATTTCTGTTTACTTTGACAAAAAAACCATCCTACAAACGTATTTTATTTATAAATTTTAATAAATCGCTTTTGCTTATTGGTTAATTAATTAATAATGTAATATCGGGAAAGTTATCCAATTTCACATTGTGTGTATTTAATGACGCAGTTAAGTTTTAAAACGGAGCATATTTAATGGCCAGATAACACCTTCTATTCCACGCACTGCGCACTAGTTGCCAACCGTTTGGGCTAATTATTTTTCTCGTTAAAAACATTTAAATTACTATCAAACTGTCATTTTAGATTTAGATAATTAATAACATGATTTAAAGTAGAGTGACTTTAGTTAAGAATATTAGTAAATAATGCTAGTAATGTAAGAAAGTACCCTACATAAAAGGTAGACGAAAGATATCCTTTCATTCAAGTTGGGTAATGAATATGATCATAAAATAAGTATTTATGATAAAGTTAACCAACTTACTAGGCTAAGTATCGTCTCTTTTAAGTACTATATTTTATTGTTTTATGAATTAGGTTATGTTAGGCAATGGAAGTAATGTGCGTATTGTAATTTTAATAATGTACAAGTAAAAATAATATTAGGTATTTAAATTAAATAATTATGTGCTATTCTATAAAAATGAAATGTCTAATATTCAATCTTAGGTATATTTGGGAAAGTAGGTCGCTATGCCCTGCAGGCAGGCTTTGAGAGTTCCACTTTCCTCAGTTAACAAAAAAACAGTATAACTGGATATTTACAGATAATCTTTTTTTTCTAAAGGTATCTTTTGGAACCTTAACTTTGATTAATAACTTCTATACGAACTACTTTCACTTTTCAGGATATTTTTCTTTTATTTCTTTAAAATGTGCCCTTTTTCGAACTGAACACAAATTTCCCATTTTCTTACCCTTTTCCAAATGAGGATTACAGATTTCATATTTTTTGTATAATAATTTGAAATAATGAATTTTATTCAGTTTATATTTCTATATTTGGATCATATTAGTATGTAAAGTAGAGCTTTCAGGATGAAATAAGCTAACATAATGAAAGTCAGTATTGTCAAATGTAAACTAAAACAACTAATTTTCATCATCATCATCAGTAGTGGGCCACATAAACGAGTTTTAATGATCATCCCGTTTATAATCAATAAGTTTTTTAAGGTCATTCATTGTTTTTTATATTTATCGAAACTTTATTATAAGGACAGAAATGCACCGACTGCTCATTGGCTAATATTCCCACTCATTAAGAAGGAAAATGTTTCTTTATTGAAAAATGTAAAACTATAATATATAATCGGTTAAAGGGAGTGTGCTCAGCTACCCTCCCTTCTGAGAGAGGAGGTCTCGTTTTATTATATTATGATATATAATTTACTCTTAACGTGAAACATATTATTTTTATTTACTGTGAATTGTAATCCTCATATTCTCTTATGTAACTAAGTGTTCGCAGTTGGCAACTCTAGCAGCCATTGTCGACACCTAGTCCTGAAGGAGGCAAGTCGTTCCAGGTCTTCGATATGTCCTGCAACAATACCAGGATGAGATTTTCTAAATATAAATTGGAAAACTCGGAGATCGTTTTTTCCATACGAGTCGGTTGATAACATTTTCTTTTTATGAATGAATAAAATAAAGTAAAATATATAAAAAATCTTGTTTAATTGTGAAGTCCTCCTTTATTTTAGAAAAACCCATCTTTTTCCAAATAGTCATCTGGCAACCCTATCGCAGTGTTGCCAGGCCGTGATTGATAGAATAGCGTTTATCTTGGTACCTGTCTACTATGTCAAACTATTTACTTAAAGGTATATTTTATGATCCAAAACTACAACAGATTTCGTCCCGTTTTATATATTAAATCTTTATGTTGGCCCAATAATCAGTAAAATGCTGTAAATAAATAATAAAAAATAAAGCGCGCCTGGTAAGAAAATAATCTGTGTTCGTCTGTGAATGAAAATTTAAATGAAATTAAATAAATTATATTGATATAATATCATTTATTTATTGTGATTCCAATTAATAAATGTCACATACTTGACGATCAAAGCGAAATTGACTTCAAGTACGACAATATAAAAGATTTGAGCAAAAATCGATTCTTATGAGTTCACAAAATTATAATTCTACATGGAATGAAGTAAAGTAAAGGAGGAGAATTGATTGGTGAGATTTTAATCAAATGATTCATTATTTTTTTTAAATACGCAACTATTTCTCTTATATAATTGAGATTCGGGTTATATTTAGTTCTGTGTTTTTTTTTCAATACATAACAATGTTGTTGGCTGAAATATCATGTTTTAACAATGGTCTTTTGACACCAAGGACGCGCCATGTGAATCATGCTGATTTGCCTCAATCATGCTGCTGGATCATTAAACGACAGAGAACATCCTAAAGTGATTAATGCTTTTTTGTATTGTAATATATGAAATTTTATTTCACAAGTAATTTGGTACTTATTTCTATTATTGCAGCTTAAAAAGTATTAATTATAAAATTGTATTGTTACTAAATATTATTATAGAAATTACCATTTTTTCTAGGAAATTCTTGAAGGGAATGAAAAGGCGGCCTTAAATATGTGTAGTACCAGTTTTAGAATGCAGGTCGAGGTTTTTTTAAATATTTATTTAACCTTCAATGAAAAACTTTGTTCGGGGTTATTTCATTCACCAGTGTATTATTTAACAATTCCAATATTATCGTCCGTCTCACTTATTCTCATTAAAAAAGCGTGCAAGTGCGAGATAGCAATGCCCCGGCTGTATTATATGCTTACTTCTAATTCTTTACCTAATTCTGCTCAATATTTTATCTAAATTGTATCAATTAAACCATAGAGACAATGATTGATTCCTTAGTTCGAGACTTCTAACTAAATAGGTTAAATTGGTTGAAACACATAAATAATTATCTATAATTGATAAAATCTGACAAAAGGCTGGCAACACTGGCCGGACGATGCGCTCCTGCTAATTATTTGTTTAAACTTGTGCATCCTAGCTCAAACCAGTGTTTATTTAATGTGTAAAAAGTTGATGTAGTGATCTGTGAAAAGTTGTTACTCTTCTTGGGCTGTAAACTGAGTGAAACGATAAATAAGTTTCCAAAAATATTCAAGTATTTCGATTAGTGTCCCAATCGCTCCAGGTCATTAACGCCCACTTACACCGAGAAACGGGATGCTCACGAGGATGGCATAGCTACTATCCTTCAAGAATCGCAGCTAAGATCCAAGGATCGCCAACAAACTGCATCTACCAGCGCTCAAGTGCTTGAACAACTAAAAGCTGAACTCTCGTCCAAATTGGAAACCTCACACTTGGAGATCATGACCAAAGTGGATCAACTAATGTGTATCACAAATGCCGTACAGAAGAAGAACGATGAGGTAACGGAAAATATGAGGAGCTCTTAAACAAATTTGGGGAATTGGAGGCCCTCAAGCCGAAGGTTGCTACCCTGGAAATGATCAACAAAGAACTAACTCAAAAAATTGAATACCTTGAAGTTAAATTTGATGAAGATTTGCAAAAAAGCAAGCCAATAAATTGGAAATAGGCGGCATTCCGTTCTACCCGAGCGAAAATCTGTCTTCAATTATAAGTAAAATTGGCTCGACTATTGGCTGTAATATTTCCCAACAAGATGTGGTCATCGAAGAGACCTCCCGCTCACGTTTGCCCGGCCAGAGCGAATAATTCAAGTCTTCAAGTTCAGGTCTTCAAGCACTCGCAATACCTACCTCAAGTTTAATATATTAATAACTAGATTAGTGTTTATTTTAAGAGTGTTTCTTTAACATGTTGCTTATTTTATTAAAAAAATACTCGTATAAACATATTTCAAAACTCTACCTAACTAGGCAGCGCCCGTACTAAGGTAGGCTTTATTTGTTGTAGATTATTAAATGTTTTTGATTTAAAACTTAAAATAAATTTAAAGTAATATCATATTAGCCTAATTTGGACGTTTCGAACAAAACAAGACATTTAGATTAATAAATAAACCTGGGTCTTACGAAGCGAACGATAAAGGTAGAAAGTTCACCCCTTACAAAAAATAACCCTTAATGTCTAGTAAAATATTAAACAAAGGAACAAACTAAAGGTCCCTTATATTAAAAGGTACCTTTGAGATAAAGGGAGAGTTCTATATAAGACTTTATTCAGACATATTTAGTGACATTTTAGTAGATTCTACGAAGATATGAGATTATGTCTAATAATAAATATTGTCTAGAATTATTACAAATTAATTTTAATCTGGACTCATCAGTGCGCCTGTCAACTGAAGGTTCCCAACTCCTTTCTGGTTAGATAGAATCCAAACCTTTAAACCACTTACCAATAGTCGAGTTTGTCACTTCGTATCTGTAAGCGAAATAGCCACGAAAAGAATTTTCATAAACAATGATATTTTGCAGTTAATTTTCACACATATATGCTACATTTATATATGTAATTAAAAAGGTTACATCATTTATTATATATATTTATGTACCCAGGCTTAACGATTAATAACCGGTTTAAACAAAAATGCTTTATGTCACAAATTGCGTCTAGACATGAAAAAATAATATAAGTTGAAAGGAATATTAAAATATCCTTAATAGCGTATGGAGTTATAATTTATGCGAACACATTTAAAACATAAAATTAGATAAATATATTCAATAACGCCTCATAAAATGAATTCTTACGGAATGAATTAAAACTGTTTTGCTTTGAAATCAGTCAAATTCAAAGGTTTATTTGCTCTGTCATTTCTCTGTGCCTTTAAATAAGAAAAAGTATTTTTAGTAGTTTTAATATTAAAAACGGAGTGCAAAGCGCATTAAGTAACTTGAAATATATTTAAAAGCAAAAGACGATTAAATACCGACATATTTAATGCATCTTACACACACGGTAAGCCCTGGGCTTAGCTGGAACATAAAAAAAGTTAAATAAAGATAAATAAATGTATAAACTTAGTCCCTTTAAATCATATTTTATTTACATATTTTAAAGTTTCACACCGAAAAAAATATAGACTAAAAATAGAACAAACATATTTTAATATAAACCCCTCAGTTCTGCGTGTCATACCACATGTCATACCTTTACCACGGGCTTTACCACACTCGAGTTAAGGCGACAAGTCCTTACATTATTCTATTTCTTTAAAGTTATTCGTGGACTCATCGAGAATCCCGTAATAATCGGAGATATTAGTTTCTTTGTTCCGTACCGTTTGACTAGAGCGCGGAAGCACACGTTATTTAGGCGCTTAGCGTGTCGTACCGGCGTATACAAGTACCTATAGTCGGACTGGGAGAGCAGTCAAATTATTAAATTCCATTTCCGCGGAGATTGATATCTTTGTCTGTTCGTCCAAAAGGTTTAAAAATTTACTTTCTATTACACCTTTGTTCAACGTCAACTATTTATTTGTTATTGTGTGCCTAAAGGCATTTTTTTAATTTAAACGTTGTATTTTTCGTGATTAGTTCAAATTATTTGTTATTTTTGATGTTGTTTTTTTCTTCTGTAATTTAATTTTTACTTTACTTGTAATGTGTACACGGGGAAACCTGTTTAATAAATAAATAAACATTATTTGCGAAATTAAAAATAATATATTTGTCTTCTTTGTCCGATTGGCTGCGAATCTATCGGTCTCATTCTCGCACCGCGTCACTCATTTTACAGTAATAATATTATTTATTTACCTATTTCGACACCAATAGCACAGAAACTATAAATTAATGAAATATTTACAAATAGTAACGTCTGGAAAAAAGCAATACCACACCAGCGAATGGTATTGCTTTTAGGCGGTGGACGAATTCTTGGAAGTTAAGGTCTAAATTTCGCGGTTCCTTCTATGCCAGTATTCAAAACGAAATTTGTAATAAACCTGATTTCATCAAAAATATTCCTCTAGAGATCTCTCTTGTCCCTTAAAATGAAATTTCCTTTCAGTTTATCACATTTGGTAGCATCTAACAATTTTAAAGTTATTTTAACATTGATCTCTCCTAACCAGCTATCAATTTATTTATTTTTTTTCATTTTCTATTTCCCACCCGTTAAGTTCGGTTTTTCGTATTTATTTTTATATTTGTAAAAAGTAAATGTATTTCTGGCACACGGCCTAAGCTTGTCGCTTATTGCCACTTTAGATGAAGATAAACAAGAAGGAAAAAACAATATCCATTTCACGACGTAGGCAACTGTCATATTTACATTTTGATACCCTATAAGAAGATAAAACAAACTGTTTATACATTTATCTTTATCAAAATGGAGGAAAACGAACTTAAAACTGGACAAATCGATGACAATATCACCTTTCAATATGAGCAAGTAAGTGAATGCAATCAAACCAGCACTAATATTGATGGACATCAAAAGCAATCATCCAAGATTAATCTTGAAACATCAAATCCAGCTGGATTTATTAAGTCAGAAGTTGATAACGAAATTTGCTTTGTTTTCCGGGGAAATAATAGTATAAATCTTCAAGATGATGCTTTTGAAGAAGAAAATACAAAGCTTATAAAATTAGAAACCAATCTCTTGAACGGTCAACGTAATAATCAAACAGTCCAATGTGTAAAAAGCCCAATTATATTATTAAAAACAATCAATTTTATTTGTAACATTTGCAAATGTACTCTTGATAGAAACAGCCGAATAAATACTGCAATAGATAATCACAATGGGGCGAACTTAGTGTGTTTAGAATGCAGACAACAAAGAAAGAAATCAACTATGACTGATACTCGAAAGAAGATTTCGGATGAACAAATTAGGATTAAAAAAAATCGACAAATACGAAAATTTAAATGCAGCGAGTGCGATCACAGTAGTGCAATCAAATCAAATTTACAAAAGCATATCGATGGAGTTCACCGGAAAATAAGAAAATTTAAATGCAGCGAGTGCGATCACAGTAGTGCAATCAAATCAAATTTACAAACGCATATCGATGGAGTTCACCGGAAAATAAGAAAATTTAAATGCAGAGAGTGCGATCACAGTAGTTCAAGCAAAGGAGATTTACGAAAGCATATCGATGGAGTTCACCGGAAAATAAGAAAATTTAAATGCTGCGAGTGCGATTACAGTAGTCCAAGCAAATCAGATTTACAAATGCATATCGATGGAGTGCATCGGAAATTACGAAAATTTAAATGCAGCGAGTGCTATTACAGTAGTTCAAGCAAAGCACATTTACAAACGCATATCGATGGGGTTCACCGGAAAATAAGAAAATTCAAATGCAGCGAGTGCGATCACAGCAGTTCAAGCAAATCAAATTTACAAATGCATATAGATGGAGTGCATCGGAAAATACAAAAATTTAAATGCAGCGAGTGCTATTACAGTAGTTCAAGCAAAGCACAATTACAAAGGCATATTAATGCAGTTCATCGAAAGATAAGAACATTTAAAAGCAGCGAGTGCGATCACAGTAGTTCAAGCAAAGCACATTTACAAACGCATATCGATGGGGTTCACCGGAAAATAAGAAAATTCAAATGCAGCGAGTGCGATCACAGCAGTTCAAGCAAATCAAATTTACAAATGCATTAGATGGAGTGCATCGGAAAATACAAAAATTTAAATGCAGCGAGTGCTATTACAGTAGTTCAAGCAAAGCACATTTACAAAGGCATATTGATGCAGTTCATCGAAAGATAAGAACATTTAAATGCAGCGAGTGCGATCACAGTAGTTCAAGCAAAGCAGATTTACAAAAGCATATCGATGGAGTTCACCGGAAAATAAGAAAATTCAAATGCAGCGAGTGCGATCACAGTAGTATGTCAAAATTTAAATTTGACGATATTGAGTTATAATTAAACGATAGGGACAGATTGAATTTCTGTTTATTTAAAAAAAAAACCACCCTACAAACGAATTTCATTTATAAATCTTAATGTATCGCTTTTGCTTATTGGTTAATTAATTAATATTGTAATATCGAGCAAGTTATCCTATTTCACATTGTGTGTATTTAATGACGCAGTTAAGTTTTAAAACGGAGCATATTTAATGGCCAGATAACACCTTCTATTCCACGCACTGCGCACTAGTTGCCAATCGTTTGGGCTAATTATTTTTCTCGTTAAAAACATTTAAATTACTATTAAATTGTTATTTTAGATTTAGATAATTAATAACATGATTTAAAGTAGAGTGACTTTAGTTAAGAATATTAGTAAATAATACTAGTAATGTAAGAAAGTACCCTATATAAAAGGTATAAAAGGTTAACGAAAAATATCCTGTTTGTTATTCAATTTGGGTAATGAATATGATCTTAAAATAAGTATTTATAATACAGTTAACCAACTAACTAGGCTAAGTACCGTCTCTTTTAAGTGCTATATTTTATTGTTTTATGAATTAGGTTAGGTTAGGAAATGGAAGTAATGTGCGTATTGTAATTTTAATAATGTATAAGTAAAAATAATATTCGGTATTTAAATTAAATAATTATGTGCTATTCTATAAAAATGAAATGACTACTATTCAATCTTAGGTATAATTGGGAAAGTAGGTCGCTATGCCCTGCAGGCAGGCTTTGAGAGTTCCACTTCCCTCAGTAAACAAAAAAATAGTATAACTGGATATTTACAGATAATCTTTTTTTTCTCAAGGTATCTTTTGGAACCTTAACTTTGATTAATAACTTCTATACGAACTACTTGAAATAACTTGAAAGTTGAAGAGTCTATTGAAAAAGTCGAAAAAGTAAACCACTACCCTATATATAAACTATATAATTTAAATAAACCATGATATGTTTCGATTTAATCTTTTTTAGAATGTAATTATTTTTATTATGCTGATCATAAAAATGTTTTAAGAGTATTGCCATAATTAATAATGTTTAATTAATTATGGAATCTATCCCCGCAGCCTATTAGTCTCGTTGCAGTATCTGTGTCGCATTTGCAGATCACTTTGTACGTCAATTGGTGGTGAGTCGTCTCATGTGTGTTGAATACGCAATAAGATGCACATTTACTTATGTTATTAATGCTAATTTATGGTTTGCCACCAAAAAAATGTATTTTATCAAAGGCGCACTGGCGACACTTGACGTTTCTAGATGCGTCATGTCAGAGATGGCAAGAAGTCCTGAACTAAGGAATCAATCACTTTCTCTATGGTTCAACTGATACAATTTAGATAAAATAACGAGCAGAATTAGGCAAAGAATTAGAAGTAAGCAATTAGAACTCAACCTATTTGTATCTGTTTTACTATTGTGATCGAAAAAATATCAACGTTTTTCTATAGATATAATACTATTGCTATCTCGCACTTGCACACTTTTTTAATGAGAATAAGTGAGACGGACGATTATATAGGAATTGTTAAATAATACACTGGTGAATGAAATAACCCCGAACAAAGGTTTTCATTGAAGGTTAAATAAATATTTAAAAAAACCTCGACATGCATTCTATAACTGGTACTACACATATTTTAGGCCGCCTTTTCATTCCCTTCAAGATTGTTTAATCATTCTGAGACAAGTTATTCATGTCGTAATAAATTCTGTTTTCTTATTCTATATTTTTCATTATAATATAAGGACCACAAAAAATTTTCTAGAAGAAATAAAAATTACTGTCGTTCGCTCGTTTAATAATATTTTGTCAAAAAATTAATAAATCCGATTATAGAACTTGTATTTTTCATTTACACTATTACAACTTAGTAAGACGAAGTCCATAAATGGATGTCCAACAATGGATCATGTTTATAAATGGGTGTCCATAAATAGATTTCTTCTGTCCATTAACGGTGAAAAAAAAAGCATATTTCTAGTGTGAAAATATCTTTACAGTTTAAGCTTTGACTATCAATTTCAATTTATCAAAACATACTTTAATTATGTAACCTTAATTTAAACCATTCAATGGTCGAAAACATTCATAAACATACAAGTAATTTGAAAAATGGGCAAAAATTATCCTTAAACTGTCCATGATTGGGGTGGTTACCTTAACTGTTAGAAGTTTTAATATTAAAAACGGAGTGCAAAGCCCATTAAGTAACTTAAAATCTATTTAAAAGCGAAAGACGATTAAATACCGACATATTTAATGCATCTTACACACACGGTAAGTCCTGGGCTTAGCTGGAACATAAAAAAAGTTAAATAAAGATAAATAAATAAAATAAATGTAAAAACTAAGTCCCTTTAAATAATATTTTATTTACATATTTCAAAGTTTCACACCGAAAAAAATATAGATTTAAAATAGAACAAACATATTTTAATATAAACCCCTCAGTTATCAATTTATATCATATCAATTAAATAATGTTAAGTTTTTATAGAAATAGGTAGTTAATTTGATGGTAGATGCAATAAGCTAATTAACATGGCGTAAAGGGTTCTGTTGAATTAAGAGTTTCTATCAAAGTTTCTCAGCCCATATACTAGAACTTAAAATAAAGTACTTTTGAATATGTTTGAGCCATTATTAAAATGCGTTCAAACTAAGCACTTTACTCTTCGTGGCAAGGATATAACTGTCTCTTTCCTACCCGCAAATATTCCCCGTTTCGCTCTTCCGCACCAAACCCCCTCTGTACTTGTCGGCCCATAGACCGTGTCACCAGCGAAACTCACCATCGCCGGTTGCACCATCTGGACTCATCAGTGCGCCTGTCAACTGAAGATTCCCAACTCCTTTCTGGTTAGATATAATCCAAACCTTTAAACCACTTACCAATAGTCGAGTTTGTCACTTCGTATTTGTAAGCGAAATATTTAGTCAAAACTACGAAAAGAATTTCGATAAATAATGATATTTTGCAGTTAATTTTCACACATATTTTACATATATGCTATATGTATATATGTAATCAAAAAGGTTACATCATTTTTTATACATATATATTTATGTACCCAGGCTTAACGATTGATAACCGGTTTAAACATAAATGATTTATGTAACAAATTGCGTTTAGTCATGACAAAATAATATAAGTTGAAAGGAATATTAAAATATCCTTAATAGCGTATGGAGTTATAATTTATGCGAACACATTTAAAACATAAAATTAGATATATTCAATAACGCCTCCTAAAATTAATTCTTACTGAATGAATTAAAAGTGTTTTGCTTTGAAATCAGTCAAATTCAAAGGTTTATTTGCTCTGTCATTTCTCTATGCCTTTAAATAAGAAAAATTATTTTCGGTTTAAATGAAAAATGCTACTAACTGTTAGTTGTTTTAATATTAAAAACGGAGTGCAAAGCGCATTAAGTAACTTGAAATATATTTAAATGCGAAAGACGATTAAATACCGACATATTTAATGCATCTTACACACTGGGCTAAGATGGAACATTAAAAAAAAGTTAAATAAAGATAAATAAATAAAATAAATGTATAAACTAAGTCCCTTTAAATAATATTTTATTTACATATTTCAAAGTTTCACACCGAAAAAATATAGACTAAAAATAGAACATATTTTAATATAAACCCCTCAGTTCTGCGTGTCATACCACATGTCATACCTTTACCACAGGCTTTACCAAACTCGAGTTAAGGCGACAAGTCCTTACATTATTCTATTTCTTTAAAGTTATTCGTGGACTCATCGAGAATCCCGTAATAATCGGAGATATTGGTTTCTTTGTTCCGGACCGTTTGACTAGAGCGCGGAAGCACACGCTATTTAGGCGCTTAGCGTGTCGTACCGACCTATACAAGTACCTATAGTCGGACTGGGAGAGCAGTCGAATTATTAAATTCCATTTCCGCGGAGATTGATATCTTTGTCTGTTCGTCCAAAAGGATTAAAAATTTACTTTCTATTACACTTTTGTTCAACGTTAATTATTTATTTGTTATTGTGTGCCTAAAGGCATTATTTTAATTTTTACGTTGTATTTTTCCTGATGAGTTCAAGTTATTTGTTATTTTTATTGTTGTTTTTTTTTCTTTTAGTAGTTTAATTTTTACTTTAATTGTAAAGTGTACATGGGGAAACCTGTTTAATAAATAAATAAATAAACATTATTTGCGAAATTAAAAATAATATATTTGTCTTCTTTGTCCGATTGGCTGCGAATCTATCGGTCTCATTCTCGCACCGCGTCACTCATTTTACAGTAATAATATTATTTATTTACCTATTTCGACACCAATAGCACAGAAACTATAAATTAATGAAATATTTACAAATAGTAACGTCTGGAAAAAAGCAATACCACACCAGCGAATGGTATTGCTTTTAGGCGGTGGACGAATTCTTGGAAGTTAAGGTCTAATTTTCGAGGTTCCTTTTATGCCAGTATTCAAATCGTAATTTGTAATAAACCTGGTTTCATCAGCAATATCCCTCTAGAGATCTCTCTTGTCCCTTAAAATGAAATTTCATCACAATTTATCATATTTGTTAGCATCTAACAATTTAAAAATTTATAAAGTTATTTTAACATTCATCTCTCTTAACCAGAGCTTTCAATTTATTTATTTTATTTTTTCTATTTCCCACCCTTTAAGTGCGGTTTTTAGTTCAGTTCTTCGTATTTATTTTTATAATTGTAAAAACTAAAATAAACTGGCACACATCTTAAACTTTTGGCTTATTGCCACTTTAGATGAAAAAGAAGAAGGTAAAAACAAAATCCATGACATAACGACGTAGGCAACTGTCATATTTACATTTTGAAACCCTATAAGAAGATAAAACATCCTGTTTATACCTTTATCTTTATCAAAATGGAGGAAAACGAACCTAAAACTGGACAAATCGATGACAATATCACCTTTAAAAATGAGCAAGTAAGTGAATGCAATCAAACCAATACTAATATTGATGGACATCAAAAGCAATCATCCAAGATTAATCTTGAAACATCAAATCCAGCTGGATTTATTAAGTCAGAAGTTGATAACGAAATTTGCTTTGTTTTCCGGGGAAAGAATAGTATAAATCTTCAAGATGATGCTTTTGAAGAAGAAAATACAAAGCTTATAAAATTAGAAACCAATCTCTTGAACGATCAATGTAATAATCAAACAGTCCAAAGTGTAAAAAGCCCAATTATATTATTAAAAACAATCAATTTTATTTGTAACATTTGCAAATGTACTCTTGATAGACACAGCCGAATAAATACTGCAAAAGATAAACGCAATGGGGCGAACTTAGTGTGTTTAGAATGCAGAAAAGAACAAAAAAAGATATTAACAGTGACTGATACTCGAAAGAAGATTTCGGATGAACAAATTAAGATTAAAAAAAATCGACAAATACGAATATTTAAATGCACAGAGTGCGATCACAGTAGTTCAAGCAAAGCAAATTTACAAAAGCATATCGATGGAGTGCATCAGAAATTACGGAAATTTAAATGCAGCGAGTGCGATCACAGTAGTGCAATCAAAGCAGATTTACAAAACCATATCGATGGAGTGTATCAGAAATTACGGAAATATAAATGCAGCGAGTGCGATTACAGTAGTTCAATCAACTCAGATTTACGAAAGCATATCGATGGAGTTCACCGGAAAATACAAAAATTTAAATGCAGCGAGTGCTATTATGGTAATTCATATAAAGGAAATTTACAAAAGCATATCGATGGAGTTCACCGGAAAATAAGAAAATTTAAATGCAGCGAGTGCGATCACAGTAGTTCAAGCAAATCAAATTTACAAATGCATATCGATGGAGTTCATCGGAAAATAAGAAAATTTAAATGCAGCGAGTGCGATCACAGCAGTTCAAGCAAATCAAATTTACAAATGCATATCGATGGAGTTCATCGGAAATTACGAAAATTTAAATGCAGCGAGTGCGATCACAGTAGTTCAATCAACTCAGATTTACGAAAGCATATCGATGGAGTTCACCGGAAAATACGAAAATTTAAATGCAGCGAGTGCGATTACAGTAGTTCAATCAAATCAAATTTACAAATGCATATCGATGGAGTTCACCGGAAAATAAGAAAATTTAAATGCAGCGAGTGCGATTACAGTAGTTCAATCAACTCAGATTTACGAAAGCATATCGATGGAGTTCACCGGAAAATACAAAAATTTAAATGCAGCGAGTGCTATTATGGTAATTCATATAAAGGAAATTTACAAAAGCATATCGATGGAGTTCACCGGAAAATAAGAAAATTTAAATGCAGCGAGTGCGATTACAGCAGTTCAAGCAAATCAAATTTACAAATGCATATCGATGGAGTTCACCGGAAAATAAGAAAATTTAAATGCAGCGAGTGCGATCACAGTAGTTTAAGTAAAGCAGATTTACAAAAGCATATCGATGGAGTGCATCGGAAATTACGAAAATTTAAATGCAGCGAGTGCGATCACAGTAGTTCAAGCAAAGCACATTTACAAAAGCATATCGATGGAGTGCATCGGAAAATACGAAAATTTAAATGCAGCTTTAATTAATCGGATCACAAAAATCTCCGTTGTAAAAAGTTCGACAATAAGCAATATGTCAAAATTGAAATTTGGCGATATTGAGTTATAATTAAACGAAAGGGACAGATTGAATTTCTGTTTATTTTGACAAAAAAAACCATCTCTCAAACGTATTTCATTTATAAATCTTAATAAATCGCTTTTCTTATTGGTTAATTAATTAATATTGTAATATCGAGCAAGTTATCCTATTTCACATTGCGTGTATTTAATGACGCAGTTAAGTTTTAAAACGGAGCATATTTAATGGCCAGATAACACCTTCTATTCCACGCACTGCGCACTAGTTGCCAATCGTTTGGGCTAATTATTTTTCTCGTTAAAAACATTTAAATTACGATTAAACTGTTATTTTAGGTTTAGATAATTAATAACATGATTTAAAGTAGAGTGATTTTAGTTAAGAATATTAGTAAAAAAATAGAAAAATAGAAAAATTTGGAGAGAATTACATCGCTCTAAAGGTTAACGAAAAATATCCTTTTATTTAAGTTGGGTAATGCATATGATCATAAAATAAGTATTTATAATAAAGTTAACCAACTAACTAGGCTAAGTACCGTATCTTTTAATTACTATATTTTATTGTTTTATGAATTAGGTTATTTTAGGCAATGGAAGTAATGTGCGTATTGTAATTTTAATAATGTATAAGTAAAAATAATATTAGGTATTTAAATTAAATAATTATGTGCTATTCTATAAAAATGAAATATCTACTATTCAATCTTGGGTATATTTGGGAAAGTAGGTCGCTATGCCCTGCAGGCAGGCTTTGAGAGTTCCACTTCCCTCAGTTAATAAAAAAATAGTTTAACTGGATATTTACAGATAATCCTATTTTTCTAAAAGTATCTTTTGGAACCTTACCTTTGATTAATAACTTCTATACGAACTACTTTCACTTTTCAGGATATTTTTCTTTTATTTCTTTAAAATGTGCCCTTTTCGAACTGAACACCAATTTCCCATTTTCTTACCCTTTTCCAAATGAAGATTACAAATTTCATATTTTTTGTATAATAATTTGAAATAATGAATTTTTTTCAGTTTATATTTCTATGTTTGTATAATATTAGTATGTAAAGTAGAGTTTTCAGGATGAAATAAGATAACATAATGAAAGTCAGTATTGTCAAATGTAAACTAAAATACCCTAAAATAACTAATTGTCATCGTCTTCATTAACAGTATCATCGACATCATCATCAGTAGTAGTCCACATAAACGAGTTTTAATGATCATCCCGTTTATAATCAATAAGTTTTTTAAGGTCATTCATTGTTTTTTATATTTATCGAAACTTTATTATAAGGACAGAAATGCACCGACTGCATATTCCCACTCATTAAGATGGAAAATGTTTCCTTATTGAAAAATGTAAAACTATAATAAATAATCGGTTAAAGGGAGTGTGCTCAACTGCCCTCCCTTCTGAGAGAGGAGGTCTCGTTTTATTATATTATGATATATAATTTACTCTTAACGTGAAACATATTATTTTTATTTACTGTGAATTGTAATCCTCATATTCGCTTATGTAACAATTACAAAACAAAATGTATGACTAGCATAGAAAACTATATAAAAACGTAACTAAGTGTTCGCAGTTGGCAACTCTAGCAGCCATTGTCGACACCTAGTCCTGAAGGAGGCAAGTCGTTCCAGATCTTCGATATGTCCTGCAACAATACCAGGATGAGATTTTCTAAATATAAATTGGAAAACTCGGAGATCGTTTTTTCCATACGAGTCGGTTGATAACATTTTCTTTTTATGAATGAATAAAATAAAGTAAAATATATAAAAAATCTTGTTTAATTGTGAAGTCCTCCTTTATTTTAGAAAAACCCTTCTTTTTCCCAAATAGTCATCTGGCAACCCTATCGCAGTGTTGCCAGGCCGTGATTGATAGAATAGCGTTTATCTTGGTACCTGTCTACTATCTCAAACAATTTACTTAATTAAAGGTATATTTTTCTGAACCAGAACTACCCGCCCGCCCACAACAGATTTCGTCCCGTTTTATATATTAAATCTTTTTGTTGGCCCTATAATCAGTAAAAACCTGTAAATTAGATATAAAAAATAAAGTGCGCCTGGTAAGAAAATAATCTGTGAATGAAAATTAAATATAATTATATTGATATAATATTATTTATTTATTTTTATTCCGATTAATAAATGTCACATACTTGACGATCAAAGCGAAATTGACTTCAAGTACGACAATATAAAAGATTTGAGCAAAAATCGATTCTTATGTGTTCACAAAATAATAATTCTACATGGAATGAAGTAAAGTAAAGGAGGAGAATTGATTGGTGAGATTTTAATCAAATGATTCATTATTTTTTTTAAATACGCAACTATTTCTCTTATATAATTGAGATTCGGGTTATATTTAGTTCTGTGTTTTTTTTTCAATACATAACAATGTTGTTGGCTGAAATAACATGTTTTAACAATGGTCTTTTGACACCAAGGACGCGCCATGTGAATCATGCTGATTTGCCTCAATCATGCTGCTGGATAAATAAACGACAAAGAACATCCTAAAGTGATTAATGCCTTTTTGTATTGTAATTTATGGAATTTTATTTCACAAGTAATTTGTTACTTAATTCTATTATTGCAGCTTAAAAGTACTAATTATAAAATTGTATTGTTACAAAATATTATTACAGAAATTACCATTTTTTCTAGGAAATTCTTGAAGGGAATGAAAAGGCGGCCTAAAATAAGTATAGTCCCAGTTTTAGAATGCATGTCGAGGTTTTTTTAAATATTTATTTAACCTTCAATGAAAAACTTTGTTCGGGGTTATTTCATTCACCAGTGTATTATTTAACAATTCCTATATAATCGTCCGTCTCACTTATTCTCATTAAAAAAGTGTGCAAGTGCGAGATGGCAATGACCCGGCTGTATTATATGCTTACTTCTAATTCTTTACCTAATTCTGCTCGATAGTTTATCTAAATTGCATTAATTGAACCATAGAGACAATGATTGATTCCTTAGTTCGTGACTTCTAACTAAATAGGTTAAATTGGATGAAACATATAAATAATTATCTATAATTGATAAAATCTGACAAAAGGCTGGCAACACTGGCCGGACGATGCGCTCCTGCTAATTATTTGTTTAAACTTGTGCATCCTAGCTCAAAACAGGGTTTAATTAATGTGTAAAAAGTTGATGTAGTGATCTGTGAAAAGTTGTTACTCTACTTGAGTGAAACGATAAATAATTTTCCAAAAATATTCAAGTATTTCGATTAGTGCCCCAATCGCTCCAGGTCATTAACGCCCACTTACACCGAGAAACGGGATGCTCACGAGGATGGCATAGCTACTATCCTTCAAGAATCACAGCTAAGATCCAAGGATCGCCAACAAACTGCATCTACCAGCGCTCAAGAGCTTGAACAACTAAAAGCTGAACTCTCGTCCAAATTGGAAACCTCACACTTGGAGATCATGACCAAAGTGGATCAACTAATGTGTATCACAAATGCCGTACAGAAGAAGAACGATGAGGTACCGGTAAATATGAGGAGCTCTTAAACAAATTTGGGGAATTGCAGGCCGTTAAGCCGAAGGTTGCTAAACTGGAAATCATCAACAAAGAACTAACTCAAAAAATTGAATACCTTGAATTTAAATTTGATGAAGATTTGCAAAAAAGCAATGCCAATTAATTGGAAATAGGCGGCATTCCGTTCTACCCGAGCGAAAATCTGTCTTCAATTATAAGTAAAATTGGCTCGACTATTGGCTGTAATATTTCCCAACAAGATGTGGTCATCGAAGAGACCTCACGCTCACGTTTGCCCGGCCAGAGCGAATAATTCAAGTCTTCAAGTTCAGGTCTTCAAGCACTCGCAATACCTACCTCAAGTTTAATATATTAATAACTAGATTAGTGTTTATTATAATAGTGTTTCTTTAACATGTTGCTTATTTTCTAAAAAAAAAAAAAAGGTGGTAAAGGGTGGTTATAAGCGCACTTGACACTTTTTCTGTGGTTTGAATGACACTCTTCTCGGTGAAACTTTACGGTCAGTCGATTGCGATAACCTGCAATATATGCATTAATTATAAGACCATTGTTGGACGAGTATTTCATTGAAGTCCCTTTGAAACACAGCCAATGCTTCATCGATGTTCTTATGAGCACAAGAAGGTTGAAAGTAGATGAAGCGCCCCATTAGTTAACGACTTCTCCCCCCCCCCCCTGTTGGCTCTGCTGGGAATGCCATTGCTGGGAAGAACCGCAAAGAAACCCAACGAGATTTTTTTTATTATTATCGTTGACTTTTTATACAAATAATGCAATTTTACAGTTATATAAAAGTAAACAATTATATAATTGTAAACATTAATAATACAATTAATATTACCAATAAAATGATATGTTAGCTATTTCAATTTAAGTAATGTTAAGTTTTTATAGAAATAGGTAGTTAATTTGATGGTAGATGCAATAAGCTAATTAACATGGCGCAAAGGGTTCTTATTGAATTAAGAGTTTCTATCAAAGTTTCTCAGCCCTTATACTAGAACTAAAAATAAAATTTGAATCTGCTTAAGTCATTATTAAAATGCGTTCAAACTAAGCACTTTTCTCTTCGTGGCAAGGATATACCTGTCTCTTTCTCACCCGCAAATATTCCACGTTTCGCTCTTCCGCACCAAACCCCCTCAGTACTTGTCGGCCCATAGACCGTGTCACCAGCGAAACTCACCATCGCCGGTTGCACCATCTGGACTCATCAGTGCGCCTGTCAACTGAAGGTTCCCAACTCCTTTCTGGTTAGATATAATCCAAACCTTTAAACCACTTACCAATAGTCGAGTTTCTCACTTCGTATTTGTAAGCGAAATAGTTAGTCATAACCACGAAAAGAATTTTGATAAACAATTATATTTTGCAGTTAATTTTCACACATATTTTACATATCTTAATATATATAAATCTCGTGTCACAATGTTTGTCCTCAATGGACTCCTAAACCACTTAACCGATTATAATAAAATTTGCACACCATGTGCAGTTCGATGTGCACTTGAGAGATAGGATAGTTTAAATCTCAAATTATAGTCGCAATTTTAATTTATCGCTAATTTTTTGTCCGTTATTATTTGGCAGTCATAAAACTGACAGATGTCGATACCTTTTTATTTTATGGGCGATTGGGAAGAGCGCGTGACGACTCGGTGCCTGTATAATTTTATTGAACAAGCAGAGGAAAGAGCAATTGTGATATTATTGGAAATTTTTTAGAAGATCACAATCAACTAATTCAATTGATCAAAAGAGTTTCGCCACGACTGCAAAATGACAATTATCAAATCGTCATAAAAGCCGACAAAGTACCATTAGGTGCACATGCTGGTAGATTCAACGCTCCTACTGTTGATGAGGTTGCTGTTATCATGGTTGGTGATCCAGTTGACAAAAGATCTATAAACATTACACGGCGAGACAACACTGTCAGTACGATTTCGGATCTACACCGTTCATATGACGCACTACAATATCCATTGATATTTTGGCAAGGACAAGATGAATATCACCTTAATATCAATCAGTATGATCCAAATACCGGTAAATTTGACAATTATCTATTTACTTTCTTACTGTATGTATAGATTTTAATTTCGTATTGCATTTTATTATTTATTTTTTTAGGTGATTACAGAAATAATAAAGTTAGCTCAATGAACTACTACGCACACCGAATAATGGTTAGACAACATCAAGACAATTATATCCTTCGATATCGTCAGCTGTTCCATCAATACATTGTTGATATGTATGCTAAGGTCGAAAGCGAACGCTTGCGATTCCTTCGATTCAACCAGGCAAAACTACGATCGGAAGAATATATTCACTTACGAGATGCTGTTGCTGGAAACATCGATGGAAATTTAAATCCCAATGACATCGGTAATGCTTTCATTTTACCTTCAAGCTACATCGGCAGTCCACGGAACATGCAGGAATACATACAAGATGCGATGACTTACGTACGTCATTACGGCCGACCGGATTTATTTATTACATTCACATGTAATCCGAATTGGGAAGAGATACAAACTTTACTATTGCCAGGACAACAAGCCATTCATCGTCATGATTTAACTGCACGTGTGTTTAAACAAAAATTGAAATCCTTAATTGATTTTATTGTTAAATATACAATTTTTGGTATCACACGTTGTTGGCTGTATACGATAGAGTGGCAAAAGCGAGGTTTGCCTCATGCCCACATTTTGGTTTGGCTTAAAGATAGAATCCGTCCTGAAGAAATCGATCAAATAATTTCAGCCGAAATTCCAGACCCATTAATTGATCAAGAATTATTTGATATTGTCACCAAACACATGATCCATGGGCCATGCGGTGTTTTCAACATGACGTCACCGTGCATGGAAAATGGAAAATGTAAAAAAAACTTCCCAAAGCCGCATACGAATGACACGATCACGGATATTGATGGTTATCCAATGTATCGCCGCAGAAGTACTGAGAATGGTGGCCACACATTTACAATGCGACTGCCGAACTTTCCAAATCAAGTTGAGTTTGATAATCAGTGGGTGGTACCATACTCACCACTACTTTCAAAAACTTACAAAGCTCATATCAATGTTGAGCTTTGCAGTTCTGTTAAATCAATTAAGTATATTTGTAAATATGTAAACAAAGGCAGTGATTTGGCCATATTTGAAGTAAAAAACATAAATAAAAATGACGAAATAGCACGATACCAAATGGGCAGATACATTAGCAGCAATGAAGCTATTTGGCATATTCTCAGCTTTCCCATCCACGAAAGAGATCCTGCTGTCCAACATCTGGCAATACATCTTGAAAACGGTCAACGTGTATACTTCACTGAAGAAAATGTTCTCCAAAGAGCGTTCGAAGCTCCGAAAACGACTCTAACTGAATTTTTTACATTGTGTCAAAAACCTGATGTTTTTGGCCAATTCGCGAAGACATTGGTGTATGGTGATGTTCCACGTTATTTCACATGGAACAAATCCAGTAAAAAATGGGAGCCACGGAAACAAGGAAAACCACATCCTTCCATTACAGGCATATTCAAAGCTAAGACATTGGGGAGACTTTACACGGTACATCCAAAGCAACGTGAGTGCTTCTATTTACGTTTGTTATTGGTGAATGTTCCCGGACCAACGTCTTTTGAATTTTTACGAACAGCTAATGGTCGAGTATTCAATACATACCAGGATGCATGTCGTGAACTGCAATTGCTAGAAGACGATAACCATTGGGACTTAACGCTTGCTGATGCTGCGTTGACATCAACACCGAATAACATTCGTCAGTTGTTTGCAATTATTTTGGCGACATGTTATCCCTCGCAAGCACAAACTTTGTGGGAAAAATATAAAAATTGTATGACAGAAGACATCTTGCACCGAATTAGACAAACAAATCAATGCCAAAACATAGATTATACACCAGAGATGTACAATGAAGCATTGGTCTTGATCGAGGATTTATGTGTTCTTATTTCAAATTTACCACTTAATCATTATGGTATGCCATCACCTAATCGTCCAGCCACCGACTTAGTCAATACCGATTTACAACGAGAAAATCAATATGACCATGGAAGTTTAGCAACAATTATCATGAACAGTGAACCATTACTGACAGCAGAACAAAAAATTATTTATGATCGGATTATGCTGGCTGTTGCTGCTGAACAAGGCGGTTTTTTTTTCTTGGATGCACCCGGTGGAACCGGAAAGACATTTTTAATATCGTTGATTCTTGCCAAAATACGGTCGCAACAAAAACATCGCATTAGCATTAGCATCGTCAGGCATTGCGGCTACTTTACTGGATGGTGGGCGAACAGCACATTCAACATTCAAGCTGCCATTGGACGTTCATAATAAACCAGATGCAATGTGTAACATCAAAAAGAATAGTGGAATAGCTGCAGTGTTGCGGAAGAGTTCTATAATAATTTGGGATGAGTGCACAATGGCACACAAATATTCACTTGAAGCATTAAACAGAACTATGCAAGATTTAAACAGCAATAATAAACTTTTCGGTGGTGCTATCTTACTTTTGTCTGGTGACTTCCGGCAGACCTTACCGGTTATACCTCGCTCTACTTTCGCGGATGAGATTAATGCATGTTTGAAACAATCATTCTTATGGCGAAGTGTTGAAACACTTCGATTGACCATAAATATGCGAGTACAATTGCAAAATGATCCATCAGCACTAATATTTTCCGAACAACTACTAGATATTGGGAACGGTAAAATAAAACTGCAACCAAATACGCAATGCATTAAACTACCAGACAATTTTTGCACTGTTGTTCAGGATAAAACTGAATTGATTCAGAGTATTTTCCCGGATATACAGAATAATTATTTGAATCATGAATGGCTTAGTCAACGGGCGATTTTGGCAGCCAAAAATGTTGATGTTGACGAAATTAACTTCCAGATACAACAGTTGTTACCAGGCGATCTGATGTCTTTTAAATCAATCGATACTGTTGTTGATGAAAATGAAAGTGTAAATTTTCCGATTGAATTTTTAAATTCATTAGATATCCCTGGAATGCCACCACATAATCTTCGATTAAAGATTGGTTCCCCTATTATTCTCCTCCGTAATTTGAATCCACCTCAATTATGTAACGGTACGCGTTTGGTCATCAAAAAGATCACCGGAAACATTCTTGAAGCAACCATTTTGGCTGGGAAGTTTAAAGGAAAAGTGGTCCTGCTGCCACGTATTCCGATGATACCATCAGATTCTACCATACCCTTCAAAAGGCTACAGTTTCCAATTAGTTTAGCTTTCGCCATGTCTATAAATAAATCTCAAGGTCAAACAATGTCCATTTGTGGTTTAGATTTGGAAAATCCATGTTTTTCTCATGGGCAACTATATGTTGCGTGTTCACGTGTTGGGAAACCGTCGAATCTATTTGTGTTAGCTAAAGACAGGTTAACCAAAAACATTGTGCACCGATTGGTGTTAAATTAAATTGAAATTGAAAGTATTTATAATTCAAAAAAAAAGATATTAATGTTTAAAAGTTTAAGACTGTCTGCCTTGCCTACCTCATTCATGAGTTTAAGCGTCACATGTTATTTACTGTATTATACTGTAATATACTTATATTTGTTATAAAATTAAATGGAAATAATAAATCTGATAAATTTTTATTTTTTACCTATTGATTTCTGCTTAGTATCAAGTGTAAGAACATTTTAATTAATTGTGTTCAACGTACTTCCCCTTCAAATCTCAATCCAGTGAATTTGTATACCAACATCAACATTTTCGTCTTTGTTCGTAAATAATTTCATTGTACTAAAGGGTTATAGTAGTAGAAAGTCAAATAAGGAGATCAGCATATTTTTTTACAAATACCATCTGTGTGAAAAAGCATAGTGGACTCCGTGACTGATGTTCTCTTATTGTTCCTCTTAGATTGTTTACTATAATGTAATATAACAAAAACTTTAGCCACAGCAACGCGTGGCCGGGTCAGCTAGTATGCTATATGTATATATGTAATTAAAAAGGTTACATCATTTATTATATATATTTATGTACCCAGGCTTAACGATTGATAACCGGTTTAAACATATGCTTTATGTAACAAATTGCGTTTAGTCATGACAAAATAATATAAGTTGAAAGGAATATTAAAATATCCTTAATAGCGTATGGAGTTATAATTTATGCGAACACATTTAAAACATAAAATTAGATAAATATATTCAATAACGCCTCATAAAATTAATTCTTACTGAATGAATTAAAAATGTTTTGCTTTGAAATCAGTCAAATTCAAAGGTTTATTTGCTCTGCCATTTCTCTGTGCCTTTAAATAAGAAAAAGTATTTTTAGTACTTTTAATATTAAAAACGGAGTGCAAAGCGCATTAAGTAACTTGAAATATATTTAAAAGCGAAAGACGATTAAATACCGACATATTTAATGCATCTTACACACACGGTAAGCCCTGGGCTTAGCTGGAACATAAAAAAAGTTAAATAAACGTGTAAACTAAGTCCCTTTAAATAATATTTTATTTACATATTTCAAAGTTTCACACCGAAAAAAATATAGACTAAAAATAGAACAAACATATTTTATTATAAACCCCTCAGTTCTGCGTGTCATACCACCTTTACCACAGGCTTTACCACACTCGAGTTTAGGCGACAAGTCCTTACATTATTCTATTTCTTTAAAGTTATTCGTGGAATCATCAAGAATCCCGTAATAATCGGAGATATTGGTTTCTTTGTTCCGGACCGTTTGACTAGAGCGCGGAAACACACGCTTTTAAGGCGCTTAGCGTGTCGTACCGGCGTATACAAGTACCTATAGTCGGATTGGAAGAGCAGTCGAATTATTAAATTCCATTTCCGCGGAGTTTGATATCTTTGTCTGTTCGTTTAAAAGGATTAAAAATCTGCTTTCTATTACACCTTTGTTCAACGTTTATTATTTATTTGTTATTGTGTGCCTAAAGGCATTTTTTAAATTTTAACGTTGTATTTTTCCTGATTAGTTCAAGTTATTTGTTATTTTTAATGTTGTTTTTTCTTTTGTAGTTTAATTTTTACTTTAACTGTAATGTGTACATGGGAAAACCTGTTTAATAAATAAATAAACAAACATTATGTGCGAAATTAAAAACAATATATCTGTCTTTCTTTGTCCGCTTGGCTGCGAATCTATCGGTCTCATTCTCGCACCGCGTCACTCATTTTAAAGTTCAATAATATTATTTATTTACGTATTTCAACATAAATAGCACATAAATTATAAATATAATGAAATATTTACAAGTAGTAACGTCTGGCAAAAAAGCAATACCACACCAGCGAATGGTATTGCTTTTAGGCGGTGGACGAATTAATGGAAGTTAAGGTCTAAATTTCGAGGTTCCTTTTATGCCAGTATTCAAATCGTAATTTGTAATAAACCTGATTTCATCAAAAATATCTCTCTAGAGATCTCTCATGTCCCTTTAAATGAAATTTCCTTTCAGTTTATCACATTTGGTAGCATCTAACAATTTTACAAGTTATTTTAACATTAATCTCTCCTAACCAGCTATCAATTTATTTAATTTTTTTCTTTTTCTATTTCCCACCCGTTAATTTCGGTTTTTCGTAATTATTTTTATAATTGTAAAAAGTAAAATGTGTTTCTGGCACACAGCCTATACTTTTGGCTTATTGCCACTTTAGATGAAAAAGAAGAAAGAAAAAATACTATCAATCACATAAAAACGTAGCCAACTGTCATATTTACATTTTGAAACCCTATAAGAAGATAAAACATACAGTTTATACATTTATCTTTATCAAAATGGAGGAAAACGAACTTAATACTGGACAAATCAATGACAATATCACCTTTAAATGTGAGCAAGTAAGTGAATGCAATCAAACCAGCACTAATATTGATGGACATCAAAAGCAATCATCCAAGATTAATCTTGAAACATCAAATCCAGCTGGATTTATTAAGTCAGAAGTTGGTAACGAAATTTGCTTTGATTTCCGGGGAAAGAATAGTATTAATCTTCAAGATGATGCTTTTGAAGAAGAAAATACAAAGCTTATAAAATTAGAAACCAATCTCTTGAACGATCAATGTAATAATCAAACAGTCCAAAGTGTAAAAAGCCCAATTATATTATTAAAAACAATCAATTTTATTTGTAACATTTGCAAATGTACTATTGATAGACACAGCCGAATAAATACTGCAATAGATAACCACAATAAGGCGAACTTAGTGTGTTTAGAATGCAGAAAAGAACAAACTAAGAAATTAACAATGACTGATACTCGAAAGAAGATTTCGGATGAACAATTTAAGATTAAACAAAATCGACAAATAAGAAAATTTAAATGCAGAGAGTGCGATCACAGTAGTTCAAGCAAAGCAGATTTACAAAAGCATATCGATGGAGTTCACCGGAAAATAGGAAAATTTAAATGTAGCGAGTGCGATCACAGTAGTGCAATCAAATCAAATTTACAAAAGCATTTCAATGGAGTTCACCGGAAAATAAGAAAATTTAAATGTAGCGAGTGCGATCACAGTAGTGCAATCAAATCAAATTTACAAACGCATATCGATGGGGTTCATCGAAAAATACGAAAATTTAAATGCAGCGAGTGCGATCACAGTAGTTTAAACACAGCACGTTTAGAAACGCATATCAATGGAGTTCATCGAAAAATACGAAAATTTAAATGCAGTGAGTGCGATCACAGTAGTTCAAGCAAAGCAGATTTACAAAAGCATATCGATGGAGTTCACCGGAAAATAAGAAAATTCAAATGCAGCGAGTGCGATCACAGTAGTGCAATCAAATCAAATTTACAAACGCATATCGATGGAGTGCATCGGAAATTACGAAAATTTAAATGCAGCGAGTGCGATCACAGTAGTTCAAGCAAAGCACATTTAGAAATGCATATCGATGGAGTTCACCGGAAAATACGAAAATTTAAATGCAGCGAGTGCGATTACAGTAGTTTAAGCAAATCAGATTTACGAAAGCATATCAATGGAGTTCATCGAAAAATACGAAAATTTAAATGCAGCTTTAATTAATCGGATCTCAAAAATCTTCGTTGTAAAAAGTTCGACAATACGCAATATGTCAAAATTTAAATTTGACGATATTGAGTTATAATTAAACGATAGGGACAGATTGAATTTCTGTTTATTTTGACAAAAAAACCAACTGTCAAACGTATTTCATTTATAAATCTTAATAAATCGCTTTTCTTATTGGTTAATTAATTAATATTGTAATATCGAGCAAGTTATCCTATTTCAAATTGTGTGTATTTAATGACGCAGTTAAGTTTTAAAACGGAGCATATTTAATGGCCAGATAAAACCTTCTATTCCACGCACTGCGCACTAGTTGCCAATCGCTTGGGCTAATTATTTTTCTCGTTAAAAACATTTAAATTACTAATAAACTGTCATTTTAGATTTAGATAATTAATAACATGATTTAAAGTAGAGTGACTTTAGTTAAGAATATTAGTAAATAATACTAGTAATGTAAGAAAGTACCCTATATAAAAGGTAGCTTATAAATTTGAGAAATTTGAAGAGAATTACATCGCTCTAAAGTTTAACGAAAAATATCCTTTTATTCAAGTTGGGTAATGCATATGATCATAAAATAAGTATTTATAATAAAGTTAACCAACTAACTAGGCTAAGTACCGTTTCTTTTAAGTACTATATTTTATTGTTTTATGAATTAGGTTATGTTAGGCAATGGAAGTAATGTGCGTATTGTAATTTTAATAATGTATTAGTAAATATAATATTAGGTGTTTAAATTAAATAATTATGTGCTATTCTATAAAAATGAATTGTCCACTATTCAATCTTAGGTATATTTGGGAAAGTAGGACGCTATGCCCTGCAGGCAGGCTTTGAGAGTTCCACTTCCCTCAGTAAACAAAAAAACAGTATAACTGGATATTTACAGATAATCCTTTTGTTCTAAAGGTATCTTTTGAAACCTTAACTTTGATTAATAACTTCTATACGAACTACTTTCACTTTTCAGGATATTTTTCTTTTATTTCTTTAAAATGTGCCCTTTTCGAACTGAACACAAATTTCCCATTTTCTTACCCTTTTCCAAATTAAGATTACAGATTTCATATTTTTGTATAATAATTTGAAATAATGAATTTTATTCAGTTTATATTTCTATGTTTGTATCATATTAGTATGTAAAGTAGAGATTTCAGGATGAAATAAGCTAACATAATGAAAGTCAGTATTGTCAAATATAAACTAAAACAACTAATTGTCATCATCTTCATCAACAGCATCATCGAGAGCATCATCAGTAATGGGCCACATAAACGAGTTTCAATGATCATCCCGTTTATAATCAATAAGTTTTTTAAGGTCATTCATTGTTTTTTATATTTATCGAAACTTTATTATAAGGACAGAAATGCACCATTTGCTCATTGGCTAATATTCCCACTCATTAAGAAGGAAAATGTTTCTTTATTGAAAAATGTAAAACTATAATAAATAATCGGTTAAAGGGAGTGTGCTCAGCTACCCTTCCTTCTGAGAGAGGAGGTCTCGTTTTATTATATTATGATATATAATTTACTCTTAACGTGAAACATATTATTTTTATTTACTGTGAATTGTAATCCTCATATTCTCTTCTGTAACATATACAAAACAAAATGTATGACCAGCATAGAAGACTATATAAAAACGTAACTAAGTGTTCGCAGTTGGCAACTCTAGCAGCCATTGTCGACACCTAGTCCTGAAGGAGGCAAGTCGTTCCAGATCTTCGATATGTCCTGCAACAATACCAGGATGAGATTTTCTAAATATAAATTGGAAAACTCGGAGATCGTTTTTTCCATACGAGTCGGTTGATAACATTTTCTTTTTATGAATGAATAAAATAAAGTAAAATATATAAAAAATCTTGTTTAATTGTGAAGTCCTCCTTTATTTTAGAAAATCCTTCTTTTTCCAAATAGTCATCTGGCAACCCTATCGCAGTGTTGCCAGGCCGTGATTGATAGAATAGCGTTTATCTTGGTACCTTTTAATCTATCTTATACTATTTACTTAAAGGTATATTTTATGATCCAAATCTACAACAGATTTCGTCCCGTTTTATATATTAAATCTTTATGTTGGCCCAATAATCAGTAAAATCCTGTAAATTAATAATAAAAAATAAAGTGCGCCTGGTAAGAAAATAATCTGTGTTCGTCTTTAAATGAAAATTTAAATGAAATTAATTATACTTATATTGCTATAATCTGATTTATTTATTTTGATTCCAGTTAATAAATGTCACATACTTGATGATCAAATCGAAATTGACTCCTAGTATGACAATATAAAATATTTGATAATAATTCTACATAGAATGAAGTAAAATAAAGGAGGAGAATTGATTGGTGAGATTTTAATCAAATGATTCATAATTTTTTTTTCAAATACCCAAGTATTTCTCTTATATAATTGAGGTTCGGGTTATATTTAGTTCAGTGTTTTTTTTTCAATACATAACAACGTTGTTGGCTGAAATATCATGTTTTAACAATGGTCTTTTGACACCAAGGACGCGCCATGTGAATCATGCTGATTTGCCTCAATCATGCTGCCGGATAAATAAACGACAAAGAACATCCTAAAGTGATTAATGCCTTTTTGTATTGTAATTTATGGAATTTTATTTCACAAGTAATTTGTTACTTATTTTTGTTATTGTAGCTTAAAAAGTATTAATTATAAAATTGTATTGTTACAAAATATTATTAAATGAGCTAACGACAGTAATTATTATTTCTTCTAGAAAAACTTTGTGGTCCTTATATTATAATGAAAAATATAAAATAAGAAAAAAGAATATTATGACGACATGAATAACTTGTCTCGGAATGATTAAACAATCTTGAAGGGAATGAAAAGGCGGCCTAAAATATGTGTAGTAGCAGTTATAGAATGCATGTCGATGTTTTTTTAAATATTTATTTAACCTTCAATGAAAACCTTTGTTCGGGTTATTTCATTCACCAGTATATTCTTTAACAATTCCTATATAATCGTCCGTCTCACTTATTCTCATTAAAAAAGTGTGCAAGTACGAGCTAGCAATAGTATTATATCTATAGAAAAACGTTGATATTTTTGTCGATCACAATAGTAAAACAGATACAAATAGGTTGAGTTCTAATTGGTTACTTCTAATTCTTTGCCTAATTCTGCCCGATATTTTATCTAAATTGTATCAATTAAACCATAGAGAAAGTGATTAATTCCTAAGTTCGTGACTTCTTGCCATCTCTGACATGACGCATCAAGAAACGTCAAGTGTCGCCAGTGCGCCTTTGATAAAATACATTTTTTTGGTGGCAAACCATAAATTAGCATTAATAACATAAGTAAATGTGCATCTTATTGCGTATTCAACACAATGAGACGACTCACCACCAATTGCCGTACAAAGTGATCTGCAAATGCGACACAGATGCTGCAACGAGACTCTAATTAGATGCGGGCATAGATTCCATAATTAATTAAAGCATTATTAATTATGGCAATACTTTTAAAACATTTTTATGATCAGCATAATAAAAATAATTACATCCTAAATAAAAATAAAACGAAACATAACAATGATGATCTTGGTTTATTTAAATTATATAGTTTATATATAGGGTAGTGGTTTACTTTTTCGACATTGACAAGT
This sequence comes from Neomicropteryx cornuta, assembly GCA_020383195.1. NCBI lineage: Eukaryota > Metazoa > Arthropoda > Insecta > Lepidoptera > Micropterigidae > Neomicropteryx > Neomicropteryx cornuta. The sequence goes on from JAHKQU010000031.1 coordinate 351,950, forward strand.
TCAATACACTCTTCAAATTTCATATCGCAAGCAAAACATTCATTTTAATAATTTGCAAAGAACTATATTAAAATACTTTTTAATCTACTAGCCTTAGAGTTTTTAGTTTCCTATATTAAGTACAAAATAAATTAATATGACGTTAAAAATATTTGCTGCAAAAATACTTTCTTTGATTGCACCTAGTTAAATTAATTTAGCTCGGTAATTATTATTTTAAAATGTTACACAATTGCTAATTACAATTATACATAATTTTGATTATAATTACTACTAGATTATTATGTTTATCTTATAAAGGACGTGTAAAATAAAGAATTAAATAATGTGAACATATTCACAAATGCTAATATCTGAATATTAAACAAACCCGGTTCCCAGCAGATAAGTCTTGGGATTGGCTGGTACAAATAACTGCACCGATGTTTTGCTGTAAAAATGCTTTGCTTAAACTTTCGTTATTGCACTCGCTACACTTGATTATTTATATTTTACGATGAACTGCGTTGATGTGATATTGTAAATTTGATTTGCTTAAACTACTGTGATCGCACTCGCCGCATTTGAATTTTCTTATCTTACGATGAACTCCTTCAATATGCTTTTTTAAATCTGCTTTGCTTAAACTACTGTGATCGCACTCGCCGCATTTAAATGGTCTTATCTTTCGATGAACTCCATCGATATGCCTCTGTAAATCTGCTTTGCTTGAACTACTGCGATCGCACTCGCCGCATTTGAATTTTCTTATCTTTCGATGAACTCCATCAATATGACTTTGTAAATGTGCTTTGCTTGAACTACTGTGATCGCACTCGCTGCATTTGAATTTTCTTATCTTTAGATGAACTCCATCAATATGACTTTGTAAATGTGCTTTGCTTGAACTACTGTGATCGCACTCGCTGCATTTAAATTTTCTTATTTTCCGATGAACTGCATCGATATGCCTTTGTAAATCTGCTTTGCTTGAACTACTGTAATCGCACTCGCCGCATTTAAATGTTCTTATTTTTCGATGAACTGCATCGATATGCTTTTGTAAATCTGCTTTGCTTGAACTACTGCGATCGCACTCGCTGCATTTGAATTTTCTTATCTTTCGATGAACTCCATCGATATGTGTTTGTAAATTTGTTTTCCATAGACTTCTCTAATCGCATTCGCTGCATTTAAATTTTCTTATTTTCCGATGAACTGCATCGATATGCTTGTGTAAATTCGCGTTGCATGAACTACTGTAATCGAATTCGTCGCATTTATTTTTTTTTGTGAAATCCCTGTTTCGTTTGTAACAATATATTTTTTTTTTGTGTAGAGAATTAATGTGGCTTAATAAAGTATGATTTTGCATAAACGTCTTGTCACATTCGCTACATTTATAGATGTATTTTTTAATCCTTAATAGTTTATTGCTAATGTTATCTCTATTATTAGTCAATGTTTTTTGTTTACATTCTAAACATATCAAATTGGACTCATTGCATTTATGGATTTCAGTAGGATATATTAGGCCGTGTTTATCAAGGATACTTTTGCAATTGACACAAGTAAAATTAATCTCTTTTAATATTACAATTGGGCTTTTTACATTTTGAACTGTTTCATAAACGTGTCGATCGTAAGTGACATTGGTTTCTGATTTTATAAACTTAATATTTCCTTCTTCAAACGAATCACTTTGTATATTTGTAATTAATTCTTCCCCGGAACCAAAGCAAATGTCGTTATTAATTTCAAATTTAACTTGCTTTTGAGTTCCGTCAAAAGTACTGCTGGATTGAACGCAATCACTTCCTTCCTCAAACTTTATAATATTATCAATTTCTTCTATTTTAATATCAGTTTTATATTCGTTGCCCTCCATTTCGATATAAGGTAGAATTGGATAGTTTTATTTTTTTGTAAACGGTTTTAATCTGAGAATATATCAAAGAATACCAAATTATATTGGTTTTACACTTTATATATACTTAATTTAGTTATAGTTTCTTGCTAACGCTTAATTCAACTCATTTCTACTAATTTACTATAGAGAGTGATTTCTTTGTTCGCGCAATGACTTTTTAGAAACGTCATTTCGATTTGACAGATGATCAAAGTGTCGCAAGGATGCATTGGATATATTTTTTTTAATGATTAACTTCCACATAAAACCAATAGGTCATAAAAATATCGTAAAATTTACCTACTTATTTCAAATAAATAACTTCTAGGTATTTATATTATACATACAGGTTATTAATACTTATATTGCGTGCCGTTTAAAGTTTAAATCAAATTCAAATATTTTTTTCCATCAATACAAAACGTATGTAGCAAGGACATTACAAAATTAAAAGATTATAAAAAAAATATGCAAAGCAGATTTACAAAGTAAAATGTATTAAATTTCAGTAAAATGTATAAAGCCCTCTGCAGCTGCTTTCTTAGCCTTCGGTATAAACATATTTGGTTAGAATTGGCTCCAGCACCTCATAATATTTTTAACTTGATAAAACTTAACCGGTTTAGGCAGGGCCCCCATTCCATTCTTGCACTGGGCTCTTGGTAACTGGTTACATAGCTAGGCCACTGTGTCCTATCTCACTATTATTCAATGCTAGCAAATTTATAACTTTCAATTTAAATTTATTTTTTTTTCTGCTTCCTTGAAAGTGGCAACTTGTTAAATAGAGTTGGAATTAAATACAAGAGTGGGAAGCCATAATCTAGAAAAAATAAATAAATAAATAAAGTATCCACATTTTGAATCTAAGGGTTATTGTCCTCGAAAAAGTATGCTTTTCGTAAGTAGTTGTCGCTGAGCAATTATTAGATTTTGCAATAAAAGGAGGTACTATTTATATACTTACAGCAAAATAAGATGGTTGCCTGTCGAGGATTGGTTAAACATTAGTTTTCGAATGAATGTAATAAACTTGGAAATACCTAAAAAAGACTGACACTATAATATCTGTGGTGAATTTCGGAAGTTAGTGGATGACTTTCACTCAGAGCTAAAACCTAATGATAATGACGATGTGCTTTGACCAAATTAAGATTCCAACTCGCTGGTGGTTTCGAAAGGCCGCAATTGTCCTTGGCATGTCTTCTGGAGCAGTTCTGCACGTTTAGAGGGCACATTTTGCCTTGACGTCGACCTGCAAAGGGCACAGATCACGAGAATTGGTCGCTGTCGACTCAACGGTCAGGGGTGGTCATTTTCGAATGACCACACCTTTCGCGTAATAAGTGCGGACTACTCCAGGCAAGTGGACGCGAGCCGGCTTACTACAACACCCCCAGGAGGTGTAAGCCCAACCCTTGGCACCCCATGGCCAACTCGCATCATTCGAAAAAAAAATAAAATAAAACAAGACAACAGCAAAGAGGGGGACGTCACGAAAACAGAATGCAAACAACACGTGAGGGACAGAGACACTACACATTTCTAGCGCCCAGAATCTATAACAAACTTTACACTGAGGTTGACAGATCGACAGCTGACTGACTGACGCATTGGCTGAGGAACAAAACGAGGCAAGAATACGAAAAGCAACTTATTCAAACTGTTACTTGAATCCACCTTTGTTTCTACATTTACTTTTTACATTAAAGTTATTTGACCTTTATTTGATGATTGTTTTTAATAGCGGCAAATCGCCTGAAAAGATAAATGACACAATCTTTGACAATATTGAAAAAGTTTTTAATTATTCGATAAAGTGCTGGATAGCATAATATTTATAAAGGTTCTAAAGAAGTCCTGTACTTGAGAATGCAGGATGTCGGTTTAAACCCACCGCTGAGTTTTACAAAAATGCATTTTTAACTCTCACCTGTCCTCTTTAGTGTAAAATATTGTCAAATATTATGTAACCATCTAATTAGATGAAATAAGGAAGGATGATATTTTAACAAAAAATATAAAAATAATGGATTTGTGATTACGATGAGGGATGGTGGTGAAATGAGATGATTTTATGAGTGATTTATGTATGAAGTTCATGAAAAAATAAAAATAAACTCAGATTTGGGTTACAAGGAAGAAAGGATAATTCATAATAGCTTTGAATAATAAATACCAATATTAGTTTTGATTTTGAGAAACATGGTAAGTAGGTACCTGATATAGAAAGATATGAATTACTGTTTATATGGGCAATAAATAATAAAATAATGTAATAATAAAATAATAAAATTAACTTGAATCTGAATAACTTAGTATATACAGTTTGAGAATTGTTAAATGGTAAAATGACAGTCCTTTAAACAACGATCTTTTAAAACAGTATAGCGTCATAAACATCAATTTGTTGACATGACCTTAAGTTTTGAGGTACTTAAGTTGAGGACGCTGTCAACTGCGTGATGCATTCGAAGAAGAAAATATTAAGTTTATTAAATTGGAAACCAATACATCTTTTAACGGCCGATATTGTACAGATGCACATTTTATTTATAAAACAATTCAAAACAAAAAAAGCCCAATTTTAATAATCAATCAGGTCGATTTTACTTGCAACAGTTGCAAATGTACCATTGAAAACACGCCTTGATTTATACCGAAGCAGTGGAAACGAACCGTTAAATTTGATGTGTTTCGAATGGAAAGTAAAACAAAACTTCACTTGTAATCGCATTTTTTGCAAATAAATCTTTTTCATTTTTAATTCACAGCATTCAAATGATCGGTCAAATTATATTTTTTTCTGAAATCCTTGTTTTGTTCGTAAAACTTTAACTCTATTCTTTTATGTACAGAATTAATGTGATTTAATAAATTATGGTTTCGCAAAAACGTCTTATCACACTCGATACATTTATAGTTGTATATTTTAATCTCAAATGGTTTAATGTTAATCTTATTTTAGTTATAAGTCAAAGTTGCCTTTTCACTTTATTTTTCTTTGCAATCTAAACATATCAAATTGGACTCATTGCGTTTACGAATTTCAGTAGGATATATTTATTAGGCCATGTTTATCTAGGATAGGTACTTCTGCAGTTGGCACAAGTAAAATTAATCTCTTTTAATATTACAATTGGACTTTTTACATTTTGAACTGTTTCGTTAATGTATTGGTCGTAAGAAACATTGGTTTACAATTTTATAAATCCAATATTTTCTTCAAAAGCATTATTGGGAATATTTTTTTTCCGGGAACCAAAGAAAATTTCGTTATTAATTTCAGATTTAACAAATCGACCTTTGTTTAATAATGTATCAAGATAATATATTTGCTTTTGAGTTCCGTCAAAATTACTGATGGATTGAACGCAATCACTTCCTTGCTCAAACTTTATAATCTCATCAATTTGTTCTATTTTAATATCAGTTTTATATTCTTTGCCCTCCATTTCGATATAATTTAGAATTGAACGGTTTTATCTTTTTAAAAACGGTTTCAATCCGAGAATATAACAAAGAATAACAATTATATTGAATTGTTTTTAGTTATAGTTCTTTGCTTACGCCTAATTCAACTCTTATATTTTTCATAACTTTTACTAATTTACTATGGGGAGTGATTTCAATGTTCGTGCGACAACGCATTTAGAAACGTCATTTCGATTTGACAGGTGATGACAGTGTTGCAAGGATGCGATTGACAAAATACCGTCTTTGGTATAAACTTTTACATAAAACCAATAAGTAGGACATTAAAATATTATTGTAAAAGGTTAAATTAAAATATGTATAGATATATAAAATATATCCATTCTAGGTATTTTCTTCGGGTTCATACATTCTGTTTTGCGGGCTGTTTTAAGATTAAATCTTTATAATGGATGTGTAGCTGGGATTCAGGTTTAGGATTTTTATATATAAACGTTTATTTATGAATGTAATGGGAGGGTTGAAAATTTAAATAAAAAGAAATAGTGAGAATTCATTTATTTGGTTTCAATTATTAAATGTCAGTTACTTAGTAATTTTGTATCAATATCTCCAGCAGGCCTAGCCACCATTTCTATGTAAGAACTCTTTATTTCATTACAATGTTGGTTACTTAGTAATTGAATATTACTAACTAAATAGGTAATTAAAATACTAAGCATTCAAAATGATACTCATTGAAGTATTTCTATACAAATCAAATCATACGGATGGTAGCCAATTGCCAAAGAAAATTAGTTTGCATGACCACTACTGTTTATAACTTACCAACAACTTTATTTAACTTTTTGATCGATTTTATGCAAAATTAAATATGTGTGTATGCATAAATAATTAATACTAAACCAAAACCAATTTTTTGCCAAAATGCTTAAATTTGTTGGTGATTTTGATTTTCCATACTTCTTTTAACCACACCGGCTGTATATAAATCTTTTTATTATTTGCCATGAATTGCATTTATGTGCTTTTGTAAATGTGCTTTGCTTGAACTGCTGTGATCGCACTCACTATATTTACATTTTCTCCTTTGCCGATGAAATTCCTGCGATGTGCTTTTTTGTTATTAAATCCAAAATATACGTATAAAACAGTACCTATACAACAGTTTTATATAATTTATTAATTATACAAGAAAATAGTTAACCATATTTTAAGCTATCTCGTACAAAGCTAACCAGATACAGCTGCTGGTGTGGATTTTATCACCCCACAAGGTCTGTTGTGAGGTTATACCTTCTAGAAGTTTGTTAAAATGCTGTTTTTTTTTAAATTATGTATGCTAAATCTTTTATTATTTATTATTTTTTCCTTGATCGTTTGTAAAAATATAGTATAAAATTATAACAAATATTTTTATATTGTTTTGTTAAATAAGTAAAATTAAATAAATGCTCATCAAGTAAGTAAAAAAATAATCGAAATAAATCAAGTGAGTCAGAGATAAAACGTTAAAAATCAAGAATCGTACAGAATATAATATAATTGTATTTAAGAGTAACATTTCACATTCGCTGCTAGCAAACGTCATTAGCCAATTGCAAATTGCCGCACTGGAACGTTACCCGTCAAAGAAGAAAAAGTGTTGTATATCTTTAGAGCAAGGAATGCATAGTGCCGTTGGCGGAAGTCTATTCCAAGTAAGATTTTATAAAGGTACTTTACTCGAACTACAGTGATCGCACTCGCTGCATTTATTTTTTTTATTTTCCGATGAACTCCATCAATATGCCTTTGTGAATGTGCTTAGGTATGTAAATTCGCTTTGCTTGTACTACTGTAATCGCTCTCGTCGCATTTAAATGTTCTTATCTTTTGATGAAATCCATCAATATGCCTCTGTGATTTACTTAAACTATTGTGATAGCACTCGCTGCATTAGATTATTTTTATTTTACGATGAACTACGTTGATGTGATATTGTAGAGTTGTTTTTCTAGAACACTTGTATATGCACTTGTTGCATTTAAACGTTCTTATCTTTCTATGAACTTCATCGATATGCCTTTTTAAAACTGCTTTGCTTGAACTACTTCGATCGCACTCGCTGCATTTTAATTTTCTTATTTTATGATGAACTCCATCGATATGCTTTTGTAAATCTGCTTTGCTTGAACTACTGTGATTGCAATCGCCGCATTTATATTTTCTTATTTTTCGATGAACTCTGTCGATATGGCTTTGTAAATGTGCTTTTCTTGAACTACTGTAACGGCACTCGTCGCATTTAAACGTTCTTATCTTTCTATGCACTCCATCGATATGCCTTTGTAAATCTGCTTTGCTTGAACTACTGTAATCGCACTCGTCGCATTTGAATTTTCTTATTTTCTGATGAAATCCATCAATATGCCTTTGTAATTGTGCTTTGCTTGAACTACTGTAATCGCACTCGTCGCATTTGAACGTTCTTATCTTTCGATGAACTCCATCGATATGCTTATGTAAATTCGCTTTGCTTGAACTACTGTGATCGCACTCGCCGCATTTGAACGTTCTTATCTTTCGATGAACTCCATCGATATGCTTATGTAAATTCGCTTTGCTTGAACTACTTCGATCGCACTCGCCGCATTTGAATTTTCTTATTTTATGATGAACTCCATCAATATGCGTTTGTAAATGTACTTTTCTTGAACTACTGTAATCGCACTCGTCGCATTTAAACGTTCTTCTCTGTCGATGAACTGCATCGATATGCTTATGTAAATTCGCTTTGCTTGAACTACTGTGATCGCACTCGCCGCATTTGAATTTTCTTATTTTATGATGAACTCCATCAATATGCGTTTGTAAATGTACTATTCTTGAACTACTGTAATCGCACTCGTCGCATTTGAATGTTCTTATCTTTCGATGAACTGCATCAATATGACTTTGTAAATGTGCTTTTCTTGAACTACTGTGATCGCACTCGCCGCATTTAAATTTTCTTATCTTTCGATGAACTCCATCGATATGCCTTTGTAAATTCGCTTTGATTGAACACTTGTAATCGCACTCGCTGCATGTAAAACTCTTTTTTTTGAATGCTCTGTTTTGTTTGTAACAATTTAATATCATTTTTTTATGTACTGAATTAATGTGGTTTAATAAAAAATGATTTCGCATAAACGTCTTGTCACACTCGCTACATTTATAGTTGTATTTTTTAATCCGAAATAGTTTATTGCTAATGTTATCTCCATTATTAGTTAATGTTTTATGTTTACATTCTAAACATATCAAATTGGACTCATTGCATTTATGGATTTCAGTAGGATATATTAGGCCGTGTTTATCAAGGATACTTTTGCAATTGGCACAAGTAAAATTAATCTCTTTTAATATTACAATTGGGCTTTTAACATTTTGAACTGTTTCATAAACGTGTCGATCGTAAGTGACATTGGTTTCTGGTTTTATAAACTTAATATTTCCTTCTTCAAACGAATCACTTTGTATATTTAATTTTGTTTTAAATTCTTCCCCGGAACCAAAGCAAATGTCGTTATTAATTTCAAATTTAACTTGCTTTTGAGTTCCGTCAAAAGTACTGCTGGATTGAACGCAATCACTTCCTTCCTCAAACTTTATAATATTATCAATTTGTTCTATTTTAATATCAGTTTTATATTCGTTGCCCTCCATTTCGATATAAGGAAGAATTGGATAGTTTTATTTTTTTGTAAACGGTTTCAATCCGAGAATATGTCAAAGAATACCAAATTATATTGGTTTTACACTTTATATATACTTAATTTAGTTATAGTTCCTTGCTTCCGCTTAATTCAACTCATTTCTACTAATTTACTATAGAGAGTGATTTCTTTGTTCGCGGCAATGACTTTTTAGAAACGTCATTTCGATTTGACAGATGATCAAAGTGTCGCAAGGATGCATTGGATATATTTTTTTTAATGATTAACTTCCACATAAAACCAATAGGTCATAAAAATATCGTAAAATTTACCTACTTATTTCAAATAAATAACTTCTAGGTATTTATATTATACATACAGGTTATTAATACTTATATTGCGTGCCGTTTAAAGATTAAACCAAATACAAATATTTATTTCCTTCAATACAAAACGTATGTAGCAAGGACATTGCAAAATTAAAAAGTTTATAAAAAAATATGCAAAGCAGATTTACAAAGTAAAATGTATTAAATTTCAGTAAAATGTATTAAGCCCTCTGCAGCTGCTTTGTTAGCCTTCGTAATAAACATATTTGGTTAGAATTGGCTCCAGCACCTCATAATATTTTTAACTTGATAAAACTTAACCGGTTTAGACAGGGCCCCCATTCCATTCTTGCACTGGGCCCTTGGTTACTGGTTACGTAGCTAGGCCACTGTGACCTATGTGGTAACTTGTTAAATAGAGTTGCAATTAAATATAAGAGTGGGAAGCCATAATCTAGAAAAAATAAATAAATAAATAAAGTATCCACATTTTGAATCTAAGGGTTATTGTCCTCGAAAAAGTATGCTTTTGGTAAGTAGTTGTCGCTGAGCAATTACTAGATTTTGCAATAAAATGAGGTACTATTTATATACTTACAGCAAAATAAGATGGTTGCTTGTCGGGGATTGGTTAAACATTAGTTCTCGAATGAATGAATTAAACTTGGAAATACCTAAAAAAGACTGTAACTATAATATTTGTGGTGAATTTCGGAAGTTAGTGGATGACTTTCACTCAGAACCTAATGATAATGACGATGTGCTTTGACCAAATTAAGATTCCAACTCGCTGGTGGTTTCGAAATGCCGCAATTGTCCTTGGCATGTCTTCTGGAGCAGTTCTTGAACGTTTCGAGGGCACATTTTGCCTTGACGTCGACCTGCAAAGGGCACAGATCACGAGAATTGGTCGCTGTCGACTCAACGGTCAGGTGTGGTCATTTTCGAATGACCACACCTTTCGCGTAATAAGTGCGGACTACTCCAGGCAAGTGGACGCGAGCCGGCTTACTACAACACCCCCAGGAGGTGTAAGCCCAACCCTTGGCACCCCATGGCCAACTCGCTCGTCGCTCCCATTCACGTAGGGATTGGGTTGCCTGTGAATGCCATGTAATTTTCAGCTATCCCCATGATTCGAAAAAAAAAACACTCATGGATATAAGGGGAGGTCGTCACTGGTGCCGTATCTTTATAAGTTACTCTTCTACTTCTATCTTCTTTTAATATTTTTATTGAATGCTTTATATTTTTATTGAAGAGCTTGAATGGCCAGAAACTTGGAATGTAATAAAAAACTGACATATCTTCATCTCTTCTATTTATTTCGATAAAGTATGACATTTCTAAATCAGCATAATCAGCATAATATTGGACATTTTCGAACACGTTTGTGATTAATATGTGTGAAAGTAGGTATTAATTATAAAATTGTATTTTTACAAAATATTATTAAATAACATGTTAGGAGCGTTGTGGTCCTTCGAGCGGCTCTTCTTAACTTCTGCTTAGAATAATACATTTTTGCTTAAACATAAAGGAAATGTTTACAATAATGAAAAATATTGAATATTAATGTTTTTATTATGACGACTTAAATAACTTAAACAAGATGTCTCAGAATGATTAAACAATCTTGAAGGGAATGAAAAGGCGGCCTAAAATATGTATAGTACCAGTTATAGAATGCATGTCGATGATTTTTTAAATATTTATTTAACCTTCAATGAAAAACTTTGTTCGGGTTATTTCATTCAGCAGTGTATTCTTTATCAACCCCAACATAATCGTCCGGCTCACTTATTTTCATTAAAAAAGTGTGCAAGTGCGAGATAGCAATAGTATTATATCTATAGAAATAAGTTCATATTTTGTCGCTCACAATAGTAAAACAGATACAAATAGATTTTATCTAATTGCTTACTTCTAATTCTTTGCCTAATTCTGCTCAAATTTTATCTAAATTGTATCAATTAAACCATAGAGATAGTGATTGATTCCTTAGTTCGTGACTTCTAACTAAATAGGTTAAATCGGATGAAACACATACATAATATATGCGACAAACTTCGGCTAAGGATATATTTTTTTTATCAATTAAAAGAAATCTTAAAATATGAACAATTACGAATGTTTTATTTTGCGTGTGTAGATTCTATAATTAATTAAATCATTATGGAATATGGCAATACTTTTAAAACATTTTTATGATTAGAATAATAAAAATATTTGTTCCTAAAAAAGATTAAATCCAAACATATCAATGATGACCTTCGTTTATTTAAATTATATAGTTTATATATAGGGTAGTGGTTTATTCCACTTCGACAAGTTCAATACACTCTTTAACTTTCATACCGCAAGCAAACCAATCATTTTAATAATTTGCCAAGAACTTTAACTTTAACACTTTTTAGTCTACTAGCCTTAGGGTTTTTAGATTCCTATATTAAGTTTTAAAAAAAAAATATGACGTTAAAAATACTTGCTACAAAAATAATCTCTTTGATCGCACCTAGTTATATTAACTTAGCTTGTTAATTATTATTTTAAAATGCTATTTTATAAGTGATAATTATAATTATACTTAATTTTGATTATAATTACTACTTCTCTATAAAAATATATATAAGATTATTATATGTATTTATCTTATAAAGGACGTGTAAAATACAGAATTAAATAATGTGAAATCCTAAGATCTGCATATTAAACACACCCGGTGTCCAGCAGATAAGTCTTGGGATTGACTCGTACAAATAACTGCATTGATTTCTGCTGTAAATCTGATTTCTTTGAACAAACTGGATGCATTTATTTTTTTTATGTTGAGATGTAATATTGTAGTTTTTTTCTGGGACACTTGTAATTGCACTCGCTACATATAAATCTTTTTATTTTGCGATGAACTCCATCAATAGCTCTTTGTAATTTTACTTTTCTTGAAAAACTATAATCACACTCACTACTCTCTCATTCTCTAAAGAAGATTCTTTCTTTTCTTATTTCTTTCTTTTCAATGAACTCCAACGATATGGTATTGCAAATGTTTTTTGCTATACCATTTGCACTAGTCGCATTTAAATTTTCTTATTTTCCGATGAACTGCATCGATATGCTTATGTAAATTCGCTTTTCTTGAAGTACTGTGATCGCACTCGCTGCATTTGAATGTTCTTATCTTTTGATGAACTCCGTCGATATGCCTTTGTAAATCTGCTTTGCTTGAGGTACTGTGATCGCACTCGCTGCATTTGAATTTTCTTATCTTTCGATGAACTCCATCTATATGCCTTTGTAAATCTGCTTTGCTTGAACTACTGTGATCGCACTCGCTGCATTTGAATGTTCTTATCTTTCGATGGACTCCATCGATATGATTTTGTAAATCTGCTTTGCTGAAACTACTGTGATCGCACTCGCTGCATTTGAATTTTCTTATTTTCCGATGAACTGAATCGATATGCCTTTGTAAATTCGCTTTGTTTGCACCACTGTGATTGCACTCGCCGCATTTAAATGTTCTTTTCTTTCGATGAACTCCATCAATATGCCTTTGTAAATGTGCTTTGCGTGAACTACTGTGATCGCACTCGCTGCATTTAAATTTTCTTATTTTCCGATGAACTCCATCAATATGCATTAGTATATTTACTTTTCTTAAACAACTGTAATTACACTCACTACAATTAAATTTTCTTATCTTTCGATGAACTCCATCGATATGCCTTTGTAAATCTGATTTGCTTAAACTACCGTAATTGCACTCGCCGCATTCAAATTTTCTTATTTTGAGATGAACTGCATCGATATGCTTATGTAAATCTGCTTTTCTTAAACTACTGTAATCGCACTCGCTGCATGTAAAACTCTTTATTTTTTGATTTGCCTCATCAATCTGATCTATCAAATTATATTTTTTTGTGAAATCCCTGTTTCGTTTGTAATAATTTAACATCACTTTTTTGTGTACAGTTTTAATGTGGCTTATTAAAGTATGATTTTGCATAAACGTCTTGTCACATTCGCTACATTTATAGATGTATTTTTTAATCCTTAATAGTTTATTGCTAATGTTATCTCCATTATTAGTCAATGTTTTATGTTTACATTCTAAACATATCAAATTGGACTCATTGCATTTATGGATTTCAGTAGGATATATTAGGCCGTGTTTATCAAGGATACTTTTGCAATTGGCACAAGTAAAATTAATCTCTTTTAATATTACAATTGGGCTTTTAACATTTTGAACTGTTTCATAAACGTGTCGATCGTAAGTGACATTGGTTTCTAATTTTATAAAGTTAATATTTCCTTCTACAAACGAATCACTTTGTATATTTATATTAAATTCTTCCCCGGAACCCAAGCAAATTTCGTTATTAATTTCAGATTTAACAAACCGATCTTTGTTTAATAGTGTATCAAGATAATATATTTGCTTTTGACTTCCGTCAAAAGTACTGCTGGATTGAACGCAATCACTTTCTTGCTCAAACTTTATAATATTATCAATTTGTTCTATTTTAATATCAGTTTTATATTCGTTGCCCTCCATTTCGATATAAGGAAGAATTGGATAGTTTTATTTTTTTTAAACTGTTTCAATCCGAGAGTATGTCATAGAATAACACAATTTCATTGGTTTTGAACTTTATATATACTTAATTTAGTTATAGCTCCTTACTTACGCGTAATTCAACTCATTTCTACTAATTTACTATGGAGAGTGATTTCTTTGTTCGTGCAATGACTTTTTAGAAACGTCATTTCGATTTGACAGATGATCACAGTGTCGCAAGGATGCATTGGATATATTTTTTAATGATTAACTTCTACATAAAACCAATAGGTCATAAAAATATCGTAAAATTTACCTACTCATTTCAAATAAATAACTTCTAGGTATTTATATTATACATATGAGTACCGGTTATACATACTTATGTTGGGTGCCGTTTAAAGATTAAATCTTTATGTGGACTCAGTTATTTATTATTTTTATAGTTGTTATTTTCTTTTAGTAGGTTAATTTTTTACACTAATTGTAATGTGTACCGGTTTAATAAATAAATAAATAATCACTATGTGCGAAACCAAAAATAATATATTTGTCTTTCTTTGCACGCTTGGATGCGTATCTATCGGTCTCTTTCTCGCACCGCGTCAGTCATTTTACAGTTCAATAATATTATTTATTTACGTATTTCGACATAAATAGCACAGAAACTATAAATATAATAGAATATTTACAAATAGTAACGTCTGGCAAAAAAGCAATACCACACCAGCGCATGGTATTGTTTTTAGGCGGTGGACGAATTCTTGGAAGTTAAGGTCTAAATTTCGCTGTTCCCTTTATGCCAGTATTCAAAACGTAATTTGTAATGAAATTTCCTCTCAATTTATCACATTTGTTAGCAATTTTAAAATTTATAAAGTTATTTTAACATTAATCTCACCGAACCAGCTTTCAATTTATTTATTTTTTATTATCTATTTTCAACCCGTTAAGTTCGATTTTTAGTTCGGTTTCATTGTATTTATTTTTATAATTGTAAAAAGTAAAATGTGTTTCTGACAGACAGCCTAAGCTTTTGGCTTATTGCCACTTTAGATGAAGAAGAAGAAGGAATAAACACTATCCATGACAAAGACCTTTCACTTATCAAAATGGAGGAAAACGAACTTAAAACTGGACAAATCGATGACAATATCACCTTTCAATATGAGCAAGTAAGTGAGTGCAATCACACCAGCACTAATATTGATGGACAACAAAAGCAATCATCCAAGATTTATCTTGAAACTTCAAATCCAGCTGGATTTATTAAGTCAGAAATTGATAACGAAATTTGCTTTGATTTCCGGGGAAAAAAATAGTATAAATCTAGGTAATGCTTTTGAAGAAGAAAATACAAATACTACTCTGCATGACACAATTTATCAAATAGTAGACGAGGAAGGCAATGATTTCAGAGACGTGCATATCAAGGGGAAAAAATGTATAGGTAATACATTTTATCGAACTATATAATTGTGTGCGACCCATAAACCATTTTCTTGCCAACCATTATTGAGGACATTGCTACAAATATGTTCATCATTTAATTTGCTAGTATTTATCATTTTGGCAGTTTTCGGTAAACTTCCTTAGTTATTTCCAACCACTTATATTCAATATGTTTATGAAGATAAGTGGAGATTACGTGTAATCACGATGCATTTAGTGTCTAAAAAAAAAGATCATCAAAATCGGGCGCGTGTTCGCTATTCCCAACCTTTGCCAATATTTCTTTATCTTATTACTTAACATAATGATATAAATAATATTGACATTTTCAGAAACATTGTCGACGGTCAAGCAAAAGAGTATTTAATCTAAACGACTGGCTAAATGAAAGAATAACTTATGTTTTTCTGCAATCAAGCGACAAATTGAAACGTTTCTGACACATTCAGCATATCGAATGCATATACAAACATAGTTATGCCATGTTACTTTCATCACTAAGGTTCATTTCAACTTTCAATTCAAAACGCCGTTGCCAGTACCAAATAAATAATTGTAGTCAATTTATATTATGAAATTTAAACAGTGAAACTAAACCGGTGGCGCAGTGAGTAGGCATTCATACCTCGTTACCCTCGTGCATCTGCCCTGTGCTTTCGCCGCTCTGTGGTTACTTTGAACGGCCTTATATCTTGAAGAAAACCATTTGCCAGTTTCAATTTAAGTTCTAATCCACTTTTTCATGATTGATGTATTTTTGAATTGGTTGTCTTTGTTTTGTTTCAGAATTGAACACGACAATCAAACAAAAAAAAATAATAATTAGAAGTGGAGAGTGTAACTAGGAAAATTGAAAATACTTGAGTATCGAATGAAATTAAAGGAATCTTTAGATTCCAAACATTAATGTTGATTTGTATTTGTAATAGTTTGAATAAATAGACATGGTAGTTTTTAAAATTTGTTTTATTTTCAATACAAAATAGTTTTTAGTTATTTTTTAAGTGTACTATAACAACATTCTGACAACACAATCTATACAAGAATATCAAGCTAATGAACCTTATTATATTCCATTATAATAAGGTTCTGCTACTCACGATTAGTTTCTTAAAATTAAATATTAAAATCATAATAATATTCCAGAGGCCCAGCCGATGAACCGCCCCTCAAATGAATCTGAAAATGAAAAATTATTATAAACAAATATGTTATAAATTTGTTAATTTGTTGTTGCCGTAATATAAGTGAGAAATACCTTCGAAAGTAATCCCAATCCATAAACCTGAAAACAGATTAATATTTCAATGGGCTGCATTTTTTCCTCTTTTAAAATATTAACGATTCACAAAAACTTACTTTCGGAAGGAAAGAATTGAACCCGCTTTCCTTTTTCCTTTGGAGTTTGGCGCAACTTACCTTTCAACGCAATTTAATTTCGTGCATGATTTATTATATAATTCCTGGGCCGGTGATGCTGGATTAAGTTAAGGAGTTAACAAATAGTTGCATAAAGGATATCCCGAATCGCCCAACACCCAGTTATCTCCAAGTTGACCAACTCTTTAGACTGCTTATGAAATTGTGTAAAATGAAATGTTGGGATACAACATTAATGTTGATGCATTATGTAACTTGCAACTTAAAGGAAAAATTATAAGTTTCGCAGACGATACTGTGATTGTATGTTCTAGTGACACGTGGACTGGACTATTACCAATTGGCTGGACAATAATCTTTTAACTCTAAACATTAGCAAAACTAAATGTTACTTTCAGTATTACTTCCGCCGGTTTAGTTGATACGGACTTTCAGAACCGAATAAAATGTCTTCCTCTGAAGAATGTCGACCATATTAGATACTTAGGACTTGAAATCTTCGCTGGAACCATCACATTGATTCAATTGCGAAAAGAGTTCGTTCGCAAATTGTAGTTTAAGTAATCTTAGAAACTGTTTATCCTCCCAAACATTAAAAATGGTTTACAATTGCTTAACTAACTCTTTAATCGCCTATGCGTTAATTGTGTGGGGCGGTGCAACTCGAAAAGCCCTTGAACCATTAATCAAAGTTCAAAAATTAGTTCTTCGTGTGATCAATAAAAAGCCTTTTAGGTTTAGTTCGGAAATCCTTTTCTCAAGTTACAGGGTACTAGATATTAGACAATCTTTTATTAAAAAAGTAGTCATACATGTTTGGCAAAATAAAATTAGTAATATACAGTGCACTAAAGCTATGAAGACAAGATCGAACGATAGAGGTCACTTAGTGTCACCAATAATGAAAACTTCTTTTGGACAGAGACATCTCATTTTTCTGGGCCCAAAAATATATAACCAGATAAGCGATGAAATTAGGGATGCTAAAACTAAAGCTAGTCTCGCTAAATCTATCTTAAAATGGTTAATCTCTTTGGGTAGAGATGCTGCTGAGAAATTAATTTCAGAAATAGTTGTTCAGATAAAATTTAATAATACTGTAATTTAAGCGACTTTACCTACTAAGTAAAAAATATCTGTGCATTATTTTAGTTACCTAGAATGTTTCAAAAATAAAAAAATATATATGCTTACCTAGATATGTCATACCAATATGTTTATACCCAATATATATCACTACTTCACTATATATAAGATATGTTTCTATACTATATGCAGTATAACACTATTTTTAAATAGAATAATTATTTATTTATATCGAATATTTATATACCTATATATTTAATAATTGTTTATTCATTTCATTTATTTGTTATTTTCTTAATTGTTTCATTTATTCATTTTATTTTTTCATATATTAAGTGTTATTGAGTAGCCACTTAAATTGTATTCATGTGTGTGTGTGGGTGTGTATATTTGTGCCTTAGTTAATTTTTATATTTCCCGGCGTTTTGCGCTGGTCTATTGTATGCACTGTAACACTTCATATATAACCTTCCTTAGAACAGGTAACTCTTACCTTGTTAGGAAGGTTATAGACTAGTACTCATCGTCCAACTTGATTTCTCAATAAAAAATAATATAAGAATAATCCAATACACCAGAGGTAAGTCCGTCCTAAGACGGTATTGATTTGGACGAATTAATGGCTCTGTTAGTTTAGATTTTACGAGCTGTACGAGGAACCTTGTAATATTGTGGGACGAAATAACTCCTTTGGCTTTCGACGATCTCAGGGCCGGAAGCAGGCATTGTTGGAAATATTTCTTAGTATGTTTTTTGTTAGGTTAAGTGAGTACTTCAGTTTATGAGGGTCGCAGGATGGGATGTCTCGGCAAGCATGAAACGTTTGATTGCACGCTAGAAAAACGCGATAAGATAATATGTATCCAACAAATATGACCATTAGGTAGTTTCTTATTCAATAGAGTCCGTTTGGTCTATATCTCAGATTGTTTTGAATATCATAATTTGGTACACTTTAAGGAAGGTATTTAGATGTAGCAAAGTGTTAAAGCAAAACCTACATTGAAAATCAAAGATATTATTTAGATTAAACGTTAGATTGCCGTTTTGTTCCATAGAAATGTAGCGAGTGTAATTAACTGTCAAACACGATTGATTCATTCGGTGGATGCAAATTACTCAGGTCTGCAATTTTATGTGACATTCAATGTACGAACCGTAGAAATTTCATCTTTAATAAATATTAATATTTTTTCTGTAGTTTTAAAACTTTCGATTTTATTATTCAAAACGTGTTAAGTGTAATAATGGCCGCAAGATAGCTGTACAATTCAATATATGCGGACAATTTAATTTACTTGATTCCCAAAAAAGGCAAACTCATTTCTAAATTCATAGTTTTAAAGTAAGAATATACTGGTAAACTATTATAGGCATAAATTATAGATATTAAAATATTAGTTAAGAGATGGTACAGGCGCGCCATCTATCGGCAGTAGCTGGAAACTTTACGGGGAAGCCGGAAAGCTACTCGAAAATACGCCAAAGGGAAAAGGGAGATTGGAGATGAATTAAAAGGTTGCTCATTTATTACCCTAGTCAATACACTTTGGATACTGCGTTGCTAAGTACGAGCTATTTTTTGTGTTAACAAAATATAAAGACATCTTTGTCTAATTATAACAAAAAGTGTACGAAACTGATATCAGGACAAGTCTATATAGAGATTTTGTTTTATATCAAAATGAAATTATATTACCAGTGAGTTGTAAACTCTCATCCGAAGACGGGATGCACTATCATTTTCAAAAAGGTCCTTTTATATCAGATTTTTAAATATTTTATATCAACAAAGCAGTTAAACAGTATGCTCTTTTACAAAACTACTATTGTTTAATTTTATAATGAATAGGACCGTAAAAGTTGAAAATCGAAAATTAGCAATTAAATTTATTACAATTAATTATGAATCATAATTGAATTGGCTTAAAAAAAATAATAATCCATTTGTAAATAAGTGTTAAATTCTAAAAGCAAAACCTCTATAAAAGGGTGTTTACAAAGTTAGCTGCGGATGTTACACAATTAGTCTTACGTACTCAAATTGATGTGGATACTTCGGGAACTCGACAGCGCTCAATAATTGACGAGAATCTATTAAAAAAACTAGTAAAGGATTTTAATTGGGAGGAAATCTCAAGTGAAAATGATTTTAATAAAATGTTTAATAAATTTTTAAATGCTTCGACAGCGCATTGAAATGAAATGATTGAACTAAATATAAAATATAAAATGAATAAAAATATAAAATATAAAAATATAAATATAAAATGAGTGAGAAATTGATTGAACTAAAAAACAATAGACGGCTCGCAAAAAGTGGATAACTGATTACATTTTAATTAGCTTTTAAAAAATGAAAATGTTCACCAACTAACATTAATTATAAAAACAAATATAGGTCACTTAGAAATAAAACTACCGCTGAAATAAATAAGGCCAAAAATATTTTTTGCCACCGTAATTTACAAAGCGCGAACGGGGAATTAAAGCAAATCTGGCAAGTAATTAATAATTAATTTGGCAAATCAAAAATGAATATAGACGAAACTATATCGCGATATATGAAGGACTTACTATCTGAGAAAGAAATTGTCAACGGGTTTGTGAATTATTTTAGTGATATAAGATATTCAAAATATAAGACACTAATGTCCAATTATTATTATTATTATTATTTCGTAATAGGCAGGTAGCATAGCTGATAAGCCTATATCATATTCGGTATCAAAATTGTTATTATTTTTTTCTTATATGTTCGTCTAGATTGTTTTTAAATTGGTTGACTGTCTTTAATTCGATGATACTTTCTGGCAATCCATTCCAGGCTTCCACGACTCTGTTACTGATGAAGTTCTTCCTGGGGTTGCTTGAAAACGACGCCCTATCTAACTTCATACAGTGCCCACTTCAAATGTGAATATTTCTTTCAATTCTGCAGTCATAGTGAGGCTTTAATATTTTGTATGTCTCAATGAGGTCCCCTCTTTCTCGCCTCTCTTTTAATGTCTTTAGATTGAGAATTTTTAAATTAAACTACTTCCGTCTTTCGTTCTTTGAATGATTTGACGGTCACTCCGATGGATAGCAATGTTGAGAGCCCAAAAAAAAATCCTGCCACACGTGCTGTTAAAACCGCTCCCCCGAAAGGGTTAATGCGCAGGCTAATTGCTTATTGTATCTACCTAAGTCGACTCCCGAAGGAATTTTGGAAGGTTTTGATGGAAATTGGGCTCAAGAATAATTCCGTTTAAAGAACTTTTAGCGTTTTTATGAGCAGATGATTAAATATGTCAATAAAAAATGGTATTTACCCAAGCGAACTCAAAATTGGCATTATCAGGCCAATTTATAAAGGCGAGGACCATAAATTGTTCGAAAATTATCGATTATTATCAATAAAATAATTGAAAGGTATATTACTGACAAATTCATGGGTCACCTTGATAAAAAATAATCTTCTAAGTGCCAATACGGTTTCATTAGGCATAGGAATACTGAGCAATTGCTTTCTACCTTCAGCAATAGGATAAATAACTACCTAAACGGCAATCCTCTTCTTAGATTACCAAAAGGCCTTAGATACGTTAGCCTTCGATGAAATTGTTAAGTCCTTGGAAGCGTTAGGGATACGCGGCCCGTTATTAAAGTGGTCTGTTAGCTACTTTGAAGATAGGCTAATGAGTTTTTTTAAACAATAATTATCAGGAGTGCGCCAAGGCAGCATAGTCGAGCCAGCGACGTTTTTAGCCTATTGCAACAATATACAATCGGTTATAACAGAAAGCCTTTGTTTACAGTACGCTGATGATACTTATCTGAGTGCCGCCGATAAAACGCCAGCTGGTGCTGCTAATAATATACTCCGATGGTCACACGATAAAGGATTAATGTGACTAAAACTAAGCTTTTACACGTCCATTCTTCACATGCTAGCACAAGACTCATTCCACATTGTAAGCCATACATTTAAATGCAGATTCCGGCACGTTAAACTCACCGTGTGGATGGATGTCCATTAATAAAACCGGTTAATGAGGTAGACGACAGATTTCATTGGAAAGAGCATGTTGATAAAGTGTGCGACAAGTTAAGATTATGTTTAGTAAAATTTCATCATTTAAAAAATAAATTAAGTTGCAGTATGTTAATTATGGTCCATAAATCATTAGTAGATTCAATAATAAATTATGGTATTTTGGGATTTGGTTACACATACCAAACCTACCTCGATAAAATTCAGAATTTACAAAGCAGAATCCTTAAATTAATATTACTGAGATCAAGTCGCTCAAAATATAAAAATAATTAAGTTGATTTATTTAGATAATGCAATGTGTTGACGGTTTCGCAACTTTTTAGGTATAAATTAGTTTGAACTTTTTTTGATTGTGACCAATTTAAGATTCAATTCTCGCACGCATATGGTACCCGACTAATGCAAAATGAAATATATTTGTTAAACAAATATAAAACGTTTATGGTATGCGTCTTATTTCTACCTTGATACCAAAAAATTTCAATCCTTTACCTAAGGCTATCGAGAGTGCCGAGCTTAATAAAAAAAACCAAATTAGAGCTGAAAAAGTTTGTAGCGCTGAGTGATCGAGCGGGTTATTAAATAATTAAATTGTTATTTATTCACACAATTATTAATTTAATTAATTGTGTATAATTTCACTTAAGTTTTGTTTATTAAGTTTCGTTATGTATGTACAGTTAGTATTTTTAAGGATTTAAGGATTAAGTCGCTTTAAGAATAAAACATAATTCCAAACTGAGTATAGTATAAGATATATTTTCTTTGTAATGTTATCTGATGAAAAATAAACGTCGCTTGTGGTGGCATTGAACTCAACTGAACTGTTCGTAACACAAACCAGTAAGCAGTTGTTTAGGTTTAAAATGAGAGCTAAATTGATGACTTCCAACTCAGACTTCAGGATCGATGGTCTCGGAATGAACGATGACAACCTTCAAGTGTTGGGAGGTCTCCAGGACTGCCGCTGATAGACCCGAATGGCTCAAAATACTTCCGATTGACCATATTTTAAAGGTTTTCTAAAACATACATTGAAAAACGTTGTTAAATAAACATAATAAATAACAATTGACAATCCACTAAACCTATAATAGTTTCTACTAACAGTACATATTTTAATACACCAATATCCTATGTTAACACTATACAATCCTCATCCATTACTTATTTACTAGTGCAAGTATAGAAATAAATAATAGTAATCATTTGGCAGAGTCCGAATCCATTGCATCCAATATTTATAGCCTTTCCATTTGGAAGCGCCTGTACAGATGACAGCCATTTCGTGGTACCATTATTTACAGGCGGTGGTCTTTTCTCTCTGCACAAATAATCCTCGTGCTTGGTTTTCATGTGTATTACAGTAAGCCGAAAGCATTTAACAATAAATATAACTATATAAGCAAGAAGTTAATGCAATAACTCGAATTAAACTCACATAATAATAACATGTTACTAACACTAAGTCGCTTTGTTTCTACTGCCATTAAAATCGTTTGTAAATTGTATCCACTTTTGTCGTTTTTTTTTATTCAGATCTTTTGCATTCCAGCCATTCTTTAGATTATTTCAACATCAACTCCTTTATTATCTGCTTCTCTTGAACCGTGTAAGTTATCTTTTTGTAATTAATTTTAATTTAACAATATAGGAAACAAAACATAACCTAAAAACACGGGTCAGTCAGCTAACGCTTGCCTGCAGATCTAGAGAAACGTCGGCCATCTTTTGTCTGCTGTTAGCTAGCTTCGTTCGTTTACTCATTTCGTGAGTCGAGCGCTGATTGGCTGAAAATATTTTTTCATGCTCACTTTTGCTAAAGTTAGATCGTCTAATCAACCATAATTCTACTATTGCTAATTAATTTAAATAAAAAAGAGATTATTAAAGGAATGTTGGGTCTGCTGGAGTTAGTTTTACTCAATTAATTACTGACATTTATAATTTGAAATCAAAATAACTAATTAATACTTCGTTTCGTTTAAATTGTCAACCATCCCATTATATTCACAAACTTCTGATATGTTTAGACTGCTTAAACGTAAGTCCTAGCAGAAAAAATATTTTTTATTAACGACCAATATAAAAATTAATCTTTGGCACGGCTCTCAACAAGGGTAAGTCTTTATCTATTTGAAATATTTAAGTATCTACCCCTTGCTATATTTCAATTATCTTGTTTGTTTTATTTTAGATGTTCAACACCAAAAAATGTATTTTATCAAAGGCGTACTTACCACATTTGAAGTTTTTAGATGCCTCATGGCAGTGATGGCAAGAAGTCGCGAACAAAGGAATCAATCACTCTCTATAATACAATTAATACAATTTAGATAAAATTTTGTGCAGATTTAGGCAAAGAATTAGAAGTAAACAAATAGAACTGAACCTATTTGTATAATTATCTTTTAATTTGATTTATCCGTTTTACTATTGTGATCGACAAAAATATGATCATATTTCTTAACTTGATAAAATGCAGCCGCGAGGTAGGTAATGCGCTATTTTGCACTTGCAAACTTTATTAATGAAAATGAGTGAGAGATACAATATAATTATATAGATAAATATTTAATCTATATATTAAATATAAGTATTTCATTTCAACGGCACGAAATCTGTTGTAGGCGGGTCGGGTAGGTCTGGATCAGAAAAATACCTATAAATAAGTTGTTTGACATACGTTGGTAGGAACCTCTTACAATATTAAAATTGGCAATTGGCTTTGTGTAAGTTTTTAAAACTGTAAAACAAAAACGGTATGTTCTCAATAACAAACCTTGTGTCACTGATCACCTGTCAAATCAATGTCAAACCTTTCTAAATGCGTCTTGGCACTAAGAATGGAATACTCATTCACAAGGAATCAATATTAACTGTTTGGAACCATATAACAAGTTAAAATCGACTAATTATACACCGAAATGGAGGGACGCGACTGCGACAAAAATATTAAAATAGAACAAATCGACGAAAAAATAGCCTACGATCAACTCAGTGATTGCAATCGATCCAGCAGTAATTTTGACACTACACAAAAGCCAACATCCGGGAACAATCTTGAAAATTTATTAAATCCAGTTCAATGTGGTAAGTCAGAAATTAATAACGAAATTGTCTTTGGTTTCGAAGAATTTAGTACAAATATACAAAGTCATACTTTTAAACAAGAAAATATTGAATTTGTAAAGTTTGAAAACAATGTCTCCAATGACAGTTATTCTAGCACAACAGTTTTAAAAAGGTATGTTGATAAAGTTCCTTTGAAAATAAGAAAATTTAAATGCAGCGAATGCGATCACAGTTATTCACGCAAAGCACATTTACAAAGGCATGTCGATAGAGTTCATCTAAAAATAAGAAAATTTAAATGCAACGAATGCGATCAAAGTTTTTTAAGTAAAGATGTTTTAAAAACTCATATCTATGGAGTACATAGAAAAAACAGAAAATTTAAATGTAGCGAGTGCGATTACAGTAGTTCATGCAAAGCAGATTTACAAAGGCATATCTATGGAGTTCACCGGAAAATAAAAAAATTCATTTGCAGCGAGTGCCATTTTAAGTGTTCAAGAAAACCAGATTTACAGCGCCATATAGATGGAGTTCATCGGAAAATAAGAAAATTTAAATGCAGCGAATGCGATCACAATTATTCAAACAAAGCACATTTACAGGACCATATAGATGGAGTTCATAGGAAAATACGAAAATTTATGTGCAGCGATTGTGATTACAGAAGTGTACTAAAACCAAATTTACAAAGGCATATTGATGGAGTTCATCGGAAAATAAGAAAATTTAAATGCAACGAGTGCGATCACAAGAGTTCATACAAAGCAGGTTTACAAAAACACATTGATAGAGTTCACCAGAAAATAAAAAAAGAAGTGCAGCTGGTGCGATCACAATAGTTAAGCAAATTAGATTTGCAAACGCATAACGATGGAGATAAGAAAAAATAAATAAATACAGCGAGTGCGATCATAGTTATTCAGGAATAATCATATATATAAAGACATATCTATGGAGTTCACCTGAAAATTAGAAAAATTAGAAAATTAAATGCAGCAAGTGCTATTACTAATATTACAAAAAAAAGTTTACAAAATTATATTATATAATTATAAATAAGAAAATTTAAATGTAGTTAGTGCTATTGAAAACAAATATGCAATCGCATATTGAAGCAATTTATTGCAAAAAATATAAAAATTTTATGCAACCAGTTTTATTAAAACAGAAAATCAATTTTAAGAAGTCATACTCATCTAGTTTGTTGGAAAATTGGTTTAAAATGTGAATAAACATGATTTTAATTTAGGTAATTATAGTTAAAAACAAAATTAATCTGATTAATAATGCAGAAAAGTTATTTAAATTTACTTTTAAATTTGAGAAACACGAATAAAATTATGTCCCATGTTTAAAGGATAAGTTTTACTCAAAAATATATTTTGAGTAGTTTATCATTATAAAATTTATCTTGAAAGAAGTACTTACAATAAATGTATTAGATGGGGCCAACCTGACTAGGCTACCACCTGTTTGAATGTAAACTACCTATATTTGTTAATACAAATTATATTATGTTATTTAGTGTAAGTTTAGTTGTAATCTTTTCCCAAGAACATTCCCGAAGACTTAATGGAGTGTTTGAGGAATTTAGTGTATTTTTAACGAGAATGTTCTTGGTATCCAATGTGCAAACAATGTTAGCAATTTGTTAATTATTTCAATATAGATGTGAGGGGAGGGGGTCTTCATTAAGCCTAGATCTAAACCCCTTTCATTAGCATGTTATTTCTTCGTGTTGCTGTAAATAACGGTAGATGGCAGTTGACTTTTCGTTGGTGAATAAACCCAGTTACCAGTAGGTAACTATAATATTGTAGTTTAATTAATTAAATTGAAATAAAATATGCCAATCCTCACGATTATTGCGTTTGAAAAAAAATAAAACTTCTAGTATGAAGCTCTTAAAATAAAATTGTAACATTAGACAGTGATATTTAAATTTAATTGTAATATGTTTTTAATTTTATTGATGTTTTATGTGTAAAAGGGGCAATTATATATATTTTCAAGTTTAAAGATTTTTATGTACTTACCTAAACCTTCATCCATAAGTTCGTTATAAATATTTGGATATATTATGCCATGACTAACTACGGGTTTACTGTTCAGCTATAAAAAAATGTACCTTCAGTGCCGTACGGACCCCAAAAACTTGTCAACTAAAACATTTTATTTACAGTATAGAAATATAGTATAGTAACTCCGACTGTACTAAAGAAAACTACAAATTAATAAATTTATTTATTTATTATGGTTATCCAACAGAAATTATACACAATACGTAAAAAAAGAATAATATTAAACGAATTAAAATAGCATGAAATAAATAAAAAAAGATTTCAAATTTAACAAAAAATTACAACAAAAAGTTCATGCATAAACATCAATTAACCATAGATAACAACTGATTTACTACGGAACTAAACTAGGAATTTTGTCCGTGGTTTAGTGCATTGGTGTATTATTTGTATAGGTGTTGATGTAATGGAAAAAGGTCAATTTGAGAGAAGTAAGTTAATATTAAATAAATCACAAATTCTGTAAATAAAACGGAGGGAAAGGATTATTTAATTACTAGCCGCGCCACAAATTTTACAAAAAAAATAAATGGTGTTAAAATTTATGATGAATTAAAAGAATATCATCATAAACTCTTTTTTCTCACACATCACAATTTTTAGTTAATATTACAATCCTGTATATTCCGTCAATTTGTATTTTGTAAACAAACAAAGGCCATTATTGTCAATTCATATCGGCTAGGAAGGGCTTAGAGATGGGGATCGTAGCAACCTATTTTATTGTTATTATTTCAATGTAAATAAGTAGTTACAGATGGGAAAAAAGTAGTATATATTTGTTTTAAAAATCGGTGGACAAATCAACACTCTTTAAGAACATTTAAACATCTTGTATGTATTAATATATGTATTTGGAATAACAGTCGCTAAGGCTACATTGATTTTTTAATATATTAAAAAGTAAGTTACTATTTAGAATCCGTACGTTGCTCCAAAAATACCGAAGAAGGTATTGTAGCAATTCCATCCTTGCGACACTGGAATCAACTGTCAAACCGAAATGACATTTCTAGATGCGTTTATGACCCAAATAAAGAAATAACTCTCAATTATATAAAGGCGAAGGCAATTAGATCTAAAACCAATAATTATTATTGTTTTATTATACTTTTGTAAGGCAATAAAACGGTTTAATTATTATATACCGAAATGGAGGGAAACGAATATAAAACTGATATTAAAATAGAACAAGTCGATGACAATATCACGTTTAAATGTGAGCGAGTAAGTGATTGCAGTCAATCCAGCACTAATATTGATGAAACACAAAAGCAATCATCAAAGAATAATCTTCAAACTGGATTTATTAAGTCAGAAATTGACAACAAAATTTGCTTTGGTTTCCAAGAAGAATTTAGCACGAATCTTCAACGTGATGCTTTTGAAGACGAAAATATTAAGTCCATAAAGTTGGAAGCCTGTGTCTCAAATGACCAACACTACAAAACTACAGTTGAAGATTTAAAAGGCCCAAATAGTAATGCAGCTAATCTGAAAATAGGAGAATATAAATGCAGCGAGTGCGATCACATTAGTTCAAGCAAAGCAGAATTACTAAAGCATATCGACGAAGTTCATCGGAAAATAAGAAAAAAATTATGCGGCGAGTGTGATTATAGAAGTTTAACGAAAACAACTTTACAAAGGCATATCGATGCAGTTCATCAAAAAATAAGGAAATTTAAATGTAGCGAATGTGATCACAGCAGTTCATCTAGAGCAGATTTACAACAGCATATTGATGCAGTACATCGGAAAATAAGAAAATTTAAATGTAACCAATGCGATCACACCAGTTCACGCAAAGCGGATTTACAAAAGCATATAAATGCAGTTCATCATAAAATAAGAAAATTTAAATGCATCGAATGTGATCGCACTAGTTTATGCAAAGCAGTTTTACAAAAGCACATTGATGAAGTTCATCGGAAAATAAGAAAATTTGTATGCGATGAGTGTGATTATAGAAGTTTGAGGAAAACAACTTTACAAGAGCATATAGATGCAGTTCATCAAAAAATAAGAAAATTTAAATGCAGCGAATGTGATCACAGAAGTTCATACAAAGCGAATTTACAAACACATATCGATACAGTTCATCTTAAAATAAAAACATTTATATGCAGAGAGTGCGATCACAGTAGCTCATCTAAAGCAGTTTTACAAAAGCATATCGATGCAGTTCATCGAAAAATAAAAAAGTTTAAATGTAGCGAGTGCGATCACAGTAGTTCACGCAAAGCGGATTTACAAAAGCATATCGATGCAGTTCATCAGAAAATAAGAAAATTTAAATGCAGCGAATGTGATCATACTAGTTCATGCAAAGCAGTTTTACAAAAACACATCAACTCAGTTCATCGCAAAAAATAAAAAGATTCTTTTTGTGGCCTGTGTGATTTTATAAAAGTTTAGGTAAAAACGCATTTAACCTAAATGACACACTAAAAATACCAAAAAATACTTTATTTCAAAGTAAACCTTAAATGTTAAGAAATCTGAAGAGAACTACTTCGCTGGAAACCCTAATTTAGAAATATATTGTAAGTTCATAAAATTTGACAAGTAATATTTGTTGAGAGAAGTGGATATATACTAAGATTGAAAAATTTAAACCAATCTACCGACGAGTCCTGCAGTTTAAAAATGTTTGCTATTTTATAATAAATAGGTAATTATATCTATTAATACGACATAGTTAAGACGCGTACATTTACGTTTGCGTAAATATTGTGTAAATTAGGTTATGTTAGTCAAAACAAGTAAGTTAAGTATATGAGTACTTGTGGTTTAATCTATACTAATATTATATAGAGGTAATGTTTGGATGTTGGAGGTAATCTCCGAAACTAATTTAAAGTGGACACAGTCTGTAGGTATATCCGAAGGCGCCGCCAAAGCCGCCTGCAGGACCTAGCTACCAACTCGGGGCGAAGCCTGGGTTGGCACATAACACACTATTTTATGTTGTATTTAGGAAATTAACGTGTTATACTATATTTATCTAAATCTCTTTGGTGTAAAAAAAACACTACATAAAAGTTATAATTTAATGTCAAATCATACTATAAGTAATAATAAAAATAAAAATATATGACTGTGTGAATTTTATTTTGCCCTATTTTTTTATTTTTTTCAATAAGTGGTGTCAAATTTTCACTTTTTTTAATTTAAAAGTGTTTTTTGTTGTTTAATTAAAGTTTCTATTATATTTCAAATACACTTCAGGGATAGCTAGGTTTTTTTTTTTAAACCATCCGTTGTTACACTTTTCGTGCTTTATAAAGTGGACCAAGAAGCGATCTGGATCCCCAGCCCATAATGCCATATCTCAGTATTGAGTCGCACATTGCAAAATATATATTTTTTAGTGTTCTAGATTCCAAAATGTTTCCTACCAAGTTTTATATTTTGTATGTATATTTTTATTTTAGCCAAACCTCACAAGCGACACCTCAACTCGAGGACAACCTTGAGGGAGTCGGCCGCTGGGCAGAAGACCATTCTAGCACTTAAGCCTGTATTTAGAGCTGATATTCCAGGTGAAGCAGGTGTCTGCTTTTAATACAGTCACAGCCAAGTATAAATTAATTGCACTGGCAGCAAAGTGGAGCCAAGCGATTTTACCGTTGTGTTTAGCTTAAAGATTGAACTAGGTGACAGTTTTTTTTTGGATTTCGTTAATAATGCACCTCAATATAAAAAGCTTAGGGCCGAAATTTCAGTCCTTGCTTAAAGTCGTTCTTAGTTAGGATCAACTTAACTTTTAAGCACGAGCTAAATTGATTTGTGTATTTAAGTTCGACTTTGTTAAGAATATGTTTTCGCACTCGCGATTAATTCGCTACTCGCCGCACATTTTGAGGTTATGTTGTCATCTGTAGGATGTTGATGCGCGCATATATAGTAAAGACATCTACGAGTGCGCACATAACAGTTTTTTATTTTAAAATAATACAAAAGTAATTTCAAATACACACTTTTACTATTTATTGAAAGAATATTTATTTATATATATTTAACATACAGAAGTAACACAAAACTTAATTTTTAAGAGTACGCAAGTCTTTTTTTTAACAATCATCACACACATATACTCCGATTCCGCAGTAGATGGTGCAATCATCATGCCACCACGTTTCGCATTGTATCCAATCCAGTTCTGGAGGTTCTACATATATTTCTTGGCATGGCGGGCACATTAATGATTGCTCATTTTCTTTCTTTCTATTTTCTTTCTCTTCTAATTTTGCAGCCTTTTCTTTCGCTTCTTCATCTGTTTTTTATATGATGAGCTGGTTAAAATATCAGATTTCTTGCATTTGCTTATTTCAGGTGAAATAAAAGTTGATGTCGATGGCACGCTGGCTATTTCCGGGCTTTTCTCTCTGATTTCTTCTGAATTTGCTTCATTTGAAGGCGATGATTGGGCAATGCTCTGTTCTGCTACAATGTATTCAACCGGTGGAGACTGATTACTCGTAGCTGCAGAAATGAATGAAATATTCCTTAAATCTATTATAGTCTCAACTACTAAGAGCCGATCAGCGAAGTCAAGATCACTGAAAACCAATTTACACTGTTATTTATTTTATGATAGAAGCAAAGAGTACGCATGCGTACTCTGCTGCAAACTGCCCGTTTAAAATAGTGCGTCATATATTTTTCACACACGCTAATGAGCCGAAGTAAACATACTCAGGCAACAATAAATCATTGATCTAAACAATAAAAATTGATGGGAATCTTATAAAACAAGTGACAAATAATTGAAAAAAATACATCAAAAGTACAAAAATTGGAAAAGTATCCTAAAGTAGCGGTTTCTCCCGAGATGATGTTGGCACGCGTTGTGAAGTTTCAGCGAGTAACAAAACTTCCAGTAGGTATGACAAATCGATTCGGAATTATTGCGACTGCGTACTCTTTGGTGGCTTTACCCTAATGCTTGTTTTGATCTTGTGTTTACTGTGATTTATTTATTTAATTAATTTATTTTACTCTAATTGGAATTAAAAAATAACGGAATTATAAAATTGGTGCGCCAATTTTGATATTTACACGCCCGGCGATAGTAACGCCGTTTAATGTACTGAAATCGCTCCTAGCAGCGTATTTTAGCACTCACTTAAGTTTATGGTAAAGCTTAAGGTTTGGCTTAAGATTTAAGGGAAAATGTAACGTTAATTTGAAATTTCCCTTTCCCCTCCCTCCCCTTCTTCTCATCTCTTCATCTTGCATTTCTTAGGCTCGGTGGAAATATTTAATTGGTTTTATTTTATACTTATAAGTTGGTACCATTGTTTTCATTGTTTTCATTATTTTTATTTGTTTATTTTTTTATATGATTGTATATGTACTGTCTGTATATATTTTTTCTCGCGTAACTGTTTTATGCCCCTAATAAAGATAAATTAAATTAAATTAGGTCGAGGTTGTTTTGATTCTTAGCTAAGGCGGACTTTTATATTCGACTTACCGCTAAAAATGAGTTGAAATACAATGTTTATCGTTTAAGTCTGACTTACAATTTAGGTTAGTCTTAAGTAGGACCTGAAATTTCGGCCCTTAGACACTTAAACTAAAGCTTAAGCTATGATGACTCGTTGGTACTTAGTTTTTATCAAATTAAACGTGAGATTGACATAAAGATGGGTTTTAAAATGCTACCAAGTTCAATATACGAAGTTTCGTACTACATCCCAAATAGATGATAACGATTTTTTCAATAATATTTTAAACCTTTATTTCGTAATGTTATTTCTGTTTTGTACCAACTTGATTTAGAAATCTCGCGTCAAAATAAAACTTATGCAGAGTGAACCTTTTCTCGCGCACATCCTTTTGTGGGGTTATGCGCACCTAACTACGGCAATTGCCGTACTCGCGGCAACACTGTGCGCGGGTGACGCTAGCAAGTAGCGCGCCACCTGCGCAGGGCTGCGCACAGTGTTGCCGCGAGTACGGCAATTACCGTAGTTTGGTGCGCATAATAACACTGTGCGCAGGTGGCACGCTACTTGCTAGCGTCACCCGCGCACAGTGTTGCCGCGAGTCCGGCAATTGCCGTATTGTCCGGTAATCAGCACAAAAAATGGTACGGCGTACGGCAGGCTGGTCGCTACCACGTACGCAAATATACGGCAATGGGGCCAATATGAATATTTTGGAGTGAAATAATTAAAATGCAAGATAAAGAATGCTCGCAATAGCGAGATTCGTACTTAGTAATTCATTGCCACATTCAAATACTGATTTTGAACGCATTTTTAGTGGAGTGAACCACTTAAAGACGAAATTGAGGCATCGTTTGATAACTCCTATAATAAATGGAGCATTACTTGACAATCAATGTGTTAAATTGAGTAATAAAGACGGTAATTATGTGAATTTTAAACCACGACAAAAACTCATAAATTTGATTCATACCTCGACTTTAAATATTAAGTGTATATTTTTATGTGTGTATTGTGATTATAACAGAAAAAAAAACATAGATAACTCAATTATTTATTTATTTATGAACGTACAAAACAGCGATACATGAATATAATTCTCTAATACTACATTTACATGGCCAAAAAAATGTGCCAAATATGAATATGGTTGAAAACATCAAATTAATAAATCAAACTCAAATAATGTGTGTGGAGTGAGTGTGGTGCCATTTGTGGCAGGGACATGTTTGTGCGCGTGTGTGTGTGATTATAAAAAAAAATGTAAAATGTTGCTAGATATAATGTTTACACTATTGAGTATCTGGTAGACTGAGCATGTGAACTGCTTACTTAAAATATAAGAAATAAAGGAAATATTGAATTTATAAAGTGTCCGGCAGCTCTATTTTATATATTGATTGATTTTATATTTGTGTTATATAAATATAAAATATATATTTCCACGTAATACAAATCTTTAAAAGTTACCGATAGACAACAGCTCAAATGAAGTTAATGTTGACAGTTCGAATAGCAGCGGGAAGAGTACCTAGTTATAAAAGTAAAAATCGTTATATTTGTTTGCATATAAGGTTTAATCACAAAATTGTATGATTAATTAAAGATATTCTTGATTAATTTGTTGTTTTTTATTTGTTTAATTTCCTGGAAATACTACCTAAGTCACGCCTTCAGTTTCCCCTAAGTTTCTTGCAAAAACTGCACATGTCAAGCAATTGTCAAGTTTAATCTAAATTTTGTATATGTTCTTTAAAAAAGTAATAGTACTAAAATATACTCATATATCTAAATAATATCCTTAATAGTAATTCATAAAACAAAAAAATAACTTAACAGTTACGAGTTATAGGAGAAATAGTTATTTATTAACCCTGAAAAGTATTATTTTTTGACAAAGGTTATTTTTGTAATAATGTCTTCAATTACTATCGGCCTCGTTGTCAGTAGGGAGATATTAATAGGTTCTACGTTTCACAAATCTCTTTTTTATCGCAATGTCTATTAAATTAAATTGTAAACAAATTAATTGAAATAATATCAGAAATCTATAGAAACAATATCAATACAATTAGAAAATCAATATAATGTTTTATGATATAAAATATCATACAAGTATCCTATCCTTTTTATTATCACTTGACGTGGCGCGGACGCAATTTGCGTCCTCGTAAAAAAATTAGGTATTATTTAAATTATATACTAACATAATTTTAGAAAACTTATATTATTTACTTCGTTATTTATATGCCTATCTTAACGTAAAAAATCTTCTAAATACGTGCGTATATATGTATATGTATGTTAATTTCATTGATTAACATAACTTACTTTGTCCAATAGTTACAGAATATTATATCTACATATTTAAATCATCTTAATTATTCATAAAACAATAAAATAAAGTTTACCTTGAAATATACGGCAGCCTAGTCAGGTTGGATAAATTTATTATGAATTATTACGAATTATTACTTCTTTCATAAAAAAAACTAATAATAATACTAACCTATGTATCCTAACCAACTTAAAAACTAACAGTATATTTTTCGTTTACGATTTCAAACCATTTAGCAAGCGATGTAATTATCCACATTTTCTTCAAATTTAAAGATCATTTAAATCATTTCAATGGGGTATTTTATAGAATACTAATATTTTAAAAACCGCCAAAACCACTAGCAACTTATGCGCGGCATAGAAATTGTTGTCAACGTATTAAATATACTATTTTAAACACCATATATTACGTAATGTGATATGAAATAGGATACATTGCTCCATATTTAAACGTTATTAACATAAAGCAAGCGTCTTTTTATGATATATATATAAAATATTTTTATAGTATGATTTTTGACGAAAAATAGAGTATCTTAAACTGTACCATTTAATTATAACTTAATAGCATCAATTGCAATTTAATTTTGAAAACATTGGTTTACTTAACTTCGTTAAAATAAAGCAGCTTAAAGATGTTTTTATTTTTTGCGATGGACTCTATCGATATGGCTTTGTAACACGCTTTTGCATGAAAAACTGTGAACGCACTAGCAGCATTTGACTTTTCTTATTTTCCGATGAACTGTATCGATATGTGTTTGTAAATTCGCTTTGTATGAACTACTGTAATTGCACTCGCAGCATTTGAATTTTCTTATTTTCCGGTGAACTGCGTTGATATGCGTTTGTAAAGTTGTTTTTCCTAAAGTTTTATAATCGCACTCACTACATTTAAATTTTGAAACTTTCCGATGAACTCCATCGATATGCCTTTGTAAATTTGCTTTGGTTGCAATACTGTGATCGCACTCGCTGCATTTAAATTTTTTTATTCTCCGATGAACTCTATCAATATGTGTTTGTAAAGCTCCTTTATATGAACAACTGTGATCGCACTCGCTGCATTTGAATTTTCTTATTTTCCGATGAACTCCGTCGATATGGATTTGTAAATTTGCTTTGGTTGCACTACTGTGATCGCACTCGCTGCATTTGAATTTTCTTATTTTCCGGTGAACTCCATCGATATGCTTTTGTAAATTTGCTTTGGTTGCACTACTGTGATCGCACTCGCTGCATTTGAATTTTCTTATTTTCCGATGAACTCCATTGATATGCCTTTGTAAATGTGCTTTGCTTGAACTACTGTGATCGCACTCGCTGCATTTAATTTTTTTTATTTTCTGATGAACTCTATCAATATGTTTTTGTAAAGCTCCTTTATATGAACAACTGTGATCGCACTCATTGCATTGGTATTGTATTATTTTAGTCTTAAATAATTTACTTTTAACTTTCTTTCGATTATCAGTCAAAGTTATTTTTTTACTTTTATTTCTGCATACTAAACATGTCAAATATGACTCATTGCATTCACGGATTACAGTATATAATATGCCGTGTTTATCAAGGGTACATTTGCAATTGACACAAGTGAAATCGATGTCGTTCAATATTACAATTGGGCGTTTTACATTTTGAATTGTTTGATTAGTTCGTTGGTCGTAAGAAACTTTCGTTTCCACTTTTATAAACTTAATATTTTCTTCTTCGAAGGTTTCACATTTTAAATTTATAGGCACTAACTTCTTCCCCGAACCCAAAGTAGTTTCGTTATCAATATCAGACTTACCAATTCGATTTGGATAAAATGGGTTTTCAAAACAATTCTTAGACTTTTGTGCTGTGTCAATTGATTGGTTGATTGATTGAATGCAATCACTGACTTGTTCATAGCAGATATTATCATCGGTTTGTTCGATTTTAATATCAGTTTCACACTCGTTTCCCTCCATTTCGGTGTATAATTAGACGGGTTTACCTGTTTTAAGGTTATAAAACGGGAATATGACAAAATAAAATTAAACAAAACTAAATTGGTTATAGTTTTAGTTGCTTAGGCCTA
The DNA here is from genome assembly GCA_020383195.1 of Neomicropteryx cornuta. NCBI lineage: Eukaryota > Metazoa > Arthropoda > Insecta > Lepidoptera > Micropterigidae > Neomicropteryx > Neomicropteryx cornuta. Next base: position 388,829 of record JAHKQU010000031.1, read on the forward strand.
ATTCAACTTAATATTTTTTCTAATTTCTAATACTCCTTTGTGAAAGAAATACAAACACGCTCACAGCTTTCACAACGTGTTTAATAATAAGATCGTCACACAGCAATACAATACATGAATAACTTTCAGAACGCGACCCTGCAACCACCTCCGACGCGCGCCATACATCCATCTGTCACCTGCCTTTTTTTTCTTTTTTTTTCTGGCCATGAATAAGCACCATCTTTGGCCGTCTCTTACCATATTAATTGTTAGTACCATAAAGCATTTGGACAAAAATTGACAGATGATTACATTATTACAAGCAACGATCTTTTAATACCTACTTTTAATATCGTAAGAGGTACCTACTGCAACGTTACCTCAAGGTCATCTAAGTGATGCCCGTAAAATAGGTTAGAAGCATTACGTTCATGAAAATCTTGTCGAAGCACATAACTTTCCTGATGACGCTACCAAAATATTGCAACCTTTTTTCTCCAACTTACGGGACAAACTTTCCCTCATGATGTAGGTCTCTCAGGGCGTTCCTGGAATATTTTTAATTAATAGCGCACTCATGTTTGTATTCTAAACCATCTAGCTATTTATTTAATGTTCCGAGAAGGTCTTACGTCATAATAACAGGCAGTTTTAACAATTGCTATCACTATGTCCGCCCGAAAACAAAGGTTTATCGACAATAGCATCGTATATTATTTACTAGGAACCAAACGCTCATACGAAATGCTGTCTGTACAATTAGAATTTACTTCAGCTCACTACTACTTTACTTTTAGAATGTATTTCAACTAAAAATAATTATTATCTCAAGTTTTTAAAAATATATATATTCTCGTGTTCAAATAGGTTACTTATAAATAGGTAGTTTATTGAATATTTCTATAATAGACATTTTATTAAAATAACCTAACTTTGTTTTGTTTGTTTTATCTACTGTAACAAAAAAATACAAATAATAAAAAATACTAAATAAATTTACATGAAGCGTGAAGGCTTGGGAGTCTGGAATTAAATAAAAATAAAAAGATAATTTAAAATCAATAAAATAATGCTCAAATAAAAATTACAAACGTGCTCAGGGGGATGAGTATTAATCTACGATCTTTGCTTCAGAAAATTGCTAAGAAATAAAAAGACGGTGTTGTCAGATTTATAAAAATTGTTTCCTTTTAATTTAAGAACAAAAACTCCTTCACAAAAAAGAAATATATAATACAGGTGTCCGAAAAGTCGACTTCAAACTAATTAAATAGGCCATAGACTACAAAAAATTGTAAGTATAGTATAATAGGGAAATTCTTAGCGACTTTTAGAAATTCATATTTACATCTATTTTTATTTTTTTACTACCTAGATGACTGGATTTTTTATTTCGACATAAGTGTAGTTAATGTAGTAATATTTTTTTATTAGTTTTAATAATAGATAACTACATATTTAGGTAAAAATAATTTTATTAGAATTATTTAATATCAAGTACGAAAAAAAACCAATTTGTTTTTTGGACAAAATAATGAATCCAGACAGATATTTCTTTAATTTGTAATTTTAGAAAAATACTCTACGCAAATGTATCCTGTTATTGCAAAAACGTCTTCAGTTGTTATGTATAACTATGCATAATAATATTAATGTTACATCCAATTATTTTATAAAAACAATACAATTATAAGCAAAAGTCATTTTCATTAATTTTATTAAAGATTTTATCTTTTTCTTACAATGATAGTACACTACATACCTACATTTAAATTGATACCTTAACTCCACATTTGTCGAAATAAAAAATCCACTAATCCAGGTAGAAAAAAATGAAAAATAGATTAAAAACCGCTAAGAATTGCCCCCATTATGTACTCATCGCCCCATTTTTTGTAGCCTTTGAGCTCTCAGATCTCCTGTTTTAGTTTGTATATAGGCAGTTGCAGAAATTCAAAAAAGTGTTGCCAGCTAGTGTCCGACTTTAAACACATCCGTGAAATTGCTTTGAGTTCACTTCACTGTCATTACTATTAATTAATACTTGTCTGTGGCTGTATTAAAAGCAGACGCTTAAACAAGGCGTGGCGTTGATCATAAATATTAACTTGAAAATAATCATTTTACTATTGAATTTGTTTGTTTGGGGCAAGTGAAGAACTATTAAGGTCTAAATTAATAAAAAAAATATATAATAATGTAATTACATTATCTTATTAAAATATTACTTATTAAAACTATGAACTTATTAAGGACATTAACAGAGAAAACAACCTTAAATCAACAAGATCTTCTATAAATGTTAACTTTAATAAGAAATATTTACAATTTTTATATAAATGTCAGCAAAGATGAACAGGCCCTCTTGCGAAATATCAGCTCTAAATACAGGCTAAAGGTCCACTATGGTCTTCTGCTCTTCGGCCGACTCCCTCAAGGTTGTCCTCGAGTTAAGGTATCGCTTGTGAATCTCTTAATCTTATTAACTCTTCCACTTTGACACGTGCAACTGCGTAACATTAAAGATTCTATCACATTAAACAACAAATTGAGCTGCATGTGAGACTCAATACTGAGATACGGCATTATGGGATGGGGTTCGCCTCCAGATCGCGTCTTGGTCTACTTTATAAAACACGAAAAGTGATACAACTGTTGCTTAATAAATCTCTCTAGTTGAAGTGAAGAAATTTAATTATTTCATCTTCACATATCAGAAGCTAATTTGCATTTAGTCGGACACACTACAGTTACCTTACTCCCAAAAATGCGTGATTCGCTCCGAGTTGGTAGCTAGATCCTGCGGGCGGCTTTGACGGCGCCTTCGGGCCTTCCGCACACCTTAATTTCATTTTTTGTAACGGCACCTTTGGTGCGCGAAATCTCATGCCTGCGGACCTTGGGATGGGTCGCTTCAAAGTTTCTTATAACGGGATAATATATAGCCTCCAAATCCAAACATTACCTCTATATAATATTAGTATAGATTAAACCATTAAAGTACTCATTAATAATAAGTAACCTACTTATTTGACTAACGTAACCTAATTTACACAATATTTGCGGAATCTTAATTCTACGCGTCGTAATCATCTCGTAGAAATAGATATTTACCTATTTATTATAAAATAGTAATTATAGTTTACTTTAAAACAGATGGTAAACCTCGTCATGTGGGGTTAATATTTTTAATTTTAGTATATATGTACTCCTCTTGTGATGCACGTAACAAATATTTGCTGTCTCATTCGATGAACTTACAATATATTTCTCATTTAGGGTTTCTAGCGACGTAGTTCTCTTCAGATTTCTTAACTTTTAATGAAAACCTTGACATTTTAAAGGTATTCATTAGGACAAATACGTTTTTAACTAAATTCACTCAGGTCAAATCAAGTACTTATATGCATTTAAAACCAATTTTCCGGCTAAACGCAACAATATGAATTTGTAAATTTGATTTTCTTAAACTCTTATTATTTATTATCACGCTGGTCTTATTTATTTCGTTAATCTGCTTTGATTGAAATCTTTTTTTAAAGATACTTTGCCGCTTCATTCAAATTTTCCTGCTTTAAGATGAACTCTACCGATATGCCTTTGTAGATGTGATTTGTTTAAGCTGCTGTGATCGCACTCGCTGCACATAAATGTTCTTATTTTACGATGAACTGCATCGATATGTGTTTGTAAATTTGTTTTCCATAGACTTCTGTAATCGCACTCGCTGCATTTAAATTTTCTTATTTTCTGATGAACTCCATCGATGTGCTTTTGTAAATTCGCTTTGTAAGAACTGCTGTATTCGCACTCGCTGCATTTAAATTTTCTTAGTTTTTGATGAATTGCATCTATATGCTCTTGTAAAGTTGATTTCCTTAAACTTCTATAATCGCACTCGCTGCACATAAATTTTCTTATTTTCCGATGAACCTCATCAATGTGCTTTTGTAAATCCGTTTTGCGTGAACTGCCGTGATCGCACTCGCAACATTTGAATTTTCTTATTTTCCGATGGACTGCGTCGATATGCTTTTGTATAACTGCTTTGCATGAACTTCTGTAATCACATTCGATGCATTTAAATTTTCTTATTTTTTGATGAACTGCTTCTATATGCTTTTGTAAAGTTGTTTTCGTTGAACTTCTGTAATCACACTCGCCACATTTAATTTTTCTTATTCTTTGATGAACTGCATCTATATGCTTTTGTAAAGTTGTTTTTGCGAAACTTCTGTAATCACACTGGCCGCATACAAATTTTCTTATTTTTTTATGAACTGCATTGATATGCCTTTGTAAAGTTGTTTTTGCGAAACTTCTGTAATTACACTCGACGCATATAAATTTTCTTATTTTCCGATGAACTTCATCGATATGCCTTGGTAATCCTGCTTTGCTTGAACTAATGTGATCGCACTCGCTGCATTTATACTTTCCTTTTTTCAGATTAGCTGCATTACTATTTGGGCCTTTTAAATCTTCAACTGTAGTTTTGTAGTGTTGGTCATTTGAGACACACGCTTCCAACTTTATAGACTTAATATTTTCTCCGCCAAGAGCATCTCGTTGAAGATCTGTGCGAAATTCTTTCGGGAACCCAGAGCAAATTTCGTTATCAATTTCTGACTTAAAATATCCAGTTTCAAGTTTATTCTTTGATAATCGATTGATATTACTGCTGGATTGACTGCAATCACTTACTTGCTCACATTTAAAGGTGATATTATCATCGACTTGTTCTATTTTAATATCAGTTTTATATTCGTTTCCCTCCATTTCGGTATATAATAATTAAACAGTTTTATTGCCTAACATAATTTCAAAATTTGATATAACGAAATAATAATAATTATGTGTTTTAGTTCTAATTGCCTAACTTTTATATAATAAAGAGTTATTACTGTATTGAGAACTCAACTAGAAATGTCATTTCGGTTTGACATTCAATGTCGCAAGGATGGGATGGCTACAATCTTCTTTGGTGCTACATTCTTCTTCTTAAACTAAATAATAAAATATTTATCGAGTTACGGATTTTAAATACTAAATGATTTCTGGGTATACTTTTTAATAAATTAAAAATTCAATGTAGCCATAGCTAATGCTATTGTAGATACATAGAAGAGGTTTACATGTTTTGGAAGAGTGATGACTTGTTAATCAGATAGTTTAACTAATTTAAACATAATATCTAGCTAAATTTTACATTATTTTAGCAAAATATTACACACCTTAACCTATTATCTCGTATGCTTACAGTATACAAGAAGAGTGAAGTGAAGAATATAGGTTAGATATATTTTCAACTCTTATTTTTAATTCACTATTTTTTACATTTGACCTACCAATAATGGCCCATGATGATGTATTTTAACCATATTTGTTAATTTTTAAGACGTTCACCCTCGGGCCAAGCTTTATTGCTTTTTAACCACACTTTTGGCAAATAATTTTTCGTCTAATTCGTTTTATTCTCAGATTTTTCTATATAATAATAATTGTTTAATATTTTTAAGCAGAATTGGCCTTACAATCTTGTCAATTCTCTGTGGAAGGTCCTTCCATTCGTCTGGAAAGTTTAGCTTTTATTTTCTACTTCCATCCGGATTATTTCAAGTATTACCTAAATATGGTTAAAAGGCGCCTGTTTCATAAATTAATTTTGTGCACCCTAAAAACATTTATTATTATTTTTAATATCTTTTTGTCGATGGCAAACATAGAGAAACCCCCAAATGAAAACATGACGGACATTGTTATTGATAGCTATTTATTATTTCAAAAATCATTCACCACCAAACGTCGAGAGATACCTACCAATCATCACCAAACGACCATTAAACGATAGCAGTTAAAAAAATTTATTAAAAACCAAAATGACGCGGCCAATTTGACGTTTTGGCTAATTTTGTTTTATGTTATTTTAAAAACCGCGTACCGCCAAACGTCGAATAGTGACTACCCATCACCACCAAACGATGGCAGTTAAAAAAAAAACAAAATCAACTTGATGCCGAATTTTTACTTATTTTTTATATAAAAAATTAAGAACCACCAAACATTTTCGATACTTTTTACCTAAAAAATACAACGTGAAGCTTTTATTGATTGGTGCTCGCCGTGCACATGCGCCATTGATTACCGAAAAGTATGTCAATAATCAATAGTACCTACCTACCTAATACCCATCTATATTAACTTATCGTGCGTTTAATAGTATATTAACCTAACGATTATAACACAGTTTAGTAAAATTATGGATGGCAGTGAAAATAAATTTAACATCAAAATAGTATATCGGACAACGTTGGCGATAGCATTTTAGACAAAGATGATTTTCGAGCAGTTGTTTGTCCAAAATTCATCGATTAAAATAGAAAATGGTGGAAGCGCCTGTTTAAAGAACTTTAACATTATACAAATGAAAAAAGAAATTGATATAGAATGCGTTGTGCTTGTCAAAACAGAAACGCAGAAATGTGATCTAAAGCAATCTCTTTTGTGAAAAAGGTGGTAATGAGAGGAATGCCGATTTATCTGCTTTTGGATGTAAAGAATATTTCACCAAAATAAAAATGTTCGAGTGTTGCGAATGTAATCATACTTTCTCTAAGAAGTTTCACTTAACTGTGCATATTCAAGCCGTTCACATGAAATTGAAGAATTTTATGTGCGACCAATGCAATCATTCGTATGCATACAAACTGTATTTGTCTAAACACATTCAGGGCGTTCACTTAAAACTAAAGAATTTTCCGTGTATCGAATGCGATTGCAGATGTTCAACAAGTGGTCATTTGAAGTGGCATATTGACTCTGTTCATCGAAAAATAAAAAAGTTTAAGTGTAACCACTGTGATTACGAATCTTCGAGGAAATTCGGATTGAAACGACACGTGGAGTCCGTTCATCAGAATTTAAAAAAATTTAAATGTGGAGAGTGTGGTCGCGATTTTTCGGTTAAATCCAATTTAATTCATCACATCCGGACTGTGCACATGAAAGTTAATCATTACAAGTGTAGCGAGTGCGATAAAACGTTTGCAATTTTAAAAAGGCATATTATATCTGTGCATAGAAATATAAGAAATTTTCACTGTAGCGAGTGCTGTAAGGCTTTCTCGACAAACGGCAGTTTAAGCGAGGACATTAATTATGTCCATAAAAAATTAGAAAGTTTAAGTGTATCGAATGTAGTGGAGCTTTTATAAGTGGGCGTGATTTATTTAAACACATAAATTCGATTCATATGGGATTAGAAGGCAAATTATTGCAGAAGAAATAATGCAAGTGAACGTGGTTTCGTCCATAGACAAGATATTGGTTTTTTGTTAGAATGATTTGAGCGCAGTAAAATTTATTTGTTTTTTTTTTTTGTGCCGCTACTTATTTTAAAGAATAATCTTTTTTATTTATCCCACACAAGCGTGGATTTTGATCTCGAATCCTAATTACGTAATTAAAATATCAACAGTTACCTATACAATTATTATTTTAATATAAGTGTAGGTTAACATATAATGTTAGCGTTTTGTTTTTCTTTTCCAAGTTTTGTAATATAATAGGTAGTTACCCACCTACCTAGCCCATAACTTTGGCATAAATCTAACCTAAACCTAATCTAACCTAAACCTAAATCTAGCTTAACCTAACCTAACCCTTTAGTTTGGTACAAATGATATCGTATGTTTGTGCCAATAGAGTTGTGCCGTAGGTAGGTACATATTTAAAATGTCTGTAGGTAAAAAATAGGCAGGCTTTTGAGTAAATGCGTACATGCTCTATCAACTATTATTATAGGTAATCAGAAAAAAAAAATTTAAACATCCAAATTTTAGATTAGTCACTAAAGCGGTTAATTTGATAGTTTGCGTCATTACGTCTTTTTGGTTTGACAATATTTTGTAAGAAAAATTAAATTCTAAACAATTTTATGAGACATACGATTTAGATTTAGGAATTATTAATCGTATATTAAAATACTTCGTTGGTATTAGGTATTAGTAGTCACTATTAGGTATTAGTATTTAGTATTCACTATTGATTACTTTTGCTGCGACTTGCTGGTATTTCCTGTAAATATTATTTTATCGTTTGGTTGTCGTTTTACGTTTTAGCGTTCTTATTCAGACGCTAAGATTTTTTTAAGCAATAAAGAAGAAACTTATGCGGAACCTCGACGACCGATTGCCATTGTAGATGGAAAAAAAATGAAATGTCAAACGGAATGTCGATGCATTTTTCGCGGAGGCTCGGGGCGAGAGTTGTCAGCGGCTTCGCGGATTCATTTTATCGACATAATAGATATAATCGGCCATCGCTGATTAGCATAAATGCTTGCAGTCAAAATGTCTCAGACGAACGTTTTGCGTACGTTCGTGAGAGGAATGGCGTGGAAACACCCCGGAAGGGGGAAAAAGGTTCCCTTGGAACCTGAGCCGTATGACAAGAGGCAAACGGTAAGCTCTATACGACAAGATTTATATTCTTTGTGGTTATATTTTAGTTCACCGATCGTCGACTTACGGAATATCTCCGCGTGCCTATTATAAGTATCCCAGCGTGTTTAGATAACAATTTTCCGATTTCAAATTCATTTGAATTGCGCCAGAAGGATATCTTCGAATTGTAATAAAATAACAAATGCATAGCTACATAACTAACGCTATTTATTATATATGGTAAATTGCTAAAAATACGTCTGATAAACACGTCTGATGATACCTAAACAATCGCAATCTGTTCAAACACGCAGATTAAAATATGTGTTATGCAATCACAAGTTTCTTTTTTCAGTTAAGTAATTATGGGAATACCTAATTATGTTGATGCCCGTTATAAAATTGTCTCGTTTGAGTGAAAGAGCGCGTCTTGGTAGCGACCAATGTCTTTTATTTATCTTTAAATTTGTAATATTTTCTTATAGGCATTTCGACAGCTGCTGTCATGTCAACATAACCTTACTTTTTGCGAATTCTTTCATTAAGGGCGCAATTGCACTTCTGTTTTCTATGCTATTATCAGCACCTTCACATCCAAAAATTCATCCTTCCAAGAACCGTCGTACGAGGAAATTTTATTTTATTTTTTATTACAATAACAATAAGTCAGAGACTCTTGACAGGTCGTTTTGGATAAGTTTCCTAACTAATAGTACATAATAAACAGGTATAAATACATGTATTTTTAGACAAGGCAGCACCACAAACATGAAAAACTTAACTGAATAATAGAAATAATATAAAATCTAACATGACACACAGCACTGATATTATTTGTAATATTTCAGTATTTAAATGGTACATAGGTATTATGTCATAATTATATCGCAAGAAAACATAAGTTTTTTCCACAAAACTCAATTTATTTCTCTCTTTTTAGCATGATTTACTTCATCCAATGTTTCCATGCCTTCCGAATAATACAACTCCTTGAAACCCTTAAAATTGGCCTCTGTTTTGGCGATGACCTCATTCGTTAAGAAAAAAAATATTTTTTTTCCATGAGTAATTTAATATATAGGAATAATACATTTCTAACAATTTATTTACAATTACATTTTACACTTTTTTTTTAATATTCTTTATTTATAAACAAAACATACAGTTTCTATTTGATTGCTCACTAAACCCTTGCGGGTTTTTATGTGAACTAGTTCGTTCCTACTTTTTATTTATTTAATAAAATTAATATAATATATTTTATCACATATTCATTATATAATATGACTTTTCACAATGCAGAGTTACATACAAACATACACACCCACCTGACGGTATCTATCTTTATTATATTTATTTATAACGGTCACTTCGACTCGCGTCGGTCTTATTATAAAGTCGCTTCAAGAACATTCATCTACAAAAATACTATTTAGAGTATATTTTTTTAATTGTTTTTTTTAAAACGTATTTTGATAAATTATTTGTTTCCTTTAGATTTACTCGGCAGGTTATTAAATAAAATTGAAACAATTCTCTCGAGCATTCTTTTGCCATATGTTTTTTGTTTTAAATTAATTCTTTCCCGAATTGATGGTAACTCAGTTCGCTGTATTTATAAAAGTTTTTCCTAAGAAAAGACGTCTTGATGGCTTTCTTGAATTGAGGTATATTTTCAAATTCCTTGAACTTTTTTGGAAGTTAATTATACCAATCTAAGGCCAATTATGCACTTGTATAGGGTGTTTTTTTTAGAGGCGTGGTTTTCAATCTGGCACTACTTTTTTCGTAGTTGGTGTTTTTGGCAGCTGTCACTTGATTTATGCTCAGTTTGGTTTGCCATTTCATAATGAATAGACTTACTCCTGAACAACGTGGCGTGGCCTCCATGATCGTGCGATTTAACACCGCTGGACTATTTTTTGTGGGGTTATGTGAAGTCGCTTGTCTACGCAGATAAGCCGGACACGATTAACGCCTTGGAAGAGAATATTCGGCGCGTTATTGCTGACATACGGCCCAACTTGCTGCAAAAAGTGGTTGAAAATTGGGCCACTTACCCGAAATCATTTTTAAAACATATAGCAAACCCTTATCTTTATAATAAAACTAAATTCTTAGCCATAACATCAAATTATATGCGTTTTATCTCTTCTTGAAAACCACGCCTCTAAAATCATCACCCTATATTACGATATTTTGCAGTACGAGGTTTAACCGGTTGTGCTTAGTTGGCCTAAAAATCTTGTGTTATGGAAATGGACCGATTCGTGGATAGCAATTTCTTTTTTGTTACGGAAGAACTCACATAGGGCTTCTTGTACGTAGATTCCATATACTGTTAATGTGCAGAGTGATTTAAAATATGATCTACAGGATTCTCGCGGAGTAAATCGCGAAGAATTCATCTGCGTGGGAAGCTGTTCCCCGTAGTAGCACTCCGTACCGAAGGTGCGACTCCACCAGAGTGTAATACGCTGATAAAACCTGCGATCGATCCATAAGGTCTTTAAAGACATTTTATTTGCCTTATGGATGTATTTATTCTGCTATTAGGTATTTATATATTTTTCGCTTCAATTACTGCGCTCAAATCATCCGCGAACTGAGTTATTGCAGATTCAGTCATATCTAAACTAAGGTCATTAATATAAATTATAAACAGCGGTGGTCCCGGTATTGAGCCTTGTGGGACTCCAATATTGACAACCATTGGTCCTCTTACTTAATAAAATGATCTAATTTGGCAAGCAGAGCATTTATCCACAATTAGTTAAACCTCGTACTGCAAAATATCGCAATACGAGTGATACTTGGGCTTACTTTGGTATAATCAACTTCAAAAAAAAAAGTTTGCCCTTTTTGAAGTGATCGATGTGAATGATACTGACCCAAACATTTTTGGTCAACGACACACCTTAACATTCTTCGGGTTCGATTCGCCAGGAGAACGCAGAGGTTTCGACTGTTCGATAATATTTTTGCATCTTTAACGCTCCATTAACCACTATCTCCCCTGACTTTACCACAGGCACATTTGGCCTAGTTGAGTTGGACCCAAAATAATTGTACACGACCTAGGTCATGAGCAATTATTTAAAAAAAAACAGTATATTTAACTATAAATAATGCTAATGCAAAATAAAATCGTTTTGTAATACATAATTATTACATAACAGTCAAGTGGAAATCACCACTCAACATTTTCGGTCATTACGCTCGGAAAGTGTCGTCGCTGCTGTGGTCTGATAGGAAAGGTTCGAAGACGCTCAGCGAAACCATAGACACAATTAATACAAATTCGCACTTGCGAGGGCATCATTTGAAACTCAAGTACAACCTTCAGTTCTGATCCGAGAAAGAATTTCACGTCAAACCGAGTGGTGAGTGCGTGGAATAAGTTACCAAGCGCAGCGATAAGTGCCAGAAATTGAACGAATTTAAGAACAGAGGTGGACAAGTTTATCAGAGACGACACAAGTGCGGATTTAGGCTCATCGGCAAAAGCCCCCTGCCTAAAACTAATAATAATAATACTAAATATCGTGTTGCGATGCTGCGATAAAATCACTCCACTAAAAAAAATGGATAAAATTTGTACAAATTGTGATGTTTTTAAAAATGGTTTAACAAACGGACGTTGAGGTTAACGTTAATTACAATCTAGCGTTTATTTAAACAGTTAAATTACACTTCCGGTAAAAAGGTTTCCGTACGGGACGGGATGCGATGCGAGATTCGAGTCGTTTAGTTATTAGATTGTAATAATGCGTTGTTCAAAACGCGAACTACAATTAAACAGCTCGCGCCGATCAACGCAGTTATTTTAACGTTTAATCTTAAAACGCCCAGGTTTAATTTTAATGTCAAATTACCGTAATATTTATTTATTCAAGAATCAAAATGTATTAATTTACAGAACAGTAGTAAAAAAAAGTGTAATATAAAAGTGTTGCGCCATTACAAAAATAATTGATCCTAATTAAAATATAATATCTAATAAATACTTTTGGACTTGGCTATTGGCCCAAAGGTCTCGGGTTCTAATCTGCACAGTCACACCATTTTTAACACTTCATTACTACCATCTCCCCTGACTCCAGCACAGGCACATTTGGCCTAGTTGACTAGGGCTCAAAATAATTGTGTATGGCCCAGGTCATAGCAATTCATAAAAAAAAAAATATTAACTGAATATATACACTACGAGGTGTGATCAAAAAGTTAGGTGTCTTTTTATTTTTATCTAAAAATATTTATTCATTCATCAATATTTATTTTGTCCCCTTCAAAGTAACCCCCCCCCCCTCAGATACAATACACTTGTGCCAACGCTTTCTGATGAGCACTTTTTGGTATAGCCTTCAGCTCATCCAGCGATGCGGTCTTTATGTTGTCGCAAAAGCCGTTCTTTCATTGGTTTCTTGAGTTTCGGGAACAGGAAAAAGTCACCTCAACACTTCTCATTCCTTCCTCGACACTATTTTCTTCACTTCTTTAACGTTCCCATCAGTCGATGACGTGCTTGGGCATCCAGAGCGAGGTTCGTCATTGGTGTCTTCTCGGCCTTCTCGGAAGAGTTTATACCACTTGTAAACATTTTTTTTTTACTTAAAGTAGACTCACCGTATGCCACTGTCAACATTTCAAGAGTTTTAGAGCACTTGACTCCATTTTTTACACAAAATTTAATGCAAACTCTTTGATCCATGAAAACCTTCTAACCTTAATGCCTCTCACAAACAAACGAAAAATGCTATACTCTTGAAACCTTTCGCAGATGTTAAGAACAAGTGTACCGACATAAAAGAAAAATCGAAGATCGAACGGACGTAGCCCGCGAAAAGTCTCCTTACTCTTTGATCACACCTCGTATTACTAAAGAGGGCCGTCTTCGCTCAGACGCTTCATACAAACGTAGAAATTTGCTTGCCAGGAAATTGTTTTTTTATGAATATTTGAGTACCGATTGAGAAGCGTTTGAAAAGACATTTTTCTGTCGCTGGAAACTGTGGCGTCTTTGCTAGCCACATGTGAGCAAATAGCTGTATAGAAACCACCAGAGATATCTCCTAAACCGTAAAACTTTGTACTGAGGTAAGTATGGCTAAATATGCTCTAAATGACGTCCTCGATCAGCTCCTAAAAGGTTTGCATCGACCCACCGAACACTCCGTATATGGGAAATTCTGAACTTTCTTCCGAAATATTTTTCTGACTATTGCTTGCTCTTTGTGGTTGTCGAATCTGCCAATGATTACGGGGCGATTGGTGGTTGTGACGAGGAGGAATAACGACGGATCGTGAACAGCGGTCCAGACGGAGCACTTCTTGTGAATAGATAAACATCGACCACTACTCATTAGCGTTCTAATATTTGACGATTAATGTGTTAATCAAATTCTTTTGTCTCTGTTTCAGGAGCAATCTGTCATTGCGTACGCCATGTTTGGGTGTTGCATGCTCATCCCGTTGGGGTATCTCTTGCGGAACTTATAGGGTAGTGATCAGCACCCGCCTTTCTAGTCCCTGGGCGAAATCAAAATGTCAACGCTCGCTATATTGAAGATTACATTTAAAATTTCATTATCCTTATAAAAGTATAGAAATAAGTTGTTTGTTCAACGTGGAGGATTTTGGCGGGGGGTATGTTTCGCTGTGGGCACGCCTCACTTTAAGAGCAAATGCGCCTTTTAGGAGCAAATGCGCCAAATAGTAACTATTGTAGTTCTACCGTCGTCAGACTCGAGTTAGTGTTTGGCGATTACGATAAAATAATGGACTATTCGCTGGAAAACCCTGCCCGGATCTACTTTTCCAGTCGCAAATCGGAACCCGAGACAACCGATTATTTTAATTCGAATGAATTTTCAACAAAATATCCATCGCCCATCAGTACCGCCTTAACTCCGAGCCGTCTTCAACGCGAACTGGTTAAATTGTAAGCTATTTGTCGTTTTATATGGTAATTTGTATATAGAATAAAATGTACAGAATAAATTTATTAGCGATTAGGCATTCAACTATTTTTATTTTGACATTTAACCCTTACATAACAATCGTCACTGTCAATTAAAATATAATGTTAATTGTCCAGAGGTACATATCTGGTTTGTCTTTTCCATAGATAAAACGCATTTTCCAAATCAGTTTAGTTTCTTTCAGGAAATTTCCCTATAAATGATAGAAAAAAGTTATTGTTTATTGAAACAGCCGCACTTCTCGTGTAAATTAGTGTGGGTGATTACGTTTCACTGTGGCGGACGTAAACCGATCGATTACTCATCAAAAGAAATGGTCTCGTAACTCGAGGCGATTGGACGGAATCTGTGCGAGATCTTAGATTAAGCGAGGAATGTCTTTCGTACTATGCTTTGATCTTCACCGAAATTTTAACATATAATTCACTTCCAATAAAACCTCTGAATTCATAAACGATTCGAAATATGCGTCCGTCCTAATTGCGCAACCTTACCCGCTTTAACCCTTTCATAGCTCGGGCGCAATGATTCGTTAACTTCAAGCAACTGTCGTTGACCGAGGGTTGAATTGTCGCCCCTTACTGCGTACTGCCGTGATTTTGAAGTCGTGTAACGGCGCTTTAAATACGGCGGTCGGTCGTGAGCCTACCCGCCCATATGAACTCAGACCGAGAAACTGAACGAAACAGTGCATCAGTTTCGCACATCTTCCCTGAGGGTGGGATATGTGATCATCACCAAAAAATATTTTAACATCCGATAAAAACAAGCCTCTTTGAAACTTTCTATACGAATTATTTTGGTTTTTATGAATAGTAAAATTTATGTTTTGCAGACGACACTTGATAGGTTAAGACTATCCGGTAGAAATTGTCATGCAGGTATAAGCTCACCCATTTGCTACATAGTGTCAAATAAGTAATATTTTACTTACACATCTGTAGACATTGCACTGCGGCATCTTTTCTTGATACGTCTAGGTAGAGTAATATGAAATTGGACGTCTCGTTTTTGCAGTGACGCAGATTCGTATAGACGATATACCACCATAGCTCACGCTAGCTATATTCACCATGGCCGTCCACATACTTACGCTGACACCCGTATTGATAATAATTCATTGCTGGTGTCGCAGTGCAATATTCAAGGGCGCTTTTCTCAACACTGGCGACTAAGTTAAGTAACAATAAAATACAAAAAAAAACTTGTGCGACGCAGTTTGCCTGTAGTGATTTTTTTTGCTGAGGAATTTACAAATGTGAATCCAAAATTCTGAGAATTTTTTCTGTATTTCGACGTTTAGACATGCAGACGTTCTTACAAAAATTGATTCGGGCGACCCGAAACTATTGAAAGGGGGGGGGAGGGCCATCTTCGGTCTGACAACTTTCCTCGCCTATGTGGTTCGGAATGAATGTAATAAAACACCATCAGTAATTGTTATGCAGATTCAAACTAAAACAAATCAATTATTAGTAAAAATATATTCTTAAAAACGAGCTCGAATGCTTTTCCAAAGTTCGTGTCTGTCGAGCGTTGAGGAGTTCCTTCGTCTGGAGCCGTTCCTGGGCGTAGAATCAGCTCATGCTTACCATAAAAATGCATTGTCATCGGACCTGAACCGACATGTCAAATTTCAACTCCGTAGGATAAGAGGAAGTGCTTCTAATTCGACTCGCAAGATTTGACCTAAACCGACGTACAAAAATTGCGAGCTAAATAAAATGGTAGTGTTTGAAGAAAATATGTCAAAATTAAGAAAACTTGTAGAACGAAACTTGTTTAGTTCGGTGTGTAGAATAAACCCCATTAAAGGATGTGCACGCTTGCAGTTGGTGACCACAAATTTAATCAATTTCCTTACAGAAGTTTCGCTGTTTGTGCAAGAAATCAACGCTAACTCGAACGCAGTCGCTTTTACGACTTATTTAGAGTTAAAAAAACCCTCTACGCCAAAGCAGACAATTCGACAGCTGTCCTCGCCGTAATCTCCCATCCGGTTGTAGATTCACAGATCCATAACCGACAAACCATAAACTGTCTACCGATCTTCGTATACAGTATAGAGGTATTTTTAAGATGCTTTTAGGATGTTGACCTATATTCAAAATCAAACAAAATATATTGGAAAAATGTTTCTCATGCGAGAAAAATGACTTCAAGATTAAATAGAAATCATTTTAATATTTGAGAATGCGGTTAAATGCATGGAGGTTAAAGGCCAGCTCACGGCTCGCTTGAAGAATAACAAAGTGTTTTAGTAGATTTTTTTTTCCTAGACCAGTTTAGTTATCGAAATAGATCAACCTCCCAAAAGGAGTGCCCTACATTTAAAAACAATAAATTAATAATAAAAAAAGTTATGTTTAAAAATATTTTCTCTGTGAGAAATCCAATGTTAGCTTTCACCGTTGCGACTCCAAAAACTAGTATTACATAGGTTAGGTTAGGTAGGTGGTCGAGGATAAGGCGCTTCACTATTGACCTAGCGGTCGCAGGTTCAAATCCGCACATTATAGTCATAGTATTTTTAACGCTTCCTTAACCCTCACTTTAGTACAAGAAGATTTAGCTTAGTTAAGTTGGGCCCAAAATAATGATATACAAACTAGATCACAGAAATTATATAAAAAAAAAAAATAAAAACTATTATGATCATTTGCATACGTACTTATAAATGATCAAGTGAGTTCATTTCTGATTTTTTTAATAGATGATGTACCTACTGTTTTTAATGTTTATATGAAATATTTTGTTACATTCCTAAATATTTTTTGAGTGTAAGCCTGAAAGTTCAGTTATATTATTTATTTATTTTTTTTTATTGATTCATCATACTGATAATATATCAAAGATTTTTATAACCAGAAACAATAAAACTAATTTACATTTACTTTCAATTAACCGCCATCTGTCATTTTCATGAGACAATTTTGTCTCATGAAAATTTTTTGTCGAGTTTCTATCGACTCCATCGGCAGATGGAGTTGATTTAAAAATTTGTTGGGTTTTTGTTTTGTTATCAAAATTATTTTTATTATTTTATTTCAATAATTTTCAATTTTAATATGACAAAAAATAAAATATAATACCTACCAAATCATTTAAAAAAACTAAATCGAAAAAAGTTTTTGGTAGATTGCCAGTCGATCAAAACCCGATCTTATAAATCGAAGCTCTATCGAGACTTATTTATTTAACTAGGTACTAGTTAAATAAATAAGACAATATCTATATTAATTAATAACCCACTAGCTATCAATATTTAAAAATGTATGCATGTTTTTTTTTTTTAAATATAGGTAGCTACTTTATATGGTAAACCTATAAACGATAGCGTTTCCATAGCCAAAACAATGTCACGAAAACGAAGAAAATTATTAGATAAGGAAGGATTGGACACAGACAGCGGTAGGAGACGACCGAACGGTAATTTATCGGCAAGGAAGCATTTAATTTCTTCGGGAAAATCTAATTTTGTTTAGAACTTCGTCTTAGAATTTCTAAAATGAACACATTATTAAATCTCAGGAAAATTTCGCCGTTCGCGGCCAGGGTCGCCCCGCAAACTAGGAATGTCACCAATCTCGTAACGCCTGCGAGAGAAAAGGTTTCTTTACCTGTGAGTATCAATACATGCACGCAATTATTGTTACGGCCATGATAATATACAAAAATTACCTAATCGTAAAAGGTAATTAGACGCCCATTGGAATTGGTAGAGGTTATGGGCCGATCGATCAATGTTGTGATTATGTAATTTTCTCATATTTGTTCAAAATTGCTTTCATTGTACAGAATCAATTGTTTTCATTGCGTATTTACGATATGTGCGTGCCATTAGTGATTTTTTTTAAATACCTAGCTACTTACTGCTTCAAATGCCAAAAAAATCTAGCAGATACCATAGAACCTATTTTAAGTTAAATTATAACAACGCCGCCATTACGGTGACAATATTAATGTCTGATTTAACATTACAACGTTTTTATTTGTATTTTATTGTGTATAAGTATTGAACGAGCCTAACCTAATTTTTTAACAGCTGTCAAAATGTTGAAAATTAAGTTCAGTATATGATATAGTACTTCTTTGTGGCTTAGACGTGAAATGCAATATAAGAGGCACATTTTATATAGAAATATTGCATAATATATGAATCTCTGAGTAAATTTTCTCTATCCTGTCTTCACGCCCATGTGAATAACAGAAATCTGTTCAGTTTAATAGGATTTTTTAGTGTGTAACCAGATAACTGCTTCTTAACTTCACCCACGTGAAGTTGATGTCAAAGCCTCAGGTCGTAGACCTCGGCTTTTCTTGGAATTTAGGACGACCACAAGACATTACCATTCGACGCGGCCTGCAGCTTCTGCGGTTTTTTGCCGTCGCAGCTTTCCTTGGATGGTAAACTGTTCCAAGCGTCAACCGCTCTGCTGGATAGGAAATGCCTTTGTATTTGTGTTAAATCTGGTACTGGACAGTTTAATATAGTTGAAGGTTTCATGATCCATCCGGATTTTTTTGATTTTAAGGTCATCTCAATAATTACCATGAGAAACTGTTACACATATCAAACCTCGACAAAATTCTAAATCTGCGAATAAAATTAATCTGCGCTTAAATTAATCCTAGTAAAATTTTGATGGTTACGCTAGTCTAGTGGTTAAAGCGTTGGACTATTGACCCAAAGGTCTCGGTTTCGAATCCGCACATGATAATACCATTTTTAACGCTTCATTACCATCATCTGCTCTGACTCTAGCATAGGCATATTTGGCCTAGTTGAGTAGGGCCCAAAATAATTGTATATACCTAGATCAGAGAAATTCTTTTAAAAATAAAATATATATTTGTAATGTTTTTCGATTGCAACCAATTTCAAAACTGAATTCTCAGACACTTAAAAACTATGGTATGGTACAAATAATATCTACAAAACTATGAAAATGATTGTTTTTTTATTCAATAATTCTCTGAATTATTATTCAACCTCAAATTATTTACCGTCAAATCCATAAAAAACACTTTCAATTCATTTTTCACATAGACAATTAAACGTCATTAGTCTATGCCTTTCATGAATCCAGGTACACGCTACATGCCGCGCTTTTTAATATTAATAGAAATGCATTAAGACGGTAACGGTTTTACCCGGAAACGGCACCTGACGACATACCGTTATCGGCGCCGAGTGGGGTTAAATGAAAAAAAATGTTTTTTTTTACATTAAATTTTTAGTTTTCCGTGCAAAATATCCAAATTTTACCAGAATAATAAAAGAAAAATATAACTTTAAAACTTATTTAAGTCAATATTCTGTTGGTTCACTCTTCTCCGGCACACCCTGCAAATCGGTACCAGGTTCAAGTTCAGGTTGTTAATATAATGTAATATGCAATGTTTGATTTCAGGAGCGAATCGTCCTCGCCAGTTTTATGGTGGTCGGAATAACGGCTTTCCCCATCTGGGTCCTCGTCCACATGCAGGAGTACAACGGCACCAAGCCCAAGAAGTCCTAGATCACAACATATTCATATATATATATATATTTCTTTATTATAGTTTATAGTTTGCATGAGTGCACTTTGTTTCATATGCCTCGTTTGAAATATTAAATTCGACGTACTTTAAATGTTTTTATTTATAAAATTGTTCAAAGACGCTCAGCGAAACATACACAATTAATACAAATTAAAGTATAATACTTGCGAGGGCATCGTTTGAAACTCAAGTACCACCTTTAGTTCTGATCCGAGGAAGAATTACACGTCAAACAGTGTGGTAAATGCTCGGAATAAGTTACCGAGCGCAGTGATAAGTGCGAAGAATGTGAAGTGCGGATTTAGGCTTATGAGCAGCTGCCTGCTTAAAACTAATAATAATTCTGGCGCTTAGGAGATGATCGCACGGCTCGTCTTCAGGGAGAGTTCGATGCGTCCGTCTTGCGCGTGGTCCTAAATCATTCTGATTCTGGGAAGAGGAACACTCCGTGACGTTATAGGACAACCGATGTATTTTAAAACTTAGTTGAATTTGCGTCTTTATAAAACAAACTATGCTTTTATTATTTCATTTTCTCGAATCCGGTACTGAGATATTTACGTCTAAATTTTGATAAAATGTATGGAAAAATACAGACATTCCGAGGTTCTCAACTTCTAAACAACGTAGAAATTTAACATATTTCGCTCGGTACCTAAAACACATTGCATTGCCGCCCGATCAGCGGAGTTCGTTGACCGAACGGATAATCGCACGCAAGGGCTGCCACCTATTTTTAATAATCTTATAATTGTCAAATGAAAACTATGCAAATGTTTGTTTTTTATACTTAATATTAAATTGACAGCTTTTGTAAATAAAACTCGAATTATTTACCGTCAAATCCACCAAAAATACTTTCCACATATGCAATCAAACGTCGAAATTATACTAAAATGAAAAAAAAAACGATGATTAGTCTATGCCTATCGTGAATTCAGGTATACGCGACATGCCGCATATACGAGGTTTGATCAAAAAGTACGGTGACTCTCTATTTTTATCAAAAATATTTATTCATTCATCAATATTTATTTTGTCCCCTTCAAAGTAACCCCCCTCAGATACAATACACATGTGCCAGCGCTTTTTCCAACCCTCAAAGCACTTCCGATGAGCACTTTTTGGTATAGCCTTCAGCTCATCCAGTGATGCGGTCTTTATGTCCTCAATCGTTGCAAAACGCCGTCCTTTCATGGGTTTCTTAAGTTCCGGGAACAGGAAAAAGTCACAGAGGGCTAAATCCGGTGAGTGCGGTGGTGTGCGGTCATTACGGTGTTGTTCTTGGCCAAAAATACGAACAAGCAATCACATTATCGTGGTGCAGTAACCATGACTGATTTTTCCACGATTCCGGGTATTTTTTTCGTATCGCTTCACGCAAACGGCGCATAACCTCGAAGCAATACTCCTTATTAACTGTACGACCTTGTGGTGAGAACTCCTGATGCACTACGCCATGATAATCAAACAAACAGTGAGCAAAACCTTGACATTTGACTGAACTTGGCGTGCTTTTTCGAGGTTCGCCTTCTTGGAAGAGTTTATACCACTGTCGACATTTCAAGAGTTCTAGAGCACTTGATTCCATTTTTTACACAAAATTTAATGCAAACTCTGATCCATGAAAACCTTCTAACCTTAATGCCCCTCACAAACAAACCAAAAATGCTATACTCCTGAAACTTTTCACAGATGTTAAAAACAAGTGTACCAACATAACAAAAAAAATCGAAGATCGAACGGACGTAGCCCGCGAAATTTGAAAAGTCACCTTACTTTTTGATCACACCTCGTATACGGCAATGACGGGATATCCCGTTATCGGCGCTGAGTGTGGTAATTCTTTGTAAGCCCAGATAATTATGGGATAGAACGATATCCAGCATTATTTTTCTTCGACATCTACAAATCAGAGAGTCTCAGCCCACTTTTGTATGGAGAAATGAACGATTTCCACACATAATGGAAATCGTGGTAAAAGGCACTCGCTGTCTGATATGACGGCCGTAGAAGTCTTTAAATTGGTAATTCGTACACCTTGTTGTCTATAGGAATTAGGATTTGGTATTGGTAAGTGTTCCACCAAGTATCGGTAATATGCAATCACTGTAGAAATTTTTACTTCATAAATTGAAAATTAATAAATCGGAAGCGCAGAATTCCTTGCGCCGTGTTCCGAGACCATTCCGATAAAAAATCCAGCTAATCGGCCCTGCGATTTCAAACATGATTAAATCCGACCTCGTAAAAATTCATCATGGTTTCCGAGTAGAAAATTTGTAAACTTTACGTGATAATTAGAAATCACTCTCGTCATAAGATCGGTCGCTGGCGAGGCCGCGCCGGGTCGTTGACCGGCCTTCCGGACGCCTGCGAGCAAAAAGGGAATTCGATTCCTAACCCTTTATTTACGTTATTGGGCAATTATTATTTACGTTTATATACCTATTACCCTTAATGTCAACCACAAATATTTAAAATCCTTATTTGCTTTATTTATTAGTGATTTGTTTGTGATTTCTGGATTGGCCGGTAGATGGCGCATATCAAAATCAGTACTTGTTCATTACAATAACTTAATAGTTTGCAGAGAGACGCCAACTGGCCAAGAATGTTAACGATATCAATATTCCCGCACCATAAATAATCGCACTGCACCTGTGGACCGAACCACCACACAAGTTTCTGTATATTCAATAAAACAGCGCCATCTACACATTTGCGTATTGACTGTTTGTCAAAGTAGCGATCTACTAGACTAGAGAGTAGTAGTAGTTCAGAGCCTCGATAAAGCCCATCAGCTGCAATTATAGTCTATGGGAAATTTTGCCCCAAATAATTAATTTTTATGATCCACAAGAAATAACAAACTTCTTTCGAATCTACAGATAAGTTAATATTATTTATTTATTTATCAAATACATCAACTGATTTTTAAATTAAATTAATTATCATTGGTATTCAGCAACGAGCATGTTGCGAGTATGCAATTAGCATATGTAATATTAGTTATAGACGTAGATATATTTTACTTGACAATCGTTTATGAATTGCGCTCTCCCATAAAAATAACATTTACTTTCCCTTGTAACTCATGGTTGGCCTTATAATTATTAATATTGTTTTTTTTATTAATTTAACGCTGTGGGTTTACCGATTAATATAAATAAATAAACATCCATAAGGTGTCGCAGAACGTACTGATCACTGCTCAGTCCCTGATTTAAGAGTTTATTGGGTCGTGCATAACTTCAACCAGAATTGGGACTTTAGGGGCGTGTTCATTAACCTTTTTAAAGCGCTGGTGTAAAGTACTTTCACTCTGTCGTTCGCTCGCTCGCGCTTGGCCAAGGCCGGTCAGTGACCCATCAATTTTGATGACGTCATTAAAAGTCATGTTTGAAATTGCTAGGACAATCAACTGTTGAGTGCAATAAGTGAACATTTAAGAAATATATATTTTATTCGTTCATTATGTTACAAACAAAAAAATATATATATAATTTTGATGGTGATTCCGTACCTGACAAAAAAAGAAGTATAAAATTGTGAAAGAAATAGGCAAATGAAGTGATCGTTGATGACGACTGGAAAACTATAGCGAATGCTACTATAGGTGAAAGTAACTATAGCTATCACTAAATGACCGTCGTTTCCACGTTAATTAGTGTAAAGAGGATATATTAAAGATTTTTATTTATGAAGTTTGAATGAAGGGTTGAAAAACCTTACACAGTTAAAATTCCATGTTTGTGCTGTTGACCGTCGAGGGGTTCGTTCGTCTGGAGCCGATCCTGGGAGTGGAATCAGGTCATGCTCTCCATAAAAATGCATCGTCATCGGAACTGAACCGACATGTCAAATTTTAACTCCGTAGGATAAGAGGTAGCTGTTCTAATTCAGTTTGCAAGATTTTTGACCTAAACCGACATTCAAGTTAATTTACACAGTTGTGAGCGGACATTAAAAAGAGATTTTCCCTATTATTAATTATTATATAGATCATTTAGGGGCTAGCGACAGTGATATTACAGGGTTTGGTCTTTCTTATTGGAACCAACGTTTAAATACAGTTTTAGTCGGGGTAATACGGGCAATTCGTGGGGTCCATTCATGCAGATTCTATTCCTCGTGAAAGACTCATCGCGGTATTAGTTTCTCAAGTAGAAAAGGGTTAATCAAATTAAATACTTTTGACATCTGGTTGACTCTTCAACCGGTAGATGGCGGATAGATTAGTCACCGCATACTTACAGCGACATCTATCTCGAACGCATTAAATTGCGGTCTGCGTGATTGTCATCGGATGTCAGTAAAGTTCACTCTAAATTTATAAAAAGTAGGGATTTAATTAAACATCTTTTTGACTAGAGTCAAACAAAGCGATCGATAAAAAATAGAAATAAAAATACGAGAATTATACATTTTTCTCTCGGTTTAGTTTATATTTTTTCCTGCATTTTTTTTTTTTAAATTTGCCTGTACTAGAGTCAGGGGCGATGGTGGTAATGAAGCGTTAAAAATGGTATGGCCATGTGCGGATTTAAACCCGCGGTCAATAGTCCAACGCCTTAACCACAATCTCGATTTGGTATGTTTTATTACAGTTTTTTTCTGCTTTTACCGTTTGTTCATATTGCATAGAATTCTATTTAAATAGTGTATCATTTTATTTTAATATCATTCTTATATTATATACACATTACGTTGTATTCATGGAAAATAAATAAATTAAATTGAAAAGCACAACATAGATTATTGACAATTGTTTATGTTTAGAAATGATAATCTCGTTCATTCATAGATGGCGCATATTTATTTCGTTGATTTTCCAAGTAAATTACTATGTTTGAGACTTAATGCAACATCATTATAGATAAAAAATCCAGCTACTGCGATTTCAAGTATTATTTGTAAGGACGATATATCAACAGAAAAAAATGTAGGTACCTAAACTTTAGGTGATAATATTATACGGTTCTTGTAATAAGTATCGCAGCTGATCGACGTTTCTTAAACGGCTTTGTCCGGTAGTGGCGGTGAGGTAATTTATCGATCGCGCGCCGCTTATAAGGTGATTTACACCAGCGCTTTAGGAAAAATAAATACATTTGGGGATGTATCATTTTCGCATTGTTTTATATAAATACTCATAATAGAGAACACAAACATACCTCGGGACACCCTATGAACGGTGTCATCCCGTACATAGGTACGCATAGAAGACGGTAATTAAAGTCTGTATTTTAGCAAAAGTTTGAACGTAAATATCTTATTAACTGAATAAAAGAATTGAAAAAATAAAACTACATTCAACTAAGCTTATTTTTACGAGATGTTTTTAAATCTAGAACACCCCTTTTAGGGGGTGTGCGGTGTTCATCCCTCGTCCCAATTTACCCCGTTTTTTTTTATAATAACATTAAACTACTTAGCACAAAGCAATTAAATTTTAAACACAATTTACTTAATTGAAAAAAATCAATGGCCAGTTAGGTATTTATTTATATCGACATTTGTATGCACTCTTATATTATAACAGCAAATAGTGTTTACACATTGCTGTAATCTATGATCACGTGTAATGGACACCTTAATAGCACAATGTGCTGTGCCATCCGACGACATGTGATAAATACAATACAATTCTTAAGAAATATTGTTCGAAATTATACAACAAAACTTTAAGTTCTCTTCACAATAACACACGTTCTATTAAAGGGTTCGTATTATGGTTAAGTTAAAAAAAACCTAACAAACCAGGCGTTTAATTAAACGACATTTGACAGTCGGCAGCAACATTAAACCGTCTAACAAAATAAACGCATCGTTTAATGAAACGAGATAAAACGTTAAAACTACAATTAAACGGCTTACACCGATTAACGGAGTTATTTAAACGGTTAATCGCCTAAACGCCCAGGCATAGTCATAATTAACCTATACTTAGCTTATGTAACGTGTCTAAGTAACCGCCACAAACAACGTTTGATTCTTTTTGTGGACATTAATGTGCGTTTTCAGAGAACTTCTTTGACAAAAAGAATTATCACACTCGCTGCATTTAAACTTTTTAATTTTTCTGTGAACAGTCTCTACGTGTATCCTTAAATAGCTTCGACTTCTAAAGGTGTTGTCGCATTCGACGCACTTAAACTGTTTAATTTGCGCGTGAACGGAAGTGATGTGTGTCGTCAGCGATGTTTTCTGAGAAAAAGAGTTTTTACACTCGCTACAAGTGAACTTCTTCGTTTTGCTGTGAATAGTCTCCGAGTGTATCTTTAAGTAGCTTCCGCAGCTAAAAGATTTTCCGCATTCACCGCACGCGTGCTTTTTAATCTTTCTGTGTACAACTTTAACGTGTTTCAATAGAGAGCTTTTCTGAGAAAAAGAGTTCGCGCACTCGCTACATCGAAACTTTTTAATTTTTCTGTGAACAGTCTCTACGTGCGTCTTCAAGTAACTACCGCGGTTGAAGGAGTTGCTACATTCGCTGCATGCGAACTCTTTAAGTTTTCTGTGAACGGCATTTATGTGGGTTGCCAAGGACATTTTTTGAGCAAACGAAATTTCACACTCGCTACATCGAAACTTTTTAATTTTTCTGTGGACAATATCCACGTGTGACTTTAGGTAGCGTCCGCGGCTAAAGGAGTTGGCGCATTCGCCGCAAGCGAACTCTCTAATTTTTCTGTGAACGGCCTTAATGTGTGTCGTCAAGGATATTTTTTGATAAAAAGCGCTTTCGCACTCGCTGCAGAAAAACTTTTTCGTGTTTCTGTGCACAATCTCTATGTGTGTTTTTAAGTAACTTCTATGACTAAAGCAGCTGGTGCATTCGCGGCAAGCGAACTGTTTAATTTTTCTGTGCGCCTCGATAATGTGTTTCGTCAGAGGCAGTTCTCGACGAAAGGATTTATCGCACTCGTTGCAAAGAAACTTTTTGGTTTTCCATTTAACATCATCAACCGGAGTCATTTCTGAATGCTTATCAGTAAAAGACACCTCGATGGGTTGACACGTGACCTGACCATACTTTGTGTGAGCACCAATAATGTGTGCTTTCAAGGAACGCCTTTGAGTATAAAACTTGTCACACTCGCTGCACGAAAACTTTTTAATTCGTCTGAAAGCGGGCATGGAAAGCTTTTTTAATATAGGCGCTTTATTTTTTTATGGAATCTTTGTTCCAACACACAATACATAATTTGTTTATGTTTTCGCTTGAATTTTTCTTAAAATGCCTAGTCTCGTTTTCTACCAACACATTCTTACATTTGTTGCATTTGTCTTCTCCGGCGGCATCTAAAGCTGTTTGTGACATTAATATATCTCGGCTGTAATCTCCGGATAATTGTATAGAATCGCTCATTATAGTTTCAGTCTTGACCAATGTGGTATTTACTATGACAACTTCAACTTTTAACGGTACCTCGTAAGAACCGTCGACTGTCCATTCCATCAGAATTAGTTAAGCACGGAAGAATATTCGTTAGTTGCGAAGGTTCGACGCAAGACTCTGTTTTTTCTTCTTTTACCCAAACTTCATTCATTACTTCCGCGTTCTTTATGAACTTACTAAAGAGTTTATAAGATTTAAGTATTGTATCGTACTGTATTTCTGTATTGAAGTTTAATTATCATCACGAACTAATATATTTGGAAAGGTTAGCTGTCATTGACTTCTTCTTTATCTGTAAATGGCAATTTTGCTTCTTAACCAGAAAACTCACCTTACAAATTAATGTATTGAAGCTAAAAAGTCGCATAGAGCATTTTACAAGAAAATACAATAAATTGTAAACATATATCATGATTTAGTAAGAGAGCGGTAGTCGCCAGTCATGAACACAAATCCTTAATATAGTTTTGTTTTTTATAATAAACTTAAAATGCGAAAAATTCTGTATTAAACCTAATTAAAAAAAAAACCTTTAAACGTTTAATACACTGTGATGATACGCACATGAAAAAAACATACCAATTCAATTATTAAATTAGTAACGATGTCTGTACCAACATAAACTAATATTCCTGTATTAATTAATATTTCAATGTATCTAAATTACTACATTTCATTTCAGCTACTAAATATGTGTTTCCATAAAACAGGCAACCGACGCGACTTCAAATTAAAACTCATTTTTCAGAAATATTTTGTTATTGGCAACATTAGGTCGTCATTTTGACATTTAATATTAGCGTTGGGCTGTTCAGAGTTTTCTCCCGAATAGTTTGCTCTGTTCCCGTTCACCTAAAAGAATAGAATACTTGTTCAACTCTGTTCTCATTTTGGTGTTTATTACACAGCCTGAACAGTTTCGTTGAATGAGTTTAAAGCCATCTATTGTTCGGTTGATGAAGTAACTAACTATAATCGAACAAACGTATCTCCTTTAGTGTAGTGCAATGTATTGAATCCGATAATGATTAAACTATACTTATCAAGTCAAATATATAGCAAATCGAATAGACCCTCTATAGATAGAATAGATATAAATAATAATTTATATTAAATTATAATATGCTAATAAATTATTATTGCCATCTAACCTAACTGATGGTTACTTTCTTAGCATCTGCGGAGAGGGTCTATTCGATTTGCTAGATAGTTTATTATAATCAGATTTACAAGATGGCGCTAGCACTACGCTACAATTTTTTTCTTTATGTGTAATAATCATCCGTAATTATAATTTTATTATTTTTTTCGCAATTATATTTATGATAAAATGCCTTGATAAAATTTTGCTATAATGCCAATATTTGTTCCCTGCATTCCTCCCCAAAATAAGATGTTCCTGGATGATCTTTGCCTTGGGTTCCTTTAATCCATTATGGCAGTGGGTGTTGCCAGATTTCGACAATTGTTTTTGCATGCGCCTGTTCTAAACGCCCCCATGTAATACTAGGTCATTATGTTTCATCCGATTTCTCCACCTTGTACTTTCTTTTTGTCAGCAGTATTCCATTTACACTTTCTGTTTTTTATCACAACGTCCTTAGTATTTTTTCACCAAAAACATGATGAGCTCGTAGAGAATTCTTTTAACAGAAGTTCACGTTTTTTATGAATTTTACTGTAGGTATGTGCGATAAATGTTTTTTCATAAGTATAAGGCTGACTGAGAGGCTATTATATTGAGGTTAAGTCCTCGTTGAGTAGACCGATGGCCTATTCTCATATAAAACAGGTTCAGATGTTTAGTCAGCCATAGAACGGAGACAATTATAATTAGTTACTGTTCCTTTAATTTGGCGCGGTGACAAAATAAATATTTTTCCCTCTTTTTCGTATCCATAAATTTAAGGATAATTTTGCCATCAGAAAAAATGTTTCTCAAGTGAGTTATGTCAAATACTTATTAAAGATTGTTAGACTGATTTGTTTTACTCCACACTACACTAGGCTATAAAGTTATTCTATAAGAATTGCCATTATTTTATAATAAGATGTGTAGTGTTTTATATTTTTTTTTCATTTTAAAGGAATGTAGTTATAGCTATATTTTTATAAAATACAATAATATTTAAATGATCATAAAAAATTATGCAAAAAATTGTTAAAGAAATCTGTTTTAGTTTTACATAGATGTCATTATTTTAATTATGTATTGTATCATTGTGAAATATGTGTAAACCTGTTGATTTTTGCAAATGTAATAAATGAAAAATTTGGATCAATATCTCGAGAGAGATTTCTTCGAAAGTTTTAATAGCCGTTTTAAAATTCTACTTCCAGACGTTTTTCTAGTTAATTTTCTAGTTGGAATATAAGGAAACGCAGTTAGACTTTTTTTTTTTTTGTTATGGAATATAAATTGGCCGATGAGTATAAGTCTAGAACCTTCCTAACTAGGTAATAGTTACCTGTTCTAAGGAAGGTTATATATGAAGTGATAAAGTGCATAGCAGAGACCAGCGCAAAACCCTGAGAAAATATAAAAAAAACGTTTATATGGTCATTATATCGATTTTTGACCAAATTGTCTACTTTCAGTTATAAGAGGGGAGCTTTTTAAAGCATTTTTATACATTTTGTTAAAAAAAACCTCCCATAACACCGTCATCACACAAATAAATGAAGGACCTTATGTCAATATCGCGAAATGTTAAATTAATAAAACATTATTTTTATTACTAACCGTTATAGTGATTTGTAAACTAAAATAAATAAATAGATTAAATAGGATATCGTCTAGTTGTTAAGGCGTTTGAATGCTGACCCAGAGGTCGCGGTTTCGAATCCGCGTGGAAAATAAAAAATATGGGTAATATTTTCCTTTGAAATATGCTCATGCAGCCTATGGGGTCATAGGCGAAATCATTTTGTTCGAACTAGTATGAAAAATATTAGTAAACCGTATTCCGATGAGCAGATGAGCAGATAAAAAAAGCACGATGCAAATGCTGATGAAAAGATGCTGAGCAGTGTGTTGCGATAGAAATATGGACATTATGTTTTGTATTTATGATATCTATCCTATGATCTTTCTTATTAGTAACGTCTCGCGAACGTAATAAGTATTTTCTGCGACCTTTTCGTGACCGAACAGTTTTTTTTTAACCTACTTGAGTGGCCATTTTACTTCAAACAACACATTAAAATGACTGGTGTTTCATTTGTCTATATTACAATAATTTAATTCCTTTTTCCGTGTTATTTTTTATTCTACCATAATGAATAAATAAATAGATATCAGTATTATTTCTTCATATCCTAAAAATGATAGTCAGCCGATAAACCACCTATACTAATACCGGTAGCAACACTGAATGAAGTGACACATCACTACAGAACGTCACATTGAGTGCCTGACTCAGTCCTACGTGAGTTAATGTTTAGTTTCGATTGTTTGTACCAATTTAAGGACAACAAATTTATATTTATTTATATCTTTGAGGTTATTAAAATTATAGATATATTTTGCTACCGTCGTTGAAAAATGGAAGAAAATGAAGATAAAACACGCATAAAAATAAGCCCTACTCATGACTACATGGACCTTTGTCAAAATCAGATCCAAATGCAATGCGTTCAGAGTGTTCCGGGTACTTCAGTTAAATCAGAAATTGAAGACGAAGGTTATGCTAACTTCCAAGAAGATTACCCAATAAACCATTTAGATTTCGAGGAAGAAAATGTCAAATTCATCAAATTTGATGCCACAACCTCAAAAAACCTGCAATATTATATGTGCAGCAAAAGCGAGCATGAGACGCCAACAAAAGCTTCTTTACGGATATATGTTGAAGGTGTTGAGCACAAATGCTGCGAATGCCATTTCATGAGTTCAGAAATAACATATTTAAACAGACATCTTAACGCTGACCATCAGAAAATGATAATTTGGAAGTGCGGCGAGTGCGATTACACGAATTATAAAAAATCGGCTTTGACTAATCATATCGACTGGGTTCATCGCAAACTACGAAAGTTTAAATGTAGCGAGTGCAATCATATAAGTGTGACAAAGTTTACACTACGAAAACACCTCGAGTGCGTACATCGTAAAATAAAGAAGTTTAAATGCAACGATTGCGATTATATGAGTTTTGCCAAAGGGTGTATACAAATGCATATTGACGCTGTTCATAAAAATACCAAGAACTTTAAATGCAACGATTGCGATTATATGAGTTTGACAAAAACTCGACTAAAATTTCACATTGACAGCGTGCATCGTAAAATAAAGAATTATAAATGTGGTGAGTGTGATTACGCGAGTACGACGAAAACTCGACTGAAATATCACATTGAGGGCTTACATCGTAAAATAAAGAATTTCAAATGTGGTGAGTGTGATTACACGAGTTTGGTAAAATCTCGACTAAAATGTCACATTGACAGCGTACATCGTAAAATAAGGAATTTTAAATGTGGTGAGTGTGATTACAAGAGTTTTAAGAAAGGGAATTTACATATGCATATCGACAATGTGCATCGAAAAATAAAGAATTTTAAATGTGGTGAGTGCGATTACATGACTATTACGAAAAGCAAATTACAAATGCATATCGATAATATTCATCGATAAGTTCGAAGATTTAAAGTGTGGTGAATGCAATTACTCGACAAGACGACACTAGTTTTCTGGCCATTAGAAATGGTCGGACGACAAACCGGCACATTATTTCATTTCAATTAATAAACCGATTTAGTTTTTCAAATAATTTACTATACGTTAGTAAGTTATATAGTAACATGTATAGTTGTATAGTAATACAATGTCAGTGATTGTATCCATGGCAACATTGACTTACTAAGTTGGTACGATCGTACATTTCACTTAACATTTTTATTAGTCTATGGTGTTTTGTCATGAGACATTTTGAAAAATATCCGTTCATAATTTTCATACGGAATTATAATCTAAATATATTTATAAACAATACTTTTTAAAACGTACCCACGTTTTTAGATAAATTAGAGTTATTAGTAAATTAAAAATATGCAAATAAATTAATTGGGGTCATGATAGTCTAATGTTAGGGCGTTTGACTATTTACCTAGAGGTCCAGGGTCGAATCTGCCCATTATAATTATATCGTATCTTGGGTACAAGCGAATTTTGCTTAGTTGACGGTAATTGAAAATAATTTGTTTATTGCCTGTGTTATAACAATTATTAATAAAAAATAAAAGGTGTATGTTGGTGAAAAAATATGATGTATTTATGAAATTAATTAAATGCATTGTTTACTAACAAATTAAATGAAATTCGGTAGGAATTAAAACAATATAATATTACTTTATAAGAAAGGAATGCAAATAAAAAATAAATAAACATGTTAGTCAAATCCGACGTTGATTTTCATTATGCAAGTGCACACTTCTTTAAAATCTACATTTTGTGGGTTGGTAAAGTTTTGTGCGTTGGTACGCCCTATGTATTTAGATCATTGCGTGCTCGAATAGCTATCATTCGGCTGGATTTTTATGGCTTAGAGATTTTAATTCCTGGCGTTTTATATTTTCGAGTTGGTACATAAGACGCGAACGGATATACGGCTATGTTTAACGATAATTTTATTTTAAATCACCTATATAGCGCGTTACTGCTATTCTAAGGTGATGTATTCAGTTATTTAAACGTGGATCTTCAGCTGATAAATTATAAACTAAACATAAAATATACAACTGAAGATTTAATAAGATCACACTCTGGAATATTTAGATTTCTAAGATATATAGGTTTTATAAAATAAAAAATATATATATATTTGTCTCTTCTATGCGAGGAAACATGATGTTTTTAATTTTAGGCTTTTTTATAGGATAATTTGAAGCTATATATAGGTATGTATGGATTTGTGTAAGGGTTTATGAGTTTAAAAAAAAAATATATAAAAGTTTAAATTCACATAAAATCTGAAATGGTTATAAAATAATATCTTAGGTAAATATTATGACATAAGTTTAGTTACCATTTTGCATATGTATAAAATAAATATATTATAGAATTATAAATTAAATAAATAGTTATTTATTACTCTAAGAAATTCTCGAAACACTAGGTGTGTCAAGTGCCATTGGCAAAGTGATAAAAAGTATTGGAAAAAAAATGTTTTTGTCCAAAAACTGGTTTCATTCTTAGCTGCAAATGAAACTCTTTGCAAAAAAAAAAAAATACTACTTTGCTCAAAACTTATGTTGTCAATCGGCTGTCAGTAGTATGAACGTTTTATTTTATTTAATTTAATGTATTTTGTAACACATGTTATAGATAAATTTAGATCCTGCACTCCTTCTCCATATAAACTTTAACTATGCTTAATCTCACTCCTCTGTTATGTTATATGTAATTAACATATTAAGCATCCATTGTTAGCAATGACCTAAATCAAATTAAATTTAATTGAATTGAAATAAAGCTTTAAATAAAAACATGCAGAGAATTAATTACACTAACACAAGCAATTTGGCAGGTACCTAAATTATCTGATATGTATTTATATAAAACCAAACCCATTAAAAAATACCATTTTTACCAAGGTAAGTATTTTAATTGGATCCTGTTTCAATTAATTAGGTTGGCGATACAGCGTTGGCGTTTCATTGAGCCTAGCTTCGAGACCCGACACAAACTGGCTAATGAACCCGTTTTATAAGATATTTTTTTATTTAATTCATATTTATCGATATAAGTTACCGTGTTAAGAACGGGTTTTTCGCAAAATCACGACAAGTCTAAAGGTCACAACATAGAGACGCTACATTTTAATTATTTCCATCAAACGGCGTTTTTTTAATGTCTTATTATTAATCGTTAATTGTCTTTATGTATTGACCTTTTTTCCCTCTTTGGTATTATTTTTTTCTCACATTCTAAATAATGTTAAAAATGAAAAAAAAAAACTAAAATCAAACGTATTAAACGTTTATGTATGGCACGCTATGAATAAAAAGTCCGCTTAGTACTGTTAACCTTAGTGTACCTACGATAATTGAAGGTAGATTACTTTAAGCAATTATTGTAAAATGTATATTTATCGTGTAAAATTGTAACTTGAACATATTTGTAAGGCTTGTATTCGGAAAAGAATAAAGATAATAATAATAATTATTATTATTATTATTATGTATGGTAATTAACTTAAGTTTATATCAAATACACATGCATGTTTTGTAAAAGTGAAATTGGAGAGTATCGAGTGTCGGCGAGCTGTTTATGAAATATTTGAAAATGGTTACGGTTAATCTATGCATGTTAATTTTATAAAATAAATAAATAAATACAAGAAAAAAAATAAAATTCTATCGCTTAGTGCAATGGTTAACGCGCTCTGAAGTTTAACTACTGATCCACTTGAGTTTTATTAGGTATAAATATCGGTTTTTCAATCGACTGATTGTAGGATAGATATTTAAATTTAATAAAAATAAATATTCAATGTGTTATACTATTAAGTAAAAGTCCGGCTTCGCAGAGAAAGGCATTGAAAGATGATTAGGGGGTGGGGGGGGGGTGTCTAGTCAAGAAACTCGCATCTCAGAGAGTCCTCGACCCTCTGCGCTAAGTGCCATCTCTGATTTATGAATTACACGATTTATGAAATGCACATGTTATTATCATTGCAATTATTATTATTAATAATAATTATATAAAATTTATTATAATATGAGTCTAGCTTGTTGCCTTAGATGGTAGATTTTTTAAGGCATCGTGCCGTGCCTATTTTGATATGAACTGATAAATTATAAATTAGTTTGTTACTTATTATGTATATGTATGTTCATAAGATAGAAAGTGTATGAAATACAACAATAATTAATATAAAATAACGAGTTAATATTTACTTAAATCGTATAATATGCTGATCGACGATTCAGTTTGTATCGTAGCTCAAACAGCCGAGAGGAATGTGTTTTTTGTATGAAAATAAAGAATTGCATTTTTATCAGTAAATCTATTTCATTTATCAATATTATTATTATTATACACACGTTTGGATATAATTGTTATTCACTGAAAGGGCGTGAAATATATTGCGCGCGGCGAGACGCCCGCGCCCAGCTGCTCCACTGTGCTGCGACCCTAAGGCTAAGTACATTCGCTTAAAAGGTCAGCGAGACCGCATGAGTCTGTCGTTCAGTACGAATAATGCCGTGTATATAAACATATATAGGCAGTGATAAAATCAGTAATAATGTGTAAAATTAATAAGTTTTACTTAGCAAGTGTGTGTTTTTATATTTTATTTTCTGGAGCCACTGACACAAGCGCTCTGTCGTTCGGTACGATTTGTAACAATAAAAATAGGCTCTTATAATTATTAGAATAATACTATGCAATAAATAAACAAATTATTCGCTATTGTCTAATTTTACGGGAAGGCGAAAAATAATTTGATACAATTTTCAACTAAAATAGATTTAAAAGAGGGCTGTGAACGCGTTCGGTTGAAATCTGTCAATCGATATGTTTTTTTTTATATGCGGATCCCTAAAATTCTAAAATTTCATTTAACTTAGTGACAATATTAATTAATATGGCGATAGAAATTATTCTAAGTAGATTTAAAGGTCGGTATATTGTCGTAACTTAAGAATATTAATAATTCTACCTGGCTTGAATGGATCAAAATCTCTTTTATTCCAACTGTCAAAATCACAGATTATATAATAACATTATTTTCTAATTTATTTTAGATTATTCTACATACTATAAAACTGAAAAACAATAAGTTTATAACTATACATAAAAGTGACTGTCAACTTTGTGTTAGTGTTTTTTAAATATATAGTTTTTAATTTCAATACATTTCAAGCACTTAAATCACCAATTGAT
Organism: Neomicropteryx cornuta; assembly: GCA_020383195.1. Classification (NCBI taxonomy): domain Eukaryota; kingdom Metazoa; phylum Arthropoda; class Insecta; order Lepidoptera; family Micropterigidae; genus Neomicropteryx; species Neomicropteryx cornuta. The sequence goes on from JAHKQU010000031.1 coordinate 425,075, forward strand.
TTTAAGTGCTATTTTAATGTTTTCGCCGAAAAACAAATATGTTTGATTTTTCAGAAAGTTTTTTAATTACAAAGCGTGTCACACGGATACCTTACTAGCGTATTTAATTTTTTTAATCAAAAAAACTATTCGTTTTAGAACTTATAAATAGGAGCTATATATATTGGTAATAAAAAATAATATAGGAATACGTGTAAAAAACACAATTTAGTACTGTTTTATTGTAAAAGATGTTTCCTGTTCCTCATACTTGGCGAAAACACGATTACTTGTTTTTTTATGATACCCGGATGCATTTTTTATCATTTTTTAATTACAAACATATTATACTACTACTACTAGAACTAGAATGAAGCATGTTTTAAGCGGAATTATCAGACCTAAGTGCGCCTATAAGGCCTATATGTTTATTGTTCCTATAGGACAAAAATAAATAGATGCTAAGTGTTTTATAAAAGAAATCTGCCCATTAGGATTTTTATCCGGGGCGCGATTGTAAAAATATAACGCACATTTACAATTTGGATGAATATTTAGGAGTTTTCAAGCTATAAATAAGCGTGCATTTAAATTCTAGATCGTGGTAGTCTAGTGGTTAAGGTGTTGGACTATTGACCGCGGGTTTAAATCCGCACATTGTCATACCATTTTTAACACTTCATTACCACCATCTCCCTGACTTAGGAATAGGCATATTTGGCCTAGATCAATGATTAAAATTTGAAAAATCTCCAGATAATCTGAATAATTTTTATTGGCACATTAAAAATTATTAAGGCATTAGTGATTATAGAAAAAATCGATTACTTCAATAAAGTTTAGCGCTGTCAAAAAAAAACAGTTTGATTAGACTATGGGAAGCGGTTTAAAATTTGCCTAAATGATTTGAGGCAATCAACAACGAAAAATATGTTATTTAAAATTACAAGTTGTATATTTTTTTATTTAAAAAAAACCCTAAAGAAGCTAATAACCCAGTCCTTTGGCCATCTGTCAAAATCCAAAAAGTACAAATGCGAAATACTTGTTTTTTTTGTGTGTAGATTGATGCTCTCGATAAACAACCATAGACGTTTAGGCCACATCGAAGGCTGGTCGGATAATATAGATTTTTAACATTAAATTCAACAAATTTTTAATAATAAATAATGAAACTTTGACAGTTCAATACAGCGCTCAAATATTAAGGTGTCCCAAGACCAATCCCACGCACTTTAGGGCTGTTTAAGTTCCCTATTAAGAGTAAGAAATTATGTAACAAAATGCGAAAATTTTTCATCACCAAATTTATTATTTTTGTAATAAAATTGATGTAAATCGATCTTATCAATATTATCTGTCGATCAATAGCATCCCTCTTACAACCGCAGAGAAGGGGAAATGAGTTACTCCTTCCTCTTAGACCCACCTCTGTTCGACCAGCGATCATCTGACAGCTGACAGCTGACAGTGACATCTGACAGCGATCGCGGTAGGTATTAACCTCGATCATGACTGACCGCGGCCCAGTAACCCAGTGACATAGTTATCCGAGTGAGGAGCCATTGAAAAATAGCTGTTTTACACGATTTATAATAGAAACTTCAACATTTTTTTTCTCGAATACCATAATGAATTTTGATATAGTTTCTTAACAAATAATACTAGGAATCGTAGGACCTATTAGCTGTTTTTTTTTATTGGGATTGACCTTGGGACACCCTAAATATTTTAAACGATCCGGCAACGATCAAAATCCAAAACTACATCCATAAATGATTGGCGTCTCCTTGGAACCGCACATTGTGCTATTGAGGTGATGCACAAAACTAATCCACTGCCCGTGATTACAAATTACAATAATCTACATAATACAATTTGTTCATCTAAATGACGATATAAATAAATAAATCATAGCCATTGTCCAACACAAACTGATTACCAATACCAATATTTTAGGAGTCATAAACCGGTGGGTTGAGCCGAAATAAGTTTGGTAACGTCCTGTTTATAGTAAGTAGATGCTAGTACTAAGGGTGCTTTTATAGTACCTACATATTTGTAATTCGCACTTTTTTCCCAAAAGGCCAGCCGTGCATTGAGAATAACCTTCGAATTCCTGGAGTCTGTGAGTTCTACGTCCGATGCCCGACTGCGCAGAGGTTGCTCTAGTATGTACCCACCTTAATTTCACCATATAATATCATGCACATATAAGGATTTATTTATTTATTCCTAAAAATGCCATACTGGCGAACATTTTTTAGTGCAAATCATCTAAAGGGTCTCTTCCCGATCGAACGCGCACTCTGTATGATTATGAAAAACAGAATCAATGTGTTTAAAAGCGTAATTGAATTTGCATCTCCCTAATGAGATATTTCGTCTAAATTCTAGATAAAAATATATCTTTACCCCCGACGCACTTTTATTATTTATTTATTTAAATAAATAAATAACGCATATAATGTGACGTCCGAAAAACAGCGCCACATGTCGGCGTCACTCCTTGGTTGCGCATTAATTTGTATGACGATGAGCTATCAAATGTACCACTCACACTGTGCGGAGAGAAAAAAATATATACTTTATGTGGAAATATTAAAAGGATCGATAGGCCCAATGGCCTTACTCTAAAAAATATAATAAATTTAGTAACTCAATAGGTAACTCAAGCCCGCGAAGAAGGTACCTTTAGGAATTAAAAAAATGTAAAAAAAATTGCGCGGTTAGTAAGCAATTCTTGGTTTTTATTTAATTACAGCTTTATAACATAGAAATTAATAAAACAAACTTTACTATGTTTTAGAAAGTTCATTTGCCTTTCAATTACTATTTTTCCCAAGGCTCTAATATATTTTATAAGAGAGAAATTCAACTAAAAAAGAACTATTAGCAGTTTGTCATTTAATAAATTTCTCGGGAATAGAATAGAATTTTAAAAATCTACCTTTACTATATTGAAGGGTCAGGGTATCTAAACATATTTTTTTTTTTATTAAATATCTAATGGTTACCAAATGCCAGATATAGAATTAAGGTCAAAATGAATCGAATGTTGCCAGAGTCGGACTCTTCCAGAGCATGTTTTACTCAAATTTGTATAAAGTATGGCGGACGCCAGATTGTAGCATCGTGGTATTTTCTGCATTACAGCGAAAGGGGAATCGCGCTGGGTCTATGCTCCTTCGACTTCGGCATACCGGTCGTGTGTTGTCCGGATAACTCGTTCGTCGATGTGGCGTCCGGGTCGCAGGATGTCCACAACCAAACGAAGCCAGCGGACACCGACGCACCGGACGCGGGTTTGCAAACGAACGACACGATTCCCGAAGGAAGAACATCGGGCGATCTGCACACCAGAGTCCAGGAAACCCCCGCGCCGGAACCCGACGACGCGGCGCTCCCGGACGCGTTCTCCGCGCCGGGAAGACCGACGTCCATTTGGCCCGGCGAGAAGAACAAAATCGTCAGCAGGGGGCGGACGCCACGTGTCAGCCAAATCAGTAAGTGCCGTCGCGGAAATGCCGTTTCTATGGCTCTATCTTGTCATTTGTAATGTTGATGTAATTGTGTGTTTCCCTTAAAAAAAATAAATAAATAAAAAAACATTTCCCGAGAACGTTGTTACTTTTAGCAAAAGTAGAATTTTAACATTTGAATAACGAGCCTATATAATAGCGAGATCAAATCGTGGTAGTATAGTGGTTAAGGAGTTAGACTATTAACCCAAAGGACAGGCACATTTGGTCTAGTTGAGTAGGGGTAAAAATAAAAATAATAAAAAAAAACTCGCTGTCAGTTTCACGTTTGTCTCATGCGATTGTAACGGCCAATAATGAAGAGGTTAATTCGATTTATTATAATTCGCTCCAATATTATACTCGTTACAATAAATCTACGATAATACGCGCGTAACGTCCGCCAGGCGAGACTTGGATGGAATAGGCACCGTGGTAGGGGCGACCTCCGCTCTTATAGTCTGCGCTGGAGGGGAAACCCTCTACCTCGGACGTGATGCATTAGGCGCGGCCGTTTGACGTCATGACTCTGTGCCCCCCACACTATAATGGATAAACGTCAAACTGACAGCGAGCGAACGGCGAGTCCACTTCAGACCTTCAAATCTGTCAAATAAAGACTGTCTTAGTAAGGAAGATTAAAATTGGGATCTTTTTCCATCGACAGAATGCGAGGAATACCACGCCGGGATCCGGGAGACGATCGGCGCGCCGAGGGACGAGCTCGACTACGAGAAGCGCGCGCACAGACCGCCCACCTGCTTCACCGCGGGCGGGTTCGTCGTCGGCGGCAGGGAGGCCGGCGTCGGCGAATATCCATTCATGGTATTTAGCACGCTCCGCTCCGTACGCAAATCGCGCGGACCACGCGCTGCTGCCGTTCCGCGTTTTTTACTTTTCTACTCGCAAATAATATGTACAAACTATCGAAATATTTATTTTATATATTTAACATTATATCGACATCGCTTTTGTAAATAAAACTTGAATTGTTTACCGCCAAATCTATCAAGAACACTTTCAATTTAACATGGGATTTCCCATTGGGGAAATATTTTTAAACATAACTTTTTTATTATTTCTAATTTTAAAATTCCGACTACGCCTAGTCCCAGTATTTGTCGTGTAGATTCGATCAAAACTTTAAAATTCTAAAATCGGGGGTGAAATCATTGAGATCTGACGTCACAAACATTTCACTATTGGAGTTCCTGTGATAGACATTATTTTCCCTCAGGCGGCGATAGGGTGGCCAACCGGCGCGAGTCCCCGGTACAGATGGCTATGCGGGGGCAGTTTGATCAGCGAACGATTCGTCCTGACGGCTGGTCACTGCACATTTACACAAAGGACAGATATCATAAGGTATTAACCTATCTTTTCCCACTTTTTCTTCGTTTGGAAGGAAAGGGAAACCTATTATTACAATAATATCAAGACGAAATTAAGGTTAAGGAAGTACCTACACTTAACTATGCATATTTAAAGCCTCCATTTCACCTCCTTCAATAAGGCTCATTCTTTCTGGGGCAACCTGTTTAAAATTGGCAAATCTTCACATTTTTGGTGATGCACCACTCCTCAACCACTAAGTATTCAGACGAGTGGTTTATAGCATTGCGTACATTGAAGACTCATCTACTACTCCCAGGGGGTAGATTTTTTAAATTGATTTTGGTTTTTTAAATATAAATTAAATACAAAAATTAATTTTACGCCTCGCGTTCGATAATGCAGTACGATTTAACCGAAAAATAGTGCGTTAGTGCGTAAAATAATAGGGTAGTTCTTAGCAAAGGCACGCTTAAGTTAACAAACGTCGAATTTCGATTTAAAAATAGCCGTCTGATGTCGAGCAAAATGAGAAAAAAATAATGAAAAATTCACCGATTCAATGAAGTTTTGAAGGTATTTTTCACACAAAAATCTATTTTTGGTGTCCTTGTAAACTCCTTGAAATTTGCAATGCACTGAACTAATTTTGTTTTTTATATCTTAATATATATAAATCTCGTGTCACAATGTTTGTCCTCAATGGACGGCTGAACCACTTAACCGATTATAATAAAATTTGAACACCATGTGCAGTTCGATGTGCACTTGAGAGATAGGATAGTTTAAATCTCAAATTATAGTCGCAATTTTAATTTATCGCTAATTATTTGTCTGTTATTATTTGGCAGTCATAAAACTGACAGATGTCGATACCTTTCGACTGGGTTGATGGCGCTAATGTCTGTTATTATTTGACAGTGACAGTTATTCGACGCAAACGTATTAAAAGAGCCCATCAGTTGGCAGAACAAATTGAATCAAGAAATCCAGCTCAAAGAATCAGGACAGCAGGTCATGCACAAGAATCTCAAGAACAGTGTAACGAACGTCTTCAAGAGAATATCATAAGAACAAGAAAATTATTATTTTCAGTCAAATGCCACCGAAAAAATCTAACCTCAACAACGCGAGCGGCAAACGTCAAAACGCAAACGTCAAAACTACGATCGGAAGAATATATTCACTTACTAGATGCTGTTGCTGGAAACATCGATGGAAATTTAAATCCCAATGACATCGGTAATGCTTTCATTTTACCTTCAAGCTACATCGGCAGTCCACGGAACATGCAGGAATACATACAAGATGCGATGACTTACGTACGTCATTACGGCCGACCGGATTTATTTATTACATTCACATGTAATCCGAATTGGGAAGAGATACAAACTTTACTATTGCCAGGACAACAAGCCATTCATCGTCATGATTTAACTGCACGTGTGTTTAAACAAAAATTGAAATCCTTAATTGATTTTATTGTTAAATATACAATTTTTGGTATCACACGTTGTTGGCTGTATACGATAGAGTGGCAAAAGCGAGGTTTGCCTCATGCCCACATTTTGGTTTGGCTTAAAGATAGAATCCGTCCTGAAGAAATCGATCAAATAATTTCAGCCGAAATTCCAGACCCATTAATTGATCAAGAATTATTTGATATTGTCACCAAACACATGATCCATGGGCCATGCGGTGTTTTCAACATGACCTCACCGTGCATGGAAAATGGAAAATGTAAAAAAACTTCCCAAAGCCGCATACGAATGACACGATCACGGATATTGATGGTTATCCAATGTATCGCCGCAGAAGTACTGAGAATGGTGGCCACACATTTACAATGCGACTGCCGAACTTTCCAAATCAAGTTGAGTTTGATAATCAGTGGGTGGTACCATACCCACCACTACTTTCAAAAACTTACAAAGCTCATATCAATGTTGAGCTTTGCAGTTCTGTTAAATCAATTAAGTATATTTGTAAATATGTAAACAAAGGCAGTGATTTGGCCATATTTGAAGTAAAAAACATAAATAAAAATGACGAAATAGCACGATACCAAATGGGCAGATACATTAGCAGCAATGAAGCTATTTGGCATATTCTCAGCTTTCCCATCCACGAAAGAGATCCTGCTGTCCAACATCTGGCAATACATCTTGAAAACGGTCAACGTGTATACTTCACTGAAGAAAATGTTCTCCAAAGAGCGTTCGAAGCTCCGAAAACGACTCTAACTGAATTTTTTACATTGTGTCAAAAACCTGATGTTTTTGGCCAATTCGCGAAGACATTGGTGTATGGTGATGTTCCACGTTATTTCACATGGAACAAATCCAGTAAAAAATGGGAGCCACGGAAACAAGGAAAACCACATCCTTCCATTACAGGCATTTTTATTTTTTACCTATTGATTTCTGCTTAGTATCAAGTGTAAGAACATTTTAATTAATTGTGTTCAACGTACTTCCCCTTCAAATCTCAATCCAGTGAATTTGTATACCAACATCAACATTTTCGTCTTTGTTCGTAAATAATTTCATTGTACTAAAGGGTTATAGTAGTAGAAAGTCAAATAAGGAGATCAGCATATTTTTTTACAAATACCATCTGTGTGAAAAAGCATAGTGGACTCCGTGACTGATGTTCTCTTATTGTTCCTCTTAGATTGTTTACTATAATGTATTATAACAAAAACTTTAGCCACAGCAACGCGTGGCCGGGTCAGCTAGTATAGTAATATATATTTATTAAAAATCGCCAAAGTTTGATATAACAAGGCCAGCTATAGTCGAAAGGCAAACATTTGACAGCTTTACACTTTTACGGCTAAGGATTTAAGGTCGTTACGATGTCGCGCACAGGATGCGCATTAATTAAACTGTCCGCTGTCAGCCCTCAGCCGACGGTGGTGCGTCTCGGAGACCACAACCTGAGAGAGCAGGTCGACGACCTGGCCTCGCCGATGACCTGCAACATCACCAGGATCGCGAAGCACCCGGACTACAGGCCGCCGAAGAAATACCATGACCTGGCGCTGTTGCAACTCGACGCGGAGGTGAGGTGAGACGATTTGTTCGAAAATATAGTCGAGTGAGGATAATCTGGCTATACGAATTGCTATACGGTAACAAAAAAGGTCTTGATCATTGAAGAAACATAAAAAAGGTAGAAACATAATCTATACGCGAAGAGAAAACTTAGTACACCTTTTTAAGGCCGCCTACATACCTGAATGCTAAAAAATGCGAATTTTACAGGTTTTCAAAGGCGTTAGGGTCATTATACAAGATGATTTATAATTTAGGGAAATTACATAAGGAAACTTCTTTAAACATTATTCAAAATATATATATATAAAAAAAAAAAACCTTTTTTTAGCTGTGATTGTTAAATTTTAAATTTCATAGGTATTGCAGGGAATTAAGGCAAACAACACACGCTAATGACGCGTTTGTACAAAACAAAATTAAAAAAAATATATGCAATGATTATAGAGGTAAACTCGCCGTATTATAGAGGTATAAGTATCTCAATAATACTCAAACTAAACCACTGGACGACCACTAGTATCGATCAAGACCTTTTTTATTGCCATATTTCATTCCAACGTCCTAATTGAGGAACGGTCAATTTATAGTTCTTCGACTATACCGTCCAGAGCGGTCGATTTGGGCATTCTTGATCCGTTCAGGTTTTTTTACGTGTTTAGGGTTCCGTATCTCAAAAGATTTTATTAATGGAACTAAAAAGTGGAAAATAAGACACTTTTCTGTACTATTTCTAATGTTGATTAAATAAAATCTTGATTTTGTTTATATAAAAAGAATTATTATAGGCCCTACTCAACTAGGCCTGTGCTAGAGTCCGGATTCGAACCCGCGACCTTTGCGCCAATAGTCCAACACCTTAACCACTAGACTACCACGATATGCTTATCTAAGTTCTTTTAGTAGCAATAATATACCGTTTGATGGCGCTAGTTTCATTTATTTTTACATCCTACGTGTATTCTCATCGTGTATTAAAAAAAACCAGCAAGATAGGGAACATAAACACCCCCCTAAGTATAGTTTTTTTTTAGGTTCAACTTCTATATGCGCCCGATTTGCCTGTGGACCGAGGAAATGCCGTACGACTCGATCGGTGTAGTTGCTGCTGGGTGGGGTTTACTCAAGGCCAGAGGTGAGAACGCTATACTCCCATTCGATCCCCAAAGCATAGCGTTTGTCTAACCGTCATTACCAGGTTGAGACGGGAAAATTTCGACATATCTTCGCGTAACACATCCCCTTAGAATCTATATCACTTTCAAATTGATACATACAATTTAAGGGCACAAAATCTCGGTCAAGTTCGTTAATGGGCAAAATCTTTTTTTCGAAAAAGTAAAATGTTGCTATAACTTTCTTAATATATAAGATATCGAATTCATTTAAATTTTATATTATTCCTTAGATAAAGGCCTAAAACTTATCTAAAAAAACTTTTTTGATATCACCAACCGTTGGTCCTAGAGGTGGAAAAAATTGATCTTTCAAAATAAAAAAAGAAAAAAACATATCTCCCTTAATATGGGCAGGATTTAAACCGTTCAAAATGTTTTATGTTGGCCTATAATTTCCCTACAACTTTTGTTTGAAACTATTTTTGATTTGAGCAACCCTTACGGCACAGCATAAACAAATGTTTAAATACGCACTCTAGCTGCACATTTTTTTTTATTCCAGCTAAAGAAACATCCGACGTGCTGATGAGCGTGGACCTCACCATCTTCAATTCGTCCAGCTGCTCGAAAAGCTTTCCGTCCAACAGGAACTGGGATGGATTCCTCGACAGCCAACTGTGCGCGGGCGACCTGTTCGGCGGCAAGGACACGTGCCAGGTGCGAAACATCCCGGAATCCCTGAATATTATTTACGTACATGCTAAATAACAACGGACCGAGATGTGACCCTTGAGGCATTCCCCGGATGCAAATAATGACTGTACTCAATCTGTATAAATTCGAACAATAAGGCTCACTTTTAATTCTAATATTTCTGTTTTTAGAGGTTATATACAATTATTTTGGGTCTTACTCAACTAAGCCAAATGTAATGAAGCATATGACCATGTGCGGATTCGAACCCGCGACCTTTGGGCCCTTACTCCAACGCCTTAACCACTGGACTATTACGATCTGTGATTTTGTTTGTGAATCTTCGTAATACTCGTTCTAGAAAATCGCAAATAAATAGAAATATAATATGCACATCCTATGGTATTATAGGATGGGGAATGCGACACGACACGGTTGCGTTGCTTAAAAATTGACATTAAAAAAAAAATCTAATTGATTCCTTATTTATCTTTAGCTATAGGTCAAATAAAATCAATCGTATAGAATTAAAAGTAGCAATCTGCCTTAAATGTGTTTTGTAGCTTCCAATTCTTCCTTAAGGCGCATACTTACCTGCAAGCTACAAAAATGCAAATTTTACAGGTTTTCGAAGATGTGAGTAATCTAATTTGTTTAAGAATGACCGCCTTAAGAATGACCTCCTGCCGATGAGCAGTATTGCAGGGTAGGAGAACTCCTCAAATTGGAACACCGAGGTTCTTTCAGTGCGAGATCTATATCGACCGTGTCGAAGGCGCTGTCTAAATCGCCGCGTGTTGCAGGGCGATTCGGGCGGCCCGCTCGTCTACAGGAGCGTCAGGAAGGACGAGAAGTGCCGCTTCTACCAGATCGCCGTGACCTCCTTCGGCGCCGAATGCGGCGCGCCCTCCGGCTCCGGCGTGTACACCAAGGTCTTCCCGTACACCGACTGGATTGAGGCGCAGGTGTGGCCGAATGAGACCTCTGCATAGGGGGGGGGGGGGGGGGGGAATTTGACTCGTAGGAAAAAAGTTTGATGTGTTCAACAATGTTTCCACGCGCCTATAGGAAAAAAATCAACGTGACAGCTGGGAACATTGTCGAATGCCGATACCAGCATAAAAAAATAAATATAAAAATATAAAAAAAAACATTTTTTTATTTATTTCACGTTTAATAAGTACTAATTCGATATTTAAATAAAAAATCGGAAGAAATATACAAGACATCCTAAATTGATCATTTTTCTATGATATGGAATAATTGAATGGGGTTGATGTAGAAATTACGCAGGAAATTAAAGTCAGCGGTATCCGTTTAAGGGTTGATTATGGACGTGAACCACAATACCTTTTGTTTAACGAGTTTTCATATAGCTAACAAAAAAAAATCCATATAGGACACGGCTGACTTTAAGTTCACCCTGTATTTATTGCGCTTGGAACTTCTGCAGGAAATATACAGCGCTTAGTTGAAAATATACCCTCTTAAACTATTGTTAAAAAAAAAAGTAATTTGACACATGTCACAGCCGACAAACGCCACTGTCAAAATGAAAAAAAAACGTATGGTCACCCTACTAATTAATGTTTTTCTTTTTTATTAATTAGTTTTACAGTTAAATGCATAATTGAATAAAAAAAAAATAAGTTTTTTTAACATCAACGATAAAGTTATCATTACAGGGTTAATTTTGATCATCAATGTTATTAACAACCCGAGACTGTTTCCTTGAGATTTACGGCGGTGTTTATGTTCCCTACGATGAGTGAGAAATTATATTTGAAAAGTGCTCGTGTAATCCCGCCGCGAGCGGACGATCAGCCGGCGCACGTTCGACGGTAAAGGTTTAATATGAAAAACTAAACTTTAACATAAAATTCTCATTGTTTTTAATGTTTAATGTTTTTTTTAAAAAAATTTAAATCTCAAATAAAGATATATAAATAAATATTATCGCGTAAAGTTTAATGGCAGGGTTGGATTGGATGGAAGACAATAGAAATCGTCGAATTAAATTAACCCTGTAACGATAGCGTCATTTTAAGACGTAATTTCAAGGCCCTCTGACAGCCTGTATACAGAGTGAACTTGAATTCAGCAGTATCCTTTTAAGGGTTCAGTGCATTTTCGGAATCACCCCTTAAAACGACACCGCCGACTTTGAGTTCACCCTGTATGTCCTCGAATGCGTCGGATCTGCGTATTGATTTCAGCCCCGGGAGTGACTATGCCCTGGCCTTCTTGGGGGACCTGTCCTCTGGGTCGGACTTCCTCTTGCGCCCGGGGGCGGCGAGTTTGTCCGGACGGGGGCTGTACGCCCACAGGACCTGTTCCAGGTGTTCGTCGGTCGGCGAACCCGAGCTCTTGAACAGGTCCTTCGACTTGTCCTGGAAACGAAGAAATTATACGAATTAATTTCATTATTTTAGGTCAAGAATTCGGCAAAATATCGACAATCAACGCGCTTCACATCCCCTTAGAATCTATATCACTTTCAGATTGATACATACAATTTAAGGGGCAAAATCTCGGTCAAATTCGTTAACGGGCATTAAATCTTATTTTCGAAAAAGTGAAATTTCGCTATAACTTTCTTAATATATAAGATATCGAATTCATTTAAATTTTATATTATTCCTTAGATTAAGGCCTAAAACTTATCTAAAAAACTTTTTTGATATCACCAACCGTTGGTCCTAGAGGTGGGAAAAATTGATCTTTCAAAATAAAAAAAGAAAAAAACATATCTCCCTTAATATGGGCAGGATTTAAACCGTTCAAAATGTTTTATGTTGGCCTATAATTTCCCTACAACTTTTGTTTGAAACAATTTTTGATACGAGCAACCCTAACGGCAGAAAAAAACCCCTCCTGAATTTAAAAACAACCTGTATATAATTTAAGAGCGCTGGAGTTTCTCTTTTTTCTGTCCGTCACCGCAGCTAAGCGAAATTGGGCAATCTTTCGTTAAAAATATAGGCAAGCCCGGCTTTCCGGCTTCTACGAATGCGCCGCCTGCATACATAGTGTTGGCATACCCTTTCGATGAGCGCCGCCAGTGCCCTGTTCCGCACGACGTCCCACGTGGTCTCCGACTCCTCGCATTCGACCGTTCGCAGCCTCTTGTAGTCGCCGCCGGCGGTTTTGTATGCAGCTAGGAACTCTTTTTGCCGGTCGGACGGAGCACCTGTCGAATCAACACATAAGGCGACTTTCTTATTTGTAGGAAGCATTTCTTCTAAAAAATTACTATTACACGATCCTTTCACACGTAAAGTTTTCGGTAACCATGATTCATTTTGATATAATAACATTGCACCGAACGAACGCGCCCGGGCTGAGGCAGAGGGCACCCCCCTCCGACGCAACTGGCAGTCTACAAGACCGGAGGTCGCCCGCCAGTGCGCCGCCTTTTCACACTCGTCGTAACATCATATACAGTGGATCAAGCAATAAATCTCCTAACAACCTCGCAAGTACATAATTTGTACCGTTAATTTGCATTTGATTTGAGTTGCATAATTTTTGTAGGGTAGAAAGCACACTTTTAAAGGCTCCTAACTTTTAGACAGCACAGATACGTAACTTTTTAATTCTATAAAAGCATAATTAATTAGGAGTTAAAACGGTACCCTGTTTCATTTTTCTTCTAGGATGTTATTTTTAGAGGCGTGGTTTTCAATCTGGCACTACTTTTTTCGTAGTTGGTGTTTTTAACAGCTGTCACTTGATTTATGCTCAGTTTGGTTTGCCGTTTCATAATGAATAGACTTACTCCTGAACAACGTGGCGTGGCCTCCAAGATCGTGCGATTTAAACCGCTGGACTATTTTTTGTGGGGTTATGTGAAGTCGCTTGTCTACGCAGATAAGCCGGACACGATTAACGCCTTGGAAGAGAATATTCGGCGCGTTATTGCTGACATACGGCCCAACTTGCTGCAAAAAGTGGTTGAAAATTGGGCCTCTTACCCGAAATCATTTTTAAAACATAATGCCAAACCCTTATCTTTATAATAAAACTAAATTCTTAGCCATAACATCAAATTATATGCGTTTTATCTCTTCTTGAAAACCACGCCTCTAAAAAAAAACATCCTATATATGTACAAATAAAAAAAATATAGTGAAAATACATTTTTTAAATGAAGCTTTTATGAAGGTTTATGCGTATAAAAAATTTCGCGTCTGTGCCGTTGACCTTTGAGGAGTTCCTTCGCTTGGAACCGATCCTGGGCGTGGAATCAGGTAATGCTCATCATGTCTTTAAGTATACTAGAGAAACTACTTACCAGAGTGCGCGTGCGCCGCGACCGCGTCCAGCGGCAGGTACTTGAGGGTCTTCGAGCCCAGATTGGCCTTCTCGAACTTATCCAAGAAGTCGTCGAAGATCTCCACCGCGTCCTTAATATTCTGAATCTTCTCGTTGTCCCTGGTGCCTGCGAACGCACAAACAAACATACTTAGATTTCTAAACAAAATAACCACAAAAAAAGTTAGGTTAGGATCAACGCCCTCCACCCCCCGCGCCGCTAGGAGCGAAGCCTCTGGAGGGTAGTTGGCGATATTATTACCCTAAATCCAACAATTTAACTGTTCAACGCGGTTTGACAGCCTTGTCTATGGCGCGCCAAACGCGATTCTAACCTCAAAATATCCGCTAGTTTTCAGTCATTCTCCGTATTTTGTGCACGACAATAATTGTAAATCGTGTTTTTTATCCAACTTGTTATTTTTTTTAATGTTCACGTTAAAAAAAATATTTATTTATTTATTTTTTATTGAAAAATCCAACATTTTACCGACCTCTGTCCGACCAGTAACATCTGACAGCGATCATTTAGCTCCGCCCTAATAGGGAGGTTCGAACAACGCGGCAGGGCATTAACCTCGATCTTTACTGACCGCCGCCCAGTGACCCAGTGACTTAGTTATCCGAGGGAGGAGCCATTGAAAAATATCTGTTTTACATAAGTTAGAATAGAAACTTCAACATTTTTTTTCTCGAATACCATAATGAATTTTGATATAGTTTCTTAACAAATAACAAATAACGGGAATGGTCTTGGAACAGCCTGTATATTAGAGTACTCACATGTTAATACCCGTTTGGCTCTCCCGATCAAACCCTTCACGGCCAACTTCTGATAGTCTGGATCGCGGCCTTCGAGCAACTTCAAGGTCTCAGCGGCTTTGTCTTTGTCCTTGAAGCCTAAACCTGGAAAAGACGGACATCACATCATCTACAAATAAATGGTCTTAGCAGAGATGTTTTAGCAAAAGAGAGATGTGACAACTATAAAATCCTAAATTAATTACGGAAATAGTGTCAACCAACCGGGAACAGTGTCAGCCTTCCCCTCGTCCCTTTCGGCCCCTTTCCCGCTCGCAGCGTCGCGCTCCCTCTTGCCGTCTCTGTCGCTCCTGCCGCCCCTCGGCTCTGCCCTGTGCTCGTCGACCCAATCCTCGAAGATCTGTATAGCTTCCTTTATATTCTTCACCTTCTCCTCGGCCTTCGTCACTGCAAGGCAAAGGAAAACACAATCAGGTCGCACGCGCGCCGCCAACCAACCCCTCCTTAAGTCATACTACCTCTTCTGTGCGTGTTAAACTTTATATAAGACAAAATAATCTGCCCGCAGCAGCGGCTAGTCAATGGATACCCATCCTAGTCTACAAACTTCCATCCATATGATGCTTAATAACTATAGACCATGTCTTACGCGTGGTCCGATATCACCTGATAACGATCATCTTGAAAAACATAATTACAGGGTGAACTCAAAGTCAACAGTATCCTTTTTAGGAGGGGTGGGGGGGGGGGGGGGGGGGTGGGGGGGGGTGGGGGGGTTCTCTACACGAAAGTGGTAACATTTGACCCGATACCCTGCTATCGTAGACTGTGCTAAGTCGTCTCAAATAGCACGCTGTAATCAATATATTTTCTCGTTTTTAGCACATTAATATAGCATAAAGCATGTTCGAGCGAAACTCCTAAGTAGATATAATGGGGGGGGGGGGTTCACGGCCAACGTTAAGTGGTCGCTAATTAGTTAACTGGTCCCAATAAGACAGCCGGACTAATTAACCAATTAACGAGACCAATTAAGTGGCCCAATAAGCCAGCCAGACCAATTAACCAATTAGCGAGACCAATTAACAAGCATTTATCGTTAAGTGGCCGTGAACCCCCCCCCCCCATTATATCTACTCTCCTATTATTATTAATCATAATTGGAAAGAATTTAGTCCTCGTTTTTTAGTCGCTCATCCTAGCCTTTTTGTCGTTATTAAACCAAAAAGGTTTTATTATTAAAGCGTCTCTAGTGCTTTGGGCCGGGATGAGACTGCGCTTATAGAGGCTTATTTTATTTAAGCTAACAATTTGTCATTGCATATTTTTCCAGGTTAGGATAAGTGACGCGCGCGTCCAGTACTCACTGGTCAGCACCCGCTTGGCCCGGCCCAGCAGTCCGCGCACGGTCAGCCTCTGGTAGTTCAGGTCGTGTTCCTTGAGTAGCTTTAAGGTCTCCTTGGCCTTGTCGCCGTCCTTGAAGCCGAAGCCGGTATCTTCCTTATCCCTGGACATCTTCGGGGGAGGCACCTTCTGGAATATTTGAAAAAAAAAACATAACATTCCCGAAATTCGAAAAAATGGTGTCAATTCGGTCAGCGCTTGAATTTCGATGGCCTTAACACGGAGATAATGAAGCGGTATCACGGATTCGAGCCCGCGACCTTTCGGTCAATAGTTCGACCCCTTCACCACTGGACTACCGCGATCCCCATCTCCGCGATTTTTCCTAATTTCGACATATTTTTTCCCCATACGAAATAAAACTGATTTTATGCAATAAACAGCGTTACGTTATTCTCGAAACACGGAACGCATACTAAAATAGACCTTGGGCGTGACGACATTACGGGTCAATTTGTATCGGTGCTAATTTGCCGCGGAACGGCTCGGTATTTCAAGTGCAAACACCTTATACAGGTTGTATTTTAATTCGAATTCGAAACTCAATCGAAACCGTTTTGATATTTGGGAACGCGGTTGGACGCAAGGTGCGAGAAATACCTCTTTTTCGCGGCAATTTTTTTTATTTTTTTATTTTTTTGATACCTTACACTAAAAGTAACTTAACGAAACTTGGAACTTGGAATGGAATCGACTCTACAGACAGTTCGAAACGTCGAAACGCGTCTTCAAGGTGGAAATTAATTCTGCGCTGAAGGATTTTCACAGCTCCACGGTTCAAAAACACAAAGTAGTTTGTATGAAACATTGACAGCATTTAGAAACTTATTTTGTTAAAATTATAACACAAAAATATATATTTTCTGAAAATTTAAAAACTTTTAGCATAAATTATCGTTTTCATATTTAAAAACCGAATAAAAATCTCCAATTTTAGGTTAATTTTGTTATTTTATTTCTAATGTTATAACATATATCTTAAATCGCTCATTTCTAATGTTATAACATATATCTCAAATCGCTCACTTCTAATGTTATAACATATATCTCAAATCGCTCATTTCTAATGTCTTTTCCGACTTTATTCTCATGATAAAACTAATTTATTTTATATGGGTTTTTTCTGTTTTTTTAAAAACATGGTTGTTTTGTTTTTTTTTATATATTATAATAATAAATTAATAAATAATCTTGTATGTAAATAAACTAGGACATCTCTCCTGATGCCTTTGAAAACCTGTAAAATTCGCATTTTTTTTAGCATTCATGTGCTAAACTCAGATCGCCACCTGTGACCGGGTAAGATTATCGATTCTGAGCTGTGAATATTACTGTAAAGTGCACAATCTGTTTGATAGACTGTACAAACCAATTACTGCAGATTGATTAATCGTACACCTAACAAAATTTTCTCGTAACCCGTACCAAACAATCGCTTTCAAATGAAAAGTCGCGCACGCCTTACGGGACTGTTTTGTTACGTCAACCAAGCCATTTTGGTTTGTTACAAAGCAGTTTGTTTATGTGTACCGTGCCAAACGTTAGTTGAGCCCAATGAAAAGTTTAATAACGAATTTTTTTCTCAGTGTGGTATTATTTTACCGGTAAAAAGAACACAATTTTACTCACAGGCTATAATTAAATATTCACTAGATATCCCGGTACGCCTCGTTGCACTGTCACTGTGTAGGTATTCGTTATAACACTTAAACTCACTACGCAAAATGTTCAACTTGTAACCGAAGTGTTAAGGAAATGACCGCCGCGCGGCCAAACCGAATTATGACTGATTTCGGTCGCTCGATCGCTTCGCTACTCGCTAAATATTCCGGAATATCCACGGGCGGTATTCTAATAACCTGGCACGTAGCGGACACACTCGCAACACGGCACTATCGCCTTGTGTCCGACTTTTCTTAATTTATTTACTTGTAACGCAGGTACATGCATTAAAATTATTTAATAATTCAATATCTAGCACTGCAAATGTAGTAAATCGAGTACCTAGACACTAGTAATGTTGACCGATTTGATAAGATCTGTTAAAATAAAGATCTGTCTGTTAATCTGTTAAATAAGATCTGTTTATAAGATCTAAAATTATACATATATTCTTCATAAACTGCTTACTTAAAATATATGAAATAAAGGTCACGACAACGACATTGAATTTGAATTTGATTTGTTATCTTTCTAACTAGGTACGAATTACCTGTTCTAAGAAAGGCTATTTACAAAGCACTATAGTGTGCGTATAAAAGACCCACGCAAAACCCCGTAAAACGTAATAAAAATGATTTTTAAGCACAAATATACACACTTATGCATACACATTAAATATTTTTTATTAGCTGTTCCTGTATGCATTTATAATTTTGAGCAAAATGTTAATATTAATTGTAGCAAAAATATATTCGAGGGTAGGTTTTGTTTATTTGATTGCCAACTGATCGCATTCGGACCGACGTAAAAAATAATATTTTCTGAAACGACCCGCAACCGAGGTATGCCTAAATCTGATGATGCTCCGGTCACATTTTAATGAAATTTAATTATTTTATTTAATAAACAAACCTAACCTGGAGGTTGAGTAAAATAAAATATTAGTAAAAATACACTTTTAAAAACAGGGAAATTTCGCGGCTGGAGCCGTTCCTGGGTGTAAAATCGGGTCGTGCTAACCGTAAAAATGCACTGTCATCGAAATGTGTTTTTTTTTTTGCCGACCCGGGCATTCGCCGAAACGCCCGGGCGCCTCGGCCGCTACATCGATTTTTTTCGCCGCGTCTATTTCGGAAGTCGCCGAGCGAGCGAGTCGAAGTGATGTCATCGCGATAAAAAGACGAGGACAGACGCATTAGGTCATATTTGACCTCGGCAAAGACAATATTTGCATGTATTTCGATACAAGCGTGTCACCATGTGCGCACACCTATTCGATCACGGACAAATTTAACATTAACAAACAGATTTGACATTTTTATTCATTTTTTTTACATTAGGAGATATTAATATTCATTATTCTAATACAAAGGATAGAGATTGTTTAAAACTGCGGTGCCCCGTATCTAAACTCCATTACTATCCGAATACAGGGTGTCCCGAAACGATTCCCGAACGGTTTGTGTAACTTATTCAGAGTAAAACATGCGAAAACAAATCATCAGCGAAATTTGATGCTTACAGCATCATAATGCTGGGAATTGCGGGACCAAATATCTGTTCTAAAATCACCGTAGCATTCTTCTCGAACGCGAGGTCGTCTAATATGGTTTTTGTATTAAGGCGCCACCAGTTCCTAAAACATGTTTTGTAACGTATTTTGGTGCATTTTGTTGAAGTTATTCCCAACAAATGGCTAAAACTAAAAATACCACAATATTCTACATATATTAATTTAGTACTTTGCTTAAAAAAAACCGAAATACACCTTATTATAGTAATGAAAATAAATAAATAAGAAAGTGTTGTTTTTTTCTTGCAACGATTTTCTTTTAAGTTGTGTGAGTGACGCGAACCTAATTTTTCTTTCTAAAGATAGACAATATAATAATCTAGGCCATTACTTAAAAAAAAATACTTTTTTCAAATGATAATAATTATTTAAATACAAAAAACATGTTTCATCGATTCCAAATATAACGAATTCGCGGTCGGCGAGTATATCTGTCTCTTTTCTACTCGTCAATGTTCGATTAAAGCCTACTCTTTCTAATCTCAAGGACAAATGCGTCCCGGGGCGCCTTAATGGCATTTGAGGGTAGTTTGCCGAAGGACACCTTTGAACTATACCTTTGACCTACAATCTACCTCGGCATAACGGCACGTTTTTAAAAAATAAGGGATATATTTTTTTTTAAATCCACTTTTTTATAAACATACATTTCCATGAAAATTTAAATACTTTCAGCACAAATATATATCATATTTTATTTCATTCTTCTGATTTCAGAAGCGGGTGACTTAAAAAAAATGTTATTTCAAAATCGTGGTGTTTTTTTTTTTTTTCTAATATTTTTTTAAAGGTTTAAAGAAATTTCCTCAAGTAATTCCCTAGAATAATAAATGATCTTGTATGTAAATAAACTAGATTACACATATCTCTTGTGGAAATCTCTCCTGACGCCTTTGATTTTACTTTGGCCGTCTGAACAAAGTCCAAATGCGAAAGAGTTGAATTTTTGCGGGTAGATCGACGCTATCGAAAAATTGCTATAGCCGTTTAGCTCACGCCGGACGCTGGTCAGATAAAATACATATAGAACAAAAAAATTAACAATTTTTTAACGTACTTAGCGACTGTTGGAACGTAGTATTTTTACTGGCCAGTTAGAATTAATACAAACTCGCCCAATGAACTCTCGTTTTAATAAAATTATTATAAATTTGGTTATTTCTAGCAAAACGTTGCAAAAGTGCCGCAGGCACAATTGGGGATAGGAAATGAAGCAACCCATAGCAATTTAATACCACAGTAGTAGTCTAGGGAAGATGCCGTTAATAATAATAATAATAGTAATATTTCTTTATCGATAAAGTACAACTTAGCAATAGTACAACATTTTGAGTAATGTTATCTAGCGGACAACATCTTACAACAGAAAAAGTTTTAGTGATTTAAAAAGACTAACATATTACAATAAAAATAGGTGTATTTTTAATCTCAGGACCAAATGACGCCCGTCTGTAAGATGTCA
The DNA here is from genome assembly GCA_020383195.1 of Neomicropteryx cornuta. Taxonomy (NCBI): domain Eukaryota; kingdom Metazoa; phylum Arthropoda; class Insecta; order Lepidoptera; family Micropterigidae; genus Neomicropteryx; species Neomicropteryx cornuta. The sequence goes on from JAHKQU010000031.1 coordinate 445,951, forward strand.
GGTTTTACCACTACTAATTAATAATCTAAAGAAACGGTAGATATTAAATGATAGCTACAGGCTAACTTAGCCAATCCTGGTTTAAATAATAATTTGATTTTTTGGCGTCACTCATCCTGGCCTTTTTGTCGTTATATAATCGAAAATTACACCAAAACGGTTGTGTTATTAAAACAACTCGAGGATTTGGGCCGGAATGAGAGTGAGCTGGTCAAACTCGAGCGCGGTTTGCGTCTAGCCTAACTGTCCAAAAAAACAAATAAAGCATTAGTTGAAAACCTAAATTATTTATTTATTTATTTCTTGCAAATTTTACACAAATAATGATATAATACAAAATTGCCTTACTAGGTTATCGCCTGTTCTAAGGAAGGTTAAATTTAATGAAATTAAACCCAGTTATGGACGATGTGAAGATTATATTTACGAAAAAAAACCAGCTATTTGACCTCACGATTTCAAATAGGATTTGTTGAGATGATATATCACTGCGGTTCCCGAAAAAAAATGATATTACATCGTCGTTGCGACACGCCCGCGTGGCGCCTGGGTCATTGGCCGCTTTCCGGACGCGTTGCCGTAGGAAAATCTAAATCTGTTGTATCATTTTTGGCCAAGGTTCAACTCCTGGAGTATCTATAGTTCGCAATGTTTAGGTCAAATATTGCGAGCTGAATTAAAACCACTTCCTCGTATCCTAATGACTTGAAATTTGATATGTCGGTTCAGAGCTGATGATAATGCATTTTTATGGTGAGCACGACCTGATTCCACTCCCAGGATCGGCTCCAAGCGAAGGAACTCCTCGACGGTCAACGGTGCAGTTGAATATTTTTATCCTGTGGCGACTTCTCGATCCTACCCTGCTCGGAATGAAATTGCACAGATGTCCTAGCTGTTAAGCCCGCGCGCAAAAATCATTCGTGTATTAACAGCATCGTTTAACCCTCGAACAACATCCCCGAGCCCTCGGGACGCGAATTTATTAATAATTCAACAGAAGCAAAGTATCCCGTTGGAGGTGCGAGCGAGATGGCCATACGCGTTTTCCGCGGGCGTATTACGCAAATCGTTCGATTGACAAAAATTGCCATATTTTTTCTGTCTTACTGTATTTTTTTTTTTCAGTGAACATTTAGGGCCAAGTCGAGTGCTGTGAAGATATGAGAGTGCGCTCACTAGGTGACTTTTTATCGGTTTGTCACTCGGGCCCGGACGTTTCTACTGTTAAGTATGTTAGCGTTATATAAAAAAAAAATATATACAGGAATACTTGAATATTAATTTTAAAATATTAAGAAGGTTGTAACCAAAATTCACAATCAGCGGGGCCCTAAATTCTCACTGAAAAAAAAATACAGTGAGACAGAAAAAATATGGCATTGGCCAACATAAAGTACGGTTGATATAATGACAGCAATTATTTTTGGCCGCAGTGACGCATCGATAATTGTTAAACTTACTTGGGTGCAACCATAATTTTTTAACATATTTCCCATAATTTTTGGTTGCCTTTAACATAATATCTAGCTATCGCTACAATTAACAACAGCGAACTGTCAATTTCACGATTAGCTGTTCAGTCACTCCGCCATTTTGTTTTGAATCAAAAAATTAACAAAATATTATGGTTGCTGCTACCAAACTTTCATGTGACGTCGTTTTATTTCGTCAGCTGTTCAGTCACACCGCCATTTTGATTTGAATCAAAAAATTAACAAAATATTATGGTTGCTGCTACCAAACTTTCATGTGACGTCGTTTTATTTCGTCAGCTGTTCAGTCACACCGCCATTTTGATTTGAATCAAAAAATTAACAAAATATTATGGTTGCTGCTACCAAACTTTCATGTAACGTCGTTTTATTTCGTCATCTGTTCAACCACGACGCCATATTGTTTCATAATCATAGCAAAACGTTTTTGCTAAAATATTTTTTAACTACATTGCAGTAAATATGGTAAATCTAACCAAAAGTTATTTAACAATAATCAGTCTATACCTACAACTATGCGATTTGTTTAACAACCAGACGTTTTGCTATAATATTTTTATTCTGGTTATAAAATGATTACGTCTTAAGGTAAAATCAGGTTGGTAATCTGCTGGTTTCACGATAATAACTATTATCACGTCTTTTTTGTGCGCACAAAATGATCAAGAATCGTTGAAGAAGATGAAATGTCGCCTTTAAGTAAGCATAAGTTAAGTTAACCGTTTAAGGCGCCACCAGTCCCTAAAACGTGTTTTGTAACGTATTTTGGTGCATTTTGTTGAAGTTATTCCCAACAAATGGCTAAAACTAAAAATACCACAATAATCTACATATATTAATTTAGTACTTTGTTTAAAAAAAAAACGAAATACACCTTATTATAGTAATGAAAATAAATAAATAGGAAAGTGTCGTTTTTTTCTTGCAACGATTTTCTTTTAAGTTGTGTAAGTGACGCGAACCTAATTTTTATTTCTAAAGATAGACAATATAATAATCTAGGACATTACTTAAAAAAAAACATTTTTTTCAGATGATAATAATTATTTAAATACAAAAAACATGTTTCATCGATTCCAAATGTAACGAATTCGCGGTCGGCGAGTATATCCGTCTCTTTTCTACGCGTCAATGTTCGAATAAAGCCTACTCTTTCTAATTTCAAGGACAAATGCGTCCCGGGGAGCCTTAAACATTTATTTTTCTATAATTTTGACACAACATTGTTATATATTGTAACTTAAAATTAAGAATAGCTGCTACCGACTTTCTAAAATATAATACATAATTCGGCTAGGTATTATTTTCGCATTCGAAACGTTTACACGGTAATCCCCATGGGCGTGCGTGGCCGATATGAAACTATGAAAAATGCTTACCGTGTGCAGGGGGCATGTATTACAGTTTCCCGTAATGCGATAAGGGCTTAAACGGGGTGAAAATCAATTAAATTAGACACATATTACCTCTTTGTTTATAATACAGGCTGTTTTTAAATATAGGGTACTCCTTTTAGTACGATCGACAGTCAAAACGTCAGTGCGAATTAGACTTGGGACATGTCACTTTCCGAACCGAATCGAAATTCACTCCACTCGCGTATACGTGTTTACACGACACGCTTGTCTATTGATAGTTGGCAACTGATCAAAAATTAAAACAAATTAAACGCCTTCTTTAGAACAGATTTCTTTATTGTTGTCAAATAAATAAATAAATAACAATAATCTCCCTCTTGCATTATGAATTGATTAATTGTCATGATTGCGTAAAATTAGGTTAATTTTAATAAAAACGTCGTCATATTATAAGTAAATTTAAGCTTTTTGAAGTTAAACTTCTTTGCGCCCGTTGTACTCATTGGGATGGGATGTTGGTCGAGAAACCGCGTGCCTTTTTAAACGTTTTTTCGTATATTCGTATAATTTCATTTATACAGGATGTTGCAAGGTCAATCCCAATAAAAAAAAAATAGCTAACAGCTAATAGGATTCCTAGTGTTATTTGTTAAGAAACTATATCAAAATTCATTATGGTATTCGAGAAAAAAAATGTTGAAGTTTCAATTCTAAATCGTGTAAAACAGCTATTTTTCAATAGCTCCTTCTTCGGATAACTACGTCACTGGGTCACTGGGTCGCGGTCAGTCAAGATGGAGGTTAATGACCTGCCGCGTTGTTCGAAACGCCCTATTAGGGCGGAGCTAAATGATTGCTGTCAGATGTAACTGGTTAACTCCTTACTCCTTCTGTGGGGTTGTAAGAGGGATGCTATTGATCGACAGATAATATTGATTTATCGATTGATAACATCGATTTACACCAATTTTATTACAAAAATAATAAATTTGGTGATGAAAATTTTTCGCTTTTTTTTTAATTAGGATTTATGTGGTGTGTTAATTTAAATTACTATGTAAATGTGTAGATTTCTTTTAAAATTAAATAAATAAAATAAAAGAGTAAATGCTCGTGTAAGCCCCTATAGATTTATTGGGACCCGCGAAGCCTCAAAAAAAGGACTCAAAAGTGGGCGTGGTCGAATAAACGCCGCCAACGAAGGGCGGCGCCGCGACGCCGCCCTACGCTGGCCCCGCCCCTGCCAGGACTACCTGTGGAAATTAACGCAGTAGTCGAGGGCCGTCCGCGACGGCGGCACACGCGAAGCGTTCGAAAAGGTGACACTGTGGTGTTTTCCAAATTGAAAAGTCGGCAGTCGGAACTGCGGCGATTTACAAAGCCCGGCGAAAACCATACTTTGGGCATGAGCGCTCACGGCCGACGCGTTCGTATTATCGAAATCGCTCGCCCGCACGTCCACGTAGGGTGACGCGTTCTGACTATAAAATATAGACAAAATCAGGGTAGGTGGTATTTTTTTTAAATTTAAAAACAGACAATTCGCCTACAATTCAAATAAATAAATAAATGAACATATAATTAATTACTAGCTGACCTCAACGCGAAACTGATAGGTTTAACGTTTAAATTTGTCTACTGTACATACGACACAGTAGTTACATTTATAGGGTGTTTTTTTTAGAGGCGTGGTTTTCAATCTGGCACTACTTTTTTCGTAGTTGGTGTTTTTGACAGCTGTCACTTGATTTACGCTCAGTTTGGTTTGCCATTTCATAATGAATAGACTTACTCCTGAACAACGTGGCGTGGCCTCCAAGATCGTGCGATTTAACACCGCCGGACTATTTTTTGTGGGGTTATGTGAAGACGCTTGTCTACGCAGATAAGCCGGACACGATTAACGCCTTGGAAGAGAATATTCGGCGCGTTATTGCTGACATACGGCCCAACTTGGTGCAAAAAGTGGTTGAAAATGGGGCCTCTTACCCGAAATCATTTTTAAAACATAATGGCAAACCCTTATCTTTATAATAAAACTAAATTCTTAGCCATAACATCAAATTATATGCGTTTTATCTCTTCTTGAAAACCACGCCTCTAAAATCATCACCCTATTTAGCTATAACGATTCAGATTTTTGAACCGAAAATATTTCACTATAAATCCTATTAAATGGACAATATGTTTCATATAAGATTTCATCTGAGTAGCTAATTTATTTATTTATTTAATCGAGGAAAAACAACGGGTACAAGAGATAAGAAGAAAACTTAGAAAAACTTATGATTTAGGTTAGTCTTGCATCCTTACAAGTTTTTCACATATTTATAATGAGATTTATTTCATATCTAATGCTAAGTTATATGCAACAACAATAGTATAATTAGTAGAAACAATTGCAAGCATAACTAACGCAGTACTACTTTATAACTAAATACACAAAAGTAGAATTAAAAATAGTGGCAAAAATAAAAATAGAAATAGTGGCAAGCAAAGTGACTATGGGGGTGAATTAAGATTAAGGATGAAGAGAGCCGAATTCAGGATACTGAATTTTGAAAAGACTTTAGAAGAGTGAATTCAGAATTCTTAAAAACTGTGGCCTTCGAGAAGACATCCTCTAGGAACAATTTGTTGAATGTTTGACACAATCTGTAAAGGGTGCTCTAAAACCTGCGTTATAGGTACAAAGACTAATTATCGACGGTACATGGAAGTTGATTTGTTCAAGTAGTTGAGGACAGTCGGAGTAATTATTACATATTTTGAACGGTACAGTCGTATCTAACAGAATGCGTCGATTCTTTAGACTTAAACAGTCATGTTTTTTTCAATAAATGAGTGTATCCTAAAGGTTGTTCACGGATTCTGTACTGCAATGTTTTCTCTGAACCATTTCCACATGTAATATAAAAATATAAGTACTCCATTTAACGTTCGGTGCGAGTATTCTGACCCATCCAATTGACCCATATTACAATATTTGCGTGCGTTGACTTATTGATATTCTGCTAGTGACCATACTTTAAAATGTTTTATTTTAGACCAGTTTATATGCTTTATTACAAAAGCTGTTCAGAAACACCCTTAAAAGGACTTTAAGCTCATTTCAAACCATTTTTTCTTCAGTTAAACAGCGCCGGAGTAGTGAGCGAAAATCGGCCCCAACGCTAATAGGTGCGTAATTGAAAGACAAAGCTGTGAGACCCCGCTAACGGGTTTACCAGCGCCAGTAATTAAAATTGCCCAACAGCCTGTTCGCGTATCACTTTTGGCGCGAAAGCAATCGTATCACGCTTTGGAAACGAATTATGGTGGTTTTATTTCTCGTGACGCGTTTTTTTAGATCAATTTTTAAAAGCGAATTATCCTTAAAATAAATAAGTGCCATTAAATAGTGCGCTTTCTAGAAATTCACTGTCAAATTGTGCTCAGAATAGACAATAATTGTGATGGCGTTAAGCATGGACTCAATACAAGGTGAAAAATAAGGGTAAGTCGATTTTTAATTATCAAATTATTATTTTTTTTGTGTAACATTTTGTATCGCTATACCCTCAGGATAACTGCATACCTAATTAATTAAATGAACGAAAAAAAACCGCGTCTTTGCCGTTGACCGTTGAGGAGTGGAGTCCACCTGGGCGTGGAATCAGGTCGTGCTAACCGTAAAAATGTACTGTCATCGGACATGTCAAATTTGAGCTCCGCAGGATCAGAGGAAGTGGTTCCACTACAGCTTAAAGAAATAGATCCGTCAACAGTCATAGTTAGGTACCAATTGAAATTAATTTACTCTCTTCTGTCGTATTTGCAAATATATATATATATATATATATATATATAATATATATTTTGATATCTATCAAAAACTAACTTATCAAAAAACCGAAAACCATTTTTCGTAAGTTAAATAATATATCTGCGCATTTTAACCTCAAATTTATCGCTTTCTTCACGCAGTGGGGCTGAGAGCGATTTAACCGCACCGTCCATTTGGCTAAATTTAGGTTGCCGTTTCGCCCCCTTCATAATTCCTGAACGCCTCGGTTTTGCCCTGTTCGTAAACAAACGGACTACTTAAAAAAAAAAATGGGTCTGCGTCGGAACAGACGCTGGAAGTTATACTTCTTTGTGCGTTCGCACACACCCACTCTCCGTATAAAACGGAGAAAAAGGCACTCTACGGATTTTACTCCTAACGCGTGACGCGGCTTCTCGACCAACATCCCATCCCAATGAGTACAACGGCCGCAAACAATTATAACTTCAAAAAACACAGACACTAGCTTCAAATTTCGGAAGGGACTCCACAACGCGACAGACATATTTCGTAAATAAAGCAATTGTACTCTACAACTCGACAAACGTAAAAATTACTCCCAACGCGTGATTCTGTGTGCAAGATTCGTCCTTCTGTGAATCTTAACCCTAAACTTAAGTAGGTATATTTCTACCTAAGTTTAGGGTTAAGGCTTATAAATGCGTCCCTTATTTGAATATTAAGACGCATTTTAAACCCAAATATTATTAAATCAAGACATCGTAACGCACTGTTTTCGATCACGCTAATGTCGACCTTAAATCCTTAACAGTAAGAGTCTTTTAATTATCTCTAAGATATGAATAAAATTTAAGTGTGCCTTTGCTAAGAACTACGCAATTATTTGTCGGGTTGCATTGTCGAACGCGACGCGAAAAATAAAAGTGAACACATTTTTTTAATTAATTTATATTTCAAAAACCAAAATCAATTTCAAAAATCTACCCCCTGGGAGTAGTAGATAAGTCTTCAATGTACGCAATGCTCTAAACCACTCGTCTGAATACTTAGTGGTTGAGGAGTACTGCATCACCAAAAATGGGGATTTTTTGAGGATTTCTAACGTTATTCATTAAGGTGCCTTAAGGTGAAATATGTATTGAGAGGCGATCTTGAAATTCGGTGCCACATTTTTATAGGGCGTCAAGTTTTACTCTCCGCGCGCTCAGAAACTAATTGTTGGTTTTTATTTAATTACAGCGTAATAATATAAAAAATAAAAAAACAAACTTTACTATGTTTTAGATCTTTCATTTGCCTTTCAATCACTATTTTTCCTAAGGCTATAATGTATTTTATGAGAGAGCAATTCAACCAAAAAATAATTATTTAGAAAAGGGTCTAAATTAATCGAAATGAATATTTATCCCTTGGCTTCGCCTTAAGTGCGCCTAAGTATTACGTCAATTTTAAATGCCAACCCTAAAATGATGCGATGCTGTAAATAATTCAGCGGCGCTAATCCGCGGGTAGAGCACACCCCATTGTTGTAAAATGCATTCACTTCCAGCAGTCGGGGGTTGATGAAGAGCGCCTGAATTGTTTATTAGACATAATGACCTGGGGCGGTTTACGCTACCATTTAGGGTCATTGCGCAAAGGTCAAGTACGATTTTTTTTTGTTTGAGGTAATCTGAGGATTAAAAGTCATAGACTTCTAATACAAAATACCTCCTTCAATATTATAGGGCATTAAGGAAGTCAATTTCTGTTGAATTTAATCTATTATATAAGTATTTAACTACTAAAAATACTAATGCTTAAATTCATGACAGTAGCACTCTTGAAGTGTTCAAATAATATGTTATATTAAATAATGTGTTTTGCATATGGATTCTTATATTAATTTATTGGAATTATTATAAACAGCGTTACAATATTTAGTTACAGACACAATAAATTACCATTACTAAGGCCAATTAAAAGTTATTTGGTACATAATAGGGTAAGGTAAGGTAAGGTAACGATGACGCTGTAAGTTAAAGGAATAAAACAGAGGGAAACCTATTATTTTGAGCATAATTTGCGTTCAGATGTAAAAATTCGATATCAGAAACAGTTGTGGCTTAATTATCAAAAACGCACGTGACCCTTGAAATTAAGTTGCTTCGTAAAGAGACCTTGAGTTCTCTTTTAAATTAATATCTTTCACACATTCGCATAGAGTAAAAATCCTTCCCAACAGTCTCGGCATAAGGAAGTCCTTAAGATCTGATCGGGAACGTTTTTTTAATACTAGATATAATATTAAATACACTTAGAGCGTAAAATATAAACAGTCGTCATTAGAAGCGAGCGTTATAAGGCGACAACGTTGAAATCACACTATTATTTCAGCGCAACGAAGTCGCGTTCCTTTACAGGAAACTATTTTGACAGTAGCCCTATTATTTTTTACCGTCCAGCTCATGCAAATACAAATCGCATATAGCATAACCTCGGTTATACGATTATCGCGCCAACGCCCACCGCTAGTGATTATTTAAACTCGTACAGCGAGTGGAAATTGGTCGAAGCGTACGGTTCGACCAAACATTGTTGACTCGCGACGCGCGTTTGCGTTGGGCGTTATTAAGCGCGCGCGGGGGTAGGTCGGCCGCTAACATCATCCCCGCACAGTCAACAGAGGGTCGAGTTAACCCTTTCGCCGCCGATATATTACACGGTTAACCCCCTAAGCGGATTCGGGCTAATTATTCGATACCCGCTTTCGCAGATGAAGCGAGTTCATATGTTGTTTTTGGGGGAAATTATGATTAAGAAATCTGATTAGGTATTTATTTATTTCAGAAAAAAAAAACATCCTAAAGTCCCGTTTACACGAGTGAATGGCTCTCAGATTACGTAATTATACAGAATGTGTCGCACCTTGAAGTATTGGTATCTTTAATGCAAATCTAATAGCTAAAATAATAACTTTCTCCCTTGACGGCTTGACGACTCGCGCCCGCGGCACTCTGGACGGGTAGCCGCTTTTCGCATCTCTGGACTAATCTATGCAGGCGGTGTTGACGCTTTCATTTTTCCCGAATTGTCCATTTTTACGGGCAACTTTTTTAATTTTTCTTTGCGTAAAAACGATCTTTAAACTATTGGGAACGTTTAAAAACACTCCACTCCACACCCACACCACACCACTCTTACACTCCACACCTTATTATATTCACAGATTATAACACTCATACAATGTTATCACTATAAATTAGTTCCTAGTTCGTTCTGTTTAAAGTATCTGTTAAATTGGAATTTTAAATTTTTAATTTATTTATTTCAGGAAACAACAGCTTACATAGTAATTACAATAAACAAAAAAACAATTAAAACACAAAGCCAATAATAGTTTCCTCCAAACTTAAAAAAATAGAAAACCCATTCGGGAGCGAGGCCGGGACCAGGAAGTAGGAGGGGTTGGGGGTTGGGGACAATCACCAGAATATAATATTAAACACAATATAATATAAAATATAATAAATTCTACACATACATATGAATATAAATATATTATTCAAGGGCTAGAGTAGGCACTCTCTTGAATGCCGGGATAGTAGTGTTAAATATATTTAAATATATCTCAATCAGTATAATATATAAGTGGAAATGCCTGTAGTCGGCTTAAGTTGTTATTTATCTATTTCTATGTAACTGTCATTATGTATAACTGTAAGCATTTCTTATACAAATAAATAAAAAAAAAAGTAGCTAATTCGGCCAGGAGTTATTCCTAGATTATTTGACTTATTTTTTTAATAGCGGCAAATCGCCTGATAATAATCTTTGACAATATTGAAAAATTTAGAAAAGTTTGTTATGTTTTTGACAAAGCGTCTGATAGTAAAATATTTATAAAGATATTTATAAAAAACGCGGGATGCCGGTTTAAAAACAGCAGTTTTATAAAAATGCGTTTTTAACCCTCAAATGTAAAATATTGACAAATATATAACATTCTTTATTCTCGATTAACTCGAGAAATCAACAGTTTTACAAACTATTGGTATTAATGATAAGTTTATATTCTTAAAAAGTATCTGTAAAACTAATCAAAGATTTCTACTGACTAAAAACTAAGTTAGAAACTAAACTTGTGTAGTTAAATTATGCTTGTAACTCTTAATCATATCAAAATGCTGATATGGCTTGAATTCATATGATATATAACATAATAAATCGGTTTAAATATATATATATATATATATTAATTATTCATATAATTGTATTGCCTAGTAATATTGGCTGACTAAAAGGATTGCTTCTTAGCGAACAGAGTGTCAAAACAATTTATGTATTTATTAAAAGCGTTGGATATGTGCGGTACCGCGGTATTCTAATTAAATAAAATAAGAAAAAAAAAAGTTTTTTTCACGGATTGGAACACGTTTTATATATTATATAAAGATGTGCATATTAACAGATTGCGCATATTTCAAGCCACCGTTTCAACCCCTTCAACAATACTCAATCGTTCGTGCATCTAATAGAAAGAATGAATTTAGGAGTTACTGAACCGAAAAAAAAATAAAAAAAGTGCCAACCCTGCGCAACGCAACCCCGTCGGTCCGCGCTAACGACTCAATTAATATAATTGACTGTCAGCCCTGGAACGTCCCTCGTCTCGGCCGACTTGTCGTCCGCTTTGTTCGGGTGACATTCTCACGCGTCGCCAGGGCTGCGCCAAATCTACACACACACACAAAACGGGATAGCGGGGTAATTAATTCCCAACGAGTGTATTTATTCCCAGATCTGAGACATTTGCGATTTTATTTTCTATTTTAGTAGGTAACAATCAGGTGCGGATACCAGTGAGGGGTAAAGGGTGTAATTACAACCTTTCAAGACTTATTTATTTATTTGTGAAATGCTTACAGCTATACATAATGACAGTTACATAGAAATACATAATTAACAACTCAAGCCGACTCCAATTTAATATATACTTTTAACAGACGAACTAGGATCTAATTTATATATGAGTGTTATAATATAGGATGTTATTTTTAGAGGCGTGGTTTTCAATCTGGCACTACTTTTTTCGTAGTTGGTGTTTTTGACAGCTGTCACTTGATTTATGCTCAGTTTGGTTTGCCATTTCATAATGAATAGACTTACTCCTGAACAACGTGGCGTGGCCTCCAAGATCGTGCGATTTAACACCGCTGGACTATTTTTTGTGGGGTTATGTGAAGTCGCTTGTCTACGCAGATAAGCCGGACACGATTAACGCCTTGGAAGAGAATATTCGGCGCGTTATTGCTGACATACGGCCCAACTTGCTGCAAAAAGTGGTTGAAAATTGGGCCTCTTACCCGAAATCATTTTTAAAACATAATGGCAAACCCTTATCTTTATAATAAAACTAAATTCTTAGCCATAACATCAAATTGTATGCGTTTTATCTCTTCTTGAAAACCACGCCTCTAAAAACATCATCCTATATATATAACAATAAAATTATCAAATTTTCCGCAAGTCGAAAATGGGTATCCACGATCTTTTACCCGCCCAATTTCTTTCCCGATCCGCCCCTGGTACAAATACGGCATGTGCACGAACTCGGGAAAAAAAATCAGTAACGTCATGATGCCATGAGAATTTATTCACGATATCATTATAGATTCAATTCAAATTCAAAATACTCCTTATCAAATTTGAAGACAACTTATTCTATATAGTAATGCCATTATAATGATTTTACTATTGGAATTCATTCTTCACAGTGTAATGTGTATTTTACGCGAATTCAATAATTTAGTTGTCAATACCTTCTTATATAAAAAGACTCTCGGAGCTATTGAAGTTGAGCCGAAACCAACTAAGGATCTAACAGGCCACTGCAAGCTGAACAAACACCTGCACAAATGAAACCCATGACAGGTGCAAACTTTGCGAAGAGAGCCCAGAAACCCCGTTAGACCTACCAGGGGAATGTGGGCCCCTCATTCACAAAAGGTACCATCTCCTCGAACCAGAAGAGATTAGAACCATCGCACTCAAAAAGATACTTAACTTTATAAATACGGGACTAGAGGGCGAACTGTAAGTGGATTTAAGGCGCCCCGGGACGCATTTGTCCTTGAGATTAGAAAGAGTAGGCTTTATTCGAACATTGACGTGAAGAAAAGAGACGGATATACTCGCCGAGCGCGAATTCGTTACATTTGGAATCGATGAAACATGTTTTTTGTATTTAAATAATTATTATCATTTGAAAAAAATGTTTTTTTTTTATGTAATGGCCTAGATTATTATATTGTCTATCTTTAGAAAGAAAAATTAGGTTCGCGTCACTTACACAACTTAAAAGAAAATCGTTGCAAGAAAAAAACAACACTTTCTTATTTATTTATTTCATTACTATAATAAGGTGTATTTCGTTTTTTTTTTAAGCAAAGTACTAAATTAATATATATAGAATATTGTGGTATTTTTAGTTTTAGCCATTTGTTGGGAATAACTTCAACAAAATGCACCAAAATACGTTACAAAACACGTTTTAGGGACTGGTGGCGCCTTAAGGTACAATAGTTCTGAAGAGGACGCGGATACGGGGGGGGGGGGGGGGGGGGGAAATCCCCCCACATCCACTACATGCATAACATAACATAAGCTACTTTATAAATTGACTTACCGGATAAATGAGCACAAAATGCCTTCAATAACTTACCAGATAGAGGGTAGAAACTGCTCTGTCTAAAAGCAGTCCGTCAGCCTAACCCAACCTTCCCTAGAACCGATAAAGAGTTAGTGGGTGTGAGTTTGGGGTGTTCAGGACAACATTTCGACGAGTTAAACTAAAAAGGCACCGATTTCGACCGCAAATCGTGCCGGGGGGTTCATGTGCGTTTGTACTGCCGATTTGCTCGCATTAAATTCGTCGTTGTACGCGGGGGGGCGGATGCTGATGGGGTACTGGGGGGAATTTGCCCCCCCCTCCCCCCTTCCGAGACGAAAAACAACTTAATAAGAAGTATCGGCAGCGTAATCGACCGCCGATATTGGGAATTAGAGAGATTTGTTTTACCGAGTTGGGATATTAAAATACTGGCATAAGACACTGTTTTTACTGAGTTCTAATTAGACTATCTAATTAACACTCATTAGACTAAAACTTATTACTAATAACTAAAGTAAAGTAAAGTAAAAGTTTATTTCCAAAACCACTTAATGCATAGGAATGACAATTTTTAATTGGTTCACAAAAATTGATATAATGCAATATATAGATATATCAAGCCTAGAGTGTTCGACATTTATACTACTCGTACTCGTATAACATATCTAAAAATATATATAAATTGTAAATAGAAGTTTTATAATTATGCCTAAATATACTATTTTAGAATTAGTATCAAGAATAACTGCCACATAACATTTCTTCCTTTCAATTCATACAGATTTTTTTTAATTAAATATGTTTTGATGGCTTTTTTGAAAATAAATATTCTATCTAGAATATACTCTACTAGATAAATGTCGAATAAATAATATATTGTCGAATTAAAATATGTATTACCCAGCCTATGTAATAAAATGCCTCTTTAAGTTAGACAACTTAAAAAAATATTTACAATAAAACCTAAATTAAAAAAAAATATGGAATTAAACCTATCAAAAATTATATTTAGATATTATTTAAATTAACTCTCGCGTTCCCGCTGCAGTTACGCTTACTTAATTTGTATGTGTTTTGTATTATTTTTATGAATATATAAATGAATTGTGGTTTAGTTGTGGTTAAGAAACTGTCAGAAAAGACAATGTCTTAGCTGGATCCATTTAGATTGTATTTGTAGGGTGATGATTTTAGAGGCGTGGTTTTCAAGAAGAGATAAAACGCATATAATTTGATATTATGGCTAAGAATTTAGTTTTATTATAAAGATAAGGGTTTGCCATTATGTTTTAAAAATGATTTCGGGTAAGAGGCCCAATTTTCAACCACTTTTTGCAGCAAGTTGGGCCGTATGTCAGCAATAACGCGCCGAATATTCTCTTCCAAGGCGTTAATCGTGTCCGGCTTATCTGCGTAGACAAGCGACTTCCATTGAATCTCAATAATAATACTCTGAATCTCAGGACCAAATTGGCCCTGAGATTCAGAGTATTATTCGTCAAGACGATGTGTCAAAAATGCACAATTTACGCGGTAATATTATGCGGCTTGTGTAATAGGCACCGCAGCTGATCGACGTGTCGCATTGGCCGGGATGCGACGAACGGGGTCATTGGCCGCGTATTCTACGCATCGTTGCCCATAGACTAGATTACTCATATCTTACCTGACGCCTTTGAAAACCTGTAAAATTCCCCTTTTTTGTAGCATTCCTTTTTTATAGTAATCTGATATCAGACTCTTTTATGTTTCTGCGACAGACTTGAAGTTGCCGCTACATGAACATAATCTACCCCCCCTCATTATAAGGGGGGGGGGGGGATTTATCACGTAGAATTTTAAAGAGATTTCAACGTTGCCAGACGCAACTTTTATTTATCAAATATTAGGGTGTTTTTTTTAGAGGCGTGGTTTTCAATCTGGCACTACTTTTTTCGTAGTTGGTGTTTTTGACAGATTTCACTTGATTTATGCTCAGTTTGGTTTGCCATTTCATAATGAATAGACTTACTCCTGAACAACGTGGCGTGGCCTTCAAGATCGTGCGATTTAACACCGCTGGACTATTTTTTGTGGGGTTATGTGAAGTCGCTTGTCTACGCAGATAAGCCGGACACGATTAACGCCTTGGAAGAGAATATTCGGCGCGTTATTGCTGACATACGGCCCAACTTGCTGCAAAAAGTGGTTGAAAATTGGGCCACTTACCCGAAATCATTTTTAAAACATAATGGCAAACCCTTATCTTTATAATAAAACTAAATTCTTAGCCATAACATCAAATTATATGCGTTTTATCTCTTCTTGAAAACCACGCCTCTAAAATCATCACCCTATATTATTATTAATAACGCTCAAACTTAAAAAAACAATGAATCAGGGTCGAATTTTGACCATTGGTATAGATTAATACATTACGCAGTCCATGACAGGTTGAATGCTTACAGAATCTCCCTCCTAACGCGTAGCTGACTGGTTTTTTGTCCCGTTCGAGGTAGGAAATGTGCAGTTACGTCGATAGGAAAATATGACGTTCCAAAGAGATATGTTAATCAATTTCCACCCCCGCGCAGTCGAAGACGTCAAAGTGAAATTCGTCTCATAAAGACTACCCGCCGCGCGCGGTGATTGCGCCGCGGGTAGCGGGGGCGGGCGCCCAGGGCGGGCGCCCGGGGCGGGCGCCGAGGGCGGGCGGGACGACTTAAAAATCACATCTCCGACGATGTTTGTATCGATCGCGACTCCGCTGTTGACACGGTCACAGTGTCCAACAAATTGCCTTGCATTCTTTCGAAACGTTGGCGCAGTGGTGCGAGCGTCTGCTTCTAAATCCGGATTCGAATCCCCGATGGAAAACACTCATTCGGTTACAGCCTTGCGAGATATTGTTTGCCCGCAGGTAAAGAACGGCCTCGCATCACGAAAACAATAATAAGGCAGTCGGTACTGCGCCAAATAGCGCCTCTCCGACAAAACAAGCCATGCCAATTAGGGAGAAGTTACGTTGAAAAAAAATGGTGTTTTAGTCCTTACTATTTTCCCTTGCCTAGTCGCGTTAACGCACCCATCTAATGCAATCTTGGTTGGGAAAAACAGTCATACATTTCGATCACGCTAATGTCGACCTTAAATCCTTAGCCGTAAAAGTCTTTATTTTAATTATCTCTAAAATATGAATAAATTTAAAAGTATGCCTTTGCTAAGAACTACGCAATAATATTGTCTACAATATGAGCTATTTGTCGCATGAATCGTACGCTGCATTGTCGAACGCGACGCGAAAAATAAAACTGAACACAGTTTTTTAAATAATTATTATTTCGAAAATGAAAATCCTTCTCAAAAATCTACCCCCGGGAACTACAAGATAAGTCTTCAACGTACGTAATGCTATAAACCACTCGTCTAAATACTTAGTGGTTGAGGAGTGGAGTAAAATCTTCCAATGTTAACCCTCTGCACAACATTCGCTCCAATTTATCGGTTTAATGGGAAGTCGGTTCGGATAAATTGTGTCGTCTAAATAATATTAAAATGGGATAGGTTTATAAAAGCTACCATAGCAACATTATTAAATTACTTAGAATAATAATGACTATAAAATAAATTAAAATACGTCAACAATGTTGACGGATATTTAAAACTTAATACGATAACCGGAAACCCACTGATTTCAACACTGGAAGTTTTTATTGAAAAAATAAAAACTAAATTATATAAAATATCATTTATTATTTTTTTTTTAAGAATAATTATTAAATATTGCTGAACCTGGGTTATATACAATTAATTTGGGCCCTACTCTACTAATCTAAATGTGCTCTGGAGTCAGAGGATAGTAATGAAGTGTTAAAAATGGTACGATCTATCGAGAGCGAGTCGGGCTCGCGCAAAATTTAGACACAGCCGGCTGGCAGCCTGTTCGGCGAGGCAATGTAATTATTTTGTTGCGCGCAGTTACCAAATTTGCGCTAGCTCCGAAAGTGTTTATTTAAATGACACGGTGTAAGAGGAAAATTTTATCTATACTTATTACTCAAGGTAAATGACACATTTTCTTCGGCAATGAATAATACTTTGTTAAAAAAGTCTTCGTAAGTGAATTGCTATTTTTAATCAAAATTTAAAAGATAATTATGGCGACTATGGTTTGATATGATATAATATGGTTTTTTTTTTTAAATTTTGTAAACCTTTGTGGGTTCTACAATTCTGAACTAAATAAGTTTGGAGTATCTTTTTAGTCAGCGTAAGCTAAAAATCGTTTTTTTTTTCGACTTATTCTTTTACAGCAACTATGAGAAAACTGGTAGTTTTTTGGTTAACTATGAGTCAATACCAACCCTGATAATATCGAAATTTTTAGTTTAGAAACCGGGGTTACTATATTTTTTGGAAAATTTTGAGTTATATCTTTATAAAGAGTTTTCCATTGTGGTGGATTAGTACCTATTTTCGGCTCGTAGCCCCTAAAACGTTCTTTTGATATTTAAGTTAAGTCATAATTATTTTTATTTAAAGAAATTATATTTCCTTTAAAACTTCCTGTTTCCAAAAAGAGTTTGAAAAACGGTCCTTTTTGTTAAAAAGTATATATTAAATATTTTGTTATGTTTAGATTTAGGTGGATTTCATTAGAAAAGGGGGTGCATGTTGCTCACGACTTCCGGAATATTTCGACATATCACATCCCCTAGAATCTGTCTAGATCACTTTCTTGTGGACACGATAACTGTCGTAATTTTACACCAATCACTTTCAAATCTATACATAAATTAAAATCTCGGTCAAGTTCGTTAATGGGCAAAATCTTTTTTTCGAAAAAGTGAAATTTGGCTATAACTTTCTTACTATATAAGATATCGAATTCATTCAAACTTTATTTTATTCCTTAGATAAAGGCCTAAAACTCATTTAAGTAAACATTTTTGGTAGCACCAACCATTAGTCCTAGGGGTGGGAAAAATTGAATAAATTTAAGGGCACAAAATCTCGGTCAAGTTTTTGGAGAGGGTATGGGGGGTAATGGGAAAGTAATATTTTGCTATAACTTTCTTAGTATATAAGATATCGAATTCATTTAAATTTTATTTTATCGCTTAGATAATGGCCTAAAAGTTATCTAAGAAAACTTTTTTGGTAACACCAACCATTAGTCCTAAAAAATTGAATAAATTTAAGGGCACAAAATCTCGGTCAAGTTTTTGGAGAGGGTATGGGGGGTAATGGGAAAGTAATATTTTGCTATAACTTTCTTAGTATATAAGATATCGAATTCATTTAAATTTTATTTTATCGCTTAGATAATGGCCTAAAAGTTATCTAAGTAAACTTTTTTAGTAGCACCAACCATTGATCCTAGGGGTGGGAAAATTGAAAAAATTTAAGGGCACAGAATCTCGGCCAAATCGCATAGTGTGAAATTAGGATCGATTTCAATTCAATTCAATTTGTGCACTACATAGTTTCAACAGTGCGTTCAATCTTCTAAACTACGTGTTGAATTTTGATGCGATTTTCACTATCATTCAGAGGATTTCCTCCAGAAGGTTTATGTGTGGCGTCTGGAGCCATTCCTTTTAGCATAAAAATGTATTGTCATCGGAACTGAACTGAAATGTCAAACTTCAACTCCGTAGGATAGGAGGAAGTGGTTTAATTCACCTTGCAAGATTCTAAACCGACTTACCATTATGTTATCGCATTTACTTATAATTCAATCGACAGTCTCGTGGCTGAAC
The DNA here is from genome assembly GCA_020383195.1 of Neomicropteryx cornuta. Lineage (NCBI taxonomy): Eukaryota > Metazoa > Arthropoda > Insecta > Lepidoptera > Micropterigidae > Neomicropteryx > Neomicropteryx cornuta. The sequence goes on from JAHKQU010000031.1 coordinate 464,985, forward strand.
TACCCCCTTCAAAAACGACGGGTATATTTTTTTTTAGCCTCGGACTGATTTTCAATCCAATATAAAACGCGCGCGGCCGGGGGCTGTGTGCGCTCGCAAAACGTGTCGGATTATTGAGATTTTTATTAAGTTTACTCTGTCCGAAAAGTATTAATGCTTTCCTGGGGGGCGCAACCGCGAGTTTCACGGAGGAAGGATCGTGTTTTGTCGAGGGGGCTCTTCCCGAGTGTCCTGGACGGCTCGCTATAACGGAAATGCTCTGCGCCGTTGCTTGGTTAGTAACGAAAAACAGGCCTGACGTATTTTTAAAAAAAACTAGTTGAATTTGCATCTATATAAAATCAGATATGCATCTGTAATTTTATTTTCTCGAGTTTTATATTCATTCAATGAGATATTTGCATCTAAAGCTTAGATTACAGAACTTTTCAGCATCTTAACTATTAGGCAAAGTAGAAATGCAACTTTTTATTTTTACGGAAGCCCAGATAAAGATAAAGTGTTCGCCGGAAGGCGGAGGTAAATTTCACCGAATAAAAATAGGCGATAGGCGAACTACAATTGTGCGAATTTGTATTAAGCATTGCGCACATCAACTCGCTGTATCATTTTGCGCAGCGAAAGTGCGTATACAAAATCATTTTTTTTTAGACTGTGCCGTAAGGGTTGCTTATATCGAAAATCGTTTCATACAAATGTTTTAGGGAAATTATAGGGCTATAAATTACATTTTAAATTGATTAAATCCCGTATCTATTAAGGAAGGTATGGTTTTTTTAATTTTTAAAAATATTTTTTTCCCACCCCTAGGACTAACGGCCGGTGCTACCAAAAAAGAGTACCTAGATAAGTTTTAGTCCCTTATCTAAGGAATAAAATAAAATTTGAATTAATTCGATATCTTATATACTAAGAAAGTTATAGCGAAATTTCACTTTTTCGAAAAAAAGATTTTGCCCATTAACGAACTTGACCGAGATTTTGTGCCCTAAATTCTATGTATAGATTTGAAAGTGATATGAATAGATTCTAGGGGATGTGAAACGCGAAGATATGTCGAGATTTTCCGGAAGTCATTGCAATGTCCTCAAATATGGCGTCCTCAAGTGTGCCTTAAGTACATTCCTAAGTAAATCCACGAGTCAAAAGGGGAATTAGCCAGATGCGAAGAGATCAGCCTCGGCCGCTCGGGGAAAGATCTATTGATCTGCGAAACGCTTACCGCCAAAATGTCGGCAGATAGACATCCGGCGCGGGATTGCGCACTTCCGGCGGGGGGCGGGGGGGGGGGGGAGGGCGGGGGGAACTCCGTTTCCGGGACTCACCTCGGCGCGCAGTCGGCGCTGACATGGATTCGAGCGAGCGAATATAACGGGGTAGGAAAATGTGAAATTCGCATTTTTAATGGGTCTATAACAACCCTACCCGCCCCGGAATCAATAAATGTCGTGTTAATTTTATTTATTTATTTAACTTCGTTTACAAGCACTCTTATAATATAAAGCGCTAAAATAGTGTTAACATAATACATTGTTTATAAGTATATTATTGTAATTTGTAATCAGGTGCAATGGATTACTTGCATCACCTTAATAGCACATTGTGCTGTTCCAAGGAGATCATTTATGGATCCAGTTTAGCATTTTGACGCAAGACTTTGTAATAAACCTATAAATATATAACCGTATTGCATAATCGCACAGATAGATAGGTGGAGTGAAAAGCTTACAAAATTCATAAAATACAGGCCTGTATTTAAACCAGCGTGCATTATCTCAAGCGATGCAACTATCTGTGCGTTCAATATTAATTTTCTTTGAACATTCCGGCTATATAATTTATTTGAAAAAAAAATTAATCCTTAAAATATTAAAAAGCATTCGGTTTTTCCAAGTGTCAATACTGTCAGACTTTTATATAAGGTAACCTAACGGCGTTTACCTATTTTTACGTAAAAATCATCTAAATACGGTATTTAAGAGTGAGTATTACCCTCGCGACCAAAATCGGGCAACTTCGACGGTTATTTTGTGTTATATTTTAAATAAATATATCACATTATATAAAATATATACTATAAAACAACGAATCAAGGAGTTTTTTTATTGTATATTATATTAAATCCTACAGCGTGTGTCGAAGTAGCGCCATTTCTCAAAATCAACACTTTTCCGAGCTCTATTTTGGCTAAAATTCCAGTGCTACTCTTACAGATAAATAACAAAATCATAGCTTTATTCACTATTAACAATCTCACGTCTATACTACATATATACACATGTTTTATATACTTATGGGCTTAATTAAATTCAGTTTTTTATTAAAATGAATTAAGTACAATAAATATTTTCACATATTTCAAAATTACATTATGAAACATTCCATCGATGTGACAAATGTCATAACCTCACAAAGTGGAATGAAAAGCCGTTTCATACAAAATGTATGAGAATTTTCTAACGTTTGATTAAGGGATTAAGATCTAAAACTTATCTCAAGAAACTTTTTTGATAGCACCACCTCCACCTCTAGAGGTGGGAAATCTGATTTTCCAAAATTCAAAAAACCATACCTCCCTTATTTGGCGACGGATGAAATCAGTTCAAAATGTAAATTGTAGTCCTATAATTTCCCTATAAATTTTGTTCGAAACAATTTTTGATATGAGCAACCCTTACAGCACAGTACGAAGAGGGAATCAGTATACACACTCTCGCGCAATGTTTGATACAAGTTCGTACGATTGGAGTTCGCCTATCCCCTACTTCGATCCGGTGAAATCTACCTCGCCTTTCGGCGTGCCGAAAGGGATATTTTTTATTTTTGCTTTGTTACTTAACTCAAACGACAGTGTTGGGAAAAGCGCCGTTGAATATTCTCAACGGCGAAAAATGACGATTGATCGAACCTGATTTAGAAGCAGGCGCTTATACCACTGCTCCACCAAGCCGTTGATACAAATTGTTTTACAACAAATTATAATAACGACACTGTTCATGGAAATCAAAGAAAAAATCGTATAACTACAACACTATTTTAATATACAGGTATAAAAAATATACTGTAGGTATTTTATGCAGGGTAAATTAAAAAAAACTGAATAAGTATTAAAAAAAACTAATATTTGATACAAACCACATATAGGTATTATAAGATAGTTAATTAACTGTTTATATTATAATAAGTGCGTAAATGAACATATTATTTCATAATAGTTGCATGTTTTTAATTTTGTTTTTTTTTATATTTATAATAATATTACACTTGTTTAAATATCGCCAGGAGTTTATTTGTTTATTTATGGTTTTTAGAGATGGCGACACAAAGTTTAACGTGATAAACGTCAAACGTCGGCCATGTTTGTTTACTGTGTAGTACCAACGCAAAAATTTGCGTTGTTTTTGCAGTAAAGCGTTGAATTTCGCAACAATAAAATAAAATTATGGGTTGTATAAAATAAAATAACTCTGTTATGTAATGGCTAACAGTAATAAATAACGGAACAAAGGTTTCTGCTTACAAAAAGCTGCCATCATGGATAACCAAGTTAGTATAAAACTGGAGAATATTGAAGATAATGCCTCAGGACAATCGTCGAGTAATGCAGAAGAATCTCCTGCTGAAGAGTCCACCGCCCATCCGTATAATGTCAAAAGTATAATGAATTCTAATAAATTAAACAGGTTTGATGAACACTTAATTGATGATACTAAAGTGATAGCAGGGACTAACGAAGCCACTTATGAGGTTGAAATAGAAAATACTCAATTCATTAAATTCGAACCTCAAATACAAGAAGATGCAATCCCAGGAGGTCACAATGAGGTTGACAGTCAATTATTTCCACAATACAAATATGCTTCAATCCCGACAAATAGCATTGATGATGATCTTGCAAAAAGTAAGGATTTGATGAAATATGAAGTGTTTCAATCTCACCAGTGTAATGAATCCGACAACTCATTTTACCAAAGTAATAAAAAGTTCACTTGTAGCGAGTGTAATAAATCTTTTTCAGAAAAAACTGATATGAAAACTCACATTGACAACGCTCACAGAAATATTAACAGTTTTGCGTGTAGCGAGTGTAATCAATCTTTTTCACACTGGGCTCACGTGAAAAGTCACATTAGCGTTGTTCACAGAAATATTAATAATATTACGTTCATCGAGTGTAAGAAAACTTTTACAAATAAAGCTCAATTTGAGGTTGTTGATAGAAATATCAAAAATTTTATATGCAGCGTGTGCAAAAAATCGTTTACAACAAATTATAATATGATGATACACATTGATACTGTTCATGGAAATCAAAGGTTTACATGCAGCGAGTGTAATAAGTCTTACACTCAAAAAAATTCCTTGAGGACGCACATAGACACTGTCCACAGAAATATTAAAAAGTTTAAGTGTAGCGAGTGTAATAAATCTTTTTCACAAAGAGTTCACATGAAAACTCATATTCACCGTGTTCACAAAAGTATTAAAAAGTGTTCGTGTAAGAAAGTGTAATAAATCTTTTCCAAAAAAGACTCACGTTAAGGTTGTTTACAGAAATACTAATTATTTCACGTGTAGAGAGCGTAATGAATATTTTTCAGAAAAGCCTAGCAAGTTAACTCACATTGACGTTGTTAACAGATATAGGTATCAAAAAATTTGCATGTAGCGTGTGGAAAATATCTTTTATAACATATAAAAGGTTGAAAAAAAGGTTAACATGCAGCGAATATAAGAAGTCTTACACTCAAAAAAATCTTTGGGGATATATTACATTGACGCTGGTTCCAAAAATATAAAAAAGTTAAAATATAGCGAGTGTAGTTTTTTTTTTCACTAATATTTCACACGAAAACTCACATTGACCGAAAAAATATTAAAAAAATATTAAAAAGTGCTCGTGCGAAATGCTTCTTTGAGGATACATTTTGACAATGTTCACAGAAATATCAAAAAGTTCGTGTGTAGCGAGTGAAATAAATGTTTTTCACAAACATTTAACATGATAGCTCACATCGACGTTCACAAAAAAAAAAATGTTTTTCACTAAAAGCTAACATAATCTTTCACATTCACTTTTTTCACTAAAAGATTAAAGATTTTATTTGTAACAAGTATAATAAATAAATCTTAAAACTTTGACAATTTTGGCTCAATTAGCATCCTTTCTTCAATTAAATATTAATAATTAACGTGAATTGATAATTACATCGTTTTATTTACACTTTACCCATATTCTTGTATTAAAAAAAAAAATAAATGCGGTAGAAAATATTCTTGCGTTTGTTAGGCTATCTGCGCACTTGTGTTAAACGCACTTATCTGAAATATAACTCCGGTAAGGATACAAAAAAAAAATTCTAAAATAATGTCTATGTAAATTCTAAATAAAGGGTCAGACATATTGTATCGTCTGCCGGCTCTCTGGAGATACAAAAGGTCAACGCATGTTCGAGGACTCAGGGAATTCCCCGAGTTTATAATAAAAGAAATTATATAGGTACTTTACACGTTCGATTTCAATTCTAAAATAGTAATGAAATAATTTAAAAACATAACTTTGTATTTTTCCTGATTATTTCTGGTAATTTTTTGTTTTTTATTGTTATTGTTTTTGGTTTTTTATGTTGTTTTTTTCTTTTAGTATTATATTTTTTACTCGTATGCTACGAATTAAATGTGTACACAGGGAAACATGGTGCGTGACGAAAATACTAAACGCAACACAAACTATGTTTAAAACAAATAAATCGTAAGACATACAATTTGTTGTTTTATTTGTTACGCGATTCGGGGAAAAATGTGATGCCATGTTGAACACAACTACGATAATAGCAATACTTTTTTATAGTAATTTTGAACAGCTGAAACATCTCAGCATACTAGGCGCGATCATTATAATTGTAAATGATTGTATCATGAGTATTTTTATTAGTATAAGTAAATATTACAAAAAAATATGTACGCGGTGAAACCCACATTATTAATAAATAAATTACTATCGCAACGAAGACAAATACGCACGGCAACACTGCAATTTCTGTAGTGGTGGTAACATAACGGTACTTAACAGCTGATGACAGCGAGTGTCAACAGAAGTAAAAGTACTAAATTCACGTTGTATTGTTTTGTTGTGTTGTTTTGTTGTAATCTAAACCATAAAACGCGCATGGCCATGGATCATGGAGTCAGGGTTAAAGAAGAAACAATCGAGGAGAATGTCTTTGAACATCATTCAGACAAATCGGGCGCCGAGCGAGCGAACATACATCGCTATGATGAACGTCTTAAGAATTCTAATAAAATAAACAGAATCTATGAACACTCAATTGATGATGCTAAGATGATACCCACCGAGAATATACCCATTTCCGAGGTTGTAATAAAAGACGAAGTTAAACTGGAATTGGTGAAATCTGAATCTCAAACGAATGATGATCCTATAAAGATATCTAGCGAAGCTAAATCAGAAGGTGAACTAAAACCACAACACGGTGACAAAGACTCGCCAAATATTAAAAAATTTAGATGTACCGATTGTAATAAATCCTTTTCGCGGAGGGCTTATATGAAAAGTCATATTGACGTTGTTCACAGAAATATTAAAAAGTTCACGTGTAGCGAATGCACCAAATCGTTTACCGAAAAACACAACATGGTGAAACATATTGAGTGTGTTCACAGAAAAAATAAAAACTACACGTGCATCGAATGCAACAAATCTTTTACCCAAAAACATAATATGACGAAACATATCGATTGCGTTCACCGAAATAATAAAAACTATACGTGTAGCGAATGTAACAAATCTTATACAGAAAAACATAACATGTTGAAACATATTGATTATGTTCACAGAAATATTAAAAAATTTACGTGTAGCGAGTGTGATAAGTCGTTTTCACAAAGGGCTTACATTATAACTCATATTGACGTTGTTCACAGAAATATTAAAAAGTTTTCATGTAGCGAGTGCAATAAATCTTTCTCACATAGTGTTCACATGAAAACTCACATTGACGTTGTTCACAAAAATATTAAAAATTTTACATGTAGCGAGTGTAATAAATCTTTTTCACAAAGGGCTAACATGATCTTTCACATCAACTTTGTTCACAGAAAGATTAAAGAGTTTACGTGTAGCGAGTGTAATAAATCTTTCACAAAAAGGGCTAGCATGATAACTCATATCAACGTTGTTCACAGAAATATTAAACCGTTTATGTGTAGCGAGTGTAATAAATCTTTTTCACGAAGGGTTTATATGAAAAATCATTTCGACGTTGTTCACAGAAATATTAAAAAGTTCACGTGTAGTGAATGTAAAAAATCTTTTACAGAAAAACATAATATGATGAAACATATTGATTGCGTTCACAGAAAAAATAAAAACTATGCGTGCCGCAAATGTGACAAATCTTTTGCTGAAAAACATAACATGTTGAAACATTTTGATTATGTTCACAAAAATATTAAATAGTCCTTACACGTGTAGCGAGTGCGATAAATCCTTTTCGCAATGGTCTGACATGAAAACTCACAAACATGTTGTTCACAACATTAATAAATAGTTTAAATGTAGCGAGTGTAATAAGACTTTTTCACAAAGAACTCACATGACCACGCACAATTTTTAACATTTTACTTGCAGCCAGTTTTACACTAAGGGTGATATTTTCATTAAGTTAGCATTATCTGAAATATATATATTTTTAAACTTTCAAAATATTTTTAAACCTAATACTAATGACGCAATATGAGTTTTTTACATAAATACTAAATTGTTTTGGATCCTTTCATTAAAACCTATTTATATATTGAATAAATAATTGTAATTTAAGCACCTCGTGTAATTTTTTATCACAATAAGAATTCTTATTATATAATTACGAATTTATTTGCCTCGTTGCGAAAGTTATTATATATAGAAATATATGTTAGCCTCCAAATAATTTAAAAGCCTGTTTAGAATTTATAAGCTAGATTCAGCAAATTTAACTTGCTCTCTAGATTTTACTTTTCATAATGTTATTTTGAAAGAAACCACGTTAAATTCTTAATAAAAATATATTTTCGTAAAATATATAAGAACTTACCAAGATTTCGTAGATTTTGCTAAAGTGCAAGACATTTGTTTGACGGGAAAAAAACCCATTTGTTCAAACTACATACTAAGTACCTAACTAATTTAGTATTAATTCTCGTGATATAGAAAACATGGCGTTAACAAAAAGTTTTCCAAGAAATTTGAGATAGTAAGTAAGTACAAAGGTTTAATAATAGTATAGGTAGGGCGAGTATTTTTTTATGCTGGTTTTTTGAGGTTTCTGCAATACTTGCATACTTTTCATAATAAATTAACAATTAAAACCTCGTGTTTAAGCGAAAAGTTTTCCATTTTAGGTATATTTCATGGTACCGTGTCATGATGAATATCGACATATCATCGCGTTTCACATCCCCTAGAATCTATCTGTCTATATCACTTTCTTGTGGACAGGATAATTGCCGTAATTCTTCACCAATCACTTTCAATTACGGCAAAATCAGACCAGGGGAGCTGGGTTGGGGGAGGTAATTCGAAAAAGTGAAATTTTACTATAACTTTCTTAGTATATAACATATCGAACTTAATTAAATTTTATTTTATTCCTTAGATAAGGGCCTAAAACTTATCTCATTAAACTTTATCGGTAGCACCAACCATTAGTCCTAGGGGTGGCAAAAGTGGTTTTTCAAAATTCAAAAAACCTTCTTACTAGGCGCCGGACTTTTGTTCGAATCAATTTCTGATATGAGCAACCCTTACACAGTATAAAGAGGGATTCAGTATACGCACTCTCGCGTGAGGTTTGATACAAGTTCGTACAATTGGAGTTCCCCATTCCCTCCTTCCTGCGTGCCGATTTTTATTTAGTACACAAACATATTTTCAAAACTCTACTTAACTAGGTAGCGTCCGTACTAAGGAAGGCTATATTTGTTGCAGATTAATAAATGTTTCAGGTCGAAGAATGAATAATTATATATTTTTTTTATTTAAAACACAATATTAAACATAATTTAAACTTATGGTAATATAATATAATATAGCAATTAAACATATACATAAATAGATATTAATGTTATAGATTAGGTATGACATATGTTATAAACGCATAAATCTAATAAGCTATAATTAAATATGAAAAAAGTACCTAATTTGAAAATCGGAGTATTGCTGATATTTGCATACAACGATAATTAAATACGGCAAATCCTTTAAAAAAGTCCTATTACAAGTAATTTAGTATACTTAATATAAATACATATAGTATAGTAAATATATTTAGTACATAGTGTGCCTTTATATATTTAAGTATATCTTATATAATATCATTTAAAATTTTACAGATTTTATGTGTCATTTTTTTTTCTAAGTAATTTAAAAAAAAAAGTTATACTATAATCACTTAATTTTTTTTGAAAACCTAAACAGTAACCTGTGTATCGTGCAACATTAAAAACTCGAAAAGGACGGAAACTGCCTTCTTTAGTACAGACGATAGTCTAGTTAAGAGCGCACAAAACAGAGTTAGGGTCGATCGCTTGTACCAATTTACTGTTTTATTATTGCCGATTGCTATACCATTTGTCAAAATGATCGTGAATCTAAATAAATAAATAATATATAGTATTATTCATTTTTACTCTTACTTAGGTTACCCAAATCCCTCTTAAGTCTTCGGAAGTGGTCTTGGGACACCCGCATAGATCGCTAAGTAAATGAATAGAATATTAATTATTCTATTCATTTATTATTTTGAATTTGTTTTCCTCGTAATTGGGAAAGATTTTGTTCAATATTTTTTACCCATAAATGTTTGAATGTCATCACGAAACAAATATATATTGTAAAGGCACACTAAGAACAAATATATATCCAAGCATTCATAAATTTTAATAAAATACAATTAAATATATTAAAATATTAAAAATATTAGAACAAACTAAACTGCCTTCTCTATGACAGACATTAAAAGAAGGCAGCGAATAGAGTTTGCAGTGGTATCAAACGTTCACTGATACAGCAATTTTTAATATCTGTATCTTACACCTTTCCTTATTTCAATAAAAATATATAAATAAAATACCTAAATTATTATTATAACAAGAAAGTTCAATATACGAGGCACTGCGCCATGATAAAGAAATTGGTGTCTTCTCGACCTTCTTGGAAGAGTTTATACCACTTATAAACATTTTTTATACTTAAAGTAGACTCACCGTATGCCACTGTCAACATTTCAAGAGTTCTAGAGCACTTGACTTCATTTTTTACACAAAATTTAATGCAAACTCTGATCCATGAAAACCTTCTAACCTTCATGCCCCTCACAAACAAACAAAAAATGCTATACTCCTGAAACTTTTCACAGATGTTAAAAACAAGTCTAACAACATAACAAAAAAAAAATCGAAGATCGAACGGACGTAGCCCGCGAAATTTGAAAAGTCACCTTACTTTTTGAACACACCTCGTATGCATTACACACATATTTGCAGATTAAATTGCTCAGTACGTCCAGTAAATCGAGAGTTCAGTTACACACTTCTTTTAACGCATTTCCAAGCAATTATATAGGGTGATGATTTTAGAGGCGTGGTTTTCAAGAAGAGATAAAACGCATACAATTTGATGTTATGGCTAAGAATTTAGTTTTATTATAAAGATAAGGGTTTACCATTATGTTTTAAAAATGATTTCGGGTAAGAGGCCCAATTTTCAACCACTTTTTGCAGCAAGTTGGGCCGTATGTCAGCAATAACGCGCCGAATATTCTCTTCCAAGGCGTTAATCGTGTCCGGCTTATCTGCGTAGACAAGCGACTTCACATAACCCCACAAAAAATAGTCCAGCGGTGTTAAATCGCACGATCTTGGAGGCCACGCCACGTTGTTCAGGAGTAAGTCAATTCATTATGAAATCGCAAACCAAACTGAGCATAAATCAAGTGACAGCTGTCAAAAACACCAACTACGAAAAAAGTAGTGCCAGATTGAAAACCATGCCTCTAAAAAAAACAGCCCTATATTAAGTTATACCTACGATTTTATATATTTTTTATCTAATAAATTAGACAAATTCTCAGGAATCTATAATGTGGGGCACAAATTGGAAAACACGAAATTAAAATACAAAAAAATAAAACCAATTTAATCAGAGCCATCTAATATCCTGCCCGAGAACCTTTTCAACGGTTGCCTTTCGTTTGTTGATTTTCTTTTTGTCCTGGCCACAAAGGCGCAATGCCATCGCCTTTTGTGACGCCGACAAAAAAAAAAAAAGAAAACCTTCGACTGCGTACTGACATTTGGCGCCTTCGACGCCAAGTTGTGTGATTAGCTAATGGACGCTTTTCCATTCAATCGGGTGTTTTAATTTATAGTCACGCGTATTTATAAACCGTTTCCGCGCAACGCAATGCTTATTACAAAAGCGACGAACTTCGCGTTTATCGCCGACATCTTGTTGCATCAGAGATTTTATAAAGATGCTATAATTCTAAAATACCTACTCGTTCTTCCGGCCGAGAACCTATCCTGCCACTATCAGTAGCATCTGCTCTAAGCCATCTAATCCGGATTAGGCACAGGGACAGGTGGGACAGGCCAGGGCCGCACCCTCGTCCTACAAAGTACTGTCTCAGCCTGCCAAGGGCAAACCTTCGTTACAGGCCACTGCAGACTAAATAGACACCTTACTGCCTTGGGCATCACTGATCTGCAGAGGAAGAGACTGCGAAACACGTAATCCGTCACCGCCCAGCCCTCACCCCAAAAAGAAACACAATCTGGGACCCAGGCTATCGGAGACGTTTTCACCAAACCCCGCTTAGGGCTAAGAGTCCCTTAAATTGACCTATGCTTAAGAGTTCCTCAGTTAGGGAAGACCTGAGGTGGGATTGGTGAAAACGGCCGTTCACTATTCCATTTAGATTATGTTCATTATTGTTTAGGTGTTAAACTTTTTGTTTTTTAAAAAAAAAACGGTTATTTTCAAAAAAAAAAAAATATAGTTTCGTAGATGCGAATTTCTTATAAAACAATATATCAGAGGATACGCTTCACTAGTACTTAAATAACATCAACACATACATGATTTTAGAATTTGATCAATTTATATTGAAAATATTTAAAAAAATCATCGTTAAATAATAATTTAAAAAAATATAGGGTGTTTTTTTAGAGGCGTGGTTTTCAATCTGGCACTACCTTTTTCGTAGTTGGTGTTTTTGACATCTGTCACTTGATTTATGCTCAGTTTGGTTTGGCATTTCATAATGAATAGACTTACTCCTGAACAACGTGGCGTGGCCTCCAAGATCGTGCGATTTAACACCGCTGGACTATTTTTTGTGGGGTTATGTGAAGTGGCTTGTCTACGCAGATAAGCCGGACACGATTAACGCCTTGGAAGAGAATATTCGGCGCGTTATTGCTGACATACTTGCTGCAAAAAGTGGTTGAAAATTGGGCCTCTTACCCGAAATCATTTTTAAAACATATAGGCAAACCCTTATCTTTATAATAAAACTAAATTCTTAGCCATAACATCAAATTATATGCGTTTTATCTCTTCTTGAAAACCACGCCTCTAAAAAAAACATCCTATATAAGACACACTTTTAACAAAATTTAAGAGAGCCATCGTATGCGTGTGGCAACACCACGCGCGTTAGAAGTAAAACTTGAATATTAATCTATATTACAATGTTTCCGCGCGACAATTTATACACAAAAAAAAAACTTGTGAAATTGGAAAAAAGGAAAAATTGCGCACTCGATAAGAATTTGAATCTTGGAGAGCATCCATCGAAGAGACGGCCCCATTGTATCTGTTGGAATGTTCCTCGTAGGGTCTTCAAGAAACGTTTCGATGACAATGTCCGTCCCTTCCCCGCCGAGTGACGCGAGTGAGGTAGGTGTCACCCTTCTTCGATATAAACAAATATAGGTCGGTCCGACGGCGCGCCGTAGTAATGTGATAAGGACCCGCGGCCCCACGCTGGGCGCCAAATCGCCGTTGAGTAATTAGCCAAGCGTAGAGATGTGCGTTCGAGATTGTACTCGATTAAGAAAAAAATCTTTTGCGATTATCGACTTTTATTATTTTAGGAAAAAACATCTAATAAAACAAAAAAAAATGGGTCTGCGTCGTACCAGACGGTGGAAGTTATATTTCTTTGGCCATTCGCACACATACACAGAAAACAGGATATATAAATGAAATATGAGACATTTTTCTCTGTTATTCAATATATTATTAGAAGTCACTTCATTATTTTACTGTAACGGCCCAAATTATACGATGAGGTGAAGGTTAATTGGTTTATTTATCTTTAAGCCATTACAATATAATTTCGTTACTTAATATAAGTATCTCATGCGTATTTATTTCATATATATGATATGTATATATTTATATATATATACCCATACGTTTTCTAATTATCAAAATAGAATAAAAATAATTAAAAAGCATATATACACAGTATAGCAAACGTGTAAAATTGGAGCAGGTATCACCCCAGAACAGACCTTGTCTAGTGGGGTGATAAAATCCACACCACCTATCTATTTTGCTTTGTATGAGATAGTTTAAGATTACTTGTAACTAGTTTTATTATTTAAATTGTTTTATGCTATTTCATATGTATTGTTTTTGGATAAAAAAAAAAAAAAAATAAATCTGACTCCATACTACGCGCGAACGGCGCGCGTGACGACCACTCGACGAGCGGGCGTTCGTATAATTTGTGAAAAAAAAAAACCCAGCCTGGGAGACGAGTGCGTTAACCACTGGCCCACCGAGACTCTTGGGGTATCTTCGGTAGAGTCGGTATAAAAAGGCACTCTACGGTCATTACTCCTAACGCGTGACGCGGTTTCTCGGCCAACATCCCATCCCAATGACTACAGCGGGCGCAAAGAAGTATAACTTCAAAAACTTCGTGAATATTATTTATTATTTATTTATTTATTGGTTTTTGTTTTTACATATTTCTTAGATAATGAATAACATAACCATACCTAACTGGACATTGTCCGTACTAAGGTTGGCTAATTTTAATAGTTATTTAATAGATTGGTTACATGCAATTGCGCTGAGCTTTTTTTGTAAGTACAAAATAAAACTACTAAAATTACGAATACAGAAAAAATATACATATATATTTATTAATATATATAATAAACTAATATACATACTATATAATAAGTTGAGAAATAGAAAAGATCAATATTATATTACACAGGAATATAATTGACCAGAATCTCAGTGTCCTTTCTACCAAGATCTATTAACCAGTTAGTCAGTGTCTTTTTATTAATTAATTTGCTAATTAAGATTTATTTTCAGGATATATTTTAGTTTATTATATAGCCTAGGGGCCAGAAAAGATAAATACCCTTGGGCGAATTTGGTTTTAGTTTTAGGAACCACTTTCTGCACTGAAGTAACCCCACGCGTCACTATGGTTTGGTGGTTAATATCGGATTGCATTTCTTTATGTTTATAATAATGAGAAATAATTGTTTTAAAATAAATTTGTCGAATATCAAGTACTTTAAAATCCCGAAATAGCTATTCGCTACATACAAATATGCATGAATACAAATACTTATAGATCTATGGATACTCGTTGTCTTTTAGGAACCATCTCCAGCTAACCCAGCACGATTTAATCGTACGTTGCTTGGGCTAGATGCCGGTTCCGCATACTAAAAGTGTGACATTTTTAAGTTGGCAATTGCCATGGCCTGTGATACGATAAAAATGAATTAAAATGTGTGCTTGCACGGTGAAAACTGCGCGAATGCTGGTGCTGTGTTGTTGAATTTCAAAGCTTTTATACCACGTGTCTAAAATGTAACGAATATGACGTTATACTGACTGAGAAGTGAATGTTTTAATGAATATTTACAAGATTAAGTTACGTCCAACCTAGGATATATGAAAATGAATCGTCATGGCTAAAAAATTATTTATTTATTTATTTAAATATAAAGAAAAGTGTAAAATATATGCACATCGTTTAGATATAGTAAAGTTGTATAATGTATTGCTTAAATACCGTATTTAGATGATTCCTTACTTTATAATAGGCGATCGCCGTTAGTTTATATTATTACTTATAGAAAAATCTGACATTATATATTAAACGTATTATGTTATGTAAAACAACATTTGAATTTGATGTCGGTTTTAAATATTTATATTGGAATATTTGTTGAATTATCTTAACTCTTTGAATGGGGTAAAATTGCGTCTTTTAATGAGCTTTATCCACTTTGTTATTTTAACTATTGTGAACGACGTCATGGTGACTCACTTACACGCGTTATTATAGAAGGTGAGTGAGAGGGACATTTATAGTGGACTCGTAAAAGACGTTGATAAATAAACATAACCCAAAATAGCGTACTCCATTGAATGATAATTAAATATAATTCCTGTCCAAGCGTGCTTTCAAAAGCAAAACATAAAAAATAAAAGATACGATTAAAAAAAAAATTAAAAACGAAGGTAAAAAGGCTCTCTTCTTTATCTACTATATAGCTAGAAAGGGATAAGGTTAGTTAAATACTTAGTGTATAAAACTGTACGAAAAACACTTTTGTGTTATTATTTAGAATGTTTTTTCCACCCACAGAAAAAGCACCATCTTTGTGGGGTGCTAAAAAATATATAGGTGCTTTATTAAAAAATAATTAAGTATATGTATATATATAAACGTATAAATATCTATCATGACTACGCAGATTTGAGGCCACCATTACACCCCCTTCGAGTATCGATAATTTTGGGACATCGTGAACTGTAGAATGGAAGGAAATATTACATTAAAAATTACATTTTTTGCCAAAGCTTAATTTAAATAATGTAAAAATCGATTATCGCGTTCGATTAATCGACCTCACTACTCGCCCCCCCCCCCCCACAGCGCCCCCCCCCCCCCCCGCACTCGCAGGGCTGACCTGAAAGTATTGTTTCCATTGTACAAACATGGAAATCGGATGAACTTATTGTGCGTATGACTACCAGGGCTGACTGCGCGATAGTCCAGGAGCTACCTAACAATGCCAATTTTTTCGTAATTATTTTAATATAATTTCTCAATTCGGTCGAATAATTTGCACGAGCGCGAGGGAGGGTAAAGTAGAGAATTCCCTCAAAAGCAAAAATATGTAATGCGAAAATAACCTCAAAATTTTTGACCGGGAATTTTTACTAAAATTTATATAAAATAAAATCAAAAGCATAATAAATTTATATATTCTAAAATTACATGTCATATTAGTCGATAATAGAGAATATTTTTATATCGTTATTTAATAAACTTAGATTTATTTTGAAAATATTTATATTTATGTTTTATCACAATTAATATTAGTTTTGTTGACTAATATTTTAATTCGTACAATATTTGTAAGTAACCTGTAACAATAGTAATAACAGTAGCCTAGTTAGGTATGGCTAATTGTATAAAACTTAATTGGGATTACTTTATGATGAATAAAAAGTTAATTAACTCACACCAATGATTTTAGTAACAAAGGTCGTTTTTAAACTGTGTAATTTAGATCGCGTATTTTTTTTCGTATTAATTACAGGATTTTATAAAAAAATCAGGCCAAAATGCATTTTTTAGACGACCCAGAGTGTAAAGGTGTTTTAAGATGCATTTAGATGCAATTTTTATTTTTAATTATTTAAAATAACAATCATTACTGGTCTGTCCAGGAAATACAACGTAGTAACAAGAAAATTACAGACTTGCCAAACGTTGTATGCCTGTAATGATCTTGGCCTATCTTAGATCAGGTTTTTAGCCTAGCAATGTTACTTTAAAAATAACTACAATTATTTTTTTCAGCTTGTATTGACGTTTTTTTAGTCATTACTATTATAAATAAATAAAGTAATGACGTCACATCGTCAAGGCAACAAGCCGCGGCGGGTCTTACCCTAAAAGGATCTCCGCGAGCCTGTTCTTATCTAGCCAAAAAGGAAAGTCAGGAGGTAAAGTTTTACACTAAAAATTGACCTAACGTTGTCGTGAGAAAGACAGAAATAAATTGCCGTATAGAGGAAAAAAATGAACAGTTTCTTGCTTTATTTACAACCCCTTAAGGATACAGCTGACCGTGTAAATTAAATTAAAAAAAAAAATAGTGTTGTAGCTCCTGAACTGCTCAGCCCGCCCGCCTACATTAGGGGCGCATTACATTTATTAGGCGCCTATAATATTATTTCTCACGGATCGTTAATCAAAATCTTGTACCGCGTATGGGATCATTACTTGCATAAAACGAAGATAGGGGATTTTCTGAGGGTGAAAACATAGCCGTTATGCCAATTGTTATGGAAAGCCTTCAGCCCGCGCGGGAATCCCCGCATTTCAAGCGAATACCAGTCGCCCAATATGTTCGCAGTCTAATCCCGTCGAAATAATAATTGGTTTGGTGGCGCCGTCGAATAGTCGCATCCTTGCATCACAACGGCAGTCGGAACTGCCTCTATTGACATTAAAATCTGTACCTCGGACAATACAAGAATCTTCACATGCGTAAAGTATGACAAAGGTGATTAAAAACGGTATTTTGAGTACGAACAATTATGTATCTATATATTTAATTAATTATTATATGCATGTTGTCGGGGAGGCGTAAATGGGCACAGTTCCGACTGCTTTATTGTTGTTTTCACGATGCGAGGCCGTTACAATACAAAATATCTTCGCCTGTTCTAAGGAAGACATTTTGTTTAATGCGCTGTTGTAAATAACCTTTCTTGTGGTATAAAGCGTCGATCGGCTATAGTAACTACATATCACGAGAACCGTTTAATATTTAATGTAAATTTTACATTTTTTTTCTCGATAACCATGACGAATTTTGATATACTGTCTTCACAAATAATACTTAAAATCGCAGGACCTAGTAGCTGAATGCAATACGTTCGATTTTAAAAATTTTAGAGCTAATAAATGCCGGAATTCATGTGCGATTCGCGCCATGTTACGCGGAGTCAACGGTGCCACTATTTTTTTTTTTATTATTATTTTATTTGTATAAGAAATGCTTACAGTTATACATAATGACAGTTACATAGAAATAGATAAATAACAACTTAAGCCGACTACAGGCATCTCAAATTTAATATATACTTTTAACAGAACGAATTAAGATCTAATTTATAGCGATAACATTGTATGAGTGTAATAATCTGTGAATATAATAAGGTGTGGAATGTAAGAGTGTGTTAATGTGTGTGTGTGGTGACGAGTATACGATTACTAATATTATGTATGTATATAATATTATGTATAGTCGCCTTTATGCAAATGAAAAATGTCCATTTCGCTGAAATTGCGGCTATATGCTGTACCAATGCGGTTTATAACTGAATTCATTGCGTAATTCGTATTGCAAGTTAGACGTGACGGAACCCTCGGGCGCAAATTGCTTAGCATTTTTTTTTTACAATTCTCATTACATTCTTCGCTGATTTTACCGTGTAAAGTGTCAATATCGGCTCTTAGGCGATTTTTCTTCACGATCACAAATAGGTTTTCGCTGAAAGTGAAAATGCTATCTTGTCGAAGTCGCATTTTGGCGCCCAGCGTGGGGCAGGACGTCATTATCGCATTAACGCTTTGCTACGGAGGGCGCCGCCAGGATACTCTGGATGCTAGGGGGGGGGGGGGGATAGGGGGGGGGGGGGGAATAGGGACTCAATAAACACAACGCCCGAATGTCATCATACGATAGTTGTGTTTAGCACGACGCAACCCTGTCAATTCTCCGCGCAAATTTTGTAGTTTTGTGATTTTTTTTATTAACTTAAATTAATAACTTTAATTTCTAAACACATTTACGGGGATGTCCCAAGACCATTCCCGTTAAAAAAAATAGTCCTTCGATTTCTAGTGTTATTTGTTGAGAAACTATATCAAAATTCATAATATAGGGTGTTTTTTTTAGAGGCGTGGTTTTCAATCTGGCACTACTTTTTTCGTAGTTGGTGTTTTTGACAGCTGTCACTTGATTTATGCTCAGTTTGGTTTGGCATTTCATAATGAATAGACTTACTCCTGAACAACGGGGCGTGGCCTCCAAGATCGTGCGATTTAACACCGCTGGACTATTTTTTGTGGGGTTATGTGAAGTCGCTTGTCTACGCAGATAAGCCGGACACGATTAACGCCTTGGAAGAGAATATTCGGCGCGTTATTGCTGACATACGGCCCAACTTGCTGCAAAAAGTGGTTGAAAATTGGGCCTCTTACCCGAAATCATTTTTAAAACATAATGGCAAACCCTTATCTTTATAATAAAACTAAATTCTTAGCCATAACATCAAATTATATGCGTTTTATTTCTTCTTGAAAACCACGTCTCTAAAAAAAACACCCTATACTATCAAAGAAATACAATATTAAAGTTTCTATTCTAAATCATGTGAAACAGATATTTTTCAATGGCTCCTCCCTCGGATAACTACGTCACTGGGTTACTGGGTCGCGGTCAGTCAAGATCGACGTTAATGATCTGCCGCGTTGTTCGATACGCCCTATTAGGGCGGAGCTAAATGATCGCTGTCAGATGTCACTGGTCGAACAGAGGTCGGTCTATGAAGAGGGGGTAGCTCCTTACCCCTTCACTGGGATTGTAAGAGGGATGTTATTGGTCGACAGATAGCATTTATTATGTATCGATTCATAAGATCGATTTACACAAACTTTGTCCAAAAAATAATAAATTTGGTGATGAAAATAGGGAACATAAATATCCCCTAAAGTCTGCGGGATTGGTCTTGGAACACCCTGTATTTTCATAAATGACCTACCTTCTGGTATTAATTCAGATTGTGGAATACTGTAAAATCAAAATGGTATGCGGTTAAATCTGGTTTGATACGGTTCAGTATAATCTATAATGATTTCAAATACGAACCAGCTGACAAATCCTCTACCACGAAGCATTTTGGAACTACCCTGTCACCTAATCACCATTGGGGAACTCAGTTTGGTGATGTAGTGACAAAGGCTCACAAACAATTACGGTTTTGAAATGCGAAGTCTTAAAAGTGATGACTTTAAAGGATACAAAACGTCGGTTCGCCCTACCCTTGAATACTGCTCATCAGTATGGGATCCTCACACCCGGTGTCTTAAGGACGATCTAGATTCCCAAAGTGGTCTATACCGACCCCCGGGGGTCTATGACAACCTGCAAGGGGTCTACGTCAGCGAAAATAAATAAGGGGTCCCATGAAATGAAAATGGGGGTCCACGATAGTGGATCTCAACATACACTGATAGTACCTATTTACTTATATTATACTATCTTATAGTATAAAGACATATACATTATTTATATATGTTTATAAAATTGTGTAAAGTTGTAGGATGTTGTTAAAACCGGCACATAATAATATACCAGTCTCAGAGCTTCGCGAACTTGCACTGACTTGTTCAATTCGTCACTCTATAAATACGAATGTGAGACAAATACGTTTATTCGTTTCCTGAATCTTGAAAAATAAACAAAAAATTGGGAGCCACTAAGTAGAAGGCGTTTTGAATTCAGATTAACTAGTTTATATAAGACTGTGACGGATGAACATGCCAGGTCTACTTTGGGATCCCATCTCTCTAAGCCTCCTTATATTGGCCTAATGACCATCCTTCTAAGATAAAACCCATCTTGAGAAATCAAAACATTGGGTTCAATTCTTTCCTTTCCAGAACAACTCGCCAGTCGAATACTCTTCGGAGATTTGATCCTTTTTCCTTGTTCCTTTTTCCTTGTTCCTTTTTCCTTGTTCCTTTGTCCTTGATCCTTTTTCCTTCATCCTTTTTCCTTGTTCCTTTTTCCTAGTTCCTTTTTCCTTGTTCCTTTGTCCTTGATCCTTTTTCCTTGTTCTTTTTTCCTTGATCCTTTTTCCTTGTTCCTTTTTCCTTGTTCCGAGGCTATTTTTTTAAGCGTAGACTTCGTAGTAATAATAAAAAAATCTTTAAAAAAAAGAGGTAAGGAGAAAGGGGCTAATGACGAGTAATTAGTACCTGGTAGCGGCCGAAGTTAATTTGTCGCGCGCTCCTGATACTTTTCAGAATTAAAGCATTGCTTATGCACATCAGAATAATAAATACTAATTAATTAATTAGAATCAGTATGAATAGGAGAAGTTTTTAAAGTGGTGGTACAACTTTCCGTAGTACATTTTTTTTAGGTAAACTTTATACAAAGTTGAGGTAATTTTTTTATGAAAATAGTAAATTATGACAAAATTCAAGTTTACTTTTTTAATATCGAGGAAAAGTTCAGGAAAATACTTTTACTAGAAAGATAAATTACTAATAAACACGAAACAAAAAAAAAAAATGTTGAAAAATTGATCATTTTTTATTCATGATTTTTTATGTAAGACGGGGTAAGTATTTTCAAAAAAATGGTTGTAAGTGGTATAACTTCTAAACCATTGAGAATTGGTAGATCATGTTTATAATAACTTTGATTGCAAATGACCTCTTCTATCACCTGATTTCGTTTGATCCACCACTTATGGGACAACCTGTATAAACTACTCAATAATTTAATAGACTGCCCAGAGTATCTACAAAGTATCCACTTTAGAGTACCCCAACGAGTTACTAGAACAAAACGCAACAAATCTTTCCGAAATATATATTTTTAACTGTACTTTAAATTCATTCAAAAACAAGGTAGGTAAAATTAAATTATTTCATATTTTTATCAGCGGAAATATACAAAAACTAAACTATTTAATTTATTTTATTTTTTTATGTAATCAGTTCTAGGCGAAGCTGCCTTTCAATTCAACTGTTAACCAGTGGATTCATGTAATTGGCCAAATTAATAACTACGAGTTGTGTTCAAAAAGTAAGGTGACTTTTCAAATTTCGCAGGCTACGTCCGTTCAACCTTCGTTTTTTTTTTTTTGTTATGTTGGTACACTCTTCCCGAACATCTGTACCGAATTTCAAGTGAATGGCATTTTTTGTTTGGTTGTGAGAGGCGTAAAGGTTATAAGTGTTTTGCGTGCTCGGCGATTTTTTGCTATCGAAAAATATGGATCAAATTTTGTGTAAAAAAATAAAATTAAGTGCTCCGTAACACTCGAAATGTTGACAGTGGCATACGGTGAAACTGTTGGTGTTAAAAAAAATGTTTACAAGTGGTACAAACTCTTCCAAGATGGCCGTGATGGCCAAGATGGCCGTACTCATCTTTGCTTGTGAGAGATTTTTTGGCCAAAAACAACACCACAATCATGCCTCAGCCACCATATTCACCGGATTTGGCCCCATGTGACTTTTTCTTGTTCCCAAAACTAGAGAGATCTATGAAAGGACGGAGATTTGCGACGATTGAAGAGATAAAGGCTATACCGAAAATTGCTTTGAGGATTGGAAAAACCGTTGGCATAAGTGTAATGTATCTGAGGGGGATTACTTTGAAGGGGGTTTTATAAATTAAGTTACGCTGCATGCAATGTTGCATTGTCCCGCCGGGGTCACTAATGTACCGTTTTTAAATATAAAATTAATGTGTGTTTATAAATGATCCACTATGTCCACTATGTAGGTCGCGACAGGTTAAGGCGCCACCAGTCCCTAAAACATGTTTTGTAACGTATTTTGGTGCATTTTGTTGAAGTTATTCCCAACAAATGGCTAAAACTAAAAATACCACAATAATCTACATATATTAATTTAGTCCTTTGCTTAAAAAAAAAACGAAATACACCTTATTATAGTAATGAAAATAAATAAATAAGAAAGTGTTGTTTTTTTTCTTGCAACGATTTTCTTTTAAGTTGTGTAAGTGACGCGAACCTAATTTTTCTTTCTAAAGATAGACAATATAATAATCTAGGACATTACTTAAAAAAAAACATTTTTTCCAAATGATAATAATTATTTAAATACAAAAAACATGTTTCATCGATTCCAAATGAGTCGGCGAGTATATCCGTCTCTTTTCTACGAGTCAATGTTCGAATAAAGCCTACTCTTTCTAATCTCAAGGACAAATGCGTCCCGGGGCGCCTTAAATAATAGTGAGTTTATTGAGACTGTTTGTTACTACGCGCTTCGACCGTACCGCGGCCGAGCGCCGACCATAGACAATGTGCTGTCTATGTTTAGGGAAATACGAGTGATGTGCGTATGGCAACATTGCCATGCTACATTTTCCCTAAAATATTTTAAATAAATAAAGTTTGTATTTCCATACGTTTTATCGAAACTAGACGTTGGCCGGGTGGTTTCACAAAGATGTTTTTTTTTGTCTTAACGAGCCTTTAGTGATAAACTGAGAACGAAGGCGGTCGAAGAAGGGGAACTCCCGGCGCGCGGCTGCTGGCCCATAACTCAATTAGGCGGGGGGAATCCCTCACTTCATTTCCTTATAATTTCTGGTCGAATCCGCGCCGCGGAATCGAATCGTCGACTCCGAGACGAAGTTATCGAGGAAGACATTCATTCGACGGCGCGCTACAGTGCGACCGCCGACCGAAGAACCTTCCTACACTTTTTTAGGCACGAGTTGCTGGGGTCGATGAAACATTGACAGCTCTATGGAGCGTTTAAAGCACATATATATATAAATAATAACCTGTCATTGTCATGTGACAGATGATGTACCTAGACCAGTCTTCGTTTAGCTGTTGAAGATGTCCAGAAACGTCCAGCAGAGGTACTCACCCAATCTCTATATATCTTTTTATACTTTTTCTCCATCTGTTAACTAACAATAACAAGTGTTGAAACAACCAAAAGTTATATAAATATATATTATAGATACACATTAACACACTCTTACATTCCACACCCTAATATACTTACAAATTACAACACTCACACTATTATCACTTATAAATTAGATCCTAGTACGTTCTGTTAAACGTATCTGTCAAATTTGAGATGTCTGTAGTCGCCTTAAGTTGTTATTTATCTATTTCTATGTAACAATCATTATGCATAGTCGTAAGCATTTCTATGTATAGCTTTAAGATGCAACGGACAGACGGATAGTAGCTTCTTATAGTAGACAATAATATTAACTCAATTAAATGCATTAAACAAATCCGTAATAAACATACATTCATATTTTACACATAATTTGATGTTTTTAACCAAATTTTCATTTTATATAAATAAATTAATAATTTAAACCTTAATTAAGGTAGTATTTAAATCTCGAATAAACTAATTCTGTAAAGTGTATAAATGAATATAGCCGAAGGAAAAATATTTAAATCATCGGTTTGGAGAATAACATCATTCAATTTGTGTGGGGTTTAACAAATGTAATAATAAAAACTATTATTTAAACTATTTATTATGCATAATATAAACATATGTATGCCAAATAATTAATTGTGACTCAAGAGGGAGGACTCAACAGAGATATGGCTTGATTGACATTAGGGTAGCGAAGAAAGGAGGGTAGGAAATGATCGATAGCACTGAGCGCGACTGTGTCGCGGTGCACAGCCGCTGTCACCTGCAAAAATGCGAACTCTTATAAGCGACAAGATTGTTAAAATCGACGATACGTGCTTTGGTTAAAAAAAAAACGCATTTGACGAGTTTATTTGTTTTGCTTTCAGGGTCGCGCGATGTCTGACAGGAGGCCGACGGCAAAGCGATCTAGCAGGTGAGTAATTTATTTATTTTATTTTATTTTTATTTGTATGAGAAATGCTTACAGCTATACATTATGACAGTTACAAAGAAATAGATTAATAACAACTTAAGCCGACTACAGGCATCTCCAATTTAACATAAGACCATTTATTCCCGTCAGATGGCAATATTCCTGGCAATATTCCCGGCAGATGGCATGCTTCAATCGTACAAATACTTTTTTATACGATTCCTTACAAGTATTAAGGACCATAAGGGCTGAAATTTCATGTCCCACTTAAGACTAACCTAAATTTTAAGTTAGACTTAACCGATAAACATCGTATTTCAACTCACTCTTAGCGTTAAGTCGAACATAAAAGTCCGCCTTAGCTAAGAATCAAAACAACTACTACTTAAGGCGCCACCAGTCCCTAAAATGTGTTTTGTAACGTATTTTGGTGCATTTTGTTGAAGTTATTCCCAACAAATGGCTAAAACTAAAAATACCACAATATTCTATATATATTAATTTAGTACTTTGCTTAAAAAAAAAACGAAATACACCTTATTATAGTAATGAAAATAAATAAATAAGAAAGTGTTGTTTTTTTCTTGCAACGATTTTCTTTTAAGTTGTGTAAGTGACGCGAACCTAATTTTTCTTTCTAAAGATAGACAATATAATAATCTAGGACATTACATAAAAAAAAAACATTTTTTTCAAAAGATAATAATAATTTAAATACAAAATACATGTTTCATCGATTCCAAATGAGTCGGCGAGTATATCCGTCTCTTTTCTACACGAAAATGTTCGAATAAAGCCTACTCTTTCTAATCTCAAGGACAAATGCGTCCCGAGGCGCCTTAAAATACTCTAAAGTGAAGTTTAAATCGCAATAAATTAGTTTATTAAATCGTTTTAAAATATATGGTGACAGCGGGTGATAGTGGGAACCTCTAACCCGACTCGGCCGAGTGCGCGAGCGAGACAGCATGCGAGTGAACGGGACAAATCGACCCAACGAACAATTTCAACGCGTTTCTCTTGAGATTACGTCCGGTAGATACTGTTTTCGATCGCGCTAATGTCGACCTTAAATCCTTAACCGTAAGAGTCCTTTAATTACCTCTAAAGTATGAATAAAATTTAAGTGTGCCTTTGCTAAGAACTACGCAATCATTTGTCGGGTGAATCGTACGCTGCATTCTCGAACGCGAGGCGAAAAATAAAAGTGACTTTTTTTATTTAATTTATATTTCAAAAAACACAAACAATTTCATAAATCTACCCCCGGGAAGTATAGGGTGATGTTTTTAGAGGCGTGGTTTTCAAGGCGAGATAAAACGCATATAATTTGATGTTATGGCTAAGAATTTAGTTTTATTATAAAGATAAGGGTTTGCCATTATGTTTTAAAAATGATTTCGGGTAAGTGGCCGCCGCGGCTGACTCGAACAAATTCCAGCCGAGAGGCCCAATTTTCAACCACTTTTTGCAGCAAGTTGGGCCGTATGTCAGCAATAACGCGCCGAATATTCTCTTCCAAGGCGTTAATCGTGTCCGGCTTATCTGCGTAGACAAGCGACTTCACATAACCCCACAAAAAATAGTCCAGCGGTGTTAAATCGCACGATCTTGGAGGCCACGCCACGTTGTTCAGGAGTAAGTCTATTCATTATGAAATGGCAAACCAAACTGAGCATAAATC
Organism: Neomicropteryx cornuta; assembly: GCA_020383195.1. Classification (NCBI taxonomy): domain Eukaryota; kingdom Metazoa; phylum Arthropoda; class Insecta; order Lepidoptera; family Micropterigidae; genus Neomicropteryx; species Neomicropteryx cornuta. Next base: position 491,401 of record JAHKQU010000031.1, read on the forward strand.
AAGTGACAGCTGTCAAAAACACCAACTACGAAAAAAGTAGTGCCAGATTGAAAACCACGCCTCTAAAAAAACATCCTATACAAGATAAGTCTCCAATGGACAGAATGCTATAAACCACTCGTCCTGATGCTCAGTGGTTGAGGAGTTGTGCATCATTTTTTTTCCTGTTTCAGGATCTCACCGGCCCTCGAAACGTCCAACGCCAGCGTGAAAACCGAGCCAAGGGAAGCCGACGCCGGTAAGAGCATTTCTCGAGGACGAAATGTCCAAAGATTTTAATCTTCGAAACCGCCCGCAGCAGCGGTTAGCCCGATATCAACGGTATCGCGACCAACATCCCATCCCAAAGAAGTATAACTTCAATAAAGTAGAAATACGGAGGCTACTAAACACTTCCTTCGGAAATATTTTGGATGAGATAAGATATGCAACATCGCGCGCCTCTCAATCCGGCCCCCTTCGACGCGGCGCCGTTTGCATAAGACGCCGTCGGTAATAGAGTCGGCGACGCGGCGCGCTTAGCAAGGACGCAAACCAATCAGGCCGCATTGTCGCGCCATCTGCCGTATAAACACGGCGGCGCACGTGACGGAACTCGCGAAAAAACGCTGTTATTTTTAATAGGAAAGAAAAACACGGGTAGGAGATAGGTGAACTTGTATCGAACATTGCGCGAGAGTGCGTCCGCTGAATCCCTCTTTAAACTGTACCGTAAGGATCGCTCGTATCAAAAATTGTTTCAAATAAAAATCGCAGGGAAATTACAATTAACACTTTGAACAGATTTGACCTGTGCCTTTAACACTTTGAACAGATTTGACCTGTGCCTTTAAAGGGAGATATGACTTGAATTTTGAAAAACCATTTTTTTCCACCCCTAGGACTAACGACCGGTGCTACCAAAAAAGAGTACTTAGATAAGTTTTAGTCCCTTATCTAAGGAATAAAATAAAATTTGAATTAATTCGATATCTTATATACTAAAAAAGTTATAGCAAAATTTCACTTTTTCGAAAAAAAGATTTTGCCCATTAACGAACTTGACCGAGATTTTGTGCCCTTAAATTCTATGTATCAATTTGAAAGTGATATGAATAGATTCTAGGTGATGTGAAACGCGAAGATATGTCGAGATTTTCCGGAAGTCATTGCAATGTCCTCAAATATGGCGTCCTCAAGTGTGCCTTAAGTACATTCCTAAGTAAATCCACGAGTCAAAAGGGGAATTAGCCAGATACGAAGAGATCAGCCTCGGCCGCTCGGGGAAAGATCTATTGATCTGCGAAACGCTTACCGCCAAAATGTCGGCAGATAGACATCCGGCGCGGGATTGCACACTTCCGGCGGGGGGCGGGGCAAAATCTTTTTCGAAAAAAAGATTTTGCCCATTAACGAACTTGATTGAGATTTTGTGTCCTTAAATTCTATGTATCAATTTGAAAGTGATTGGTGTGAAATTACGTCAGTTCTCGTGTTCACGAGAATGTCTATGGGATGTGAAACGCGAAGACATGGTACCATTGTCTGTGAAAGTCATGACATGGTACCATTGCAATGGTACCATGTTCCCCATTTCATTATATTGTCTTCATGAATATTATTTTTTTCTTACAGATAAATATCCCGAGTTGGCAGCCGAACTATCATCCCTCATTCGAAATGAGGACTTCAGATATACCTACAACTACTTCAACCGTAAATATCATATACTTTCCTACCTATACAGGGTGTATTTAAACTCACTACTGTCCTTTTAGGAGGTTGATCTATATTGCAACTAGAGCGGTTAAAAAAATACATATTTAATTATTAAAAAAGAATTGTTGCGACACCTTGTCGCTATTATATAATATGAATTATTTAGTAGTAGTAAATTATTCAACCAGAACCTGATGTCTTACAGCTAGGCCCTACAGGCGTCATTAACGGCATCTTCCCCCAGATTACCGACTTGTGGTAAGTTAGGCTTTATATTCTAACTACATAGAGACGACAATGGGTTATTTTTTTAAGTTTTTATTCGCGCTCACAGATGAGATTGTATTAATTTTAACTGGCCGGTAATAAATAATATGTTCCAACAGCCGTGCCATTGTTTTTATGAAATTCGAACAAACTGTCAATGTTTCATTTATTAATAATAAACAAAATTGTTGACTTTATTTATTTATTGAATATTTATTTTATACGATTAGCCTTCGTGTGGTTTATTTATCATTTAAGGCGCCTACATACCTGAATGTTATCAAAATGCGAATTTTGCAGGTTTTCAAAGTATGTTGCGTGCGTATTCAGAAGAAATACCACTAATCTACTTTACTTATATTAAATATCATTTATTATTCTAGGGAAATAGCTATAGAAAACTTCTTTAAACATTGTCAAAAAAACATAAAAAAAAAAACAAATCCACAATGTTTTTGAAACATCATTTTTTGATGTCGACTATCTCTGAATCCAGAATCATCTCATATATAATAAAAATATTTTATTGAAGAGAATCGAGTCGCGGAGGGAGTTACCTGTCGAATTTGCGATATATGGTATAACAACTTAGAAATAAAATAACAAAGTTGGCCTAAAATGGGTGATTTTTGTTTTAGATTTGATATATGAAAATGAAATTAAATGCCAAAATTATTTAGATTTTCGGAAAATATATGTTCTTGTATTATTAATGGAAAAAGAAAAAATTGAAAAAATGTATTCGTTATTTTTCTAAAAAAAAAACTAAATGCTCTCAATATTTCATACAAAATGGTAGGCCGTGGTTTATGTTATAAACGCCATTCATGTGCGCTATAGAGTTTACACCTTTCTGTTCTTTGTGCACGGGCGTTTTTTGCGGACGGCGCATTGCAGCTCAGATTATTTTCTTAGTAATCCAATCAGTGCGGTTTTGGCCGCTCCAGTGACTAGACGTTGTTTCTGCGCTCGTTTGTTTTTCAATTTTCGTCGCGTATTTATTTACGTAAAAATAAAGTTGTCAAGAAGAAGCGGCGTTGTTCATTCACAAAGTCAGCAATTAGAAAAAACAAGGATTACTCTTACAGGAAAATAGGTATGTATTTGTAATTATTACCATTTTATTTTTTTACTAATTTCGTAATGTGAATGAAAAGTTCAAAGCTATTTACTATATATGTACATACCTATTTACCAAAATAGTAAAAAAAAACTTCCTATGTAGATCAAGAGAATATAAATAATGTATTATTATCATATTTTGTAATGAGAATTTTTAAAATTAGTATATAATATAAACAAACCTTCTTAGAACTCTAACCTTGTTAGAAAGCTAACGACCTTTGAAATATCTAGTTTTAGGTCAACATAACTGGTAACTTGCTGGTACTTGATTATTTTTTTAATTTACAATTTTTTATTTTAATATAATTATCCTGACCCGGCGAACTTTGTACCGCCTCGTAATCAATACATGTTATGATATTTTATTATGTGCATTAAATTATTAACAAATGTGCATTCTTTATATTTTTTTGTTGTGATTTTTTTCTGATGTTTGAATAGTTATTCTGCTATTCGGGGCGGAGACAAATCCAACAAATCAAAAATCATAAAAATCGATTCAGTCGTGCTTGAGCTATAAATGGTGTAACTATTATACAAATATATATAGATTTACTACACTTTATACCTATTTTGAAATTCATTTTCGCGCGAAAAAAACCATTATTCCTAAGAAGTAGTTTTAGTCAAGGCCATGTCACGGCTGATGTGATATTTATAAAATATTGCCGTCGGGTGAAAGTTTGAAGCCGATGCGTCGAACAATTTGACGATTCAAATTCTCGGAATTTTGCCAGCGACTGAATCAGGGCTGGCACATCTCGAGCGAAAGACATTATTATAGTGTGATCATATTATCTAAATACATTATAGTTATGTAGATAGGTACTTCAAAACAACATATCTGTAGTGTACTTTGCCTTTATTTTAGATACTTTTATGACATAATATTATTTATTTTAATGAAATTATTATACTATATAATCTAAATAATTTTTAAAAATTAAACAAGTTCCTTTTTAAACACACGCATTAAACGAGCTTTACTTCAGCATTTGTATCGATGTTATGCTATATAAATAATGTAAAAACAAGCGATTTGAAAACGATGATTGATTTATTATATTTTCAAATGTTGCAGATTACGAATGCAATCCCAATGTAGAGAAAACCAGGAGAGTACATTACATTGATGTCTTCTAATGATTCTTCGGCCAACGCCACAACGATAGTGAGTTAATTTAATTTAATATTTATTCCAAATATTCTTATACGCATAAAATTTAAGTTGAATGATTCTATTTTATATATATTTTTTTTTATTTTAGGAAAACCACAATCACTCTGATTTCACCAATGAAGAGGCTAGAGGATTGGCTGAATCTGAAACTACTCCAAATGTTCTTGAATGCGAATATGAGGTGGAGGTTCAAACATCTATTTTTATTATCTTTAACAATAAAAAGCGGCCAAAGCTTTATCTACCTTTGGGATGTACATATTTTCGGCCTCTAGCACCATTCCTACTATTAACCACGAATTGCTTCGGATTCTCATTATCTATAATAACTTCCCGTTTGATTCCTAATAAGGCAATCCAGTGGACAATTTAAAAATAAACACTATATAAAAGTGACCATAGTCTATTAGTTAATAATGTCGACGAATTAGTTAATAATGCCCGAAGGACCTAGCATCGAGTGTTATCATTTGATAAATTTAATTTCTATAGAAATAATTAGAAGGACTGTTACGTGAAATACATAGAAATGACTCGAATAGCATTTACATACGGCGACAAACTAAATAAGGCCCGAAGGGCCTAGCATCTAGTGTTATCATTTGATAAATTTAATTTCTATAGAAAGAATTGGAAGGACTGTTACGTGAAATACATAGAAATGACTCGAATACCATTTACATACGGCGACAAACTAAATAAGGCCCGAAGGGCCTACCATCGAATGTTTTTATTTGATAAATTTAATTTCTATGGAACAATTGATACAATTGAAACGAAACATTCTCGCATACGAAGTTTTCTCGAAGCGTTCTGTCAAGCTTGCATTTGGAACGGTTTTCCATCCTTTGTTAAAAAGTGTTATGTCCAAAAATTGTATTTCGTTATAATATTTCATGTTTGTCTAGTTAAGTTTGAAACAACAATTAATTAAGTATCTTTATTTTAATATTTTAAGTGGTGGTTGTCATTTTTACATTTAATCAAAACATACTAGCAGTTTTAGAGGATTAGGCCTATGAGCAATGCGTACATGTTTACGAAAGTATTTTTATATTTGTCTAATTATAAGGATTTTTTTATTAAATATTTGTTCTAGAGTGCATAAAATTCCAAAATTCTTTAATGTGGTATTAAAATATGTACTAGTTTCCATGTATTGCATGTTTATGGGGAAACCTGTAAAAACGAGTGGAATTAGTGGTTTTATTTGTTATGTCAGTCATGTTATAATTATTATACTAATGCAAAAGCAGTAACTCTGCTTGTTTTTTTACTGTATAGTATGTTTGTATATTAAAGAAAAATATATTAAAAGACATATATTATTTTGCCACTAATTAACGCGTTACCTCAAGGTCCACATGGAAAACTGCGTTTCAAATTTATTTTATAGTGATTTAGAGATTATGAAAAAACAAGATAAGAAAAATCTTTTTTATTTTTATTGTTACTTAAAATAGTAACCGAAATAAATATTTATTACTGATTTTTTCTATTAAATTATTGTAGTGACCATTTGTTTGCAATATTTTTCTTATTATATTATTATTTTCATGCTTTGTAGTTTTTGCTTTGTTTGTTGTTTTGGGCTTGTGTTTGTTTTATAACTGTAACAAATATTTTTATATTACCTTGTGCATATTAAATACTATCCAAATAATTAATTTGCAAACAAACCATCGTTGCACCCCTGATTCCAACTCAGGCGTTGTGGGGCATTATAATACGTTTTAATTATTGCATGATGCAATTATCAATTCGTACATTGTTTGAGCAACGCTCCTATAAATAACGAATTTTTATTTGTTTTTGGTAAGTATATCTTTCTTACTTATTATTTACACTTAATAAGTGTAAATTACTTATCACTTACATTACAATTCTTAATAATTGCTAAGTTTCGTTTTCTGCTACAGTTTTGAAATTTGTGTTTCAAAATTTAATAATTTTGTTACACTGCCTAAATTTGTTAGATTTTGGTGGTGGTGGTTTAGTCAAAGGTAGGCACTATAAGTAATCGTTTTACCGTCTAAATTTACTGAATTTATATTGTACTATATTTCATCTACTCTATACAGAAAGTCATATTGAAGCTTACGTTATTCTAAAGATAACTTAAATTCGTTGTATTATCTGATGAACTATTTTTATTTATTCATGAGCCGTATTGTAACATTTACCGATTTTTTATTAAACTCATTTAATAATTATGAATATAATGTGAATAATGTACTTATATTTTGTAATGACATCGTTGTTCCATACTTTGTAAATAGAAGTAGAATATTGTGTAACGTGTATAATGTACTCCATGTAATAATAAGAGTGTTTCAAAACTTTATATAATAAAAGGGCAGATATTGAAACAGGTATTGAATGCTGAAACAGGGTACATTTTGTCAAATATCGGCGACCGAGCCTCGGGCGCTGCGCGGCGACATTTCGAGCCTTGCCGCGTCGGGACCGTTTTATCAGAATGAATCCTATTGGCCAAACATTTTCGCTCTGCGGGGTTTGAGGAAGGGAGTCGGGGGGTGGAAAACGGGCAGATTCGGGATTTTGTTTTGCTTCTGTAGTCGCCTTAACACTAAAATTTCGCTCTTTTCGAGCTGAAAGATGCAACAGACATAGAGACGAAAAAGAGACGGGGATAGTAGCTTCATGAAAGTATGTCTAGAAGTACTTTTATTGACGGTTGAATTTATTTTTCTCTTAATTAGGAAACATTTTTTTGGTGATTAATATTTCATTATTTATAAAGTTCAACATACTGAAAGGAGTATTGATTTTAAATTACATTAGAGATTTGTTTTTCACAAAATATCTGTCCGTGAGACCCTGCTTTAAATAAATACCTACCCCATAAAATGATGAGTCCATAAAATGGTGGTTCCAGAACAGCCGTACGCCAGCGCCGTGGATCACCTCGCCTACAACAACTACAACCATCTCCAGTACTCCGGCGACTACCTGCATCCAGGCCTCGCCGCCTACGAGCCGCGACCCGCAAAGGCCGCCGCCAACCTGCAGGACTACGTCAGCTCCGCCAGGTTTGTCGCACGAGCGGCTAGCAATTTTACATCCGCAACAGAGCGCGATCGGGTTAAAATATTTCCTTAAAAAAAATAATACTAAAGGAGGAAAAGATAAAAGGTATATAATAAGAATAAGGAGTCATTTATAAATTATTCGAAATAAATAAAAGTTTTTTTTTAATATCCTAAAATATACATAATATAAATTTTTAACATTTAAGTACAGGATGCCCCTAGGACTTAGGCGGTATTTATGTTCCCTATTACGCATACGGAATGGTATAAAAAAATGTGAAAATAATTCACGCACAAATTTATTACCTTTATCAAAGCGCTGGTGTAAATTCCCTTTGCTGATGCTTTTATAATTTTAAAGAATTTGAAGCGCGCTCAAATCTTATTTGCCATACTTAGTTTTAGCTGACTTAACCAATGACGCCATTTTTAGCTGACTTAACCAATGACGCCATTTTTAGCTGACTGAACCAATGACGCCATTTTTAGCTGACTTAACCAATGACGCCATTTTTAGCTGACTTAACCAATGACGCAATTTTTAGCTGACTTAACCAATGACGCCATTTTTAGCTGACTGAACCAATGACACATTTTTTTTTATATAGCACGTAACAGTAGGTATATTAATTATGTTCTGTTTTCAGAATACCCGGGTACGGCGATTGCGTGTCTAAGCAGCTACAGTTGTCACCGCAAAAAGAAGGTATTTATAGATAACCTGTACGCTAATACACACACGAAACATTCCGTATTCCAATATACAGCGTGTTCCAAGACTATTACCGATAAAAAAACTCCCGCCAATTGATTAATTGACTCTAATAAAATATTAAAATACGTAACATGTTAACAATTAATCTTAGAAACTAAAATTTAAAAAAACTTACTACATGCATACGAAGGATAAAATACAGATTATAATTATAAATGATATTATATATTATACAATCTCGTACATATACTACAAATGCCTCTCGAATTCGGCAGAAAATACAAAGATTTATCTGATGCAGAAGTTGGTGTGCTCAAATTTCCCCTATCTTCGGCAGACGCGACGCCGCAAGCCAAGAGGACGAGCCCCAGGGAGTCCAGCGGCGACGTGAGCAGTTCCAACCTGGTGCCGAGCAGGGCCTGCAGCCAGGGCGAGAAGGCCTGGGACGAGAGACAAGGTGGGTCGACATTAGCTCATCGCCAAAAAATATTTCATGCATAATTATATTGTATCGAAGTTTTCAACGGCGAAACTCGAAAAAGTGCCAAGAATTTCATTTAAGCGAAGTGCAACAGCTCTCGCGTATAAGTTTGGAGTAATGACATTTTTAATTCTTCTTCTAAACCATTCTAAACCATTAACTATTTCTATGGTTTCAATACTAAAGTGACTGTCCGATTCTAGACTTATGCCGAAATTATAATCGCATTTCTCAAATAACGGAAGGGTTTTTATAAAAATTGGTTTAGCACGAAAACAAAGGATATTCGCAATAAAATATTACTTACCAGTAACAATTTTCACAAGGTCACGAATAAAAATCACTTATTTCTGAGAGGTTATGTCGCGACTGTCAAAAATGCAAAGTTGTCGTAAATATTGACCCATCAGTCTAAAAAGACTCCGCATATAAAAAAAAATCTTTTTTTCTCACAATAAAACAATAAACACAATTAAAACAATGGTACCAACTAACAAGTATAAAATAAAATCAAATAAATATTTCCACCGAGTGACTACAAAGTGCTTAACTTAAGAAACGCAAGAGAGATGATCTAGAGAGGGGAATTTCGTGTTAAAGTTTGGTTTTTGAACGCCTCTAACTTAACATTGAATATACCTACCAATTTTTGGATATTTTATTTGATTGTTGTTTAACAATTAAGCAGGGTAATCGAATAATTTATTATATATAAAATATGCAAAATAAATATTACATTGCCAACAAAATACACAGGGTGAACTTTTTCTCATTCACATCATTTTACGGGGTCACTCTACACTTCAAACTGAACGTAGGTTGGAACGTGGAATTTTCACGGTGAGTTTCTTTGGCACACTCACCGTGGAAAAATTGGCATTTTTCTTCGGAAATCTCAATGTAACGTTTGCTTTGCGATACTAAAACATTGAATGTAGCCCCAAATGGAATGATTTCGCTAGCATTTTAATTACGGGTGGGGGGAGGGGGGGGGGAGGGGGTAAGGGCTCGACGCAAAACAGCCATTTTATACGTCAGCGGAAATTTCTAATCAAATTTTCAATTCAATTTCAACGTTGCCAGATGCAACTTTTATTCTACAAATTTATAAAAATAAATTTTAAATAGATCCAGCTAAGACACTGTTTTTTTTCTGAATTATTAATCCTAAATAAAAAATACACACGCATAAAATAAAATACGAAACACTTACAAATTAAATTAATATAATTTGTGCAAAGATAGACCAATAATCCAGACCATAGATCTTAAATTAAATGAAAATTATAAAAAATAATGGTTATATATCTGAAACACAACCCTTTTTATTGAGTTTTAGGGTCAAGCGAACTTAGCGGAATTTCCATAGAAATTTCCCTTACAAAATGCTACACATATAATAATAATAATTGGATATTGGATATTTTAATAAATAAATAAAATCAACTAAGCCTCTGTAGTTTAATTTTCTCGGTTCTTATATATATAAAACTTTTTTATAACTTTTGATAAATTGTGTGGAATAATATAGACTTTTAGAGCCTCTTAAAATTTAGGAAAACTAGAAATTAGCTTTTTAATTCGATAAACGCCCAGAGAATTAAGAAATAAAACTAAATCCAGTATATTTTTTTTCAATAATTCAAAAAAAATATTTAAAATACACTAAGAAGAAAAAAATAAATTTAAATACAACCTATAAAAGCGTGAGCCATATTGAAGCAATATCCGGGGCGCTCTACGATTAAACTAAGGGTCTTTTTTTTTAATATATATTTTTTTATTTTATTATTTTTTGTGCTCTATCAAATACAATACTACTTAAATTAAACATTCTTGATGGCGTTGGTTTAGATTATTTTATTTTTTTTAACACTACAACGTTTATATAGATGAATGATCGGGTTGGGTCGTCTTAAGCGAGCAGCATGATTAGGACAAATCAGCATGATTAGGACAATTCAGCATGATTAGGACAATTCAGCATGATTAGGACAAATCAGCATGATTAGGACAATTCAGCATGATCCAAGCGCCGCGCGTTTTGCTATCACTCTGTGTGTTTTCAAATGTAATTAATACCAGCCACTGTTGTGGGCAGTTTTAACGATTGGTATGGCTATGTCTACCCGAAAGGTGGGCCATTATATGTAACAAAAACGAAACTTTCTACCTTACAGTGAGTTCGAGCGAGCTGAACGCCCGCGGCCAACATCCCCTCGCCGCGACCCCAGCCCAACCCCACGCCGGTTCGAATAGATGTGACGTCACCAGCACTTCGCACCAACAGCACCGTAAGTGAGGTTCAAATGCATCATTCCTGAACGATACATTTTCGGAACCGTCTTTGGAGTAAAACTTCTTTACGCGCACCTCGCACGACTTTTCCCGCATTCGTGCGCCGTCGCGCCGAGCCGTTTATATAAATATTGTCGAATTTATATGCTAGAATATAACATTTATGGCGGTACTCCTAAGATTTTTCAGGGTGGAGTGGTTCAGGTACTATTTGATGCGCCCGCACCTATGTGGAACTACTGTGTAATTTAGACTAAATCGCTAGAAAGCGCTAGTAATTTTATTTTTAAGTATCTCTTGTTCTCGCACAATAATTATGAATCTGTATAATTATTTTATATAAATCTGAATGTCCACAGATAAGTTTTCAGTATTTTTTTGTTATGAAAATGTTTTCTTTTTTAGTTTATGCATTGCCAGCTAAGGGATCTGTTTCTATAACCGATTACATCACCTTAGAACAGCACGCTATACAAGTGATGTCAAATTGAATAATATTGTTATTGTAAAACTACGTTGAATAAAAATCGCCAAGTTTTCTGAGAAAAGCCCATCTGTTTTATTTTTTAAATTTTCACAGACAAACGCCGATGTTTGGCGCAGTGTGTCAAATCCCGTTTTCGATGCGGAGATCACGGGTTCGGTCCAAGCCTCTTTCTCGGTTTAAGCGAACGAATGGTTGTTGTTTTAGCGTTTACGGCGCCCCCGTGTCCCGGAACTTCGGGTCCCGGCGCGGCGGCCTCGTCGTCCGTCCAGAGCGCGGCCACCAGCTCGACTGGTCGCAGGGGCTCCTTGCAGCTTTGGCAGTTTTTGGTCGCGTTGCTGGATGAGGCGAGAGGTATGAAAAATTAAAAAAAATAACTAATAAAATTTTAACGCAGATTTACCAAGCGAGAAGTTTGTTTTATTTATTTCCACACTAACGGGTTTGTAATCTTGATTATAAATATTTAGGAAATGAGCCCTTTTCATTGGAGGAATTTATAGAAAAATTAAAATATTTCTGATGTTAACAAAATTAATATATTTTGGTATCAAAAATGTATTCCGAAGAACTCAGGTAAAAATCTTTAATTGAATTAGTACCTAGTACTCTAGGTACTAAAACGAAAACTAAAATTAAAACATGGACTAAGCTCTTTTGGGAAATGGGATATTGTTTTTCTTTCTTGAATGTCTCAAAACGCGAGCGAGACGAGCTGTCACTTTGACGTTTGTTGAGCTGTCACTGACGTTTGTTGAGCTGTCACTTTAACGTTTGTTGAGCTGTCACTTTGTCGTTTGTTGAGCTGTCAGTTTGACGTTTCTTCAAACTGACAGCTCGTCTCACTCGCCAATCGCTAGCCCTGCATCTTGTCTGTGGTCTGATCTAATCTCGTCGTCTCTATAGAGGTATCCATTTTTACATATATATATATATATATATATTTAAATAATTAATTATGAATTATCAACAGGGGGGAGCGGGGGGGCAGCCTGCATTACGTGGACCGGCCGCGGGATGGAATTCAAACTCATAGAACCAGAAGAGGTATTTATACAACTTACTATTATTTTAATATCTAATTATCTATTTTTATAAGGATTGTATTTTTTCATACCAAGCAATACATCAACGTCCCTTCCCAATTAAATCTTTCTGTCTAGACGCATCGACTCGCATCGCGTAGCGTAATTTTACATTTTAGAAAAAGCACGCCTTGTTTTATAAATAATTTCAATTTTAAACATAACGAATATATTACCATCCTTCATTAAAACTCGCAAACTATGCGGTTTATCCAATAAATTATAATGTTTTATGGATATTTGAGACTCGGAGCGACACCTGCATTGTGTTTTAGTTACTAGAGTGCAATTTCTTTTTAGCAGCTGAGCAATCTAAACCACGAATGGCGACACGACGAAATATGTCATTTCTAAATTTAGTAACTTTTAATTATCTATAAAATATGAATATATTTTAAAAGTGTGCCTTTGCTAAGAACTACGCAATTATTTTGTTTACAATATGAACTATTTGTCGGGTGAGTCGTTCGCTGAATTGCCGAACGCGAGGCGAAAAATAAAAGTGTACAATTTTGTTTATTTTATAAATATTTCAAAAATTAATATGAATTTTAATAATGCGTTTTCGAGAAGTACAAGATAAGTTCTCAGTGTATGCAATTCTATAAATCACTCGTCTAAATACTTAGCGGTTGAGGAGTGACGCATCACCAGAAATGTGGATTTTTTGATTATTGTCTAATATTACTCGTCCCGCAAAAAATAAAGGGTCACTAGCGCGTCCGCACATATTGACGTGAATCGTTAATTCTTTTCAGGTGGCCCGACGCTGGGGCATCCAGAAAAATCGACCGGCGATGAATTACGACAAGCTGAGTCGCTCCCTGCGATATTACTATGAAAAGGGAATAATGCAGAAAGTAGCAGGTAAGCGTTTTGTCGGTTTAGGTCAAATCTCGCGAGCTGAACTAGGACCACTTTCTCTCGTTCCCGAGGAGTTTTATATAGTAATTATATATTTAGCAAGCTATAGGCGAAAGCCAAACGTTTGGCCCTTGACAGTTGAGTTGGTACTTCCAGGCGAGCGGTACGTGTACAAGTTCGTGTGCGATCCCGACGCCCTGTTCAACATGGCCTACCCTGCGCAGCACCAGCACCCAGCGGCCAGCACCAGCGCACCAGCGCCGCCCGCGGACTGCTCGAGGACCTGTTCAGCGTCAGAGCATCACGACAAAGATCGATACGCCTACCCCGAAGTATGAATACATTTTACTTAACCTAGTAATACACCAAATTATAAGGGTGCTTTTTTCAGAGGCGTGGTTTTCAATCTGGCACTACTTTTTTCGTAGTTGGTGTTTTTGACAGCTGTCACTTGATTTATGCTCAGTTTGGTTTGCCATTTCATAATGAATAGACTTACTCCTGAACAACGTGGCGTGGCCTCCAAGATCGTGCGATTTAACACCGCTGGACTATTTTTTGTGGGGTTATGTGAAGTCGCTTGTCTACGCAGATAAGCCGGACACGATTAACGCCTTGGAAGAGAATATTCGGCGCGTTATTGCTGACATACGGCCCAACTTGCTGCAAAAAGTGGTTGAAAATTGGGCCTCTCGGCTGGAATTTGTTCGAGTCAGCCGCGGCGGCCACTTACCCGAAATCATTTTTAAAACATAATGGCAAACCCTTATCTTTATAATAAAACTAAATTCTTAGCCATAACATCAAATTATATGCGTTTTATCTCTTCTTGAAAACCACGCCTCAAAAAAAAACACCCTATATATATAAAATAAAGTATCATTAGCTATATTTTTAGGTGTATAAACATCTAAACATAAATCCAGGTCCACAGTGGGCCTCTAGGTAAATTTTCGGTTGCACACTTTGTTATTTTATTATGAAATTGCTTGTCTTTTTGAAGTTACACTTCTTTGCGCCCGTTGTACTCATTGAGATGGGATGTTGGTCGAGAAACCGCGTCACGCGTTAGGAGTAATGTTTACGTTTGTCGAGTTGTAGAGTTCAATTGCTTTTTTACGAAATATGTTTGTCGCGTTGTAGAGTCCCTTCCGAAATTTGAAGCTAGGTGTATAGTATAATAATGAAGTGACTTATAATAATATATTAAATAACAGGGGAAAATGTCTTATATTTCATTTATATATCCTGTGTGAGTGGGTGTGTGCGAACGGCCAAAGAAGTATAACTTCCACCATCTGGTCGACGCAGACCCAATTTTTTTTTTAGTTTATGAAATGTCAGCTGAGGATCTATGTTTCTACAACTGATTACATCACCTTAGAACAGCTTAGAACACGCTATAAAGGTGATGTAAAATTAAATGTATTGTTTTTTTATAAAAAATAATAAATAAATTAAATAATGAGTCTTTTTTGGGCCTCAAGTGAATTGAGATTTGATAACAGCGGATTTGATTCGACATTCATATAACTAGTTTCTAAGAACTCAACTGACATTTGTTTTTTAATAGCAATCAAAATAAATAAATATGTATTTTATTTTATTCAAATTACCAAACCTTCCAAGTTCGCACATCCCAACACATATTGTTACCCTTTATTAGAGAGTACAAGGGCATCAATCCACGAGACGGTCAGACGGCCGTTGGAAAGGGAAAGCATGTTTTTTGTAACACTTTTCGTCTCGCTCCAGCCGCTGACGTCGCTGTACTGCTCGCCGCGTCAGGCGCAGGCGCACAGGCACGCGCCCTACTACCCGCCGCTGCACCTGCATCAGTATGTGTACGGGAACGCGGCGGACGGCGGCTATCAGAGGGAGACGCAGGTACGTCACAGATACACTCACACACAACACACTCACACACAACACACTCACACACAACACAACGCCGCGCGCGCGTGACGTCTGTCAAACGCGGGCGGCCATTTGCAAAAGTACAATAGCTCCAAACGAGGGTACACTCGTCCGCGTTGCGGGAAGGCCAGTCGAAATGCACGCAAACAAAAGAAACTTTGGAGGGAAATTTAGCATATTTGCAGTGCGTCGATTGCCTTGTCAAAAATCACAGAGATTAATTAATTCATTTTAAGTGGAATTCATTCATTTACAGTAATGCCAACCTTACGTTTATTTAATCGTTGGCCATAAACAAGAGCGGTATAGACGAACTCCGACCTTTTGATTTGTCATTGTTAATGTCGACGCCATCTTTGATTAAGCGACGTTTACACGAACCGCTGACTCGAAATACACGGCAAATTATATTTGATATATCTTCAATTGGGTTACAGTTCAACACAGATATATGAGAATAAGATTCTTTAGATAATATTTCACTTAATTCAACCTAGACTCATTCCCAAAAGATCTGCATCTGAATCCTTCCCTAAAACATGTTTCATATACTTAATGAACGCTGTTTTGACGTCTTGACGAGAATCTGAAAGGTTTACTGAAAAGTAACTTACCTTCATCGAATGGGGATATTTTTTACTAGCGCAACCCCAACCCATAATGCCATATTCTATTAACGAGTGGCATAAAGCCTAATATACCACTTCTTTTAGGCAGATTTCATTAGGAAACCTACCCATTGCAATGGGTACTATGTTATGACAAATCAACGCGTATCACATCCCCTAGAATCTATCCATATCACTTTCAAATTGATACTTACAATTTAAGGGCACAAAATCTCGGTCAAATTCGTTAATGGACAAAATCTTTTTTCGAAAAAGTAAAATTTGCTATAACTTTCTTAATATATAAGATATCGAATTCATTTAAATTTTATATTATTCCTTAGTTAAGGGCCTAGAACTTGTCTAAGGAAACTTTTTTGGTAGCACCAACCTAGGGGTGGGAAAAATGGGTTTTAAATTCATGAAAAACAAATTTTGACACGAGCAACCCTTACGGCACAGTATAACCCCTCACCCACCAGAGTGAGAAATCAGAGAACCTAGTAAAACGCTTGCAATTTTCCCGTCTGGCAACACTGCTCCGTGAGACAGTGCGCCTGCGACCTTCAGCCAGATCTACACATTGATACCTACTCTATTCCGTTTTGAGTGGTTTTTTGTTTAATTCCAGGTTTTCGACAGTTCCGAGTCCACATACCAAGACGCGGCTGATAAGCAATTCAACGGATACTACGGCCACGGGTCTAATAATTTCGAATCGCGCTAGTGTGTACCTACCCTAACCCTAACCTGAAAAATAACCTTTTAAGTCAGCTTTGAGCTTTGCTGATCGCGACATTGTCTAATCTTTCCGTCGAAACACTTCTATTGAATCAATATACAGGGTGAGCTTATAAAACCATGATGAATGTTGACATACATTCCTTCCTAGTAACACTCGAAATCGCAGGGCCTGTAGCTGAAACTTGTATGTATTTATATAGGGTGTTTTTTTAGAGGCGTGGTTTTCAATCTGGCACTATTTTTTTCGTAGTTGGTGTTTTTGACAGCTGTCACTTGATTTATGCTCAGTTTGGTTTGCCATTTCATAATGAATAGACTTACTCCTGAACAACGTGGCGTGGCCTCCAAGATCGTGCGATTTAACACCGCTGGACTATTTTTCGTGGGGTTATGTGAAGTCGCTTGTCTACGCAGATAAGCCGGACACGATTAACGCCTTGGAAGAGAATATTCGGCGCGTTATTGCTGACATACGGCCCAACTTGCTGCAAAAAGTGGTTGAAAATTGGGCCTCTTACCCGAAATCATTTTTAAAACATAATGGCAAACCCTTATCTTTATAATAAAACTAAATTCTTAGCCATAACATCAAATTATATGCGTTTTATCTCTTCTTGAAAACCACGCCTCTAAAATCATCACCCTATATATGTAAAAGTATTTCTGTATAGTAAGTTTATTTGTGGTGTTAAATTGTATTTAGTTTGAGATAAAAATAAAATAAACTTAAATTAAACTGTTATTTATAATTGTTTAGTTATTATCGGAATATTAATTGCAATCGTGGCATATACGGTGAATACTGCGTAAATAGCTAATTGCGCATACATGCTATATATGCCATACGACATACATAAATGTATAGATCAAAACGTTTTGTGTCCGACAATAGCGGCGGGAAAGAGAACGGGATATATCAAGCCGTCTCCCTTTTGGACAATGATACGATTTTATTGTAGATAACATTTTAAAAATATTTAAATATTTTACTGGTTTTAAGTCTCAGTACGATAAAATATTGTTTTTGGTACTAAATGCAGTCTTAATTGACATGGGCATAGATAATAGACCGATGCATGAACCCGCTCTAGCACCTCATATGCAAACTTTTAATATTTTGTGCGATCGTGCCTTCCTGCGCTGTCAAATCTCGTACTAGCAGTAGCCATAGTAATTTAATACCTCTTTTCATAGTCAAATCACAACTTCTTTGAGTAAAAATCATTTCGTTGTAAATATTTAGTGACTGCCATATTGTTTATAGTGAGGCGACATAAATTTCCAATCGATTTCTTAAAAATATATTTAAGGGCTACTTTTTGGCATTTAAATAATTATCGATTAATTTGTTGACACTTTTTTTATTAAATACCTAAATAAGTTTAATATAAAATATATTACGTAGAAACCAAAACCACCCGGGTACAACCCTCGGACCTCATTGTGGTTAGAGTGGTAACCATTTATACTACGCGGTGGATGCTTGAGTCTGCGATTAACCTATTTGTAATATTTTAAAGTCATTTTAATATCCTCATTGTTGCAAAAATATTTAAAAATTTAATAGATTTTTTTCAAATTAAACTTTTATATTTTTTTTAAATATATTCTTCTTCTAAATGCATTTTTTTATTGCATATGTTATTATTTTTTATGTTAAATATGTTTACAATATTTTCAGTTAAACCTCATTGTTTTGTTTCTATTGGCATATTGAACAATGCACATTCGACGTCACACATCACATAGCCATCAACATTATATGTATAGTCGATTACTTTACTACCTAAATGTTGTGGTTTATACGTCGTTTCATTTTTTTTTCATTTTAGCTAATCTGAAAGAACTTTTACTTTACTGATCGGTATGTTGTGCAAATTGCAATTTAACTAGTTTTTAATTTAGCCTTTTTCCCCGCTACATATTTGTATATTTTAAAATAAAAACTTTATTATAATTGCTGATGTAAATCGATAATGCTCAACAGATTATCTATATGCGCTCGGCGTTTCCATATTATATGTTTAGATGGCCTGTCCAGCGTTAATTAGTCCGCGCGGACTACCTTCGAAATGTTATAAGAAAATAATATCACAACGATGATCACCGCATTAAATCACCTTAGAAAGATGTAAAGGTGATGTAACAAACATAATATGTAAATAATTCGTTTAGTGTAATCATTTTTATTTTACTATTACCATCTAGGTGTAAGTTGCGAATGTATTTCAACTCCTGTGTCGTTTCTAGATGGTGCTGAAAAAAAAATGTAGATGGCGATTTAAAAAAAAAACAATATTTTGACGATTTAATTCGACGCACGTGCTGCCATCTAGGTAGGTTTTTATTTTCAAAGTGATCATTTTTAGAATTTACCTATTTTAATTTCTAGTCATTAATAGCCATTTGTTCTATTAATTATGTAATTTACTAATTTATGAAAGTGTTGTAGATTCCGTAGAATTAATTTGTTAATTTTCATTGTTTATTATTAAAATAGCGTAATAAACAAAACACAGACCAAAGGTTGGAAAAAACATCAAAAATGTCTTTTATTATTAACATTAATGTCAAAATATTCATTATTCATTAAAAAAGAATTATATTATTATTTTATTTATTAAATGTCATTATATTTCAAATCCATGATATCCGTTATTAGTCAAATAAAGTGTTAACCTGTACGAAGCTGTGGGTGATCGATAAGTCGTTGCGATGTAGCGAGGCGCATGTTTTCCAGCGTCGACAAAACTATATATGGTAACTTTGTCTCTTTAAAGAGATATTATATATATATTATATTATTATTGTAACATTGTAAATTAATTGTATTGATTAAATACCGTATTTAGATGATTTTTACGTTAAAATAGGTAAACGCCGTTAGGTTACCTTATATAAAATTCTGACAGTACTGACATTTGGAAAATTCGAATGCTTTTTAATATTTTAAGGATTTAATTTTTTTTCAAATAAATTATATAGCCAGAATGTTCAAAGAAAAATTAATATTGAACGCACAGATAGTTGCATCGCTTGAGGTAATGCACGCTGGTTTAAATACAGGCCTGTATTTTATGAAAGCCTTTCACTCTCACCTATCCATCTGTGCGCTCGTGAAATACGGTCAAACGTTCATTAAAGTAGTAAAAAAATGATTCAAAAAAGAAACAATAATTATGAAAAACAGTGAAAATGCAACCAATTTGACGCATTAAGAATGAGAAGTGAATGTTTTAATGAATATTTACAAGATTAAGTTACGTTCAACGGAGGATATATGAAAATGACTCGTCATGGCTAAAAATAAAAAGAAAAGTGTAAAATATTCCTAATTCATTGACAATCCGGTGGCGCAGTGGTATAAGCGTCTGGTTCTAAATCCGCAGGTCCCGGGTTCGAATCCCCAGCGGTTAAATCCGGCCAGGTCGACTTATAAAGTAATAAGCCATACACAAAAAAAATACACTTTCAGTTACAGACTTGCGAGACGTTGTTTGCCTATAATAAACGGTCTCGCATCATGAAAACGACAATAAGGCTGTCGGAACCGCGCCCAACGGCGCCTCCCCGACAACACAATTTTATGTACCTACTTTATTAAATTAATTTATTTTAGACAGCTAAACTTGATTTAAAAGACCAACAAATACATACTTGCTAAATTGGCCTATTGCGTGAATTGGAAAAACGGTTCACCGAGAACCGATTACCCACAAAAAAAAGAGAATTATAAATAGAATAGTTTCATTCTGCATATTTACACCGTTTTATACTATTAGTCAGAAGTAGAGATTTTTTTTTAATTTGCAATTTTTGTATGTCGGTTTAGGTAAAATTAGAACCACTTCCTCAAACCCTACGGAGTTCAAATAACACATATTGATTTAGTTCCGATGACGATGCATTTTTATGGTGAGCATGGCCTGATTCCACGCCCAGGATCGGCTCCAGACGAAGGAACTCCTCAAAGGTCAACAGCACAGATACGAAATTTAAGTGTAAAATATATATTGGCGATACCTTTTTTTAAAATTATTATTATTAATAACTAAAATATGTTGTCATGTTGTTTCATTACTAGCCACAAGTTAATTTAAAAATTTATTTATTATAAGATCGTTTTTTTTTTATTATAATCTACTCAGACCTAAAAATAACGCACTTTTGCCTCTACGGAGATGGGAAACGAAGCAACCCATCACGAGTTGACACCACGGGTGGAAGATGCCGTTAATGACGCCTGTAGGGCCTAGCTGTAAGACGTCGGGTTCTGGTTAAATAACTACTATTAAACAATATATAGAAGCGGTTGATATTAAAATGATAGCCACGCGTTTAAATTTATTATTGTGTAAATGCGTATTAGCGTGTAAATTTGCTTACGCTTTGCACGGCTGAAGAGGACTCATTATACTCCCAATGAAACATTGTTCGGGGTTAATTTCATTCATCGACGTCCTCTTATCCAATATCATCGACCCTCTCGCTCACCTCCACTCGCCAAACGCTTGTATGCTCGTACAAAGAAGTTTATATCTTTATCCCTCACTTAAGCTACGCAAGCTAAAATGTTTAGTAGCAACGCTACTCTTGGAAATTATTATAAACTATATGGCAACATCCGTATTAGGTCGATTACATTAGCGAAAGAGTGCGTATAATTTAAAAAGACGAATTGAAGCAACCCAGAGAAAAGCAAGCCGGTATGTCTTTAGGCGCTTTAGTCGGTACGATAGTCCATCTGAATTAATTTCAACTCTTAATTAGGAGCCACTTAGTAGAAGGCGTTTCAAATTCAGATTAACTAGTTTATATAAGACTGTGACGAATGAGCCTGCCTGGTCCGCTTTAAGATCCCATCTCTCTAAGCCTCCTTATATTGGCCGTACTGATCATCCTTCCGAGATAAAACCAATCTTGAGAATTGGGTTCAATTCGTTTCTTTCCAGATCAAAATACTCTTCATAGGTCAGTAGTTGATCCTTTTTCTGTTCTAAGGCTGTTTTCCTCACCTGCTAAACCCAACAGTATCACCGGAGCTAGCTCCTAAATATTGTAATTACTTAATAATAATAATAATAATAAAAAACAACTTGGAAAATTGCACGAGCCGTAAGTAATATTTAAAAAAAAACAAACTCGTGTAAAATAGAAGAATTGAATGAATTGAATTCCCCGGACTTTGTAAATGTCCGGGAAACGTTAGCGACTAATATATGCGAGCGGTTAAATACTTGTGAAGACGACTCGGATTGACTCAGACACCCGATTTCATTTAAGGCACGTTGATGAACAACGCCACCTCAAAAAATACGCTGAGTAAGACCAATCGCTCACGTTGTCAATTGTAGATTTGCTCCGGAATTTTCCCGGAACATTTCAAACGGGCGAACGTCACTCCAGTTTATAAATCAGGAAGCAAGACTGAGTTAAAAAACTACGGACCCGTGTGCTGAGTCAAATTTTAGGAAAGGTAATCAACCAAATGAATATTTAGAAAAAACAAATTGCTCTCGACATGGGTACTCAAAATGCCATTTTGAGGATTACGGAGACTATCATGAGACAAGTAGACAACCGAAGAAAAAAATAGAGTATTCTTAGATCTTTCCAAAGCCTTTGATACAATTTTGCAGAGGATATTGATGAAGAAACTGAGCGAGATTGGAATAAATGCGGTTTAAAAATGTATAAGATTTGGTGACATTTATAGTAACTTTGAGTACAGCAAATATGGTGTCCCACAGGGGAGTACATTGGGACCTATTCTCTTCCTGATCTTTGTAAATTAGATATCAACGCATAAATCGTATCTCATGGTAACGACACGGCGTTATTTGAATCTGATTATTATTATATATAGATATTAAATATCTATGTATCTATATTGACTAAGGCAGTTATAAATGAAGACAATTTTATATGCGAGGCATTACTCACAAGTAGTCTTACTTAGCTTACAATAAGAAATATGGTTTAACTTTGTATAGGATATTATTATTATTGTTATATTTAAATACTTACGTTTAATAAATATGTATGTTTGTAATATGTGTACGTATAAAATATATATTAATAAAAAATATGCACCAACGCCTAACAAATAGTTAACTAGGTATAACACACTATGCCTAGTGGGGTAATAAACATACCACACTATCTGTATTTTATTTGTGCAATGTATAAATTTATAAATTAAAAGATATTTGAACTGTGCCCATTTGAAGCCGCCGTGTCGCCCCATCTAAAGACGCTCAGTCGCGCAGCCCGTCGGAGAACGTTGACTAAATTATAGCTATTATATCGGCGACCATATCGCCAGAAATATTCCAGAATTTCTTCCTAAATGCAAACAATTCTTTATTCATTCCAATAATACCCACAAAATCTATATAAATAAATACGCGAAGAGAAAACTTTGTAGCCCTTTCTAAGCATATTCGTTCATGCAGGAGTTTGAGATTTGGCATAGTCAAAGTTTATATGGAGGAGTGCAGAAAAATTAAATAAAATAACATTGTTTGCGTCCATACTACTGACAGAAGTGTGAATTTAGTGCGACTTCAAATGTTTCTTTTTCAATTATCTGTCAATGTCAATCTAGTTAATGTCAAGAAAAAATATTTATTAATGACATCTTATACTTCTATTAATGTCAAGTATTATTTTTTCGTGAAAAAATTAAAACTTACATTTTTTTTTGTGTCATATATAGGGTGATGTTTATAGAGGCGTGGTTTTCAAGAAGAGATAAAACGCATATAATTTGATGTTATGGCTAAGAATTTAGTTTTATTATAAAGATAAGGGTTTGCCATTATGTTTTAAAAATGATTTCGGGTAAGTGGCCGCCGCGGCTGACTCGAACAAATTCCAGCCGAGAGGCCCAATCTTCAACCACTTTTTGCAGCAAGTTGGGCCGTATGTCAGCAATAACGCGCAGAATATTCTCTTCCAAGGCGTTAATCGTGTCCGGCTTATCTGCGTAGACAAGCGACTTCACATAACCCCACAAAAAATAGTCCAGCGGTGTTAAATCGCACGATCTTGGAGGCCACGCCACGTTGTTCAGGAGTAAGTCTATTCATTATGAAATGGCAAACCAAACTGAGCATAAATCAAGTGACAGCTGTCGAAAACACCAACTACGAAAAAAGTAGTGTCAGATTGAAAACCACGCCTCTGAAAAAAACAGCCTATATTATTAAATTTTAAATTTCATAATCAATTTGTAGTCTTACGGTAGGAAATGTATTATCTGACGAAAATTAAACGTTTTGACGTCACCTGAACAATCATCTGTGTGTCTGTGTGACACCACAAGCATAACTCCAAATATCGAAAGCCGGAAGAAAATGGATGATTTTTTTTTAATTTAATATAATAAAATATATAAAAAACAAAATAAAAAAATCAAAGTGAATTTTATAATAGAGAATTTGACGGTGAACCAGATGATACCAGATTTGTAAAGATTGAACAACTCATGCCTGCTCTATGGATTTTATAGTAAACGAGTGATTTTCCATAGACATTAATCCGGTCTCAAGAAATTTTGACTAAACGGGTTAATATAAAAAACCGTTAATTACTTAATTAGTAATTAATACGACATATACCAATAGATTTTGTATTTAAATTCACTATAGTTCGTCTGAACCATACCTTCGTAATCATTGCATATATATATTTTTTTTTAATTTTATTTTGTTTTAAAACGTTAGGCGCGAGCGGGCAAAATTAGAGGTAAAATAAAAACAATTTACTGTAGATATAGTAAGCCGATCAAGCACCAATCCTTTAGTTAAAAAGTTCGACACCAGGTGGCAGACCATTTTTTTTATTTTATTTTACGAACATTCGTATACAGCGGGACCTCGATAATCCGGGTGGATATGAAACAAGGTACGTATTGCAGTATTAAGTCCTACGTAAGGTGTTGTATCGACCAAATTGGTTTGTCTGGATCCTTTATAGCGTATTGCGAATCCCAGGGTCACATTTTATGCTGGGGTGATAAGTCGCCTATGGTCGATTTTCCAATAGCATAGTTTCCGCTGTCAATTCACCGGAAAATTCTCACCTTCGATGCTAACGGTGGTTGATCAAAATCATATAGGTAATTTACTTACATTCATATTTAAGGTTAGACCGTACTGCGCGAATCTGTTCACGCTAGAAAGCGCGCCGTCCAGATCACCACTGTCCTACCAAATTACCGACTTTAATAATTTACGAGAGCAAGGTTTAAGCAATTTAAGAGTAAGATTCGTCGCAGCTAGGTGTAGAAATTAACACGTATAAACGTTGAAAAATATATATTCCAGCGCAGACGGGTTAGGGTGCAAACATAGTGTATTGTACGAGATAATAATTGTTCGCGATAGTCACATTGAAGTCGACGTCTTCTAAAGCGCTCTCTTAACAAATCCCATCTCACGGGAAGAACGTCCAACTATGTCCACATCCTTCGACGTAGAATGTAGGGTTATATATATATCCTTCTCAAGTGATGGGTCGACGTTATGGCCATGCACTGGGGGCAGGTCTTCTTCGCTCGGAGAGTGTCCACCCAACAGTTCTGAAAAGAATTAAAAAAAAAATAATATTATTTATTAAATACACCAATGATTATACAGTTGAACGTGCACATCAAACTGGACGACTTTTGTCCCACAAGTTGCGTCATAAAAAAGCAGTCGTGAGCGGTAGAAAAAAATGCAGAAAATTTGTCAAAACGAAGAAAACCTAAGTTGCACGAGAAAATTGACCCTGCATAGTGGTTTTAATATAGCTCACCGCCCTACAAATTGTATATCGGCGCTGTTTGAACATCACACAACGAACGACCATACATTGTAACTTCGACGTCAGATTCGCAAACCGCGTAAATGTTTACAGTTTAGAAACGATAATCTTGCCAAGTCATAGATGGCGCGTGACTATCTTTTCATCGTGTTACCATGTTCGGGATGTAGTATCCGAGTTGTGTTATAGTTACTAGTCACAACTCAAAAAGATATAACTGACTTTAAGTTTAGCTGTATGAAAGATATTACAATATTTTTGCGTGCTGGATTTGCGCTGAGTTTGAGTTCACATATCTTGAGAACCCGGCCAACTTTAGACATGATTTTTAGGGTTTTCTGTATATTGATCGACTTTGGCCGAGCGCCAACGTCAATGGCCCGGCACGGCCTCGAGAGCGATTTCATAGTATCGCGTAAATTTTATAAAATTTGTTGCTCGGTAACCACGATGAACTTCGATATGAGGTAAAAACCGACGTGTTTGAAATCTCAGGGCCAATAAGCTGGATTTTTATCGGTAACGGTCTTTGAACAGTATTACGAATTTTAAGTACAGGCTGAAGTTCCTCGAGTTTACTCGAGCGATTAATTATTTTTTCTTCACTCGCTAGACGTGAACCTTTTACTCACCCCGCAGTGCACGTGCCAGCATTGTATGGAGACCACAGGGTCGGTGTAAGGGCTCAAACATATGTGACACTTTGCCTGAAACATTTAAAAGTATACAAAATCAAAAACTATATTTTATTTTTTATCAGTTAATGTTTTGATTGTATCTTAAATTATCGCTTGCTCTATGATTTACTTATGAATATTTATTGTTAATGATTTGTTTGTTTTTCTTGTCATAATTTTTTTAT
The DNA here is from genome assembly GCA_020383195.1 of Neomicropteryx cornuta. NCBI lineage: Eukaryota > Metazoa > Arthropoda > Insecta > Lepidoptera > Micropterigidae > Neomicropteryx > Neomicropteryx cornuta. Next base: position 517,593 of record JAHKQU010000031.1, read on the forward strand.
AATCTTTTTAATATTTATATTGTCATTCCTACATACGTGTTGTATTAATGGAAATAAAATATTTGAATTTGAATTTGTATTGGTTAAACACACAAGCAAATCTCTTCATTTGCATAGAGGGTACACTTTTATTTGCATACTTTTATGCACAAAATCAGAGTGTTAAGACATTCCGCTCCGCACTCCCGCCCGATCGGCGGAGTTCGTTGACCGAGTGGAGTATCCCACTCCGGGAGTGACACACGTTTTTTAGTTTAAGTTATAATTTCTTATAATTGGCAAATAATACGAACAAAATAAATAAAATAATAAAGGAAAAATAATAACAATTTTGATACTAAATAAGATTAATAAAATAATAATAATAAAACTATGAAGATGTTTGTTTTTTTATTAAACTCGAATTATTTACCGCCAAATCCGTTAAAACACTTTTAATTCACTCGCACTTTTCTTATAAACAATCAAATGTCAAATTATGATTAGTCTATGCCTTTCATGAAGACGATATATATATCACGGATAGACGGAATACTCCGTCATCTCGTCAACAGTTGTCTTAAACATTTCTTTTAAAAAAGCATGTGCTTTTATCAATTTCTTCACGTTGGATACCCAACTTTTCACTATTGTTGATAACTTTTATAAACTATTTGCCACTTTAAAACTTTTAAATATTTGTTAGATGTATAAAATATATATTACAATGTGCGATTGTTGAAAAAAAAATATTTCTAAATTGATTTCGACGCTGTGTGATTAAATAATTTCTATAGAGTATTTAGCCAGTGATTGGTTAATTGCGAATTGAATGGCATAGACAGTAGAGCGATCGGATGAAAAGATGATTGAGTGGTAATTGATGGATATGAACTCACATGATTCGTCTGCGTGCTCTCCAGCTCGCGCAGCTTCAGCCGCAGCGCCTGCACGAGGTGGCGGTCGGCGCCGGCCGCGTCGCCGTCGCGAGCGTCGGCGCGCTCGGTCGGCGCGTCCGAGCTCACTGGGTAGGGCTCCTGGCGCGCGCCGGCCACCATCAGCGCGGCGCCCGCGTCGGTCGACCACGCGTCGTCCGGCAGGCACTCGTCGCGCAGGCACAGCAGCGACGGGGAGAACTGCGCCGGACCGTACAGCTCCTCGTCCTCGTCGTCGTCGACGACCTGATTAATATTCGTCCGATTAAATCGTAGACTAACATCATCAAAGCCAGTAGTGTCATACATGTCAAAATATAAATTAATAATAATAATATATTGTGAGAAAAATTAAGATTAAGAGACATTACCGACTGACGATTGAGATTACTGTCTTGCGAGTGGTCTTAAATCATTCTGTTCAAACTAAAACACTCTGGAAACACTATTGGTTAGTCATACAAAACATAATCTATGTATTTTAAAAAACTTAGTTGAATTTGCATCTTAATGAAACTTAGTTTTATTTTTTTTAATTCTTGTTTTGATAAAATGTATGGAAAAATACAGATTTTTGGATTCATAGTAGAAATTTAAGTTTTAGACTCTATACATACATTTGTGTATAACCTACTTTTTTTTTATCAAAACTTTAAACCTATTTTGGAACCTACTCAACTAGGCCAAATGTGCCTGTCCTAGATTCAGAGGAGATGGTGGTGAGGAAGCGTAAAAAATGGTGTTAAATTTATGATGCGTTGAAAGAATGTCATAAAATTGTATTTTTTATTTTAATCTACTCTGACCTAAATAATAACCCACTGTCGCCTCTATGGAGATGGGTAATGAAGCAACCCATAGCAAGTTGGTACCGCATGCGCGTGTAGTCTGAAGGAAAGATGTCGTTAATGACGCCTGTAGGGCCTAGCTGTGAGACATCAGGTTCTAGTTGAATAATTTACTTCTACTAAACAATGTATTATGTGTTGATATTATATGATAGCTGGTTGAAAATGGAATAGGACCAGAGAGTGAGGCAGGTCGTGGTCGTCCTCCCACTGCGGCGTGGTGGCGCGGAACAAATTGGTGTGCTCGAGCGCCAGCAGCGCCGTGGCCCTGATGCGCTCCTCGCCGCACCACTCGTAGCTGAGCATCGGCAGACGGTTCGGCGCGACGCCGTCGCCGCCCGGCGGCTCCGCCGCGGCCGTCGTCGAACCGCCGTCGCCCTGAAATGAAGACAAGAGAATTAGTATTATTATTTCGTAATTATTATTATTTTTCTTATATGTTCGTCTAGATTGTTTTTAAATTGGTTGACTGTCTTTGATTCGATGATACTTTCTGGCAATCCATTCCAGGCTTCCACGACTCTGTTGCTGATGAAGTTCTTCCTGGGGTTGCTTGAAAAGGGCGCCCCGTCTAACTTCATACAGTTCCCACTTCGAATGTGAATATTTCACTCAATTCTGCGCAGTCATAGTGAGGCTTTAATATTTTTGATGTCTCAACGAGGTCCCCTCAATCTCGCCTCTCTTTTAATGTCTGGAGATTGAGAATTTTTAGTCGCTCCTCATAGGCTTTACTCTTTACTCTTCAGGCCAGTAGGTATTTTCGTAGCTCTTCGTCGTACCCTTTCTAACATGTCAATGTCCTTCTGAAAGTATGGGCTCCACACTTGAAATCCAAACTCCAATACGTTTTATATATATTCAGGAATAGCTGCGGGGTCATGTGCTGGAAGGCTTTAGTAGTAAGGCACAACGAGGAGTTTGCGTTCTTGACTATTTCTGTAATATGCTCTTCCCATTTCAAGTTGTGAGACATTATTATACCAAGATCTTTTTGTGCATGGACTGGTTCGATCTGCACATTTCCTAGGAAGTACTGATTTCGCGGGTTCTTACTAGCGAATGAATGAAGTAGCTCCTTCGGTGATAAAGTAACCTATCGACCGAGGACAGGTGCAGATTCTGCCAAGAGAGCCCCGAAACAAAAGGTACCAGCTTCTAGGAAACCATCTCCTCAAGCCAGAAGAGATTAGAACCATCGCACCCAACAAGATACTTAACTTTATCTACAGTACAGATCTAGAAGGCGAACCATAAGTGATTTAAAAAGTACAATAGTTCTGCAAAGGACGCGGTACACGGGGGGGGGCAAATAAACCCCCATATAACTAACATAAATAACATAACATAACTCCGAAGATATTTGACAAATATGTTCGGAGTTATGTTACAAAATACATGCCTCAACGTCGATGGTTCCATCTTCACTGCTCGTGTCTCCGACATCCGACATGGACGAGGTTCCACCTTCTCCGCTGTCGCGAAGACACCTGGAAGCAAATATTAGTGATTGAGAACGTGCAATGCACGAGTTGTATGTCGGACGTTCGAGGCAAAGGCGATTTCTCTACGAGCGCTGTCAACCCCGTCGAAATATTAAATTTAAAATATCTCTACCCCCCCCTAAATATCTCCAGACCCGAGATTTCAAATACGATTTGTAAAGATGACATATCAAATTTCATCATGGCTTCCGAGGAGAAAAATTGTTAACTTTACGTGTTGTAATATGTACGCCAGCTTACGACGACCAGGTCGTTGATTGCGGTCAAGGCTACGGAATACGGATCGCGTGTCGGACCTATCAGGCATTTTCTATATAAAAAAAACATAAAAATCAAAGAAATATATTTTGTCTATAATCCTAAACCTGATGTTTGCTCAAAGCCAAACTTACTATGCATGATTAGATTACCTATTAATATAAATGGTTCTGTTTCAAATATCTTATACAATTCCCTAAAATCAAAAGTTACTATAGATTTAAGACGGCCGTGACGGCATACCATCAGTTACTCTCATCGAGTCATCCAACACGAGGGTGCTTTCGCTAATGACGTGTGAATTCAGTCGCGAGCTTTCTAACCCTAAATATGCGTGTACTAGGCAAATGACCCATTTCTCAAAGAAATATCTCAGCGTAATCACTCAACATTAGCGTTGAAGGACAAAGTGAGACTTCTCCGGCTAATTGACAGCGGCGGAAGCTATGTAAGTGGTATGGAATCAGAAACCGACTATAGGCGACTTATTACCTCAGCATGAAGCACCACGAATCCGGTTTCCGGTTAAAACCGTTACCGTCTTAATGCATTTCTATTAATATTTAAAAGCGCGACATGTCGCGTACGCCTGAATTCATGAAAGGCATAGACTAATCATTATTTTATTTTTTTATTTTAGTTCAGCTTTGAAGTTTGATTGTTTATGTGAATTTGGCCGTAAATAATTCGAGTTTTTATTATTATTATTATTATTTCATAGTTTTGTGCATGAACCAATTATAAGAAGTTATAATTTAAACTAAAAACGGGTGGGATATTTCGTTCGGACAACGCACTTTGCCGATCGGGCGGCAACGCGCGATCTGCGCGTTTGACGTACGGAGCTGAATCTGTCAAAAACGCGCGTGCCTTGTTGCATTTCCATCAGGACTAAAAAAAAGTCAAACGTCAAGTGTTTTTAAGACAACGTAAATAAACGCTACCTCAGCGCGTGTCTCTGCAGCCTCCGCACGGGATAGTTGACCTTGCATATGGGGCAGGCGCCGCGCGGTTCCGTCGGGTCGCGCGACGCCGACGCCGCGTCTCGCCGCGAGCCCACCGAGCGGCGGCGCGAGCGCTTCAGGCGACGCAGCCTGTTCATGTGTACTTTCTGCGAACAAAAATATTGACGAGCGATGGGTGGTCAGCTGTTCTTTTTATTCTAACATTATCGATTAACTTGTGCTTTTAAATCGCTATACCTCCATACACATATAAAATATTAAAGCCTCACTATGACTGCGCAGAATTGAGAGGACTGTATGAAGTTAGATGGGGAGTTCTTTTCAAGCAACCCAACCCAACCCAAAGACAATAAACCAGTTCAAAAATCGTCTAGATAAACATTAATTATAAAGAAAAAATAATAACTTTGATACTAAGGCGTATCAGTTATGCCTGACTGTTATAAATAATAGTAATTTGAAAGCGATTAAAAAAAAATTCACACTATACTAAGCTATAAAAAAATCTTTACTCCTTTTTTTTCTATTTGTGATTAGAAATCTATATCGACCGGATCAAATGCCCCGTTGAAATCATCATATGTTGTGCCCATACTAATGCTTTATATGATAATGACATACTAATGATAATCTATATTATTAATTCAATACAGTATTTAGGAGCTAACTCGCAGCCTACGGTTAAAAACAGTCTTGGAACAAAAAAAAGGTCAAATGCTGACCTATGAAGAGCATTCTACTGGTGAATTGTTCCGGAAAGACAAGAATTGAACCCAATGTTCCGTTTTCTCAAGTTAGGATGGTTTAATTAAAGGCTTAGAGAGTCGGGAGCTTAAAGCAGACCCCGCAGGTTCATCCGTCACGCTCTTATATAAATTAGTTAATCATGATTCTAAATGCCTTCTAGTTAGTGGCTCCCAGCAGATGGCGCAGTAAAATTTCGTCGGCAGACAAGCCAGACGCAAACCACATTTAATTTTATTTCTAACAAATGTTTACGCTAACTTGCCCACTCCTGGATAGCACTTATTTACTTCATTGGTTTGCGGTTTAAAATTATGAAACTATATTTTCTTTTTTTTTCAGAAAATTACGATGTTTGAGAATTGTGTCGCGTTTTTAGATACTAAAGAGTGGTTTCCAAATTCGTAAACTTAAATTTTACAAAAATATCGAATATTAGTTTTTATTTTGGAGCTGCACACGTCAATAAGCTGCGCGACGAACCTTGTAAACGTCGCCCCCCAGACAGCCCGTGACGTCGACGTCGTCGTGCTCGGCGTTCGCCGAGGTCGACGCGCTCGAACCGGCCATCGGAGCGTTGCCGCCGAGCGACGTGGACAGCTTTCTCTTCGAGCCGCCGGGCGACGACAGCTTACTCAGTCTGAAACGGGTCGAGAGTTAAATGAGTTAAGGTTGGGCAAAGAGCGCAGCGATCGTAACCTTTTTATTGCTATGTAGGTTGTATACAATTATTTTGGGCCCTACTCATCTAAGCCAAACGTGCATGTGCTGGAGTCAGGGGAGATGGTGGTAACAAAGCGTTAAAAATTGAATGACTAATTTCAATGTCTGATTAAAACTAATCTAAAACCGTTAGAGCTGGCCCAAAAATCAGTTCTGAGAACTATTCAAAGGTGCCATAAACGTTCCCCTTCCGATCAGTTGTTCACAGACTTCAGGGTTTTAGATGTAAGATAGTCCTTCATAACGATGGTAATATTATATGCCCAAAAAAACATAGCAAATATGAAAAGAGTAGATCATGGTCATAACACAAGAGCACATAGTGGTGACTTATTAGAGATACCTAAAATGTCTACCAGTTTTGGACAACGGTCCTTAAAATTCTTAGGTCCCATAATAATCTTCCGGAGTTTATTAAGGAAATAGATATTTTCGAAAAAAAATAATATTTGGCTGATATATAAAGGAAGACAAGAATCTGCTGATTTGTTAAACATTTTATTGACCATCTTTATTATTATATTTCTTAGGTAATATCCAAACTATACTTAAATGACAACGTATTTAAAGAGGCGCATATATTAATATGCTTGGAATATGAAGAAAGGCTGTCTGTGTTAAAATTGACCTCATTACAGGAGCGACGTGATCGTGGTGATCTCATCGAGACTTACAAAGTGTTAACTGGACATTACAATTGTGCAAGCATTAAGGACATATTCATGTTTAACCAAAACGCGCAACTTCGCGGCCATTCAATGAAGTTATCTAAATCTCCTTATTCCACTAATCCTAGGAAGAATTTGATCTCCAATAGAGTTGTGGATAATTGGAATCGGCTACCACAGGAAGCGGTGGAAGCTGTAAGTGTGAACCAGTTCAAGAACCGCCTTGATAAATTTCTTGGATCTAGGCAAATCACTAGTAACTGTGAATGAGATGTGAGCACATCAGCTTGCTCGGCAAACAATAATAATATATAGTCTAAATTTGTCTGAACATAAACATTCTATGCTTCAACATTGTATATAATATATATATTAATGTATTTTAATTTATTTTCTTACAAATAGACACCTTCATATTTCTCTATAAGTGCATTGACGGTTTGACATTCTCAGTTGTAGCACAATACAACACTGCCTTCCTTAGTACAGACATAGTCTAGTAAAGAAGGCAAAATGTTAATCGCTCCCGGTGCATTTGTAACTGTGATTTGTTCTACTAAAATTCTATTTCTTTGTCAAATTAATTACGTCACAATAAATAAATAAATAAATGTGATCTAAACGGCTTTGTTTGTTTTCCATGAGCAACAATCTACACACAAAAGTTCAACTCTTTCGCATTTGTATTTTTCGAGTTGATAGAAGCTAAAAAGAAATAATTAAATGATGCGATTATTAAAATTTGGATTAGCAAATAATCCGAAATAATATAAAACTATTACGTCGGCACGCTACATAATTTTTTAACGGTAAATTATTTGACTTAACATGAAACGAAGGGCTATAATGAATCGCTTTATAACGGGATATCCCGTAATCGCTGTATAGGACAGATGCCGTTTCCGGTTAAAACCGTTACCGTCTTAATGCATTTCTATTAATATTTAAAAGCGTGGGTTGTAGCGTATACCTGAATTCATTCCTGATTAATCGTTTGATTGCCTATGTGAAAAGTGAGCGAGTGGATTGAGTGTTTTTGACGGATTTGGGGGTAAATAAATCGAGTTTGACTTACAAAAGCTGTGTCAATATAACATAACTTATGAAAACATACATTTTATTAGTTTTGTGCGTATTATTTGCCAATTATATCTTAAAACTATAAAACTGTGTCAGTCCCGTGTGGGATATTCATTATTACTCATTGTTGTGTTTTTCAATTTTCCTAATAACACCATCTCCCACGGATCGCCTCCAGTAAGGAAATGTTTGTGATGCCTGATCTCAAAGATATCACCGATTTTAGAATTTTAAAGATGTAATCGAATCTACATGCAAAATACTGGGTCACGATGAAGCCGGAATTTCGAATTTCTCCGCTCCAATATGCTGCTAGTACAGGTTTCACCTTCGCGATTGCGGATACCTAGTTATTTTTGAAATATACCTTGTTCATCTTGGAGCTGATGAAGATGTACCCACCTCTTTGTTACGTTATTGTAATGTTTAGTAAGTAATTCACTTAATTAAATGCAGACCACATTGTGCCAATCACATAACTACGAGTTGTGTTCAAAAAGTAAGGTGACTTTTCAAATTTCGCGGGCTACGTCCGTTCGATCCTCGTTTTTTTTTTTTTTGTTATGTTGGTACACTTGTTTTTAACATCTGTGAAAAGTTTCAAAAGTATAGCATTTTTGGTTTGTTTGTGAGAGGCATTAAGGTTAGAGTTTCATGGATCAAAGAGTTTGCATTAAATTTTGTGTAAAAAATAAATTAAGTGCTTCGTAACACTTGAAATGTTGACAGTGGCATACGGTGAAACTGTTCTGAGTAAAAGAAATGTTTACAAGTGGTACAAACTCTTCCAAGAAGACACCAATGACGCAACTCGAAAAAGCACGCCAAGTTCAGTCAAATGTCAAGGTGTTGCTCACTGTTTGTTTGATTATCATGGCGTAGTGCATCAGGAGTTCTCACCACAAGGTCGAACAGTTAATAAGGAGTATTGCTTTGAGGTTATGCGCCGTTTGCGTGAAGCGATACGAAAAAAATACCCGGAATTGTGGAAAAATCAGTCATGGTTATTGCACCACGATAATGTGATTGCTTGTTCGTATTTTTGGCCAAGAACAACACCGTAATCATGACCGCACACCACCGCACTCACCGGATTTAGCCCTCTGTGACTTTTTCCTGTTCCCGAAACTCAAGAAACCCATGAAAGGAAGGCGTCTTGCAACGATTGAGGACATAAAGACCGCATCGCTGGATGAGCTGAAGGCTATACCAAAAAGTGCTCATCAGAAGTACTTTGAGGATTGGAAAAAGCGCTGGCACAAGTGTATTGCATCTGAGGGGGGGGGGGTTACTTTGAAGGGGACAAAATAAATATTGATGAATAAATAAATATTTTTTGATAAAAATAAAAAGTCACCTTACTTTTTGAACATTAAGTTTGATTGGAATTTTAAGAAAATTTACTTTAGATGGTTTTTTAAATAATAAAAAAAATAAACCTACAACATAAAAACTTAACCGGTTAAATTAGAATCACGCCGTATTTTACGTAAGTGTATAAACCGTGACTTTAACGTTTTGCGTGATCGGTCTTCTCGTTGACTACCAATAGGAAAATGAATGTGGTATTTCTTAGTTTTCAGGTAGGTTAGACTTATTTAGAGGTTATTAAAAGAGCGAATTTCGGCCAGCACAAAAGAATCGACGAACCTTTCCATTTCCACCGAGAAATGCGTCTGCAGTTCGTGGCTGCGGACAGTGCAGCTGCAGACGGGGCATCGCGGCGGAAGGTCCGATATCTTCTTGCGCGACCTGACGCCGTTCACGATCAGGCCGTTGGCGAAGGCCTCGCTGTGGCCCTCGTAGCCGTCCGCGCCGGAATTGCCTATGAGCCCGTCCATTCGTAAGTAATTCGCCGACAGGAACATATCAAAGCGCCGCCAGTGTCCTAGCGATCGCTTGGCGGAGCGTCTCTATCGCGGGGCATCCTCGAAAATACGCCGGCAAACGGGTAAAGGAACTTCGAAACCGGCACAGCGCACTCTCGCGAACTTCGCCGGGACGATATTATTCGCCGCGGGACCTACAATGTCGTTATACAGAAAATAAAACTTAACGAAATACATAAATAAATAACCAACGGACAAAACGCAAACAAGTAACATCCGACAACACTAGACAGCAGCTGTCAATGTCACTTTTTTTGTTATTTTTTTATAGCAATTGGACATGTCCATTGTTAATAGTAAACTTATATTTTGAAATATCACAATAAAATATTATCAATAGTTTCATTACTTAAACTAAAATATTTTTACACACATTTCCTTAATAAAAAGTATTATCTTATTTTAAGTAAATGTTACAAAAAGTAGTATGAAATCAAAAAGGTAGGCATTACACGACTATAATTTTAAATTACTTTGATGCATGAAGCTTTGAGGTAAATGTTTGAGCATTGATGAGAATAATAAAATTTTTGATAGGTACACTATGAAAATGCGTCGTACGTTCGAATTTCATAATAGTGCTAGCTTTCTTTTTAATATTAATATTTCTATATTACTCAAAATTTCAACAATATAAATTTGTCAATTATCCAATTAAGCAGGTTATAACGACGTGCTTCCTTTGCGATTTTTTTGAAATATTACATATATACAAAACAAATGTGTACACAATGAGTTTTTATGTATATGTGTACACAATGAAACGTTTAATATTCATGCTATCTATCTACACACTATACTTACTACTTTATTAAATATTGTTTAACAAAATAGATCTTAAAAATAAATAAACTAACATATAATGTGAAACAACTTAAAAGCAAATAAAAAAATGCTAATAATATAACATATTATTCACTTTTATCCATCCTTAAAATTACCCATATTATTATTTTCTTCTTGGATGGAGACAGGTCACGTCCAGCGGCTATGGAGCCACCTAAACAAATTATGGGAGCCAAGTCTGGAGGGCGCTGAAGTGAAGACCATCGCTGCTGAGGCAGACCAAGAGACCCAGGGCTGTATGCGCCCTTAATAGTCTAACTGCGACTGCAAGGGGATCCAGACATTTTGAGAGTAAGGGCCTATTTTGAAGTCAATAAACTTTTCCTTAATGTGAAAAAATGTAAGAACATTACGTTTACTAAATATAAAAAAGTTTTCAGGCACATTTACAATATTAATGGCTTACCACTCAACACAGAATACAGCATTCGTGATCTTGGTGTTCAACTCGATACTAACTTCATCGTGATACCACTTGTACTGGGTACTACTCACATTGAAAACATTATAAACAAAGCAAATGTAATGATGATATTACGTATATGAATCAAAAGTAGAGCAATCTGCCAAAATTATCATTATAAGGTTTTGTATCGGCTTTGAAACATCTTCATATTCATCACAAATTGAAGCAAGAAATAATAATCTGAAACAGCTACGGACTCTATAAAATGTGTTAAAACAATTAGGTTTCAGTTTCGGCTCTCATCATCATTAATTTTAATTCACCTCCATAGCCACTTTGCTTGCCACTATTTCTATTTTTATTTTTGTCACTATTTTTAATTTTACTTTTGTGTATTTAGTTATAAAGTAGTACTGCGTTAGTTATGCTTGCAATTGTATACACTTAACCATGATCTTAATGTCAGTACATTTATATAACTCAGCATTAGATATGAAATAAATCACTTTATATGTGAAAAACTGGTAAGGATGCAAGACTAACCTAAATCATAAGTTTTTCTAAGTTTTCTTCTCATCTCTTGTATCTGTTGTTTTTCCTCGATTAAATAAATAAATAAATAAATGAGAAAGTGCGCGGCGGCCGTGCTAAATTCAAAAACGGCCTGACAGCTGACGGCTATTTGCCAAACATTTTAACATTTGCAATATTTTTGCGACCAAGCGTCGAATCAGCGACAAAGCGCTTCTTATTAAAATTGTACGATGAAAACAGAATGTACCTAGGTGTTTAAATAAGTTTGTTCGATATTACTAAAATTTGGTAGGTACAGTTATGTGAATAATGTGGTGAAGTAGCATAAGATTTGTGTAATGTGACCCTAATGCGGCGACTTAAACCATCTGTGGACCAAAAAAGAATGTTCCGTTTTAAATCACCACCCTTTTTTTGATGTAAGAACTCGCCGATTGGTCAGTTTGTTTGACGTTTGTTTAATGCAATAATGCATTTATACAAACGTCAAATTGACAGCCAGTTAGCTTCAGACTCTCACCAACGGCTCCTATTTGTGGCATTGTCCCGAGTAACAACAAAATAAAAGCTCGTATTAACAAAGGTGGTAAATAAGACTTTGTTTAAAATGTTTATTTTTTTAAATTAAAAAAACATCCCCTTGCGAAGTCGAGTCGGGACAGCTAGTAATCATAATATGAAAGATAATTTATTATTCACATGGCAATAAAACTCATTTTCTCACTACGTGTATCGAATATGTAGTATACTAGCTGACCCGGCCACGCGTTGCTGTGGCTAAAGTTTTTGTTATATTACATTATAGTAAACAATCTAAGAGGAACAATAAGAGAACATCAGTCACGGAGTCCACTATGCTTTTTCACACAGATGGTATTTGTAAAAAAATATGGTGATCTCCTTATTTGACTTTCTACTACTATAACCCTTTAGTACAATGAAATTATTTACGAACTAAGACGACAATGATGATGTTGGTATACAAATTCACTGGATTGAGATTGATTTGAAGGGGAAGTACGTTGAACACAATTAATTAAAATGTTCTTACACTTGATACTAAGCAGAAATCAATAGGTAAAAAATAAAAATTTATCAGATTTATTATTTCCATTTAATTTTATAACAAATATAATTATATTACAGTATAATACAGTAAATAACATGTGACGCTTAAACTCATGAATGAGGTAGGCAAGGCAGACAGTCTTAAACTTTTAAACATTAATATCTTTGTTTTTGAATTATAAATACTTTCAATTTCAATTTAATTTAACACCAATCGGTGCACAATGTTTTTGGTTAACCTGTCTTTAGCTAACACAAATAGATTCGACGGTTTCCCAACACGTGAACACGCAACATATAGTTGCCCATGAGAAAAACATGGATTTTCCAAATCTAAACCACAAATGGACATTGTTTGACCTTGAGATTTATTTATAGACATGGTGAAAGCTAAACGAATTGGAAACTGTAGCCTTTTGAAGGGTATGGTAGAATCTGATGGTATCATCGGAATACGTGGCAGCAGGACCACTTTTCCTTTAAACTTCCCAGCCAAAATGGTTGCTTCAAGAATGTTTCCGGTGATCTTTTTGATGACCAAACGCGTACCGTTACATAATAGAGGTGGATTCAAATTACGGAGGAGAATAATAGGGGAACCAATCTTTAATCGAAGATTATGTGGTGGCATTCCAGGGATAACTAATGAATTTAAAAATTCAATCGGAAAATTTACACTTTCATTTTCATCAACAACAGTATCGATTGATTTAAAAGACATCAGATCGCCTGGTAACAACTGTTGTATCTGGAAGTTAATTTCGTCAACATCAACGTTTTTGGCTGCCAAAATCGCCCGTTGACTAAGCCATTCATGATTCAAATAATTATTCTGTATATCCGGGAAAATACTCTGAATCAATTCAGTTTTATCCTGAACAACAGTGCAAAAATTGTCTGGTAGTTTAATGCATTGCGTATTTGGTTGCAGTTTTATTTTACCGTTCCCAATATCTAGTAGTTGTTCGGAAAATATTAGTGCTGATGGATCATTTTGCAATTGTACTCGCATATTTATGGTCAATCGAAGTGTTTCAACACTTCGCCATAAGAATGATTGTTTCAAACATGCATTAATCTCATCCGCGAAAGTAGAGCGAGGTATAACCGGTAAGGTCTGCCGGAAGTCACCAGACAAAAGTAAGATAGCACCACCGAAAAGTTTATTATTGCTGTTTAAATCTTGCATAGTTCTGTTTAATGCTTCAAGTGAATATTTGTGTGCCATTGTGCACTCATCCCAAATTATTATAGAACTCTTCCGCAACACTGCAGCTATTCCACTATTCTTTTTGATGTTACACATTGCATCTGGTTTATTATGAACGTCCAATGGCAGCTTGAATGTTGAATGTGCTGTTCGCCCACCATCCAGTAAAGTAGCCGCAATGCCTGACGATGCTAATGCTAATGCGATGTTTTTGTTGCGACCGTATTTTGGCAAGAATCAACGATATTAAAAATGTCTTACCGGTTCCACCGGGTGCATCCAAGAAAAAAAAACCGCCTTGTTCAGCAGCAACAGCCAGCATAATCCGATCATAAATAATTTTTTGTTCTGCTGTCAGTAATGGTTCACTGTTCATGATAATTGTTGCTAAACTTCCATGGTCATATTGATTTTCTCGTTGTAAATCGGTATTGACTAAGTCGGTGGCTGGACGATTAGGTGATGGCATACCATAATGATTAAGTGGTAAATTTGAAATAAGAACACATAAATCCTCGATCAAGACCAATGCTTCATTGTACATCTCTGGTGTATAATCTATGTTTTGGCATTGATTTGTTTGTCTAATTCGGTGCAAGATGTCTTCTGTCATACAATTTTTATATTTTTCCCACAAAGTTTGTGCTTGCGAGGGATAACATGTCGCCAAAATAATTGCAAACAACTGACGAATGTTATTCGGTGTTGATGTCAACGCAGCATCAGCAAGCGTTAAGTCCCAATGGTTATCGTCTTCTAGCAATTGCAGTTCACGATATGCATCCTGGTATGTATTGAATACTCGACCATTAGCTGTTCGTAAAAATTCAAAAGACGTTGGTCCGGGAACATTCACCAATAACAAACGTAAATAGAAGCACTCACGTTGCTTTGGATGTACCGTGTAAAGTCTCCCCAATGTCTTAGCTTTGAATATGCCTGTAATGGAAGGATGTGGTTTTCCTTGTTTCCGTGGCTCCCATTTTTTACTGGATTTGTTCCATGTGAAATAACGTGGAACATCACCATACACCAATGTCTTCGCGAATTGGCCAAAAACATCAGGTTTTTGACACAATGTAAAAAATTCAGTTAGAGTCGTTTTCGGAGCTTCGAACGCTCTTTGGAGAACATTTTCTTCAGTGAAGTATACACGTTGACCGTTTTCAAGATGTATTGCCAGATGTTGGACAGCAGGATCTCTTTCGTGGATGGGAAAGCTGAGAATATGCCAAATAGCTTCATTGCTGCTAATGTATCTGCCCATTTGGTATCGTGCTATTTCGTCATTTTTATTTATGTTTTTTACTTCAAATATGGCCAAATCACTGCCTTTGTTTACATATTTACAAATATACTTAATTGATTTAACAGAACTGCAAAGCTCAACATTGATATGAGCTTTGTAAGTTTTTGAAAGTAGTGGTGAGTATGGTACCACCCACTGATTATCAAACTCAACTTGATTTGGAAAGTTCGGCAGTCGCATTGTAAATGTGTGGCCACCATTCTCAGTACTTCTGCGGCGATACATTGGATAACCATCAATATCCGTGATCGTGTCATTCGTATGCGGCTTTGGGAAGTTTTTTTTACATTTTCCATTTTCCATGCACGGTGACGTCATGTTGAAAACACCGCATGGCCCATGGATCATGTGTTTGGTGACAATATCAAATAATTCTTGATCAATTAATGGGTCTGGAATTTCGGCTGAAATTATTTGATCGATTTCTTCAGGACGGATTCTATCTTTAAGCCAAACCAAAATGTGGGCATGAGGCAAACCTCGCTTTTGCCACTCTATCGTATACAGCCAACAACGTGTGATACCAAAAATTGTATATTTAACAATAAAATCAATTAAGGATTTCAATTTTTGTTTAAACACACGTGCAGTTAAATCATGACGATGAATGGCTTGTTGTCCTGGCAATAGTAAAGTTTGTATCTCTTCCCAATTCGGATTACATGTGAATGTAATAAATAAATCCGGTCGGCCGTAATGACGTACGTAAGTCATCGCATCTTGTATGTATTCCTGCATGTTCCGTGGACTGCCGATGTAGCTTGAAGGTAAAATGAAAGCATTACCGATGTCATTGGGATTTAAATTTCCATCGATGTTTCCAGCAACAGCATCTCGTAAGTGAATATATTCTTCCGATCGTAGTTTTGCCTGGTTGAATCGAAGGAATCGCAAGCGTTCGCTTTCGACCTTAGCATACATATCAACAATGTATTGATGGAACAGCTGACGATATAATTGTCTTGATGTTGTCTAACCATTATTCGGTGTGCGTAGTAGTTCATTGAGCTAACTTTATTATTTCTGTAATCACCTAAAAAAATAAATAATAAAATGCAATACGAAATTAAAATCTATACATACAGTAAGAAAGTAAATAGATAATTGTCAAATTTACCGGTATTTGGATCATACTGATTGATATTAAGGTGATATTCATCTTGTCCTTGCCAAAATATCAATGGATATTGTAGTGCGTCATATGAACGGTGTAGATCCGAAATCGTACTGACAGTGTTGTCTCGCCGTGTAATGTTTATAGATCTTTTGTCAACTGGATCACCAACCATGATAACAGCAACCTCATCAACAGTTGGAGCGTTGAATCTACCAGCATGTTCACCTAATGGTACTTTGTCGGCTTTTATCACGATTTGATAATTGTCATTTTGCAGTCGTGGCGAAACTCTTTTGATCAATTGAATTAGTTGATTGTGATCTTCTAAAAAATTTTCCAATAATATCACAATTGCTCTTTCCTCTGCTTGTTCAATAAAATTATACAGGCACCGAGTCGTCACGCGCTCTTCACAATCGCCCATAAAATAAAAAGGTATCGACATCTGTCAGTTTTATGACTGCCAAATAATAACAGACAAATAATTAGCAATAAATTAAAATTGCGACTATAATTTGAGATTTAAACTATCCTATCGCTCAAGTTGGATCGAACTGCATATGGTGTGCAAATTTTATTATAATCGGTTAAGTGGTTCAGCCGTCCATTGAAGATAAACATTGTGACACGAGATTTATATATATTAAGATTTTAACATTGCATTGGAGTAAGTACACGGTTTAGAGCTATTTTCTCGCCAGTTACCTACATGCAATATCAAATACCTTTCATATTTATATATAATAACATATTGGTTATTAATAATGTCTAGGTTTGATGACTTAGCAAATCGTCTGATTACATTTAGTGAATTGAAATGCAACAATAACTTACATAGAAAAATTGCGAATATGCAAAATTTAAACATTACAGTAGAAAAAAAAACATTTCGATTCCAGGCGGCAAACGGATGAATCAAATATAAAATAAAACACTTTTATTTGTTCTCGTATAGATTAACGTCGATTTTCCAAAACCTAATAGTACAAACATAATTGAAAAAGAAACAATAAGTAATAAAAATAGTGACCATAAAGCGAATAGTTTAATAAATATTTACTTACAAGAAACGCATGTTTTTATATTGTAACAATATTAGTTTAGGTTACGTTGAATATCATAGGTAATAATAAGATAGTTTCTAATAAAACACACGTATTACAAATATTTATTTACTTTGTTACTTTCGATTCAAAAAACCAAATCGGTTTCTATACCGATCACTTGTTTATGCGATGAAATAGTAAAATATTTTTTTCAATATTTAATAATTTGACGAAGTTGTAGAATTTCAGTATAAACAAACAAAATAAGTCATTAATTAATGGTATTTTTACTTTATTTTTGTGTTTTAATTAATTATCACTTTTAAAACCATACGTAGTTATAAACAATACAAAATATTACTTATTTCGAAGTGACGATCTTTGCTTCAGTTGTCATTGTTGTAAGTTAGCTTTAGTGTGAACTTCATCAGTGGAAAAATTGTTGAAAAAGAGGATTAAGCAAGCTCGTGTTCATTGAGGCGCATTTCCAATAACGATAAATAAATATCAAATAGCTTAACGGGCTTAAAAGGGCTTTAGATTTAGGGAAATTGATTATTTTATTATAAGTTTTCCGTGAACAGCGCTAACATGTCGAGATAAATCCGATTTGCGAGAAAACGCCTTGTTACACTCGCTACAGATAAAAGTTTTAATTTTCTCATGAACTGCCTTCATGTGCTTAGATAAATTAGATTTAAACGAAAACGGCTTGAAACAAACGATACATTCAAATCGTTTTACTTTATTATGAACTGCATCGATGTGTCTTTTTATATTATGTTGTATCGAACAGTTGTAATCGCATTCGCTACATTTGAACGTTCTTCTTTTGCTGTGGACAACATTGATGTGCTGAATTAAAACAGATTTACGCGAAAAAGCATTATCGCATTCGCTGCAATTATAACGTCGTATGTTTCTGTGCGCGTCGTCGAAGTGATCGTTTAGATGAGATTCGATTGAAAACGTCCGATTACAATCAGTACACTTAAACTTTCTATTCTTCCCGTGTACAACATTGATGTGCTGAATTAGTGCAAATTTTCGAGAAAACTTTTGATAACACTCGTTACACGCAAAATGTCTCAATTTCTTGTGCACTGCGTTCACATGCTGAAATAAATGCGACTTCAATGAATACGCTCGCGTACATTCGGTGCATTTGTAATTTTTTACCTTCTTATGAACCGCGTCAATGTGTCGTGTTAAATTATATTTGAGATAAAAGGCTGTGTTGCACTCACTACATGGAAATTTTTTAATTTTTCTATGAACGGCGTCGACGTGGCGAATCAGGAAAACGTTAGCGGTGAATGCCTTATGACAGTTCTTACATTCAAATTTTTTAACCAACTTACGAGCAGGATTGCTTCGGTATAGGTTTGTTTTAGTTGGAAAATCGTGGTTTTCTCCGACAGATTCAATCGAGTAGCTGTCTTTAGTACTTTCCGGTTGAATATTACTTAGTCCTAGTTTGTTTCCTTCGTCGTGGCATTTAAAACATACCATTTTAAATGAATTTTCGACATAATCGGATGTTTTTTTATCAACGGAACACTTACATTTAGTACATTGAAAATCAGTGTCGATCTTTTCAACATTTGCATAACTGTTTTCTTCGGTTTTCATTTCTATCTTAGTTGTATGTTGCAATTCACACATTTCGGGATCAGGTTTAATGAACGTATCGTTTGCTATTTCAAAATTGCCATCTGTGACTTGATTAATCGATCTCGAGGTAGGAATGTCTTCATTGTCTTCCGATTTAATACGATTAATAGTTGCTTTTAATTTAATATCTGATGATTGTGTCCTTTGCGATCGACCGCATTCATTGCTAATTGCGTCGATTTGCTCTATTTTAATATTGATCTTGTTATCATCGACGTCCATCTTTAATTCCGGAATAGTTTATGTAAACTCAAATTCGTTCGAAAGTAAACTATGCCAATAGCGTAGGATCTTCAAATATTTAATTAATTACTCAGCGACCTGCTATGACAGCTATGATTTATTATTTTATCTAAAAAAAAGAGATTTTGAAGAAGCTGCAATGTTATGTCACTTTGACAACTAGGTACTATATGTTCCTCTGAGTTTGTTGAATGCTGCCATTGTGTTCTAGATATAATATGTTTGGTCACGGTTAATAATAGCATCTGACTTGTGAAAGGCTGCCAGCTTAAAATTTCAAAAATGTAAAATTTACGTAAAACCTATTTTAAATTTATATACTTAAAATTATGAACTTACTTATAGCATAGTGTATTTTCCTACCTACACTATGATTTAAAATCGAACAAAATTTTATTCCTTCAAAACGAATATCAAAGTCTTAAAGTAAGTAAGTAAGTTTTATTCCTTCAAACGGTTTTGATAAAATTTGTGCATCTGAAACCGTACTTAAATAAGTCAATTTTACGTAATATTTATATATCCTTGTATAAAATCTTTGCGGGTTTCATTCCCTTTGGTTTCTAGTCAATAAAGAAATAATTAAAATTGCACATCAAAACCTCACTTGATTAATTTTTCGTTCTGAGCCAGCCATCTAGCTTACTTTTAACCCTTTAAATAAACGCATTAAATTTTTCATTGTAACATTTTAAATAAGCAGGCATGGCTGAAACCATTCAATTTAAGTGTATTATAAAATAATAAAAGAAGATTATAATATATGGCGACGTCGCTAGTTCATGACTGAACGACGTGCCCTTGAATAAAATATATTGTTCCTTTCGTTGAAGGGAGATGAATATAATACAGTGTAGGGGAATAACATGTAAACTTAATGATGTTTAAAAACGTCAATTTTCTCTGAACCACGAAAATAGATAAACGCAAAAATGTTTATTTGACTCCCTCTAACTAATGTGACTTTCTATCTTTTTACCGACTTCCCAGAGGTAGGTTTGATTGCGAGTTTAAGTGTGAAAAACGCCAAGTAATTACTTATATAAATACTGCTTCTATGGCTTCGGTAGTGTCAAACTCGTGTCAGAAGCGAAAGTTTTTGTTTTTGTTTTAATGTTATGATGTTGCAGTGCTAGCCACGACCCTCAGTCGGATTTGAGACAGATAAATTATTTTTCTGTTCAATATCCGTTATGTAAATGTAGAGCTATTAACTTAAAAATGTCTAAAAAGTGTTGCGTCGACGGTTGCTCGAACGCCGATGGAATTTTTCATCCTTTTCCGCTGAAGTTGAATTACGCTAAAAAATCGTCGATCACCGGCGGAAGCGCGGACGCGAAACCGCAGATTGAGACGGTCAATGCGAACCTGACAATGTGCGGGGAACATTTTAGGAAGCAACAGACCTGTCCCAGCGGGCAGTTGAAGATCAGGGTCGAGCCGTCGCTGCTAAAGGGACGTTTTAAAGAAAACATTTGCGATAATTCTGTCGACGAAAAATCGACGCTAACCTCGAGCGAAGAAGATCCGTTGAGCGAAAAACTCAAAGCTGAACGCATCACTAAAGTCTCATTTAAAGAAAAAAGCGGTGACAACAATCATAGCGATGTTAATACTGTCGTATCTCGAATCACATCCTCAAATCCTCTAAAACCATTACCGAAGATTATAATCAAGCGAAGGCCAAAACGCTTAAAATCGTCGGAGACCGTCGAAGATACGGCAGGCGTTACGCAGAAGGCGAAGCTTGTGACGTCTGACCACTTAAAGTACACTATACAGATTGACTGCGGTAAGATTGTCCACTCCTGGAACTGGCCGGACATCGGAAACGTTCCCGCCTCGGACGAACTTGAATTGGTTGACATCGAATCGGAAACGGCAACGCCTCGTCGGCGTTTGAAATCGGCCCGCTACCGCAAAACATCTTCAGGTGATTTTGTATTATTAACTCTTCTCAGTCCACAGATTATCCATACATGTGATGCTTGTTCATTCATTCGTATGGCTTGTGTTGTCGGGGAGGCGCTATTGGGCGAGTTCCGACTGCCTTATTGTTGTATTCATGATGCGAAGCCGTCTCTCTCTAGTCTGTAATTGAATGCGAGTTTTTTTCTTTTTTTTTTTGGAAGTCTTGTTACTAAAAATGACCTGGTCGGATTTGGCCCACCGGGGATTCGAACCCGGGACCTCTGGACTGCAAGCAGACGCTTAATATAATTATTTAAAATAGCATATACTTTGGAGGTACCATTCCTCCGGTGGTATAGCTGATTGGCAGGTGGTGCAACAAAGTTATTTCTTTATCCTTTTTCTCAGCTGGGAAGGGGTCTTAGGGAATGGCTTGAAGACGCTGCAGTTGAGACTATTCTACTCTCTTATGGTACGCGGTAGAAAGGAATGGAAACCAACATTCTTTCTCCTAAAAATTTGGCCGTCGATTCGACGGGAACGTACTGAGATGGGCAATCACGATCGCTTAATAAACTTTAACTTTAAACATTTAAAATTTCCCACACTAATGTAAAATTCCGGGAAATTTTAAGTACGGAGCACAATGTGTTAAGTTTGTATGTACCGTATTGATGAGTAGTCAGTCGATTGAAAAATCGTAACCGTGCAGAACAAACCACCAACGCACCAGGAATTGAACCTCGGATCCCTAGTCTAAAGCGGACGGCGTGCTAAGCTATTGCACCGTAACGTCGAAGTGATTGCTGAAACACACCGTATTCGACTTCAGTAAATTTTTATAAACCGTACGACTTCAACGTTTTGAGTATTTTTCTTTCGGTTTTATTTCTAAATGTTAATACTATCTATATCGAATGTAAAACTTAGTTTTTCTATATTTTTCCTACCTCACACTAAACGTAACATAACTAAAATGGGACCCTCGAAAGATTCCTTATCATAAAAAAAACATTGAATGTTTCCTATGTTTTTTGAAGTCGGGTAAAGGTCTATATATTTTTTTTGCTAAATTTTAACAATGAAAATTAAATAGTCTAGTGGTTAAGGCGTTGTACTATTGACCTAAAGGTCGCGGGTTTAAATCTGCACATATTCATACCATTTTTAACGCTTCATTACCATTATCTCCCCTGACTCTAGCACAGGCATATTGGGCCTAGTTGAGTAGGGCCCAAAATAACCGCATATGACCTAGGTCATAGTAATTCTGTAAAAAAATGGCCGTTTTGTTGATATTTCTCTGTATACTTATTAATTAAATAAAGTGAATCTATTGTCTCAGATCTTCCCAACGACTCTTATGGTTTGGTCCATGAACTCGTGAAACAATACTCAAACTCGAGGAATCCTTCCGCGGAGGACACGCGATTCGAGGTCGTCGACGCCACAGCGTTGAGCATGAGTCCCGGCTCCGAGGAGGTAACTCTCAGCTCCGATTCCTGTCCGCAGGACGACGCCGAGCGCATCGAGGAGGGGGCGGAACTGAGCGAAATCGATCAGGAGGTTTGTCGAGACATAACCTAATTTTTTAAGAAGCGACCGTTGCTTATTTAATTTACAAAATATCTATGCAAAAAAAACTATAATTTTATCAGCCTCATTCATATGTCACCCATAAAAT
The DNA here is from genome assembly GCA_020383195.1 of Neomicropteryx cornuta. Taxonomy (NCBI): domain Eukaryota; kingdom Metazoa; phylum Arthropoda; class Insecta; order Lepidoptera; family Micropterigidae; genus Neomicropteryx; species Neomicropteryx cornuta. The sequence continues at coordinate 540,235 of JAHKQU010000031.1, forward strand.
CATCTCATTTCATCTTAATCACATATCCATTATTTTAATATTATTTGTTAAAATAATATTAAAAATCTTTTTCTTATTTCATCTAATTAGATGGTTATATAATTATTTAACACTATTTTACACTAATTACTAATTATTTGACACTAAAGAGGACAGGTGAGAGTTAAAAATGCATTTTTATAAAACTCAGCGCTGGGTTTAAACCGACATCCTGCGCTCTCAAGTACAGGACCTCTTTAGAACCTACGCTTTATCAAAAAATTAATAAACTTGTCAAAACTTTATAGTTCTGTCAAAATTATGACACATCGAGTCTGACGACTCTTAACCCGTTGACTGCCACGGCAATTTTCAGAAATCTGGCCTAAAATGACAATTTGATTTAACCGTAATTTTTTGTTCTTTTTCGAGAAGCCTTCTATCGATATTAGCACTGATATATTTCGAGTTTAATCGTAGCTGCACAAAAATGGCAGAACGAGATGACTCGTAGTTGGCAGTCAACGTGTTAATTTAATCATTGTCTTAAGTGGATTTTAGATAGCTCAACCTCATACAATTAGCAGTCGTCGAAGTAATAACGCCGAGATGTAGATGGCGCTATTTTTTGGTGTTAAAATAATTATCATAGTGACATTTCGTCGGCGGTCTCACGGTTTAGAGACGATCATCTTTCCCACAAAAAAAATATCGCCACCTGTTGTTAAAATTATGAATCTTTGCTTATTCTAGTAAGTTACGATGTTTGGGACTCGGTGCGGCATCTGCACTGTAAGAACTATGCACCAAAATACTTATTTAAAATAACGCATTTAACGATTCTTTATATATAGGGTGTTTTTTTAGAGGCGTGGTTTTCAATCTGGCACTACTTTTTTCGTAGTTGGTGTTTTTGACAGCTGTCACTTGATTTATGCTCAGTTTGGTTTGCCATTTCATAATGAATAGACTTACTCCTGAACAACGTGGCGTGGCCTCCAAGATCGTGCGATTTAACACCGCTGGACTATTTTTTGTGGGGTTATGTGAAGTCGCTTGTCTACGCAGATAAGCCGGACACGATTAACGCCTTGGAAGAGAATATTCGGCGCGTTATTGCTGACATACGGCCCAACTTGCTGCAAAAAGTTGAAAATTGGGCCTCTCGGCTGGAATTTGTTCGAGTCAGCCGCGGCGGCCACTTACCCGAAATCATTTTTAAAACATAATGGCAAACCCTTATCTTTATAATAAAACTAAATTCTTAGCCATAACATCGAATTATATGCGTTTTATCTCTTCTTGAAAACCACGCCTCTAAAATCATCACCCTATATATTTGTATTATAAAATAGCCTAGTGCGAGTGTAATTTAATTTTAATCTTTTCACGTATTTTTATACTTAGCGACAACCTGTCATCAGTCAATTTTACACGCAATTGTATGTACCATTTTTTATATAAACAATAAATAAACTACTCAAAAATTTAACAGACTGCCCAGAGCTTCTATAAAGTATCCACTTTAGAGTACCCCTACGAATTACTAGATCAAAACGCAACACTTCACAGAATGTGTCATGAACAGTAATCTTTCCGATTTATAAACTTTTAACTGTACTTTAAATTCATTCAAAAAGAAGGTAGGTAAAATTTAATTAATACATATTTTTATCAGCGTAAATATGCAAAAACTAATCTATTTAATTTACGTTCTTTTTTTATGTAATCATTTCCAGGCGAAGTTACCTTTCAATTCAACTATTAGTCAAATTTCCCTAAAAAATATTAAATAAATAACGCATCTGTGTTATCAGGCGTGACGTTAAAGCGACGCATGCTTTTACGACGCTACCAAATAAGGGGCGTTTCATTTAGCAATTTTAGCGTAAGCGATCACACCGTTTAGGGAATAATTTACGAGTAAAAATAACAATTTACTATTCTCGAAACGACTTCAAAAGCGTTTATCTCATAACGAGGACGGCAGTTTATGAAACAATGGTGTAACTTTGTGTTTCCAGACGGCGGAGGACGCGACCGTGCAGACGGTCAGGGAGGCGAACGCGATCCGGGCGCTGCGATGCAACTGCGAGCTCCGCGTGCCCGTGTACCTGTGCACCAAATGCAACTTCGGCTTCTACCACGAGTCCCTGCTGGAATATCACTATAGGTGAGTCGCGACGGTGCCTGCGTCTCTGTTGCCCTAAAGACAACGTTACACGGTGGTGGCATGTGAGCGACCCTCGGATTACTTCCGAGATTCACCCTCGGCAAGCTGAGACAGTAATCTCGTTGATCCAAATTCCAGAATTTAAAATTACTACAGTATCGACTACATAAATACAAATGTAGAAAACGGAGTACCCGGTGTCGCGTTTGGTAACAAATAGTATCTATGTATTGGAACTAGGTAATTGAACTGTGTAATTAATGAAAGCCCTTAAGGCGCAGAGAGGCAAGGTGTGGATTAAGACAACCTGGCACGCTGCGATGTTACGGTGAAACTCCTCGGTCAACAGTCTTTCCTCGAGTTTACCTCTGGACTTTATCCCCGCAGCATCCGTTTGTTCGCTTTCGTTCCGAAGTAAAGGTTCTATCTCCGCCGATAGGAAAGCGTCGTCCGGTGCCTTCGTACAATCCTAAACCGTCTTGTAGCCTCCGTAGGCCAGCCAAGGGTAATGGAAGAAGCTAGGAAATACAACATTTGTCAAAACAGAGTGGTGAAAGCGCAGTGATAAATGCCAAAAATGTGAACGAATTTAAGAACTAAAAACGGTTTCTTCACGTCAATCCAGCAATTATTGATTTGCTTGTCGCGAGTCTCCGCCTCGTGAAACAGTATGCTGGAGTTCGAGCATCCGACTGAAGCGCTCTTGAGATCTGGAATTTACTGGCTCGTCGCGTATTGGCCACGTTTTCTACTTACATTTTTATATTATTCCCAGTTTTTTATGAATCACGAACGAGTCAGAAACTAATAATTTTGTTGGTTTAGAAGCCTCAGAATCCATTAAGGTCTTCTCCAAATTCTTGTCGGCATAAACTACTCGTAAGTTACCTTAAAATTTAACAATTCCACTCAATAAAAGTATCTTTCTTGGTTTGCAGAACGTGCAGTGAACTCGAATGCTACAAGTGCCGATGCGTCTTCGAAAGCCTCAACGATATCTACCTACACGTCATAGAGTGCGAAGCATACGTCTGCCGCCATTGTTCCGCCACGTCCATTGACGGAGACCAGCATCGACTTCACCAGCAGCTGTGCGAAGAAGACGTTGCCATGAGGTGCAAGCGCTGCGACGCGTACGAAACGATACATGCCATGGAATTCGAACATCACACAAAGTTATGCTTCTCGAATCTTAATTTGTCCATTATTAACCCGCCAAAATTAATAAAGTCGTCGCCGATTTCCTTTACTGAAATGACTGATTTCCCCGATGAATCATTAACGTGCCCACGATGCTCGGCGGAGTTACAATATGACGAACGCTGCGAAGAGAGTTCAGTTTCTACATCATACAGTTGTTGCTGTTATTCAAGGTTTTCAACCCTACAAGCACTATTGGATCATAGTGTGGATTGCCGATTTATCCTTGCCGAGCAACCTGGGGAAATATCTCAAAATACAAAACTTACAGATATTATAGTACCAAAAATCGAGTGTACATTTGATGACAATAGTTCGATCCACGACGAATTGCCCGACGATGACACAGTAAACTGTCTCGATAAGTTCTATGGTGAAGTGGAGAAGTTATTTGCAATGCTCAAGAGGCGGTCGTTTAAGACCGAGCGGGACACCCAGTGCAGCGTATGCAAGAAGACACTTGGCAGCAAGCACAAGCTGCAGGCGCACCTCGAGCGACACTCGCTGCAGACGCTGGTCGCACCGCATTACATCTGCACGTATTGCACTGAACCGTTCAAGGAGCTCGTATCGTTTAACGCACATGCGATAGAAAATCACGTGATGAAACGTTGCAATTATTGCCCATTCGAAAGCCCCAACAGTTGCTCGCTTGATTTGCACGTGACCCGAGATCACTTAGAGTACGGGGAAAATGTCGCGTGCGCTACGTGCAAGGAGATCGTACCGAAGGGCGACTTCATTGCTCACTGCGATCAGAGGTGCGGTCAGACGCGGAAGTTGTGTACAGTGTGTGGAATGGTCATAACGGGAATACAGGAATACGGTCTGCACGTGGCCACGCACCGTCGCAGCTCCAAGAGCGTCACGTGTGCCACGTGTAAGGAAACTGTTCCGAAGGAAGACCTCATTGCGCACCGTAAAAAATATCATGATGCCGATGACACGATGTGCGGGCTATGTGGATTACATAAAAAAGTACACGTGTTTGGGGTTTGTACCGGCGAGTTGCAATGTCCAGGTTGTGGGAAGCTCCTCGATAGGTATCTCCTTAGTGAACACAGCTGCGGCACCAGTAACCTCTTAAGGAAAGCTCGACGGCTTAAGATTAAAACCGAAGGAAATAGTAAAAAGCTAAAAATGATTAATAGAAAATCTAAAATGCAAAGCGAAGTCAAATATAAAAATCCCAAACTGAGGCCCGAGGGAAGGGAGGAAAAGCCGAAGTTTACGTGCGTGCTGTGCGGCAAATGCTTCGTGAAGGAGAGCTGCTACACGCTGCACCTGAAGAGGCACAACGGCGTGAAGAAGCCGTTCCGCTGCAACTACTGCCTGACGTACTTCATCTCGATGGAGGCGCTCGACGGCCACAACCGCGCGCTGCACCGCTTCCAGAGCGCGCACTGCGCCGACTGCGACCTTACCTTCGAGGACCTGGAGGGCTACTATACGCACAGGCGCGACCAGCACTTCAAGACCAAGTACCTCTGCTGCGATAAGATCCTCAGCAACTTCACGATCGTCCTGCGGCATTTTCAGGACGATCATCAGCACGACCGAATGTCAATTGTGACCAAGCTGAGCAACGGGAAGCCGACGCCTTTCGTGTACAAGCTGTACGTCGAGAGCGACAGCGACCACATACGATTTGCCTGCGCCACCTGTAACACCGTTTTCAGCAATAAGTTACGCGTCAATATGCATATAACCAACGTGCATATTGGCGAACGGAAATTCAGGTAATTTCTTGTGTGTGCTTAGGTGTCCATTTGTCAAACCACTTTCTCGTAGATTAGGGCCCTCTTACACGGCCCCATTTACCTCTCAATAAAGATTATCCTTTAATACGGATGTTTCGTTAAATTGGAATTGTGAAAATATGCCTTTATTTTACGTAATACATATATTTTTTATATGAAAGCTTTATTGCAAATGTTATTGAGCGGCGTAACTTATAAAATTGTGGTTAAATGTAACAATAATGTGTTTGATATATTGCTTTGACATGATTTTATTTTTCCTTATTTTTTTCCCCTTATTTTTTTATATCTTTGAATATAGATATCGCTATGGCAAGTTAAATATCTTAAAGCTTTATTTATAGAGACGGACAAATGTAGCTTCGTACTAAACCGTATAAAGTGTATGATTTTTCTGGACTCCCCGCAATCACCAATCGCCCAACCATAGGCAAATTCGACAACTCCGACGAAACACCAACATACCTGAAAATATTCCGGATTCATACACATTTATGCGGGGAGGTTTTAAATTCAGGGCACTCCTTTTAGGAGATTGATCTATATCGATAACTAAATCAATCTCTTTGTTTTTCGTCAAAGTGCGTTCTCAAACAATAAAACAATTTTCATTTAAGTTTGAGTTCGTTTTTCTCGTAATTGAGAAACATTTTTGCTGATTAATGTTCGATTGTCGATTTAGATCAACATCCTAAGAGTGCCCTAATTTTACAAACCACTTTGTATACAAATATCTAAATATTATATTCAAATTAATTATGAATCACCATAAGGACTGTTTAAATAAAGTAAAAATTGACGGTGTTCAGAGCCAAGCGAGGGTGATGGGGTGCGGTACTGCGCAGGGGTCGAAAATCGCTCCAATTGAATGCGAACGAGATTTATTAACGGCGACTCAGCGGTCGCACGACAGTCGCTTAGTGTTAAACAATGCCATTCGAGTAGAAATAACAAAGAAGTACTCGTGCCAATTGTATCGCACACCTGTCCTTGCTTGCACAGTAACCCAAATGGAGGTACGCATCTATTATTTTGTATGGTATTACAATTTGGGGTCTTAAATATGAAACATATACCCAGCGAATTTATATTCTTCAAATTCGCTTCTTAATAATAATTATTCCAAAAAGCAAAAAAATGTCAAAGCAAGGCGACTACTCTAAATTGTTACTTAAAATATCTTGTTACTAATAAGTACTCCAAGTACTAGATAGAACCTTCACACAAACAGCGTTTGTGTGAAGGTTCCGAGCGGAGCGGAGACGGCCCTCTTAAGTATGTGAAGGATGCACTGTTTAACAATGTTGTCTCTCTCTCTCTCGACAGATGCTCGCACTGCGAAGCGAGCTACAAGAGCCGCAGCAGCCTCAACAGCCACGAGACGATCCACTTCAACGTCAACCCGTACAACTGCCGCTTCTGCCCGCAGGGCTTCCGCACGAACCGCGCGTGGAAGAAGCACGAGCTGATGATGCACGAGGTCAACGGGCAGTCGGTGCCGCAGAAACGGCACCGCTCGAAGCTCGTTTCGCTCGCGAACTGACTCGGACGACGTAGGAAACATTTTCGTGTACATAGAATTAAACGTCGTTTTGATGTTGACGAGGGCGTTTTAATTAAAACAAAAAACACAATCTGGTGCCGTTCCTCCGTATCCAGATATGGAACGAGGCTGCGTTCCGCTGCTCAGCCCCAGATGTGTAAGTCGGCGGAGGAATTGAGCCGGGAGTCCTGGTGCGTGTACTTCGAATACATAAAAAGGTCATAGTAAAAAAGCCATATTGACGACTTCCTTACAAAACGAAAAATAAATAAAAAGATCATTTTTTTTTAAGCTGTAAATGTATCTCGGCTGTCAGTCTTCTAAGCTCGCAACGACAAATGTAAATTAAATGCATCGCAAATAAACGTTCATATTACGCTTTTATATGGAACGATGTTATTTTTAGACGAAAAATGGTTCTTATTCGTCGCGAGCGCAGCGACGCGTCGATCAGCTGTCGTGCGTATTACATCAGTCGTTTAATATAATCGCGTAACTTTTGTTGGAAACCACGATTAATTTTGACATAACATTATTCAAATTTAAATTTAATGTCGCTGTCGTGACCTTTATTTAATATATTTTAAGTAAGTAGCTCACATGTTCTGAAAGAGCCTGCCGACTCGTCTACCAGATACTCACTCGTATAGACATTATCTAGCAACATGTTATTTATTTATTTATTTTTTTAATTACACACCTTAACCTATTATTAAAAACGTTACATTAACACGAAGAATGAATTGAAGAATATAAGTATAATTTTAGATCTCTTTTTACATCACTATTTTTTTTAAATTTCGGTATAATGAGTATTTGTGAAGCTAAATTGGCTTGTCGAGTACTTGTGCGAAAAAGAGTCTTTGAATTCTTCACGTGAGTACTCCATAAATATTTTATAATTAAACATTTGAGAAACCGTGAACACCTTGCAGAATTCAAAGAGCCCCCCAACATCGTTTTTGTACATCTAGGTTTTATACCCTCTTCCGTAAACTATCAGCCCCTAACCGATAATGGATTCCACCAGCGCTTTACAAACTGTTAACAATGTATTAAAATTTAAATGGTGCTTAAGATGGTGAAATTTATGCAAACAAACACGTAGTTTACTACATACTACCATCTCATCAGGGTAATAATAATACTAGGTCAACATGGGATCGCCATTGGAATGCACCATCAACCATAAGACCCAAGTTAGAGGTATCCTCTATACGGTCACAATTACAATTGGCTGGATCAGTTCAGGGAGTGGCTATTTAATGGTAAATTTATAAGGGGAGTATGTTTCGAACGGATATGAATTAATTTATTAGTCCTTTATCATGGGACCATCGCTGGAGCTTATCTGGGCGTTCCTCAACGGTCGATCCCGTCATTACAAGCGCAGTATCGTCTGCGTGCTGGAGACGCGTTGAAAGCCGTCGGTCCGATCTTCGACTCCTGAGGAACATCAGATTCGCTCAATACGAGGCCACTAAAACAGTTATTTACTTTCACGGTGATAAATCTGTCACTTGAATAATCAATAAACCACTCATTTAGTTTACCTCTAATACCTATATTATATAGTCTGGGTTATTTTAGTAAAAGATAAAGTGTCGAAAGCCTTTTTGAAATCAATTAGTAATAATAAACTTTTTTCTTTCGTTAAGGCTCCGATTAACGATTTCGGAAAGGTCATTTAGTAATTATTTTGTGGGTTGTGGGAAAAAGTCATTTGAAAAAGTCTCCGTCCGTTCATTGCAAAATGCGCAGGTCACTTTCGGATTTAATTTTTGTAGCGTTTTTACACTCTTCGGATTTTTTAATAAATATTACACCGTTTTTTACCCCGGAAAATCTTATATTATTATTTCTGGCGTAAGTTTTAGTGTTCCAGAATGGTTCCTTAGTCGACGCAGGTAGGCGTTCATTGCCATTACGAAACACGTCATCATTTGTTGTGATTTTTTTGCGATTCGTTTCGTTTCGGCTGTAGGTATAACATTGTGAAATTATATATAGGGTGCTTTTTTCAGAGGCGTGGTTTTCAATCTGGCACTACTTTTTTCGTAGTTGGTGTTTTTGACAGCTGTCACTTGATTTACGCTCAGTTTGGTTTGCCATTTCATAATGAATAGACTTACTCCTGAACAACGTGGCGTGGCCTCCAAGATCGTGCGATTTAACACCGCTGGACTATTCTTTGTGGGGTTATGTGAAGTCGCTTGTCTACGCAGATAAGCCGGACACGATTAACGCCTTGGAAGAGAATATTCGGCGCGTTATTGCTGACATACGGCCCAACTTGCTGCAAAAAGTGGTTGAAAATTGGGCCTCTCGGCTGGAATTTGTTCGAGTCAGCCGCGGCGGCCACTTACCCGAAATCATTTTTAAAACATAATGGCAAACCCTTATCTTTATAATAAAACTAAATTCTTAGCCATAACATCAAATTATATGCGTTTTATCTCTTCTTGAAAACCACGCCTCTAAAAAAAACACCCTATATTATAATAGGTGGATATCTTTTTGTTGGTACGAGGAAGATTTGATCGATAGCTTTATCCTGTACTCTAATGGTATTAGCGATGGCAGAAATGACATTCCACTCCAGCTAATTCGACGTTCCTTTCCCTCGACCTATGTTCTAAATCAAGCACACGCTCGTTCAGATCAGTGATAATTTTATCCCTATTTTTATTAGAGTCCTGCAAATCCTGACACTTCAGATGCAATGTGTTAATCGCAGTCCTGTTTTCATCCCCGGCTTTTAGGACATATTCATATTTGCCTTCCGGGAACTCTCTGAATATCGCAATGTCATTGATTTGCGATCTCATTTCATCGAGGGTAGATAGTTTTTTATTTATCTTTACTTTAATTCATAGAAACGTCATACTTAGCCGTAGTTGCCGCGTAGGTCTCTGCATTTGCAATGTCTTCGCTACCCTCCATGCAATTTAGGCATGATAACGTCCCTTCAGGCAGTTATAGTGAAATAACCGTTACATGTCATATATTCACCATTTGACGGAACAGATATATTGCACTTCAAACATTTCATTTTTTTTTATCGCGAGAGGTAAGCAAGTAGTTCAAAAATTGATGCGTCCGTCGCTCGACTGTCAGACTGCGTTTTTGAATTATCGTATTTGAATTCGCAGTGGCAATTAGCTGGATTTATAATCGGAAATGATCTCGGAACTCCAACCGAGAAAAGGCTATTTATTGTAAGGAATTACTATTAGGCCATTAAAAATAATTTATTTTAAAAAATAATATATTGCAAAATATCTTGCCCTATTACAAATTACAAAATCCCCCCCTTTAGGGGGCTTTTAGGGCCGCTTTTATTATTACGAAAAGTTTACAATTTTTTAACTCGGAAACCATGATGAATTTTGATATGACGTCAAAACAAATCATGTTTAACCGATCATGTCAAGTCGCTTTCGACAGCAAAACAGATTCATGAGAAAATGTTCGGTCATTACCAATTTATCGGAGTATAGTGATTATATAACAAACAATATGGATAATCGTCATCAGGTAGACGTGATATAAACTGATTTTTCTTTTTAATAATTCTTTTTAAGCATTCAATTTTAATAAATTATACTTATTAGGCATACATGGTGATTTATTACGATGGTTTGCATCTTACATTAGCAAGCGCCGTCAGGCAGTCGTCGTGAGTGGTTTCAAGACCAACTTTATGAATATTCCGCCAGGGGTGACGCAAGGGTCGCATTTGGGTCCGCTGCTTTTTAACGTTTTCATTAATGATATTTATATGTGTTCCTTATCTCAGAACATATATCATACGCAGACGACCTGAAGTTATATAGAACTGTATTTCGACTCGAGCTGATCTCGATCGCTTGTCAGCATACTGCGTCAATAATAAAAAAAAATGCTTTTCTTATGAAATTAATAATATTTTGATTGAGGAGTTGCGTGACCCTTGACTGTAAATTAAATTATAATAAACATTTCATAGTTCAAAAGGCATTTGGTTTCGTTATAAGAGCATGTAAACCGCTTGACAGTACAGATTCTATTATAAAACTTTATAACGCTTTTGTTAGGAGCGTCTTAGAGTATGGCTCACAAATATGGTCACCGCAATATAGAATTCATATTAGTCGCATCGAAAATGTTCAAAAACTATTATTAAAACATATAACGAGACTACTTTAAGATTCACCTTCAGTGAAATACTAAAACACGGATAAAACAGAGAGAAAAATGAGAACACAGAATACCAGAGACACTTTTATTGTTTTACACTTCCTCAAATAAGTAACAGCTTAATACAACGAGCATGGTTTTACAAAGAAGGCGGAACATAACTTGGGGGTTGTCCCATCCAGCCCTCAGTCCGCGTGCGGCGGGGTTCAGGTAAAACAGACGATGAGGGGCGTCCACGACCAGCAGGGCAGGAACCAAGGTACAGTATTCGGCGGCACCACGCCAGGCACGGCGGAGGCTCACCACGTCTTGCAGGTTGGGGTACGCTTACTTCCTCACCATCCAAGAATTGGAACAAATAAAAACCAAGCGCCGAAAGAAAAAACCTCCAAGCAAGGCTACCGGCCGCGACTGTCATACGTCCGATCGGCTGACAGCCAGTTTATTTTCTTCTTATAGAAACGGCAATGGTAATGTTCGGCCAAAAGAAGAATTACTGCTTGACGGAAAGATTTCCAAAACGGAATATTGTTACAAACATCTAATTTTCAAGTTTTTCGACATACGCTGAGTTCGACTGCTCTCCCAATCCAACTATACTTGTATACGTCGGTACGACAAGCTAACCGCCTAAATAACAATGCTTCCGCGCTCTAGTAAAACGGTCCGGAACAAAGAAACCAATATCACCGAGTATTACGGGATTCTTGATGAATCCGCGAATAATTTTATAAAAATAGAATGATATATGGACGTGTCGCCTAAACTCCAGTGTGTTAAAGCCTGACATCCTAATGCTGATGGATACCTACGGAGATAAAGGTATCTAAGGCTGATGCCGTATAATATATTATTTTCTATCTATCTTATGGAAAGTACATTTCGGTCAACATTTTAATTATTTTGGGCCAATGATAATGATCCTCCGAATACTTTTAAATGGGTTAAATACTATTCTTTGATTAAAAAGAAAAAAAATTAACCCATTTTCTTATAGATAAAGGTTTAAACATAGTTATTACGCCGATACAGTATTTTTATTGACTTTAATTTATCGTTTTTTTAAATAATTGAAGACCAACGAAATGCCACATCGTCACAATATCTATCGAAAATTGTGTTTTTGCCGTTGTTAAATTTTAATAAGTAATAAGTATTTTTAAAATATATCAAACAACCTTCATAATATATTTACATTATTTTACACTTTTGAAGGTACAAGTGTCATGAAATATTGCCCAAATTACTTATATAAGTAAGTAATAACCTTTATTTATTCTTTACAATTCTTGGAAAATCATGATTTTCTATATTAACTAAGAAATTGTATATTTGTGTTTGTTTTAATATTTAATATTTTAAAAAGAAAAGCTAGAAATGTTCGCTTCAACATAAGTTCTGTGTGCATTAGTATACAAATTTATGCGCAATTTTATTGAACATCCCCTTATTTAATAATATTTAATACCCTTTATCTACATTGTTATTTTACACATATCAAAATCAAATAAAACCATTCTTTAACTTGAGCATTGTTTTTGAATTATTACCTACTAGTACCATATTTATTTTGAAGCTATGAAGATACATTGTTTATTTAAGAATTTAAGAATAACTAAAAGATTTTAACATTATTTTTAATTTATTACCAAATGAATACCAAAAATAATAGATATTTCTATTTTCATTCAATTATTCATTTATGGGCGATTGGCGCGACTGAGCTTCTGCGCAACAGCTGATAGGCCTTAGTCTTACTGTTTGACAGATGCGACGCTGCCAAGTCCTACTTGACGGCTTCTAAAAGAATAAAGATGGCGGTGCCCTAGAGGAAGACGGAAAATAAATACGCGATTATGTGGATAACTACTTATTTTCGGTATATTTGAGATTTGAAGAAGGGTCCAGCTTCACTCAGCTAGCAAATAGACAGTTCCATCGATAGACGCCAGCGAAACAGGTACACCCTCGATTTACAAGTACTAAATCACTTTACAGAGTTAAATTGTGCATACATTATTGAAAGAAAAATGATCTGGTAATATCGTTAAGTTACGAACATAATGTTAGTGTAAAGATCACACTGCCCAAAAGCCACAGCGAAATGGAGGAAAACGAAAACAAACCTGATGTTGATATCAAGCAAGCTCAAGATAATATTGTCTTTGAATTGCAAAGAAGTAATAGCAATCAATCCAACAGTAATTGCGACGAAATACAAAAGTCACCTATAAATCATCTGGAATCATTACTAAATCCAGATCAATTTAGTAACATTAAATCGGAATTTGATAATAATACTTGCATTGAACAAGAAGACGTTGGTACAAGTCAAGAGAGTGATCTTTTTGAAGAGGACGATATTAAGTTTATTAAATTTGAAACCATTATCTCGAATGTCCAACATTTTAATAGAACAGATTCACATTTTAAAGATAAAACAGTAAAAACCCCAATTTTAATAATACAAAATATCGATTATACTTGTACCAATTGCAAATGTACCCTTGAAAAACATGGTTTGGTATATACAGCAATGAGTGAAAATAAAGAAACAAATTTATTATGCTTAGAATGCTATCAAAGAAAATTTATTTGCATCGAATGCGATAAAAAGTATTTACGAAAAACATCTTTACAAATGCATATTAAAGTTGTACATCTAAAAATAAGAAAATTTATTTGCAGCGAGTGTGACTATAAATGTCCACAAAAAGCAATTTTACAAAAACATATTGATGCGGTACATCGAAAAATAAGAAAATTTATTTGTAGCGAGTGCGATTATACAAGTTCTTATAAAAGTACTCTGCAGATTCATGTCGATAAAGTACATCGAAAATTAAGAAGATTTATTTGCACTGAGTGCGACTATAAATGTTCACTAAAAACAGGTTTACAAAATCATATTGATGCAGTACATCGAAAAATAAGAAAATTTATTTGCAGTGAGTGTGATTATAAATGTTCACGAAAAACAGATTTACAAAATCATGTTGATGCAGTACATCGAAAAATAAGAAAATTTGTTTGCAGCGAGTGCGACTATAAATGTTTACGAAAAGGTCATTTACAAAATCATATTATGGCAGTGCATCAGAAAATAAGAAAATTTATATGCAGCGAGTGCGATTATACAAGTTCTTATTTTTGTAAGAACTTGTACTTGATCTGCAGAGTACTTTTGTACTCTGCAGATTCATGTCGATAAAGTTCATCGACAATTAAGAAACTTTATTTGCAGCGAGTGCGATTACAAATGTTCACGAAAAACATTTTTACAAAATCATGTTGATGCAGTACATCGAAAAATAAGAAAATTTGTTTGCAGCGAGTGCGACTATAAAGTTTCACGAAAAGGTCATTTACAAAATCATATTATGGCAGTGCATCAGAAAATAAGAAAATTTATTTGCAGTGAGTGTGATTATAAATGTTCACGAAAAACAGATTTACAAAATCATTTTGATGCAGTACATCGGAAAATAAGAAAATTTCGAAGAACGTTTCATATTTAAAAAAAATAAGACAAGTTTAAACTATAGGATATACTAATGTATTAAAAATTTGTAATATTTATAATAAATAGACAAATGGTTTTTTATGTAGTGTATAATATAGTAATAGATATTGGAGGATTAACCTGGTAAGTATAATCTACGTATATTTTTTTATTTGAAGTATATATAAATATACTTGATATATTTAATAATAATTGATAAAATTTAATAATACTGTAATTTAGGCGACTTATAGCTACTAAGTAAAAAATATCTGTGCATTATTTTAGTTACCTAGAATGTTTAAAAAAAAAAAAAATATATATATGTTTACGTAGATATGTCATACTAATATGTTTATGCCCAATGTATATATATATACTTCACTTTATATAAGATATGTTACAATACTATATGTAGTTTAACCATATTTTTATATTGAATATTTATTTATTTATATCGAATATTTATTTACCTGTATATTCAATAATTGTTTATTCATTTCATTTATTTGTTTATTTATTTGTTATTTTTTCAATGGTTTCATTATTGAGTATTGTTATTGAGTAGACACTTAAATTGTATTCATGTGTGTGTGTGTGTGTTATTTGTGCCTTATTTAATTTTTATATTTTCACTGGGTTGTGGCTGATATGCACTGTAACACTTAATATATAACCTTCCTTAGAACAGGTAACTCTTACCTAGTTAGGAAGGTTATAGACTTGTACTCATCGGCCAACATGTTTTCTTAATAAAAAAAAAATTGATTTATATTATTTGCATTAAGTTTTGTACTTATTTTGCATTTAGTAAATTGGATACAAATGTATCCAAATATATCCGACAACCAACTGTTATAATAAAATAACTTATAATTGATCCCCATTCTTCTTTCATATTATTTTATACTTTAGGACCTAAGTATGAGTAACGTCTTTATCCAAAGCCAGTTTTCATTCCGGGAATTTCAATAACTTTATTGGATATCGTGTTTTTGATGTAATATAATGTATTATTTCCTGTTGTATTTTGAGATTTTTGTTTGTAAATAAATGGTCAAGCTCTTAAGGAATATTCATTTTGGATCTAGTACCTTCAAATCTGTATAAAGGTCTTCAGAAGGAGTGCGAAAAGGCATTTTTAGAATTGTTCGAAGGACCGCCCTCGCGCTATTTCTAAGGTGTGTTTTACTACAATTACCCCAATCAATGATTCCATAACAAAGTATTGACTGAAATAATGCCAAATATACTATTCTTATTGTGTTGCGGTCTAAAATATTGCGTAGGCATTTGAATATATAGATGAGAGTTTCCACTTAAAATTTGATCGATCATTATACTTGTAGGAACAATGATCAAACAATTCAATATGGAAATGGCGTTCCTAGATACCACTTCTATTTAAAATTGCAAATGTTCCTATAAGCATATATAAATGTCTACAACCATTAATTGGTATACTAAATGTATCTGATTTACTATTATTTTATAAAGTTTTCGTCAATCCATATTTCTATATTTTTAAATCCATTATTTAAGATTAAGGTTACCTTAAAGAACGTCAGTCAATATCGCATTCTTCACTGATGACTTTCAATAATAGCAAGCGGAGTGCCCCGTATAGCAATTATTGTATCAAAAGCTTTCGCCAGGTCTAGGTACACTGAATTGTATTTAGAGCTTTATCGAGATGGTCAAAAATCGTAGTTGTTAATTTTGCTATAGCGTTCTGTGTTCCCAGATCTGGGCGCAAACTATATTGAAGTTTAGACAGTATATTGTGTTTGAGGAGGTAGGAGAGTAGTTTTTATTTTACCAGTTTTTCTGTCACCTTGCTCAGCCTTCGTTCTAATTTAAAAATTGCGTTTTTGAGGTGATATGGAAACACACCACACTTAACTTAACTTCAAAATATAAAACAATGGTTTTGGAGGTCGCAAATTTCGCCGCATCTGCGAATAATCTCATTGCCCAGAGAGTACTCAAAACTTACTTTGACGCGCAAGGCTCGTGAGAAAGATTCCGCTACACATTTAGAGGCATTAAATTGCAATTTATTATCGGCAGCCACTCTAAGAGACGAGTGACGCCATCTTGTATAAGATGCGCGTCAAATAATGACGTCACTGACTGCTATATCTTCACATCGACCACATACAGTAACAAACTACAATTTATTACTGCAGTAAAAATATTGTTAATAAATAAAATAAAAAATAAACCACTTAGCGCGGCCCCTTGCAGAAATTGAGTCTCCGCAAGATATTGCCTTCTATTCCGAAACTAGCTAGCGACCAAGTTTAACAGATCGATTGACAAACCAGCGTCAAAAAGCTTTTTCAATAATATATCGTGATCTATTTTATCGAAGGCCTTCGAAATATCAAAATAGATCGCATCCGTCCGAATATTTACATCAAGATTACTGCATTGTTATAAAGTAGCAAGTTTGACGTTGCGGAGTGACCTACTCGTGCTGATTCGTGCAAATCTCATTATTTAGCTTAAAAGATGGATAACGATGCAGAATTATCTCTAAAACCTTGCCAAATGCGCAATTAATTACAGCTGGCCGAAAAGTTTCAATGTTTTGTACATTTATAAATAAATAAATATGACATAGCTCTTGTCATAAGTTCGGTTGCAAGCGAGGCCGCGCCGCGCCGGGTCATTGATCGGCCTTGCCCGAGCGCCCGCAAGCAAACAGGGAATAGTGAACATAACACCCCCTTAACCGGAAATGGTCTCGCAACACTGTATATCGAATGAGAAGAGTAGAGTTTTAATGTTAAGTTTGTATATTTCAACACACTATCCGAAGAATAAATAGAAAATAGTTTATTCTGTTTAAATATAGTGGGTTCTGTCATGAAATATACCCACAAATCTATAAGGTTCGGATGTCAAAATAAAAGCCAATAAGATTTTTAATATTTTTTTACAAAATAACGGAAAGATACAACTAAAATGAACCAAAATTGTCTATGGTTTATTTTTTTTATTTACAGAACTTTATTCTTGGGGTGTGTGCATAGCGAGGGGGGGCACTAAGCCTAGTCCGGGGGGGGGGGCGCTCCCCCAGACTATAGAACGGTGTATTTGTTTTAGGTTGTTTATTTGCCTGTGCTAAAAAGGGGAGATGGTGGTAATGAAGCATTAAAAATGACCATGTACGGATTCGATCCCGTGACCTTTGGGCCAATAGTCCAATGCCTTAACCACTCGACCACCGAGATTTAGTATATACTAACTGTGTGTTTATTTGTTTATTAAAGTAATCAAAAGTTTTATAAAATTACATGAAATTATATGGATATAAGCAATAAATAGTTACCAATTTATAAAACTAAAATAATACATAGAAATGAGAAATGATCGTTATAAAAATAATGCTAACCTTTTTAAATATATTTTAAAAACCAAGTTATAATATAACATATTATAAATGATTTTTATCCGCGTTTACGACTGAAAGATCAATTCAACTTTCGCCCTAACGTTTCAAGCTGACGAGATGTGTCTTATAAAAGTCGAGGTAAGGTTTGATTAGGTTTATTATTAGTTTTTTTTTTAATGAAAAATAACGATGTTTCATTGTAAAGGTTGCCCCAAGACATTACGCTTACACGTTGGTAGCCGGCATGTGACGGCAGCCATTTTGAAGGCGGCCATTTTGGACGCGGCGCCATTTTGATAAATTGTTCACTGGCGATAAATAGCTACACAGGGAACGATAAAACATCCGTTACCGACGTTAATTGCTTTTAAAAGTTATCGCCCCAATTTAGTTATTAGGCGAACGATATCGGATCAATTAAAAATAAAATCTTTCCTGCGATACTTTGGAAAAAAAATCCGATTAAAAGCCGTTAGGAAATTTTTCTTTTTGCTGAAAATGTTCACCTCGAAAACTCCAATACCCAGAGCTGTTATGTTGATATTATTACTATCCGGATTTGTTGGAACTGAGGTAGGCCATTTATCACACAACTACCCGCATTTTGCGTCGCAATACGGAAATGCGATTAGAAAAACTATGGTAATCCAATGAGATAGGTAACGTAATATTGGTTATAAATACACAGTGAAAAATTAATTGCAATAGTTTATTAATGGGGGTTACTGAATAGAATTAGTTGTATTATTCTCGTAATATTTAGATAACAACCCACTATTTCACACGACTTACTAAAATAAAACGATGGTATTGTAAAATATTGCCTCTGTATGTCATATTTAATAAAGAGAAGGTTTCTAATTCAAAAACTATAAATCCGCATGGATGCCTAAAAATTTTCAGTTAAATATATAATTTGTTAAGTGACGGCATAATACTTTTGGTTTTTCTAATAAAGATATATATATAATTAATAATAAAGTAATTTTTATGTCTACAATTTTTGGAACTCACAATTTTTGGCCGATTTTCACAGTTTCACAGTTATTACTGGCGCCTATCAAAGTTACGTTTATAGAAAAACTGTGTATGAATATTTTTTACGTACGGAATACATTTCAAACGTTTGAACTTTAATTTAATATAATTAATGTTTTTAAATAAAACAGTCAAATGTCGAAAATGTAAGCTTTGTGAAGGAGTCGGGTGCCGATGTGCGCCGATGGGGCGCAAATGGGCGTCATGGGCGCTTGGGGGATTCGTTGTGTTCCACGATTACGGACAAACGCGTACATATTTTAATAATAATGTTCACGAATTGGTCTTGAGCAGCTGTCTAAAGAGAAATAAATAAATAAAAAACATTTTTGTGTGATGTTGACCATTGAGTTTGTTTCGAGTTGTTGTAGTTTGAGACTTTCCTTTCCTCGACTGCTAGCACAGTCTGCCTGCCTCCTGTGCATGTCACCAGTGGGGCTAGTCTGACGCCGACTCGCCACCCGCTCGCTGTCATTTCGACGTTCGTTTGATGCATTATTGCATCTCGAATGTCAGAAGATTTCCCGGCATACACGCATAACATAAATATATATTTTTTTATCTTTCAGGGCGCAGAAGACGAGAAAGATGGAGGTAAACCTCTTCAATTAATTGTGTAAATAGGTTACTAACATAATTATTATCTATGATACAATAAAAAAAAACTATTGACCTCGGATTCGAATCCGCAGATAGTCTATAATTTTTAACGCTTCATTACCACCATCTCCCCTGAC
The DNA here is from genome assembly GCA_020383195.1 of Neomicropteryx cornuta. Classification (NCBI taxonomy): domain Eukaryota; kingdom Metazoa; phylum Arthropoda; class Insecta; order Lepidoptera; family Micropterigidae; genus Neomicropteryx; species Neomicropteryx cornuta. Next base: position 559,746 of record JAHKQU010000031.1, read on the forward strand.
TCTACAACAGGAATATTTAGCCTAGTTGAGTAGGCCCCAAAATAATTGTATTTATATGACCCAGGTCATAACAATTCTTCAAAAAAAAAAAAAAAAATTTAAATTTACATAGAAGAGGAGGACGAGGTATTTATTTCAATATCTCAAAAAGAAACGTATTGGATAATCGGCATTAAGTCACAAATAAATAGTGAAAAAACATTTTTAAAACAAGCCTTTATTGCGTATACTACCAGCGCCAGCTGCCAGCCAGCCAGTCAGTTTTTGTGTCCAGCTGTCAGTTGAGGAGTTCCTTCGCCTGGAGCCGTTCCTGTGCGTAGAATCAGGTCATGCTTACCATAAAATTGCATCATCATCGGAACTTAACCAACATGTCAAATTTCAACTGCGTAGGACAAGAGGAAGTGGTTCTAATTCAGCTTGCAAGATTTGACCTAAACAAAAACTAGCAAATATTGCAAGTTAAATTTAAAAAAAACATTACAGACTTTCTATATTAAAATTTTAATAATATAAACAAAGGAATTTTTCTTAAAGGTTCAGCACCTAATTCTACGAGAAGTCAACTATTAACAGCGTTCTGAAAGTTCTGAAGAATCAACGATTTTTAAAAACACAGATTAGCCAATCGGTCATCTGTATATTAATTATACAGGTGACATTTTAATATATTTTTTTTTTATATAGCAACATATTTTATTTTACATCACTATTATAGCGTGTTTTAAGGCGATGCAATCAATTACTTAAACATGAATCTTCAGCTGGCAATTTAACTAAAATATAAACTAAAAATAAAGCAAATATAAACTAAAAAGAACAAAAATTTCGTATGAAAACATCAAATAATAAAACGAACAACTGACGACGTAACTAGAGGTATATATACTGTGAAACATTTAGATTCATAAAAAAATTGAGATAAGTAATATTTCTATGCGAGGAAACATGAAATGGTGTTTGTGAGGGTTTATGTGTGTAATATATACATGTTTTTAATAAAAGTTCTTCCTAAAAGTGTTTTATTTGCATCAATAACATTAGATAAATTATTAAAATGTTTCTAATATGCTTATAAAATAATACAATAAGTACATATTTTGAAATATATCTTTAGTCCTGTTTTGCATATGATATAGTACAAAAGACATTACACACATTACACATTAGTACATTAATTACATTAATAATTATTATTCCCACTTCCTTTACGCTTCCTTTTATTTTTATTTATTAATATCATCATTGTTTTTAACTGTGCGTATGTGCCATAGATAGTGCGTAACGATATTACGATTTATTTTCAATGTCAGGTCATAGACAAGTTCTTAGTGCTGTGACTGTGATCGCTCGCTGTCAGTTTGACGTTTGTTCGATCCATCATTACATTAGCCAAACGTCAAACTGACAGCAAGATGCAATGATGCATTTAACAAACGTCAAACTGACAACTAGCGATCGGCAAGTCAGCTTCACTGTTAGCTTACTCATTTTTTTTTTTTTTTTGAGCCGAGGAAGGATTACGTGCACACGTTACGGAAACTATTGATGCGCCAGCAACCACAACAGAGGAGGCGAGTACTCACTTTTAATACTACTACCTACTAGTATTTGTAACATAAACAGGCATTAATAGTAACAAAACATGACGGATACGTATTCTGTGTATTTTATTATTTAACCCACTCACAGAATTTTCGTTATTTAACAGGGTTCACTATGTACACTTTTAATCCGTAACATATATATAAGCAAAAAAGTATAATATAATATATAATATATATAAAATAACTAATCAAGAAAAGTAAGTACCTACAATTAAAAATAATGCTCCCAGGCTAGCAATAACAAATAAATATTTCACACTGATCACAAATGTTTAACCCATGAGACAGATGCATTTAATAACAAAACAATTTAATCATATGACACAAAGGACAATTTATTCACAACTCGATGCACAACTCTCAAAAGTATACAGTTCGTACCATGGCCCACTTGGCAAAGACAAGGAAACGCGATAGAAGGAGATGCATGTTATTTTCCGTGTTCCTCTTCTAATAATTAGCAACGAGAAAGGGTTGCTGCGTACAGGGGCGGATTTGGAGAAAATCTCGCGGTGAAGGGGGTAAAATATCGAGGACACGCATTTTCGATTTGCGGAAAATTCGTCAATAAAATTCGTTTATTCTTTTCTCCAAAAAACAATTCGTTTTATCAAACTCTCTTGGAAAAGACGAACTGTTTTAGACGAATTTCCCGCTTACGCATATTTCCACATTTGTTTATTTCTTACTTTATCCCGCGTTAAAAACCATTAGACAATTACTCTTTCAATTGTGGGCAATTTAAAATTACCGGTTATTAAAACTACTTGGGGAGGGGGGTGATTAGAGCCTTTACCATCCCCCACCCCCCCTAAGATCCATGCCTACTTGCGCGGAAATTCTAAAATAGGTTGGCAAATATATAACAAAATAAACTTCTGTTAAGTTCGATTGAGAGCCGATATACAATTATATACAAGTTATTCTATCACTATTTAAACTTGCCGATCTACTTTCAGATATACCGAATGGATCTTATTCCGGTGAGTAATTTTTCTTATAATATATGAATAGGATTTTTAAAATGCATACATTGATACGCTATTCTAAGGTGATGTCAAATGCATTAGCTACCCTCGTATATTCCCACTGATCGACTCCCATAGCGAAATGTTTGTGACGTTAGATCTCAATGATTTCACCACCGATTTTGGAATTTTAAAGGTTAAATCGAATCTACACGAAAAATACTCGGTCGTAAAGCAGCCAGAATTAGAATATTCGATATGGTAAAAAAGTTATGTTTGAAAATATCCTCTCTATTGGAAATCTCAATTAGAAAATAATTATTCATTTGAGTTTGTATTTCTCCGCTCCAATATGCTGCTAGTATAGATTTCACCTTTGCATACCTATAGCCGTCTCTCTCTCTCGCTTAGCTCAATCAGGGCTGTGCAAATTTAGTAGACAATTTGGGCTACCGTTCGCATGACTAATCCTGTCGCTGTCCACTCCTGGATGTGGGGCGCCTTGATTTATTTCCATGGCTCCATTGGATGCTTTTCGTAGTCAGTCCTGCGGACAACGCCCGTCCACCTCAGCTGTGGTCTCCCGACTCCTCGTTTTGTGGGCTGGACGATCTGGAAGGGTAAACAGTAAATCTAACAAATACTCATGATCCATTGATTCCATTCCCTACTAAAATTACACAATGATGCAAATCATTTTCTCTGCGTATTTTGGGACAGAGAACGCGACGGACATTAATAATTGGTTATAGACTGGACAAATAGAGACTGCTCGACTAATCTAAATTTTCTCGTGCTAGGATAGGTTAGGGAGGATGAGGTACTCTGTGAATCTTACATACAGTACATCAATCTTAGTAACAAGCATAGACAATTTAGATTATCTATATAATAAAAGTGTAAATATGTGGAAATATAAACACATAGGCACTAGAGGTTTTGCCTTCTTTCTATTTATGGATTTAACCGCGGTAACATTCAAAGCGTGCTTTTCAGACGGGCACATTGCCGGACAGCGTGTACCGCGAGCTGGCCTGGTTCGGAATACTGCAGATCCATCCGATCCCGGCCAGCACCAAGAACCGCATGGTCGCCCGACTCATTTGGCAGCACACGCTGGGGCGACCACACGTCCTCCTCGACCTGAACCAAGGGGTAAGCTTTCGATATACTTTAGTCCCTTGCAAAGTAACTCGGGTCGCTTTAGGGCCACTTGCGAAGGTGCCTTTAAGTTGTTTTATGGTTATTCGACCTATTGCATTAAAAATTAATTTTAAGTGTTCAAATTTGAATAATCATGTTGGTATTACATGTTTCGTAATATGATTATCATAACCTTTTACTAATTTTCTAGTACTGTTTGCATGGGCTCAATCTAATAGATTAGATTTAGATTAGACATATTAAATATTAAATCTGAACGTCGAACTTCAATAGCCATTATTCATTATTATTAAAACAAAATATATTTTTACAAATTCTTACGATTTTTAATAAGAGTATTAAATAAAAGTTAAATTAATACGTTATTTAATGTAATTAAAAACTCTCAGTGCTAAAAAACTTTTAAACTGAGGGTGGTTTTGGGTTCTAAAGGATGTTAAATGCTAAGTTATGTCGAAATTTACCAGAAGTCATTACAATAATGACTTCTGGTCATCCTAATCTACCTAAAAGGGGGATACCATCTGCGGCTGCCATACCCGTAAATATCACCGCTACTAGCTCCTAAATATTTAAATTGTATCCGTAAAAATAATGAAATGATGTTAGAGGCGTTGATGTATGGAATAGTTTAGTGTTTCTATTGTATTTAAAAAGCAAAACATGCGAATTTTTATTTACTTTTGTTTATTTATCTATAGATTATTTACTTTATTTAACAGTCCCGTCGAAATCCTTAACTAGATCCATAAATGATTGGCGTCTCATTGGAATAGCACATTATGCTATTAAGTTGATGCACAAAACGAATCCATTGCACGTGATTACAAATTACAATAATATACTTATAAACAATGTTAATGTTAATACTATTTTACTGTTTTATATTATAAGAGTGCATGTAAATGACGTTAAATAAATAAATAAAAGATGATATTCGCACAGTACCAATCAGCCGGTATGGAAACGCGCAAGACCATCTCGGAGAAGGGCGTGGTGTGGGCGCGCTCGCAGGAGTCCAAGAAGCAGATAATCCTGGAGACCATTCGGAGGGGAGGAAACGGGATCACCATCAGGACGGTCGTCGGGACGAACGCGGTCACGGAATTCATGATAACGTCAGGTGATGTGACTTTTATATATGACTTTCGAGGCGCAGGGCACTGGCGTGGGACGATACCCTAATTCAAAATTTATTTAGTTTTGATTCATAGGATTTATGTAACCGGAATGCAATTATCCATCATCATGCCTCACATACTTCGACTCTTGCGGGAGTTAAGGGCCGAAATTTCAGTCCTTGCTTAAAGTCGTCCTTAGTTAGGATCAACTTAACTTTTAAGCATGACCTACTCGCCGCTGTGGTGTGTGTAAACAATATCTGTCGCCACTGTCGCATAACTCTTGACATATGACGCGTCATCCGACATTTTGAGGTTATGTTGTCAGCTGTATGATTGCTAGGATTTTGCCATGCGTGTTTGCTTGAATTGAAGATGTTCAAAATATGCAAATCCGGTCAATTTTAATTATTAGAAAATATAAAATCAAGTACGAGAAGAAAACCATAGATACACGGTGTCTGCAGCGCCGTTAATGTACTGAAATCGCTCCTAGCGGCGTATTTTAACACTGACTTAAGTTTGACTTAAGGCTAAGTAGTAGTTGTTTTGATTCTTAGCTAAGGCGGACTTTTTTGTTCGACTTAACGCTAAGAGTGACTTGAAATACGATGTTTAACGGTTAAGTCTAACTTAAAATTTAGGTTAGTCTTAAGTAGGACATAAAGTTTCGGCCCTAAGTTTTCCCGAGGGGACTCCGGGTTTACCCTTTTAACAAGATCTGTCACTAAGGCCGTCATTTATGTATTCCTACTTCTTGCCTCGCTCCCGAATGTGTTTTCTATTGAAAATTTGGAGGAAACTATCATTGGCTTTGTGTTTTAATTGTAATTTTACTTCTATGTAACCCGTTCTTTCCTGAACATTTTACAGGAATGACATTTATGTGCGAGGGCGATTCGAGGATCCTCCGCGACCTGTTCCAAATGCCCGAACGGAGGACCGTGATCGGAACGTGCAGCTCGGAGAAGGGCGCGCTCCAGGACGGCGTTCGGGTGACGGACGAGTGCGCGGAGGCCGAGTTCACCAGCAGGGAGTACTCCTCCGGCGAGGGTTGGGTGTTCTGCATGGGACACGGCGAGAGGGACAGGCAGAGGCACGACAATGGCACGGTCGACTGCGGCGTGAAAAATAAGGTACCTCGGTACTGCCTTGGCCATTTTTAATATCTATATATAAATATCTAATTACACGAATTTAGATAAACTAGGACGATGCGACGACGGTACATTGATCGAAAGTGGCCTCAAAAGATCGGGGCAATTATTAGTGTCATGGAAAACATCGTTTGAACCTAGTGATAGGGCAAGAATAAGCGCTGGACTCTCGATTCTGCAGGTTGCCCCAAGACCATTCCTGGAGACTTGAGGGGTGTTTGTGTTTCCCTATTAAGAGTAAGAATTTATGTAACAAAATGCGAAATATTTTCATCGCCAATTGTTTTTATTTTTGTAATAAAATTGGTGATTTATCAATCAATATAATCTGTCGACCCATGCATGCATGCATGCTTCTTACAATCCCAGAGAAGGGGTAAGGAGTTACCCCTTCTTCTTAGACCCACCTCTGTTCGACCAGTGACATCTGACAGCGATCGCGGTAGGTATTAACCTCGATCATGACTGACCGCGGCCCAGTGACCCAGTGACGTAGTTATCCGAGGGAGGAGCCATTGGAAAATAGCTGTTTTACACGATTTAGAATAGAAACTTTAACATTGTATTTCTTTGATAGTATAGGGTGATGATTTTAGAGGCGTGGTTTTCAAGAAGAGACAAAACGCATATAATTTGATGTTATGGCTAAGAATTTAGTTTTATTATAAAGATAAGGGTTTGCCATTATGTTTTAAAAATGATTTCGGGTAAGTGGCCGCCGCGGCTGACTCGAACAAATTCCAGCCGAGAGGCCCAATTTTCAACCACTTTTTGCAGCAAGTTGGGCCGTATGTCAGCAATAACGCGCCGAATATTCTCTTCCAAGGCGTTAATCGTGTCCGGCTTATCTGCGTAGACAAGCGACTTCGCATGACCCCACAAAAAATAGTCCAGCGGTGTTAAATCGCACGATCTTGGAGGCCACGCCACGTTGTTCAGGAGTAAGTCTATTCATTATGAAATGGCAAACCAAACTGAGCATAAATCAAGTGACAGCTGTCAAAAACACCAACTACGAAAAAAGTAGTGCCAGATTGAAAAACACGCCTCTAAAAAAAACACAGTTTCTTAAGAAATAACACTAGAAATCGAAGGACCAACTCGCTGTTTTTTAACGGGAATGGTCTTGGGAATCCCGTATATCTAAATGTGTGACATATACTGGATATAAACCGACTGTGCCAGTGCATCAATAAACAACAGTAGAACTAGGAAAGAGACGACCTGTATAGCATCTCTCTTTATCCATCCCCGGAAATTGTGCAAAGTCATCTGGTGCTGAAAACGCACAGTTCGCTATATTTAACAATACACCATTAATTCCAGGCCATTAAGTCCTAACCAAAGCGTTTTGGCAAACCGTCCCCGTGCTAAAATCACCATTGCACATTTTTGACATTTCGACTACTAAAGTCACCAATTTGAAAAATCAATATTTGCAGAGAAAACCTCTGTTACAAGGTGAAATATTTAGTGCCAAAATCACCAATATCCCTAAGGTTATTCTGAAACTTTAATTTTATTTCTAGTTTCAAATTGACATTGTTAAACACGCAAATATATCACTTAGTAAATTCGGCAGTGTGAATTTCTAAATTCATTATTTTACAATTGTAACGTTTATGTAGATTCCAAGACTTTACGGGATTTAGCCGTATTATAGAGCACAACCTAGTGCATCAGTTACATATAATAAAAATAAAATAGTTTATTTTTGTCAATTTAAGAGGTTAATTATATTTGCCAATTCCATAGTCACAAATGTGCACTTTAACATCCCAAAAATTTCCTTTAATAGTAAAATTAAACAAGTAAGATCATTAAAATCTCCAAGTACTCTTAAAGTTTATCTGAAATCATTAGCAAATATTTAGATAAACCCAAAAGTCACAGAATGGTGACTAAACTTAGTTTTCCGGTATCTCAAAAGTTACTTTTTTCGCATTCAAAAGGAGATTATTAATTTTTTTTAGAAACTGAGAGAGATTACATACCTAACTATTCATGATTTAAAAAAAAATAACTTGACCTTAAGACGAGGAGACTTTACGATGAGATGTTGATTTTCAGATTCTGTACGCGTCGTTTCTGGAGAAATGTGCAATCGACCAGAACGTCGTGATCAAGTACGAATACTTCGGCGATATGCCGAGGAAGGAATTGCTGCAGGAGCAGACCATCTGCATCACCTGGTCACCCTGCACTCTCCACTATATGTACAGGCTGGAGGTGAGTCAGAATGTTAGCTGACTATCTGAAGCTGACTCGACACTCATTTGCTGTCAGTTTGACGTTTCTTAAATGCAATAATGTTAAACGTCAAAGTGACAGCGAGCGATGGGCGAGTCAGCTTGATGCAAGCAATTGCACCCGACCTTACGAAGGTCAATTGGGATAGGTCAGCAACAAAACAAAACAATGAACTAATGGACAGGCTTGCTTAATAAAATACGCACACCATTCGATCAATAGAGTATTTATTATTTTGTGTATTTTTTTGTTAGTTATATGAAAAAAAAAATCCAGAATTCTTGCACAGAATCACCCCTTACTGCTGACTTTAAGTTCACTCTGTATACAGTAAGATATAAGATGGGTAGGTAAGTAACCACCAGAGCGTGAAACACCTTTTTATGGAAAGAAGAGTTACATTTACAAAGTTTTATTTTAATAATCTATATATATAAAAAAATGTCGGATTAGTTACACCATTTATAACTCAAGAACGGCTGGACCGTTTTTTATGATATTTAATTTGTTGAATTTGTCTCCCGAATAGCACAATAACTATTAAAATATCGGAAAAATTCACGAATTTTTTTTTTTATAAACGGTAAGTTACTTTCGAAGATATTCACTTTGTGAGGATTTCACATTGTGCAATCTATAACCACAATCTGTAGACCACTTTAAAATCATGGTAGTATCTTGTAATATAAGGCCGTTGCCATACAAAATGCATATAGTTAATCGCAACGAGGTATACAAATATTTTATTTCAATTGTCCGATAAGCGGGGCTAGTCTAAAGCCGAACCTCGCCACTCGCTAGCTGTCAGTTTGACGTCTGAATAATGCATAAGACAAACGTCAAACTGACAGCGAGCGAGTGGCGAGTCAGCTTCAGATTAGCCCCAATGGGCCAAGTAACTTAATTACTACGCAATTTGAAATATTAAACCTACACGTTAGCACCTCTGTGCGTGTCATGTGTGTATTAATTCATTGCTCAAATTCTAAAAATGCGTTTGCAAATATGGTTTTCCTGAGAAGTAGCTATTTTTTTAACCACTTCTCGGAATTTTAAACATTTGCGATATGTTTTTAATTTATTTGTTTGTTAATTATTCCCACAGCCCCTGCCGGAGCCGGCGGGCGTTACCGCAGCGGACGCGTCCGTGCCCGAGGGAGCGCCCTGTGTCGGATGCATGTTTTCCGCAACCGCGGGTAGGGTGAAATTATTTGATATTATTTGATATGTCCAACTCGGGGACCGCAGGTTCGGGTCTTTGCTGATGGCGGGCTTCGCGAAACCTCTCGCATGCGAACCACTCGACTAAAGGATAAACATTAATTTCGACTCATTTAGGCCATAGAAATATCTATGGCCGACATTTGGTAACCATTGGATATTTAGTATTAAAAAAAATTGGGCCTGCGTCGGAGTAGACGGTGGAAGTTATACTTCTTTGGGTGTTCGCACACACCCACAGACAGGATATATAAATGAAATATAAAACATTTTTTCTCTGTTATTCAATATATTATTATACTATACACTTATACATTATCATTATTAAGTTCGTATACTTTCGTATAATTTGTGAAAAAAAAACACATACAACTAGCTTCAAATTTCGGAAGGGACTCTACAACGCGACAAACATATTTCGTAAATAAAGCAATTGGACTCTGCAACTCGACAAACGTAAAAATTACTCCTAAATACCTTGATCTTAGATCTCCAACATAGTAGAGGCAGATTTTAAGAATTAAATTCTATTTCTGCGAAATTTAATAAATGATAAACTGCTAATAGTTATTCTTTAGTTGAATTGTTCTCTTATAATAGCTATTAGAACTTTAGGAAAAATAGTAATTGAAAGGAAAATGAAGGGTCTAAAATATAGTAGAGTTAGTTTTTTAATTTCTATATTATGAAGCTGCAATTAAATAAAAACCGACAATTAGAGAGTAAAACCTGACACCCTATAAAAATAAAGCTGCGAATTTTAAGGTCGACTGTCAATACCATAGATAAGAGAACTCTAAACTGACAGTTACATCGATCGGGCCAGTTTATAGTCTATGGCGGTCCGTTTGATTCTCGCTCGCTTTTATCACACAACGACACAGATAGCAATGATTAATGTGGAAACAAATATTACCAGTGTTGACGTAAGCATTTTGCACGCGTGCAAAATTGCCGGATATAGAGTTCTCATACACAGTTTAACATGTTTTCTACTGACGTCAAAGGCAAATACACTTAAATTCCTTCTCAAAAGTCACAAACATATATCGTCTTGAGACGGTTTATAAATTCCTTTCTCAAGGTTTTCATAATGAAGACGGAACTTTTCGGTCTTTACTCACCGCGCTCCCGGACGAAACACCTCCCTAGGTAGTCAAATATTAGAAAAGGCACATTTAACTTAAAAAAAAACCAATTTAGCTTGTCGGCCCTGAATTGAGTGTGCGTATCTCTTTGTGTGAGATTACGGTCGAGGGTTTAGTCCTGTGGTTTTCTGTTGTATTAAATATAAAGCCATCTCGACATTCCAAAAGACTGCTAAATTGGGAAATCACTTAATATGAACTGTTCTCAGATGCACAAGATGGCGGCGTGAATTCGACGAATGCTGCGGGCGGAGAGACGGCCAGTGAAAACGTGGCCACCACAGAAGCAGTTGTCATCGCAGATGGGACAGTAGCCGACGGGTCGACGACTACTGCTACGACGCCATCACCTTAAAGCTCTTAAATTAAGTTTAATTAAAAAAAAACGATAATAACTTTTACGTTAACTTTTTATTGAACATTTGAAAGTGTTAAGAATATAATAAAGAGAGTAGTAGTTCCTAGTAGTAGTAGTTCCTAGTAGTAGTAGCTCCCCGTAGAGTTAGTCGTTTTCTGGGTCGCGACCATACTTTAAAATATTTTTAGTACCTTTTCCTTTCTGGTATAAACCAGTTTTTTTTTGCTTTATTTACAAAGTTTATGAACAATAGTTCAGAATCACCCCTGTATAAACTCCGTAGTGAATAATATATTGAAAAGGGAAACAGCCTGGCGTTTTAACAACTATAGTGTTGAATCCTGGTCCTGTGATGCACCGTGCTATGGCCTGAATATAGTGATTTGATGAGCCTCTGTGGAGCGAGTATCGACTGACTCGCTAATCGCTCGCTGTCAGTTTGACGTTTGACGTTTGCATTTGCATTTATTTAATGCAAACGTCAAACTGACAACGAGCTAGTTGAGGGTCAGCTACGGACTAGGCCCACAGGTGCTAAACTCTTAAAAATAAATTGATTTAACACTCTAGAATGGTATCCACAACGCGGGCAAAATTGGTCAAATCGCTCGTTGAACCGTAAACCAGACAATAATAGTCTGATTATTTGTCAATCGGTTGTGTTAAAATATACATATTATTAATGCTAGCTCCAAATTTCCTTTTTGATGATTAATTCATTTACGAGTCGTTTTGCCCTGAGCTACGTAAAAAAATAATATTAAGGGGGGTTTATTGAATACCAATTCGACTTGGATGAGTTAAGTTTTAACATGTCTAGGTTTCACATAAATTTTGCATAATAATATACCGATGAATATAATAATATGTGGCATTCGATTGTATATCCTAAATGACTTTCTTTTTTGGAGGGTCAACGCTTAATAATACGCTGCTAGAGGGGTTCATACATTCTCTAGAAAATTCGCTCCGTAAATTGTGCGGTTAAACCCGAGTAATAAAATCGCACGCATTAAATTACCAGCGATTTTCCGCGCTGACGTCACAACTGCTGCTCCGGGACCGAGCACGTGACGTTATCAGTTGTGACGTCATCGCCTAACCTAACCTAACACGTGACGTTATCAGTTGTGACGTCATCGCCTAACCTAACCTAACCTAACACGTGACGTTATCAGTTGTGACGTCATCGCCTAACCTAACCTAACCGAACACGTGACGTTATCAGTTGTGACGTCATCGCCTAACCTAACCTAACCTAACACGTGACGTTATCAGTTGTGACGTCATCGCCTAACCTAACCTAACTTAAACTAACCTAACCTAACACACACTAACACGAAAACACACTTAACACGAAAAGGGAACCAAGTTCCAAGAATTAATATAACAACACGAGTTTTTATTTAACACTGAACGCGCATACCTTGTTTGTAACTTGCAAGGTTGCCCCCATCCCAAAAAAAAAAACCTAACCTAACACGTGACGTTATCAGTTGTGACGTCATCGCCTGACAGAAGGTTGTTAACGCTTAACGCCCAAGTCTATAACTTATTTCACTATTATCTTAATTTTTAAGATGTAACACATATACAGCCTCGTTTGATATGCATCCACACGTTTGTAATCGATTCCGATGTATAGCGAAGTGGAGGTGTGAATCATTAAAAAATAAGAAAAAAAAAAGTTTTTTATTGAACAAAGTATTTGTTTACAAATGCGGGAAGTGACATTTGTTTTGATGACTACATTAAACACGGCGGTTCATATTTTAGGAGATGCTTGTAGTATCATTTTTTTGAGGTTATGCGTCTTGCGAATCCAAAATGGCCGACCGCCCGCGCAGATGTTTGATACTATCTGCAACCGCCTCGGCAAGCGGGTCTGCATACGTCGACGGTGGGCCTGCACGCGCCGGCGCCAACGAACGCCGACAAAATGCCGGCGGCCACTATGAACAGCGAAACAATATACTTTGCGAAAGGCATATTTTCATAGATTATATTAGTGTTAGAGTTGTGCGATTGCGCATTATTATTATGTTTCATTTATAGACGTGTATATAAGAACCGCACTTTGGGCGCCAAAACAAACTACTATTTACTCCGCGGTATCAAACTAAAAATTGTTGATTGATGTTCATTTGCATGCAGTGATTTTTTTCTGTAGATTTTCTAGTTTAATACTCTTCCTGGTATTAAATATCTGTAAAAACAGAAAAAATATTCACAACCAAATTATTGCTTTAAATGGATATTAGGTTTTATTGATTTTTTATAAAGAGTTTATGATATAATAAGAATTATTAAAATAATTATAAATGCACTAAACAGTGCCTGGACTTGAACCCAGCGCAGCATTATTATAAAACTCACTATGTATCAAGCGGTAACAAGGCAATGACGATATAAGAACTAAAAAAATGTAAGGTTAGGAAGTGGGGTAAATGGGATGGTTTATCGAATTACTAACGTACGATGTTAATTATAATAAATAGGAAAATGTAAAAATTTAAGCACGTTTAGTGTGGAACGCGACTCTGTAGCTATTAATAGGGTTATTTAAACGGTGTCGCCTTATAACGTGTTCAAAACTGTATAAAAAATATTTACGTAATTCGAATTACTTACTCTAATTATGATCGGAATCATTGCTTACCTTCACATTGAACCTTATTTTTTATTTGTTTTTTTGTTGAAGATACAGATTTCGTATATTACACCCCGCAGATTTAAATAGAATTTCACATCTTCACTAAAATAACCTCATTTCTTATGACATTGACAGCTAATCGCGTTCTTCGGTGATATGCTATGTATATGTATTTGGCGATAAGTTATCCGAAACGGGATTATCTGCCATCTTCAATGTTAATTCATCTTCAATTCAGTAAACTTATTGTACAGGAATGACAGTTACATAATTGTACATACCGTTACATTTCAATTTAAAAAAAAAACAAATCAACAGAATAAGACAGTAGAGAAACAAGAATAAATAATACAACAATAATAATAAAAAAATACGAGAACAGAAGTTACATGTGCATTGTGTATACCTAATTTATCACTTAACTATCTAAATTCCCTAAAACTATAAATATTTTTTTCCAGGATATATTTCTTCAACCTAACCTTAAATTCACGAAAGTTATTTATACTTTTAAAGCTTTTTGGTAGCGTATTAAAATATCTTAAGCCTAAATAATGACATGTCGATTGGTATTTGGCGGTACGAGCTGACACAGATTGAACATAATTACTTTTATGACGTGTATTAAAGTTATGAATATCACTATGTTTATTGGCAAATATTTTATTATTATAAAAAAAGGCAAATTGCTTCTAGTATATATATACCATAAATTGTAAGTATGCCCAGTTGTTTAAAATAAAGTCTACAAGATTTTTTATTTGGGAGACCTAATACCGCTTTGACTGCTCTTTTTTGAAGAAGAAATATATCCGAAATGTAAGGCGGTTCCCCAAACAAGTATACCATATCTCAAATCTTGTCTTCATAGCTTTAGTGCACTGTACGAGTATATTACTAATTTTATTTTACCAAACATGTATGACTACTTTTTTAATAAAAGATTGTCTAATATCTTTTTTATGATTTGAACCAATCATATTCGCTACCCTTGATCCCTATGCAATCTAATTTTTTAAGAAGAATGCTAAACGAGACAGTATCAAATGCCTTAGCCAGGTTGAGAAACACGGCAACGCATTTTTTCCCTTTGTCGATGTTTTGTAGTTATATATTCTGTTAAATCAAGCGCCGCATCTTTGGTACCTCGATTCTGCCTAAATCCATTTTGGTTTGTAGATAATAAATTATTTTGCTCTAGGAACACTGTCAAGCGATGTTTGATAATTTTTTCAATAATCTTTGAGAATGTAGGCAGCAATGAGATGGGTCTAAAGTTTTTTATTTCCGCCATATCACCGCGAAACTCTAAGTTCTGGTAAGTACATCGGTGTTTTAGTTTAGTTGACTCTCATTTGCAATATGATATTTTCATTAAATAAATTCGAATCCTATCTAAAAGTGATTTAATTACATTTATGCAAAAACAGCTTATTAGCTATAAAAAAAACTATTTTCTTGAAATTACCTACAAAACTGGGTACTTTTTGATTATTCTAACTTAAATTGCATTGAAAAAAAGCCTTTTAACTGTTGTAAAACAAAGTTGGACAATGTAAACGATATAAGAGGAATTCTAGTGACAATCACTAACTTAAAAAATAATTTAAAAAAATAGTTGAAAGATCTACCTTACCAGGAATGGCTTGTTCAGTATGCTAAACCTTTGCACCATACGACAGTAGGGGGAGACATCCCTTTCGATTGGGATATGCTACTAGAAATATTATGACCATATGAGCATAGAAACACATTGTTTTAAGCTATCTAACCTGAACCGAACCTTAGTTTAAGATAGTTCATAGCCATTCCTGTTTCAATTTCGACGGACGGACACTTGTCTAATAGTTTTCATTGTCTGTTCCACCATACCTTTAATACAATGCTATAGGTAATAAAAATTAATTCAGGAATGATAAAATTCCCAATCATTACACTGCGTCTATACGAAAATGGACGTGGCATTACGTCCGAAACGTCGACTCCTCAGAAACTCTTTAGGTTTAGCGAAAATCGTTATTAATAAACGCAAATAGCACTAAACTACTGCTAAACCCCGGTTTAAGTGAGCTGTCAAATTAAACCTGCTACAGACGTGGTTTAGCGGTGGTTTAAGCTCAAAGTTTATGACAGTCGGTCAATCAACCGGTTTCTGTTTAATTATGCTCGATAGAAAGAAGGTTCTTCGGTTATATTTAGCAAAAATCAGAATGACAAAATAATTATATTTGTATTATATTGCTTTGTATTTAATTATATTTCATCATTTTTGATTTATATTTACAGGGAATAAAAAAATAAATCCATTGAAAGTAGAGAAAAAATGTATAATTGTTTTTGTGTAAATATCGTTTAATATTTTATTAGTCGGTTATAACTTATGTTTGAGATTTGCCAGACAAGAGCTTATTATGATTTTATAATATGCAAGCAGCATAAACACAGTTTTAATGGAATTTAGGTTTTAAGGTTGGCAACGCTTACTAATGACTAAGACGCCCTTTTTAAGGTGTTTAAATTAAAAGAAAAATTTAAAGTTAACTCTCTACTTATTAGTAAAATCCCAATATTATAGTGGTGGAATCCGCATCTTGTAGCATTTTCTATAACATATTTTATGGACAATAAAATAATTTGCAGTATCATAAGCACGGAAAATAGTATTCGACTTTCGTTAACTATTTTCTTAAGCATTTGATACTGTAAATTATTTTAGTAACAATAAAATATTGTATTGTCATTATAGTATTATGATTTTAAAAATAAAATTTTCTACTATTAATAAAAAAACTGCTTTATTAACCAAAATATTGTTTCTCTGATTAAACTCACTGTTCCATTTATCAAAATTACTTTTGTATTCCTTATACATTTTCTGTGATTTATCCATGATTTTCTGTTTAAAAAATAGCCGAATAAATAAATTATAGTAGCTTTATTTACCATTGTCTGACACTTTTATTATTTATAGAAAGGTTAACAAAAACAAAATAACTTAATTTTATTTTTTTATAAATTTGCAGTTGAGTTAAATTTATTTCTTTTGTATTTCCTGTCGATGAAAGACGTGTTGCGTCGTTCGATGCCGACGCAGCTCTGAGCAGATGCTATTGAACGCGTCAAACCGGTTTCGAAAGCGGGTAGGCAAATAAGTGGGTCACAGAGCGAGACAGCATGCGATTTCTCGACATCGCTACCTCCCTCGCACACATATACAATATCATTACTGATCAAAAAATTACATTTTCAAGATTTGGTTTTTTTTCCAACGTACCTTAACGAAACGTAAAGTTTTCTGTTCACGGTAAAAATTTACAGGGTGTCTCAAAACCATTTGCAAAACTTAAGGGGATCTTTGTATTACCTATTATTATGAGTAAGAAATTATGGGAAAAAAAAATACCCCAAATTTATTATCATTTTTAATCTATTGTATCAATTCGGTCAGCGCTAGAGTACCGATACCGCGCCGATCGATAATGGCCTTGATACCGTTACAGCGTACGGCGACTCATGAGCGCTCACAAAAAACACTATTATACTATCCACTATTTTCACATAAAAGTTACATTTTTTCCTCGGTAACCATGATGAATTTTGACATGAACGCAAACGGTCTTAGGACACTATTTATGATTTAAATGGTTTATGTGGTATCTAGGAACATAATTGAAACAATAAAAAATGAGTCTAACTATTTAATAAAAAAATATTGAATATTAAAAATAATATTTTGCATAAAAACTTTTGTAAAATTAAAAATAAAATTATAATCTAAAGATTTTATCAGCTATATAATGCAAAATAGTGCAGGTTTTGCACAACATATACATATTTAGTTTTTATAAAATAACAATTTAGGTGAGCCTCCATAATTAAGCCATTTTTAAAAAAAAATGACAGGTTAATGAATAAATATCTCAACGCATATTGACCACCATCCTAACCTAACCCACAAACCCCCCCCCCCTCCTAATCTACAAAAGAAAAAATAATTAAATCGCCCTAAGTGATATAAACTAATTAGTTATTAATTTATAGATTGGCTAAGAATATTAATGACCAGTGGGTCGAACCCCACAAGTAATTATTATTTTTTAAATTATTTTGTGAATTACTTTGAAAAGTAGAATATCTCTGTTATATTATTTGCAAAATAATATTTTATTAAGGTACGTGCTATTTGGCCTGTCATAGAAATATCGAGAATATTTTGAAAAGGTTAAGTCGATAATAGAAGTGAGAATTTAGCTAAGATTAAAGTTGTGATTAAAAAAAAATAGTGGGACAATGTTTGAAAACCCAGTGTTGTTTTTTTTTATTTTATACCACTGCCTAACCCGCACTAAGGGTGCGTACACAGTGGCGTGATTATGTAACCAAGGCTCAAATGAAATTGGGGCCCTATCTAAACTGGTTAAGTTTTATCTAGTAAAAAATATAAATACTTTAAAGGGGCAAAGTGCATAACAAAGCAAGCTACCGACTAATTATATGTCTAACGTAGTAGATGATCTTTTTATCCAACACACAATCCAATCACAATTAGATGTGTGTTTTTTGTGTGTTTAGAGTAGAGTGAAATCCTTCTTGAACCAACCTTGAAGTCCAACCTTCCAAGCCAATCCAACCTTGTAAGTAAACTAAAATTACATATTGAAGCCGTGTTGCAACCTGTTATATTTCTGTTCGAGGTTTGCTGGCCAGAAAATTTAATATTCCATTGGGATATTTAATGAAACTACACCAGTTACTACCAACACGACTGTTTAAAACAATTGCTATTAAAGAAACTAAATGGAAAGGTGAATAACTTGTCCAACATTATAAAACTAAACAGCGTACACTTTCTGAACTAAACTACTATAAAAAAATCATAGCAAAAGAACTTTATCGACATGAATCTACAAAGTATTTATATATGAACTAATATAATCGCACTCACTGCAATTTAAGTTTCTTATTTATCGATGTACCGCATCAATATGATTTTGTAAAACTGTTTTTCGTGAACATTTGTAATCGCACTCACTGCAAACAAATTCTCTTATTTACTGATGTACTGCAACTATATGATTTTGTAAATTTGCTTTTCGTGAATATTTATAATCGCACTCGCTGCAAATAAATTTTCTTATTTTCCGATGTACTGCATCTATATGATATAGTAAAAAGCGCTTTCGTGAACATTTATAGTCGCACTCGCTGCAAATAAATTTTCTTATTTTCCGATGTACTGCATCTATATGATATTGTAAAATGTCTTTTCGTGAACATTTATAGTCGCACTCGCTGCAAATAAATTTTCTTATTTGCCAATGCACTGTAATAATATGATTTTGTAAATGTACTTTTTGTGAACATTTATAATCGCACTCGCTACAAATAAATTTTCTTATTTTTAGATGTACTGCATCTATATGTTGTTGTAAACCTGCTTTGTGTGCAAATTTATAATCGCACTGGCTGCAAATAAATTTTCTAATTTTTCGATGTACTGCATCTATATGACATTGTAAAAAGTTTTTTCGTGAACATTTATAGTCACACTCGCTGCAAACAAATTCTCTTATTTTCCGATGCACTGCAATAATGTGATTTTGTAAATGTACTTTTTGCGAACATTTATAATCGCACTCGCTACAAATAATTTTTCTTAGTTTTAGATGTACTGCATCTATATGTTGTTGTAAACCTGCTTTTTGTGAACATTTATAGTCGCACTCGCTGCATATAAATTTTTTTATTTTTCGATGTACTGCATCAATATGATATTGTAAAACTGCTTTTTGTGAACATTTATAGTCGCACTCGCTGCAAACAAATCTTCTTATTTTTCGATGTACAACTTTTATATGCATTTTTAAAGATGATTTTCGTGAATACTTTTTATCGCATTCGATGCAAATAAATTTTCTTTGGTAGCATTTTAAGCATAATAAATTTGTTTCTTTATTTTCACTCATTGCTGTATATACCAAACCGTGGTTTTCAAGGGTGCATTTGCAATTGGTACAAGTATAATCGATTTCTTGTATTATTATAATTGGGGTTTTTACTGTTTTATCTTTATAATGTGAATCTGTTTTATTATAATGTTGGACAGTCGAGATATTGGTTTCAAATTTAATAAACCTAATATTATCCTCTTCAAAAACATCACGCAGTTGACTTGTACCAACTTCTTCTTGTTCAGAGCAAGTATTATAATCAAATTCTGATTTAATGTTACTAAATCGACCCGTATTTAGTAAGGATTCCCGATGATTTATAGGTGACTTTTGTAATTCGTCAAAATTACTGTTGCATTGATTGCAATTACTTCTTTGCAAATCAACATCAGGTTTGTTTTCGTTTTCCTCCATTTCGCTGTGGCTTTTGGGCAGTGTGATCTTTACACTAACATTATTTTCGTAACTTAACGAAATGACCTACTTAGATCGTTTTTCTTTCAATAATGTATGCACAATTTAACTATGTAAAGTGATTTAGTACTTGTAAATCGAAGGGGTACCTGTTTCGCTGGCGTCTATCGATGACACTGTCTATTTGCTATCTGAGTGAAGCTGGACCCTTCTTCAAATCTCAAATATAACGAAAATAAGTAGTTATCGACACAATCGCGTATTTATTTTCCGTCTTCCTCTAGGGCACCGCCATCTTTATTCTTTTAGAAGCCGTCAAGTAGGACTTGGCAGCGTCGCATCTGTCAAACAGGAAGGACTAAAGCCTATCAGCTGTTGCGCGGCAGCTCAGTCGTGCCAATCGCCCATAAACAAATAATTAAATGAAAATAGAAATATCTATTATTTTTGGTATTCATTTAGTAATAAATTAAAAATAATGTTAAAATCTTTTAGTTATTCTTAAATAAACAATGTATCTTCATAGCTTCAAAATAAATGTAGTAGTAGGTAATAATTCAAAAACAATGCTCACAAAATATATTGTTGATATTTTGGTTGTTTGATATGTTTTGATATATTTTATAAGTACCTATTACTTATTAACATTTTTTTTTATTTTTTATATTGAGTAATGCACCATATACATAACCTCACGAAGGCTGGTACCTTTTCCGGAGGTATCTTAAGCTAAATAGTATACTACAGTTCAAAATAGATGGAAGCTTCCAACACTAATTAAAAATACATACAATTTAAACGTATCAACATAATGTTACATTGTCTTATGGCTACACTATGGTGCCACTTTTTGCGACCATGAATTTAATTAAAACACTGCGCACTTACAGCAATCCAAAGTAATCTTTCCCCTATTTTATTAATGCGTATACAAATGTATATGTATACTAAGCACTAATGTCCGTTGGTACAATTCGGTTTAGTACTTAACCTCTTTTGTAAGTTGTCGATTTAAGGTTGTAGGTATCAAAAGTGGTATTTAAACATTTTTTTTTGTATTATATGGCAGAATATTTTTAAATACACGTCCAGCTGGTGAGCGTTTTTGCGAGTACGGTAAAATAAGAAAAAAAAGTAAAACTGAAGTGTCAAAATATTCGGGTCAAATTTAACTTGACTGAAAACGTATAAAAGGGCGTATTTATTGAAAAAAATCAAGAAATTATAAATTACATTAAGTACTTATTATACTGAGAAGTTCTATAGTAGGTTCTTATAGCGCGAATGCTTACCATTTTAAAACAGGTGTCGCTAATTATTTTAGCACAAACTAAATATACGTATAATAAAAAGTTCGAATGTTATTAGAAAATAATAGTTATAATAAACATTTTTCAGTCTCAAAATAAAACAGATGTCAGGATGTGGTTTAAAATTGAAATTAAACTAAACTAAATAAAAACGATAAAAAGTAATTTATTTATTGCAATGCTAATGTAATGCATTGCGTGGATTATTAATATTTACCACTTTCACCAAAACGAAGACAGTGTATAAAGATAGTTTTGTAACTAACAAAAAATAAAAACCTGCACACGCCAGCAACCCGGAGTTAGCTACAAAGTATTGTAATTAATAATAATAAAGAAGTTTCAATCTCTAATGGTTATCAGAGGCTTCACAAAATGACATATTGTGATATTACTTATAATAGGAATAATGTTAAATCCGTCTGACCGCCTAAAATAAATAAACGATAAATACCTATATAATTAGATAAAAAAAACATTGCCAGAAAATAAGAAGAAAGCTGTTTGACACAAAAGTGACGTTTCGGGTTGGTTCGTTCGACGCGTGTCTGTGCGCATTTCTTGTTGATTTACCTTAGAAATGACGACGGATAGTAAGCCAATATTTCGCGACCCGGATCCGGGGGTTCCGCAAATCACGCAAATCGAATCCTTGTGTATGAATTGTCATGAAAACGTAAGTTGAGGTTATGTTATTAATCTACTTTCGCTTTACGAAAAACCTGAGACCGGTATATTACTACAGAAGTTGCCATGCGCCCGTATTATGTACGGACAGTTTGTATTGTACAAGTCGCGTTCGCGTCCGAACCGTACAGTAAACCGTAAAAGGAGAGAAATGTCCGTAAGACGTTACGTTACGTTACGTTTTGAGTGTAGAGTGGTTTACCGTGTGAATCACTTACGCTAAGCTGTAAGAGTGACACTGCACACCCCCAGTCGCCTCGAAAACGGCCTGCCTGATCAGTTGTGCTTTTAAAAATCAAATGTGGATGGCAATCTTACTCAATTCAGCCTACTTCATGACAATTTTTACTTTGGCCCATTCTCAACTAGGCCAAACATGCCTGTACTAAAGTCAGGGCAGATGGCGGTAATGAAGCGCGTTAAAAATAAAAATAATAAATAAGAAATACAGTTTCTTGTTAAATGTTTAAGTTTTGAAGGTGTTAATACTGATTAACTGGCCCCTGGTATGTTTGGAGTCCGTGTTTTACGCGGAGAGTCTATGGCAATCCCATTGTTTCCGAGTAAAAATGTGTTAAAATGAAATTGCTCGTCGTAAGTTCGGTCCCTAGCTAGGCCACGCCGCGCCGGGTCATTGTACTGCAATAACCTAACCTAACCTTACCGAGCACCTGTGAGCAGAAAGGGAATTTACACGAGCACTTTGATAAAATTAATAATGTTGGCATGAATTACTTTTGCATTTTTTGATACACGTAATTGGGAACTTTATGTTGCTCAGGTCTAAAAAAAAAACCAATGCTATTGCAGTAAAGTTGTTACCCAGCTAAATAGGTCTTTGATATGTTTTCCAGGGGATCACGCGACTCCTCCTGACCAAAATCCCGTTCTACAAGGAGGTCGTCCTGATGTCCTTCTCGTGCGAGGAATGCGGCTTCCAGAACAATGAAATTCAACCTGGCGCGAAGGGACTGAGGTGCGTACACGACCCATCCAAATAAATGGCGTTCGCTCTTATACTGAGACTGTATTCGGTAGCTATGTAGCTGAATCAAATATATTCGCTTAAGAGGCGGAGACTCCCAACAAGCGTACGCAGATGAGATGGAAACATAGTAAGTACGAAATCGCAGGCCAATTAACAGAAATATAATCTTGTCGCGTGATTGCCGATTCACCATGACGTGAAGAAGTCGTCCGACTTGAACCTTCAGTGCGTCAAAAGCGACCACACCAGCGTCAAGATCCTCGAACTCGACTTTGAAATTCCACCGCTGAGCCAGCAAAGCGGTAACTCTTGCGTTGCATGCTTCGAATACCCAACTGAGGCGGATCCAGGGGTGTGCCGTGACAGATTAAACGCACTGCCAACCCTTTGACACATTACTATTTATTATTATTAGTTTTAGGCAGGGGGCTTTTGCCGATGAGCCTAAATCTGCACTTCACATTTTTGGCACTTATCACTGCGCTTGGTAACTTATTCCACGCACTCACCACTCTGTTTGACATGAAATTCTTCCTCGGATTAGAACTGAAGGTTGTACTTGAGAGTTTAATTTTGAAAGATCATATAGTAGGTCTCTGTAAGATCGCATCTGCTCTAATGTTGCCAATCCAAGTATGTTTAGCCTTTCTTCATATCTGGAGCCATTCCTGGGTGTGGAATCAGGTCATGCTCACCATAAAAATGCATTGTCATCGGAACTGGGCCAACATGTCAAATTTTGCTTGCAAGATTTGACCTAAACCGACGAACATTGCAAGCTAAATAAAAGTTCCTTTTTTTTACTTTATTTTTAAGTAAAAATCTGGTGCTGTAATATTTTTTTTCAAATAAATATTATAATAAAGTATTTTATTTATTGTCGCTTCAAATTATTTTTTTCATTCAAATTATGTTTAATTTTTAAAATTTAAAGAAAATAGGTGAAACTTGTTATTTCAATTCTGCAGAACGCCGACGCAAGTCACCTTAATATTTCAAAATGCCAACATTCTGTTTTTTCTTCTATCAGGTGTAGAATTTAATTTTACAGCCCTGGAAGTCTGAAAACCCTGAAAGTTTTTATTATTATTATTATATACTGCAACGTAAATTACGTCCATGTCAAATGAAGGGTTAATGTCCTCATAACTATAATATTGAATGTTGTCATTGGTACCCATCGGCCTACGGAGGGTTATGTGTACTGACCTTTATTATATTGTGAGGTTCTACAATCTTCTTGATCTCCTTGCAGAAGTCACGACCATCGAGGGACTATTAGACCGAGCGCTGTTGGTATTGGGCCAAGACCAGCCCGCGAGGCGCCCTCAGCATCCGGACGCCGCCAAGCAGATCGACGCCTTCATCGAGAAGCTGACGAGGCTCAAGGACGTGGACTCCGGCGGCGGCTTCACTTTGGTCCTCGAGGATATAAGCGGTTCATACTCTGGCCTAACCTAGCCTATGCTGTTAACCTGTCGATGGGCCCGGCCGCACGTCGGATTGCAGAGTATTTTTATATGAACTTGTATAATCGCACTCACTGCAAATAAAATTTCTAAATTTTCGATGTACAACTTTAATATTCCTTTGTAAAGATGCTTTTCGTGAATACTTTTTATCGCATTCGATGCAAATAAATTTTCTTTGGTAGCATTCTAAGCATAATAAATGTGTTTCTTTATTATCACTCATTGCTGTATATATCAAACCGTGGTTTTCGAGGGTACATTTGCAATTGGTACAAGTATAATCGATTTCTTGTATTATTATAATTGGGGTTTTTACTGTTTCATTTTTATAATATGGATCTGTTCTATTAAAATGTTGGACATTCGAGATATTGGTTTCAAATTTAATAAACTTAATATCGTCCTCTTCAAAAAGATCACTCTCTTGACTTGTACCAACGTCTTCTTCAAAGCGAGTATTATAATCAAATTCCGATTTAATGTTACTAAATCGATCTTGATTTAGTAATGATTCCAGATGATTTAAAGGGGACTTTTGTATTTCCTCAAAATTACTGTTGGATTTATTGCAATTACTTCTTTGCAATTCAAAGACAATATTTTCATGAGCTTGCTCGATATCAACATCAGGTTTGTTTTCGTTTTCCTGTTCCGATTCTGTTCTCCGGACTGTTCCGATTTGCATGGCTTTAGCCATCCTAAATGTACCCAATAAAGAAACTGGTGGCTACTCTCGCTGCCCGAGAAGAAATCTTTGAAAATCCAAAAGTTTCAACAGATAATATAAATGGAAAAGGCGGAAAAGCCTTCTTCTCAGGTTTTTGTATAATGCAACAGTTTTGTGTATAATGTAATTAATGCTATTTAACTTAGTAAACATAACATTGTTTTACAGGTTGTTTGTGACAGTAAATTAAAAATTAATGTCATTGATTAAAAAAACACTCACGATTTGAGGATTTTTAATGAAAGTTCCATCAAACGCCGCATCGAAAACAATGAATTCAGAGGACGTCTTTGAGAGATTCTGGTTATGTCTCCAACCCATATTTCTTTACTCCTGTGTTGAATCCAGCAAATATCAGCAACTCAGATCAAATTTCAAAAAAGATGTTTTGAAGAGTGGAGAGATGATAAAGATGAAGATAGCCGTTTAATTACGCTCGATAGCAAGAAGATTCTTCGGTTATATTTAGCAAAAATCAGAATGACAAAATAATTATGTTTGTAGCTGTGCCATGCAAATATTCTCATCATTTCTAAATTATATTTAGAGGGAATAAGAAAAAAAAATCCATTGAAAGAAGAGAAAAGATTTAAAAATGTTTTTGTGTAAATCTAGTTTAATATTTTGTTAGTAGGTTACCACTTCTGTTTGAGATTTGCCAGACAACAGCTTATTATGATTTTATAATATGCAAGCAGCATAAACACAGTTTTAATGGCATTTAGGTTTTAAGGTTGGCAACGCTTACTAATGACTAAGACGCCCTTTTTAAGGTGCTTAAATTAAAAGAACTATTTTCCTAAGCATTTGATACTGCACATTATTTTAATAACAGTAAAATATTGTATATAACATGTTTTTGTCATTATAATATTTTGATTTTTATATATATATATATTTACTATTAATCTAAATAGCGCCATTCTATTGTGGTTTAGAAATTAGTGAGAGTTGCGGTTAACTTTAATAATGTTCGCCGGCTAAACTTTTTACTGTCACTTTTACTATATTAATTACATAATTTATGTGCAGTAGGTAATTGGTTGAGACATCACCTGATTCTATCAGAACATTAATATTTTATAATATAAAATGTATTTTTTTTTAAGAAATGCTCTGGAGAAATGGAATAAACAGCTATATTTAACCAAAATATTGTTTCTCTCATTAAACTCACTATTCCATTCATTTATCAAAATTACTTTTGTATTCCTTACACATTTACTGTGATTTATCCATGATTTTCTGTTAAAAAAATAGCCGAATAAATAAATTATAGTAGCTTTATTTACCATTGTCTGATACTTTTATTATAGAAAGGTTAACTAAAACTTGAGAATGGGCTCACGATAGTGGATTAGTCAATAAATTCGAGTAAAACTAATTACATTCATATTCATAGCACCCACAACAAAAGCAACAAAATCACACCTCGATACGTGTCTAGATAGCATACAAAAGCCTCGCTATTGTCACTCCTTAAATAAGGTCGCTACAAATAGATATTTAGGACTGACCATTAGTGAAAAGATTAATTGGGTTCCGCATATCGAACTAATATATAAAAATCTACGTGCAATATTAAGCAAACTATCGGTTTTAAGATATAAAGTACCTTATAAAATACTGAGATTATTTTAAACTCACTTCGGAAACACGAATAACATATGGAATTAGTACATATGGTCTAATAGAAATATCTATCATTTTTGGTATGAATTTGTTAATTATTTTAAAATAATGTTAATAAAATCTTTTATTTTCCTCTGAAAAAACAACGTATCTTCATAGCTTCAAAATAAATATAATAGGTAATATTTCAAAAACAATGCTCAAGGTTTTTTATTGTTTTTGATACGTGTAAAATGATTTTAATACAGTTTTTATCATAGATGCCTTTAAAAAATTTAGCTCGAATGCAGACAATTGTTTACCACCTTAGAATAATTTTCAAATCATCTGCATATAAAGTGTGTTCGTTGTCTAAAATATATAAACCGATGTCATAAATTATACAATCAATAGTAAGAGTCCCGGATGTGAATCCTGTGGTACTCCTGATGGGATTCACACAAAGCAGTAGATTCGGTAGGTGGTGGTTGGTTCAGTGTGAGCACCCTCGCAGCGCGGGGAAAAAGTATCACAGACAAACGGTAGATTTTGTCTTAATGACAAACGCATCAATCACAATATGACAAAATGACGATCAATTTGAACAAGAATGCATACCTGCTTTTACGCTCACAGGTTTTACGTTATATTGTTAAGCCAGGCACTCACTCGCACAGGTGGCGCTTTTTGTTCCAAGAGAAAAAATAATCTTACCGTACAAATCTTTATAATCTAAACAAATCTCCGTGGCTTGTAATATTTTAAGTAGAATATAATAAATATCGTAGAAACAAAATCGAGAATGAAAAACTTAAACAGATAATTTTAATTTTTTGAACCGACCTAGCGTAACCTTTATTTTCCAAGAGCAACCAAAATTTTAGGTTAAGGTATGTTAATTTTATTTCATATACCTATTATTTTTTATGAAGTTAGAAATTGCTAACATTTAATTAGCTATAATACTATAAAATTGCTACAATAATAGTTCATTTTAATGGCTAATTTAGATAGAAAAAGATCAGATCAAATCAAAATGACTTTTACTAAATGCATCTGCATTCGTTTGTTAAATCACGGCCGTAGAGTTAATTTAAACATTTGCAACCAAACGTTTCCTGGGATATTATTTATTCTGTATGGGACAAAATATGTCAAAATTAAGAAAACTTGTTAAGTTTGGTGTTTAGATAATAAATCTCGCCGTTACCTCCTTTTTATTACGACCCACACCTCGAAATATATATTTTTCAAAAATATAATCATAATTTGATTGTATTTTCCTTAGTTTCCGATGGAACTTAGTGGTTAGTCGTTATAGTTTAAGATATTGAAGTCTCTTTTGAGATTCCATGTCTTTATGATTGCATGTTTTTTTACTTTTTACTTACTTTTTGTTTTTTTACTGTTTATGAACGTTTTTATTTTCAACAAGGAGGTAAAACATAATATAGGTTTTTTTTCGTTAGTTTTCTCGTATTTTATATAGCCACGTGTGCACTCGGCGTCATTCATATCTGACCACTTTGAACTTTGTCCCATTAATTAAGCTTCATTTAGGTCGCTATCTTCAGAATCGGTCATCTCCCAAATTGATGATAACGCTCAGTTTTTGACCTTTTGAGTTAAACACATTTATACATTTTGTCGGGGTCACATTGTGTCTCCGAATGCGGCCCTGTTTCAGTTTTAGTTTCAATGTTGCCAGAAGCAACTTTTATTATTCGATATTTACAAATACAATGTAATATAGACCCAGCAAAGACATTGTTACAATTTTATGTTTTTTTTCATAAATTCTTTTAATTTAGGTTTTATTACAGATTTTATTTTAATTTTTTTAACTTCAAGAGGTATTTTATTAAATAGGCTTGGTATTACATATTTTAATTGTCGATATCCACGTATTTAAACATCTTTCGACAATATACTTTTCATTCGACATTTATCTAGTAGAGTACTTAATAGTGACAAGATTTATCCAGGTTTCATCTGAAAAGTGGTCGATTGCAATTTATTTATGTAGCTAGTATTACTTTTTAAAATATTAATATTTATGTCCCCACATAAAATTACATTTTCGCATGTAGATATTTGTAGCGAAGTATTTTTTAAATCTACCGAGAAGTTTTTATCATATTTTTTGTCAGGAGGTCTGTATGTAGCAATTTTAAGGTGATTTGATAAGAAGGTAGTTTTAATAAATCCGCATTCTTCAGATCTTCTTCACGATCTTCCAACTTTTACCCCAGATGTATGCCGCCTCCTTCAAATCATTTTTAGCTGTCCATAGTAGTGTTTTTTTATTACGTTTATAGTGTATTTTGGGTTTTTTGGAACCGTTTTAAATATTTTGTTTATTTTTCCTGCATAATTGATACCCTTTTTTTCGAGATATTACAATATAGGGGCCGATGTTTTTTTTGCCCTTAATTCAATAAACTATTTTAGGTATTTTTGTACCAACTCGTCAATTTTATTTTTTAAATAAACATTATCCTCCTTAATAATTTCACATTCTTTCTTTATTAAAGCAATATCCGACATGTTAGTCTTGTTTTGTAAATCACCGCAAAGAATTCAATTGGATTTAAATCACAATAATACGCTCGCAGTCTTAATGCTTCATGGCCATTTGATTTACGACGTCGGTCTTCTCGAAGTTGTTGTTCCGACTATTTCTAATATAGGTAGAGTCTTGAACATGGTATGCTATCAAGTTGCCTGGAGTGATAAGACGCACTATGCATCACTATGATACCGTTATTTGGTAGATTTGGTATTAACTGGCTTTCAAAACACTTTTTAAATAACACACCGCTCATGTCCTTGTTAGTGAAAATAATTTTCACTTGACTAAACTATTTATTATTAATGAATGTTTCAACAAACACGCATAATTGTTATGTTCGTGGCTCGTTACTAATTGCTGAGTTGCTAGCTATAGTAAGTAAAAGATGTACGTAAG
This sequence comes from Neomicropteryx cornuta, assembly GCA_020383195.1. Lineage (NCBI taxonomy): Eukaryota > Metazoa > Arthropoda > Insecta > Lepidoptera > Micropterigidae > Neomicropteryx > Neomicropteryx cornuta. Next base: position 589,521 of record JAHKQU010000031.1, read on the forward strand.
TAAATAAAAGATCTTTTATTCAATAAATCTTTTTACAGTTACAAAACAATAATCGATACAAAGGTAAGCGCGATGTTGCCGCCCAGCGCTAGCTCTGGCCAAGTGGTGAGGGTCGCACTAGTGACGGACGGACACCACATTAAGAATAGTATATTTTGCGTTATTTCAGTCAATACTTTGTTATGGAATCATTGATTGGGGTAATTGTAGTAAAACATACCTTAGAAATATCGCGAAGGGCAGTTCTTCGAACAATTCTAAAAATGCCTTTTCGCTCTCCTTCTGAAGATCTTTATACAGATTTGAAGGTAATAATCCAAAATTAATATTCCTTAAGAACTCGACCATTTATACAAACAAAAATCTCAAAGTACATCAGGAAATAATACATTATATTATATCAAAAACACTATATCCAATAAAGTTATTGAAATTCCCGGAATGAAAACTGGCTTTGGATAAAGACGTTACTCATACTTAGGCACTAAAGTATAAAATAATATGAAACAAGAATGGGGATCAATTATAAGTTATTATATTATAACAGTTAGTTGTCGGATACATTTGGATACATTTGTATCCAATTTACTAAATATTATTTATTGTACAAAACCTGATGCATTTTTTTAAATAATAATGGAATATATCACGTATATTAATATATATATTAAAAAAATATACGTAGATTATACTTACAGGTTAATCCTCTATTATCTAAACTACTAACAAAAATCAGTTGTCTATTTACTATATTACAGATCCTATCCTGTTCAAACTTTTTTAATTTTTTGTATTCTAAGATGAAACGTTCGTCTATTTTTAGTTGGAAACTAATCAAAAGATAAGAACAAATTTAACTGCCTTCTTTAGGACAGACATGTTATATAAATATTTACAATTATCAATATGAATAGGTATCAATGTGAATTCGTAAATCGGCTTTATCGCGTAGTAGCACTCGCTAAATTTAGTTTTATTCTTATCTTGACTTTCGCGTACATTTAAAGTCCCACTAGCTGCAAATATTTTTTTTTTTGTTTTTCGATGCACTGCAATATGATTTTATAAAACTGCTTTTTTGTGAAGATTTATAATCACATTCGCTACATTTTTTTTTTTTTTTATTTTTCGATGTACTGCATCGATATGCTTTCGTAAATTTGTTTTTTCTGAAGCTGCATAATTGCAATCGCTACATTTAAATTTTCTTATTTTCCGATGTACTGCATCAATATGATATTGTAAAACAGTTTTTCGTGAACATTTATAAACGCACTCGCTGCAAATAAAGTTTCTTAATTTTCGATGAACTTTATCGACATGAATTTGCAGAGTACTTTTATAAGAACTTGTATAATCGCACTCGCTGCATATAAATTTTCTTATTTTCCGATGCACTGCAATAATATGATTTTGTAAATGTTCTTTTCGTGAACATTCATAATAGCACTCGCTACAAATAAATTTTCTTATTTTCCGATGTACTGCATCTATATGTTTTTGTAAATCTGCTTTGAGAGCAAATTTATTTTCGCACTGGCTGCAAATAAATTTTCTAATTTTCCGATGTACTGCATCTATATGTTTTTGTAAACCTGCTTTTTGTGAAAATTTATAATCACACTCACTGCAAATAAATTTTCTTATTTTTCGATGAACTGCATCTATATGATTTTGTAAAACTGTTTTTCGTGAACATTTGTAATCGCACTCGCTGCAAATAAATTTTCTTATTTTCCGATGTACTACTTTAATATGCATTTGTAAAGATGCTTTTCGTGAATACTTTTTATCGCATTCGATGCAAATAAATTTTCTTTGGTAGCATTTTAAGCATAATAAATTTGTTTCTTTATTTTCACTCATTGCTGTATATATCAAACCGTGTTTTTCGAGGGTACATTTGCAATTAGTACAAGTATAATCGATTTCTTGTATTATTAAAATTGGGGTTTTTACTGTTTCATTTTTATAATATGGATCTGTTCTATTAAAATGTTGGACATTCGAGATATTGGTTTCAAATTTAATAAACTTAATATCGTCCTCTTCAAAAAGATCTTGACTTGTACCAACTTCTTCTTGTTCAAAGCAAGTATTATAATCAAATTCCGATTTAATGTTACTTAATCGACCTGGATTTAGTAATGATTCCAGATGATTTAAAGGGGACTTTTGTATTTCGTCAAAATTACTGTTGGATTGATTGCTATTACTTCTTTGCAAATCAAAGACAATATTATCATTAGCTTGCTTGATATCAACATCAGGTTTGTTTTCGTTTTCCTCCATTTCGCTGTGACTTTTGAACAGTGTGATCTTTACACTAACCTTATGTTTGTAACTTAAAGATTATTTTCCTTTTAATAATTTATGTACAATTTAACTTTGTAACGTGATATATACCGAAAATAAATGGTTATCGACACGATCGTGTATTTATTTTCCGTCTTCCTCTAGGGCACCGCCATCTTTATTCTTTTAGAAGCCGTCAGTAGGATTTGGCAGCGTTGCATCTGTCAAACAGTAAGGACTAAGGCCTATCAGCTGTTGCGCGGCAGCTCAAACGCGCCAATCGCCCATAAACAAATAATTAGAATGAAAATAGAAATATCTATCATTATGGTATGAATTTGTTAATTATTTTAAAATAATGTTAAAATCTTTTTTTCCTCTGAAAAAACGATGTATCTTCATAGCTTCAAAATAAATATAATAGTAGGTAATATTTCAAAAACAATGCTCAAGGTTTTTTATTGTTTTTGATACATGTAAAATGATTTTAATACAGCTTTCATCACAGTAGTCTTTAAAAGATTCATATCAGCTCGAATGCATAGACAATTGTTTACCACATTGGAATAATTTTCAAATCATCTGCATATAAAGTGTGTTCGTTGTCTAAAATACATAAACCGATGTCATAAATGTCCCGTCCCGGATGTGATTCCAGTGGTACTCCTGATGGGATTAACACAAAGTCGATCCTGAATCTGGCTAAAGTGTCTCAATGACCATTTTTAAAATATAAACTGAGCCAACAGTATAAGCGCAGTAGATTCGGTAGGTGGTGGTTGGTTCAGTGTGAGCACCCTCGCAGCGCGGGGAAAAAGTATCACAGACAAACGGTAGATTTCGTCTTAATGACAAACGCATCAATCACAATATAACAAAATGACGATCAATTCGAACAAGAATGCATACCTGCTTTTACGCTCACAGGTTTTACGTTATATTGTTAAACCAGGCACTCACTCGCACAGGTGGCGCTTTTTGTTCCAAGAGAAAAAATAATCTTACCGTACAAATCTTTATAATCTAAACAAATCTCCGTGGCTTGTAATATTTTAAGTAGAATATAATAAATATCGTAGAAACAAAATCGAGAGTGAAAAACTTAAACAGATAATTTTAATTTTTTGAACCGACCTAGCGTAACCTTTATTTTCCAAGAGCAACCAAAATTTTAGGTTAAGGTATGTTAATTTTATTTCATATACCTATTATTTTTTATGAAGTTAGAAATTGCTAACATTTAATTAGCTATAATACTATAAAATTGCTACAATAATAGTTCATTTTAATGGCCAATTTAGATAGAAAAAGATCAGATCAAATCAAAATGACTTTTACTAAATGCATCTGCATTCGTTTGTTAAATCACGGCCGTAGAGTTAATTTAAACATTTGCAACCAAACGTTTCCTGGGATATTATTTATTTTGTATGGGACAAAATATGTCAAAATTAAGAAAACTTGTTAAGTTTGGTGTTTAGATAATAAATCTCGCCGTTTTATTACGACCCACACCTCAAAATATATATTTTTCAAAAATATAATCATGATTTGATTGTATTTTCCTTAGTTTCCGATGGAACTTAGTGGTTAGTCGTTATAGTTTAAGATATTGAAGTCTCTTTTGAGATTCCATGTCTTTATGATTGCATGTTTTTTTACTTTTTACTTACTTTTTGTTTTTTTACTGTTTATGAACGTTTTTATTATCAACAAGGAGGTAAAACATAATATAGGTTTTTTTTCGTTAGTTTTCTCGTATTTTATATAGCCACGTCTACACTCGGAGTCATTCATATCTGACCACTTTGGACTTTGTCCCATTAATTATGCTTCATTTAGGTCGCTATCTTCAGAATCGGTCATCTCCCAAATTGGTGATAATGCTCAGTTTTTGACCTTTTGACCTTATGAGTTCAAACACATTTGTACATTTTGTCGGGGTCACATTGTGTCTCCGAATGCGGCCCTGTTTCACTTTTAGTTTCAATGTTGCCAGAAGCAACTTTTATTATTCGATATTTACAAATACAATGTAATACAACCCAGCAAAGACATTGTTACAATTTTATGTTTTTTTTCATAAATTCTTTTAATTTAGGTTTTATTACAGATTTTCTTTTAATTTTTTTAACTTCAAGTTGTATTTTATTAAATACGCTGGGTATTACATATTTTAATTGTCGATATCCACGTATTTAAACATCTTTCGACAATATACTTTTCATTCGACATTTATCTAGTAGAGTACTTAATAGTAACAAGATTTATCCAGGTTTCATCTGAAAAGTGGTCGATTGCAATTTATTTATGTAGCTAGTATTACTTTTTAAAATATTAATATTTATGTCCCCACATAAAATTACATTTTCGCATGTAGATATTTGTAGCGAAGTATTTTTTAAATCTACCGAGAAGTTTTTATCATATTTTTTGTCAGGAGGTCTGTATGTAGCAATTTTAAGGTGATTTGATAAGAAGGTAGTTTTAATAAATCCGCATTCTTCAGATCTTCTTCACGATTTATAGTATACTAGTCCAACTTTTACCCCAGATGTATGCCGCCTCCTTCAAATCATTTTTAGCTGTCCATAGTAGTGTTTTTTTATTACGTTTATAGTGTATTTTGGGTTTTTTGGAACCGTTTTAAATATTTTGTTTATTTTTCCTGCATAATTGATACCCTTTTTTTCGAGATATTACAATATAGGGGCCGATGTTTTTTTTGCCCTTAATTCAATAAACTATTTTAGGTATTTTTGTACCAACTCGTCAATTTTATTTTTTAAATAAACATTATCCTCCTTAATAATTTCACATTCTTTCTTTATTAAAGCAATATCCGACATGTTAGTCTTGTTTTGTAAATCACCGCAAAGAATTCAATTGGATTTAAATCACAATAATACGCTGGCAGTCTTAATGCTTCATGGCCATTTGATTTACGACGTCGGTCTTCTCGAAGTTGTTGTTCCGACTATTTCTAATATAGGTAGAGTCTTGAACATGGTATGCTATCAAGTTGCCTGGAGTGATAAGACGCACTATGCATCACTATGATACCGTTATTTGGTAGATTTGGTATTAACTGGCTTTCAAAACACTTTTTAAATAACACACCGCTCATGTCCTTGTTAGTGAAAATAATTTTCACTTGACTAAACTATTTATTATTAATGAATGTTTCAACAAACACGCATAATTGTTATGTTCGTGGCTCGTTACTAATTGCTGAGTTGCTAGCTATAGTAAGTAAAAGATGTACGTAAGTAAATAAAAGATCTTTTATTCAATAAATCTTTTTACAGTTACAAAACAATAATCGATACAAAGGTAAGCGCGATGTTGCCGCCCAGCGCTAGCTCTGGCCAAGTGGTGAGGGTCGCACTAGTGACGGACGGACACCACATTAAGAATAGTATATTTTGCGTTATTTCAGTCAATACTTTGTTATGGAATCATTGATTGGGGTAATTGTAGTAAAACATACCTTAGAAATAGCGCGAGGGCAGTTCTTCGAACAATTCTAAAAATGCCTTTTCGCTCTCCTTCTGAAGACCTTTATACAGATTTGAAGGTAATAATCCAAAATTAATATTCCTTAAGAACTCGACCATTTATACAAACAAAAATCTTAAAGTACATCAGAAAATAATACATTTTATTACATCAAAAACACGATATCCAATAAAGTTATTGAAATTCCCGGAATGAAAACTGGCTTTGGATAAAGACGTTACTCTTACTTAGGCACTAAAGCATATAATAATATGAAAGAGGAATGGGGATCAATTATAAGTAAAAAAGTATTAGAAAAATTGATAAACAATTGGTTGTTGGAAAAAGGACAAACTATTGTATCCAATTTACTAAATATTACAAAACCTGATGCATTTGTTAAATAATATAAATAATAGAGGAATATATCAAGGAATATATATATATATATATATATCAAATAAAAAATTATATACTTAGATTATACTTACCAGGTTAATCCTCTGATATCTATTACTATATTATACACTACCAACAAAAAACATTTGTCTATTTATTATAATAAAATTTTTATTACATTATATCCTATATATTATGTTTTCTTATTTTTTTTAGAGATGAAACAATCGTCTATTGTTAGTTGGCAACTAGTCGAAAGATAAGAACAAATTTAACTGCCTTCTTTAGGACAAACATATTTTATGAATATTTATAATTACATTCGGTGTTTATTTTTCGATGAACTGTAACAAAATGAATTCGTAAATCGGCTTTATTTGAAGCCGCGTAGTAGCACTCGCTAAATTTACTTTCATTCTTATTTGATTTTCGTAAACATTTATAATCGCACTCGCTACAAATAAATTTTCATATTTTCTGATGCACTGCATCAATATGCTTTTGTAAAACTGCTTTTCGTAAACATTTTTAATCGCACTCGCTGCAAATATTTTTTTTTTATTTTTCGATGTACTGCTACAATATGATTTTGTAAATCTGCTTTTTGTGAACATTTATAATCGCACTAGCTACAAATAAATTTTCTAATTTTCCGATGTACTGCATCTATATGGTTTTGTAAATGTGATTTTTGTGAACATTTATAATCACACTCGCTGCACATAAATTTTCTTATTTTCCGATGCACTGCATCTATATGTCTTTGTAAATGTGGTTTATGTGAACATTTGTAATCGCATTCTCTGCAAATAAATTTTCTAATTTTCCGATGCACTGCATCTATATGTTTTTGTAAATCTGCTTTTCGTGAAAATTTATAATTACATTCGGTACATTTACTTTTTTTTATTTTTAGATGTACTGCATTTATATGCTTTTGTAAATTTGTTTTTACTGCAGCTTCATAATCGCACTCGCTACAAATAAATTTTCTTATTTTCCGATGCATTGCATCTATATGTTTTGTAAATCTGCTTTTCGTGAAAATTTATAATTACATTCGGTACATTTACATTTTTCAATTTTTAGATGTACTGCATTTATATGCGTTTGTAAATTTGGTTTTACTGCAGCTTTATAATCGCACTCGCTACAAATAAATTTTCTAATTTTCCGATGTACTGCATCTATATGGTTTTGTAAATGTGATTTTTGTGAACATTTATAATCACACTCGCTGCACATAAATTTTCTTATTTTCCGATGCACTGCATCTATATGTCTTTGTAAATGTGGTTTATGTGAACATTTGTAATCGCATTCTCTGCAAATAAATTTTCTAATTTTCCGATGCACTGCATCTATATGTTTTTGTAAATCTGCTTTTCGTGAAAATTTATAATTACATTCGGTACATTTACTTTTTTTTATTTTTAGATGTACTGCATTTATATGCTTTTGTAAATTTGTTTTTACTGCAGCTTCATAATCGCACTCGCTACAAATAAATTTTCTTATTTTCCGATGCATTGCATCTATATGTTTTGTAAATCTGCTTTTCGTGAAAATTTATAATTACATTCGGTACATTTACATTTTTCAATTTTTAGATGTACTGCATTTATATGCGTTTGTAAATTTGGTTTTACTGCAGCTTTATAATCGCACTCGCTACAAATAAATTTTCTAATTTTCCGATGTACTGCATCTATATGGTTTTGTAAATGTGATTTTTGTGAACATTTATAATCACACTCGCTGCACATAAATTTTCTTATTTTCCGATGCACTGCATCTATATGTCTTTGTAAATGTGGTTTATGTGAACATTTGTAATCGCATTCTCTGCAAATAAATTTTCTAATTTTCCGATGCACTGCATCTATATGTTTTTGTAAATCTGCTTTTCGTGAAAATTTATAATTACATTCGGTACATTTACTTTTTTTTATTTTTAGATGTACTGCATTTATATGCTTTTGTAAATTTGTTTTTACTGCAGCTTCATAATCGCACTCGCTACAAATAAATTTTCTTATTTTCCGATGCATTGCATCTATATGTTTTGTAAATCTGCTTTTCGTGAAAATTTATAATTACATTCGGTACATTTACATTTTTCAATTTTTAGATGTACTGCATTTATATGCGTTTGTAAATTTGGTTTTACTGCAGCTTTATAATCGCACTCGCTACAAATAAATTTTCTAATTTTCCGATGTACTGCATCTATATGGTATTGTAAATGTTGTTTTTGTGAACATTTATAATCACACTCGTTGCACATTAATTTTCTTATTTTCCGATGCACTGCATCTATATGTTTTTGTAAATCTGCTTTTCATGAAAATTTATAATTACATTCGGTACATTTACTTTTTTTTATTTTTAGATGTACTGCATTTATATGCTTTTGTAAATTTGTTTTTACTGCAGCTTCATAATCGCACTCGCTACATTCAAATTTTCTTATTTTCCGATGCACTGCATCTATATGTTTTTGTAAATCTGCTTTTCGTGAAAATTTATAATTACATTCGGTACATTTACATTTTTTTATTTTTAGGTGTACTGCATTTATATGCGTTTGTAAATTTGTTTTTCGCGAACATTTATAATCACATTCGCTACATTTAAATTTTCTTATTTTCCTATGTACTGCATCAATATGCATTTGTAAAGATGCTTTTCGTGAATACTTTTTATCGCATTCGCTGCAAATAAATTTTCTTTCGTAACATCCCAAGCATAATAAATGCGTCTCATTGTTTTCACTGATTGCGCTATATACCAAGCCGTGTTTTCCAAGGTTATATTTGCAATTGTTACAACTAAAATCGATATCCTTTAATATTATAATTGGGCTTTTTACTGTTTTATTACCTAAATATGGATCAATTTTGTTATAATATTGGCCATTCGAGATATTTCTTTCAAATTTAATAAACCTAACATCGTCTTCTTCAAAAACATCATGGTGTTGTTGACTTGTACCAATGTCTTCTTGCCCAGAGCAAGTATTATAATCAATTTCTGATTTAATTTTATTTAATCCACCTGGATTTAATGGGAATTCAAGACAATTTATAAGTGACTGATTTTGTATTTCGTCACTATTTCTATTCGATTGATTGCAATCAGTTCTTTGCTCATATTTAAAGGCAATATTGTCATCAGCTTGTTTAATATCAACATCAGTCGTATTTTCGTTATTCTCCATTTCGCTTTTGGGCAGTGTGATCTTTACACTGACATTATGTTCGTAACTTACGAAGATTACCTATCTAGATCATTTAACTTTTAATAATTTATGTACAATTAAAACTTTAAATCAAACTTCCACTATAAATCTCAAATATACCAAAAATAAGTAGTTACCGACATGATCGTATTCTTTCCCGTCGATATAGAAAGGTCTTCCCGTCTTCCTCTTGGGATAACAAATATTGCAAATGTGCGGAGCTGTCACTTTGACGTTTTGTCTTTCGTTTCTCATATATTGCGGTTTGCAGACCTGTTTTGTACGGATATTTCGCGTTCACGAATGTTTGTGTTAGTTTAAGGTTGTATATGCCACATAGGAAATACTATTTACTAACTTAGTAATATGCTTTGGTTAAAAATAATCGGCAAAATAAATCGGACGTAACCGAATTCTCGATTTTTGGGACATGATTTAGATTGTTTTATGCGTGCTATGCTTGTCAGGTGGTACAAAATCTAGTATAGTTAATTTAAACAAAAAATAAATTTAACTATCAATAAACGGCATAATCGAAAGTTGTGTGTCTGCACTGCACATGCATCTTATCGACCGAATCTTATCTAAAAACTGCAAGTTCATTATTTTTATACAGAGTAGTGACAATTCGTCAATCGTGAGGTTCTGTTACATTTATAAATTATACTGGGGTTTCAGACGTTTGCACTTCCTTTAAAAATGCCATTTTTTTCATTTAAAATATATCTATTCCAACATATTTCTTGTATCCAAGATGAGATACATTATTTAGGTATTGCATCCAAGATGAGATACCTAAATAATGTTTGCATGTATTAGCTTAGTATCAGCATAATACTAAGGTCTCGGATACAAGTTGTTCGACAAATGTTTTCCATCCTAATGCTATACTTAATTATTTCCACTTTTATTTACAGAAAATGTGACTCGGTTACATTTTATCGGATTGAGTTTAATACAGTTTTTGTCAGAATAGTTTTTAGAAGATTCAGATCAGCTCGAATGCCTAGACAATTGTTCTCATTAACCACCTTAGAATAAATTTTCTAATCATCTGCATACTAAATGTGTTTAAGTTTTAATAACATAAACCAAAGTCATAATTAAAAGGAATCATATTCACCAAACATTAACTAAGGACTCGTATAATATAGATCTAGTGGTTAAATATAAGAAATATAGAAAAGACAATAATACTCAGCAATAGCATAGCACAGAGCCGATATTATCGACCCCATCTCCTCTAAAATTCAGCACCACAGATGCAGAGGAAATATCCAAAATTATGGATAATTTAAAAACAACCCCTGGCCCAGATTGCATAACCACCACTATAGTAAAATCAAACAAATCCTACAAACTAAAACCTCTTTGTCATATAATTAATTTAAGCTTGCAATGTGACATTTTCACCGATTGTTTTAAGAATGCTATTATAATACCCATTTTGAAAAATGGAGAAAGCACGGAAATTAAAAACTATCGGCCCATATCTCTGCCACCTGTTATTTCCAAAATCCTTGAAAAGATAGTCAAATGTCGTCTTTGCGAGTTTCTCGAAGCAAACAATTTACTGTCTCCCAATCAATTTGGCTTCAGGGATGGTCGTGGAGTACAGGACGCCCTTTTAAAGCCCACTCAATTTATAAGTCGTAGTATCGATAGTGGCAAAAAGTGTGCGGCTGTATTCCTCGATTTAACCAAGGCATTTGATACTGTCTCCATCTGTAAGCGTCTTCAAAAACTAGATAGGATAGGTATCAGGGGCGAGGCATTAGAATGGTTTAGAAGTTAAAAGCTAAAAGAACGCATAATGTTAAAATTGGCAACAATATTAGCGATTAGCAGAGGTCAACTTTGGTGTACCTCAAGGTAGTGTACTTGGATTTATATTATTTCTTATTTACATTGACGGCTTATGTAACCTTGATATCTTTGGTGACATAATAAGTTTTGCTGATGACACTGTCATAATAAGCTCCCATAATACCTGGTCAGGATTACAAGAGAATCTGCAAAGCGACGTAGGAAAAGTTAAATTATGGTTAGATAATCACCTGGTTAGATAATTGACGTTAAATAGCAGCAAGACAAACTATGTCACCTTCAGTATCATGAATAGGGGAAGAGCTAGTAGGAATTTTAGACTCTGCATTCATGACTGCACCACTGTAGCGATTTGCTCATGTTAAGACTAAAATATCTTGGCGTACAAGTCGATCAACATCTTCGGTGGAGTGATCACGTTGACCTATTGAGTAATCGACAGCGCTCACAAATGTCTGTTTATAAAAATATAAGGACCTGCCTAGATAAAGTAACACTTAAAATGGTTTATAACGCCCTGACAAATTCCATTTTAAATCCTTCAATGATTTTAACTCGATCAAGGTTACAAGGAAATATGGTATTGCCAAAAATGAATACCACTTTTGGGCAAAGGTATCTCAATTTCCTTGGACCTAAACTCCTCAACGGTGCAGATGAGCAGTTTGCAAAAAGCATCACCGAATGGCTCCTCGCAATAGGCAGAGACGCATCTGAAAAGATGCTGAGCAGTTGCACTGGAAAAGCTAACATATATAAACTATATTAAGTAATTTTATATATTTTCTTTATCTTTAGTTTTTTCTGTATATTTAGTATGTTTCTGTTTTTTTTCTGTATTTTGTGTTTTATATTTTCTGTGTATTTGTATTTCTGTTTAATTTGACTATATTATATTAATTTAATTCCTTTTTATCAGTGTTATTATATCATTTATTGTTGTAACTTCTTATTGTACCATAGTTAATAAATAATGAATAAATAAAATAAATTGGGTAAACATTAAATAATAAAGAGTCCCAGTTGTGAATCCTCTCGCTGCGCATAGGTACGGCGAGGGATGAGGTCTGCCGCGCGGGGGAAAGAACCTCACCCGCACAGGCGTCGTCTCACTTTTGTTCCGAGAGAATTTACTGTACCATTTTTATACCGTGGTATAAATATCGTGGAGAATAAAATGATTATCTCGATCGAAGCATTTGAAAAGTGTCTAAAAAAGTGTTTATTATTTTAAATATTTATTTCTAATATTTATTATTAATTTAAAGATATAAAAAGTAAATAAATCATATAATTATTTTTCAAAATAACTAGGAATGTGAATAATATATCCACATTGATGTCTATATGAAAAATATATGATACAAACATACTGCCGTCCAGCGAGTAAGGGATTAACTAATTTCTTATACTACCCAATTTCTATTTATTTATTTTCTATTTATTTACTTATTTTATTGTCTTTATAAAAAGCTCAAGAAATGGGAATACATAGCATTCTACCAAACTAGGATAATACTTAGCTGTTCTAAAATACTTAAAGCGAGCTCTTATTATTATACCTTCAATAATAACAAAAATGAACGCCTTATATGTCAAATGCCAATTTTGGGGTCTTTCACCTTGACACGCAATATTTTATAGGATGTTTTCATGATCCTCAATGATTTTTCATTTAAAACAAAAATATTTACTTAAACCATTTGGCCTTGTAAATACAACATTAAAAATATCGGTGTTTCAATTCGCCTTAATCATCCTGTTGCATTATGGAGTCATATAAAAATATATATATTGGTATCGCCGATTATTTAATTTTACTCCAATAATCTGTATCGTACTGGCAAAACTATGTATCGTTGCATTCAAATGAATGATGAAAGTAGGTACCAAAATGTAAAATATGTTATATATTTATGGAAATACAAATTGAATTGTATTACATTATGAATCAGTTTAATTATTAAGTTTAATGCTGGCGCCATCTGAATTAAAATTGATAAATTTAAAGAGAAAACCGATACTTTCTTCTGAGAATAACAGATGGCGGCAAATAATATAAAAATATAATGACAATAAGCAATTAATGAAAATATATAGATTAATGAAAGTAAACGAGAAATGGTGTCAAATACATATTTGAACCATTTCTTCATACTCTATTTGAAGAGTTGATTTTTGCCATCTAGTAGTGGGAACTTTGAATTACCATTTCATTTTTTAGAATTTAGAAGTATTGGGTTTTATTTTCAATCAAAAAATAGATGGTCTGACTATTTTTATTTATGATTATAAAAAAATAAACGGTGACGAAATAAAAGATAGTTTTTATTAATCTGATAGCATTTTAATCTCACTTTTGTTATCATTTCATAATCCATAATTTATTTTCAAACAAATTAAAAAATAAGACAATATAGCCTAGCAACACTTTAAGTGGTGCAGATATTATTAACCAATTTTAATTTGGTATTTTCTGGGGTTTACGAGTTATATAAGAAAAATATCTACAATAAAGCCATTGAAAGTGATCTAACAAATGATATGCGTCATTTTCATGTCGACCCTTGAGGTAGGTTCTTGGAAATAAACTTTTACTTTACTTTACTAACTTCTAACCTTTTACTTCTAACTTTACTATGCTAACCTCAAAATATTATTGTACCTAAATTAAAATTACATTCCTATATGCATTTATTTCGTGTTTATGGAATTTGATTGTTTTTTCAATCTTTCTATGCGTTGCAATTCAAAACCTTCTCGGACGTACGGCAAACCACTCACGAATGGTATAAACAAACAAACATTCAGTTTTTATATATCGATTTAAAGTCCTTATAATACATATTTTTCATTAATGATTTCTAATCTATAACAAACTAAATCACTTTCTTATACATAATTCGCAATTTAAAAGCGAATTTTAAAATGAAATTTTATCCTGCATTACTAATATCTAATATTTACCTAAAGTTTTTTACTTACACATTTAGTTAGCCTTTATATAAAAAAACAATTTCCCAATTAACTTTGTACATCGACATAAGTGTAGAAATCACTGTTCTTTTTTATTTATTTTGCATCGATACTTCAATTCAATCATTAATTAATGAAGTTTATTTCAATCATTAATTAATGAAAGATATTGAGTAATTAATGAGATTTATATACATATTTAGACAATCACATAAGGCTTACCAGGGATGCGTCTCTCCTAAGAGAGTAAGTTTTTACAAATCTATTGATTGTTTGAAGATTACAGCTGAGAAAGGTGCGAAAACCAAAGATCTTTTAAAACATATAGATGAGGGCGAAAACGTACCCCGCCCAAGTGCACTATGGATACATGAACATTTTTATAGGTTATGTTTAGATTAATTTGACATATCCAATCCGAGACATAGTTTATAAACGAAAAGTATTAGATATAGGTACACCTCTATTGCATACTACTTAAGTATATTTCACAACTGTTGTCAAATCGTGCTTTTGTTCTCCGTTGCCTTCGACACTTGAGTGTGTTAGTGCGGCGGCCATTTTATTGTCATACTAGCTTGGGCTTCACACACACCACTACACTACACGCACAGTGTACGTGGTTTCGAAACAAAGCGCACTGCACACATTGTGACGTGTACAATATGTAACAAAATATATATATATATATATATATACATAAAACTTATATTTGATGATCGTTTTTTAATAGCGGCAAATCGCCTGAAAAGATAAATGACACAATCTTTGACAAATATTGAAAAATTTTGAACAAGGTTTTAATTGTTTGATAAAGTGTTGGATAGTATAATATTTATAAAGGTTCTAAAGAGGTACTGTACTTGAGAGCGCAGGATGTCGGTTTAAACCCAGCGCTGAGTTTTATAAAAATGCATTTTTAACTCTCACCTGTTCTCTTTAGTGTAAAATATTGTCAAATATTATGTAACCATCTAATTAAATGAAATAAGGAAAGGATGATATATATATATATATATATATATATATATGTATATATATATATATATATATATATATATATGATCTATATCTTCTTCTACTTTTTCTCCATCTGTTTACTAACAATAATAAGTGTTTAAACCACCAAAAAAACTTTTAAAATATTATATATATATATATATATATATATATATATATATCCCGTATTTCGATAATTCCTTGCGTTCTAATATACGTTATAAACGTAAGGCATCATCTATTTACGGTATTTAAGCAATACATTATACAATTTTACTATATATATATATATATATATATATATATATATAATTCCGATGAACTGCATTGATATGCCTTTGTAAACTTGCCTTATATGAAATTTTCAAATTGCACTCGCCGCAAATAAATTATCTCATATTCCGATGGATACCATCGAAATGCTTTCGTACACCATATTTAGTTGAACTTTTGAAATCGCACTCGCCACAAATATGCTTTTCTTGAACATTTATAATTACATTCGCTACATTTAGATTTTCTTATTTTTAGATGAACTGCATCTATATGTTTTTGTAAATGTGCTTTGTGTGCAAATTTATAATCGCACTCGCTGCAAATAAATTTTCTTATTTTCCGATGTACTGCATCAATATGCTTTTGTAAATCTGCTTTTCTTGAAGATTTATAATCACATTCGCTGCATATAAATTTTATTATTTTTAGATGTACTGCAACTATATGCTTTCGTAAATATGCTTTTAATGAAGCCTCATAATGGCACTCGTCACATTTAAAATTTCTTATTTTCCGGTGTACTGCATCAATATGATTTTCCAAATGTGCTTTTTATATATTATATATATATATATATATATATATATATATATAATTCCGATGAACTGCATTGATATGCCTTTGTAAACTTGCCTTATATGAAATTTTCAAATTGCACTCGCCGCAAATAAATTATCTCATATTCCGATGGATACCATCGAAATGCTTTCGTACACCATATTTAGTTGAACTTTTGAAATCGCACTCGCCACATATAGTTTTTTTTATTTTTCGATGAACTGCATCTATATGCATTTGTAAATTTGTTTTTTATGTTAGTATTTTTAAACGAACTTGTATATAATCGCACTCGCTGTATATAATTCATTTTTATTTTCCGATGTACTGCATCTATATGTTTTTGTAAATCTGCTTTTCTTAAACATTTATAATTACATTTGCTACATTTAAATTTTCTTATTTTTAGATGAACTGCATCTATATGTTGTTGTAAATGTGGTTTGTGTGTAAATTTATAATCACACTCACTACAATTAAATTTTCTTATTTTTTGATGGTTTGCATCAATATGCTTTTGTAAATCTGCTTTTCTTGAACATTTATAATCACATTCGCTACATTCAAATTTTCTTATTTTCCGATGTACTGTATCAAAATGAATTTGTAAATCTGCTTTTTTTGAAGATTTATAATCACATTCGCTACATTCAAATTTTCTTATTTTACGATGCACTGCATCAATATGTTTTTGTAAATGTGCTTTGTGTGCAAATTTATAATCGCACTCGCTGCAAATAAATTTTCTTATTTTCCGATGTACTGCATCAATATGCTTTTGTAAATCTGCTTTTTGTGAACATTTATAGTCGCACTCGCTACATTCAAATTTTCTTATTTTCCGATGTACTGCATCAATATGATTTTGTAAACTTGCTTTTTGGGAACATTTATAGTCGCACTCGCTACATTCAAATTTTCTTATTTTCCGATGTACTGCATCAATATGAATTTGTAAACTTGCTTTTTGTGAACATTTATAATTACATTCGCTACATTTAAATTTTCTTATTTTCCTATGTACTGCATCAATATGATTTTGTAAAGTTGCTTTTTGTGAACATTTATAATTACATTCGCTACATTTATTTTTTCTTATTTTCCGCTGTACTGCATCAATATGCTTTTGTAAATCTGCTTTTCTTGAACATTTATAATCACATTCGCAACATTCAAATTTTCTTATTTTCCGATGTACTGCATCAATATGATTTTGTAAACTTGCTTTTTGTGAACATTTATAGTCGCACTCGCTACATTCAAATTTTCTTATTTTCCGATGTACTGCATCAATATGAATTTGTAAACTTGCTTTTTGTGAACATTTATAATTACATTCGCTACATTTAAATTTTCTTATTTTCCTATGTACTGCATCAATATGATTTTGTAAACTTGCTTTTTGTGAACATTTATAATTACATTCGCTACATTTAAATTTTCTTATTTTCCTATGTACTGCATCAATATGATTTTGTAAAGATGCTTTTGGCGAACATTTATAATCGCACTCGCTGCAAATAAATTTTCTTTTGTAACATCCCAAGCATAATAAATGCGTCTCATTGTTTTCACTGATTGCGCTATATACCAAGCCGTGTTTTTCAAGGTTATATTTGCAATTGTTACAACTAAAATCGATATCCTTTAATATTATAATTGGGCTTTTTACTGTTTTATTACCTAAATATGGATCAATTTTGTTATAATGTTGGCCATTCGAGATATTAGTTTCAAATTTAATAAACCTAACATCGTCTTCTTCAAAAACATCATACTGTTGTTGACTCGTACCAATGTCTTCTTGTCCTGAGCAAGTATTATAATCAATTTCTGATTTAATTTTATTTAATCCACCTGGATTTAATGGGAATTCAAGACAATTTATAAGTGACTGATTTTGTATTTCGTCACTATTCGATTGATTGCAATCAGTTCTTTGCTCATATTTAAAGACAATATTGTCATCAGCTTGTTTAATATCAACATCAGTCGTATTTTCGTTATTCTCCATTTTGCTTTTGGGAAGTGTGATCTTTATACTAACATTATGTTCGTAACTTACCAAGGTTACCTACATAGATCATTTGACTTTTAATAATTAAAACTGTAAATCAAACTTCCACTCCAAATCTCAAATATACCAAAAATAAACAGTTACTTTTCCATTGATATAGAAAGGTTCTTTCCGTCTTCCTCTTGGGTCGGTCGCTCACTCATTCGACAACAAATATTGCAAATGTACGGAGCTGTCACTTTGACGTTTTGTCGTTTCTCATATATCGCAGCTTTGCAGACATGTTTTGTACGGATATTTCGCGTTACACGAATATTCATGTTAGTTCATAGTTGTATATACCACATTTATTTCATCCATTTAAAGATAAATCTGCCACAATAATATTTTAATACGCGGGAATCTCTAGCTTCTCCAAACGTCACTCCATCCGTTCTCTCGCTGTCAACCTCTCTTTTTCTTCTTTTGCTTCCGCAGTCATTCCGCTCGCCACAGATGTTCAAAAAGTTGCCAACATATCTGCACTGCACTGCAAATGTATTCCATCGACCGAATATTATCTAAAAACTGCAGGTTAATTATTATTTAACCAGAGAGTAGTGACAATTCGTCAATCATTAGGTTCTGTTACATTCATAAATTATACTACTGGGGGTTTCAGACTTTTGCACTTCCTTTAAAAATACCAATTTACTCATTTAAAATATATCTATTCCAACAAATTTCTTGTATGTATCCGAGATGAGATACCTAAATAATGTTTGCATGCATTGGCTTAGTATCAGCATAATACTAAGGTCTCGGATACAAGTTGTTTGACAAATGGTTTCCATCATAATTCTATACTTAATTAATTTCGCTTTTATTTACAGAAACTGTGACTTGGT
The DNA here is from genome assembly GCA_020383195.1 of Neomicropteryx cornuta. Classification (NCBI taxonomy): domain Eukaryota; kingdom Metazoa; phylum Arthropoda; class Insecta; order Lepidoptera; family Micropterigidae; genus Neomicropteryx; species Neomicropteryx cornuta. The sequence continues at coordinate 608,494 of JAHKQU010000031.1, forward strand.
TACATTTTATCGGATTGAGTTTAATACAGTTTTTGTTAGAATAGTTTTTAGAAGATTCAGATCAGCTCGAATGCCTAGACAATTGTTCTCATTAACCACCTTAGAATAAATTTTCAAATCATCTGCATACTAAATGTGTTTAAGTTTTAATAACATGAACCAATGCCATAATTGTATAAACATTAAATAATAAAGAGTCCCGGTTGTGAATCCTGTGGTAATCCTGATGGGATTTACAACGTCTTAATGAGAATTTTTAATATTTAAACTGAACCAACGGTATAAGCTCAGTATTTATAGAGGGTGTTTCACTATAAGCACTCTCGCTGCGCAAGGGTACGGCGAGATTCTAAGCTGCAACTTACTTTTTCAAACTTATCGATAAGTGCTTATTGCCACGTTACATGCCCTTTATTTTCTACTCATTTTGATGTCCTTAATTCTGAATTTTCTGTTCATATCAATATCAGTATTGATAATATTTCACTAAAAATAATTTCTCTTCTTCCTATCAACAAAAGTTTTTAAATATTGTTAATTCCAAATGGCCTAACATTAACCGCATTTATACTGATGGATCAGGAATTCCGCTCAGGAATTTCGGGAAATGAACGAGCAGATTCCGTTGCTGGGTCAGCTCGCAGTCTGGGATTCAGTTGTAACCTCTTAATAGGTACCGGTATTAATCTCGGTCCATCTTAACAGTATCAGAGTCAGAGTGATGATGGCGTTGGAGATAAGGACCACTTTTTTTATCTCGCGTTCACTTAATATTCATTTTCCTCATTTTATTCCTGAGCTCTTGTCCCTTAAAATGCAACTTCCTCTCAATACATCACAATTTACAAAGTTATTTTAAAATTCATCTTTCTTAACAGGCTTTCAATTTATTTATTTTTTTTTTATATTTCATAAGTTCGGTTTTTAGTTTGGTCCATCGTTTTTATATTTATAATAATTGTAAAAAGTAAAATGTGTTTTCTGACACACAGCTTAAACGTCAGGCTAATTGCCATTTAAGATGAAAAAGAAGAAAAAGGTAAAGAGTTGCCTTCTGTCTAATCGAAATGACATTTTTCTAAATGCATTTGCGCTCGATTTTTAGTAAGAAATCACGGTCTCAAAGTTAAATTAAACATTAGTAATTAAAGGTAATTTTGATGAGTTGTGAACATAATGTTAGTGTAAAGATCACACTGCCCGATATATGTATGTAGCAAAATGGAGGTGTACGAAAATGAACCGATGTCTATAATATTATCTTTAAATACGAGCAAAGAAGCAATTTCAATCAATCCAACAGTAATTTTAAGGAAATACAAAATCAATCACCTATAAATTATCTGGAATCCTTATTAGATCCAGGTCAATTAAGTCAAATTAAACCAGAAATTGATTACGACATAAGCTCTGGTGTACAAAAAGTCATTGGTTCAAGTCAACAACGTAATGATTTTGAAGAAGACAATATTAAGTTTATTAAATTTGAAACCAATATCTCGAATGTCCAACATTATAATATAACAAATTCATATTTTAAAGATAAAACAGTAGAAACTCCAATTATAATAATACAAGAAATCGATTTTACTTGTAACAATTGCAAATATAACCTTGAAAAACTGGGTTTGATATATACAGCAATGAGTGAAAATAAAGAAACAAAGTTTATTTGCAGCGAGTGTAATTATAAATGTTCGCATAAACGCATTTGGAAAATCACATAGATGGAAAATCGGAAAATAAAAAAACATATCTGCACTGAGTGTGATTACAAATGTTTACGAAAAGCAATTTTACAAAATCTTAAGCTATTAGTGCAGGTTAAGAAAATACCACACATAGTTTTTATAAAATTAGCATTTTACTAAGCGCCCGTAATTAGGCCATTTTTAACATTATGAAACGTTGACCGATCTACGATCGCCCAGATAATAAATCTTTCATTTATCCCTGGCGAATGATAAATATATATTTTTCAAAAATATAATCATAATTTGATTGTATTTTCCTTAGTTTCCGATGGAACTTAGTGGTTAGTCGTTATAGTTTAAGGTGCCCCGGGACGCATTTGTCCTTGAGATTAAAAAGAGTAAGCTTTATTCGAACATTGACGCGTGGAAAAGAGACGGATATACTCGCTGAGCGCGAATTCGTTACATTTGGAATCGATGAAACATGTTTTTTGTATTTAAATAATTATTATCATTTGAAAAAAATGTTTTTTTTTAAGTAATGTCCTAGATTATTATATTGTCTATCTTTAGAAAGAAAAATTAGGTTCGCGTCACTTACACAACTTAAAAGAAAATCGTTGCAAGAAAAAAACAACACTTTCTTATTTATTTATTTTCATTACTATAATAAGGTGTATTTCGTTTTTTTTAAGCAAAGTACTAAATTAATATATGTAGAATATTGTGGTATTTTTAGTTTTAGCCATTTGTTGGGAATAACTTCAACAAAATGCAACAAAACACGTTTTAGGGACTGGCGGCGCCTTAACGCTCACAGTAGTAGAACGGATAACTGAACGGTGTGCCGTTTCAACCCTATACGAATTATTACGAATTTAGTATGAGTAAGTAAATAATGTTTGAAATCACTTTGGACTTAGCCCCATTAGTTAAGCACCATTTAGGTCACTATCTTCAGAATCGGTCATCTCCCAAATTGATGATCACCGCAAAGAATTCAATTGGATTTAAATCACATTAATACGCTGGCAGTCTTAATACTTCATGGCCATTTGATCTACGTCGGTCTTCTCGAAGTTGTTGTTCCGACTATTTCTAATATAGGTAGAGTCCTTTTTAGCTGGTCTACTTTTGAACATGGTATTTTATCAAGTTGCCTGGAGTGATAAGACGCACTATGCATCACTATGATACTGCTATTTCATAAGTTTCATTTATTTATATACAAAAGCTTACAAATTTAAGTTATTTAAAAAAAAATTAAAATGGTAATCTTCATATTGACTATGTCATCTATACTATACGACAACCATTATTAAATCTGAGGACACAAATCTTTATCCCGTTATATAATCCCTACTGGAGTTATATAATCAAAAATTTCACAGTAATTAAAAAAATTAAATCACTCTAGAGAAGAATTATTGACCAATCTACTTCCTAGTTATTGTCATTAAGGCGCCACCAGTCTCTAAAACGTGTTTCGTAACGTATTTTGGTGCATTTTGTTGGAGTTATTCCCAACAAATGGCTAAAACTAAAAATACCACAATATTCTACATATATTAATTTAGTACTTTGCTTAAAAAAAAACCGAAATACGCCTTATTATAGTAATGAAAATAAATAAATAAGAAAGTGTTATTTTTTTCTTGCAACGATTTTCTTTTAAGTTGTGTAAGTGACGCGAACCTAATTTTTCTTTCTAAAGATAGACAATATAATAATCTAGGACATTACTTAAAAAAAAAACATTTTTTTCAAATGATAATAATTATTTAAATACAAAAAACATGTTTCATCGATTCCAAATGAGTCGGCGAGTATATCCGTCTCTTTTCTACGCATCAATGTTCGAATAAAGCCTACTCTTTCTAATCTCAAGGACAAATGCGTCCCGGGGCGCCTTAAACATATATTGGGTCACCAAACCCTGCTTTACAAGAATATCTACAATTCTAATCATTCTTTAATAATTGTAAATTGATTGTAAACAGCTACTATTTCTTTATGGTCATCTTTCTTGATAAACTCCATTTTTTAATAATTCAGCTGTACAAACAATAAAACTAGCGCCATCTGTAGTGACTCACGAACAAATAATTATTATAACAATTTCAAAAACAATCTTTTGTTAAACAAAATTGCTATGACCGAGCTAATAAACAGTTTATTTTGGGATTCACTCCACTAAGCCAAATATGCTTGTGCTAGTCTGGAGATGGTGGGGATGAAGCGTTAAAAATGGTATTACTTTGCTTTAGCCATGCCAACCATCGAGGAAGCAGTTAAAATCGACAAGAGACATCTATTATTTTATGAGAATGCACTTATATATTTCATCGATTTGTCGAAAGCTTTCGATAAAGTAGATATAACTTTTTTTGATTAAAAATAAGATATTTTATACTTTACTAGCTGACCCGGCCACGCGTTGCTGTGGCTAAAGTTTTTGTTATATTACATTATAGTAAACAATCTAAGAGGAACAATAAGAGAACATCAGTCACGGAGTCCACTATGCTTTTTCACACAGATGGTATTTGTAAAAAAATATGCTGATCTCCTTATTTGACTTTCTACTACTATAACCCTTTAGTACAATGAAATTATTTACGAACTAAGACGAAAATGTTGATGTTGGTATACAAATTCACTGGATTGAGATTTGAAGGGGAAGTACGTTGAACACAATTAATTAAAATGTTCTTACACTTGATACTAAGCAGAAATCAATAGGTAAAAAATAAAAATTTATCAGATTTATTATTTCCATTTAATTTTATAACAAATATAAGTATATTACAGTATAATACAGTAAATAACATGTGACGCTTAAACTCATGAATGAGGTAGGCAAGGCAGACAGTCTTAAACTTTTAAACATTAATATCTTTTTTTTTGAATTATAAATACTTTCAATTTCAATTTAATTTAACACCAATCGGTGCACAATGTTTTTGGTTAACCTGTCTTTAGCTAACACAAATAGATTCGACGGTTTCCCAACACGTGAACACGCAACATATAGTTGCCCATGAGAAAAACATGGATTTTCCAAATCTAAACCACAAATGGACATTGTTTGACCTTGAGATTTATTTATAGACATGGCGAAAGCTAAACGAATTGGAAACTGTAGCCTTTTGAAGGGTATGGTAGAATCTGATGGTATCATCGGAATACGTGGCAGCAGGACCACTTTTCCTTTAAACTTCCCAGCCAAAATGGTTGCTTCAAGAATGTTTCCGGTGATCTTTTTGATGACCAAACGCGTACCGTTACATAATTGAGGTGGATTCAAATTACGGAGGAGAATAATAGGGGAACCAATCTTTAATCGAAGATTATGTGGTGGCATTCCAGGGATATCTAATGAATTTAAAAATTCAATCGGAAAATTTACACTTTCATTTTCATCAACAACAGTATCGATTGATTTAAAAGACATCAGATCGCCTGGTAACAACTGTTGTATCTGGAAGTTAATTTCGTCAACATCAACGTTTTTGGCTGCCAAAATCGCCCGTTGACTAAGCCATTCATGATTCAAATAATTATTCTGTATATCCGGGAAAATACTCTGAATCAATTCAGTTTTATCCTGAACAACAGTGCAAAAATTGTCTGGTAGTTTAATGCATTGCGTATTTGGTTGCAGTTTTATTTTACCGTTCCCAATATCTAGTAGTTGTTCGGAAAATATTAGTGCTGATGGATCATTTTGCAATTGTACTCGCATATTTATGGTCAATCGAAGTGTTTCAACACTTCGCCATAAGAATGATTGTTTCAAACATGCATTAATCTCATCCGCGAAAGTAGAGCGAGGTATAACCGGTAAGGTCTGCCGGAAGTCACCAGACAAAAGTAAGATAGCACCACCGAAAAGTTTATTATTGCTGTTTAAATCTTGCATAGTTCTGTTTAATGCTTCAAGTGAATATTTGTGTGCCATTGTGCACTCATCCCAAATTATTATAGAACTCTTCCGCAACACTGCAGCTATTCCACTATTCTTTTTGATGTTACACATTGCATCTGGTTTATTATGAACGTCCAATGGCAGCTTGAATGTTGAATGTGCTGTTCGCCCACCATCCAGTAAAGTAGCCGCAATGCCTGACGATGCTAATGCTAATGCGATTTTTTGTTGCGACCGTATTTTGGCAAGAATCAACGATATTAAAAATGTCTTACCGGTTCCACCGGGTGCATCCAAGAAAAAAAAACCGCCTTGTTCAGCAGCAACAGCCAGCATAATCCGATCATAAATAATTTTTTGTTCTGCTGTCAGTAATGGTTCTCTGTTCATGATAATTGTTGCTAAACTTCCATGGTCATATTGATTTTCTCGTTGTAAATCGGTATTGACTAAGTCGGTGGCTGGACGATTAGGTGATGGCATACCATAATGATTAAGTGGTAAATTTGAAATAAGAACACATAAATCCTCGATCAAGACCAATGCTTCATTGTACATCTCTGGTGTATAATCTATGTTTTGGCATTGATTTGTTTGTCTAATTCGGTGCAAGATGTCTTCTGTCATACAATTTTTATATTTTTCCCACAAAGTTTGTGCTTGCGAGGGATAACATGTCGCCAAAATAATTGCAAACAACTGACGAATGTTATTCGGTGTTGATGTCAACGCAGCATCAGCAAGCGTTAAGTCCCAATGGTTATCGTCTTCTAGCAATTGCAGTTCACGACATGCATCCTGGTATGTATTGAATACTCGACCATTAGCTGTTCATAAAAATTCAAAAGACGTTGGTCCGGGAACATTCACCAATAACAAACGTAAATAGAAGCACTCACGTTGCTTTGGATGTACCGTGTAAAGTCTCCCCAATGTCTTAGCTTTGAATATGCCTGTAATGGAAGGATGTGGTTTTCCTTGTTTCCGTGGCTCCCATTTTTTACTGGATTTGTTCCATGTGAAATAACGTGGAACATCACCATACACCAATGTCTTCGCGAATTGGCCAAAAACATCAGGTTTTTGACACAATGTAAAAAATTCAGTTAGAGTCGTTTTCGGAGCTTCGAACGCTCTTTGGAGAACATTTTCTTCAGTGAAGTATACACGTTGACCGTTTTCAAGATGTATTGCCAGATGTTGGACAGCAGGATCTCTTTCGTGGATGGGAAAGCTGAGAATATGCCAAATAGCTTCATTGCTGCTAATGTATCTGCCCATTTGGTATCGTGCTATTTCGTCATTTTTATTTATGTTTTTTACTTCAAATATGGCCAAATCACTGCCTTTGTTTACATATTTACAAATATACTTAATTGATTTAACAGAACTGCAAAGCTCAACATTGATATGAGCTTTGTAAGTTTTTGAAAGTAGTGGTGAGTATGGTACCACCCACTGATTATCAAACTCAACTTGATTTGGAAAGTTCGGCAGTCGCATTGTAAATGTGTGGCCACCATTCTCAGTACTTCTGCGGCGATACATTGGATAACCATCAATATCCGTGATCGTGTCATTCGTATGCGGCTTTGGGAAGTTTTTTTTACATTTTCCATTTTCCATGCACGGTGACGTCATGTTGAAAACACCGCATGGCCCATGGATCATGTGTTTGGTGACAATATCAAATAATTCTTGATCAATTAATGGGTCTGGAATTTCGGCTGAAATTATTTGATCGATTTCTTCAGGACGGATTCTATCTTTAAGCCAAACCAAAATGTGGGCATGAGGCAAACCTCGCTTTTGCCACTCTATCGTATACAGCCAACAACGTGTGATACCAAAAATTGTATATTTAACAATAAAATCAATTAAGGATTTCAATTTTTGTTTAAACACACGTGCAGTTAAATCATGACGATGAATGGCTTGTTGTCCTGGCAATAGTAAAGTTTGTATCTCTTCCCAATTCGGATTACATGTGAATGTAATAAATAAATCCGGTCGGCCGTAATGACGTACGTAAGTCATCGCATCTTGTATGTATTCCTGCATGTTCCGTGGACTGCCGATGTAGCTTGAAGGTAAAATGAAAGCATTACCGATGTCATTGGGATTTAAATTTCCATCGATGTTTCCAGCAACAGCATCTCGTAAGTGAATATATTCTTCCGATCGTAGTTTTGCCTGGTTGAATCGAAGGAATCGCAAGCGTTCGCTTTCGACCTTAGCATACATATCAACAATGTATTGATGGAACAGCTGACGATATCGAAGGATATAATTGTCTTGATGTTGTCTAACCATTATTCGGTGTGCGTAGTAGTTCATTGAGCTAACTTTATTATTTCTGTAATCACCTAAAAAAATAAAAAATAAAATGCAATACGAAATTAAAATCTATACATACAGTAAGAAAGTAAATAGATAATTGTCAAATTTACCGGTATTTGGATCATACTGATTGATATTAAGGTGATATTCATCTTGTCCTTGCCAAAATATCAATGGATATTGTAGTGCGTCATATGAACGGTGTAGATCCGAAATCGTACTGACAGTGTTGTCTCGCCGTGTAATGTTTATAGATCTTTTGTCAACTGGATCACCAACCATGATAACAGCAACCTCATCAACAGTTGGAGCGTTGAATCTACCAGCATGTTCACCTAATGGTACTTTGTCGGCTTTTATGACGATTTGATAATTGTCATTTTGCAGTCGTGGCGAAACTCTTTTGATCAATTGAATTAGTTGATTGTGATCTTCTAAAAAATTTTCCAATAATATCACAATTGCTCTTTCCTCTGCTTGTTCAATAAAATTATACAGGCACCGAGTCGTCACGCGCTCTTCCCAATCGCCCATAAAATAAAAAGGTATCGACATCTGTCAGTTTTATGACTGCCAAATAATAACGGACAAAAAATTAGCGATAAATTAAAATTGCGACTATAATTTGAGATTTAAACTATCCTATCTCTCAAGTGCACATCGAACTGCACATGGTGTTCAAATTTTATTATAATCGGTTAAGTGGTTTAGGAGTCCATTGAGGACAAACATTGTGACACGAGATTTATATATATTAAGATATTATTCCTCGGATAAAGAGCCTTACTTATCAAAGTAAACTGTTTTAATAGCACCAAAGCTTTCTAGGAGTGGGAAAAATGGGTTTTTCAAAATTAAAAAAAAAATCATACCTTCCTTAACAGGCACATGATGAAATCATTTGACAGTGTTAATTGTAGGTCTAAAACTTTTGATTTGAGCAACCCTTACGGTACAGTATAAAGAGGGATTAAAGACAGTATCCGGTGATATCTACCTCCGCCTTCCGGCATGCCGAAAGAGATTTTGTATATGGTGTTTTTTTTAGAGGCGTGGTTTTCAAGAAGAGATAAAACGCATATAATTTGATGTTATGGCTAAGAATTTAGTTTTATTATAAAGATAAGGGTTTGCCATTATGTTTTAAAAATGATTTCGGGTAAGTGGCCGCCGCGGCTGACTCGAACAAATTCCAGCCGAGAGGCCCAATTTTCAACCACTTTTTGCAGCAAGTTGGGCCGTACGTCAGCAATAACGCGCCGAATATTCTCTTCCAAGGCGTTAATCGTGTCCGGCTTATCTGCGTAGACAAGCGACTTCACATAACCCCACGAAAAATAGTCCAGCGGTGTTAAATCGCACGATCTTGGAGGCCACGCCACGTTGTTCAGGAGTAAGTCTATTCATTATGAAATGGCAAACCAAACTGAGCATAAATCAAGTGACAGCTGTCAAAAACACCAACTACGAAAAAAGTAGTGCCCGATTGAAAACCACGCCTCTAAAAAAAACAGCCTATATTATTCACTTGTATACTTTCAAATTGTTAATTAATTCAAAAAAGCGTTCATTCTTTGATTTCATTATTTTTAACTAAAGTAAATGGCATACCAGGATACATGCCACTGCCAATACTGGTGAGTTCCTTCGTCCGTAGACAATCCTGGGTGTTGAATCACTTACCATAAAGAAGCATTCTCGTGACGGCGGTGGTATAGTAGGGTAAGAAATAAAACAACGGGAGTATTGCATTGAATATAACGATTTTCTTTAATAGATATATCTCTTACAACTCATCTCCGTCGCTTCAAGACGCATTAACCTATTCAGTTGATACATAAATAATTTTAAACATTATATTACCCCAAAAATTTATACAACTTTTTGTTTAATGCCTACAAAATCATAGTTTCGCATCGAGCACTGTCGCCGCGCCGGGCGCGTAACTTTGCCGCGCGCTATCCCACTTCTGAATTGGGCGCATACGCCGTTTGGGGTGAAGAAAAAGGAAAAGGTTATTGCTCTCAATTTTGGTTTAATCTTGGAAGAATGGTCATTATGGCCAACGTCTGAAGGTTCAGAGTAGGGAGTTTAAATCAGACCAGAACTAGTTAATCTGAATTCAAAACCGCATTCTCTCTCAATATATTATTCCGAAACTACCTTTCAATAACACGCACAATAATTTCCATTGCAGGGGCTTATCTGCGTACTTCTATGATCTGTGATTAGCGCAAAGTTTAGAATGTGCTCAGCTGCAATGGACAGATACGGTATATTGATATTGGTCTGGCTCTATCTTAAAAAAATGATTTTCATAGTAAATAATGTACTTAAAAATAATACAATAACTGAGGTATTATTCTTCACCAGGAATGCGTCACTCGGTCGTGAACGGTCACGATCGACTAAACCCACTGCTGACAAACAACTAATTAGACCTGCGACTAGTGAAACTTAATACCTCAATAAATACGATACATTTTACGGTAACGATAAAATACAATTTCAGAAGCGGGATAGTGTGCGTCAGAAACACTCACTTGATACAGCGCCCGAACACACAAATACCTATATGATAATCCATAAATGCTACAATCCCTACAATATCGTTATGGGTATTATGTTATGATGGAACGCTAGTCTGTCTACGTAGTAATATTTACAATAATTTTGGTCATTCAAAAGTTATTTGGACCACAGAACGGGAAGACTGTATGTGTTTCTATGAAGGGTAGTTTTCGAGTAACGAGTACAGCTTACTTAGCTAAAACCCTAAATTGCAGAGGTCTCAATTCAGAAGGGACCAACTGCTAGTCGACATAGGGCAAGTTAAAATGCTGAAACGATCTAGTTTGGCGGAATCAATCATTGTTTTGGTCATGAAATTAGTGACAATGGTGACGTTGGTACTATCCCCCATGGGATTTCCCATAGAGAAAATATTTTTAAACACGGCTCCGTCACGACTTAGTATTTTTTTCATGTAGATTCGGTTAAAACTTTAAAATTCTAAAATCGGTGATGAAATCATTGAGATCTGACATCAAAAACATTTCTCTATTAAAGTCGATCGATGGCAACTACGCTTCGCTACGTTTTACATTTTTCAATAAAGTGACATTTTCTTTCTTTCTTTCTAAAAATTCGATTAAAATTTGCATCCCAACACAATATTTCCGTTCTGTGGTCGCGACAAATAGAAATATTTTCTCTTCGAAAAAAAAAAAAGGTTATTTTCAAACAAAACTACCTCCCGTTCAGTCCGTTCAGTCAATGCACTTTCGGCAGTTCTAAATCTATCGTAATGTTAATATATTTGACGGAACGCAATATTAAAAGAATCTCTTCCTCGTAATATACAAACATTTTGAAAATTTTGACAAAAAAATTAGTATCGGGAATTTTTGCGTAGAAATATTAATTTAGTGCCCTAGATGCGTTTTTAAAAATAAATAATAAATGTTCCTAGGGCCGCTTGCACCGAGAGTCGAGTGAAAGAACTATTCCTGAAAATCTGATTATATTCAACGTTTAAAATCTGCCAGTATCGCGGTTTTTTACACATATGCACCTGTACATAGAAAATGTACAGGTGCATATGTGTAATTCGACCGAGCAATTAGTTCCCGAGGGCATAAAGGAAATTAACACTTATCCCCACATTAACACGGAGAGTTATTTCTACGATAGCTTTCCCCACATACAGGGTTAAAATAGGGGTTTTGTTAGCTATAAGAAAACTTATTGAACAAAATTGTTCAGATTAATTCCCAGAATGATCCCTTAAAAGAATACTGCTAAGTTCACCCTGTATTAAAAGAATACCAAAAAAAAAAAAAAAATATCTACCTGTAGCAAAAAGCAAAAACTATAATGAATTAATCGGTACAAGCGTATTGTAAATTATTGTAGATAATGAGAGAAAGAATGCAAATGCAGCGTTTGTTCGCATCGGCGAAACATACCGCCCACCACGATCGCAGTGTCGTTAGTCGACGATCGGGGTTGCCTCTAGACTACTACGGTAAGATCTAATATTTCCGCATATAATCCACAGCTGTCGAAAAAAAAATTTGTTGAATAGTATGATCCCAATGCACATTTTTTTTTCATCAAACTTAACTAATTTATTGAACAGTTTTGGTGCAGTTCTATATTAATAATTATCGACGTCTCTTAGAATACTTAATTTACAAAATAAAATGAATTTATGGTGGGTTTGAATTAGGTAAATTACGGACAATGAAGATTTTTTCTATTTTCAGTAATTGTAACTTAACTTTTATATTATAGCCACAAAGTCCCCTGCAATATTTGTACAGTTTGATGCATAGTTAGACTCAAGGCTCGAGAAAATTACTGAGATAACAGAGGATGGCCAAATACGAAAGATGTGAGGGGGAAATCGATGGAAATATGGGGAATTTATCGATAGGGAAATGGGGAAAAGTAAACACAACGAATGCTTCTAAAAACGCGACGAGCATTCCCAATAAAAAATCCAGCTTATTGGAGTAAAAAATGTGTAAACTTCACGTGATAATATCAAATTATCCTCTCGTTATAAGTTCGGTCGCGGCGTCGCGCCGAGCCATTGACGTTACCAAAACGGGAATTTACAAAAGCGCTTTGATAAAATTGGGCATTTTCGAATTTTTCACACGAAATAGGGAACATAAACCCATAAACCCTTCGGGAACGGTCTCGGAAAACCTTTTGAAGAATTTGCTCTTTAGCACCTAAAACACAATGCAGATGTCTCGAACATTGTAATTTATGGGGAAAAATACCCGTCGAAATTTTGATGAATGGTCGCAAATTGATTACAAACGAAGCGGTCGGCAAAGTCGATAATGGCGCCATTTGTGACTAGGCAAGATTATCGTTTCTAAACGTTAACATTTGGAAAAGTTGACCTGCAATTATGTCTACCAATTCGTATGACGTGGGGATTTACCGCCAGATTCTTGTAAATAAGTCGAAGTGTCCCGGTTTAAGGGTTTTTTATTGAATTAGAATTAAAACGCCGCAGCTAATCGTATCGAAATATGGTTCTGATCAGAGAGATCGTTGAAGGCAACTTTGTAACTTCCTGGCTGTGTGATCTTGTGATAAGGCTATCAGCAATGGCTACTTTATCAGTATAAGAAAACAAATTAGAAGAGCTAATTTGTGTTGGGGTCAAATCGTCTGTTGAATGGCCTAGAAGGTGTCATCAGGCCATTAAATATGCTCCGTTATAAAACTTATACTGCGTAATTACATATTCAATATTAATTAAATAACCAATTTATTAAGTCAGAAATTGATAACGAACTTTGCTTTGATTTCCGGGGAAAAAATAATTCCCTTGAAGAAGAAAATACAAAGTTTATAAAATTAGAAACCAATCTCTTGAACGATCAATGTAATAATCAAACAGTCCAAAGTGTAAAAAGCCCAATTATATTATTAAAAACAATCAATTTTATTTGTAACATTTGCAAATGTACTCTTGATAGATACATTCTCTCTGAGGAAAAGCGTGACCTGCAATTAACTGTACAATAATGTGAACGGTGGTGTAGTGTGTTGTTTCGTGTTCGTTGGTGCACATTACAAATTTCTTATAATTTTGCATATTTTGTGATAGTATTGATCGCTTGGACTTCACTATAATTAAGGTATGCAAACAATGGTACAGTAGTTTTTTTCAACATTTCAAGTCAGAAATTGATAACGAACTTTGCTTTGATTTCCGGGGAAAAAATAATTCCCTTGAAGAAGAAAATACAAAGTTTGTAAAATTTGAGACCAATCTCTCGAACGACCAAAGTAACAATCAAACAGTTCAAAGTGTAAAAAGCCCAATTATATTATTAAAAGATATCAATTTATCATGTAACATATGCAAATGTCTTGATAGATACTTTTAGAGATAGATACTCTTGATAGATACATTCTCTCTGAAAAAAAGCGTGACCTGCAATTATGTCTAGTAATTCGTATGACACGGGGATTTACCGCCAGATTCTTGTAAATAAGTCGAAGGCTCCCGGTTTAAGGGTTTTTTATTGAATTAGAATTAAAACGCCGCAGCTAATCGTATCGAAATATGGTTCTGATCAGAGAGATCGTTGAAGGCAACTTTGTAACTTCCTGGCTTTGCGATCTTTTGATAAGGCTATCAGCAATGGCTACTTTATCAGTATAAGAAAACAAATTAAAAGAGCTAATTTGTGTTAGCGTCAAATCGTCTGTTGAATGGCCTAGAAGGTGTCATCAGGCCATTAAATATGCTCCGTTTTAAAACTTAACTGCGTAATTACATACACGCAATGTGAAATAGGATAACTTGCTCCATATTTCAATATTAATTAAATAACCAATTTATTAAGTCAGAAATTGATAACGAAATTTGCTTTGATTTCCTGGGAAAAAATAATTCCCTTGAAGAAGAAAATACAAAGTTTGTAAAATTTGATACTGTAGTGTTCGGTAGTAACACCCCCCCCCCCCCTCCGACCGCCTAACGGCGGAGGTAAGACGGTGGCGATGCGCAGACGCAGCGCGCCGTCGACAGTTGAATAATCGCCTACCTACGATATAGTAGAGCTCGCCCTGTCCGCAACATTATATTGTAATTATAATAAACGGAAGTACACAAGCAAAGTCGTGGCTATTACTTCGAACCAAACAAGTGGTGACGCCGGGATCGCCGTGGCGAATCTACGCCACGTCGCCCCGACAGACATCATAGATACCAATCTCTCGAACGACCAAAGTAACAATCAAACAGTTCAAAGTGTAAAAAGCCCAATTATATTATTAAAAGATATCAATTTATCATGTAACATATGCAAATGTCTTGATAGATACTTTTAGAGATAGATACTCTTGATAGATACATTCTCTCTGAGGAAAAGCGTGACCTGCAATTATGTCTAGTAATTCGTATGACACGGGGATTTACCGCCAGATTCTTGTAAATAAGTCGAAGGCTCCCGGTTTAAGGGTTTTTTATTGAATTAGAATTAAAACGCCGCAGCTAATCGTATCGAAATATGGTTCTGATCAGAGAGATCGTTGAAGGCAACTTTGTAACTTCCTGGCTTTGCGATCTTTTGATAAGGCTATCAGCAATGGCTACTTTATCAGTATAAGAAAACAAATTAAAAGAGCTAATTTGTGTTGGCGTCAAATCGTCTGTTGAATGGCCTAGAAGGTGTCATCAGGCCATTAAATATGCTCCGTTTTAAAACTTAACTGCGTAATTACATACACGCAATGAGAAATAGGATAACTTGCTCCATATTTCAATATTAATTAAATAACCAATTTATTAAGTCAGAAATTGATAACGAAATTTGCTTTGATTTCCTGGGAAAAAATAATTCCCTTGAAGAAGAAAATACAAAGTTTGTAAAATTTGATACTGTAGTGTTCGGTAGTAACACCCCCCCCCCTCCGACCGCCTAACGGCGGAGGTAAGACGGTGGCGATGCGCAGACGCAGCGCGCCGTCGACAGTTGAATAATCGCCTACCTACGATATAGTAGAGCTCGCCCTGTCCGCAACATTATATTGTAATTATAATAAACGGAAGTACACAAGCAAAGTCGTGGCTATTACTTCGAACCAAACAAGTGGTGACGCCGGGATCGCCGTGGCGAATCTACGCCACGTCGCCCCGACAGACATCATAGATACCAATCTCTCGAACGACCAAAGTAACAATCAAACAGTTCAAAGTGTAAAAAGCCCAATTATATTATTAAAAGATATCAATTTATCATGTAACATTTGCAAATGTCTTGATAGATACTTTTAGAGATAGATACTTTTCATTCTCTTGATAGATACATTCTCTCTGAGGAAAAGCGTGACCTGCAATTATGTCTAGTAATTCGTATGACACGGGGATTTACCGCCAGATTCTTGTAAATAAGTCGAAGGCTCCCGGTTTAAGGGTTTTTTATTGAATTAGAATTAAAACGCCGCAGCTAATCGTATCGAAATATGGTTCTGATCAGAGAGATCGTTGAAGGCAACTTTGTAACTTCCTGGCTTTGCGATCTTTTGATAAGGCTATCAGCAATGGCTACTTTATCAGTATAAGAAAACAAATTAAAAGAGCTAATTTGTGTTGGCGTCAAATCGTCTGTTGAATGGCCTAGAAGGTGTCATCAGGCCATTAAATATGCTCCGTTTTAAAACTTAACTGCGTAATTACATACACGCAATGTGAAATAGGATAACTTGCTCCATATTTCAATATTAATTAAATAACCAATTTATTAAGTCAGAAATGGATAACGATATTTGCTTTGATTTCCGGGGAAAATTAATTCCCTTGAAGAAGAAAATACAAAGTTTGTAAAATTGGAGACCAATCTCTCGAACGACCAAAGTAACAAACAGTTTAAACAGTTCAAAGTATCAAACAGTTGAAAGTATCAAACAGTTCAAAGTGTAAAAAGCCCAATTATATTATTAAAAGATATCAATTTATCATGTAACATTTGCAAATGTCTTGATAGATACTTTTAGAGATAGATACTCTTGATAGATACTTTTCATTCTCTTGATAGATACATTCTCTCTGAGGAAAAGCGTGACCTGCAATTATGTCTAGTAATTCGTATGACACGGGGATTTACCGCCAGATTCTTGTAAATAAGTCGAAGGCTCCCGGTTTAAGGGTTTTTTATTGAATTAGAATTAAAACGCCGCAGCTAATCGTATCGAAATATGGTTCTGATCAGAGAGATCGTTGAAGGCAACTTTGTAACTTCCTGGCTTTGCGATCTTTTGATAAGGCTATCAGCAATGGCTACTTTATCAGTATAAGAAAACAAATTAAAAGAGCTAATTTGTGTTGGCGTCAAATCGTCTGTTGAATGGCCTAGAAGGTGTCATCAGGCCATTAAATATGCTCCGTTTTAAAACTTAACTGCGTAATTACATACACGCAATGTGAAATAGGATAACTTGCTCCATATTTCAATATTAATTAAATAACCAATTTATTAAGTCAGAAATTGATAACGAAATTTGCTTTGATTTCCTGGGAAAAAATAATTCCCTTGAAGAAGAAAATACAAAGTTTGTAAAATTTGATACTGTAGTGTTCGGTAGTAACACCCCCCCCCCCCTCCGACCGCCTAACGGCGGAGGTAAGACGGTGGCGATGCGCAGACGCAGCGCGCCGTCGACAGTTGAATAATCGCCTACCTACGATATAGTAGAGCTCGCCCTGTCCGCAACATTATATTGTAATTATAATAAACGGAAGTACACAAGCAAAGTCGTGGCTATTACTTCGAACCAAACAAGTGGTGACGCCGGGATCGCCGTGGCGAATCTACGCCACGTCGCCCCGACAGACATCATAGATACCAATCTCTCGAACGACCAAAGTAACAATCAAACAGTTCAAAGTGTAAAAAGCCCAATTATATTATTAAAAGATATCAATTTATCATGTAACATTTGCAAATGTCTTGATAGATACTTTTAGAGATAGATACTCTTGATAGATACTTTTCATTCTCTTGATAGATACATTCTCTCTGAGGAAAAGCGTGACCTGCAATTATGTCTAGTAATTCGTATGACACGGGGATTTACCGCCAGATTCTTGTAAATAAGTCGAAGGCTCCCGGTTTAAGGGTTTTTTATTGAATTAGAATTAAAACGCCGCAGCTAATCGTATCGAAATATGGTTCTGATCAGAGAGATCGTTGAAGGCAACTTTGTAACTTCCTGGCTTTGCGATCTTTTGATAAGGCTATCAGCAATGGCTACTTTATCAGTATAAGAAAACAAATTAAAAGAGCTAATTTGTGTTGGCGTCAAATCGTCTGTTGAATGGCCTAGAAGGTGTCATCAGGCCATTAAATATGCTCCGTTTTAAAACTTAACTGCGTAATTACATACACGCAATGTGAAATAGGATAACTTGCTCCATATTTCAATATTAATTAAATAACCAATTTATTAAGTCAGAAATTGATAACGAAATTTGCTTTGATTTCCTGGGAAAAAATAATTCCCTTGAAGAAGAAAATACAAAGTTTGTAAAATTTGATACTGTAGTGTTCGGTAGTAACACCCCCCCCCCTCCGACCGCCTAACGGCGGAGGTAAGACGGTGGCGATGCGCAGACGCAGCGCGCCGTCGACAGTTGAATAATCGCCTACCTACGATATAGTAGAGCTCGCCCTGTCCGCAACATTATATTGTAATTATAATAAACGGAAGTACACAAGCAAAGTCGTGGCTATTACTTCGAACCAAACAAGTGGTGACGCCGGGATCGCCGTGGCGAATCTACGCCACGTCGCCCCGACAGACATCATAGATACCAATCTCTCGAACGACCAAAGTAACAATCAAACAGTTCAAAGTGTAAAAAGCCCAATTATATTATTAAAAGATATCAATTTATCATGTAACATTTGCAAATGTCTTGATAGATACTTTTAGAGATAGATACTTTTCATTCTCTTGATAGATACATTCTCTCTGAGGAAAAGCGTGACCTGCAATTATGTCTAGTAATTCGTATGACACGGGGATTTACCGCCAGATTCTTGTAAATAAGTCGAAGGCTCCCGGTTTAAGGGTTTTTTATTGAATTAGAATTAAAACGCCGCAGCTAATCGTATCGAAATATGGTTCTGATCAGAGAGATCGTTGAAGGCAACTTTGTAACTTCCTGGCTTTGCGATCTTTTGATAAGGCTATCAGCAATGGCTACTTTATCAGTATAAGAAAACAAATTAAAAGAGCTAATTTGTGTTGGCGTCAAATCGTCTGTTGAATGGCCTAGAAGGTGTCATCAGGCCATTAAATATGCTCCGTTTTAAAACTTAACTGCGTAATTACATACACGCAATGTGAAATAGGATAACTTGCTCCATATTTCAATATTAATTAAATAACCAATTTATTAAGTCAGAAATTGATAACGAAATTTGCTTTGATTTCCGGGGAAAATTAATTCCCTTGAAGAAGAAAATACAAAGTTTGTAAAATTTGAGACCAATCTCTCGAACGACCAAAGTAACAAACAGTTCAAAGTATCAAACAGTTCAAAGTATCAAAAGTTCAAAGTAACAAACAGTTCAAAGTATCAAACAGTTCGAAGTGTAAAAAGCCCAATTATATTATTAAAAGATATCAATTTATCATGTAACATATGCAAATGTCTTGATAGATACTTTTAGAGATAGATACTCTTGATAGATACATTCTCTCTGAGGAAAAGCGTGACCTGCAATTATGTCTAGTAATTCGTATGACACGGGGATTTACCGCCAGATTCTTGTAAATAAGTCGAAGGCTCCCGGTTTAAGGGTTTTTTATTGAATTAGAATTAAAACGCCGCAGCTAATCGTATCGAAATATGGTTCTGATCAGAGAGATCGTTGAAGGCAACTTTGTAACTTCCTGGCTTTGCGATCTTTTGATAAGGCTATCAGCAATGGCTACTTTATCAGTATAAGAAAACAAATTAAAAGAGCTAATTTGTGTTGGCGTCAAATCGTCTGTTGAATGGCCTAGAAGGTGTCATCAGGCCATTAAATATGCTCCGTTTTAAAACTTAACTGCGTAATTACATACACGCAATGTGAAATAGGATAACTTGCTCCATATTTCAATATTAATTAAATAACCAATTTATTAAGTCAGAAATTGATAACGAAATTTGCTTTGATTTCCTGGGAAAAAATAATTCCCTTGAAGAAGAAAATACAAAGTTTGTAAAATTTGATACTGTAGTGTTCGGTAGTAACACCCCCCCCCCCCCTCCGACCGCCTAACGGCGGAGGTAAGACGGTGGCGATGCGCAGACGCAGCGCGCCGTCGACAGTTGAATAATCGCCTACCTACGATATAGTAGAGCTCGCCCTGTCCGCAACATTATATTGTAATTATAATAAACGGAAGTACACAAGCAAAGTCGTGGCTATTACTTCGAACCAAACAAGTGGTGACGCCGGGATCGCCGTGGCGAATCTACGCCACGTCGCCCCGACAGACATCATAGATACCAATCTCTCGAACGACCAAAGTAACAATCAAACAGTTCAAAGTGTAAAAAGCCCAATTATATTATTAAAAGATATCAATTTATCATGTAACATATGCAAATGTCTTGATAGATACTTTTAGAGATAGATACTCTTGATAGATACATTCTCTCTGAGGAAAAGCGTGACCTGCAATTATGTCTAGTAATTCGTATGACACGGGGATTTACCGCCAGATTCTTGTAAATAAGTCGAAGGCTCCCGGTTTAAGGGTTTTTTTATTGAATTAGAATTAGAACGCCGCAGCTAATCGTATCGAAATATGGTTCTGATCAGAGAGATCGTTGAAGGCAACTTTGTAACTTCCTGGCTTTGCGATCTTTTGATAAGGCTATCAGCAATGGCTACTTTATCAGTATAAGAAAACAAATTAAAAGAGCTAATTTGTGTTGGCGTCAAATCGTCTGTTGAATGGCCTAGAAGGTGTCATCAGGCCATTAAATATGCTCCGTTTTAAAACTTAACTGCGTAATTACATACACGCAATGTGAAATAGGATAACTTGCTCCATATTTCAATATTAATTAAATAACCAATTTATTAAGTCAGAAATTGATAACGAAATTTGCTTTGATTTCCGGGGAAAATTAATTCCCTTGAAGAAGAAAATACAAAGTTTGTAAAATTTGAGACCAATCTCTCGAACGACCAAAGTAACAAACAGTTCAAAGTATCAAACAGTTCAAAGTATCAAAAGTTCAAAGTAACAAACAGTTCAAAGTATCAAACAGTTCGAAGTGTAAAAAGCCCAATTATATTATTAAAAGATATCAATTTATCATGTAACATATGCAAATGTCTTGATAGATACTTTTAGAGATAGATACTCTTGATAGATACATTCTCTCTGAGGAAAAGCGTGACCTGCAATTATGTCTAGTAATTCGTATGACACGGGGATTTACCGCCAGATTCTTGTAAATAAGTCGAAGGCTCCCGGTTTAAGGGTTTTTTTATTGAATTAGAATTAGAACGCCGCAGCTAATCGTATCGAAATATGGTTCTGATCAGAGAGATCGTTGAAGGCAACTTTGTAACTTCCTGGCTTTGCGATCTTTTGATAAGGCTATCAGCAATGGCTACTTTATCAGTATAAGAAAACAAATTAAAAGAGCTAATTTGTGTTAGCGTCAAATCGTCTGTTGAATGGCCTAGAAGGTGTCATCAGGCCATTAAATATGCTCCGTTTTAAAACTTAACTGCGTAATTACATACACGCAATGTGAAATAGGATAACTTGCTCCATATTTCAATATTAATTAAATAACCAATTTATTAAGTCAGAAATTGATAACGAAATTTGCTTTGATTTCCTGGGAAAAAATAATTCCCTTGAAGAAGAAAATACAAAGTTTGTAAAATTTGATACTGTAGTGTTCGGTAGTAACACCCCCCCCCCCTCCGACCGCCTAACGGCGGAGGTAAGACGGTGGCGATGCGCAGACGCAGCGCGCCGTCGACAGTTGAATAATCGCCTACCTACGATATAGTAGAGCTCGCCCTGTCCGCAACATTATATTGTAATTATAATAAACGGAAGTACACAAGCAAAGTCGTGGCTATTACTTCGAACCAAACAAGTGGTGACGCCGGGATCGCCGTGGCGAATCTACGCCACGTCGCCCCGACAGACATCATAGATACCAATCTCTCGAACGACCAAAGTAACAATCAAACAGTTCAAAGTGTAAAAAGCCCAATTATATTATTAAAAGATATCAATTTATCATGTAACATATGCAAATGTCTTGATAGATACTTTTAGAGATAGATACTCTTGATAGATACATTCTCTCTGAAGAAAAGCGTGACCTGCAATTATGTCTAGTAATTCGTATGACACGGGGATTTACCGCCAGATTCTTGTAAATAAGTCGAAGGCTCCCGGTTTAAGGGTTTTTTATTGAATTAGAATTAAAACGCCGCAGCTAATCGTATCGAAATATGGTTCTGATCAGAGAGATCGTTGAAGGCAACTTTGTAACTTCCTGGCTTTGTGATCTTGTGATAAGGCTATCAGCAATGGCTACTTTATCAGTATAAGAAAACAAATTAAAAGAGCTAATTTGTGTTGGCGTCAAATCGTCTGTTGAATGGCCTAGAAGGTGTCATCAGGCCATTAAATATGCTCCGTTTTAAAACTTAACTGCGTCATTAAATACACGCAATGTGAAATAGGATAACTTGCTCCATATTTCAATATTAATTAAATAACCAATTTATTAAGTCAGAAATGGATAACGATATTTGCTTTGATTTCCGGGGAAAATTAATTCCCTTGAAGAAGAAAATACTTATAATCATATATTTAAGTAAACATCTATATTATTTATGCGTATAATTAATAATAACCGGATAATTAATAGATATCCGGGATTAGTGGAGAGGACGCACATTTCAGAGTTTCTTGGTGCGGTTCTCCTTCCACCATCTGGTGCTTTTATACTTGAAGTATAGAAAAGGTGGCACGGTGCGCAGATATTATGTATGAGCTGTATTGAAGTTCGGTTAATTTTTCACTATTGAAATCTCGCGTTGATCGTACTATCGCTGTTGATTTAATATTTTTTTTAATACAACTATAATGTGTAAAATTAACTTAAAAATGTAACAGGCGCACTGAATGTCGTGTATCGTGTTCAGTTACCGCACCAGCAGCCGACGGACTTGGCGAGAAACTGAACGCTCAGGTTTTTATGATATAATAATTGATAGATGTCTTTTGTAATTGATTTATAATTTAAGAAATACACAATTTAAGTTACGTTAAGGATAGTTGTTCTAACATATCTATTAGTAAGCATCTTTCGATCCATCTAATTGTGGTCGAGTCAATGCCTTTCTCTTTTAGGCTTTTGATAATGATAGCCGTTGAGGTGTTGTCAATGTCTAGGAAGGCTCCCATGGCAATCTCTTTGTCCTCTAGGGCCTTTTGTATTTTGTCTGTCAGGTCTAGCAGTGCTGACTCCGTCGACTTTTTTTATTAAGGACGACAATATGTCAGTTTTTTTTGTCTTACCATGATAATGTACAAATCATCAAATAAAGAATTTGGGCGCTGAAGAATTCTGTGTTTTATTACCCCGACTATTCCTTCGCACAACACAGTATGGCTATTTTTAAATAGATTTTCAGTAAGCTATAGGCTGGAATTGCGGAATCTTTTGGCCGATGATTAAAATAGAGCATTTTTCAAATTGATATGGTATTTTTTTTTGTGTGAGAAAATGGCCGACAATCGCGGGTCTCCACAGAGCTATTTATATGGAAAATGATTTAAAAATTTCATCAAAAAAATATGTCAACCGTACAATATGGTCTCACGCAACCATATTAAAGCTAGCGTGGAGCAGAAATGCCGAAAGTATTGTTAAAAGACATTTATTTGGCGTAAAATTGACATAAATAAAATGTGATCAAAAAGTAAGGTGACTTTTAATTTTTATCTAAAAATATTTATTCATTCATCAACATTTATTAGTTATTCTGCTATTCGGGGCGGAGACAACGCCAACCAATCGAAGATCATAAAAATCGGTCCAGCCGTTCTTGAGTTATAAATGGTGTAACTAACCCGACTTTCTTTTATATATATAGATATTTAAGTTCGTTCGCGTTTTAAATGAATTTTTAGGAGATATTAATCTAATTATTACCTAAGTAGTATAAAATATAATAAGTTTCTAGATTTATGCAGTAACCTTTTAAGGGGTCGTTCTGAGCCTGAATCTGGTCAACTTTTGTTCAACAAGTTTTCATATAGCTAACAAAAAAATTAATATAAAAATATAAATACTCTATTAAATCCTGACCTATCCAATTGAACTACATTACAATATTTGCGCGCGGGAACCTACCTGTCGTTCGTTGTCATCAACACCCCGTGGAGTTAGTCGCAATGTCGCGACGCCGCGCGGTCTGATATTCTATTAAGCGACCATACTTTAAAATGTTTTTAGGACTCTTTTTTGTTGAATAAAAGTTGTTCAAAAACAATAAATGATAATGTAAGTATTTATGTAACAGCGCAATGTGGCTCATTTCGTTCATTTTTCAGTTCAGAGATCGTGGTAGTCTAGTGGTTAGGGCGTCGGACTGCTGACCCAAAGGTCGAGGGTTCGAATCCGCACATGGTCATACCATTTTTAACGCTGCATTACCCTGCCTCTAGCACAGGTACATTTGGCCTAGTTGAGTAGGGCCCAAAAATAATTTACTGTTGACAAGCTGACAGCGAGCGAGGGGCGAGTCGGCTTCAGCTAATATAAATTCATGTACTTAGGTAATACAGGTGATTACTTAGTAAGTTCAATGGATTTCAATGGTGTCGTGGTGAGAACCTTCCCGTACCTGGAGTCATCGAAACGAGGACATATTATTCACTTTATCGTTAATTTAATTTAATTATTTTTTCGTCATATTTGCTGCCTGCCTGTTAAAAAAAAAAAAGTTACAAAGATAAAGTTTTAAAGTTAACTCAATTATACAATTATATAAATAATACGCACACAAATCATTTTACACTTTTACATATCCATTATTTTTATTTTTTTCATCAACTTCATACATAAATCACTCATAAAATCATCTCATTTCACCACCATCCTTCATCGTAATCACAAATATCATCCTTTCCTTATTTCATCTAATTAGATGGTTACATAATATTTGACAATACTTTACACTAAATAGTTAAAAAATGCATTTTTATAAAACTGAGGAACGCTGCGATAAATCGGACCGTACGATCTTGAACATTTAGAAGCTATCTCTCCTGCTAATTCTTGTTTTTTGCATAAAAATCTTTAACACACTCGGCGTCGATGACGGGCAAATGCGTCATCGTCTTCCTGAATTCACGAAAGGAATACTTATCGTCGTGTTTTTTTTTTCATTGACATTTAATTGTTCATGTGAAAAGTGCGCTAGGGAATTGAAAGTGCTTTTGACGGATTCGGCGGTATTTAATTCCTGTTATTTACGGAATGTGTTATTGGATCAAGGCTATGTGCTCCAACACGCATTAAGTGCACCGAACGGTATTTCCCAACGATTTAGCTGGCTTAAGGACGTTTATGACAAATTACATTACGAAGGCAATACACGGGTCTACGGGTATGTGGGAAGGTGCTAAAAAGGTTTACAAACATATACGTATATAATTGACCAACCTCCGTCTAAAACGCTACGTAATAACTGCACGTTACGCTAAGTTCTATACAATGTGGATACAAGGATACTTTCATAGTAGTTCTTAATACATCTTTAATTATGTTTATATATATATATATATATATATATATTAATTTATCACATTTGTAAATCTTAAAAAATAATGTGTTTAAGGAGAATTATTGCGTGGATAAATTATTAAATAAATAAGTGCGTGTTGTTCGCTGGTAAGGTGAATTGATTCGATAGTCGGGGAGCCAATCTGAAGAAAATATACTTTAGAATAGTTTTGAACATCATCCAATATGTGGGAGCCTTTCCAATATGAATTATAAAACAGTGGGTGTTCACGGTCACAATGCGTCAGGGTCCACACTATATTTATAATGATTTCTCGTATCATCGTTGATTACTAAATATTTCGTAAAATTATACAGCGTGTTCCAAGACTATCATCATGGTATCCGGGTAAAAAATTTGTAAACTCCACGTGATAATATGAAATAGTTCCTAGTACTGTCGCTAGCGAGGTCGCGCCGTTCCGGGTAATTCACCGGCCTGCGAGTAAAAAGGGGTTTTACATGAGCGCTTTGGTAAAATGAATAAATATGGGCATGAATTATTTTTGCAGGTTTTTATACAATTTCTTACTCGTAAAAGGGAACGTAAACCCCCTTCTTAAGACTTCGGATATGGTCTTGGAACATCCTGTATAGTGGTTTCTTTAGTATCTGAAATAATGATGGAAAAATTGCACAATTTCAAACCTAGGCTTATACTAAAATTATTTACAAAACAGTGCGCCATCTGTGAATTGACAAGATAAACTTTCCAAACTGTAAACTCTTTGTGCGGTTTGCATCCAGGCTATTTATCAAAATATTATTAAAATTCCGTCGGCCAAAAAATAACGCCATCTATATTTCGGAATATTTTTTTTGGTGCTTACTAATTGTATGAGGTTAAGCTAAATAAAACCACTATATAATCAGGTGCCATACGTCCTGTTTGACAACGAAAAATCACCACTAACAGCTGTTCAGTGTTCAGCCGGATATATCCGTCGGGAGCACTGCGTTAATCGCGCTGTTCAACGACAACGACTGAAAAATTGTATTAGTAATAATTGCATTTGGTGTCAATGAACTCTGAAAACGACAACGCTTGATTAATTAAAATGCATCAGCCTTAGGAACAAAATAAAACATACCGCCCGCCACGATGGCACTGTTTTTTTCTTTACCCAAGAAAAATGGGAGCGAAAATATTTAATAGGTTTGATAGACACAATATTTTGCCACGAATAACGAGCGCGTCGTGTTAGAGGGAGAAGCCATGAAATCCACTGCGAGAGAGAGATCAAAGATAAATTAAATTGAAGTTGGATCGATGAAACTTCTACAGTCTAATGGGCTCCCCGAATGTCGCTGAAATTTAATCTGGACTTATAATTATAAATTATATATATTCTCTACATTTTAAAATATAATTATAGCTATATAAGTTCACATTTATACAACGCATAATTCATTGATGCACGAGATTTAAACAATATTAACATAATATTAAAACAGTTAATTCATTGTGAAGAAAATTACACTTTCCTACAAATATTAAAAATATATTAACCATTCATAAGCTTCTTTTCTTGTAACATACAAAGTTATCGACGTTTCGGATATGATCTCACATCCCGTCTTCACAAGTCCTGATGGGAATTGTACACTTCTGAGCCTCGGCCCTAAGTAGGGTAGTTTGTCATTTGGTGCGAAACTAACAATATCAGGAAGGTAGACCGGCTTAGATTAAATCGAACAAACATTCGCTCATACAAATTTTGTTAGTGATCGAATACATCGTTTGACTAAGTTATCAGACTCTTCAGAAATCCGCCGGTTAGAAACATAAATGCCATCTAGGAGTCTTTGGAATGAGATCAAAACGGCGCGACAAACGAGCATTCCGAAAACGACGACGGTCGATTCAACTGTCCTGGGAACAAAACAAACATACCGCCCACTACGGCGGCACCAGGAACCGTATCTGTTTTTTTTATACCCAAGATACATACATTAAAATCACTGGTTTGAGAGTTCTCAAAAGCTTTTTAGGTTAAAATTAACTGTCTCATTGAATCAACGACAGCGATGCGTTCGGAATGTCTCTTTAGCGCATGTTAATTAATTAACTAAATTAAAAATCAAATCGTATTAATATGGCAAATAATCCGTTGACATTTGTGATTTTCGATTGTACTAAGAAGCATTCCTCCAAAATACTACTGTAAATATTTGCAATGACAATATATTACATATTTCACTATACAGAAGGTTTCTTAAGAAGTAGAGCGACATGTGAAGCAAAGAAAATCCAACAGGGTAGGTCATAAACCCTGTGTCATGTGACACGTCACATTTAATGTGTAGAAATTGATTTAGATCGAATATTAATTGGTAAATAACCAATAAATCTATAGTATTTTTTTTTCAATTCTCTCTGCAATCATTCATATTGTGACATTGCTACCTGAATACTTTGTTTGTTTCACAAGTTGTCAGTCTAATCGAATCGATTACAGGTTACGTGAATCGTCACCCCAGTTTCTATTTCTAGCCTCGGAGGTGCACCGTACGGCCGTTCACATGAATCGGGGCGTTGTCGTCCCGCTGCCCTCGGAGCCGGCGCCGTAGTTGCCCTCGGAGCTGGCGCCGTAGTTGCCCTCGCTCCGCGGCGTTCCGTAGGCGCCCGGCTCCGGTCTCGGCGCGGCGGGGCGATCTCGGAACGAACCCTGGCCCCGCGACGAGGGTCGGCTGAAGGCGGGGCTGTTGGACAGCTTGCGCGGGGGCCATTCCTCTCTGCGGGTGTGAAAACGGATAAAGATTACACGATTTAAATTGATCATATTTAACTTACTGAAGAGTGGAAGTCGTTCAATTCTCAGCAGTTGTGCAATCTTAAAACCATACTAATGACGGTTCAATGATTATTTACAACATCAATAAATAGGTAGCCGCAGTCGCAAAGGTGAAACCTATGCTAGCAGCATATTGGAGAGGAGGTGCAACTAAATCTGCATCTAAAATTCGGTTAAAAAGCGCGTCAAAAAATTGAACATGGGATTTCTCATTATGAAAATATTTTTAACATTTTAACTTTTTTATTATTCTGAATTTTAAAATTCCGGCTTCGTCACTAACTAGATTAAAGACGTTGACGTAGATTCCATTAAAACTTTAAAAATCCAAAATCGGCGACGAAATCATTGAGATCTGACATTACAAACATTTTGCTATTAGAGTCGATCCATGGGAGCTACGCTTCGGTCCGATAATTTGGTTTTTGTAAGGAAATTTAATTCCCCATCAAGTTACGCACCATCAAGTTTTGATAGATAAATTAGTATCAGTAAACTGGACATTAGACGTATTCATGTTTAATCTCCAATAGAGTTGTGGATAATTGTACAACCCTGCGTTTGTATGGAGAAATGAAAATACCTGTAGGCGTACGGGCTGCTACCGCGGGAGGGTCCCGCGGGGCTACCGCCCCTGGACACCTCGGCGTGCTGGATCGACACGAAGGGGCTCTCGACCCTCGGGTACGCCTCCAAGGCGGCCTCCCTGCCGTACGGGTTCTCGTCGTAGTTCCGGCCTGTACACAAAAGTCATATGAAAAAGCGGAAATCCAACCGAAATCTAAATAATGCAATAATGCTAGCCTGCTATCGAAGTATTGATAATAAAATTTATTTATAAGCATTTATATTACTGTTAACAAGAGACCCAAATCGCTTCGCCAATTCGGAGATTGAGCACTCCTTAAAGGTATTCAACGGGTGTAGTCCGCCAAGATAACCTCACGATTTCTGGATAAGTACCAATCTGAGTAAATATAAGCGGGAAAGACAATTTATTGTTCACAATTTAGGGTCAAAACATAGTAAAAATAGTTTTTTTAATTTCTATATTATGAAGCTGTAATTAAATAATAACCCCACCTGTTAATGTAATTAATAATAATAATAACGTATCCCTAACATCGTCCATTTCTATGCGCAAGCGCAGTCCGAGCGCTAGCTCACGGCAACCGTCGCCTCGAAGGCGCAGCGTACTCCCGTTCACATGAATCAGCGCGTTGTCGTTCCGCTGCCCTCAGAGCCAATGTCGAAAATATTAATGTTATTCGAGTAATTCTGGCCGATGTGGATTTATGACCTCCGTAAACGGGTTCTCAAAATTATTCACAGTACCAATGATCATCCTACCGACCAATCTCCCTTTTCCGTATCCAGATTGTTGTGGGTTCGACTCCGTTCATAACGTTTTAACCGCTTCGTCACCCCCGACTCTAGCACACGCGAATTTAGCTTAGTAGACCATGGACCCAACATAATTATATATGGTAGGAACATTACAAACATGAACGATCCATTCTTACCGTAATAATGTCCGCCGCCGGAGCCGAGCGAGAGCGTGGAAAGATTGCAGCTGTCGGTCCGCCGGAACGCGTGGCCCGGCTGCATCTGCACGGAGTAGCTGCCGTTTGCCTGCGCCGACTGCGGGTAGTTCAGCGGATGGAGCGTTGACGGGGAGGCGCTGCGGTGGGAGAAGGGCGGCGGCGCGGCCAGCGTCGCGTAACCTAGAAAAGTCATATTTGTGGTTATTACATTAAACACGGCTATGACACCTGTAGCTATCATTTAATATCTGCTTCTTTACATTGTTTAGTCGTAGTAAATTATTTAATCAGAGCCATTTATGTTATTTTAGTATTTATTGTGTATATTTTCTGTTTCGTAATCACAATAAATATATAAATAAATCAACATGGATATAATATTTCAATTTATAATAATTATAACATGGCACTGAACATTCTTTTGCATATTTCTATTTACTTTGTATTAACTTTAACTGGCCAGTCATAAATGAAACGTTTCAATAGCTGCACTGTCATCTGATTGGAATTCGAATAAGATCCTAATGAGTACTAAGGTCATATGTCAGTTTAATACTAAAAAATTTTTGAGTTAATGTTAAATATCTATATTATCCGACTAGCTTCCGATGAGATCTAAACGGCTATGGTTGGTTTTCAAAAGTATCAATCTACAAACAAATATTCAGCTCTTTCGTATTTATATTTTCGAGTTGGAAGTTGCAACAGACGGACGGACAGACGGACAAAGGACGGGAATAGTAGCTTCTCATACATGTATGTATAGAAGCAAAAATAAATTCGGCATTATTTTGTGCAGAAATCTTGAAAACCGAGGGTTGTCATGCTTTGATATAAGTACATGATGATACCTACAAGCGGTTAAATGATATTCCGTTTTCTGGACACCCTGTATCCTTAGAAAGTGGACCCCAAAATATATGGGGTTATTGGTGATGCGACGTATTCCTTTCAACCCGTTAAGAAACGAAACCCGCTGTAGTGATTTGTCTATGAAAACTCACTATTGTGAAGAAAGATCAGTTTTGGTGACCTGGAAATTTGGGGTCATATAAACTATACATTACTATGAATAACTCGTTCAAAAAAGGTAGTTGTTGAAATTACGCCGCCGTGTCACTTAATAATTTCCATAGAGTATTTGGTGATTATGATTATGAATATTAATCAGTATCTAGCCAGTGATTGGTTACTTGCGAATCGAATGGCATAGACAGTAGAGCAATCGGATGAGAAGATAAAATTTGCACTAGCAGTATTACTAGTTTGTAGTATCAGCTGATTGATAATTGCCTATACAAAAAACCGCTTACTTAGACCTGGAGTGGACAGAAGACCGCCTACTGTGTCGTCGTCAATGGAACAGGGCTGCAACAAAAAAAATACACTAATTGAGAAAATGAGGCCCTGAATTGTCAGAACACACACGGCCGTAACGCTAAATTATTTCCTATCCAGAGCATTACCCTTCGAAAGGATAATGCCGACATTTAGTTCACCTGTATAAGAAATTCATAATTTTTCGGTTTACAAAGAAAGGTTAACATCAAATGCAGTTCCGACCACGTTATTATAGTCTTCTCGACGCGAGGCCATTCATCGTAGGACCCGCAGTTGAACGGAAAACGTGCAAACATTGAAATGTATGTTTGTCTATTTGTTTTTTTTTGAACGCTCCAAATGGCCCCTCCTAAGATTCCAAAACGGTCACCTGATTGCTCTGACGAAGAAACTTCGGCAATTTTCCCCAACGTTGACATCTATATTCTAAATGACATGCGGACCGCACAATGCTGCCGTTCGGCGAAATTCATTCCCGAACGAAATATCGCTACCCGTTTTTTAGTTCCTTATTATTGGTAAATAATATGCATAAAACTATGAAAATGTTTATTATATTAAATATTATATTGAGATAGCTTTTGTAAATAAAACTAGAATTATTTTCAATTCACTCGCGCACTTTTCACATAGACAATCAAACGTCAAAACCGAACTAAAATGCAAAAAATTGGGTCTGCGTCAGACCAGATGGTGGAAGTTACTTCCAATAACTTCCACCGTCCAAGTATAACTTCCAATATATTTTATGAGCTTATTTTGTCGTTTATAGTAACTTGAAAAAATGTGTTTAACGCGTGGAGTTGAGTACACCCATTCCAAACATCCATCTCTCTCCCTTTCTTCATTGACAGCTAGTCTCTCTTCTCTCTTCTTAAACACGCCTATTCTCTAAATATTTGAAAAAATAAAAATAAAATTGACATCAAAAGCAAAACACTTTTTACGTTCTTATATAGATAATTTTCTTTGAACTTTTAATTTGAGTTTCGGGGTCGCTGTTAAAAAAAATTTGCAAATTTTGTTGACTGGCGGCAAACTGAACTAAGCCAATGACGCTAGCGCCATCTTGCAGAATTCACAATAATACTGTTGCAAGTCCGAACGCGGCGCTGCTATATAATTAAAATCGTGACGTGGTTTCTCGACCAACATCCCATCCCAACGGGCGCAAATAACTTCAAAAATTTATGTATTCAGGTATATGCGACATGTGCGTTTTTTAATATTAATAGAAATGCATTAACGAAATGCAGCAACGAATTTACCCGGAAACGGCACCTGTCGTTTATGGCGATTACAGGATATACCGTTATCGGCTCTGAGTGTGTGTGGTCTGTAATTTTGGATTGCAAAAACAAAAACCCTTCTTATTTAAATCTAAATCATTCTTTTGTATTATTATTAATTCAATAGTGTTTGTTTTAGATAGTTTTAAGCAACGATCTTTTAAAACATATAGATACGGAAACTGAGGGTGAAAAACACAATGCTCAAAGTACGCCACTTTGCGTCGAGTACGCTCCTCGCGTATCATACGTCTCGCTCGCACGCATATGTCATCGCAATAAGTCTCTATCCAGCATGGCAGAATGTTGCTGCGTATCTATACGTTTTAAAAGACTGTTGATTTTAAGCCACATAATTTAGTAGGCACCAAAAACGGGATGAATTAAACCAGATGGCGCTGTATTTTTTTAACTGTACAAATTTTTCTATAGAGATATGTGATTGTGGACAGTGAATTAATTCGAAAACAAACAAACCACAGACTAAAGATATGAATAATATGTCAAGATTCCTGTAGTTGAATTTCTTTGGCCCACCAGAAAGAGAGGAATTATAGTAATTAATTTACCTGTGTATGCGTTGCCCTGTACGGATTTGGGTTGGGGCGGTGTTGCAGCGTTGAGTAGCCCTGCACAGAGGCTGCCGAAGGACTGCCGGCCGCCACGGTCAGGTAGCGCGTGAAGTCCGCCGGGCTGTACAGGACGCACGCCGAGGAGTTCGGCCGCGGCGCGCGCGATCTGTCGCCCCGCTGATCAACCAAATATAACGTTAAGGGAAATCAAAGTTCGACTAGTGCGAGGAGTTAATTAAATAGAGATTGTGGTAGTCTTAGTGGTTATGGCGTTGGACTATTTCCCAAAGGTCGCGGGTTCGAATCCACACACGGTCGTACCATTTTTAACGCTTCATTACCACCATCTCCTCCGACTCCAGCAGAGGTACAGGTGTTTTGCCCCCCCACCCCCCTATACTATACATCCTCGTAACTCTATGAACTTTATTAGTAATGTATAGGGCTGTTCAGAAATATCACAGCCTAATTAATAAGGCTGAATCTATAACTCAATTAAAAACGAGCTTTTATGCAAGAGGTTATGCATGCGTATGCAAAATTTCATGTCTGTGCCGTTGACCGTCGAGGAGTTCCTTCGTCTGGAGCCGATCCTGGGTGTAGAATCAGGTCATGCTGACCATAAAAATGCATTGTGATCTGAACTGAATCGACATGTCAAATTTCAACTCCGTAGGACAAGAGTAAATGCAAATGCTGTTTCGAAGTTTCTGCGTGAAGAACCTGCCAAAGACTAAAGATATGAGCTGGTTCGCCGTACCTGCGAGTTGAGATGGTCGTGCGGCTGCGAGTTGGGTCTCCGCCTGTGCCTTTCCAGACTGCTGACGGCTTCACACTGAGGCGGTTCCAGAGACGCCGACGTTCCGGTGAACGCGGCACCGCTGGCCGGCGATTGGCCGCAGTACGATGAACGGTTCGACACCGTGCCTGGAATACACACCTTCAGTTTTAGTTTATAATATGTTATATACAGGATGTTTTTAAATTAAGGGCACTTTTTTTTAGGGATATTGATCATACATGAAATATTGAGAATAAAAAAGTAAAATTACCGGTCGCGGTGCTGGTGGACGGCAGCGCGGGCGGAGCGGTCGCAGCGGCGGTCGCGTGCGGCGCTCCATCGCCCAAGTCAAGCTGGAGGCCGCCCGAGGTCGTAGGCCAGTCTGAAAAATTGATATGAAGACGTATATTATATAGAGGAATAAAACAATATCAGGCAATGCCTGCCTAAAACTAATAATAATAATAATATATTTTGGGCCCTACTCAACTAGGCCAAATGTGACTGTGCTAGAGTCAGGGGAGATGGTGGTAATGAAGCATTAAAAATGGTATCACCATGTGCGGATTCGAACCCGCGACCTTTGGGCTAATAGCCCAACTCCTTAACCACTAGACTACCACGAACTCTTAAATATAATCTATAACAAGTAGAAAATATAGGGAGGGAAAAGGGTGGGTTCCAATAATTTTAATTTAAAACAAAATTTTGACAAAATATCACTTTTAGTTTTTCTCTTAGATATTTGGTCAATGGGGGGGGGGGGCTCGCAAAGATGCCATAATTTAAATATAAAAATATTACATCCAAACCTTTTCAAGTTAATTTTTAACAACTACAGCACATTTACTGTAACTTGAAGTGAATGTCATCGATAATATTAATTAAACGAATGATTGAATGGGAAAATAACGCACTTCATGTTACGCCGAACGCACAACGGCAATATTGACTATGCATATAATTTAAAATTTAACAGAAAATACATTACTTTTCATCTAACTTTTATTTATGAGTATAATGCTTTGATTGTATGGTTATGTGTACATTCTCCACATTATTTTGCATCGTTATTTAGTAATACGACAATACCTTGCCCGGGCCAGAACGCTCTCCGACTGGCCGCCGATCCCGACGGATAGCTGATGTTCCTCAGTCCCGCGTCCTGCAGCAGATGCTGGTTGCCGTTGAGGTAGAGGGGCCGCGGCAGCGAGTGCGCCGGCGGAGCGGCGTGCGCGGGGCACGAAGGACCGTTGGCTGCAAATACCGTACAATTTTCATTTTCATGTTCAAGGACATATTCATGTTTAACCAAAACACGCAACTTCGCGACCATCCAATGAAGTTACCTATATCTCTTTGTTCCACTAATCCTAGGAAGAACTTCATCTCCAACAGAGTTGTGGATAATTGGAATCGGCTACCACAGGAAGCGGTGGAAGCTGTAAGTGTAAACCAGGTCAAGAGCCGCCTAGATAAATTTCTTGAATCTAGGCCAATCGCTAGTAACTGAGAATGAGATATGAGAATATCGGCTAAATAGCTGCTTGCTCAACAAACAATTATAATAATAATAATAATAATTTTTGAAGTAAAACTTTTCTTTCGTATTTTCACCATTTTTCCTACGCAGCAAATGCATCTAATTGTGATACTCCTATTGGGCTTAACCCGGGAGGATGCGCGGAGGTGATGCACTCATTTGGCTAAAGTCGGTGCGCTTACACAATATGATATGATTGATATCAGACCAATATTCATCATATTTTCAGAGAAAACATATTGTAAACCTTACACAATTAATAATAAACAGTTTTTGTCATGCATCGTCATCTGCTGTCGTTAGTCGCTGCGTTTTAGTCGCCATAGTGTTCACAGACATACAGACGTCAAACAGAAAAACGGTCAAAATGGACTCAGGTGACCTCAAAATGTAAACATCGGTCAAGTGGTCAACAAAAAAAAATTATATTACTACGATTTTAGGAGTTTCATAGTTATGAAACACATCGGAATGCTCATGTCGATGTGCCAAAATGATAAACAACTAACGGTCGATATTGAACGAGCGTCCGGCGCCGTGCGGCCGCCTCGTGGAGGCCGCCGTCACCGCGTGGTGCCGCTGCAGCGCCGCGCCCGTGGCCATCGCCACGTCGGGCATTGCCTCCGACAGGCCGGCCGTCGAGGGCGCGCTCGGCCGTGACACCGAGCACGTGGGCTGCGTGTCGCATCTGAAGAATATAAAAGACAAAATTACTACCGTTGATTATATTAATAGTAATTTTACAGTAGATAAAACAGTTTCATAATTTTGAAGATAGATGCCAGTGTATTATTCTTAAGTTTAAACTGCATATTATCTACAGAAGAGGGCGCCATCGGGAGCAATGCGTACATTTAACCGTAAAAAATAGTATATTTTTTAAATTCTATATATTGTTGCGCTATATCAAAACTAGGACATTTTAAAAAAAGTCAAAAATAAAATATTAACACTACATACTATTGCGTCTTGCCTAGCCCATGTCAAAATAATTAAATAGAAAGATGTTACAACCGAAAAACAGCGCCATCAGAAACCTCAACCTATTTTTTAAAGTGTATGACAGTAAACTATCTAAAAAGTAGGCATTTTACAATAGTGGAGTTGCCAGCTAACGACGAATAGACTCACCGTCCACCGTAAATGTTGCCTTCGGTCACGATCGCCGGCAACCTCGCGGTTGCAGTTCGATGGGAACGGGTCAACGACGCTGCATCCAAACAAAGATCTGCCGAATAAAAAAAAAATAAACATAGGCAACACAGTTATAAAAAGTATTTAACACAAAAGGGCGAGCTTATTTGTTACACTTACATAATATGTTAAATGCCGGATCGAAGGGAAGACATTTAAATTTGCGCTATTTTTCTAGAAATAAAGTTATTATTAAAAAATATATATATAGGGTTAATATTACATAGCTCGACTGCTAAGGAAAAATTGAAAAGCACTCTTTAGTAACAAAAACACAATGTAGATGTCACACCAAGTCTAAAACAACCGTAATTAATTAGAAAAACCTCAGTTGCATAATTTTAATAACAGATGGCGACATATTTTTTCAAGTTTGAATAAAAATTATTTACAAAAGTGACATCTAAACTGTAAACGTGTAAGCGTTTATGCGGTTTGCGTCCAGGCTAAATGCCAGCGTAATATTAAAAAGAATATATATTAAATATTTCATTTACAAATAAATAGCGCCATCTATATCTCTTGAGCGGCTACTATTTGTACGAGGTTGTATCTAAACACCATTATATACGTGTTGCCCATAAATAAATAGGTACATCTTGAAACTAGTGGGCGTGCATTTAAATTAAAAATAAAAATAAATTGAAAATATCCGTTTTTAAGTAGATGCTGGGGAAATGATCATGGTAAATCATGCGGGACTTAATTGTGCGATGATGACTTACCAACTCCGGAACCGCGCTGGTCTTGATACCTCTTGAAGGCCCCGTCGGTCGGCGGCTTCTCGCTGGAACAACGGAGATTAATAAATTTACAACTTTGTGAAACCAAATGCACGCGCCGTTGCGCTGGGAGAACATCGCTGCAGCAAACGTTACAGGCAGCTTCGGCGTACGATTTCGCACACCATGCTAAGTCTCTTTTTTTTTACAAGCTGAATTAGAACCACTTCTGCTTATCCTACGGCGTTGAAATTTGACATGTCGGTTCAGTTCCGATAACAATGCATTTTTATGGTAAGCATGACCTGATTCTACACCCGGGAATGGCTCCAGATGAAGGAACTCCTTGAAGGTCAACAGCACAGACACGAAATTTTGTTTACGCATTCAAGCACTTAAATAAAAGTTTGAAATTTATTTTAATCATTATAATACAATCGTTTGTGTTCCGGTATTACTTTGCGGATAATATTTGCGTATTGTATTTGATTTGATACCAGTTTAAAAAAAGGGACGTTCTCAGTTCGATGTGTATATATTTTATTATTTTTTTTTAATGTACGAGGTGTGATCAAAAAGTAAGGTGACTTTTTATTTATATCAAAAAATATTTATTCATTCATCAATATTTATTTTGTCACCTTCAAAGTCCCCTAACCCCCCTCAGATACAATACACTTGTGCCAACGCTTTTTTCAATCCTCAAAGCACTTCTAATGAGCGCTTTTTGGTATAGCCTTCAGCTCATCCAGCGATGCGATCTTTATGTCCTCAACTCCGTCCTTTCATGGATTTCTTGAGTTTCGGGAACAGGAAGAAGTCACAGGGGGCTAAATCCGGTGAATACGGTGGCCGTGGCATGATTACGGTGTTGTTCTTGGCAAAAAAATTACGAACAAACAATGACGTGTGAGCTGGCGCATTATCGTGGTGCAATAACCATGACTGATTTTTCCACAATTCCGGGCGTTTTTGTCGTAACGTTTCACACAAACGGCGCAACTTCTCCTATGGTAATTCGATGATTCCTCAACACTATTTTCTTCACTTCTTCAACGTTCTCATCAGTCGATGACGTGCTTGGGCATCCAGAGCGAGGTTCGTCATTGGTGTCTTCTCGGCCTTCTTGGAAGAGTTTATACCACTTGTAAACACTTTTTTACTTAAAGTGGACTCGCCGCATGCCACTGTCAACATTTCAAGAGTTCTAGAGCATTTAATTTCATTTTTTACACAAAATTTAATGCAAACTCTGATTCATGTTTTTCGACAGTAGAAAATAGCCGAGCACCTAACCTTAATGCCTCTCACAAACAAACAAAAAATGCTATACTCCTGAAACTTTTCACAGAACTTTTCATCGAACGGACGTAGCCTGCGAAATTTGAAGTCACCTTACTTTTTGATCACACCTCGTATGTTTGTCTTTAGCGTTTTTCTATATTTTACGGCGATTACGATGGACACTAAAAATGGGCGGATATAAAATGACATTTGACGGTTGACAAAACACAATTGACGGTTGACAAAACAATTTTATATAGTATGATGAATATACTGTCTTCCTTAGTACACATATGGCTCACATTAAAGCGGTGCTAAACACCCAATTTATCAGGATTCGGTATGAATCTGTTTATAAGATGCTTCAGAATTGTCAATTTGTTGGTTCAAAAAATATATAATTTCCTAAATATTCAGTTGGATACTCACGTATTGGGACTTTCAGCGAAGACGGGCACGTTCCCAAAGTGGTAAGCGCCCCGAGCGGGCGTCGGTTCCGGCGGCGGCGGCCCGAGCTGGTTCATGGGCAGACCGACGCACGCCAGCACGTCGGCCACAGCGTCGGGATAGTTGTGCTCTCTAACGACGCGAAGGCGTATCTGAAAGAATGCATCTCACATCATAAAGTGCTCGTTGGTTAAATTGCGGACGTATCAAACTTGGTTGCGTTGGTTTACAAGAACGATAAGCATTGAGACACAAATATTACTTGTTTGCGTATCTCGACGACGTCGGCCAAGGGCAGCGCGAGCGCTCGCACGATTGCGGGCGCGCTCAGCAGCTCGGTCTCACGCCTCTGCATGGCGAGCATCGCGGCCGATGGTGGAGCGACGGCCTCCTCGCTGCTCGCGCCGACGCCGGCGTCCGCCGACGACGCGTCCGCCTGGACGCCATCTGTTGACGAAAACGGTCCTATGGTCATTCACTATAGGCCACCTATTCAATGTTATTAATTAAAAAACAAAGTGTTATTGCAATGCAAGAGATCGCGGTAGTGGTTAAGGCGTTAGACTAATCCGCACATGGTCATACCATTTTTACGGCTTCATTACCACCATCTTCCCTGACTCTAGCACAGGCACATTTTGGCCTAATTGAGTAGGGCCCAAAATAATTGTGGAATAAAAAAAAGTTATTCTGTAATAAGTACCCATGACTCCATCCAGAACAGGGCACGTGACCGAGCATGATTTTGCTATTTCATGAGGCGGAGACTCACAACAAGTGCGCGTGTAAGAGATAAGACATATTGGTCAAGAGGCCAAAAATGATAAAAAAATTATATTGAAACCAAAAATTAAGTCAAAAACATTATGTTTTCTGCAATCTTTGTAAAATTTACTTCTAGTGTACGGTAACATTTTTCTAAAAATACTACTTAGTCTTAGAGTAGTTTGTAAAAACTAAATTCAGAAAGTTTAATACTCAATATACATCATCATTTGATTTATTTATTTATTAAACAGTTTTCCTAAAAATAACCAAAACTAATCAGGAAAAATACAAAGTAACTACCTATATTTAAAAATAACGCTTCCAGGCGAACATTAACAAATAAATAATTCATGCTGATCTTACAAAGGTGTAATAGAAAGCAGATTTTTAAACCTTTTGGGTGAACAGACGAATATATTTGTCTCCGTGGAAATGGAATTTAATAATTCGACTGCTCTCCCGATCGGACTATACTTGTATACGTCGGTGTTAAACGCTAATCGCCTAAGTAGCGTATGCTTCTACGGTCTGGTCAAACGGTCCGGAACAAAAAAATCAATATCTCCGAGTACTATGGGATTCTCGATGAATCCGCGAATAACTTATTATATTATTATTAGTTTTACGCAGGCAGCTTATGCTGATAAGTCTAAATCTAAAATAAAAATAAAAAAAATAGAATAATGTATGGACTTGCCACCTAAACTCGCGTGTGTTAAAACCTAACCTTCCTAATAGAAAATGCGTATATAAGCGTCACCGAAAGCAAACATAATGATATTCTGTACCGTTATCGTTGTCGTCGTCGTCCTGATCTCTGTTTTCTCCGGAACCTCCCCCACCGTTTCCGGAGCATCCTGCAGCGCCGGCGTCGCCGACGCGGTCGTTGGAGGAGCCGCGCGGGCGCGAATCAACCTGGATCAAATGGGATTTACACGCATTATTATAAAAAAAACCCAACTTTCTTTATTCTTGTATTGGGTCAACGAGATATTTCGATTCAATTCGGAGTTTGATTAAGATAACCGACAAGCAACCTCTGCACCGATGTTCAATAGACGCCGTCGACGACATCAAAATCAACTCCCACAATCACTTACTGTATTTCTATTAATATTTGAAAGCATTGCATGTCGCCTATACCTGAATTCACAAAAGGCATAGACTAATCGTCGTTTTTTTTTCATTTTAGTTCGGTTTTGACGTTTGATTGTCTATGTGAAAAGTGCGCGAGTGAATTGAAAGTGTTTTTGACGGTAAATAATTCGAGTTTTATTTACAAAAGCTATGTCAATATAATATTAAATTTAAAAAACAAACAATCTCATAGTTTTGTACTTATTGTTTGCCAATAATAAGGAACTAAA
This sequence comes from Neomicropteryx cornuta, assembly GCA_020383195.1. NCBI lineage: Eukaryota > Metazoa > Arthropoda > Insecta > Lepidoptera > Micropterigidae > Neomicropteryx > Neomicropteryx cornuta. The sequence goes on from JAHKQU010000031.1 coordinate 649,474, forward strand.
AAACTGGTGGCGGCCCCGCATGCGATATTTCGTTATTTATTTTCGATATTTCGGCGAACGACCTTCGCTGCACCGTTCAGCGAAGGTCGTTCGTGCGGAGTGTGTTCTTATAATTAAATCTTATTCAATACTATAGAAAATTGTCCGTAAAAAGGCTGCTCTCACCATATATAGGGTGTCCGGTATGTCGGAGCCGTAGCGGGCGCGCCGCACTCGCAGTATCTCGCTCTCCTGAATCAGTTGGTCCTCCAGCAGCGCCTGCAACATCGGAAAAAATCGGCGATGGAAGAAGGAATATTTCTTTTAATTCTGCACAATCATAGTAATATTTTATATGTCCCCTCTATCTCGTCTCTAGGTGTATTTGTAGCTCTTTGTAACCTTTCTAACATGTGAATGTCCTTCTGAAAATGTAGGCTCCACATATTAATATTGGGTCTTTACGTTACCTTGACTTCTTCGTAATACGGCATGAAGAGCCTGGGCCTGGCATACGGGCCGTGTCCGAGCCAGGCGGCCGGCGACCCGAGCGCGGGCACCGGTGGACCCACGGAGCTCTGCGCGCTCACCAGCTGCGCCGGCGGCGTGCTCAGGAGACCGCGGCGCATCGCCTGTAACAGATGCAAAAACAGTCCAATAAACATTGCACATTCAAAATTATATAGTTCAAGAGCTGGCAACACGCAGAAACAATTTTTACATACAAGGGCGTATAAATTTAAATTCAGCGCAGATGCCTATTGAAACATCTTATTTCATCCAATTGACAAGACACCCAATATTTTCAAACAAAAATGATAATAAATCCACTTCTCGAATCTCGAAAAACAGAAACTTTTACAAACTTTTCGAGGATCATTTAAACATTTAGACCAGTGTTGTTCAACCTGTGAGTCGCGACCCCCTCGGGGGTTGCAAAGCCTTGCTTGGGGGTCGCGGTCGCAAACAAGAGATAAGTAAATAATTTTTGTGATAAGCTCGCACTCCTACTTGCACTTGATTTCTTGATTAATAATTTTGCAAAAAACGCATCTCATTATTTGTTGGATATAGAATACGAGGGCTGTCCGATAAGTACCTACCCTCACCGCCTGATGGCGCCACTATCGCAAGAGAAATTTACTCTACTATACTGAATTATTGGACCGATTCGACGCCGAATTACAGAAAAAATGGCCCCATTTGGCGAAGAAAAAAGTGCTCTTTCATCATGACAACGCACCGCACCGGCTCACACCTTCGACATCGCCAGGGCCGAATTGGTCGAATTGGGCTACGAACTGCTGCGCCGTTCACCATATTCTCCAGATTTGGCCCCATGCGACTTCTTTTTGTTTACTCACTTGAAAAATTCACTCTTCGGGCAGAAATTTGAGTATAATGGGGAGGTCATTGCAGCCACGGAGGCCTAATTTGCAGGACTCCAGGAATTTTTTTTTTCAGACGGGGTAAAGAATTTGAGCATCGATGGAGCAAGTGCATCGAGCTAAAAGGAGACTATGTTGAGAAATTAATCGCCACTTTTCCAAAATTTTCGTTTTTCATTCACTTATCGGACAACCCTCATTATAACATTATAAATTTAACAAAAAACCACAAGACCAAAATATGTAGTTAATGATGAAGTTTGTACGTGTCGTATAATTAAACCTTTACCTAAAATATCTTTAGTCTATGACCCTTCCGAAATTCGTTTTCCCCCTCCCCCTCTAATGTAACTGTCAAGCAGTGTTTAATGGTCAGTTGTAGCACCAACACCTCGCTCATAGCATTTGCAGAAGCTAGCTAGATCATTTTAGTAGTTTTGCCAATTATTAATTATTAATTTTGCCAATTATAAGAAATTTTAACTAAACTAACTAAAAATGGTGTCAGTTCCGCATGGGATATTTCGTTCGGCAATGCATGACCCGCACGTTTGACGTACGGAGCTGAATGCAGTCATTGTTTAAATACCTACACGAGACGCAGACACACAAACGAGATTACCTGATTGAGAATATCGGGAGCGACGGGATCGTTAGGCAGCACGTGCGACAGCCTCAGCAGACGGACGAGCGGTGCGATCATTTCGCGGAGCTCAGAGTCGGAGAGATCGCGCCGGCGGATGCCGCGCCGCGCCACCGAGTGTGCCGTGCCCATCACGACGTTCGGTTCTGCGTTAAAGAAAAGACAATTAGAAACGTTTAAAGCGTTTTCTACATATTTCCGGCAAAACAACACATGTTTGCTGAATCAAAATCAATTTATTGTAGATATCTAAAACAAGTTTGCGTGTTTCTGCGTTGGAAGAGTCCGCAGACTTATCTACCTGATAATAATATAAACATAATATCTAGCAACATTTTACAATATTTATTTAAAAATTACACACATCTTAACCTATAGCTCCTTTTATAGACCTCTAATTTTTTAAAATTCTTTTATTTTTCACGGTACTTTATTATACAATCGTGCCTGTAATAAGATATTTGGTGCCTAAAGTTTAAAAAAAATACAAACTTTTCGACACTAGAAATTTACCTTTTTAAGAGGGTCACAACACGACAGCATTTGTATGGAGAAATGATCGGGTTGAGACTTCTTGAGTGAAGTTATTGAAAATAAAAAAATAACAAACCTCTATCCTCCATACGCTTGGCGAGTCTGGCCTCGCCCCAGCGGACGACGGCCCTCAGCGCCTGCGCCTCGCTCGCCTGCAGGAACGGCGAACGCAGCGCCGCGGCCAAGTGCGGCCGCTCCAGGCTCGCGAGCGCTCCGCCCCACGGTTCGTCGGAGCCGCCCGACGCGAGCGTGGGGCCGACGGCGTCTATGCAGGAGCCGCCGTACGCGCACACCGAGCTGAACTCGTCGCGGAGGTAGCGCATCGCCTGTCTGCAATATACATTGAAGAATTCTGATTGATAAGTTCTGGCAAATTCTTCTTGAACTTTGGACCAACAGCAGTAGTATTATCCTGCCTAATGAGGACAGCTTTGCAATACATATTTTAGACAAATTTGGGAATTTGCCAATGATTAAAGTGTAATAAAACCTTTAACACATATTTTTAATGACATGGCAGCACCGTTCGGACTTACATTCACTTGAACGACAATGCATTGAATTCCGTAAGATGGCGCTGCGTGGTCAGCTCATTACTAATTTGCAGAACAGAACATTTGTATTATTATTATTCGGTGAGCTAGCAGCTATTTAGCTGATATGCTCATATCTGATTCTCAGTTACTAGCGATTGGCCTAGATTCAAGAAATTTATCAAGGCGGCTCTTGAACTGGTGTACACTTATAGCTTCCACCACTTCCTGTGGTAGCCAATTCCAATTATCCACAACTCTATTGGAGATAAAATTGAAAATAACATTTATTATAGTTGCAATTTTCCAAAGTTCAGTACGGTCTAGAATCAGTTCAGAATACGGCCTAGAATCAGTTAAGAATATGGTCTAGAATCAGTTCAGAATATGTTTTAGAACCAGTTCAGAATATGGCCTAGAATCATTCAAAATTATTATTATTATTAGTTTTAGGCAGGCAGCTTATGCCGATAAGCCTAAATCTGCACTTATATCGCCTCTGATAAACTTGTCCACTTATCACTGCACTTGATATCTTATTCCATGCATTCACCACTCTATTGGACATGAAATTCTTCCTCGGATTAGAACTAAAGGTTGTACTTGAGAGTTTTAAATGATGTCCTCGCAAATGCGAATTTGTATTAATTGTGTATATGGTTTCAAGATTTGGAACATCGTAATAGTGAGTTAATATCCTGCAGGTCTCTATAAGATCGCCTCTCGCCCGCCTTTGCTTTAATGTTGTCAGTCCAAGTATATTTAGCCTTTCTTCATATTCCAGACTTTTCAGTTGACTTGGTATTTTCGTTGCGCGTCTTTGCACCTTTTCTATGAGATCTATATCTTTAGTGAAATAGGGATTCCATACTTGATAAGCATATTCCAGTATGGGTCTTATGTATGATTTATAGATCTTTAAGAATACGTCCACTATCAAATTATGGAAAGCCTTCCTTATTAAGAATAGTAAGGAGATTGCCTTTGTTGCGATTGAGGTGATGTGCTGGTCCTACTTAAGATCTGACGAGATCTTTTTGTGACTGAACTATTTTAAGTTGAGTGTTTCCTATGAAGTATGGATGTTTAGGGTTTTTCTTTCCGATATGCAGAATAACACACTTTCAATGTTCAAGCTTAGTAACCATTCAGATGTCCATAGGGTGATTCTGTTCAAGTCATTTTGTAATTGCGAACTACTTATTAAGGGGTCAGCAAATAACTTAGTATCGTCTGCGAATGATTTATTTCCAGACTTAACGAGTTCTAAAAGATCAATCAAAAATATTGTGAAAAGGACCGGACCGATTACCGAGCCCTGTGGTACACCGCTAAGAACTTCCCGGACTGTAGATAGGAATTCGACCTGTCAAGAAATCTTTGATCCATTTTAATAGTTTTCCTCTTATACCAAAATGTTCCAATTTATGTAGAAGTCGATATATGGGGACATGATCAAATGCCTTCACATAGTCTAGGTATATTATGTCTGTAGGCTGTCCTTTATCCCACTCCTTAGTCCAACCATCGACACATTGGAGAAGGTTGGTGATTGTAGATCTCCCGGGCACGAATCCATGCTGCTCGTCGGGAATAATCTGATGCTTAGCCAGAAATTACCGTAAGTTGCAAATGATAATTCTTTCCATCGTTTTACACGCTATACTAGTAAGGCTTATAGGACGATAGTTAGAAGGATCTAATTTATTTCCTTGTTTAAAAATTGGTGTAACAATGGCATGGTTCCAGTCTGAGGGTAATTTGACATACTCTAGCGATTGTTGCATAATTTTTGCCAGTGGTTGACAGATAGCAGATGCACAATCCCATCGCACTCTCACCATTTAGGGAAATCAGTACCTTTTCCACAATTCCTGGCGTAATTTCAACAGTTTGGAGAGAATCTTCTAATCTGGGTATATTATGCAGAGGTAGAAGAGGGCCTTCGGGCTCTCTCACAAATACTTTACCAAACTGGTCTGCGAAAAGATTTGCAACTTCCGATATGTTGCTAGTAATAATTCCTTCGGTATCTCGTAAGGCTGAGGGAGTTGACATACGCGATGTTAATTGGTTCCGCACATATTTATAAAAGGGTTTGCACCCGCAATCAACCAGATTTGCAAAAACGTCTAATGCAAAAATAAAAAAAAACAGAAATCTAATGCAAAAACGTCTAAATATCTCGATTAATCGCAGGCGGGCGAGCGGCCATTTTCTCGATGGTCAGTTGTCATAAACTGGCATAGTATTTGATTTGTTTTATCGTAAACAAATCAAATACATTATCTACGTTAACATAACCTATAAATATTCACATAACAGTATTTTACAGATTCCCTATTCATTCTATGCATTTCATAATATTTAGTGTCTTCATAATTCAAAATCTTATTTATTCGGCCACGTCAGATTCGAACGTCCCAGAGAATTCGGTGAACGAAACGTCAGACGACAGGACGCTGATCAAAGCATCTATTAAAAAAAAATACCTGCTGTCGTGCGTCGATGTTTCAAGTTCGTTTGTTCAAAATGTTTTGAAAATGTACGTGGGTCTTACCTGTACACCCACTTGGAGCCGTGTGGCAGCGACGACCACTTCAGCACCCTGGGCAGCGTGGACGGCGTCAGCGCCTCGATGATGGCGTCCTCGCAGCCCTGCGACACTATGTCCATCTCGACAAATCTGGAAAAGAGTCACAATTGAATGGAGAAAATCGATCCGATAGCGAGGATCAAAAGGGCTGTCGCAAAAAAAAACATACATCTACCATTCGAAGCGTTTACTTAAATATTATGGTTGAATTTCGACCAATAGTTAGTGCCGGTATTTTTTGTGAATCTCCTCTGAAGAAAGTATGGATTCCACATTTGATACTCAGCCTCAAGCAAAGGCCGCGCATATGCCTTATAGATCTTCAGCATTACTTCAGGGGACATGTAAATTTTTCAGTCAACTTTATGTCAATATACTCGTACCTTCCAATCTCGTACAGTTCCATGGCGTCCTCGAGCATAGTCTGCGCCGTTTGCTGCGCAACGACCGCCGCATTCGACCGGCTCGAAGGTACCGTCGGTATGGGCACGGTCTGGCCCTGAACGCGGCTTATCAGAGAGAGATCCACCTGGAAATATAGATTATATTATTAGCGTGTTAGTTCCTGGAATATAGTACAATATTCCGGAACATTCAATTGTTACGGGATTATGACAATTTATGGATATTTCTACTAAACACAAGTATTTCATTGAGTATCATGTAGAATACAGTAGGACCTTGATAATCCGGATGGATCTGGAACAAGGTACGGCCAGATAATTATTTAGTATATGTCTTAATGAGGTTCCCTCAATCTCGCCTCTCCACTCTTCAAGCCAGTAGTCATTTTAGTAGTTCTTCTTTGTACCCTATCTAATATGTCAACGTCTTCCTGAAAGTATGGGCTCCACACTTGAAATCCAAACTCCAATTCACCCGGATGCAAATTACTATGCAAATTAAAGTTACTGAATAAAAAACATTTTGAAACAATTAAAATAATTTTATTCATTTTAGAAGCATCTTTTTATTTTAAAAGATACAACTTTGTGTACTAATTTTAACTTACATATTTTTTACACAGCTTCATAAGCTTGACTGGAAATTGAGTCTCCGCTGCAGGCTTCTCAGTTGTATAAACCATGTAAAAAGAGCGTCCACCGTTGGTTTGGTTCCAACTCCGTCGGCAACGGCGCCGATTAGATTTTTCTTGGTTACAACAAAAATAAGCAAGGATTAGTCTAAGTTCCGTACTAGGGTGATAAATCGCCTACAGTCGATTTTCCGATTCCATACTATATAGCTTCCGCTACTGTCAAATAGCTGGAGAAACCTCACTTTGCCCTTTAATGCTAACGTTGAGTGAATACGCAGAACCGTTTTTAAGATATACCAAAATGTGTTATTCGCTTACAACATTTAGGGTTAAAAAGCACACAATGCGAATTCACATGTCTGATAATGGAATGCGGACAGTGACTTTCCCGCCGACAGCCGTCCGGATTATCAAAGTCCTACTGTAATGATACTTTCTACAAAGTGTGCACTTTAAAATGTGAATCAAAAGTTATGGAAGGGAACTCTTCGAAGAGAAGCTAATTGGTTTTTGTTATTCAAACGAGATGCAGACCTGATCGGTATAGGCGGCGTGCAACAGCGCTCGGGCGAAGCGCCTCGGCACGACACTCTCGTCGAGAGCGATCCGCACGGTGGACGGCGGACACCAGCCGCCTGACACGCCCGTCAGGCCGGCGGCCTCGCGCTGCCGTCGGCTGCGGCGGACTATTATGTTCCTGCGGGAGGCGAAATTCTCAATTTACTCGTCGGCTAAAAATGTAATGATCAGCATTAAGAGCTGTTTTCTATGCAGGGCGTGGTCATAAGTCATGCTACGGCTGTTCAGATTTGGTAACGTACTATATTTATAAACGAAAATGGTAAAAAATGATAAATCATAACTTGTGCGTTTGTTAGAAGATTTATTACTTAATCCACTGTCTACATAAATACTCCGACATACGATATAATGTAACGACTCCGTTTTGTGAGGACGCAGACCGGAGTGACGACGGCAGACGAGAGTAGGTATTGATAATGCGGCGAACTCAGGTGAAAAGGCAGCGCAATGGCGGGCGACCTCCGGTCTTATAGACTGCCAGTTGTGTCGAAGGGGAAATTCTTTGCCTCAGCCCGGGCGCATTCGGTTAGAGTTATCCTCGGTCGAGGGTTACAACATTACACTGGTCAAGCTATATTGAGTGTATATATATGTATTATTACTATATTATATTTTTATAATAAATTATTATTAAAATCATGTATTAGTTATTAACGTTACATGTATGTATTATTATTATTTATATATTATGTATTATTACATACAATTCAATTCAAATAATTGTAATTGTATGTTGCGCAGTGAGACGGTTATACTTATAAGAATGATGCTTCTAGGAAAGTCTACTTTAGTATGGGCATTGCCTAGTTAAGTAGTACTTTGTATAATGTGAATTTAATTTTAAGTTACTGTCAATAAATAAATAAATAAAATAAAATAAATAAAAATTTGAGAAGAGTTTTTCTGACACTCTAGGTATAAAATAAAAATAGTTAGGAATAGTATATTTATGCAATACCGGAAAAAGGGAGAGCGTGCGCACAGCACGGACTTGTGACAGGGAAGCTCAAACTTAGTCCTGAAGCCGTACTCGGAGCCGGCGCTGCCGCCGAGACGGGAGTGCGCCGGCGGTAACGGCGGCGTTCCGGGCGGCCCGGGTGGGACACCGCAGGACGTCTCCGGCGCCGACGGCGCAGAGGGCTCGGACGTGAAGATGAGCGACGCGTCCGCGTAGTCGCCTACAATAAAAAAAAAAGCACTAAATAAGTTTAAAAAAAAAAAATCCATAAATACATTAAATTAAATAAAACGTTCATACTACTGACAGATTGACAGGCAGTTTCGAGCTGTGAATTTTGTGCGATTTTAAATGTCCCTTTTTATCTGAAAAAATTAAAACTGCCAATGAATTGTTTTACAAAAATATATACGCAATGATTATAGAGGTATAGTCAGTAACGCTCAAACTTACTGGGCGACCGCTTGTGATAATAATCTAAATTTAGTATGCTAACGAAGGGTTTGTCTTCCCTTTATAAGAACTGGCCGTGCCAAGATACATTTCGAACATCTAATCAGGAAAACGAAAAAAAATATTTATTGTTTTTGATCTTAGGATGTCTCGCAATTCAGCAATTCTCGAACAAATTGGTTTTTGCGCCCAGCACAAACCAATGCGTCCGGGGTAATCCAGATCTCAGCAATTCCACAATGAAATGCCGCCAGAGCGAGAAAACATCCCCCATTTTGATTTGATCATTTCTGCCAACTTAACAGTACGATTTAATGACTTGACGTTTGCACCATTGGAATCGCAACGAGCCAATCAGTACCTCGGATTTTATTCAAGTCAATGCAGTGTCTAATGCCATTTATAAATTTGTATTGAAAACACGCTGACGCACTTCCATCCCGACCATCAGCTGCGCCGTAATTTTTTTTTTCGACAACTGTACATTTTTTGGAAGAGTTATAAATGGTAGTGCATTTAACGCATATTTTAAAATGTAAACAAAAAAGTGTAATATTTGTCAAAATAGTGAAAAATTGTGTGGCCAACAGGACAAAATCGGTAAGAGCAGTTTTTTTTTTAAAAATTAAGAGTAAAAAAAGGAGGCAAATTCAGTCTGGAGGCAAATTCAAATAGATGATATTAAAGTTAGAAAAGGATAGATGGTGTTATTTTTCCATAAAAGAAAACTTAATTAATTGCGCTAGTTGGACTCTAAATATTTGTATTAAATCTCACCGCTGTCGAGCAGGTATCTGAGGTCGTGGTGCAGCGTGTCCGGCCTGAAACCGAACTCGTCGGCGAGGCGCCGTATGAGCGACACGTCCGGGTTCGGTTGGAGCGACGCGCAGCACGGCACGGCGCCCGAGGTGCGAGCACGGCCGCGGTTCCGTCTGCCGGCCGTGCCTGAAAGAAACATTGTTAAACCTTTTACATAGACTGAAGTTGTTATATATCAAAAAAATGTTATATATCAGCATTGGTGGAAAGTCAATTGAATTTTAAGGGGCCTCTTCCCGAAAAAGCTCTTTTCTATCCTGCGCGTGGTCCTAAATCATTCTATCCCATCTAACGGCTTGTATTAAGAGATACACTCTGAGAGATTTTCATAGAAATCACCTATGCTTCCGTCGTATTATTTTCTCGATTCTTGTATTCAGACAATAAAATATTTACATTTTAAGTTTTGATAAAATAAAGATTTTCGAGGCTCATAACTTTTATACAAAACAGAAATTTAACCATTTTATTCTATTTTAAATCTTATGATAATTATAGTTCATAGTCCCTCATAATAGGGAACGCACCTGATAAGTCATCGGGACACTCTGTATAAGTACATGTTCAGCTGATTTATATTACATTTTCGCATCATTGTTGACGATCGTCAAACACAAATGTGCACTAGCGTCAAAAGGGGACTCTCACCGTTCGAGGAGTCAGCCTCCACGCTGATGATGTCCAGGTCTTGGGTCGCCCGGCACGGACACGTGCAGCATTCCTGCCCCGACTGAGAACCGCCGCCCATGTATTGACACCGCTCTGCAACCAAAGGCATATTTTATAAAGTAATTTAGACTTTACGGCGTCGTTAGCAAGTAAACCGTATCTATGAGCGTTTTTCATAGATTGCACCACTCGTAAGAATTAGTAAATTAACCACAACGCACACGTACCGGACATAGGAATTCAGTAGGAAAAGTACACAGCTTCGCTTATCCGAAGTCGTGCCCTGGAAGAAACCCCAGTTTTAAGGCTGTTTCCAGGAACGAGGCGCATCAGGATGTAATGTAGCGGAGCAGAGTGCTCTTGCAGGTCATAAGTGTCCATTTTAAGAACACGAAGTCCCCACTTAAGGGTCGGTCGTCCGATTTTGGGCGAAATAAGGACATTTCAAAGTAAAATTTAAAGGACATACGCAAAGACCACCACAAAATAAAAAATAACATATAAAAGGGTAACTCTTAAACTAGGTCCGAATGAATCCCGATTTTTTAAAATGCGTAGCTATATATTAGAAAAAAATTGTAAACATTTGAATTTTACGCAAATATACCTATTTTTTTTTATGCACCGTTTTTACTAGAAAACACCACATTTTTAAACTTTTTTCAGATTACCGTGTTTCTTATATCTTGAACTCGGTCGGAATGAAACGGTGTTTTTGTGTTGTTTTAAAAATCATAAATAAAAAAAAAAATACTCCCTGGAAATTATTTAGTGACACGGCGGCGTAATCAATTTTTCATCATTTGGAAAAAACTATTTTTTTCAACAACTGTACCTTTTTTAAACATGCCCCGGGCCACCGAAGCTGATTTTACTTCACAATGGTAAGTTTTCATAGAAATAAACGAGTACGCACTTGGAGTTAATGCGTAAAATAACCTACGCCAGTTCGTACTCACCGTGCGAATGTTTCTCCTTGGCCGTTCTCGACGTGGGCGCGGCGGCGATGTCTCCCGAGTAGAGCGCACGCAGCGCGGAGTCCAGGGCGATCGTCGACAGGTTCCAGGGGCCGCCGTTCTCCAGGGACACGCGGGCGCCGACGCTGCGATACCAAACAAATATAAAATAATAATACATAAAGGTAAACCAATCTGTACACATTTAATTCATAAAAAATGATCTCACAAATTTAATAGAAAGCAGATTTTGAATCCTATTGGGTGAACAAACGAATATACCAACCTTCGCGGAAATAGAATTTAATAATTCGACTACTTTCCCAATCGGACTATACTTGTGTACGACACGCTAATCACCTAAATAGCGTGCGCTTCCGCGATCTGGTTTAACAGTCCGGAACAAAGAAACCAATCTCTCCCAGTACTATGGGATTCTTGATAAATTCGCAAATAACTTTAAAGAAATAGAATAATGTATGGACATGCCGCCTAAACTCGAGTGTTAAAGCCTAACATCCTTAATACAAATGCCGATGGACACGTATTGGGAAACATTTCAGGTTAATATCCATACCTGCAATCTGTGGGTATGTTTTTTCCATTATAGAGGGCTCTATTACCGCCCGTACTATAAGGCGTCGACCTAGTGTGAAAATTAAATTAGACTAGGTCGATGCCTTCAGTGTCGAACTGTGCATAATATAATAAATAATGTTCCCAAGGAGCCTCTTCCCGAGAGCGCTCATCCCCGTCATGCGCGGTCACCTCTCATTCTGTCTCATCCAGCAGTTTGTAAAAACGGATACACTCTGCGCCGCAATTGGTTAATGATAAAAATCAGAATAAATTTATTTTAAAAACCTTAATTAACCCGACTGAGGTCGAACTCCTTTTCTGGAATCATCCGCTGAGTGCCCGGCCTACTTTTTATTGGCACAGTTGGCGATGCTAAATACAGTGTTTTTAAATTTAGCGCACTCATTTTCACGAAAAAATATAATTTTGAAAAAAAAAAATCATTCCAAAGTAAGTAAGTTCCATATTATTAAAAAACTTTTTTTCGAAGTACCTCTCGCACCATGCGTTCAAGCGTGTTCTCAAACATTAAAACGATTTCTATTATTATTATTAATGTTTGATTGACGATATAGATCAACCTCCTAAAGAAGTTGCCCTAAATTTAAAAACACTATATTATGCAAATGAAATGTTATGCGTGAATCAAACGATACCCCGAGATAGCAATCATGTAATTTGGCAAATACTAAGAAAATTAAAATTCTTTATTTGTAAAAATTATTATTAAAATAATCGAACCTTGGATATCCGCTGAGAAGATCCCGGAAGTAAGCGCACCTGGCCGACAATATGGCCCTGTGTATCGGGAACAGCGAGCCCTTGAAGACGAGCTCCGCGTCGGGACAAATGCTGCAGAATCAAAACATGCACGCTTGTAAGTAGTTAAGAGCTGAGATTTCCACGGACAATATAATATCCTTTGAAAATTGACCATCCTACCAGTAAAGCACCACTACCTAGATTTCCCATGGGGAAAATATTTTTAAACGTAACTTTTTTATTATTTTGAATTTTAAAATTCCGGCTCCGCCAAAACCTCGTATTTTTCATGTAGATTGAATTAAAACTTCAAAATTCTAAAATCGGCGGTGAAATTATTGAGATCTGACATCGCAAACATTTCGCTATTGAAGTCGATAACATGGGAGCTATTCTGCGCTCCGCTCCAATTATTTTGTATTTGGGGTGTTTGTCTTTGAAATAGGAGTCCAGTGTGTTCGTGAACTGATTCACTTGATGCACTGATCACATATTGAATGGTGAACGGTTCCGAGCGTCAACTTTCCTTTCCTTGTATTTGAGTTGAATCCGGTACGGGACAGATTCATTACGTGACCTGTTAGATTGAGGTCTTCCATGAAGTTCTACATTTTACTGCATCCCAAACAGCCATAGAGTCCGTTCAGAATCTTAAAAGTTGCTATGAGATCTCCGCATTCATATCAGTCCTTAAAAGCGAGTAGCTTCAGTAAATAAAGTCACTATTTGTACGACTTCATATAGAATCCTATAGAAAGTTTAGAAAATCAATATTCGTCCCAAAGTAGCTATTTAGTAGTGGTCTCACTAACTCTATGCTTCTGTTCTAAGTTTTTAGTATACAAATAATAGAATGAATGCTCACCTATCGTCGTAAAGAATAGTGAGATCTGATCCGAGCGCCCTCGCAGGCGGCCTCGCTAACTCGGCCTGCGTGCAAACGTCCCGGAGCGCAGCCAACGCGTCGTACTCGCCGAGCAACGCGGCGGCCTCGGCCGGCCGCCAGGGCGCGACGGCGGCGCGTAGGCAGCGCGCGTGATCGGGCCGCGGCCCGCGAGCAGCGCGCGACGCGGAGCTCCTCGACGCGCCGCCGCTTGCTCTGGCGCACGCGCGCGCCCTGGCGCGGGCGGCGGCCGCGAGCCGGCGGCGCAGCGTGCCGAGCGAGGCGCTCGAGCTCGAGCCGCCGTACGCGCCGCATTTCTTTTTACGCTCTCTGCGTGTGTAAAAGGGACAATGGTTTAATTCAGAATAATCCAGTATTTACGTACTTAAGGTATATATGCAATTAACAAATAAATGTTCAGGCGCTTTCACAGATTTGACAGTCCGACGAAATTTCCATCTGACCTTAAAAGGGAGCCTTTAAGTTCAAGGCGATAAATATGTCGTCTCATTAACTTATTTAAGGCCTACTTCAAGCTCCCAACATGGTCCTCCATTAGTGAGTAACTTCAGAAACCGTTCTATATTGGACGAAAGGACCATTCTCACAAAATAAAGGAAATTTTTAGGAGAAAGAATGTCGGTTTTCATTCCTTTCTTCCGCGAACCATAAGAGAATGGAATAGTCTCAACTGCAGCGTGTTCAAGCCATTCCCTAAGACCCCTTCCCAGCTAAGAAAAAGGATGAAAAACTTGGCTTTAAAATAACTTAGTTGCATCACCTGCCAATCAGCTATACCACCGGAGAAATGGTACCTCCAAAGTACATGTAATTTTTAAATAAATAAATAAAAGTAAAAGCTATAACACCCTTATTTTGTGGAATGTCGATCATTTTAGACACAAGCAGTTTCGCATGACAGCGGCTGGTCACTTGAATCCGGGACACATTGAACTGACGAACTTTCTGCTCGAAATATATATGTCGGCAAAATTTATCTTAATCAGACTTTATTTATCAGGGTTGTAATCCCAGCCACTTTGCGATGATCCAGATAGGCAATAGTCGATGCAGCAATGAGCATCACAAATCCACTCGATATTTAAATAATCTCAGTCACAGCATATAAAAGCAGGAGCTTACCGTACAACTTCCGCCATGGTAGCTGGCGCTTGATGGGGACCAGAGCATCCGCCGAGCGGGTTTCCATCCTGAAAATTAGGTTTGACAATATTAGGAGGGCCGACTCCGCTCAAAACCTTCACACAAACGCTGTTCACAATTTACCACATCGTTGTTAAAATTAAACAAAAAAAAAATTTACTTCACGAAAGAGATTTTTGAAATCTTTGTTCGAAAGAAATGGATTTTTTATAAATATTTGAGTAATGATTAATAAGCATTTAAAAAATCTTTTTTTTTATTTTTTTACGCACCCCCTTGTGAGCAAATAGCTATGTAGTATAACCTGCTTAGCTGCAATTCTAATAATTGTAATTGTATGTTGCGCAGTGAGACGGTTATGCTTATAGGAACGATGCTTTTAGTAAAGTCTACTTTAGTAGGGGCATTGCCTAGTTAGGTAGTACTTTGCATTAAATGTAATTGATGTTAAAATACTGTCAACAAATAAATAAATAAATAAATAAAAAATAAATGAGAACCACTTCCCCTTATCCTACGGAGTTGAATTTTGACATGTTGGTTCAGTACCGATGGCAATGCATTTTTATGGTAAACATGACCTGATTCTACACCCAGGATTGGCTCCAAGTGAAGGAACTCCTTAACGGTCAACGGCGCAGACATGAAATTTTGTAAACGCATTCAAGCGCTTAAAAGCTAGTTTCTGCTATTAATTTATTGTTGCTCTGTTTCCATGCAATTTTAAGGAACATAGTTATTTATTTATTTATCGTTTATTCGGATATACAATATATGAAAAAAGAGTGGTTACTTTACGTACGTGCGTGTGTGACAGCGCTGCTCCCATGTCTCTCGGCTGGAGCGAGAGCGCGGCGCCGCGGTGTTGTTCCCTCGCCCGGCAGCAGAGCAGCCGCGAGAGCAGCGAGGCGCGCGGCTGCTGCGCCCGCGACGAAGCGCTCATGCGCCGGGCGGCATGCGCTCACGCGCCCTTTACACTGAATGTAGAATTCGCCGTAGTTATACGCATGCATTCAGACATCTTATACAAAATGTTATTAATCCTAAAACTATAATGACCTTGGAGAATCATCCAATATTGCCATATTCAAAATTACTTATAAAAGATATTGATTCAAAATTACGATCTTCCAAATTTTTAAACCATATATATATATACACAATTAATACAAATTCGCACTTGCGAGGACATCATTTAAAAAGTACAACCTATAGTTCTAATCCGAGGAAGAATTTCTGTCAAACAGAGTGTTAAATACAAGGAATAAGTTACCAAGCGCAGGATAAGTGCCAATTGTGAACGAATTTAAGAACAAACTGGACAAGTTTATCAGAGACGATACAAGTGCAGATTTAGGCTTATGCGGAAACGCTGCACTCATCACCCCCTGCACCGTTGAACTAAGAGTGAGGGACTGCTAATAGCTAATTATTCATAATGAGTTAATAACATAATCGCATAAGTTTTCCCCATGTATAAATTTGGTTATTTCATTATATAAGAAAAAAATTATAATACTAAAAACCAAAAAATTACCACAATTAATCAAGAAAAATACACAGCAACTATAATTAGCCTATAATTAAAAATCGCGCTCCCAGGCGAATAACATTTAAATATTTCACGCTGATCTCACAAAGGTGTAATAGAAAGCAGATTTTTAATCCTATTTATCTCCGTGGAATTTAATAATTCGACTGCTCTCCCAATCGGACTATACTTGTAACGTGTGCTTCCGCGATCTAGTCAAACGATCTGGAAAAAGAAACCAATCTCTCCGAGTATTACGGGATTCTCGATGAATCCGCGAAAAACTTTAAAAAAATAGAATAATGTATGGACGTGTCGCCTAAACTCGAGTGTGTTAAAGCCCAATATCTCTAATACAATTGCTGATGGATACGTATTAGGAAGAATATTAGGAACCTGCGAATAATCTCATTGCGTGAGAAAGATACCGCTACACATTTAGACGCATTAAATTGTAATTTATTATCGGCAGCCACTCTAAGAGACGACTGATGTCATCTTGTATAAGATGCGCGTCAGATAGTGAAGTCACTGATCGGTAAATCTTCACATCGTCCCCATACATAAGTAAACTACAATTTTTTACTGAGGTAAAAATATTGTTAATGAATAAAATAAAAAATAAACCACTTACAGAAACTGAGTCTCCGCAAGATACATATTGCAACAACGCTGTTGGGGGGCGTAAATCTAGGTCGCGAAAGGTACCTTGTGGTGTACAATTAAAACTTTAATATTTTGTAATAACAACTTTTATTTATTTTCCAGAAAAAACTAACCTAACTCTCCATCTGTCAGATTTTTTCCTTTGTATATTAATCTATATTCCATTTTCAAAAAACAAAATAATTTAAAGGCTATCGAGAAAGCCTTCCCAACGAATTCGGCCACGACGTTACAATATAGCCTTCTATTCCGAAAATAGCTAGCAACCAAGTTTAAAAGATCGATTGACAAACCAACGTCATACAACTTTTTTAATATTATATCGTGATCTATTTTATCGAAGGCCTTCGAAAATCAAAATAAATCGCATCCGTTCGAATATTTGCATCAAGATTGCGGGCTACTTCATTAGTAAAAACTAGCAAGTTTAACGTTGCGGAGAACCCATGTTGATTCGTGCAAAACTCATTATTTAGCTTAAAAGAGAGTAATCAAACCTTACTTACTCGTGAGAAAGATACTGTTACACATTTAGAGGCATTAAATTATAATTTATTATCTGCAGCCTAAGAGACGATTAATGTCTGTATAATGATTTAAAGATATCAAACAGTGAAGTCACTGATCATGATACATTTTTTTACTGAGGGAAAAATATAATTCTATCTTTTATTAATCTGGCAAAATAATCGATGGAAACATTTTAATAAATTTAATGCATATAATGCATTAATGCATAGTGTAAAATGCATGGATGCTTACACATTTATGAGGTAATTATCGGTCGGTTTAAGTTGATTCTGCTTCTGAGAATGGGTTCTTAGGGTAAGGTTCCCGTAATATAAATGCAAGTAGTCAAAATTACCATAAAAGAATTAAAAGTAACACGTCTAAATAATGTAACCCGTGCATTACGTGTAATTAAAACAGATATAGCTCCCTTTGACCCGATGACACGAATTTGACATAGCCCTTATCAAAAATCAGGCCTCCATCCGAATATAAATGCGCGCATGTCCGTTATGTTTACATAGATAGATACAATTTGACCCAAATAACTGCAAGCGTGTATTTATGGACAAAACACGCCAAAAATAATCCTGCCGAAGCGAAGTGGGATCATTTCGCCCCGCGGACGGGCGGAGTATGGCATTTTGAAACATTTTTGCGAGATTCGAATGACCCTACGTGACCTGCTTTCTAAAAGAACGGATTTTTATAAAGAACCCAATGTCTACGGGCTGCGTGCGGTGCGTGAAAAAATGCGAAATAAATTACTGACCTGTTATTTCCGCCATGGCACAAAATTCGATATTTTATCCACAAAAACATTAGGAAACAGATAAACAAACGGCACATAACGACAAATCCGCCATGTTCTCAACTAGTACACAAAGTTGTTACTGTTCGCCCACTAAATAACAAAATCACAGCACTTTATTTTGGTTCACTTCACACCGTTATTAAAGCTAATGATTGCTATTATTATCAATTAATTTTTGTAAGGCCTTCGAGTGAAGTAATTAAAAAAACAAATGTAAAATTAGTTCTTGACATATGGATCGCAGGTTCGCGACAATCGCGGAAGCAAGCACTGCTGCCAAGTGCCAATAGCAAAACATGAAAACAATCCTTCCTATCGGACAAAATAGAGTTGGGCAGAAGCAATACTTATAGGTACCATATTGTATCTATTTGAGAAAAAATATATTTTTTATGTGCCTATTACTTGCACGTTCCTATCGTCATTTGATCCCTTGGCGATAGGTACATTATTGCTAGTATACGATAGTAAGTTAGTTTATTTTTATTATAAAACAGTATTCGTTATATTTAACAAAAAAAAACAAATGTGTTCTAGTGCTACTGCCGTCCATAAACAATATTAAAGTCTGGCTCTCAACCCAGTAGGAAAAGTTTAGAAAAATAAATATTATTATAACCTCACTACGCTATTTTTAAAAAAATCGGGCATTCTGAATAGTCACTTCCCTCACTCCTATTCACTTGTCCAAAATTATTTAATTCATCAGATATAATTTTTAATGTATGCAAATAAATAATTCTTTGTTTAATAATAAGCTTGATATTGCTATAATTTCACTAGATATATTTTTTTCTAAAGTTTGATGAGAGTCCTTATAATAAATGTATTATTTTCATTTGGATAAATATTATTTTAACTCATAAGCCTTTAACTAATTTTATTTCTTTTACCTTCTTTGTGTCTCATTTATAAGTAAGGTGTGTCTGAAAAAAAAATTTAATAGCTAATATTTTGAATTATATTTTCATGTTATACCTATATTAATGCATTTCCTGACAATATTTTAATTCGCTTCGCTTCAACGTGTTACTTTCACAAATATAAGAGTCCTTAGCGGAGAATTTATTTTTGATAGAGTCTGCATATGTACCATTAATCATAATCTTATTTTCTCAGTCGGGGTTGAGCCCATGGCTTCGGTTACTACCCTGCAGGCTAGACTATTCAGTTTTTTCCTGCTGTAAGGTTTTCGACCACCAAACAGCAGCTGCGTATGTGATGATGGGCCTGATCACGGCCGTGTATAGCCAGAGGGCCATTTTGGGCTTAATTTGACTTATGAGTAATTTATGAAATTATGACATTAATTATTTGTAAAGTCAGTGATTTAGAATCTTTTATTTCTTGAATCCATAACAATAGTTCCGGTTAATTTAGAGACAGACATTAAATTCGTAGTCTGAATTTAAATAGAAATTTTAATAGATCGTGGTAGTCTAGTGGTTAAGGCGTTCGGCTATTGGCCCAAAGGTCGCAGGTTCGATTCCGCACATGGTCATACCGTTTTTAACGCTTCATTACCACCATCTCCCCTGACTCTAGTACAGGCCTAGTTAAGTAGGGCCCAAAATAATTGTATATGACCTAGGTCATAGCAATTATTTAAAAATAAATAAATAAAAAATAGAATGTTATTCTATTAATAAAACAACACATTTTTATGTTGAATAGAACTCATATTGTGTTCGATAACGTTCATTCTTACTTTTTACGATTATCGCGGGGTCCGCAAATAATTGTAAATTACACTTATTATAGATAGCTTTATTAGCCTTATTATTTCGAGTGTGTTTTAAAAATAACAACAAAAATAATGCACAAGTAATTAGGCTGACCAGTAGACACAAAATAATATAACACTTGGAATTGTCAACATTGGGATATTTGATTTACTTGGCCGATCGCTCGCTGTCAGTTTAGCTTTTTAGCTTCACCGAGCTTACGACAGTCTATTCATAATAAAAACAGTGATTAGATAAGATTTTTGTGCAGCTGACATATTCCGTTGACTTCAGACCAGCCCCGCAAAAGTCATGTGTATTTTTTAAAAATACGGCTTATTTTTATATATTTTAAATATGAATGTACGAGTATCTTTTTTTCCAAGACCATGCGTATGTTCAATTATTTTTTAATTCAGGCGCGCATGCATTGCATTCTGTTGGTGCTTTTGTTGAGTCCGCACTTTTCGAATGGACCACATTTTTGGTTGTTGCAGAAGGTGCCGCTGCCGCCGGATGCTGGGAGAGAGAGAAAAAATAATTTAATTTTTCATACGAGTATTACGTAATCTAACAAAGTATACTAATGACCATCTTGAGGATGGCTATGTAATCTCGTTATAGGGTAAACAAATCGCCAAAAGAATAAAGCTAATAGCTAATGACAGCGCGCATGTCATTTATGACGTAAGTTAAAATATAGGGGTGGGTCATCTGACGTTTGTAATTTGAACTAACAGTTATTTTGATTTTGACAGGAATTTAGTTTTATGTTTGACACTTACGAGTTCGCGAAATTGGATCATTAGTGGATAAAACGAACTCGCTTCACATATTGATCCACAAACTGCGTTGAGGTCACTTCTTTTCTATCGAATTTATTTCGTAAATATCTTACCGTTTGGGCAGAAGACTCGCTACTTTGGAAGTAGGTTTTCAATATTTCCCAACTTTGTTCAAGCGTAAAGCGTGCCATTTCATAAATGTCAAGCATAAAACTAAATTTCTGTCAACTTATTAATATCATTATACTTTTCAAAATTCAAATAACCGGTACCTAGTTCAAATACCAAACGTTAGATGACTCACCGATTAGTTTATTAGCTGATGCAGATTACCTAAATGACGACCAGCGCTTAAAATAACCACGAATACTGTTATTACATTATTATTATTATTACATCATTGAAAATATAAGACCATAATATACTATATAAATTACCACCGAATCTCGTTATTTTGTTAAAAAAATATCATCAAATTCGGGCGTGTATTCGCGTGTCTTAAAATTGGAAATAATAAAAAAGTTATGTTTAAAAATATTTTGTCTATGGGAAATTTCATGTAAATTTTTTTCGCGCGCTTTTTGTTCGAATTTTAGAAAAGAATTATTTATTTGAAGTTTGTATTTCTCCGCTACAATATCCCGCTAGCATAGGTTTCACTTCATGCTCTGTTACAATTTAATTTCAATGCAGTAAATTGATCGGTTTAGTTCACAGAGAGGTCGTCGATGTCTGCCGCCCATCACTATAGTCCGGCCTGCGCTACAACCACTCTGACTCTAGCACTAGCAAATTTAGGTTTTAGTTTAGCAAATAATAATAAAAATGTGTAAAATAATCACCGTGAGAGCTGTTTAAACAAATATATCGCCATGTCAATTATTAACTTTAAAACATCTGTAACATGAAGTAAAACCTCTCACCTTACGCGTATGAATCTAATGCGACACGCTATTAGGGTACATTCGCGTACGCTCATTTAGCGACACGCTTCCGATACAACACGGAACACGCTACGCGGGGTACTTCTGTTTTTATTTTGATTTTAATTGTTCTCATTAAAATTATTAGGCGTGCGGAAACATTGTTGAATGTGGGTGCCAGGAAGGGGTAACCTATAATTAAGCATTATGTCAATTATGTTGTACTTATGATACAAATTAGGTTTTTTTTATCTTTGATACTACAATTAATTTTTATAGCCAAAGCGAAAACCACTGTTATTTCGTGGTTTTAAGTTTTCACTGCTATCGGCAGCCCTTAATGACTGTCAAAAGTTTTACTTTTTGAAGTTAGACTTCTTTGCGCCCGTTGTACTCATTGGGATGGGATGTTGGTCGAGAAACCGCGTCACGCGTTAGGAGTAAAATCCGTAGAGTGCCTTTTTATACGTTCTCTACCAAAGATACCCCAAGAGTCTCGGTGGGTCAGTGGTTAACGTGCTCGTCTCCCACGCTAGACTCCCCTGGTTCGATCCCCGGCTGGGATTTTTTTTTTCACAAATTATACGAAAGTATACGAATGTACGAAATTAATAATGCTAATGTATAGGGGTATAGTATAATAATATATTGAATAACAGAGAAAAATGTGTTATATTTCATTTATATATCCTGTCTGTGGGTGTGTGCGAATGGCTAAAGAAGTATAACTTCCACCGTCTGCTCCGACTCAGACCCATTTTTTTTTAATATGCATGCAGCAATGGAACTCACATCCGCTGCCCTTGTAGCCGGAGGACCCGAGGTTTTTGGGTTCAGCGCAGGACTTGGTGTTGCAAAGATTGGAGCAGCACTTCTTGCCGTACGTGCAATCAGCGTCCTGAACGCACTTGGGGTTGCAGCCGTGGTTCTGCGACGCCAGGGGGCATTCACCGGATGCTGAAAAACCGAGCATTGTGGGAACATCAACGTGCATATCGCAAAATAATCTAAAAAAAATCCTATCCGGAACGCCGGAGGGCGGAGGAAGATTCCACCGGATCAGAGTGGAGGATGGACGAACTCCAATTGTACGAATTCGTCTTTATACTGTGCCGTAAGGGTTGCTCATATCAAAAATTGTTTTTAACAAAAATCGCAGGGAAATTACAGGCCTACAATTAACATTTTGAACTGATTTCATCCTGTTCATATTAAGGGAAGTGTGATTTTTTGAATGTTGAAAAACCACTTTTTCGCATCCCTAGGCCCATTAACGAACTTGACTTAGATTTTGTGCCCTTAAATGTATCAATTTGAAAGCGATTGGTGTAAATTTACATCAGAACCTACTCAAGAACACTTAAGGAGTACGCACCTAGCTAGAGTAGCTAGAACTAAAGATGAGGAATTGATTAAGGTTAGCTGTGCGTGAGTACCTACTCACCAGCGTTTGATTGGTGTAGGTAGAAAATGGTCAAAGCCAACATGGCTGCCAAAGTAATCACGGAATTGTTACCTGAAAAATAAAGAGATTTAAAAAAAAGTTAAAGAAGCCAAAATATTAGATAACTGGTATTCGAGACAAATTTTTTTTGTAACCCTTAAAATATATTACAAATTATTTCGATTCTCGAGCGTATTTTGTTATAGGTTATGAAATGTCAAATAAAAACCGGACATTAATAGTCTTAGATAAACATAAATTATATTGTTGTACACGCGTTTTTTTTATTTAAGATTATTATTATTAAAATTAGGATTATTAAAAAAAAAATTGCGAAATTCTGTCAGTTACGTTTTCATGGATAAACCGCTAAACACATTTTAATGAAATTATTTAAAGAAGGCTGTCATTATTGTGGTGTCCGTCACTACCGTGACCCATCACTAGTGCGGCGCCCACTTAGTCGCAGCTCGCGCTACAGCCGGCCTCTTTGGCGACAACATCGCGCGCTCCTAACATTAATTACCGCTTGTAATGGATTAACGATTTACTGGAATAAAGAACTGTATTAAATCACGTGCTCTTTTCATGTTACTCGACCTAGCAAGTCCATATTATAGTAACTAGCAACGAATACCACAATTATAAACATAAAAATAGTAATAAGTCGAAAATAAAAAACGTAAGATCCATCTCACGCCTGTCTATACTGTCAAAAATAACTGAAAAAATTATCAGACATCGCTTGACCTTGTTCCTAGAGCGAAATAACTTAATATCTACAAACCAAAGGGCTTTCAGATAGAATCGTGGTACTCAAGACGTTGCCATAGAAATATTTACAAGCAAAAAACAAAAAAAAAATGCGTTGATGTGTTTCTCGACCTGGTTGAGGCATTTCATACAATCGATACTGTTTGTAGATTGCATAGGGATCGAGCGAAACTAATGTGATTGGCTCAAATCGTATCTAACTAATAGAAATCGTGTTGGCAAGTTCAAAGAGCATAAGAATGCCATTGAAATAATAGCATTTGGTGTGCCTCAAGGTAGAATTTTGGGGCTCTTTTTTTGACTGTAACTACTTAAATAGTCACTCAAATACTATTTATATATTTTTTTTTTAATGATTTGACCTTAGTCATATTAAACAGTTATTTCGAGTCAGGGGATGGTAGCAGTAAAGCGTTAAAATAGGTCAATTATTTGCTGATTCTCATTATTAGATTGATGCTCAAAGTTGACCACGGACTACAGACGGAAAGGTAATTAGATACGAGACCATAACTTTGACCCCTTTGCATCGTTTAACTCGAAAAGTACAAATTCGAAAGAGTTGAATTTGTGTGTGTAAATTGGTGCCCTCGGAAAACGACCCCAGCCGTTTAGACCACACCGAAGGCTGGTCGGATTATATAGATGTTTAACATTAAAGTCAATATTTTCGTTTGTACTAATTGACATTCGATTCGGCGCTCAATATATGACAGTACGGCTACTGGAATGTATTATTTATTAGTGGCCAGTTCAAATTAATATATACAAACTCAAACAAACATAAAACAAACAAATAGAAATATGTAAAAGAATGTTCAGTATGTTAAAAAAATCATTACCAGCCGCGCGTCAGAATTTACAAAAACTAAAATGGTGTTAAAATGTTTATGTTTTGGAAGAATGTATGCAGTGATTCTGTTAATATATTTGAAAAGTTAATAGCCGCGATGTTTGACTGATACCTTCTTACCAGCGAGGCAATTAATTACCATAAACTAAAACTACATACCCATTTTGAATGTCTTTAATTTCTTCTCTCGGTAAAAAACGCAACAGGAAAATTAAGATTTTCAGAGCACACGCGACCTCTTCGCAATGCGACCTTTCTCTGTTTGGTCCAAAGGTTTAATCTGAGTTGTTTGTGCAACGCGCAAGCGAGAAGAGTTGATAATTACATACTTAAGAGGAATGTCTCGCTCGTGACCTCGCTTACCGTGTTAAAAGCCGCCTGCGACGGAGAGAGTTGGAAACCGGGCAAAGAATTGAATGTATCGGTTAGATATTTATTTATTTTTATAAAGTAAACATACAGAGAGTAATCGTAAACATTCTTACATATTTTATACGCAGGTTGCCAACACTCGATACTCTCCAATTTCATGTTTACAAAACATGCATGTGGATAAACTTAAGTTAGTTATACATACAAAATTTGATACATTTGACTTTAATTATAACATTAGAATTTGAGAGAGAGAAAAAAAAGAATTAAGATAATAACAAATAGGTTAAGAGATATAAATTAATATAAAATAATAATTTATATATATAAATACATTAAAATATAAAGAAAAAAATACATATAATGTATTATAAAATTGTCTACATATTTATTAAATATGAAATATGAATTATATAATATTTTTGTTCTAATATTGTAATAATATACGAAAAGTTTATTTATCTGAAGTAAACGATGCAGTAATTTCATAATGATAATTATTATTTTTCTTGGAGATTATACAATTATTAGGCTTTGAACAATGCAATCAAGTGACTTTTTATTGAAGCAAATGTGTCATGAAAAATACCACAGTCATTAGCATATTTATTTAAAGGACGACACTTCGTCGTTACTTCGCGTATGTGTCGTTGTATATAATGTGTGTATATATACATATATATATATTGTGTTCCTCCACAGACATTTAGTAAATATGTACTAAGTTTGTATTATTTAAGGGAGTTAACTTTAAAGCACGCGCATTAGCTTCAAAGCTTGAAGGCTTGAAGGACCATAAGATGAGTTGTTGTGCACCGAAGGCGCGGACAAAGCCGACCACAAGGCCTAGTGCATAATAAATAATACCATAATATATAATAAAATAAAGTAAATAAATAAACATGGTGATATTTATGAGTTTAATACACATCATAAAAGTAATTATGTTCAATCTGTGTCAGCACGTACCGCCAAATACCAATCTACATGTCATTATTTAGGCCTAAGATAGTTTAATATGCTACCTAAAAACTTTAAAAGTTTAAATAACTTTCGCGAATTTAATTAAGCTTAGGTTGAAGAAATATATTCTAGGAAAAAATATTTATAGTTTTAAGGAATTTAGATAGTTAAGTGATAAATTAGGTATACGCCATGCATATGTAACTCCTATTCTTCTATTTTCTTTTAAATTATTATTTGTATTCTTTATTCTTGTTTCTTTACTATCTTATTCTGTAGTTTTTTTTTAATTGAATTGTAACGGTATGCACAAATATGTAATTGTCATTCCTGTACAATAAGTTTGTTTATGGAAATAAATTATCTTATCTTATCATTAAAGCATGACATGTTATCCATTAATTCCTAGAACAAAAACTATATATCAGTAGAGGCCTCGTAGATATATTGGCCCTAAATCGTTTAACATCTTCATTTTAAATATAAAAGTGTCAATTGCACTGAATTAAATTAAAATTTAGGTTATAATATATTAATTATTTATTTAGGTTTACAATTTATAAATTTATTTATGATTTTGATGATTATGAGAACGTCAAAATAACACAAATCGACTTCGTACGCAGCTCATAAATAATTTTGATTGGGAAGATAATATTGCAGAGGATAACCTACAATTTTTTTTTTACTGACAGAATTGCAACTGCATTTATCAGATCTGTTGCACTGACTACGGTAATTGCAACCGATCTGAGGTGAGTTACATGTCTAACAGCATCACAAATTGTACCCATGAGTATGTTTTATGATGACATCAATATCGTGTTTGTTAAAACCAAACGACTATTATAATTAAGTGCTCTAAAGGTAATGTTGACATTACGCCCGAGATGTTTTTACCTGCAAGAATAATCGACGCTGACCTTGGCTCATGTTGATCAGAAGAATGTATGTGGTGTAGCGGTTGAAATGCCATTCTGGTTAAAATAGCAAAATTGTAATTAAACAATTATACACATCACCAGAGATAAAACACTTTTGCCAAATCATAGACATTTGTCTATTATGTAGGTATCTAACGTAACCTACAAAAACTTCTGATTGTTCTAAAAATAACATTATTCTATAAAATGTAACATAAAACTTTGAACATAAGACATGTAAATCATTTTGCATTTATTTATTTAATATATTTTAGGGAAAAATACAGCGTAACTTAGTTTATAAAACAGTAAATATAGAGTTATAATTTGGCCAATTAAGTACATGAATCCACTGTTTAACAATATAATTAAGATGTCGGTTCACCTAAAACTGACTACATAAAAAAAATATGATTTCTCTAAGTAGATATTCGGAATTACCTTTATTTTAGCGTCGTTTTGGTTACTTCCACAAGCGGGCAGCGGGACAGTGAATGAACCTGCAAAGAGATGCCATTATCATTGCGAAAGTGAAAGCATTCACAGCAGCAGTTAGAATACGAGGAGGTAGGCATGGAGATCATGGCGTTTGAGGATAAGGGGTCGTTCGATCTGATCATGTTAAGGAGCAATAATATGTGTACACCGTAAGTTACTTTTCAAAAAAAAAATACGTAAATAAATAATATTTTCTTCGTTTGATATACTTTTTCTGTCATTCGGAGAAATGGCTGATTTAAAATGTTGTCTGTAACTTTTGATTGACTAGGTGTGACCTCTTGCCGTATTATTATTAAAAACAATCACTGTTTTTATTACCAATAAAATGAATATTTTCGCACAATTTATACTAAACAAACCAATCGATAACCTAAATATATTTGCGTAGTACCTTCTTTTATATTTCTGTAATATTAAAATAAATAAATTGTGATATTCCATAGGTCCATGTCCAAGGCTTCGAAGATGCATCTCGCAACCTGTTCGTGGACACATAAACCGTATAACAAATCAAATTTACTAGGTAAAATGTTTTACCGGAGAGGTGAGGTGGCCTATTCCCAAACATATAGATTTATAATTGGCGGGGGAATCTACCGGTGTCGGGGTTTCACCAGGACGTTTTGCAT
This sequence comes from Neomicropteryx cornuta, assembly GCA_020383195.1. Classification (NCBI taxonomy): domain Eukaryota; kingdom Metazoa; phylum Arthropoda; class Insecta; order Lepidoptera; family Micropterigidae; genus Neomicropteryx; species Neomicropteryx cornuta. The sequence goes on from JAHKQU010000031.1 coordinate 677,423, forward strand.
GACATGCCGTATCTATAAGTTTTAAAAGATCGTTGCCTCGAGTGACATAGTGCGGGCGAAATAGTGATGGGCGGATTTTTGGATTAGATTCCAGCGGGGCTAATCCGAAATCGATTATTTTAAAGTCGGCTGCCCAGCACTATAGTTAAAATAAATATAACTTGTAAGGAGTTTTTACAGAATTAACGGACATTTTCCTTATTCCGTTTATGAATCACAATGTAAACAGGCAACGATACTGACTCATATAAATATTCAAAAGCATGATGCATAGTGACCATATTTAGGGTTCCGTAATAGTTTATGGTGTGTTAAAATCATTCATTGTATTGGAAACGCACAAAAATACGAAAAATGATAGGTCGTACGGTAGTGTGCGACTTTCTTTGTCGAATTCCGTTACTTTGGAAAATTAAACGTTAAAAACGGTAAAAAATATAAAAAATGTTTTACCTGTTTTGAGTTTTTTTGGCCTGTTTTGAGTTGAGATGAAAATTTAAACATTCTTCCTCATATAGCAATATTTTGGGTACATGCCACTAGAAAATAAAATATAACTAACGAAATAATTTTTTAGGTAATAATATACCTAAAACATGAGACAAGAACATAATATAAAACTCATCAAGCTGATTTTTACAATGGCAATATTCTCGTTTACAAGCTGTCAACAGACTGGCTGGCTACTGTCATTATCTCGTTGCTGTCATTTTTTTAATGTGAGTGTGCAGACATCTAATAACGCGATTGAATCATTAAAATACCCGCTTTGATATAGGACACAGCATCGAGTACTGTTCTAGAATCGCTGTTGCGAAAATAGTTGTTGCAAAAAATGTATAACCAAACTAATAACTAACAATACCATGGATCCAGGTCGATCGGATGTGTCAGAAAATGCACTTGATCTTTTTGAAGCAGAATGTACTAAATTTATAAAGTTGGAACCCAATACCTACAATGTTGCACAATGTGTTAAACAAGAATCATTTGAAGCAGAATGTACTAAATTTATAAAGTTGGAACCCCATACCTACAATGTTGCACAATGTGTTAAACAAGAATCATTTGAAGCAGAATGTACTAAATTTATAAAGTTGGAACCCCATACCTACAATGTTGCACAATGTGTTAAACAAGAATCATTTCTTTTACGTCAAGACAACATAAAAGGCCACAAACACAACATAAAAGGCCTCAAAGTAATATTACACGAAATAAATTTTCAGTGTTTCGTTTGCAAGTATTCGTTTGATAAGAGCTGTGTGATATATTCGTTGCCAAATAGACAATGCGAATTGTTATGTTTCAAATGCAATGATGGACAGAAAAAAAGTACTTTAGTTACTACTACCAAAAACAAGAAACGATTTGACAATCCCAATGGAAATAATACGAAACATAAACAAAGCAAGTGTGGGAAAGCTTTTCAACTCAAAAATGTGGTAGCGAAGCACGCCGATTATTTACAAAGGAAAATAAAAAAGTTTCAATGTAGCGAATGCAATAAAATGCTTTCAGGTAAAGGTGAAATAGTCAGACATATTGATACCGTTCATCGGAAAAGAAAAAGATTTATATGCAGCGAGTGCGATTATGTTTGTTCATATTCGCCTCATTTACGAACACATATTGATGCCGTTCATCGGAAAATAAAAAGATTTATATGCAGCGAGTGCGATTATGCTTGTGCACGACTTTATCATTTACAAGCACACATTAATGCCGTTCATCGGAAAATAAAAAGATTTATATGCAGCGAGTGCGATTATGCTTGTGCACGACTTTATCATTTACAAGCACACATTAATGCCGTTCATCGGAAAAAAAAAAGATTTATATGCAGCGAGTGCGATTATGTTTGTTCATATTCTCATAATTTACGAACACATATTGATGCCGTTCATCGGAAAATAAAAAGATTTATATGCAGCGAGTGCGATTATGCTTGTGCAAGACTTTATCATTTACAAGCACACATTAATGCCGTTCATCGGAAAAAAAAAAGATTTATATGCAGCGAGTGCGATTATGTTTGTTCATATTCTCATCATTTACGAACACATATTGATGCCGTTCATCGGAAAATAAAAAGATTTATATGCAGTGAGTGCGATTACAAAAGTTCACGCAAAGCAGATTTACGAAAACACATCGATGCAGTTCATTGGAATCGCTGAATAAATGGATTTATATGCAGCGAGTGCGATTACTTATACAACACAAAATACACACATTTTTGAAGTAATAACCATTTAGCTTATCGGAAAATTCAAAAAAATATAAATGATTTCACTACTATAATATCAGTACTAATAATATACTAATGTACTTTGTTAAAAATGATGTTATTTTGAATATACAGACGATATATGTTAAAATACATTGGGATCGATTAAAAATTATTATCATAAGTGTTCATGGTTACTCGACTAGACTTTATTCTGTTCTAGATTGACTATCCTTTTTTTCAAGTTAATCGTCCCAATCATTTTTTTTTTGCTCAGTGAGTGCAATCACATGATTTCAGGAGCGCTGAGTGATGGAGCGGGTTATTAAATAACTAAATTATTATTTATTCACATAATTAATAATAAAATTGTGTATAATTTCACTTAATTTTGTTTATTAAGTTTTGTTATGTATGTATACTTAGTTAGTATTTTTAAGGATTAAGCCGCTTTAAGAATAAAACATAAAACATATATTTTCTTTGTAATGTCATCTAATGAAAAATAAACTATACTTATGGTGGCATTGAACTGAACTAAACTGAGAAAAAACAACTTTACATAGTCATATTTGCAAATTATCGCAAACAAAAAAAAACATATACTATTATTATCTATTATTATTATTTTTTGTAGTATTTAGTTATGTATATAGTATTTTTGTAGTATTTAAGTAGTTATTTAGGTCTACGTTAATTATGATAATCTTCAGTAAATAATCTTGATCATGCAAGCATTAGATGAAAATGTGATTTGTTTCACATTCAAGACAAACATTGGGGCAAACCAAACTCTTTAAGATATTTTAATAACAACTTAAGTTTTATGACAAACTGCTATTTTTTTTATACAATTTCTTCTTGATACACTTCTAGACAAAACTTTTCATACAAACGTCAGAAAGTGAGTTTTTGAAAAATGAGAGGTTTCAAAAATAAGGTTGAAGCGACTTAAAACTCATTTTTTAGAATATACTCAATATTGGTTTCTCTACGCCACTGGTCGAGAGCCAACGGGGGGAAGTCCTTAACTAATGGGGCGCTTCATCTACTTTCAACCTTCTTGAGCTCATAGGAACATCGATGAAGCATTGGCTGTGTTTCAAAGGGACTTCAATGAAATACTCGTCCAACGATGGTCTTATAATTAATGCATATCTGCAGGTTATCGCAATCGACTGACCGTAAAGTTTCACCAAGAAGAATGTCACTCAAACCACAGAAAAGGTGTCAAGTGCGCTTATAACCCGATCACGATCGATGAACGGTTCAAATTGGGGCCTCATATAGATTCATTATGCGATAAACTACTTTTAAATATCGTAAAATGACACCAACTTAAGTGTATTTTAAAATATAAGTAATTCAGAATGCTTTACTCTGCACTAATTGAATCTATTATGGCCACAGAATTACGAAACACCTTCATGTCATAAAAGATAAAATTTAAAAAATCCAATACTGATTAATAAAATATAAATGCTAAGACAATGAAGTCGCCTTTTTAAACTTTGCAATATCCTATCAGCTCTTTTTGGTTTGTTTACCTATTCATTTAAAAGCTGAAGCTTAGGATCTCGCCGTACCCTTGCGCAGCGAGAGTGCTTATACTGAAACACTCTCTATACCTACTGTGCTTATAGTGAAACATCCTCTATACCTACTGTGCTTATAGTGAAACATCCTCTATACCTACTGTGCTTATAGTGAAACATCCTCTATACCTACTGTGCTTATAGTGAAACATCCTCTATACCTACTGTGCTTATACCGTTAGTTCAGTTTAAATATTAAAATTTGTCATTAAGACGTTGTAGGTTCGACTTTGTGTAAATCCCATCAGGATTACCACAGGATTCACAACCGGGACTCTTTATTATTTAATATTTATACAATTATGGCTTTGGTTCATGTTATTAAAACTTAAACACATTTAGTATGCAGATGATTTGAAAATTTATTCTAAGGTGTTTAATGAGAACAATTGTCTAGGCATTCGAGCTGATCTGAATCTTCTAAAAACTATTCTGACAAAAACTGAATTAAACTCAATTCGATTAAATGTAACCAAGTCACATTTTCTGTAAATAAAAATGAAATTAATTAATTATGATGGTAACCATTTGTCAAACAACTTGTATCCGAGACCTTAGTAATATGCTAATACATGCAAACATTATTTATCTTCTCTTGGATACATACAAGAAATTTGTTGGAATAGATATATTTTACACGAGTAAATTGGTATTTTTAAAGGAAGTGCAAAAGTCTGAAACCCCCAGTAGTATAATTTATGAATGTAACATAAACAAATAATTGACGAATTGTCACTACTCTCTGGTTAAATAATAATGAACCTGCACTTTTTAGATAATATTCGGTCGATGGAATACATTTGCAGTGCAGATATGTTGGCAGCTTTTTGAACATCTGTGGCGAGCGGAAAGACTACGGAAGCAAAAGAAGAAAAAGAGAGGTTGACAGCGAGAGAACGGATGGAGTGACGTTTGGAGAAGCTAGAGATTCCCGCGTATTAAAATATTATTGTGGCAGATTTATCTTTAAATGTATGAAATAAATGTGGTATATACAACTATGAACTAACATGAATATTCGTGTAACGCGAAATATCCGTACAAAACATGTCTGCAAACCGCAATATATGAGAAACGACAGGCAAAACGTCAAAGTGACAGCTCGGTACATTTGTTGTCGAATGAGTGAGCGACCGACCCAAGAGGAAGACGGAAAGAACCTTTCTATATCAATGGAAAAGTAACTGTTTATTTTTGGTATATTTGAGATTTGGAGTGGAAGTTTGATTTACAGTTTTAATTATTAAAAGTCAAATGATCTATGTAGGTAATCTTCGTAAGTTACGAACATAATGTTAGTATAAAGATCACACTGCGCCAAAGCGAAATGGAGAATAACGAAAATACGACTGATGTTGATATTAAACATACTGATGACAATATTGTCTTTAAATATGAGCAAAGAACTGATTGCAATCAATTGAATAGAAATAGTGACGAAATACAAAATCAGTCACTTATAAATTGTCTTGAATTCCCATTAAATCCAGGTGGATTAAATACAATTAAATCAGAAATTGATTATAATACTTGCTCAGGGCAAGAAGACATTGGTACGAGTCAACAACAGCATGATGTTTTTGAAGAAGACGATGTTAGGTTTATTAAATTTGAAAGAAATATCTCGAATGGCCAATATTATAACAAAATTGATCCATATTTAGGTAATAAAACAGTAAAAAGCCCAATTATAATATTAAAGGATATCGATTTTACTTGTAACAATTGCAAATATAACCTTAAAAAACACGGCCTGGTATATACCGCAATCAGTGAAAACAATGAGACGCATTTATCATGCTTGGAATGTTACGAAAGAAAATTTATTTGCAGCGAGTGCGATTATAAATGTTCGCGAAAAGCATCTTTACAAAGGCATATTGATGCAGTACATCTGAAAATAAAAAAAAATAAATGTAGCGAATGTAATTATAAATGTTCAAGAAAAGCTCTTTTACAAAATCATATTGATGCAGTACATCGAAAAATAAGAAAATTTATATGTGGAGAGTGCTATTTTGAAGCTTCAGAAAAAACAAATTTACGAAAGCATATAGTTGCAGTACATCTAAAAATAAGAAAATTTATTTGTAGCGAGTGCGATTATAAATCTACAAAAAAAGTTTATTTACAAAATCATATTGATGTAGTACATCGGAAAATAAGAAAATTTAAATGTGGCGAGAACTATTATGAGGCTTCCCAAGAAACACATTTGCAAAATCATATTGATGAAGTACATCGAAAAATAAGAAAATTTAAATGTAGCGAATGTGATTTTAAATGTTCGCGAAAAGCATCTTTACAAAATCATATAGATGCAGTACATCGAAAAATAAGAAAATTTAAATGTGGAGAGTGCTATTTTGAAGCTTTAGAAAAAACAAATTTACGAAAGCATATAGTTGCAGTACATCTAAAAATAAGAAAATTTATTTGTAGCGAGTGCGATTATAAATCTACAAAAAAAGTTTATTTACAAAATCATATTGATGTAGTACATCGAAAAATAAGAAAATTTAAATGTAGCGCATGTGACTATAAATCTTCACAAAAAGTACATTTACAAAATCATATCGATGCAGTACATCGGAAAATAAAAAAAATTGAATATAGCGAACGCGATTATAAACCTTCAAAAAAAGCAGTTTTACAAATTCAGATAGATGCAGTAGATCAGAAAATAAGAAAAATGATATGCAGCGAGTGCGATTTTAAATGTTCGCGAAAAGCATCTTTACAAAATCATATTGATGCAGTACATCGGAAAAAAAAAAAATTTAAATGTAGCGAATGTGATTTTAAATGTTCGCGAAAAGCATCTTTACAACATCATATTGATGCAGTACATAGAAAAATAAAAAAATTTAAATGTAGCGAATGTGATTATAAATCTTCAAAAAAAGTAGATTTACAAAATCATATTGATGCAGTACATCGGAAAATAAGAAAATTTAAATGTGGCGAGTGCTATTATGAGGCTTCACAAGAAACACATTTGCAAAATCATATTGATGAAGTACATCGAAAAATAAGAAAATTTAAATGTAGCGAATGTGATTTTAAATGTTCGCGAAAAGCATCTTTACAAAATCATATAGATGCAGTACATCGAAAAATAAGAAAATTTAAATGTGGAGAGTGCTATTTTGAAGCATCAGAAAAAACAAATTTACGAAAGCATATAGTTGCAGTACATCTAAAAATAAGAAAATTTATTTGTAGCGAGTGCGATTATAAATCTACAAAAAAAGTTTATTTACAAAATCATATTGATGTAGTACATCGAAAAATAAGAAAATTTAAATGTAGCGCATGTGACTATAAATCTTCACAAAAAGTACATTTACAAAATCATATCGATGCAGTACATCGGAAAATAAAAAAAATTGAATATAGCGAACGCGATTATAAACCTTCAAAAAAAGCAGTTTTACAAATTCAGATAGATGCAGTAGATCAGAAAATAAGAAAAATGATATGCAGCGAGTGCGATTTTAAATGTTCGCGAAAAGCATCTTTACAAAATCATATTGATGCATTACATCGGAAAAAAAAAAAAATTTAAATGTAGCGAATGTGATTTTAAATGTTCGCGAAAAGCATCTTTACAACATCATATTGATGCAGTACATAGAAAAATAAAAAAATTTAAATGTAGCGAATGTGATTATAAATCTTCAAAAAAAGTAGATTTACAAAATCATATTGATGCAGTACATCGGAAAATAAGAAAATTTAAATGTGGCGAGTGCTATTATGAGGCTTCACAAGAAACACATTTGCAAAATCATATTGATGAAGTACATCGAAAAATAAGAAAATTTAAATGTAGCGAATGTGATTTTAAATGTTCGCGAAAAGCATCTTTACAAAATCATATAGATGCAGTACATCGAAAAATAAGAAAATTTAAATGTGGAGAGTGCTATTTTGAAGCTTCAGAAAAAACAAATTTACGAAAGCATATAGTTGCAGTACATCTAAAAATAAGAAAATTTATTTGTAGCGAGTGTGATTACAGGAGTACAAGCAAAGCAATATTAGGAAGGCATATAGATGCAGTACATCGAAAAATAAGAAAATTTAAATGTAGCGAATGTGATTATAAATCTTCAAAAAAAGTAGATTTACAAAATCATATTGATGCAGTACATCGGAAAATAAGAAAATTTAAATGTGGCGAGTGCTATTATGAGGCTTCACAAGAAACACATTTGCAAAATCATATTGATGAAGTACATCGAAAAATAAGAAAATTTAAATGTAGCGAATGTGATTTTAAATGTTCGCAAAAAGCATCTTTACAAAATCATATAGATGCAGTACATCGAAAAATAAGAAAATTTAAATGTGGAGAGTGCTATTTTGAAGCTTCAGAAAAAACAAATTTACGAAAGCATATAGTTGCAGTACATCTAAAAATAAGAAAATTTATTTGTAGCGAGTGTGATTACAGGAGTACAAGCAAAGCAATATTACGAAGGCATATATATAGATGCAGTACATCGAAAAATAAGAAATTTTAAATGTGGCGAGTGCTATTTTGATGCTTCACAAAAAACATATTTGCAAATGCATATAGATGCAGTTCATCGAAAAATAAAGAAAAATATATGTGGCGAGTGCGATTTCAAAAATTCAACTAAATATGGTGTACGAAAGCATTTCGATGGTGTCCATCGGCATATAAGATAATTTATATTCGGCGAGTGCAATTTGAAAATTTCATATAAGGCATATTTACAAAGGCATATCAATACATTTCATCGAAATTAAATATATATATAGTAAAATTGTATAATATATTGCTTAAATAAAGTATATCTATATATATATATATATAATATATAGTAAAATAGTAAAATGTATTGTTTAAATACCGTTAATTAGATGATTTTTATGTTAAAATCGGTAAACACCTTTAGTTTAACATATATAAAAGTTTGACAGTACTGACATTTGGAAAATACGAATGCTTTTTAATATTTTAAGGATTGAAATTTTTTGCAAATAAAATATATAGCCAGAATGTTCAAAGAAAAATTAATACCGAAAGCACAGATAGTTGCATCGCTTGAGGTAATGCACGCTGGTTTAAATACAGGCCTGTATTTTATGAAAGTCTTTCACTCTCACCTACCTATCTGTGCGATGTGCAATACGGTCAAACTTTCATTAAAGTAGTGAATAAATGATTTAAAAATTAAACAATAATTATGAAAAAAAGTGTGAAAATGTAATGAATATGACGTATAATGAATGAGAAGTGAATGGTTTAATGGATATTTACAAGAATAACTTACGTTCAACGTAGTTTATATGAAAATGATTCATTTTCATATAAACTACGTTGAAAATGATTCATTTTCATATAAACTACGTTGAACGTAAGTTATTCTTGTAAATATCCATTAAACCATTCACTTCTCATTCATTATACGTCATATTCATTACATTTTCACACTTTTTTTCATAATTATTGTTTAATTTTTAAATCATTTATTCACTACTTTAATGAAAGTTTGACCGTATTGCACATCGCACAGATAGGTAGGTGAGAGTGAAAGACTTTCATAAAATACAGGCCTGTATTTAAACCAGCGTATATAATATATATATATATATATATATATATACATATAGATTTGACGATTTTTATTTTTTAGTTTTCGCCATTCGGCGTCGTCAGAAAATATATGAAAGATGACGTTTAAAAAGCAATCTCCATAAATCGCATTTTCAACTAAAATATAAATATATCCAGCCACTACAATTATTATTATATAATAGCAATTTTGTTAGATAAATCAATCAGTATTATGAAATGAAACTAATGTCTTAAAAGAATATATCAAACATCATGCGTTAAATGCTGTTAAGTTCGTTTAATTTTGTCTATTTAGACCTATAGATCTATCTGCAAGCGCCCAAGACCCAAATGTGAGAGAGTTCCCATGTCTTTAAATCAATTTCGCGGGTAAAGACTTCAAAACTTTTACATTAAAGCAAGCATCGAAATCCCTGCCGTGAGTTCTCGCGTGTTTTGGAACGGGTAAAGCGGAGATTAATTTGTTACATGATAATCTATTATTATTAATTCTAATGTTTAGTGGCGTCTTAGTCTCACCAACATAGAACGCATCACAAAACTTTTATAGAAGCTGATAGACAACGTTTCTTGTGGTGCACTTTATGTTTGTGGTAATTTTATATGTATTTTTATTGTAGCGAGTCTGTTGAAACAGTAAAACAAAGGCCAGTACCTAAAACTTATTTTTTGACTATGGCAACTAACCTGTAAAGTATGGGAGAATCGAGATATATAAAGTTAATTGCCTATTTATTTGCTTGTGAAATATACCCTTAAAAATGTACCTACTACCTATATCTAATACTTTTAGTTTATAAACTATCCTCGGATTGGATAGGTCAAATTTATACTATTTATGTAAACATAACCTATAAAAATGTTCATGTATCCATTGTGCACTTGGGCGTGGTGCGTTTTCGCCCTTAACAATATGTTTTAACAGATCTTTGGTTTTCGCACCTTCCTCAGCTGTAATCTTCAAACAATCAATAGATTTGTAAAAACTTTCTCTCTTAGGAGAGCCTTAAGTGATTGTCTAAATATGTATATAAATTTCATTAGTTAATCAATATGTTTCATTAATTAATGATTGAAATAAATTTCATTAATTAATGATTGAATTGAAGTATCGATGCAAAATAAATAAAAATGAAGTGATCGAATGTACACTTATGTCGATGCACAAAGTTAATTGGGAAATTGTTTTTTTATATAAAGGCTAACTTAATGTGTAAATAAAAAACTTTAGGTAAATATTAGATATTAGTAATGCGGGATAAAATTTCATTTTAAAATTCGCTTTTAAATGGCGAATTATGTATAAGAAAGTGATTTAGTTTGTTATAGATTAGAAATTATTAATGAAAAATATATATTATAAGGACTCTAAATCGATATATACAAAAATGAATGTATGTTTGTTTATATCATTCGTGAGTGGTTTGCCGTACGTCCGCGAAGGTTTTTAATTGCAACGCATAGAAAGATTGAAAATACGATAAAATTCCATAAACACATATATAATATATATAAATGCATATAGGAATGATATTTTAATTTAGGTACAATAATATTTTGAGGTTAGTATAGTAGTGTGGCATCACGATCATAATAATATAATTATACACATAAGAAAATATAACTTTGGTGGCGGGTAAACATAATGTGTAGACAATTTGTAGATAATCATAAATTAAATGTAAAAAGCGTAGGGTCTACTGGTTTCGACTCCACCTAAATTTTATTCAATAATCAACTGAAATTTAATTACTTTTTTCTGAAATTTATATACAAAAACATCTTTAATGTTGTTTTTAAAAATCTACGTTATTTTTGTAATTGGGTTTAAAGTTTCATATTATTTTGTTTATTTTATAGGTATATACAAATAAACAAATCTTAAATTGGTGTACATAATGTTCTTTTTTTGTATTTTTGTTTAAATTTAACTTAAATTTACTTAAATTCGTTAATTATATTATTCTTTTTTATCTAAAATTATATTTATTAGTCAATTAAGTACCCTAGTATTAACACATTGATAAACATTGGATTTTTTGTGTCCGGGGATACCTCAAAAACGAGTCGTCAGTTTCACATTTTTTTTATATATTAAAATGTTACCACGATTAAATTAAATCAATCGAGTCAATTAAATCATGGGGATTCCCTGTATCCTTTTTACTTTATGAATCCGGCAAAGTGGCCTACCTCAAGGGTCGTCATGGAAATGACGCATATCATTTGTTAAATCACTTTCAATGGCTTTATTGTAATTATTTTTCTTATATAACTTGTAAACACCAGAAAATACCAAATTAAAATTGGTTAATGATATCTGCACCACTTAAAGTGTTGGTAGGCTATATTATCTTATTTTTTAATTTGTTTGAAAATAAAGTATGGATTATGAAATGATAACAAAATTGAGATTAAATTGCTATCACATTAATAAAAACTATCTTTTATTTCGTCACCGTTTATATTTTGAAAATCATTTGATTGGAAAAACCCCAATACTTCTAAATTTTAAAAAATGAAATGGTAATTCAAAGTTCCCACTACTAGATGGCAAAAATCAACTCTTCAAATAGAGTATGAAGAAATGGTTCAAATATGTATTTGACACCATTTCTCGTTTACTTTCATTAATCTATATATTTTCATTAATTGCTTATTGTCATTATATTTTTATATTATTTGCCGCCATCTGTTATTATCAAAAGAAAGTATCGGTTTTGTCTTTAAATTTATCAATTTTAATTCAGATGGCGCCAGCATTAAACTTAATAATTAAACTGATTCATAATGTAATACAATTCAATTTGTATTTCCATAAATATATAACATATTTTACATTTTGGTACCTACTTTCATCATTCATTTGAATGCAACGAACAGTTTTGCCAGTACGATACAGATTATTGGAGTCAAATTAAATAATCGGCGATACCAATATATATATCTTTATATGACTCCATAATGCAAAAGGATGATCGAGGGGAATTGAAACACCGATATTTTTAATGTTGTATTTACAAGGCCAAAAAGTAAATATTTTCGTTTTAAATGAAAAATCATTGAGGATCATGAAAACATCCTATAAAATATTGCGTCAAGGTGAAGTAGACCCCAAAATTGGCATTTGACAGACGTTCATTTTTGTTATTATTGAAGGTATAATAATAAGAGATCGCTTTAAGTATTTTAGATCTTGAAAAAAAAAGCCGTTTAACGGTTGTAAAACAAAGTTGGACAATGTAATCGACATAAGAGGAATACTAGTGATTATCACTTACTTCAAAAATAAAAAAAAAAATAGTTGAAAGATCTACCTTACCAGGAATGGCTTGTTCAGTATGCTAAACCTTTGCACCATACGACAGTAGGGGGAGACGTCTCTTTGATTGGGATATGCTACTAGAAATATTACTTTGAGAAGTAACAAAGCAAGTCAAGGTTTTTTATTAGTTTTAAGCTATCTGACCCGAACCGAACCTTAGTTTAAGACAGTTCATAGCCATTCCTGTTTCAATCCCGATGGCCGGACACCCGTTTTTGCATCCGGGATGTGATCTCGTTCTTTTATTTGTATGTTAATTTCATTGTCTCTTTCCTCATACATTTAATACAATGCTAATTTAATGCTAATTTAAAACATTTTAAATATTATGGGCCAAAAATATGTAATGACCGTCCGAATACTTTTAAATCAGCTAGATACTAGTCTTCGATTAAATATATATATTTTTTTTTAACCTATTTATTTATAGATAAAGGTATAAATTATGCCAATACAGTATTGGGTAGTATAAGAAATTAGTTTATCCCTTACTCGCAGGACGTCAGTATGTTTGTATCATCTATTTTTCATATATACTTCAATGTAGATATATTATACACTTTCCTAGTTATTTTGAAAAATAATTAAATGATTTATTTACTTTTTATATCTTTAAATTAAAAATAATATTATATTAGATAGGTTTATAGACACTTTTCAAATGCTTCGATGAATTAATAATTCTATTCTCCACAGAGATTTATACCACGGTATAAAGAATGGTACAGTAAATTCTCTTGGAACAAAAGTGAGGCGACGCCTGTGCGGGTGAGGTTCTTTCCCCGCGCGGCAGACCTCATCCCTCGCCGTACCCTTGCGCAGCGAGAGTGCTTATACTGAAACACTCTCTATACCTAAAGTGCTTATACCGTTGGTTAAGTTTAAATATTAACAATTGTCATTAAGACGTGGTAGGTAGATGTATGTTCGACTTTATATAAATCCCATCAGGATTACCACAGGATTCACAACCGGGACTCTTTATTATTTAATGTTTATACAATTATGGCATTGGTTCATGTTATTAAAACTTAAACACATTTAGTATGCAGATGATTTGAAAATTTATTCTAAGGTGGTTAATGAGAACAATTGTCTAGGCATTCGAGCTGATCTGAATCTCCTAAAAACTATTCTAACAAAAACTGTATTAAACTCAATCCGATAAAATGTAACCAAGTCACAGTTTCTGTAAATAAAAGCGAAATTAATTAAGTATAGAATTATGATGGAAACCATTTGTCAAACAACTTGTATCCGAGACCTTAGTATTATGCTGATACTAAGCTAATGCATGCAAACATTATTTAGGTATCTCATCTTGGATACTTACAAGAAATTTGTTGTAATAGATACATTTTAAATGAAAAAATTGGTATTTTTAAAGGAAGTGCAAACGTCTGAACGCATAAAGTGTCACCATAGTCATTAGAACAATGTGACATTATGTTGAGACGTTTAATTGTTGAATTTGTATGCTAAGATACCTACGGAAAAGGCACCAGCCTTCGTGGGGTTGTATATGGTGCATTACTCAAATAAAAAAATAAAAAAAACCCCAGTATTATTTATGTATGTAACAGAACCTAATGATTGACGAATTGTCACTACTCTCAGTTTAAATAATAATGAACTTGCAGTTTTTAGATAAGATTCGGTCGATCGTTCGATTAAGCCGTTTATTAATAGTTAAATTTATTTTTAGTTTAAATTCACTATACTAGATTTTGTACCACCTGACATTAAGCATAGCATGCATAAAACAATCTAAATCATGTCCCAAAAATCGAGAATTCGGTTACGTCCGATTTATTTTTCCGATTATTTTTAACCAAAGCTTATTACTTAGTTAGTAAATAGTATTTCCTACGCGGCATATACAACCTTAAACTAAGATGAATATTCGTGTAACGCGAAATATCCGTACAAAACATGTCTGCAAAGCTGCGATATATGAGAAACGACAGACAAAACGTCAAAGTGACAGCTCCGTACATTTTCAATATTTGTTATTCCAAGAGGAAGACGGGAAAGAATACGATCAAGTCGGTAACTAATTTTTGGTATATTTGAGATTTGGAGTGAAAGTTTGATTTAAAGTTTTAATTGTACATAAATTATTAAAAGTCAAATGATCTAAATAGGTGATCTTGGTAAGTTACGAACATAATGTCAGTGTAAAGATCACACTGCCCAAAAGCGAAATGGAGAATAACGAAAATACGACTGATGTTGATATTAAACAAGCTGATGACAATATTGTCTTTAAATATGAGCAAAGAACTGATTGCAATCAATCGAATAGAAATAGTGACGAAATACAAATTCAGTCACTTATAAATTGTCTTGAATTCCCATTAAATCCAGGTGGATTAAATAAAATTAAATCAGAAATTGATTATAATACTTACTCAGGGCAAGAAGACATTGGTACAAGTCAACAACAGTATGATGTTTTTGAAGAAGACGATGTTAGGTTTATTAAATTTGAAACTAATATCTCGAATGGCCAATATTATAACAAAATTGATCCATATTTAAGTAATAAAACAGTAAAAAGCCCAATTATAATATTAAAGGATATCGATTTTACTTGTAACAATTGCAAATATAACCTTGAAAAACACGGCTTGGTATATAGCGCAATCAGTGAAAACAATGAGACGCATTTATTATGCTTGGGATGTTACGAAACAAAATTTATTTGCAGCGAGTGCGATTATAAATGTTCGCGAAAAGCTTCTTTACAAAATCATATTGATGCAGTACATCGGAAAATAAGAAAATTTAAATGTAGCGAATGTGATTATAAATCTTCAAAAAAAGTAGATTTACAATATCATATTGATGCAGTACATCGGAAAATAAGAAAATTTAAATGTGACGAGTGCTATTATGAGACTTCACGAAATACAAATTTACGAAATCATATAAATGCAGTACATCGAAAAATAAGAAAATTTAAATGTGGCGAGTGCTATTATGAGACTTCACATAATACAAATTTACGAAATCATATCGATGCGGTACATCGGAAAATAAGAAAATTTAAATGTAGCGAATGTGATTATAAATGTTCGCGAAAAGCATCTTTACAAAATCATATCAATGCTATACACCGTAAAATAAGAAACTTTATATGTGGTGAGTGTTATTTTGAGGCTTCAGAAAAATCAAGTTTACAAAAGCATATAAATGCAGTTCATCGAAAAATAAGAAAATTTATTTGTAGCGAGTGCGACTTTAAATCTTCACAAAAAGCAGTTATGCAAAATCATATTGATGCAGTACATCGGAAAATAAGAAAATTTATTTGCAGCGAGTGCGAATATAAATGTTCGCGAAAAGCAACTTTACAAAGGCATATCAATGCAGTTCATCGGAATTAAATATACAGGGTGTCCCAAGAACAATCCCACAAGCTTTAGGGGGTGTTAAAGTTCCCTAATAAGAGTAAGAAATTATGTAACAAAATGCGAAAAATTTTCATCACCATATTTATTATTTTTGTAATAAAATTGGTGTAAATCGATCTTATCAATATTATCTGTCGACCAATAGCATCCCTCTTACAACCCCAGAGAAGGGGAAAGGAGTTACTCCTTAGACCGACCTCTGTTCGACCAGTGGCATCTGACAGCAATCATTTAGCTCCGCCCTAATAGGGCGTTTCGAACAACGCGGCAGCTCATTAACCTCGATCTTGACTGACCGCGGCCCAGTGACCCAGTGACGTAGTTATCGGAGGGAGGAGCCAATGAAAAATATCCGTTTCACATGATTTACAATAGAAACTTCAACATTTTTTTTCTCGAATACCATCGAACTAGTTGAGAAAAATCAAAGTTCATTTGATCAGTCGCTACCGACAGGTCCTTATGAGATACTACTAACGCAGTATCCTCTGCAAATTGATGGAATGAAGATTTTTGCCATCGAGTTGCAATAAATAAGATAAAGAGTTGGTCCAATTATAGATCCCTGAGGTGTGCCGCTGCTCAACTTCACATCATTGCTGGTGCAGTTGTTGGTTCGGACTTTCATCGTTCTATTTTTAGTATAGTTTTCTAAAAGTGCCTTATATTTAAATGTCTAATCCCCGCAGATTCAATAGATTCAACAGTTTGATTATGATTTAGAGTATCAAACGCTTTAATTAATCCACTTAACCTTTTCAAAATAGCGCGTACCTAATTACAGTAATTAATATTATTAGTATGCAAATAGTATAACAGGGATATTCTACTTTTCAAAGTAATTCGCAAAATAATTTACAAATAATAATTCCTTGTCATTAATATTCTTAGCCAATCTATAAATTAATAACTGTAATTTGTATATTTCATTTAAGGCGATTTAATTATTATTTTCTTTTATTGTATTTTTTTTTGTGGGTAATAATTAAAAGGATGATGTTCAATATTAGGTAGTATAGTTGCATTGAGATATTTATTCATTAACCTGACAATTTTTTAACCTAACCTAAATGCTTATTTTACAAAAAACTAAATATGTTTATTTTGTGCAAAACCTGCACTATTTTTCATTATATAGCTGATAAATATCTTTAGAATATAATTTTATTATTAATTATACAAAATTTAAAAAAATATATGTGCAAAATATTATTTGTAATATTCAATAAAAAAAATATTAAGTGGTAAAACTCATTATATTTTTTTAATTACGTTCCTAGATACCACATAAGTCATAAACAGTGTCCTAAGACTATTTCTATTCATGTTAAAATTGTAATTTTTACGTGAAAATAGTGAAAGGATCGTATAATATTGTTTTTAGATCTGTCACCGTACGCCGTAACGGTGTCAAGGCCATTATCGATCGGCGCGGTATCGGTATTCTAACGCTGGCCGAATTGATACAATATATTAAAAAAAAGATAATAAATTTGGAGTGTAACCCAACTTTTGTTGGAGTGTAACTTTTTTTTTAAGTAACCATTATTTAAAATATATTAAAAAAAAATATTGTCGCTCTACTATTATACTATAAATATTGTCTAAGTTAATCGTTTACTTATTTTTTCTTTATCTTTACTTTATCACCTTATACAATCATATCTACGTATGAAAGTAGGCAATACACTCTCTTCCGAAAAGACACTCGAATCTGGAGTCCCACAAGGCTCCGTTCTAGCCCCAATTCTCTTTGCCATTTTCATCAACGATTTGCTATACACTATAGCAAGTCGTTGAGCACTATACGCCGACGACACTGCCATACTATACCAGAACAAAAACTTACGCTACTTACAACTAAGACTTCAATAAGCGAATTGACATTAATTATGCCTTATTATTGCAGATTATTTATGCCTTGCTTCAATTTGTGGTAAATAACATTTCCCGATTGCGAGAAAACGAATTCAAAATTAAATCAAAACCGTTTTAATGTTTAAGAAGGCAATGCAAGGCGCTCTGTCGGGCTAAGATGCCCTTATAATTAGTTCATTTTGAGCATTTTGTTTTTGCGAGACCGATTAAGCCGTAGATATAAATTAAAACGCTGAAAAGTGCAAAGTTACCAAAAATCCATCCCGTTTAAGAGCTAAGCCGCTAAATCGGACGACCTGACCACCTTCTCTATGGTCACCCTACGATTTAAACTTACTCGTAATACATTCATAAATACAAATTTTAATTTCCAACGACCAGCCGTTTAGCAGTTGCAGGCGAACTGCAGATGGAGACACAGCGGACGGTCGTCTTGACCATAGACAAAACACGTAGAGGGTAAACTTTTAAGGGCTAATTCTGGGCATAAATCACAAGTTTTCATTAGTTTAAAATATTTTTTGGACTTTCTTTATTTTGCTATATTTACAAAATTGTTAAACAAAAGTGGTTCAATTTTAAGCCCAGAATCACCCCTTAAAAGGACTTTAAGTTCATCTTGTTTATGAGTTTATTTGATTTTTTAAATAAAAAATAAAACACCACTTTGTAACAGTTAAAATGTTTTATTAACACTATTATATACATAAAATAAATTTTATTATTTTATATATTACACGGTTTTTTTGTATGTAAATAGTATGGCCATTTGTATGTACTAGTACTATCTCCGATGTGCCTCGAAAAACTCGCAGTCAATATTTTAAAATTTCACTATAAACTAAAAACAGATGCATATTAAAGTTGTACAGCGGAAAATTAAAAAATTCATTTGCAGCGAGTGTGATTATACAAGTTCATATAAAAATACTCTGCAATCCGACGTGCGGCCGGGCCCATCGACAGGTTAGGCCAGAGTATGAACCGCTTATATCCTCGAGGACTAAAGTGGATCCGCCGGCGGAGTCCACGTCCTTGAGCCTCGTCAGCTTCTCGATGAAGGCGTCGATCTGCTTGGCGGCGTCCGGATGCTGAAGGCGCCTCAGGGGCTGGTCTTGGCCCAATACCAACAGCGCTCGGTCTAATAGTCCCTCGATGGTCGTGACTTCTGCAAGGAGATCAAGAAGATTGTAGAACCTCACCATATGATAAAGGTCAGGACACATAACCCTCCGTAGGCCGATGGGTACCAATGACAACATTCAATATTATAGTTATGAGGACATTAACCCTTCATTTGACATGGACGTAATTTAAGTTGCAGTATATAATATAATAATAATAATAAAAACTTTCAGGGTTTTCAGACTTCCAGGGCTGTAAAATTAAATTCTACACCTGATAGAAGAAAAAACAGAATGTTGGCATTTTGAAATATTAAGGTGACTTGCGTCGGCGTTCTGCAGAATTGAAATAACAAGTTTCACCTATTTTCTTTAAATTTTAAAAATTAAACATAATTTGAATGAAAAAAATAATTTGAAGCGACAATAAATAAAATACTTTATTATAATATTTATTTGACAAAAAATATTACAGCACCAGTTTTTTACTTATAAAAAAAGTAAAAAAAAGGAACTTTTATTTAGCTTGCAATGTTCGTCGGTTTAGGTCAAATCTTGGAAAAAAATTTGACATGTTGGTCCAGTTCCGATGACAATGCATTTTTATGGTAAGCATGACCTGATTCCACACCCAGGAATGGCTCCAGATATGAAGAAAGGCTAAACATACTTGGATTGGCAACATTAAAGCAGAGGCGATCTTACAGAGACCTACTATATGATCTTCCACAATTAAACTCACAAGTACAACCTTTAGTTCTAATCCGAGGAAGAATTGCATGTCAAACAGAGTGGTGAGTGCGTGGAATAAGTTACCAAGCGCAGTGATAAGTGCTAAAAATGTGAAGTGCAGATTTAGGCTCATCGGCAAAAGCCCCCTGCCTAAAACTAATAATAATAAATAGTAATGTATTAAAGGGCTGGCAGTGCATTTAATCTGTCACGGCACACCCCTGGATCCACCTCAGTTGGGTATTCGAAGCATGCAACGCAAGACTTACCGCCTTTCTGGCTCAGCGGTGGAATTTCAAAGTCGAGTTCGAGGATCTTGACGCTGGTGTGGTCGCTCTTGACGCACTGAAGGTTCAAGTCGGACGACTTCTTCACGTCATGGTGAATCGGCAATCACGCGACAAGATTATATTTCTGTTAATTGGCCTGCGATTTCGTACTTACTATGTTTCCATCTCATCTGCGTACGCTTGTTGGGAGTCTCCGCCTCTTAAGCGACGCACCTCAGTCCCTTCTCGGCCATCAGGCCCCCCGGTTGAATTTCATTGTCCTGGAAGCCGCATTCCTCGCACGAGAAGGACATCAGGACGACCTCCTTGTAGAACGGGATTTTGGTCAGGAGGAGTCGCGTGATTCCCTGGAAAACATATCAAAGACCTATTTAGCTGGGTAACAACTTTACTGCAATAGCATTGCTTTTTTTTTAGACCTGAGCAACATAAAGTTCCCAATTACGTGTATAAAAAAATGCAAAAGTAATTCATGCCCAAATTTATTAATTTTATCAAAGTGCTCGTGTAAATTCCCTTTCTGCTCACAGGTGCTCGGTAAGGTTAGGTTAGGTTATTGCCGTACAATGACCCGGCGCGGCGTGGCCTAGCTAGCGACCGAACTTAATTGCCATAGACTCTCTATGTAAAACACGGACTCCAAACATACCAGGGGCCAGTTAATCAGTATTAACACCTTATAAACTTAAGACATTTAACAAGAAACTGTATTTCTTATTTATTTTTTTTATTTTTATTTTTAACGCGCTTTATTACCACCATCTGCCCTGAATTTAGTACAGGCATGTTTGGCCTAGTTGAGAATGGGCCAAAGTAAAAATTGTCATGAAGTAGGCTGAATTGAGTAAGATTACCATCCACATTTAATTTTTAAAAGCACAACTGATCAGGCAAACCCGTTTGCGAGGCGACTGGGGGTGTGCAGTGTCACTCTTACAACTTAGCGTAAGTGATTCACACGGTAAACCACTCTACACTCAAGACGTAACGTAACGTAACGTCTTACGGACATTTCTCTCCTTTTCCGGTTTACTGTACGGTTCGGACGCGAACGCGACTTGTACAATACAAACCGTCCGTACATAATACGGGCGCATGGCAACTTCTGTAGTAATATACCGGTCTCAGGTTTTTCGTAAAGCGAAAGTAGATTAATAACATAACCTCAACTTACGTTTCGATGACAATTCATACACAAGGATTCGATTTGCGGAACCCCCGGATCCGGGTCGCGAAATATTGGCTTACTATCCGTCGCCATTTCTAAGGTAAATCAACAAGAAATGCGCACAGAAAACGCGTCGAACAAACCAACCCGAAACGTCACTTTTGTGTCAAACCGCTTTCTTCTTCTTATTTTCTGGCAATGTTTTTTTTTTTACCTAAATTTATAGGTATTTATCGTTTATTTATTTTAGGCGGTCAGACGGATTTAACATTATTCCTATTATAAGTAATATCACAATATGACATTTTGTGGAGCCTCTGATAACCATTAGAGATTGTAACTTCTTTATTATTATTAAATATAATATTTTGTGGCTAACTCCGGGTTGCTGGCGTGTGCAGGTTTTTATTTTTTGTTAGTTACAAAACTACCTTTATACACTGTCTTCGTTTTGGGGAAAGTGGTAAATATTAATAATCCACGCAGTGCATTACATTAGCATTGCAATAAATAAATTACTTTTTATCGTTTTTATTTAGTTTAGTTTAATTTCAATTTTAAACCACATCCTGACATCAGTTTTATTTTGAGACTGAAAAATGTTTATTATAACTATTATTTTCTAATAACATACGAACTTTTTATTATATATTTATTTTGTGCTAAAATAATTACCGACACCTGTTTTAAAATGGTAAGCATTCGCGCTATAAGAACCTACTATAAAACTTCTCAAAATAATAAGTACTTAAAGTAATTTATAATTTCTTGATTTTTTTCAATAAATACCCCTTTTTATACGTTTTCATTCAAGTTAAATTTGACCCGAATATTTTGACCCTTCAGTTTTACTTTTTTTTCTTATTTTACCGTACTCGCAAAAACGCTCACCAGCTGGACGTGAATTTAAAAATATTCTGCCATATAATACAAAAAAAAAAAACTGTTTAAATACCACTTTTGATAACTATAACCTTAAATCGACAACTTACAAAAGAGGCTACTAAAGCAAATTGTACCGACGGACATAGAACTTAGTATATTTAAACATTTGTATAAGCATTAATAAAATAGGGGAAAGATTACTTTGGATTGCTGTAAGTGCGCAAAGTGTTTTACTTAAATTCATGGTCGCGAAAAGTGGCACCATAGTGTAGTCATAAGGCAATGTGACATTATGTTGATACGTTTAAATTGTATGTATTTTTAATTAGTGTTGGAAGCTTCCATCTGTTTTGAACTGTCGTATACTATTTAGCTTAAGATACCTACGGAAAAGGTACCAGCCTTCGTGGGGTTATGTATATGGTGCATTACTCAATATAAAAAATAAAAAAAATGTTATTAAGTAATTGGTACTTTTATAATATATCAAAAAATATCAAACAACCAAAATATCAACAATCTTAATATATATAAATCTCGTGTCACAATGTTTGTCCTCAATGGACTAATAATAAAATAATGGACTAATAATAAAATTTGAACACCATGTGCAGTTCGATGTGCACTTGAGAGATAGGATAGTTTAAATCTCAAATTATAGTCGCGATTTTAATTTATCGCTAATTTTTTGTCCGTTATTATTTGGCAGTCATAAAACTGACAGATGTCGATACCTTTTTATTTTATGGGCGATTGTGAAGAGCGCGTGACGACTCGGTGCCAGTATAATTTTATTGAACAAGCAGAGGAAAGAGCAATTGTGATATTATTGGAAAATTTTTTAGAAGATCACAATCAACTAATTCAATTGATCAAAAGAGTTTCGCCACGACTGCAAAATGACAATTATCAAATCGTCATAAAAGCCGACAAAGTACCATTAGGTGAACATGCTGGTAGATTCAGTCATAAAACTGACAGATGTCGATACGGAACGGCACGGAACATGCATGCATACAAGATGCGATGACTTACGTACGTCATTACGGCCGACCGGATTTATTTATTACATTCACATGTAATCCGAATTGGGAAGAGATACAAACTTTACTATTGCCAGGACAACAAGCCATTCATCGTCATGATTTAACTGCACGTGTGTTTAAACAAAAATTGAAATCCTTAATTGATTTTATTGTTAAATATACAATTTTTGGTATCACACGTTGTTGGCTGTATACGATAGAGTGGCAAAAGCGAGGTTTGCCTCATGCCCACATTTTGGTTTGGCTTAAAGATAGAATCCGTCCTGAAGAAATCGATCAAATAATTTCAGCCGAAATTCCAGACCCATTAATTGATCAAGAATTATTTGATATTGTCACCAAACACATGATCCATGGGCCATGCGGTGTTTTCAACATGACGTCACCGTGCATGGAAAATGGAAAATGTAAAAAAAACTTCCCAAAGCCGCATACGAATGACACGATCACGGATATTGATGGTTATCCAATGTATCGCCGCAGAAGTACTGAGAATGGTGGCCACACATTTACAATGCGACTGCCGAACTTTCCAAATCAAGTTGAGTTTGATAATCAGTGGGTGGTACCATACTCACCACTACTTTCAAAAACTTACAAAGCTCATATCAATGTTGAGCTTTGCAGTTCTGTTAAATCAATTAAGTATATTTGTAAATATGTAAACAAAGGCAGTGATTTGGCCATATTTGAAGTAAAAAACATAAATAAAAATGACGAAATAGCACGATACCAAATGGGCAGATACATTAGCAGCAATGAAGCTATTTGGCATATTCTCAGCTTTCCCATCCACGAAAGAGATCCTGCTGTCCAACATCTGGCAATACATCTTGAAAACGGTCAACGTGTATACTTCACTGAAGAAAATGTTCTCCAAAGAGCGTTCGAAGCTCCGAAAACGACTCTAACTGAATTTTTTACATTGTGTCAAAAACCTGATGTTTTTGGCCAATTCGCGAAGACATTGGTGTATGGTGATGTTCCACGTTATTTCACATGGAACAAATCCAGTAAAAAATGGGAGCCACGGAAACAAGGAAAACCACATCCTTCCATTACAGGCATATTCAAAGCTAAGACATTGGGGAGACTTTACACGGTACATCCAAAGCAACGTGAGTGCTTCTATTTACGTTTGTTATTGGTGAATGTTCCCGGACCAACGTCTTTTGAATTTTTACGAACAGCTAATGGTCGAGTATTCAATACATACCAGGATGCATGTCGTGAACTGCAATTGCTAGAAGACGATAACCATTGGGACTTAACGCTTGCTGATGCTGCGTTGACATCAACACCGAATAACATTCGTCAGTTGTTTGCAATTATTTTGGCGACATGTTATCCCTCGCAAGCACAAACTTTGTGGGAAAAATATAAAAATTGTATGACAGAAGACATCTTGCACCGAATTAGACAAACAAATCAATGCCAAAACATAGATTATACACCAGAGATGTACAATGAAGCATTGGTCTTGATCGAGGATTTATGTGTTCTTATTTCAAATTTACCACTTAATCATTATGGTATGCCATCACCTAATCGTCCAGCCACCGACTTAGTCAATACCGATTTACAACGAGAAAATCAATATGACCATGGAAGTTTAGCAACAATTATCATGAACAGTGAACCATTACTGACAGCAGAACAAAAAATTATTTATGATCGGATTATGCTGGCTGTTGCTGCTGAACAAGGCGGTTTTTTTTTCTTGGATGCACCCGGTGGAACCGGTAAGACATTTTTAATATCGTTGATTCTTGCCAAAATACGGTCGCAACAAAAAATCGCATTAGCATTAGCATCGTCAGGCATTGCGGCTACTTTACTGGATGGTGGGCGAACAGCACATTCAACATTCAAGCTGCCATTGGACGTTCATAATAAACCAGATGCAATGTGTAACATCAAAAAGAATAGTGGAATAGCTGCAGTGTTGCGGAAGAGTTCTATAATAATTTGGGATGAGTGCACAATGGCACACAAATATTCACTTGAAGCATTAAACAGAACTATGCAAGATTTAAACAGCAATAATAAACTTTTCGGTGGTGCTATCTTACTTTTGTCTGGTGACTTCCGGCAGACCTTACCGGTTATACCTCGCTCTACTTTCGCGGATGAGATTAATGCATGTTTGAAACAATCATTCTTATGGCGAAGTGTTGAAACACTTCGATTGACCATAAATATGCGAGTACAATTGCAAAATGATCCATCAGCACTAATATTTTCCGAACAACTACTAGATATTGGGAACGGTAAAATAAAACTGCAACCAAATACGCAATGCATTAAACTACCAGACAATTTTTGCACTGTTGTTCAGGATAAAACTGAATTGATTCAGAGTATTTTCCCGGATATACAGAATAATTATTTGAATCATGAATGGCTTAGTCAACGGGCGATTTTGGCAGCCAAAAACGTTGATGTTGACGAAATTAACTTCCAGATACAACAGTTGTTACCAGGCGATCTGATGTCTTTTAAATCAATCGATACTGTTGTTGATGAAAATGAAAGTGTAAATTTTCCGATTGAATTTTTAAATTCATTAGATATCCCTGGAATGCCACCACATAATCTTCGATTAAAGATTGGTTCCCCTATTATTCTCCTCCGTAATTTGAATCCACCTCAATTATGTAACGGTACGCGTTTGGTCATCAAAAAGATCACCGGAAACATTCTTGAAGCAACCATTTTGGCTGGGAAGTTTAAAGGAAAAGTGGTCCTGCTGCCACGTATTCCGATGATACCATCAGATTCTACCATACCCTTCAAAAGGCTACAGTTTCCAATTCGTTTAGCTTTCGCCATGTCTATAAATAAATCTCAAGGTCAAACAATGTCCATTTGTGGTTTAGATTTGGAAAATCCATGTTTTTCTCATGGGCAACTATATGTTGCGTGTTCACGTGTTGGGAAACCGTCGAATCTATTTGTGTTAGCTAAAGACAGGTTAACCAAAAACATTGTGCACCGATTGGTGTTAAATTAAATTGAAATTGAAAGTATTTATAATTCAAAAAAAAGATATTAATGTTTAAAAGTTTAAGACTGTCTGCCTTGCCTACCTCATTCATGAGTTTAAGCGTCACATGTTATTTACTGTATTATACTGTAATATACTTATATTTGTTATAAAATTAAATGGAAATAATAAATCTGATAAATTTTTATTTTTTACCTATTGATTTCTGCTTAGTATCAAGTGTAAGAACATTTTAATTAATTGTGTTCAACGTACTTCCCCTTCAAATCTCAATCCAGTGAATTTGTATACCAACATCAACATTTTCGTCTTAGTTCGTAAATAATTTCATTGTACTAAAGGGTTATAGTAGTAGAAAGTCAAATAAGGAGATCAGCATATTTTTTTACAAATACCATCTGTGTGAAAAAGCATAGTGGACTCCGTGACTGATGTTCTCTTATTGTTCCTCTTAGATTGTTTACTATAATGTAATATAACAAAAACTTTAGCCACAGCAACGCGTGGCCGGGTCAGCTAGTATATTTATATTTTACACTTTTGAAGATACAATTTTCATGAAATATTATTACTTATATAAGCAATAACCTTTATTTATTCTATATAGTTTCTGGAGAATCGTGATTATAAAAAAAAAAATAATATTAACTAAGAAATCGTATATATGTGTTTGTTTTAATATTTATTATTTTAAAAACCTAAGCTAAAGTATTCGCTTCAACATAAGTTCTGTGTGCATTAGTATTCAAATTTATGCGCAATTTTATTGAACATCGCCTTATTTAATAATATTTAATACCCTTTATCTACGTTATTATTTTACACAATCAAAATCAAATAAAACCATTCACTGACTTGAGCATTGTTTTTGAATTATTACCTACTTCTTACTACATTTATTTTGAAGCTATGAAGATACATTGTTTATTTAAGAATACCTAAAAGATTTTAACACCATTTTAAAATTATTTACAAATTCATACCAAAAATAATAGATATTTCTATTTTCATTCAATTATTTATTTATGGGCATTTGGCGCGACTGAGCTTCCGCGCAACAGCTGATAGGCCTTAGTCGTACTGTTTGACAGATGCGACGCTGCCAAATCCTACTTGACGGCTTCTAAAAGAATAAAGATGGCGGTGCCCTAGAGGAAGACGGAAAATAAATTCGCGATTGTGTGGATAACTACTTATTTTCGGTATATTTGAGATTTGAAGAAGGGTCCAGCTTCACTCAGCTAGCAAATAGACAGTGTCATCGATAGACGCCAGCGAAACAGGTACCCCCTCGATTTACAAGTACTAAATCACTTTACAGAGTTAAATTGTTCATACATTATTGAAAGAAAAATGATCTGGTCATTTCGTTAAGTTACGAACATATTGTTAGTGTAAAGATCACACTGCCCAAAAGCCACAGTGAAATGGAGGAAAACGAAAACAAACCTGATGTTGATATCAAGCAAGATCATGATAATATTGTCTTTGAATTGCAAAGAAGTAATTGCAATGAAATACAAAAGTCACCTATAAATCATCTGGAATCATTACTAAATACGGGTCGAGTGAGAAACATTAAATCGGAATTTGATGATAATACTTGCTTTGAACAAGAAGAAGTTGGTACAAGTCAAGATCTTTTTGAAGAGGACGATATTAAGTTTATTAAATCTGAAACCAATATCTCGAATGTCCAACATTTTAATAGAACAGATCAATATTTTAAAGATGAAACAGTAAAAACCCCAAATATAATAATACAAGATATCGATTATACTTGTACCAATTGCAAATGTACCCTCGAAAAACACGGTTTGATATATACAGCAATAAGTGAAAATAAAGAAACAAATTTATTATGCTTAGAATGCTACCAAAGAAAATTTATTTGCATCGAATGCGATAAAAAGTATTCGCGAAAAGCATCTTTACAAAATCATGTTGATGCAGTACATCGAAAAATAAGAAAATTTATTTGTAGTGAGTGCGATTACAAATGTTCACGAAAAGCAGATTTAAAAAATCATGTTGATGCAATACATCGAAAAATAAGAAAATTTATTTGTAGTGAGTGCGATTACAAATGTTCACGAAAAGCAGATTTACAAAATCATGTTGATGCTGTACATCGAAAAATAAGAAAATTTATTTGCAGCGAGTGCGATTTTTCAAGTTCATATAAAAATGCTCTGCAGATTCATGTCGATCAAGTTCATCGAAAAATAAGAAAATTTATTTGCAGCGAGTGCGACTATAAATGTTTTCAAAAAGTACATTTACAAAATCATATTATTGCAGTGCATCAAAAAATAAAAAAAAATATTTGCAGCGAGTGCAATTACAAATGTTCACTTAAAGCAACTTTACAAAATCATGTTGATGCAGTACATCGAAAAATAAGAAAATTTATTTGCAGCGATTGCAATTACAAATGTTCACAAAAAGCAGATTTACAAAATCATGTTGATGCAGTGCATCGAAAAATAAGAAAATTTATTTGCAGCGAGTGCGATTTTTCAAGTTCATATAAAAATACTCTGCAGATTCATGTCGATAAAGTTCATCGAAAAATAAGAAGATTTGTTTGCAGCGAGTGCGACTATAAATGTTTTCAAAAAGTAAATTTACAAAATCATATTATTGCAGTGCATCAAAAAATAAAAAAAAATATTTGCAGCGAGTGCAATTACAAATGTTCACTTAAAGCAACTTTACAAAATCATGTTGATGTAGTACATCGAAAAATAAGAAAATTTAAATGTGGCGAGTGCAATTACAAATTTTCACAAAAAACACCTTTACAAAAACATATAGATGCAGTACATCGAAAAATAAGAAAATTTATTTGCAGCGAGTGCGATTACAAATGTTCACGAAAAGCAGATTTAAAAAATCATGTTGATGCAGTACATCGAAAAATAAGAAAATTTATTTGCAGCGATTGCAATTACAAATTTTCACAAAAAGCAAATTTACAAAAACATATATATGCAGTACATCGGAAAATTTGAAAATTTATTTGCAGCGAGTGCGATTATACAAGTTCATATAAAAATACTCTGCAGATTCATGTCGATAAAGTTCATCGATAAAGTCGATTTGTTCATCTTCCTCTTTAGCTATGATTTTTTTATAATAGTTTAGTTCAGAAAATGTACGCCGTTTAGTTCTATAATGTTGGACAAGTTGTACACCTTTCAATTTAGTTTCTTTCATAGCAATTGGTTTAAACGGCCATGTTGTGAGTAACTGATGTAGTTTCATACCTTTCTTTAAATATCCTAATGGAATATTAAAGTTTTGACAGGCCTCTGGCCAGTAAACCTCGAACGGCTCGAAGTAACCTCGCGAAGACTTCTCCCTCCTTCAGAACAGAAATATAACAGGTTGCATTACTGGTTCAATATGGCATTTCAGTTAAAAGAAATTGGAGGGGGGAGGGGGAGGGGGGCATTCGATGTCCAGCGGTCCCGATATAAAGACGTGGCGAGTGGCGCTATCGAAACAAGTGCAAGTGCTTTTGTTTACATAATTATTATTAGAAGCTGAACCCTACATGTGGCGACGAAGAAAAAAAATCGTGAATAAATGGTGTACTTTTATTTATAATAATAATGTTTGTTATTTATAGTATATAATATAATATAAATTTATAATAATATGTACTCCCTAGTACTACATTTATTTGCTATCTTATGGAACAGATTTAAGCCTTTTACATTGTATTTAACAAAAATATGTTCGTCTGCAAAGTTCATATGCACCTCGCATTACTAACCAGTAATATTTTATATATTAATATAATATTGGAGGATAGGCATCCATAACGCATACATTACTGCATAAATGTTTGAGTTCTTTCAATTATTTGTGTTTTGACATTGTCATGGTAATAAATATTTCAGCATTTAATACTTTTTTAAATTGTGTTTTTGATTTATTGTTTATAATTATTGCAACATGGAAGCTCATTATTAGCTATTGCAAACTGTGTCGCAGTTTGGCGGGGGTTAGTTTAGGTTATAATCTGAAATTATAATATGTATCATAAGGGGGGGGGCTGTGTAATCTGACTTTCTCTAGGTCACCCAACCCGATTATTCATAATTAAATGGTCAGCCAATTTATAAATTCAAAGACTTGGAAGTTGTGTATGATACTAAATTGAATTTTAATTCTCACGTGGACGAAATTACAACTCAATGATTTAAACTACTGGGATTTATCATGAAAACTTTTTAAACTTTTTAAAAACCATGTTTCAGTAATCACAATTTTTAATGCATTAGTGAGAAGTGGGTAGTGTTATACCCCCAGTGGGTAGTGTATATGCTAGTGTTATATGGAATCCCTCCTACCAGCAATATGATCAGCCAATAGAACGCTTGCAAAAATCTATGCTGAGATCACTAAGATATAGATTTAATAGAGGTCTACACTACAATAGCTATCAGGACTTATTAAATTACTATAATTGCACGAGCTTAAAGGATAGAAGGACGAAATTTTCTGCAATAAGGAAGATAGTCCGGACCTATTAGGCTTGTTTAAATTGAATGTTCCATCTTTGCATAGAAGCCGTCACTCGAATGGTTTTTATTCCCCTGATTGCTCTACGAAGAATGCGCTGTTCTTGCCGGTACCACCATATCAAACGCATTTAATAAATACATAAATTGTTTTGACACTCTTTTCGCTAAGAAGCAATCCTTTCAGTCAGCCACCATTAAGGCTGTCACTAGGCCCGAAATTTCAGGTCCTACTTAAGATTTACCTACTAAACCTACTACCTACTACCTATTAGATTGTCCTACTAAATTTTAAATCAGACTTAACCGATAAACATTGTATTTCAACTCATTTTTAGCGTTAAGTCGAACATAAAAGTCCGCCTTAGCTAAGAATCAAAACAACTACTACTTAAGCCTTAAGTCAGTGTTAAAATACGCCGCTAGGAGCGATTTCAGTACATTAACGGCGCTACAGTCGCCGTGTATTGCCATCTGTGGTTTTCGTCTCGTACTTGATTTTATATTTTCTAACTAAAAATGACTGGATTTGCATATTTTGAACATCTTCAATTCAAGCAAACACGCATGGCAAAATCCTACAGCCGACAACATAACCTCAAAATGTCAGATGAGTGGAACTTAAAAGTAACTGAAATACACATTTCAATTTAGGTCATGCTTAAAAGTTAAGTTGATCCTAACTAAGAACGACTTTAAGCAAGGACTGATATTTCGGCCCTTAGAGTATCGTGAGAATTGATATATGTGGAACAATGTGGGGTAGGTTCAGCCAAGCAATTCAAACAAAGTATTTTTAAGACACAAATCCATTAATACATGTCTGTTACTTAAATATTCACAATTATAAAACTTAAGCATTGAATCGTTGTCACTGAATTCAACTCTTGAATAATTTATAGGTAATTGATTTTAGTGGCAGATATTATTTTGTCAATTTGATCATTGTAAATTGAGTACATATTACAATTTACTCCTAAAAATTGCCTGAAAGATAATTATGATAGATTTTTTATATGATAGGTTTTGTTATTCTTTAAATTCTATTATTATTCTTTAAACAGTTCGTAGCATTTGGACGTGATAGTTTCATATAAAACGCCTAAATCTTTAAATGGATAACCTCTCGTTAGACACATATTATTTATTTTGTTCAAATTGTATGGGCTGACGTGATCCGCTGAATGATATAGTGTTACATTAATTTATGTCAGTGTTTATTTATTTATTAAACAAATAAATAAATAATCTATTAATGTCTGCTTGTAGGTTATGACAATCTTCTAATGAATTATTTTTTATAAAAACTTTTAGATCATCGGCGAACAGTAAATTAGGATGTATTTAAAACAATTTACTATTGAGAACGCTTAGTAAGGTAACAATGCAACCACCTCAAGGGACTACCGTGAATGCTTAATTTAAATATTTTTTTAATCAAAAGATTTATATCTACTTTGTCGAAAGATTTCGAAAAATCGATGAAATATATAAGTGTATTTTCATAAAATACTAGATGCACTAAGCTTTTGTCGATTTTAACTGCTTCCTCGATGGTTGGCACCCTCTTTTCAATGGCCAAAACAAAGTGATACCATTTTTAACGCTTCATCACCACCATTTCCCGACTAGCACAAGCATATTTGGCTTAGTGGAGTGAATCCCAAAATAAACTGTATATTAGCGTGGTCATAGCAATTTTATTTAACAAAAAAAAATGTATTTGAAGTACTATAGACTTTAATTGAATGTGTTACTAAATTATTTTTTTAAGTCACTATGGCGCTAGTTTTATTGTTTGAACATCTGAATCAGCTGAATTATTATAAAACGGAGTTCATCAAGAAAGATGACCATAAAGAAATAGTAGCTGTTTGTGTAAAAACGTCACAATAATATCACATATCCGCTTACAATCAATTTAAAATTATTAAAGAATGATGTGAATGATTGGAATTGTAGATATTCGTATAAAGCAGGGTTTGGGTAACCAGATATGTTTAATGGCAATTATTACGATGTAGATTTGTCAATAATTCTTCTCTCACACGGCGGTTAGTCACAATCTACAAAACCCTTTGAAAAATCTCAATTTAAAAGAAGACTTTGAAATATAATTTATCAATCAATTTTCATAGATATCTGTTCTTAATTTTTTTTTTCGTACTTGTAATTGCGCTAGTTGCAGTTTTTGTTTTTATTTACAATGAACTTCATCCATATGTCTACATCAGTAAATTCTCTGTAATGGTGTAATGGTGTAGGACTTACCTCCTTTCCATTATATTATATTAACCATGTGTGAATCCCCATTCCTTATTTCAAAACATCCTAATATAAAGGTTTTAACAGATATTACTAATTAATAATAGCACCTAAAATTACATAATGGTAGGTACAATAAAAACTTCGCTAATATTATTTTATTTTTGTGTTTTATGCCAGTAAATAAGGATTTAAAAAGAAATCATTCATTACACAACTTTAAAAAAAAAGATCTTTTTGAGTTCAGCCAATGATCAAATAACAAATTAGTAAACGAAATCCTTTAAAAAAAAGGGGTTAAAAAGAAATAGTATGTGCACATAACATAATAATATTGCAAAATACTCGTAACCGGCAAATTCCATTTTTAATAGATTATTTTTATTTTTCTGGTAGTACTTTGCGTTTATTTTCCAAAAGCAACCAAATGTACTTAAAGCAATGTTAATTTTATTTCAAATATTTTTTATTCAATTATAAATTGCTAGCATTAAATCTCTTATAGCTATTTTAAATTAGCTATGTAAACTTTGGTTGGAATACCTAATAGTTTTCTTAAAATTTCATTAAAAGGCCAGTTTAACCTCAAAACTGTTTCGTGGTATGTATAAAAAAAAAAGTGTCGAGAATAAGGTGCCTTCTGTTCTGTCAAATCAAAGTGACATTTGTATTTCTTATTGCATCACCACTCGAAAACCATTTTTCAGAAATAAATTATCCCTTTTATACCCATGTAATTAAAAGAAAATAAAATTATTTCGGTTAGTTGCGAACATAATGTTAGAGGAACAGTGCTCGATAGCGAAATGGAGGATAACGAAAACAAAACTAATGTTATTTTTAAACAAACCCATGACAATATTATCCTTAAATATGAGGAAAGGACTGATTACAATCAATCCAACAGCAATTTTGACCAAATACAAAATGAATCACCCATAAATTATCATGAATCCTTATTAAATCCAGGTCAATTGAGTAGAATTAAAACAGAAATTGATTACGAAATTGGCTCCGGTTTACAAAAAGACATTGGTACAAGTCAACAACAATGTGATGTTTTTAAAGAAGGCAATATTAGCTTTATTAAATTAGAAACCAATATATCCAATGTCCAACATTATAATGAAACATATCCATATTTTAAAAACATAACATTAAAAAGCCCAATTATAATATTACAAGGTATCGATTTTACTTGTAAAAATTGCAAATGTAACCTTGAGAAATACGGCTTAATATATACTGCAATGAGTGAAAACAAAGATACACAATTATTATGCTTGGAATGTAACAAAGGCAAGTTTAATTGCAGCCAATGCGATTATAAATGTTCGCAAAAAGCCCATTTGGAAAATCATAACGACGCAGTGCATCGGAAAAAAGGAAAATTAAAATGCAACGAGTGCTATTATGCGACTTCAAATACAACACATTTACGAAAGCATATCGATGCAGTACACCGTAAAATAAGAAAATATAAATGTAGCGATTGCAATTATGCGGCTTCAGAAAAAACAAATTTACGAAAGCATATCGATGCAGTACATCGGAAAATAAGAAAATTTAGATGTAACGAGTGCCATTATGCGGCTACATATAATACAGTTTTACAAAATCATATTGAAGCAGTGCATCGGCAAATAAAGAAAAATATATGCAGCGAGTGCGATTATAAATGTTCACAAAAAGCGTTTTTACAAAAACATATAGATGCAGTACATCGGAAAATTAGAAAATTTAAATGTAGCGATTGCGATTATACAAGTTCATATAAAAATTCTCTGCAGATTCATGTCGATCAAGTTCATCGAGTAATAAGAAAATTTATTTGCAGCGAGTGCGATTACACAGCTTCAAACATATCGCGTTTACGAAGGCATATAGATTCAGTACACATGAAGATAAGAACATTTATTTGCAGCGAGTGCAGTTATAAATGTTCACAAAAGGCAGTTTTACAAATACATATTGATGCAGTGCATCGGAAAATGAGAAATTTTATATGCGGCGAGTGCTATTACGCGGCTTCCAATAAAGACCGTTTACGAAAGCATATTGACGCAGTTCATAGAAAAATAAAAAAAAATATATGTGGCGAGTGTGATTATAGGAGTACAAGAAAGGCAGATATACGAAAGCATATCGATGCAGTTCATCGAAAAATAAGAAAATTTAAATGTGACGAGTGCCATTATGCGGCTTCGGATAAAGCACATTTACGAAAGCATATTGATGCAGTACATCGGGAAAAAAGAAAATTTAAATGTAGCGAGTGTTACTACGCTGCTTCAAATGAACAAAATTTAGGAAAACATTTAGATGCAGTTCATCGGATATAATAACATTGCTATTATGCGACTTCGGATAAAGCATATTTGTTTTCTTTTTTCTATGGTTCTTAATACATCTATTTTACTATATAATTCTCAGTACTTCCTTATTAGACTTCTCTGTCCAGCTGATCATTTCCATTCACCCCCAGCACCACATCTCAAACGCTTCCAGCCTTTTTTATCTCTGCGTTTAACTGCCGTACAATGCGATGCTCCAGATTTAGGCTATTTTTGGTTGTTGAAGGCTCTTTTGGTGATTGAAATTCTGGAGTCGACGTCTGATTGCATCTGGAGCCATTGGTGATTAAACTCCTTAAGGACTTGTCTTTCTAGTGGGATATTTTTAAACGAGATATGTTTTAAATGGCCGCTTTAAAAGCAATTGTCCCAAAACGGGTGATCTCCATCACAAAAAAAACTTCAGTGCAAAATAAATATAAACAAAAACCGTGTTTAATTATAACATCGAATATACACTCATATCGATGTAGTTAATTGGATTTTTTTAAATAAATGTTAATTTAACACGGGACTAAATTATTCTAGGTACAATACTTCTTTCCGAAGTTCGCTTTTAAATTATATATTGCTAATAATATATAAAGAAGGTATTTTCGTTTCTTATAGTGATTAGAAATCATATACAAAGAATCTTTTATAATAAATTCAAATTTGTTAATGAAATATAATATTGGTGGCAGGATACATAAGTTGTATTCGAACTGTTTGATATGTTATTACCTTATTTAAAGCGGACATTTAAATCCTACAGATTTCAAATAATGTTTTTTAAGCGCTTAAAATTAATTTGTAATAATTCTAGACAATATTTATTATTAGACATAATCTCATATCTTCGTAGAATCTACTAAAATGTCACTAAATATGTCTGAATAAAGTCTTATATAGAACTCTCCCTTTATCTCAAAGGTACCTTTTAATATAAGGGACCTTTAGTTTGTTCCTTTGTTTAATATTTTACTAGACATTAAGGGTTATTTTTTGTAAGGGGTGAACTTTATACCTTTATCGTTCGCTTCGTAAGACACAAACTTATTTATTAATCTAAATGTCTTGTTTTGTTCGAAACGTCCAAATTAGGCTAATATGATATTACTTTAAATTTATTTTAAGTTTTAAATCAAAAACATTTAATAATCTACAACAAATAAAACCTACCTTAGTACGGGCGCTGCCTAGTTAGGTAGAGTTTTGGAATATGTTTATACGAGTATAATTTAAAAACCAATAAATAAATTATTATTATTATCAGTTTTGCAAAAAATTTCCTCCATTAATTATAAGACCATTGTTGGACGAGTATTTCATTGAAGTCCCTTTGAAAGACAGCCAATGCTTCATCTATGTTCTTATGAGCTCAAGAAGGTTGAAAGTAGATGAAGCGCCCCATTAGTTAAGGACTTCCCCCCCGTTCGCTCTCGACCAGTGGCGTAGAGAATTACATATTGAGGATGTTACATATATTTTGCAATAAGTTC
Source organism: Neomicropteryx cornuta (assembly GCA_020383195.1). Taxonomy (NCBI): domain Eukaryota; kingdom Metazoa; phylum Arthropoda; class Insecta; order Lepidoptera; family Micropterigidae; genus Neomicropteryx; species Neomicropteryx cornuta. The sequence goes on from JAHKQU010000031.1 coordinate 714,362, forward strand.
GTCAGTCAATGAGGACTTTTCTACCCGCCGAATAGTTGCAATGAAATATTTAATGAAAGTCAAGAAGTATTTTAGTTCGGAGTTAGGGTTCGAATGTCATTGCTGGGAAGAACCGCAAAGAAACCCAACGAGATTTTATTTATTATTATCGTTGACTTTTTATACAAATAATGCAATTAAACAGTTATATAAAAGTAAACAATTATATAATTGTAAACATTAATAATACAAGTCATAATACCAATAAAATAATATGTTAGTTATATCAATTTAAGTAATGTTAAGTTTTTATAGAAATAGGTAGTTAATTTGATGGTAGATGCAATAAGCTAATTAACATGGCGTAAAGGGTTCTTGTTGAATTAAGAGTTTCTATCAAAGTTTCTCAGCCCTTATACTAGAACTAAAAATAAAGTACATTTTAAATATGTTTAAGCCATTATTAAAATGCGTTCAAACTAAGCCCTTTACTCTTCGTGGCAAGGATATATCTGTCTCTTTCCTACCCGCGAATATTCCCCGTCTCGCTCTTCCGCACCAAACCCCCTCTGTACTTGTCGGCCCATAGACCGTGTCACCAGCGAAACTCACCATCGCCGGTTGCAGCATCTGGACTCATCAGTGCGCCTGTCAACTGAAGGTTCCCAACTCCTTTCTGGTTAGATATAATCCAAACCTTTAAACCACTTACCAATAGTCGAGTTTGTCACTTCGTATTTGTAAGCGAAATAGTTAGTCGAAACCACGAAAAGAATTTTGATAAACAATGATATTTTGCAGTTAATTTTCACACATATGTTACATATATGCTATATGTATATATGTAATTAAAAAGGTTACATCATTTATTATACATATATATTTATGAACCCAGGCTTAACGATTGATAACCGGTTAACATAAATGATTTATGTAACAAATTGCGTTTAGTCATGACAAAATAATATAAGTTGAAAGGAATATTAAAATATCCTTAATAGCGTATGGAGTTATAATTTATGCGAACACATTTAAAACATAAAATTAGATAAATATATTCAATAACGCCTCATAAAATTAATTCTTAATAAACAATTTAAAATGTTTTGCTTTGAAATCAGTCAAATTGAAAGATTTATTTGCTCTGTCATTTCTCTGTGACTTTAAATAAGAAAAAGTATTTTCGGTTTAAATGAAAAATGCTACTAACTGTTAGTAGTTTTAATATTAAAAACGGAGTGCAAAGCGCATTAAGTAACTTGAAATATATTTAAAAGCGAAAGACGATTAAATACCGACATATTTAATGCATTTTACACACATGGTAATCCCTGGGCTTAGCTGGAACATAAAAAAATGTTAAATAAAGATAAATAAATAAAATAAATGTATAAACTAAGTCCCTTTAAATAATATTTTATTTACATATTTCAAAGTTTCATACCGAAAAAAATATAGACTAAAAATAGAACAAACATATTTTAATATAAACCCCTCAGTTCTGCGTGTCATACCACATGTCATACCTTTACCACAGGCTTTACCACACTCGAGTTAAGGCGACAAGTCCTTACATTATTCTATTTCTTTAAAGTTATTCGTGGACTCATCGAGAATCCCGTAATAATCGGAGATATTAGTTTTTTTGTTCCGGACCGTTTGACTAGAGCGCGGAAGCACACGTTATTTAGCCGCTTAGCGTGTCGTACCGGCGTATAGAAGTACCTATAGTCGGACTGAGAGAGCAGTCGAATTATTAAATTCCATTTCCGCGGAGATTGATATCCTTGTCTGTTCGTCCAAAAGGATTAAAAATCTGCTTTCTTTTACACATTTATTCAACGTCAATAATTTATTTGTTATTGTGTGCCTTAAGGCATTTTTTTTAATTTTAACGTTGTATTTTTCCTGATTAGTTCAAGTTATTTGTTATTTTTAATGTTGTTTTTTTCTTTTGTAGTTTAATTTTTACTTTAATTGTAATATGTACATGGGGAAACCTGTTTAATAAATAAATAAATAAACATTATGTGCGAAATTAAAAACAATATATCTGTCTTTCTTTGTCCGCTTGGATGCGTATCTATCGGTCTCATTCTCGCACCGCGTCACTCATTTTACAGTTCAATAATATTATTTATTTACGTATTTCAACATAAATAGCAAATATTATAAATATAATGACATAATTACAAATGGTATGATATTCTTTCAATTATCCGCTGAATTTTCGAATGATTACTGCAAGTTTTACTGCACAAACGGGCATTGTTGCGAGTTTCTCTAAAACGCTCGGCACATCGACTGGCAAAAAAGCAATACCACACCAGCGCATGGTATTGTTTTTAGGCGGTGGACGAATTCTTGGAAGTTAAGGTCTAAATTTCGCGGTTCCTTCTATGCCAGTATTCAAAACATAATTTGTAATAAACCTGATTTCATCAAAAATATTCCTCTAGAGATATCTCTTGTTCCTTAAAATGAAATTTCCTCTCAATTTATCACATTTGGTAGCATCTAACACTTTTACAATTTATAAAGTTATTTTAACATTGATCTCTCCTAACCAGCTATCAATTTATTTGTTTTTTTTATTTTCTATTTCCCACCCGTTAAATTCGGTTTTTAGTTCGGTTCTTCGTATTTATTTTTATAATTGTAAAAAGTAAAATGTGTTTCTGGCACACAGCCTAAGCTTTTGGCTTATTGCCACTTTAGATGAAAAAGAAGAAAGAAAAAACAATATCCATGACATAACGACGTAGGCAACTGTCATATTTACATTTTGAGACCCTATAAGAAGATAAAACAAACTGTTTATACCTTTATCTTTATCAAAATGGAGGAAAACGAACTTAAAACTGGACAAATCGATGAAAATATCACCTTTCAATATGAGCAAGTAAGTGAGTGCAATCAAACCAGCACTAATATTGATGGACATCAAAAGCAATCATCCAAGATTAATCTTGAAACATCAAATCCAGCTGGATTTATTAAGTCAGAAATTGATAACGAAATTTGCTTTGATTTCCGGGGAAAGAATAGTATAAATCTTCAAGATGATGCTTTTGAAGAAGAAAATACAAAGTTTATAAAATTAGAAACCAATCTCTTGAACAAAAATCGTAATAATCAAAGAGTTCAAATTGTAAATAGCCCAATCATATTATTAAAAGATATCAATTTTATTTGTAACATTTGCAAATGTACTCTTGATAGACACAGCCGAATAAATACTGCAAGAGATAAGCACAATAGGGCGAACTTAATGTGTTTAGAATGCAGAGGACAACAAAGAAAGAAATCAACAATGACTGATACTCGAAAGAAGATTTCGGATGAAAAAATAAAAATTAAAAAAAATCGAAAATTTAAATGCAGCGAGTGCGATCACAGTAGTTCAAGCAAAGCACATTTACAAACGCATATCGATGGAGTTCATCGAAAGATACGAAAATTTAAATGCAGCGAGTGCTATTATAGTAATTCATATAAAGGAAATTTACAAAAGCATATCGATGGAGTTCATCGGAAAATAAGAAAATTTAAATGCAGCGAGTGCGATTACGGTAGTTCAATCAACTCAGATTTACAAAAGCATATCGATGGAGTTCACCGGAAAATAAGAAAATTTAAATGCAGCGAGTGTGATCACAATAGTTCAAGCAAAGCAAATTTACAAAAGCATATCGATGGAGTTCACCGGAAAATAAGAAAATTTAAATGCAGCGAGTGTGATCACAGTAGTTCAAGCAAAGCACATTTACAAAGTCATATTGATGCAGTTCATCGAAAGATAAGAAAATTTAAATGCAGCGAGTGCGATCACAGTAGTTCAAGCAAAGCAGATTTACAAAAGCATATCGATGGAGTTCACCGGAAAATACGAAAATTTAAATGCAGCGAGTGCGATCACAGTGGTTTAAGAAAAGCACATTTACAAACGCATATCGATGGAGTTCATCGAAAGATAAGAAAATTTAACTGCGACGAGTGCAATTACAGTAGTTCAAGGAAAGCAGATTTACAAACGCATATCAATGGAGTTCATCGAAAGATAAGAAAATTTAAATGCAGCGAGTGCGATCAAAGTATTTCAAGCAAAGCACATTTACAAACGCATATCGATGGAGTTCATCTGAAAATAAGAAAATTTAAATGCAGCGAGTGCGATCAAAGTATTTCAAGCAAATCAAATTTACAAAATCATGTCGATGGAGTTCATCGAAAGATAAGAAAATTCAAATGCAGCGAGTGTGATCACAGTAGTTCAAGCAAATCAAATTTACAAAAGCATATCGATGGAGTTCACCGGAAAATAAGAAAATTTAAATGCAGCGAGTGCGATCACAGTAGTTCAAGCAAAGCACATTTACAAAAGCATATCGATGGAGTTCATCGAAAAATACGAAAATTTAAATGCAGCTTTAATTAATCGGATCACAAAAATCACCGTTGTAAAAAGTTCGACAATAAGTCAAAATTTAAATTTGACGATATTGAGTTATAATTAAACGATAGGGACAGATTGAATTTCTGTTTATTTTGACAAAAAAAACCATCCGTCAAACGTATTTTATTTATAAATTTAATAAATCGCTTTTCTTATTGGTTAATTAATTAATATTGTAATATCGAGCAAGTTATCCTATTTCACATTGCGTGTATTTAATGACGCAGTTAAGTTTTAAAACGGAGCATATTTAATGGCCAGATAACACCTTCTATTCCACGCACTGCGCACTAGTTGCCAATCGTTTGGGCTAATTATTTTTCTCGTTAAAAACATTTAAATTACGATTAAACTGTCATTTTAGATTTAGATAATTAATAACATGATTTAAAGTAGAGTGACTTTAGTTAAGAATATTAGTAAATAATACTAGTAATGTAAGAAAGTACCCTATATAAAAGGTAGCTTATAAATTTGAGAAATTTGAAGAGAATTACATCGCTCTAAAGGTTAACGGAAAATATCCTGTTAGTTATGCTTAAGATCATAAAATAAGTATTTATAATAAAGTTAACCAACTAACTAGGCTAAGTACCGTGTCTTTTAAGTACAATATTTTATTGTTTTATGAATTAGGTTATGTTAGGCAATGGAAGTAATGTGCGTATTGTAATTTTAATAATGTATAAGTAAAATTAATATTAGGTAATTAAATTAAATAATTATCCGCAATTCTATAAAAATGAAATGTCGTCTATTCAATCTTAGGTATATTTGGTAAAGTAGGTCGCTATGCCCTGCAGGCAGGCTTTGAGAGTTCCACTTCCCTCAGTAAACAAAAAAACAGTATAACTGGATATTTACAGATAATCTTTTTTTTCTAAAGGTATCTTTTGGAACCTTAACTTTGATTAATAACTTCTATACGAACTACTTTCACTTTTCAGGATATTTTTCTTTTATTTCTTTAAAATGTGCCCTTTTCGAACTGAACACAAATTTCCCATTTTCTTACCCTTTTCCAAATGAAGATTACAGATTTCATATTTTTTGTATAATAATTTGAAATATTGAATTTTATTCAGTTTATATTTCTATGTTTGTATCATATTAGTATGTAAAGTAGAGCTTTCAGGATGAAATAAGCTAACATAATGAAAGTCAGTATTGTCAAATATAAACTAAAACAACTAATTGTCATCATCTTCATCAACAGTATCATCGACATCATCATCAGTAGTGGGCCACATAAACGAGTTTTAATGATCATCCCGTTTATAATCAAAAGGTTTTTTAAGGTCATTCATTGTTTTTTATATTTATCGAAACTTTGTTATAAGGACAGAAATGCACCGACTGCATATTTCCACTCATTAAGAAGGAAAATGTTTCTTTATTGAAAAATGTAAAACTATAATAAATAATCGGTTAAAGGGAGTGTGCTCAGCTATCCTCCCTTCTGAGAGAGGAGGTCTCGTTTTATTATATTATGATATATAATTTACTCTTAACGTAAAACATATTATTTTTATTTACTGTGAATTGTAATCCTCATATTGTCTTATGTAACTAAGTGTTCGCAGTTGGCAACTCTAGCAGCCATTGTCGACACCTAGTCCTGAAGGAGGCAAGTCGTTCCAGGTCTTCGATATGTCCTGCAACAATACCAGGATGAGATTTTCTAAATATAAATTGGAAAACTCGGAGATCGTTTTTCCATAAGAGTCGGTTGATAACATTTTCTTTTTATGAATGAATAAAATAAAGTAAAATGCATAAAAAATCTTGGTTTAATTGTGAAGTCCTCCTTTATTTTAGAAAAATCCTTCATTTTCCAAATAGTCATCTGGCAACCCTATCGCAGTGTTGCCAGGCCGTGATTGATAGAATAGCGTTTATCTTGGTACCTGTCTACTATCTCAAACAATTTACTTAATTAAATGTATATTTTTCTGATCCAGACCTACCCGCCCGCCCACAACAGATTTCGTCCCGTTTTATATATTAAATCCTCATGTTGGCCCAATAATCACTAAAAACCGGTAAATTAATAATAAAAAATAAAGCGCGCCTGGTAATAAAATAATCTCTGTTCGTCTGTGAATGAAAATTAAAATTAAATTAAATATAATTATATTGATATAATATCATTTATTTATTTTTATTCCGATTAATAAATGTCACATACTTGACGATCAAAGCGAAAGTGACTTCAAGTACGACAATATAAAAGATTTGAGCAAAAATCGATTCTTATGTGTTCACAAAATATTAATTCTTCATGGAATGAAGTAAAGTAAAGGAGGAGAATTGATTGGTGAGATTTTAATCAAATGATTCATTATTTTTTTTCAAATACCCAAGTATTTCTCTTATATAATTGAGGTTCGCGTTATATTTAGTTCTGTGTTTTTTTTCAATACATAACAATGTTGTTGGCTGAAATATCATGTTTTAACAATGGTCTTTTGACACCAAGGACGCGCCATATGAATCATGCTGATTTGCCTCAATCATGCTGCCGGATAAATAAACGACAGAGAGCATCCTAAAGTGATTAATGCCTTTTTGTATTGTAATTTATGGAATTTTATTTCACAAGTAATTTGTTACAAATTTTTGTTATTACAGCTTAAAAAGTATTAATTATAAAATTGTATTGTTACAAAATATTATTACATAACATGTTAGGAGCGAGCGAGCGAACAGAAATTATCATTTTTTCTAAGAAATTCTTGAAGGGAATGAAAAGGCGACCTTAAATATGTGTAGTACCAGTTTTAGAATGCAGGTCGAGGTTTTTTTTAAATATTTATTTAACCTTCATTGAAAAACTTTGTTCGGGTTATTTCATTCACAGGTGTATCAATTCCAATATTATCGTCCGTCTCACTTATTCTCATTAAAAAAGCGTGCAAGTGCGAGATAGCAATGCCCCGGTTGTATTAAATGCTTACTTCTAAATTCTTTACCTAATTCTGCTCAATATTTTATCTAAATTGCATTAATTGAACCATAGAGACAATGATTGATTCCTTAGTTCGAGACTTCTAACTGAATAGGTTAAATTGGTTGAAACACATAAATAATTATCTATAATTGATAATTTATCGGCGTCAAAATGAAAATTATTTCAAAAATAATAACATTATAGTTAGCTACCAACCAATTTGGCACAACCACGCTATTGTTAGATTTTGCAAACCATCCGAACACAGCACTCGATAACAAGCAACATGTGGTTATGATATTAATTGATTTTTCTCGTGCTTTTGACACTTTATTACATGAAAAATTCCCCGAAGCGTTTGAACGGGTCGGATTCAGACATAAATTAAAAAACCTACTTTGTAATTTTATAAAATAAACGACAAATTTAGTGAGGAAGATCAAATATCTTCCAGATGGGGTCCAATTATGAATGCCACATTAAAACATACGATAATAGCAGCTCATAGGAATATAGATGAGGCATTGGCTATCAAAGGGACTTCAATAAAGGGACTTAATACGAGAAACTGCAGATCAGGTCATCTCAATCGACTGTTCGGAATCACCGAGAACACTGCCTACATAAACCACAGACAAATTGTCTATGTAAGCTGATAACTCAGGAAAAATTGGAAACATATCTTAGTTTTATTATTGATGAAAGGTTCAATTGGGGACCTCATATAGACTCATTATGCGACAAACTGCGTTTAATTATGGTAAAATTTTACCAACTTAAGGGCATTTTAAAATACAACGAATTCAGGATGCTTTACTTTGCACTAATTGAATCTATTATAGGCTGCGGAATTATGACGTAAGGAAACACCTTCAGATCATACTTAGACAAAATTAAAAAAATCAATACCGAATATTAAAAATAATAGTACCTAAAATACCATGACCTAGGTCAAAAATGACCTAAAAACGAAATGCTATGAATTTGATAACGAATAATACCGAGATTGGACACTCGAAAAATAATCGCAAAAATTTTGTACTATTAAAAAAATATAATTTTAAATATACAAAAACTCTAAAAACTTATTGTAAAAATGTCTCTATGTTAATATAAACTAATTTGCTAGTCTCAATAATGTTTTAGATATAAGTAAAATAATATAAATATTAAATTGTGAAGGTGAAGCATGCTTTGTACGGACCTACTCAATCATGGAACCTACTAAACATGCCTCGCTCAATGATTTCCAGCTGATAAGCCTTGGGCTCGGTTGGATTTTATATAATATACAATGTTTAACTAAATAAAATAAGCAATCGACCGCATTTGAAACAATGTTATTATTTTTTGTTAATTACTTTCATATATGACACATTACTAATTAAGCCTATAATAATATCTGTAAGGCTGTAATAATAGCTATAATATATAATAAAATCTGCGCTTAAAGTCCGAAACAAAGAGACAGTTATATAATAAACTACTTTTTTTTTAATATATACAGGGCGTATGAATATTCACTGATGTCCTAATAGGGAGTTGATCTATATCAACAACTAAATTGATCTCACGAAAAAATACCATACTAAAATAGCGTTATTATTAAAAAACTTTGTTTTCCTCCGAAGTGACAAAAGTATATGTGTACATATAATTATATATTATTTATATATTTATAACCTAGCTATTATGATATTGGTTTGAATTGATATTAGTTCTAGTGATTCTAATCTTTGCTTTATCATGTTCACTCATTATAAAATATGCATGGGATGTTTTTATTTTAGTATGTAAGATTTATTGTATACTTTTTATGTATATTTTTGTCATTTCTGCCGGGGGGGTGGGGGGGTGGTGGGGGAATCAGCCGGTGGCGTGGTTTACGCGACCGATTTGTATGAAATGGCTTAACTATATGTTTCAAAAGATCGTTGCTAAATACCTTATCAGCTTGGATCTTATCAGCGTCTTGTAGATTGGTGGATCTGAACTGCTATAAGCGTGTTTGATGATTAATTTATAATTAATTCATAACTTCCATTTTATTGTTTGTTTATCTGTCAATATATAAGAGTGTCGCACTCATTTGAATGACTACCTAATCTATTATTTATCTGCTGGAGTGCCATGGCAACTAAGCCTTTTATTGATTAATCCTTCTTCAAATGTTTGACCTAAAATTTAAAGATTCATTTAGGGAAAGAAGAGATGAGAACTCTTTTCCCTTTTTATTCTTATCGAAAAATGGTGGCGCTCAACTGCTATAAATTGAAAGGTTTATCATACGGTTATACTAAAGTACTCGGAATATTGAATAAATAGCTAGGTAATATAGAGTGCAAACTGAATGCACTATTGGTTAAAAGTATTCCTGAGGTCGGCCTGAGGTCGGCCTGAGGAATACTTTCATCAGCGAGGGAAAGTTTTTCCCTCAAGTAGAAGAATCGGGAAAGTTTTGTGTTTCGACAAGATTTTCCTGAACCATAGGATTCTAACCTATTTTTAAAAGGGTATCGCTCGGACGACCTTGAGGTAACTTTGCAGTAGACCTTGAGTACCTCTTACTATATTAAAGTTAGGTACCTAAATATTGGTTTGATAAAAAAAGAGATTTTATCAATCACATCCTTGCAAAGATGTGATCATCTGTCATGGTGCTAACAAAGGACTCAGTCTCCGATACAAATTAGAAAAAATATTAAAATCGAACAAATCGATGATAATATCTCCTATGAACTAGTCAGAGATTGCATTCAATCAATCAATCAATCAATTGACACAACACAAAAGTCTAAGAATTGTTTTGAAAACTCATTTTATCCAAATCGAATTGGTAAGTCTGATATTGATAACGAACCCACTTTGGTTTCGGGGAAGAAGTTAGTACTTACAAATATAAAATGTGACACTTTTGAAAAAGAATATAAAGACTATTTGACTATTGCAAGCACGCACAACTATGTTTCGCGCAAATGAAATGTTAGACGCGAATCAAACAAAACCCCCAGGTCGCGAATTACGAACACATTACGAGGCATCAAATTGTGATTTATTTTAAATAATATGTAATTTATAATAATTTTGATTTCATACTGTTTAAAAAACTAATGAGATTGTGTATAATAATTTAAACTAATAATTAAGATATTTAAATAAAAAAAAACATACTGAAAAGTTTCTACCTCAAACGTCTCTACAAAATAAATTTATTGTAAATTATCTATCATTTTCCAAAGTCTAATCTAAGCAAAAAAACTATTTTATTTTCGAACAATTTAATATCTCCTGTAAGAGTATCAAAATGTGATTCGGTGAACGTCCCCTAGAAAGGTGAGACCTGAACCGCTTCAAACCAGTTCCAACCTGCAGCAGGTCAGCCGGACGTCCGTCCCGCCCGAACGCCGTCTCCCGACTGACGCACCGAAAAGCTCTTCGCATACATTTTAGTATGGAAATGTCAGACGGCGAAACGAAGGTATTTTCTAGCGTTTTTGCCTATATTACTCTCTGTATATATCGTAGGTATATATAATTGAAGGTATATAAATGTAATCATAGGTTAGCTTAGATCTGTACCTAACTGTCCGCTTATAATTTTATGGTTAAAGCATTCTTAATGTAGTGTAACGGCCCAAATTATACGATGAGAAGAATGTTAACTTGTTTATTATCATTAAGCCATTACAATATAACTTCGTTACTTAATTTAATATCTGACTCCATAACACGCGCGCACGGCGCGCGTGACGACCACTCGACTTGGCTGGAATAGGCATCAAGGAAGCGTCGCCCTCTGTTCCTATAACCTGCCGGCGGGGAGACCCTCTACCTCAGCTGTGACGCATTCGGTGCGGCCGGCTGACGTCATACTCGAACTGCTGACCGGGTGGTCTCGAGTGGCGTGACCTCGCGCTCCGCCGATGTGAGAAGCTGGGTGTGGACGGCAGCGACCTTGCGACCCCCACATACTAAAGCCATTAAGGTGATGTGCTGGTAATGGCAGTGGGTACTTTCTAAATTCTATAGCATATTTCATATCTGATCTTTGACTTCTACTTAAATCCCATACGGTTTGTATGGGATTCCCATTCTTTCGCAAAACAAAGTATAAAAATGCATATGTACTCAATAATATATATATTTCTCTGTATAATACAATATAAAGTTATGCATAAATAGTGCACACTAATTACTTGAGCGTTAAAAATCTCAGTACTCCAAAATAAATTATTTAAATATTTTACGATAATAATTTTCAGCCAATTACAAACAAATGGATCCGATGTTTATCCGAATAGGTGGTTTCCCGAAAGAAGGTGTGGTCCATTTTCCTGAAAAATATGTGAAGTTATTACATGAACTTCGAATCGAGTGTTATTCCTAAATCCCGAATGCTGTTAACCCGAGAAATCAATTCCCCGCCTATGGAGCAGTTGAAGCGACCCATACCCTTGTTTCTTGTAAAACTAATGGAGCAGCACTCTGCATATTTAGAGTGTATTGAGATCATCTTCCGAAGAAAATCTTTAAATTATCAGCATAAAACAAAATTGCAGGCTTCAGCCTTTTAGCCAAATCGTCGATGAATATTAAAAATAGTAATGGACCCAAAATTGAGCCTCGTGGCACACCTGCGGTAACTTCAATGACTGATGATTCGAACCCTCGAACAAATACTATCTGACTCAAGCCACCTCAAAAGATCAGTTTGGGAATAAGAATTTTATGATCGACTTTATCGAACGCCGTTTGAAAATCAGTATACATATACAGGGTGGCCCAAGGTCAATCCCTCAAACTTTAGGGGGTGTTTAAGTTCCCTATTAAGAGTAAGAAATTATAGTATAACGAAATGCGAAAAATTTTCATCACCAAATTTATTATTTTTGTAATAAAATTGGTGTAAATCGATCTCTTCGATCGATAAATCAATATTATCTGTCGACCAATAGCATTCCTCTTACGACCCCAGAGAAGGGGAAAGGAGTTACCCCTTCTTCTTAGACCGCCCTCTGTTCGACCAGTAATATCAGACAGCGATCATTTAACTCCGCCCTAATTGGGCGTTTCGAATAACGCGGCAGGGCGTTAAGCTCGATCTTGAACGACCGCGGCCTACTGACCCAGTGACGTACTTATGACGAGGGAGGAGCCATTGAAATCTGTTTCACATGAGAATAGAAACTTTAACATTTTTTTTCTCGAATACCATAATGAATTTTGATATAGTTTCTTAACAAATAACACTAGGGACCTATTGGCTGTTTTTTTTTAATGCGCGGAACCTTGGGGCACCCTGTATAGATTCTATATACTCAAAGAAGAGATATTCGAGAAGCTAATTTAAAAATTAAACATCGTGACGAAAAATGTGTTGCACCCAAAAATAGGGCTCAAAACTGCATTCTTAGCTAGTTTTTTGACACAATCGTCATTTAACTCGTTTTTGAATTGGTCAATGAAATAATATTTGAGATTTTCCAAATTTTGGGTAAGGCCGTTGAGAGACCCTGTGAAGGCCGCAGGCCTGTCAAAGAAAATTTAGATTTTCTTAAGAGATTTATCGACATTTTGAGTCCTTATAAGTACCGTACAGTGAAATTTGGCGATTTTATTTCTGTCCTAAAAGGAATAATTAGGCAGAAATACTTACAACGGCGTTTAATTCAATAATCCCTTTTGCCCAATTGGCGGTAGTTCATCATCGGAGTCTGATTTATGTAAGGAACGAAGGTTTTCATCAGGTCAGGAGTAGATAATTTAAGGACAACAACCCGGGCACGCTTTTTGCCGGCATACGAACACCGACTGTCGGCACGAGGCTGATAATTTACAGCAAAATGATATAAATAATATGAATAAAACGACGAAATATGTTTTATTATCCATGATTTATCGAAATTGAGTCTTTGGGGTAATAAGGAAACAAAATGGGGGAAATTTGGTCAGCCCCACGTTGGGCGCCAAATGTTGAGTCGGGCGCGTTAACTGGCGCCAGGGCACCGCGGCGGGCAGTCGTTGTACTGCGGGCGCGGGCACAGCGGCGCGGGGCGCGCGGTGGTGGTGGTGGTGGTGGTGGTGGTCGCGCACGGCGCCGACCTCTGCACGCACGGGGGCACCACGCAGCCCGGGGGCTTCCTCTGGCACGACAGCGCCAGCGCTACGCAAAATACCGCCAGCAGGAAAATGCGCAATATCGTCCCCTTGATCATCCTTATATTTGTATCGGAGTTGGGTTCTGTGAAATTAAATAAACACTGAGTTCGCGAGATCATTATATAGGGTGATGATTTTCGAGGCGTGTTTTTCAAGGCGAGATAAAACGCATATAATGGCTAAGAATTTAGTTTTATTATAAAGATAAGGGTTTGCCATTATGTTTTAAAAATGATTTCGGGTAAGTGGCCCAATTTTCAACCACTTTTTGCAGCAAGTTGGGCCGTATGTCAGCAATAACGCGCCGAATATTCTCTTCCAAGGCGTTAATCGTGTCCGGCTTATCTGCGTAGACAAGCGACTTCACATAACCGCACAAAAAATAGTCCAGCGGTGTTAAATCGCACGATCTTGGAGGCCACGCCACGTTGTTCAGGAGTAAGTCTATTCATTATGAAATGGCAAACCAAACTGAGCATAAATCAAGTGACAGCTGTCAAAAACACCAACTACGAAAAAAGTAGTGTCAGATTGAAAACCACGCCTCTAAAAAAAACATCCTATATTTATTATAAGTCACTTCATTATTATACTATACACCTATACATTATCGAACCAGGGACTCTAGCGTGGGAGACGAGCGCGTTAACCACTAACCCACCGAGACTCTTGGGGTATCTTTGGTAGAGAACGTATAAAAAGGCACTCTACGGATTTTACTCCTAACGCGTGACGCATTTTCTCGACCAACATCCCATCCCGGGCGCAAAGAAGTTTAACTTCAAAAAAAAAGGAAAATAGATATAGATTATAGAAGAATTCACAATAAATTTGACCGCTGTGTACTAACGGGTTGTACTGACGGGTTGTGAATTCGAACTATGCTTCTATTCTGAACATTGCTTTCGCTACTATCAATATTACTAAAATGTTACCAAACGTGAGCGTGTAATGTTCGCTTTATCATCACCAAACTAAGCTTTTTTCCGCCGCGAGGGTTGCCCGTATCAAAAATTGTTTCAAACAAAAGTTGTAGGGAGATTACAGGCCTTCAATTAGCATTTTGAACGGATTTTATCCTGTGATTATTAAGGGAGGTAGGATTTTTTGAATTTTGAAAACCAGTTTTTCCCACCTCTAGGGTCAATGGTAGGTGCTATCAAAAAAGTTTACCGAGATATTTTTAGGCCCTTATCTAAGGAATAATATAAAATTTAAATGAATTAAATATCTTATATACTAAGAAAGTTATAGCAAAATTTGTGTTTTTAATTTTATGTATGAGTTTGAAAGTGATTGGTGTGAAATGACGGCAGTTATCGTGCAAAAATATGTCGAAAGTCATGTAGGGTAGGGGTTAAATTGACACTAGAAAGCACAGTAGGTTGAAAATGCAAAATCCGTTCAAAAGTTAATTGTGGGTATATAATTTCCCTACAACTTTTGTTTGAAACATTTTTTGATATAAGCAACCCTTACTGCACAGTATAAAAAGGGATTCAGCTGCGCGAGGGTACGGCGGGTTGAATGTTTGATACAATCGTACAATTGGAGTTCGCCTGTCCCCTACTTAAATGCGTGAAATCTACCTCCGCCTTCCGGCGCGCCGAAGGTTCGTTTTTGTGACGCAATATTTTTCGAGCCGGGCCGAGCTGAACGGCATGATCTATGATCGCGCCCCCAACAAAAACTGCTCCTCTTCGGGAAGAGCCCCCTTAAAGACGAGACTCTCATGCGCGTAATGTTGAGTTTTTTTTTTTTTTTAAATATACAGGCTGTATTCAAACTCAACTAAAGAGAAATTAAGGGAACGGGGACGGGAAGGGGACGGAAGGGGGGGGGGGGGAAGGGGACGGGGAATTAAGTCAAACAACACACGCTAATGACGCATTTTTGCTCGCAGCTGACGCTAAAAATAAATAAATTATAAATGACTTGCCTTACAAACTCAGCGGTTTTTTTACTTTTGTCCCGTTAGATACCTTCAGGATGGGTTTTATTTCTTTGTTAATTATTTAAATAACGTATCCTGATATATGGCCCAATCAGTGACGGTGTTGCACACTCTGTTAAATTAAAAATAAATAATTAAATATTGCCAGTCAATAATGGCCTTGACACCGTTTCGGCGTACGGCGACGGCTTTTACATATTTTTTTTCTCTGTAACCACGATCAATTTCTATATAGTTTCTTAACAAATCAAACGCAACGAGACCTCTCCCGAAAGGACACGATTTGTACTGACGTCATATCAAAATTGATCACGAAGAAATATTGTAAACTTTACGCGACGATATTAAGTCGTTCTCGTCGCTCAGTTCGTCCGCTCGCCGCGCCGGGTCGATGAGCCGCCTTGGCCGAGCGCGAGCGAGCGAACGAAAGGGCGAAGGAATTCACATCGGCGCTATTTTAGTGCAAATTTAGAAAAAATCACTCTAAAATAAAGTAAAAATCGCGTCGTGGGCCTGTGGCGTGGCCTCCAAGATCGTGCGATTTAACACCGCTGGACTATTTTTTGTGGGGTTATGTGAAGTCGCTTGTCTACGCAGATAAGCCGGACACGATTAACGCCTTGGAAGAGAATATTCGGCGCGTTATTGCTGACATACGGCCCAACTTGCTGCAAAAAGTGGTTGAAAATTGGGCCTCTCGGCTGGAATTTGTTCGAGTCAGCCGCGGCGGCCACTTACCCGAAATCATTTTTAAAACATAATGGCAAACCCTTATCTTTATAATAAAACTAAATTCTTAGCCATAACATCAAATTGTATGCGTTTTATCGCTTCTTGAAAACCACGCCTGGAAAATCATCATCCTATATATATTAATAAGTACATATGCATATTTTTATTTTATGCTTACAAAAAAGCTCAGCGCAATTGCATGTAACCAATCTATTAAATAACTATTAAAATTAGCCTACCTTAGTACGGACAATGTCCAGTTAGGAAGGGTTATGTTATTCACTATCTAAGAAATATGTAAAAACAAAAATCAATAAATAAATAAATACTAGGTGCGTACTAACCAAACGATAGATGTAAGATTGATCTGGAGTGGGCCAATTTCGGCGAATCGACGACTGGATTATTTCAAATGATCTTATGCACACTTGAAATACGAAAAAACGTCTCACTGTATTGATTTTGAATACTTTTCCAAATTGAATTTTGTTATGTTTATGCGTCCGCCATTTTTCTTTGCATAATTCGCCAAAGCTAATTCGTATTTTGACGTCTGTCAAAAAGCGTTCCTTCTGACAGCTCCGCTTATATTTTTCGAATTTGACTTTTAATTTATGGCGGCTTGGAAACCAATAACGCGAATATTATTAATAAACGAACTATTATAACATATTTTCATATCGCCAAAGAATTAATTAAGTATTATTTGACGTAATTAATGAGACCGACGATTCGCCCCGCAGTTCCGCGTTCCGCGCGCCCGAACACTCCTTAACGCGATGACTACCTTTTTTTTTTTTTTTTTTACTATACTACACAATAATAACACTGTATTTATTTTTTATTAGCGTTAGGTATCCTTTTATGTTCTTTTTCTCTCTCTTATTTTTTTGTTTTGTTTTTCTGAATGCTGATAAACCTAAATCTGCACTTGTATCGTCTCTGATAAACTTGTCCACTTATCACTGCACTTGGTAATTATTCCATGCATTCACCACTCTATTTGACATGAAATTCTTCCTCGGATTAGAACTGAAGGCTGTACTTGAGAGTTTCAAATGATGTCCTCGCAAGTGCGAATTTGGATTAATTGTGTATATGGTTTCAACATTTGAACATCATAATAGTGAGTTAATATCTTGTGGGTCTCTATAAGATCGCCGATCGATGTTTGTCAATTTAAAAAAAAAAGTTATTAGGAACCTTAAATTTCTGCATTGAGGTACATTTTTATTGGAGACAGATAGATGTCCATCTTAGGACAGGTGTTCAGCACCTGGTTAGATGGACACGGTGAAGATTCTGACGTGCCGCTAAGTTAGGGTTGCCGTACGTCCCGGTACACCGGGACATGTCACCGGTTTAGAGCTTCGGTCCCGGTTGTCCCACCATATGTCCCGATAAATGAATAATCACGGTTTTATATTATTGCTAAAATTATGCGAATAATTCGTGCGACGACGTTAGATCACGGTGGCTGGTGGTGGTGAAAGTGTGGGGTCGAGGGATGTACTGGCATTTTACAAATATTGTCCATATTTACAGTACGGAATGGAAGACTGAAATACCTTTGTGAGGGAGCTGATGTAATTCGTGGTAATTTACAATCTCACTCAAAAACTAGGTGGACCGTCTTTATTCCCGGCTATTGAACGTATTCTGAAAATGTGGGAACCGTTGAAAGATTTCCTTTTTTCATAAACCAGATTGCAGCGCTATGGGAGGGCGGTCCCCCCCCCCCTACCCCCTCCTCCACCTCCAACTCCACTATATTGACATCAGTCCCGGTCGGAGCCAAACCAATTATGGCAACCCTACGCTAAGTGCGAATTTAGATGAGAGATGTATTAGTAGTTTGAATTACAATGACATCTAAGTAGCATCACATTTTTTCTTTGTATGTTTATAGATAAAATGCTTTTTTGTAATAATTGCATGTCTAGCTGTAAGTTTATCTGTAAAAAATAACAATAAATAAATAAACAATATGTTTTAAATGGTCGTTGCCCGAGACGCACCACAGATGTACTTAGAACAGATATTGAGTTACAACTTTCATTCGAAACGGGTTTTTATAAACCCTTGGATTGGTGTATTTTTTTCAATACATTTTAAAAATTAATTACATGATAAATAATATAAAATTAACGTACGTTATAAACTTTTAAACACTCTGTATAGTGCAACCTTTTTTTTTTTACAAGCGGGCAGCAAATATGACAAAAAAATAATTAAATTAAATTAACGATAAAGTGAATGGAATGTCCTCGTTTCGAGGACTCCAGGTACGGGGAGGTTCTCACCACGACACCATTGAAATCGTGAACTAACACCTCCATTTAATAACTTACTAAGTAATCACCTGTATTACCTAAGTACACGAATTTATATTAGCTGAAGCCGACTCGCCCCTCGCTCGCTGTCAGCTTGTCAACAATAAATTATTTTTGGGCCCTACTCAACTAGGCCAAATGTACCTGTGCTAGAGGCAGGGTAATGTATGACCATGTGCGGATTCGAACCCTCGACCTTTGGGTCAGCAGTCCGACGCCCTAACCACTAGACTACCACGATCTCTGAACTGAAAAATGAACGAAATGAGCCACATTGCGCTGTTACATAAATACTTACATTATCATTTATTGTTTTTGAACAACTTTTATTCAACAAAAAAGTGTCCTAAAAACATTTTAAAGTATGGTCGTTTAATAGAATATCAGACATCGCGACTGACTCCACGGGGTATTGATGACAACGAACGACAGGTAGGTTCCCGCGCGCAAATATTGTAATGTAGTTCAATTGGATAGGTCAGGAACACAACAATGCGTTCAATAGTAAATAGATTCAGGCCCAGAACGACCCCTTAAAAGGTTACTGCATAAATCTAGAAACTTATTATTTTTTATACTATTTAGGTAATAATTAGATTAATATCTCCTAAAAATTCATTTAAAACGCGAACGAACTTAAATATCTATATATATAAAAGAAAGTCGGGTTAGTTACACCATTTATAACTCATGAACGGCTGAACAGATTTTTATGATCTATGATTTGTCGGATTTGTCTCTGCCCCGGATAGCAGAATAACTATTAAAACATCGGAAAGAAAATTAATTTTCTCATACATTTTGTGTGGAACGGTAAGTTGCCTCCGAAGATCTTCACTTTGTGAGGTTATCACATCCATAATTAAAATACATACCATTTTGATTTTTGTTCGTTAATTGAACTTAATTAATTTTGAGTATTCTTAATTAACTGAATTTAAAATCAGCTAATAAGTTAACACAACATTTAATGATCCAGAGGCGGTACGAAGATCGTTGGGTCAGGTTAGGTTTTTCTACTAACATTTTCCCTATTATACCTACATTTTTTTTAAATTTAAATTTACTTAATTTAAGGCAATTAAATAACCTTTCTTAGAATAGGTAACTCTTAACTAGTTAGAAAGGTAACAGACCTTACCAAATCGGCCAACACGACGGGTACCCAGGTGCTCGATTTTATACATTTGAATTTTTTATTTTAATTTAATATACGAGGTGTGATCAAAAAGTAAGGTGACTTTTCAAATTTCGCGGGCTACGTCCGTTCGATCGTCTATTTTTTTTTATTATGTTGGTACACTTGTTCTTAACATCTTTGAAAAGTTTCAGGAGTATAGCATTTTTTGTTTGTTTGTGAGAGGCATTAATTAGAAGGTTTTCATTAAACTTTGTGTAAAAAATAGAATCAAGTGCGCTTAAACTCTTGAAATGTCGACAGTGGTATAAACTCTTCCGAGAAGGCTGAGAAGACACCATTAACGAACCTCGCTCTGAACGCCCAAGCACCTCATCAACTGATGGGAACGTTGAAGAAGCGAAGAAAATAGTCTTGAGGTGACTTTTTCCTGCTCCCGAAACTCAAGGAACCCACGAAAGGACGGCGTTTTGCAACGATTGAGGACATGAAGACCGCATCGCTGGATGAGCTGAAGGCTATACCAAAAAGTGCTCATCAGAAAGCGTTGGCACAAGTGTATTGTATTTGAGGGGGGGGGGGGTTACTTTGAAGGGAACAAAATAAATATCGATGAATGAATAAATATTTTTTGATATAAATAAAAAGTCACCTTACTTTTTGATCACACCTCGTATAAGTAATGAACATTATGTTGCCGATACCTTATTTGAGAAACAACTTGGGATATTTTGTTTTTAAATATACATTTTAATTTGAATTAAAAATTGAATTTAATATAAAAAAGTTACTTTAGGTATAACAGCGTTATTTTATTTATTTCTTAGTAAAAAAGAATGCGACCTCAACGTTGGATTAAAATATATTTAAATAATTAATCTGTTTCATTAATTATCTGACTTCAAATCGGTTTAAGCCAGATTCGTTTCGTTTCTTTTCTTTGGCCTCTGACTATTTCTAAAACATACCATATTTCAAAATAATATATATTAAGAAAATATATATATATATATATATATATAAAACCTGTCATCAGTTAATTTTATAAACAATTGTATATACCATTTTTTCATATTATACTGTTGGTTTTCCGAATAAACGATAAATAAATAAATAAATCTCTAAAAATGCATTTTATTTACATCAATTTTACGCTCAATAAATGTCATTTAACAGCACTTTCGGCATTTCTTCTCCACACTAGCTTTAATACGGTTGCATGAGACCATATTGGACGGTTGACATATTTTTTTTACGACATTTTGAAATCATTTTCCATCCAGACGATAGTGTCTGTGGAGACCCGCGATTGTCGGCCATTTTCTCACACAAAAAAAATACGTACGTACCATATCAATTCGAGCAATTCCAGCCTTTAGCTTACTGAAAATCTGTTTAAAAATAGCCCTACTGTGTTGTGCGAAGGAATAGTCGGGGTAATGAAACACAGAAATTCTTCAACGCTCAAAATTCTTTACTTCATTATTTGTACATTGGGACAAAAAAACTGATATATTGTCGTCCTTAATTAAAAAAAAATATGTTAAATTTAACATATTTTTACATTTTAAATAGTTTCGGGCTGACTACGGAATGGCATATCCGACCCAAATACATTTTTAAAAATTTAAAAGTAATTTTTGATCTCGTAGGAACATTAATTAAACAAATTATATTACGAACTTAAATAAAAAAAAGACATTGATTTGGAGATTAAAAACATTAATGAATTAAGGTCACATAATTATAGGGTCTTATTTTATAGTGGTTTATAGATTGCTTAACTCCTAAGATATTGTCCACTGTTTTTACAGTTTCATAATTTTGAAGATAGATATATTCTGTAAGTTTTAACACACTCAGCGACGATGACGTGATATTTCGTCATTGCTGTATATATTTCTATTTATAAATTTAAAAGGTATACTAATCATCGATTTTATTTAAAGTATTTCTGATGGATTTTTGTACTATTATTTACCAATAGTGAGAAATTAAAAAAATCGCGGAATGTGTTGATCGTGCAAATCGCAAATCAAATCGTGCAAATCGTTTACAGATGACTAGCGCTATCTACGACTATCTAAACTGAAAAAAATTGTAGAAGTTGAACGTACACGATAGGAATATTATCTAATTGAGGAAATTCGATTTCAAACATTATTTACTTACTCATACTAAATTCGTAATAATTCGTATAGAAATAGCCAATTGCATATACAGGCTGTCCCAGAACAATTAAGCATTCGTATAGGGTTGAAACGGCACGCCGTTCAGTTATCCGATTTACTACTGAGAGCGTTAAAAACAGTACGGTTAAATGACAGTATTTTAAAACTAAATAAATGTAAAAAATGATATGCTTTCATAATGAATTATCTAATTAAAAAATTCGCATTGACGTTAAGCGGCAATAATTTCTAATTTCAACGGTCATTCGGGCACGAGTGCATCGTGTTAGGAAAGGTCTCTCTCTTAAGAACGGTCAATCGTTCTGGGACAACCTGTATTTCAAGAGTATTAATTGATATACAACGATTTAGGATCGTGGCGACACAAACCGAATTCACAAAATGTCTGCTCGATGATTTAACAGCTGCTGATGATTTGATGATTATCGCTCGAAACGGTTCAAACGGTTTGAAACAGTCGCTCAACGACCACTTGTATCGCGCACACAGTGTCTGTATAGTCCATTAGGTTCACATGTAATAATCAGCAGAGTCCGGGATATCGGCTGTAGTCAAAAGCGTTGTCTTTGGCGGGAGCGGATGCTTTGTTCTTTATGAAGAACTTGATTGTGTCGCGTAGACTATCGGGGAACCACTTTTCATTGATGACAGTCGACAGGACCGACAGGCAACCTGCCAAGTCGTAGCCGACGGGCGCCGTCTTCTTCTCCGACTGAAACGACGATCAAGTTCACGTTACTTTCACATTTACAAAGGTTTAAGAGGACACAACAATCCTCATATAGAGTTGTGATCTCTTTTTTGTGGATATAGGACAAAAGTAATACTGGCTATGGTTCTATCTCATAATGATCCTGGTTAAAATAGAATGAAAAAGTTACAATTCGAACGATTCAAGACCACTTGGCAATTTCTGGTAAATTTTTCTTGACTCTTGAATCATCGGTTATGAGAACGGTGTTGCTGTACGATTTTTTGTGAAATTTAATAATAAAGTAGGACCTCGGTAATCCGGACGGCTGTGGCGGGCGGCGATGGCTCCCGTTAGCATTGAGGGACCAAGCGGGAGTTCTCCAGCTTATTGACACTAGCGAAACTGTCCCGCGATCGCGAAGACGGATGGAATCGGAAAATTATGTATAGGCGAAATAAAGAAAAATTTGTTTGGCCCTCGGATCCACTTTCAGAAAATGCTCTCTATTCTAAAGTAGGTTTTAACGCTGGTGAAGGTTGGTTGGATAACCTTAAAAAGTATCACAGAATTATATATAATCCGGACGACTTAATATCAGGCCGTGCGTTAGCACTACTAAGGAATATCGTTTACCTATTCAAAGATGTAACCGAAAGAAGTTTTCATATAGTGGCATATCTTATCTGTCGCCAACGCTCGAGTTGAACAGGTGAGATTAATATCGAGGAGATAATGTTGTACAGTGGATAAAACTAAACGAGGCGGTAGAAAGTGTCATTTTGCAACAATGTGTGGTCGGTCGGTTCTCAACCATTTCGGAGTTGATACTCTTTGTTGATTATGCAATTAAAGGGTATAGGCAAAGAACAGGGTATGTCCACAGTAGTCCATCAAAAATTGAAAAATCACAAGTTTATTATTGAGATCAACGGATATCACTTCAAATAAAACATATTTTTGAAGGTTTTAATATCAGAGTCGGAAAGCATTATTAAATAGTTTTTATAATCATTTACGACTATAGAGCGAAAGATAACCTCAAAATCATAACAGCTGTCAATTAGTCGGACAATCCTTTATAACTTTTTGGGACATTTCCTGTTCTTCCGTGAAATGTAGTGATCGCAAACGAAAATACAACTAAAAAAATGTGACATACCCTGTTTTTTGCCTGTAATCTTCAATTATACTGGCAACACCGCTTTATATTATATTTATTTATTTTTTCTTACCAGTTTGATATGCATTCTTTTAATAATCGCTACATTTTTACTTGAACAAATAACTTTATTGTTTTTATTCTAAACGACCCCTTCTACCGCCTCCCAAGTTTTGATGTACCACTTATATTCCGGCCCCAATATCGCCGTTTTCAAACGACGCGACATCTCATTTCTTCCTAATTATTCTATACCCTCATCCTCTTTCCAGTCCTATCCTTAACAAACTCACCTAAGGAATATCCCGTAATCGCCGTATACAACAGGTGCCGTTTCCGGGTTATACTGTTACCTTCTTAATGTATTTCTATTATCGCCCGATTTGACGTACGGAGCTGATTGTCTTAAAAAAGAAAGATTTTTTATGTATAGTAATTAAATTATCAGATAACTCCTTTTAGCAGACGCTAAAATATATTTTTTACAGATGTCCGAGGGCGATAAGCTCACTTTTGTGCTATATGCATAAATGAAACAAATGAACCTTGATGAGTCCAAGCGATACAAGCATGGCGTTGCCGAGCAACCAGCGAGATCCGTGCCCTCCGCGTCCGGTGACCGTTTTGTACAGCTGCACGGCCACGCTCCGGGGGTTGTCCACTTCGCTGGTATCCTGGCTGCCACCGACGAGCGAGGATACCTTCATTATGGCCGAGACGTGCGCCTCCACGACCTCGCCGGGATCCTTTATCACCTGTCATTTCAAAATTACACATTTAAATGTGTTTTGTATGTGATCTTATATTCCAAGTTGGTAATTTAAGTTAGGAAACCTTATACGGACATGCAAAAAACCTATAAAAGTATAATTTTGGGGATTTTTATGTACCGTGTATACGAGACTATTTATTCCCGTTGCTTTGGTGATAATCGCACAGCTAACGACGGCAGGCTTTTACACACGGCATGTAAACATCAGCAGAATATGTTTTATACATATATTTTTTAACTATTAGAACCAATTTGTGGAATCAACCCTCACAATCACAGGAGATTCGCAAATTACCCGAACAACTAAATCGCTTGGAATGTGAGGAAAGGCTCTCTGTGTTAAAATTGGCCTCATAACAGGAAAGACGTGACCTCGGTGATCTGATTGAGACATTATAATTGTGCAATCATTAAGGACATATTCATGTTTAACCAAAACACGCAACTTCACGCCATTCAATGAAGTTATCTAAATCTTTTTGTTCCACTAATCCTAGGAAGAACTTTATCCCCAATAGAGTTGTGGATGATTAGAATCGGCTACCACAGGAAGTGGTGGAAGCTATAAGTGTAAACCAGTTCAAGAACTGCCTTGATAATTTTTTTTATCTAGGCAAATCGCTAGTAATTGAGAACGAGATCATACCAACCAATTTAAAAATCTACTGGACCTAACTAACACACAGAATCCAGTGGTCGTGCTCTAGCGTATATCAGCTCTAGCTGCTCACCCATCAACCAATAATAATAACACAGGATGTTCGGATATAGGTCGACATCATTCCTCAGCTCAGCATCAGTCGATATTATATCCTGTGAAAAGTACCTTGAGGTGGTCTTCCAGGACGTCGGCAGCATTAGGCCCCAGCTGAACGAGGTTCTCGAGCGTGGGCTCGTCCAAGAACTTCGAGGCAGGAGTGTCCACCACCGTCACCGCGTCTGTAGAAAATTTCAGGCTCAGTTTAAGTTTAAAAAGTTTGTATTTTAAACGTCGAATTGAGGGCGAGGACATCGATTGGAAAACTTATGGAGTCCATACTTCGCAAAAGATGTTAATTTGTCGGAGAAGGATTCTTTAATTGCTTTAAATGCTTAAGAGACATTTTTACCTTCAAATCTAAGCCATAAAAGAACTGGTCGTCCAACCGAGTGGTTGACTTGAGGAAGGAATCATCTGCTAGTCAATCAGTTCAAAAATCGCTTAGATAAATACTTCGCACAACCCTCAAATATATAGAGGTTTATCAGCTATAAAGTTAACTACCCAGATCAATATAAAACTGTCAAATAATGCCTTAATTTGTTAATTTGTTGGTATATATCGCATTAATGCCATTCACTTTGTTTTTCATTTTACATTTCTTTAAAATATACCCCAAAACATCCAAATAATTTCTACCCAATATATTTGAACTTTAAAAAAAACCCCCTACCCTCAATATTATGTATTATAAATATTTTACATTTAGCTCTTGTAAGATATCCCATTCGAGAAAAGTGTAAAAATGAAACCATTTCTAAAAACAAGCTTTTATTTAAGTACTTTAATACGTATACAAAATGTTGTCACATTCAGCGCCAATCACGGGATATTCCGTCATTGCTGTATACGCCAGGTGCCGTGTACACCGTGCCGTGGTGCAGGGTCTTACTGTATTTCTATTAATATTTAAAAGTGTGGCATGACTTATACCTGAATTTATGAAAGGCATAGACTAATGACGTTTGATTGAAATGAAAGTGTTTTGACAGATTTGGCGGTAAATAATTCGAGTTTATTACTTTACAAAAGCTATGAACTTTCATTTTAGCAGCGAATTAATGCGACTATGCAAAATGTGCTAGGATCTAAAATCCGCTAAATATTTTCGAGCAAAGGATTATTATAGACGATTAATTGAGACTCGTAAATTGAGACAGTATGTGGCGCACTTTATAAATGGATAAGTCGATGAGTATATCCAATACTTTGGTGGCGTTTACTCAACAGCCCCAGTATTCCAGACAGTCTTAGACAACCATTAAAGTAGCATTTTAAAAGGGTTTCTCACCGTCGGCGGATATATCAAGGACGGGCTGCGGCATGCCGAAGCTGAAGACGTGCGAGGAAGTGTTTCCGTTTTGCGTTCCCGTCGAGGGCCTCTCGCTCTCCACGCTCTCGTTCTGTTCCGTCGTGTTGGCAGTGCTGTTTGCGTCCGTGTCCTCCTCGGAATCTGTAAAATAACATGGTCGCCCTCGCTGTAACGTAGGTTCAACACAATCCCGACTACAAGGACCGAACTCATTGAAATGTGCTTAAAATTTAAGTCCAGACGCGGCCTTAAAAAAGCGCTGCGCAAATTTGAAATAAAATATTCCATTAGGTTGTCATAAGTAATTTTTAATTTAATACGATAATGTTGGACACACTCAACGACGATAACGGAACATTCCGTCATCAATGTATACGCCAGGTGTAGTGTGAGAGTAAATCCGTCATTTGAAAGAGAGGCACGTCACATATACCTGAATTCATGAAAGGCATGGACTAATCGTCGTTTAATTTTTTCAATTTAGTTTGGTGTCGACGTTTTGATTGTTTATATGAAAAGTGCACTAGTCAATTGAAAGAAGTGTTTTTAAAGGTTTTGGCGGTAAATAATTTGAGTTTTATTTACAAAAATATATCAATATAATATTAAATATAAAAAACAAACATTTTCATAGTTTTGTACATATTATTTGCCAATTATAACTTAAACTAAAAAACGGGTGGCAGCCCCCGCGTGGGGTGTTCCGTTCAGTCAACGAACTTCGCCGATCGGGCGGCATTGCGTAGAGTGGAATGTTTAATAGCTTGCTCCTTGATAGATGTGACCGCAAGAGTCAACAGAGCGAGGTGTTTAACCAGCCCAAACCAAAATGGAACACGTCAATCCTCACACGAAAAGTTTTATTCAAAATCACAGAAATGAAACAAGTATCCTTCTCCTAGGACACCTGGAAGTGAACGGCAGACTTCGCGTCTTTATAAACAGACGTCTACCGGGCAGTATGAAAATGACGCTCATTGTACAAATGAGATATATTTCAATCCAGGCAGAATATTGCAAGAAGTCTTCCGCGCGCCGATCCTGTATCCACCGGCTAAGGAGGTTCCTTCAGCGGTGTCCACAGGACCTCAGGTTCTTGTAGAAGGGCACGCTGGTATTCCGAGATACTATCAGATGTGCAGTTCTTTCACTCACTCTGTAAGAGGTGCTTTTTATTGACTGAAGCCCACATTTAATTTAATTCACTGGGTTGCTACATACAATGCATGACTGTATTTTTTAAACCCGAGTTCGCTTGTGGCAATTGGGCCTCGTCTGTGACTATCGTGCCTCGTCTATGACTATTGCTTAATAAAATATGTAGAGTTCCATTTTTGAAATAGAATAATATACCCGCATCGCTGTCGTCATCGTCGCCGTCCGAATCACCGTCGTCCTCCTTCAAGACAGCAGCATCACCGAGCAAGTCTTTGATCTTCCGACGTGCGGCGCTACCGCCCACCCGGTTGCCGGCGAGCGATACACGCCTCAGAACGCCCGGCGCGGAAGATGCAAGGGCCGAAGCAATCAGGGCGCACGCCTCGGAGCCTATTTCGTTGTAACTTACGTCCAGGATCTGTAATTAATATGTCTACAGGTATAAAATACGTTCATTACAACATGAGAATATTAAACACAGTTTCATTCATCTGCAATTTGGGAGAACGCCAGATACAATGTGTTGGGTGTGGTTAAAGCTGCCATGGAAATCGCCGAGCAAGGTTAAACCATCATGAGAGAGAAGTGGGGTTATATAGTACAGCAACAGTTTAAGGGTTTGCAATTCTTGGAACACATTCTGTAGATGGTTAATTACAAGTTGAGTTTGCAGAAGAATGGGGGGGTTCGAAAAAGAGGAGACTGGAGAACAGAGGATTTATGGAGACCTGCAAGATATTGACTCACTATTATGAACTTCCAAATTTTGAAACCATATACACAATTAATACAAATTCGCACTTGCGAGGACATCATTTAAAACTCTCAAGTACAGCCTTCAGTTCTAATCCGAGGAAGAATTTCATGTCAAATAGAGTGGTGAGTGCGTGGAATAAGTTACCAAGCGCAGTGATAAGTGCCAAAAATGTGAAGTGCAGATTTAGGCCAAGCTGCCTATAAAAATATATATATTTCCAATAACTCGCACGCATGTTTATATTTGCTAAATATCATACAAAAATATTTATACTACCTCCAATGAAATCCCAGAAGTCCTTATGCCCTCAGCGAGCCTCGTAGCACCGGCGCTCTTGAGCAGACAGTCTCCGAAGTTGATCTCGCGCAGGGAGCGTATGGAGGGCAGGGCGGCGGCGACGGCGGCCGCCCCTTTCGGGCCGATGGTGTTGTCGTTGAGGTTGAGCACGCGCAGGTCGTGGTTGGCCTTGAACGCGTCCGCCAGCGCAGTGATGCCCCCGTGATAGATGCCGTTCTGCGGCATGGCCACCTCTTCCAGCGAGCCCATCGTCTGGAATCAAACGCTCGGAGTAAGAGAACTCAACCCGGTCCATACAAACGCTGTAGTGTTGTGACTCTCTTATATGCCTATGACACCTGTAGCTATCATATAATATCAATTGTTTCTATACATTGTTTAGTACGATGAAGGATAGTAATAAACAACCACCCCCTCCCCATTTTTACTGAACTAACTCTAACTTTAACCAAAGTTCTTTTTTAATAACTCGGCAAAAGTTTCGAAACACCGTCTTAAAATACTATACCAATATAGATAATCATCTAGTTTTAGTTCTGTATTAAAGCAGTTTTTTTTTATTTTATATATAAAAATAATGCGTAAATTATTGCTATATGTTCTTCTTTTTGAAATTTGGCAAAAATTAAAAATCGTTTTATTTTATCTTATTTAAATTTGTTTAATTTATTTTAATATCATTCTTTTTTCCTCTAACCATCTTTAGTAGTCAGTTGGGCTGGGCTACTCTATTTTAAGAATGAATATGTACTTCAATTTATATTGTCTTTGAGTCATTACCTGTATTGTTTACAATTTCTGTTGTGTAACCACAATAAATAAATAAATAGATAAACACGGACATAATATTTCAATTTATAATAATTTCTATAAGCGCAAGTAAATGAGTTTATAATTAATTATAGCTCGCCTGGAATAAATAATACAATCCAACAGCCTTGCTGTCATAATTTTGAAATTCGAATATGATCGCTCTCTGCTGATGAGCGTCCTATCGAAATGTCAACTTTCATTCTTCAGTATTAAAAATTCGTTAACTTTAATGCTAAATATCCGCCCAGCTTTCAATGTGATCTAAACGGTATATGAACTAGGTCATAGCAATTATTTTATAAAAAAATAATAAAGCTAGTGTTCCTCCGCGAAGAGGCCCCTTAAATCGCTCATCGATCGTCACCTTAAAGACCTCGGCCAGTGCCTTGGCGCCGTCGTCCTCGAGGCGATTTCTCCCCGCGATGAACACCTTCAGCTTCGGCACTTTCGATTGGCCGTGCCTCAGGAGGGACTTCGCCAGGAGGTTGCCACCGGTTATTCCCAAGCCGTTGTTGTTCAGACGCAGTTCCTGTAAAACAAACAGCACTCTTAATACACCTATCGGACGATTCTTCATTATTGTAAACATTTGTTTTCGAAACCGAACCGAATTTTTTTACTTATTAACAATTAACAATACATATTTTTAGATAATCGTTTAGGTAATGTTAATTATAAGTAATATGACTTTATGTTAATTAATATACACTAAATGTCATCCGTACCCCACAAATAACACCTTATTTATACCATTACCTCATATCTTCATAACCTACAATAAATTTATCAATTGTCACGATACTCGAAACGTGGTTAGTACTTTTTCAAGAAATATGCGCTAAATTGCATAAAAGAACTTATTTCTAAAGTTTAAATAATTTATAACTTGTTATATTAGATAACTGAGATTTATCTTTTATATGCATGTGGTGTTTTTCTTACTAGAGTACCGAATAAAAAAAAATAATATAAAAACTTATTTTTGGATTTTAGAATACATTTAAAAATATAAACATTATTTTTATGAAGAAAATTACAACAGTTATTTTTTTAGTTTTAGTTTTTTAGTTATAAATTGGTAACTATTCATTACCTATATGTTTTGTTGTAATTTATATAAATTTATAAAATGTTGATTTTTCTAATAAATATGGGGTGTTTTTTTTAGAGGCGTGGTTTTCAATCTGGCGCTACTTTGTTCGTAGTTGGTGTTTTTGACAGCTGTCACTTGATTTATGCTCAGTTTGGTTTGCCATTTCATAATGAATAGACTTACTCCTGAACAACGTGGCGTGGCCTCCAAGATCGTGCGATTTAACGCCGCTGGACTATTTTTTGTGGGGTTATGTGAAGTCGCTTGTCTACGCAGATAAGCCGGACACGATTAACGCCTTGGAAGAGAATATTCGGCGCGTTATTGCTGACATACGGCCCAACTTGCTGCAAAAAGTGGTTGAAAATTGGGCCTCTCGGCTGGAATTTGTTCGGGTCAGCCGCGGCGGCCACTTACCCGAAATCATTTTTAAAACATAATGGCAAACCCTTATCTTTATAATAAAACTAAATTCTTAGCCATAACATCAAATTATATGCGTTTTATCTCTTCTTGAAAACCACGCCTCTAAAATCATCACCCTATATATAAACTAGGTAGCCACAGCCACGCTAACAGCATATTGGAGAGGTGAAATGAATAAATAATTCTTTTTCTAAAATTCGGCCAATAGGTCGAAAAAAAAAATTAAATTCGATTTCCCCCGTAGGGAAAATATTTTTAAACATATTTTTTGTATTATTTCGTATTTTAAAATTCCGGTTTCGTCGCAACCTAATATTTTTCATGTGGATTCGTTTAAAACTTTGAAATTACAAAATCGGTGGTGAACTCATTGAGATCTGACATCACAAACATTTCGCTATTCGAGTCGAAATAAATATGTTGTTTATAATTATAATAATATCTTAGGCCTTAAATGAAAAAAAAAGATGAATGTTAATTATTCAGTAACTCGAGTAAATAATTTGACCGAAAATTAATATTTACCGAATGTTCGGCGCATCCTTAAATACAGGATATTATGTTTTTTTTTTAAACTAATCGACAATTGGAATCGATAATTTACAAGATCTTTGAAAGTACATAAATTTAAAACAGTTTCGGGAACTGCCGCATCGCCGCGGTTAATTCCCCGAGCCGTGTGTTTCCTGACCTGCAAGTCATCGCAGACGGTGCTGAGTATGAGGCTGGCGAGCCCCTCCACGCCGATCGGCCCGAAGGCATTGTCGCTGAGGTCGAGCACCGTGAGCCGCGCGCCGGCTTGTATCATGCCGTCGCCGAGCGCGGTCTGAAATCAAATTTAACAAGCGACACTTGAGAGCGACGAGTCACATAATGTCAACCTTAGGCGAGTGCATTTTTGGCATACACGTCAAAAATACAAACCATTTTTTTTTTTGCAACTCCGATAACGAGGATATGTACTTTATCAGTTTAAAGTGGCTCATCATAATTACATGAAACATGCATAATTACATAAGTCATTTTTCTAAAGTACACCCTGTCTTTCCGGATTATTCTTACAATGTCTCTTTCTACAAGCCGTTGAATGAAATAAAACGATTTAAGACCACATGCAAGGCAGATGAGAGGTGTTTAAGCCCCCTAAAGTCTTTGGTAATGGCCCCCCCGGTTTGTGTTACTTATTATTGCCCAAATCTATTATATTTTCGAATAGATGGTGTGAATTCGATCAGCGCACCAATTCTGATGCGCGTGGGGATCAATGACCCAACCTCGGCCGAGATATCGGAGGGCGCC
The DNA here is from genome assembly GCA_020383195.1 of Neomicropteryx cornuta. Classification (NCBI taxonomy): domain Eukaryota; kingdom Metazoa; phylum Arthropoda; class Insecta; order Lepidoptera; family Micropterigidae; genus Neomicropteryx; species Neomicropteryx cornuta. Next base: position 746,795 of record JAHKQU010000031.1, read on the forward strand.
GAATACCACAGCTCATAACAAAAACCTTGTTACAAGTTTCGTTTATTATTATAGGCTAATGTTTACATAATGAATTTTGATATAGTTTCTTAACTAATAACACTAAAAATCACAAGACCAAATCGGAAATGGTAATAGATAAAAACTTAAAGTTGACAGCAGACAGAACGGCCTGGTGGTGCAGTGGTACGATCTCCTGCTTTTAAAATCTAGATCTCTAGTTGGAATCACCAGCGGGTCAAATCGGACCAGGTCATTTTTCACATCTGAGAATATTCAACGGCGCTTTTCTCAGCACTGTCAACTAAGTGAAGTAACAAAACGTTCATTCTGTTACAGGCTATGGAGGTATTCACGACGGGCCCCAAACCAAGATGGCTGCCATCCAATTCAATCCAATGACTATGAGGAAATCGGTGCGCCGAAATACGTACCAACGCTTTGGGTATCTCCGACTTCATGCGGCCGGTGAACATGTCCGACCACCGGGCCACCTTGAACTCGGGCTTCGTCTTAAGGGCGTCGGCGATCGCGCAGGCGGCCTCCACGCCGAGCGTGTTGCCCGTCAGGTTGAGGAAGTCGAGGCGGTCGCATTCTGATATCGCGTCCACAATCGGCTTCGCTGCGAATAAGACGGCATACGCGGAACATATCAGTACGTCGGATCGACTAACGCCTCAGTAATCACAAAGTTATCATCGACGAAAATGATTACTGTTGAATCCCCACGACTTTTGTTGAGTTAGATAAAATTAATAAGCAGATTGACGAGTTGACTCTCACTCTGTAGGTTTATTGCTCAAATCGCTCTACGGTAAAAACCTATTTTGTCTAAACAAAATTTTGATCGCGAATCGAACCAAAACCATCAAGAACTATGTATAACCCACATTCTTAGCTGAGATGTAATAGCTTATAGACCCGATAACGAGAAATTTACAAATGGATAATCCTGAATTCCTTATAATGCTTACATTGTGCGACTCGCAAGCGGCATAACATCAATTCTAACCTATTAGAACGCGCAAAATCTATACATTCGATGTCTAGATTAGTGCGGTTCATTGTCATTATATTTATAACGCAACGCGCCGCGGCGCTGCGATTGTTTACGAAAAAAACTCGACTGTTTTGAAAATTTGCAACAAACCGCGCTTACCGTCCAACTCGGTGTCCAATTTTCGCGCCTCGCCAGTAAAATCAACGCCCGAATGCTTCTTGTCGGCGTCGGCGAGCGCCGAAGTAATCTGGCCTAAATCGAAAGTGGTCATTGTCTCATTTATTTGTGTTTTTTTTTTTAAAGAAATCACTTGGTTATATTGTTTATTTAAAATCGGCAAATAGCTTGCGAAAAAGACGGCCCGGCTGCGTGCGAAAATGACAACCGTATGATGTATGGCCCTCCGGGCTGTCCCCCACCCCGCTCGCGCTGCCAGTATTGTTAGACTTTTTATTCTTCTTTTGATAAAGGCAATAACTTTACGCTAGTAATTCATTTCGGAGTTTTTCCCCCAAAACTCCTCCCTGTTCAGTAACTTTAACTCAAAATTTGACAAAATATATTACTTATTCAATTGGAATACGTTTGTTATAGAGCGAAATTAAAATATATCGATTCTCCCCCCCCCCCTCCTGGGCGACGAAACCCCGCACAGGTAAAACTTAAGTTTTGGCAGTAATTCATACAGTAAGATAAAATATTTGCTTAATTTATATTACTTATAAAAATACTATTGAATTCAAATAAAAAACGTATAGATGTCGTTCTAGTCGAACATATCCTCAGTTTCCACTGTAGACCACCCCTTAATCTGGTTCTCTGGTATTGATTTTTTTTTAATATATCCCCGGTTTTCTTTTTAACGATCTCATTTTATGATTGGCCTTATATGAACCGTAAGTCTTTGATATGAAAGCAGTCGCCCGTAATAATAAACAGTCAAAGAGAACAAATTCTCGGATACTTGAAGCTTGAGCTTATAAATTAGCCTTTCAAAATCGTACGTACATCTCACGGCGGTTCCCAAGCAAACGATGTCGTATCATATTTCAAAGGCAAGGCGACAATCATACGCAAAGCATAACCAGCGACCACCCGGACAATGGGATCTCCCACTAACAAGAATACGATACCACAAAAACTAACAACAACAAACATAATTATAAAGTCAACATAAATTTAAACCTATAATTTTATTCATCTCTTGGCCAATTTTTTTATGTAAGCACTATTGTTTTATTGGTTATTTCAGTCATTGATCTATTGAAGGCGAGCGCCTGAAATTTACAGAGTTACAACTTTATATCCTTTAAATATTTTATTAAAACTACTTAGGCGAGTGCTGAAACTTATAAATATTGATTTCACTTCATACCAAAATAAAGGCTTTGTATTATATTAATATACTAGCTGACCCGGCCACGCGTTGCTGTGGCTAAAGTTTTTGTTATATTACATTATAGTAAACAATCTAAGAGGAACAATAAGAGAACATCAGTCACGGAGTCCACTATGCTTTTTCACACAGATGGTATTTGTAAAAAAATATGGTGATCTCCTTATTTGACTTTCTACTACTATAACCCTTTAGTACAATGAAATTATTTACGAACAAAGACGAAAATGTTGATGTTGGTATACAAATTCACTGGATTGAGATTTGAAGGGGAAGTACGTTGAACACAATCAATTAAAATGTTCTTACACTTGATACTAAGCAGAAATCAATAGGTAAAAAATAAAAATTTATCAGATTTATTATTTCCATTTAATTTTATAACAAATATAAGTATATTACAGTATAATACAGTAAATAACATGTGACGCTTAAACTCATGAATGAGGTAGGCAAGGCAGACAGTCTTAAACTTTTAAACATTAATATCCTTTTTTTTGAATTATAAATACTTTCAATTTCAATTTAATTTAACACCAATCGGTGCACAATGTTTTTGGTTAACCTGTCTTTAGCTAACACAAATAGATTCGACGGTTTCCCAACACGTGAACACGCAACATATAGTTGCCCATGAGAAAAACATGGATTTTCCAAATCTAAACCACAAATGGACATTGTTTGACCTTGAGATTTATTTATAGACATGGCGAAAGCTAAACGAATTGGAAACTGTAGCCTTTTGAAGGGTATGGTAGAATCTGATGGTATCATCGGAATACGTGGCAGCAGGACCACTTTTCCTTTAAACTTCCCAGCCAAAATGGTTGCTTCAAGAATGTTTCCGGTGATCTTTTTGATGACCAAACGCGTACCGTTACATAATTGAGGTGGATTCAAATTACGGAGGAGAATAATAGGGGAACCAATCTTTAATCGAAGATTATGTGGTGGCATTCCAGGGATATCTAATGAATTTAAAAATTCAATCGGAAAATTTACACTTTCATTTTCATCAACAACAGTATCGATTGATTTAAAAGACATCAGATCGCCTGGTAACAACTGTTGTATCTGGAAGTTAATTTCGTCAACATCAACGTTTTTGGCTGCCAAAATCGCCCGTTGACTAAGCCATTCATGATTCAAATAATTATTCTGTATATCCGGGAAAATACTCTGAATCAATTCAGTTTTATCCTGAACAACAGTGCAAAAATTGTCTGGTAGTTTAATGCATTGCGTATTTGGTTGCAGTTTTATTTTACCGTTCCCAATATCTAGTAGTTGTTCGGAAAATATTAGTGCTGATGGATCATTTTGCAATTGTACTCGCATATTTATGGTCAATCGAAGTGTTTCAACACTTCGCCATAAGAATGATTGTTTCAAACATGCATTAATCTCATCCGCGAAAGTAGAGCGAGGTATAACCGGTAAGGTCTGCCGGAAGTCACCAGACAAAAGTAAGATAGCACCACCGAAAAGTTTATTATTGCTGTTTAAATCTTGCATAGTTCTGTTTAATGCTTCAAGTGAATATTTGTGTGCCATTGTGCACTCATCCCAAATTATTATAGAACTCTTCCGCAACACTGCAGCTATTCCACTATTCTTTTTGATGTTACACATTGCATCTGGTTTATTATGAACGTCCAATGGCAGCTTGAATGTTGAATGTGCTGTTCGCCCACCATCCAGTAAAGTAGCCGCAATGCCTGACGATGCTAATGCTAATGCGATTTTTTGTTGCGACCGTATTTTGGCAAGAATCAACGATATTAAAAATGTCTTACCGGTTCCACCGGGTGCATCCAAGAAAAAAAAACCGCCTTGTTCAGCAGCAACAGCCAGCATAATCCGATCATAAATAATTTTTTGTTCTGCTGTCAGTAATGGTTCACTGTTCATGATAATTGTTGCTAAACTTCCATGGTCATATTGATTTTCTCGTTGTAAATCGGTATTGACTAAGTCGGTGGCTGGACGATTAGGTGATGGCATACCATAATGATTAAGTGGTAAATTTGAAATAAGAACACATAAATCCTCGATCAAGACCAATGCTTCATTGTACATCTCTGGTGTATAATCTATGTTTTGGCATTGATTTGTTTGTCTAATTCGGTGCAAGATGTCTTCTGTCATACAATTTTTATATTTTTCCCACAAAGTTTGCGCTTGCGAGGGATAACATGTCGCCAAAATAATTGCAAACAACTGACGAATGTTATTCGGTGTTGATGTCAACGCAGCATCAGCAAGCGTTAAGTCCCAATGGTTATCGTCTTCTAGCAATTGCAGTTCACGACATGCATCCTGGTATGTATTGAATACTCGACCATTAGCTGTTCGTAAAAATTCAAAAGACGTTGGTCCGGGAACATTCACCAATAACAAACGTAAATAGAAGCACTCACGTTGCTTTGGATGTACCGTGTAAAGTCTCCCCAATGTCTTAGCTTTGAATATGCCTGTAATGGAAGGATGTGGTTTTCCTTGTTTCCGTGGCTCCCATTTTTTACTGGATTTGTTCCATGTGAAATAACGTGGAACATCACCATACACCAATGTCTTCGCGAATTGGCCAAAAACATCAGGTTTTTGACACAATGTAAAAAATTCAGTTAGAGTCGTTTTCGGAGCTTCGAACGCTCTTTGGAGAACATTTTCTTCAGTGAAGTATACACGTTGACCGTTTTCAAGATGTATTGCCAGATGTTGGACAGCAGGATCTCTTTCGTGGATGGGAAAGCTGAGAATATGCCAAATAGCTTCATTGCTGCTAATGTATCTGCCCATTTGGTATCGTGCTATTTCGTCATTTTTATTTATGTTTTTTACTTCAAATATGGCCAAATCACTGCCTTTGTTTACATATTTACAAATATACTTAATTGATTTAACAGAACTGCAAAGCTCAACATTGATATGAGCTTTGTAAGTTTTTGAAAGTAGTGGTGAGTATGGTACCACCCACTGATTATCAAACTCAACTTGATTTGGAAAGTTCGGCAGTCGCATTGTAAATGTGTGGCCACCATTCTCAGTACTTCTGCGGCGATACATTGGATAACCATCAATATCCGTGATCGTGTCATTCGTATGCGGCTTTGGGAAGTTTTTTTTACATTTTCCATTTTCCATGCACGGTGACGTCATGTTGAAAACACCGCATGGCCCATGGATCATGTGTTTGGTGACAATATCAAATAATTCTTGATCAATTAATGGGTCTGGAATTTCGGCTGAAATTATTTGATCGATTTCTTCAGGACGGATTCTATCTTTAAGCCAAACCAAAATGTGGGCATGAGGCAAACCTCGCTTTTGCCACTCTATCGTATACAGCCAACAACGTGTGATACCAAAAATTGTATATTTAACAATAAAATCAATTAAGGATTTCAATTTTTGTTTAAACACACGTGCAGTTAAATCATGACGATGAATGGCTTGTTGTCCTGGCAATAGTAAAGTTTGTATCTCTTCCCAATTCGGATTACATGTGAATGTAATAAATAAATCCGGTCGGCCGTAATGACGTACGTAAGTCATCGCATCTTGTATGTATTCCTGCATGTTCCGTGGACTGCCGATGTAGCTTGAAGGTAAAATGAAAGCATTACCGATGTCATTGGGATTTAAATTTCCATCGATGTTTCCAGCAACAGCATCTCGTAAGTGAATATATTCTTCCGATCGTAGTTTTGCCTGGTTGAATCGAAGGAATCGCAAGCGTTCGCTTTCGACCTTAGCATACATATCAACAATGTATTGATGGAACAGCTGACGATATCGAAGGATATAATTGTCTTGATGTTGTCTAACCATTATTCGGTGTGCGTAGTAGTTCATTGAGCTAACTTTATTATTTCTGTAATCACCTAAAAAAATAAAAAATAAAATGCAATACGAAATTAAAATCTATACATACAGTAAGAAAGTAAATAGATAATTGACAAATTTACCGGTATTTGGATCATACTGTTTGATATTAAGGTGATATTCATCTTGTCCTTGCCAAAATATCAATGGATATTGTAGTGCGTCATATGAACGGTGTAGATCCTAAATCGTACTGACAGTGTTGTCTCGCCGTGTAATGTTTATAGATCTTTTGTCAACTGGATCACCAACCATGATAACAGCAACCTCATCAACAGTTGGAGCGTTGAATCTACCAGCATGTTCACCTAATGGTACTTTGTCGGCTTTTATGACGATTTGATAATTGTCATTTTGCAGTCGTGGCGAAACTCTTTTGATCAATTGAATTAGTTGATTTAGTTGGATAACCATCAATATCCGTGATCGTGTCATTCGTATGCGGCTTTGGGAAGTTTTTTTTACATTTTCCATGCACGGTGAGGTCATGTTGAAAACACCGCATGGCCCATGGATCATGTGTTTGGTGACAATATCAAATAATTCTTGATCAATTAATGGGTCTGGAATTTCGGCTGAAATTATTTGATTGATTTCTTCAGGACGGATTCTATCTTTAAGCCAAACCAAAATGTGGGCATGAGGCAAACCTCGCTTTTGCCACTCTATCGTATTCAGCCAACAACGTGTGATACCAAAAATTGTATATTTTACAATAAAATCAATTAAGGATTTCAATTTTTGTTTAAACACACGTGCAGTTAAATCATGACGATGAATGGCTTGTTGTCCTGGCAATAGTAAAGTTTGTATCTCTTCCCAATTCGGATTACATGTGAATGTAATAAATAAATCCGGTCGGCCGTAATGACGTACGTAAGTCATCGCATCTTGTATGTATTCCTGCATGTTCCGTGGACTGCCGATGTAGCTTGAAGGTAAAATGAAAGCATTACCGATGTCATTGGGATTTAAATTTCCATCGATGTTTCCAGCAACAGCATCTCGTAAGTGAATATATTCTTCCGATCGTAGTTTTGACGTTTGCGTTTTGACGTTTGCCGCTCGCGTTGTTGAGGTTAGATTTTTTCGGTGACATTTGACTGAAAATAATAATTTTCTTGTTCTTATGATATTCTCTTGAAGACGTTCGTTACACTGTTCTTGAGATTTTTGTGCATGACCTTCTGCTGTCCTGATTCTTTGAGCTGGATTTCTTGATTCAATTTGTTCTGCCAACTGATGGGCTCTTTTAATACGTTTGCGTCGAATAACTGTCACTGTCAAATAATAACAGACATTAGCGCCATCAACCCAGTCGAAAGGTATCGACATCTGTCAGTTTTATGACTGCCAAATAATAACGGACAAAAAATTAGCGATAAATTAAAATTGCGACTATAATTTGAGATTTAAACTATCCTATCTCTCAAGTGCACATCGAACTGCACATGGTGTTCAAATTTTATTATAATCGGTTAAGTGGTTTAGGAGTCCATTGAGGACAAACATTGTGACACGAGATTTATATATATTAAGATAATGCGTAAATTATTGCTATATGTTCTTCTTTTTGAAATTTGGCAAAAATTAAAAATCGTTTTATTTTATCTTATTTAAATTTGTTTAATTTATTTTAATATCATTCTTTTTTCCTCTAACCATCTTTAGTAGTCAGTTGGGCTGGGCTACTCTATTTTAAGAATGAATATGTACTTCAATTTATATTGTCTTTGAGTCATTAACTGTATTGTTTACAATTTCTGTTGTGTAACCACAATAAATAAATAAATAGATAAACACGGACATAATATTTCAATTTATAATAATTTCTATAAGCGCAAGTAAATGAGTTTATAATTAATTATAGCTCGCCTGGAATAAATAATACAATCCAACAGCCTTGCTGTCATAATTTTGAAATTCGAATATGATCGCTCTCTGCTGATGAGCGTCCTATCGAAATGTCAACTTTCATTCTTCAGTATTAAAAATTCGTTAACTTTAATGCTAAATATCCGCCAAGCTTTCAATGTGATCTAAACGGTATATGAACTAGGTCATAGCAATTATTTTATAAAAAAATAATAAAGCTAGTGTTCCTCCGCGATATCTTACGAAAGATGGAAAACATGGGGAAAAAAGGCGATTTTTCCGCCAAAACGTCACATTTTTAAAAAATGTATCCTTTTTGCAGTAAATTGTTGAAACTGCTGTTTAAATATTTTTTTAATTTTTGCGAAATAAACATAGAACATTATATATTTAAAAGTCCATGTAAAAATAAAATTATTTTAGAAATTTAAATACAAGGATCGTTTTTATTTTTATCAAATTCGCAATTTTTATTCGGCAGGGCTGGCAGCGCTATTGCTCCTGTCACTAGGCAACGGCATGTTGTCGATTGTCTGTCAACGGCTTGAAATCTCTATGGTTGTCATTTGGGACATATGCCGTATAATTTTTCTATATTGGTTATAAACCTAAAGCGACGTGTCTTAGAGTATATATTATTACATTGTAGAAAACAACCCAAGTGCACCAATCAGTTCGTACAATACCGAAGCATTCGTAAACGAAACAGCAGCAGCAGTAAGGCGCGATCATTTTTGATTGATGTTTGTTTTCTTCTTTCAGTTCCATTCGTAGGTAAGGCAATTCAAATAAACTAAGTTAACTTTACATCTATACATTTTTTCATAGTGTCCACGGACGATTCTGTCAAATTTGAAAAACAATTTTTTATTTTACCGATTATATTTAAAAATTACCTGTTTTTGAAATTTCGTAGTTAAATTGTTATTTTATATCCCTTCGGTCCCAACAATATCTATTTCTCACACCAGATATTCATATGTATAACTTTCTTATTTGACCTTTCCAATGACTTATTTTTTATATTTTGTTAGATTTATCTATTTATTGGCGCTATAATATAACTAATCTACGATTTATGTAGATGATTAGACGGAAGGGTTTTTTGTATTTTTGTCTCTATTTAACAATATTAATTAAAATATTTTCTTCGTTTACTAAGCTTGGTTTAGCAGAGGCAATGCTTCACAACAATAATCTCGCCTTTTTATCTCATATTCATGCGTGTCATCTTAAGTATTTCTTAGTATTTATTCCTAATTATTTCTTATTTATTTTTAGGCCAAATATTCTGATATAAATAGACGATTTTGTTGGTCTCCCGGCTGTCGAATCCTTATTTAAAACAATGGATGACGGCCTAAATACTTTTGAAAAACCACAAATAATAACCCACATTGAGAAGGATCTTAAACATTCATTGTTTGACTGCAAATGGATTCCTTGTTCGACGAAATTCGTAGTCTTAGGTTCTTTGCCCAACGGTACGGGATTGATTGAAATTTACGAGATATCTTCAGGGCAAGTTGAAAAAGTAAAAGAGATCGACCGCAGAGACGCATTCAAGTGCGCAACATTCGGAGCAAGTAACATAGTTGAACGGCGCCTGGCGACCGGCAACTTTTGCGGTTCTATGGATATTTGGGATCTGGAGACCTCCAAGTGCGTGTACACTGCTAAAGACCACTCGGAAATTATCAACTCGATCGACGGCATCGGGGGCAATAGCAAAAATTGCGGAGCCCCAGAAATTGTCACCGGCAGTCGCGACGGCTGTGTCAAGGTGTGGGATCCGCGTCAAAAGTCGAAACCGGTCGCAAACATGGAACCGTTCCAAACCGAAACGAGGCGCGATTGTTGGACCGTAGCATTCGGCAATTCCTTCAATGACTCCGAGAGAATCGTCTGCGCCGGCTATGATAACGGAGACGTGAAGATGTTCGATTTGCGCAACATGTCACTTCGATGGGAATGCAACTTGAAAAATGGCATTTGCTCGCTCGAATTCGACAGGAAGGATATTCCGATGAACAAATTGGCCGCCGCGACGCTCGAAGGTAAATTTCACGTGTTCGATGTCAGGACGCAACATTCCAAGAAAGGTTTTGCTCAAGTTGTCAATGCCGACACAAAGAACGGTACCGTATGGGTTTGCAGTCATCTACCACAAAATAGAGATATTTTTATGACTTGCGCTGGTACTGGACAGGTACTTCTGTGGCAGTATAAATATCCGGAAAGCCGTAGCAATACAGACGTCAACGGAGTCACGAGTGGCGTCCCGGGCACATTAGAAAGACTACAAAGAATGGTAATAAGCAGCCAACCTCTGAATTCATATCAATGGTGCCCCGATCATCAAGGATTAGCAATCGCTACATCATTTGATCAATGCGTCAGAGTGCTAATTACTACAAAATTGAATCTTTACTCTTAATTCCTCATTATTGCATTTGTTATTGATTGATTATTGCTCTAGTCCATAAATAAAGGTTAATTTTTACTGTGTTTGATTATTTGATTATTTACAAAACATTGATCTGTACTTTACTATCCACAGTTTATTTTACAATGATTCAAAATATTTCATCCTTTCTTTCAGACAAAATGCTCTGGGGGGTGGGGGGGAGGGCATTTAAGACGTTCGGAGGGGGTGGTATAAATAAAAGTAATATTCATTATCACTTCACGTTATTTATTAATATTTTATTGAAGAAAGGATGCCATAAGGCTACAAAATAACGGAAAGATACTATTAAAATGAATCAAAATTGCCAAAGGCTTATATTGTTTATTTTCAGAAATCCTATTCTTGGCGGTGTATGTATAGCGTGGTCGTCAAGACATTTTTCTCCGGGGGGGGGGGGGGGGGGCGGGGGCGCTGCAAGACTTAAATAATAAAAATAAAATATCCCACGTAGTGTATGCTGTAGTGTATAAAAAATAATGGTGTTTATGTTCGTGTGAGAGAGTAATGCATGAAAGTGTTTTTTTATGTGAAGAAAAATGTCACAAAAAAAATATTTAAATTTACTATCAAATTTTCTGTCGTGTAATAGTGGTATTACTTATTATTTTGGTCAAGCGCTTTAGCCTTAATCGTACTAATATTTATAGAAATCTTGTTTTATTTAATTTTACCCTTAAAATATCTAATTATTCTAAGAGGTTTTTTTTAAAGTAATAAATGCATATTCTGTTATGTCCATCGATACCTGCGTGGCCGTCAGTGCGTTCGTACGCGGTACGACCAGTCGACTACAATCATCTGTCACTTTCATAGTTTGCGGTTCGGACGTCACTTTTGAACCTCGAATTTAGTTCCAGAGATAGAATATTTTTTAATTTTCTTTCGATTAAAAAAAAACATTACATAAAAATGGCCGGTGAGTTGTATTTTTTTAACAATAATCTCGATCACGTACTGTAATATTTAATTATATAAAATCGTTACAAGGTTAATTAACCTGCCGACCTTTGAAAATATTAGATTAGCCGCGGGGCATTTTGATTCATGAGTGCCTTTATCTAGGTCTGTTTTGAATATTTTTTGACCATAGTCCATTAATATTGTAACTAACCTAAATATGTACGTACGGAAAACTCTACATAAAAATACCTTTCAATAAAATTGCTTATATCTTAGTAGAAAGGTAGAAAATGTTGACCCTGTTGTAATGTATTCACATCTAAACGGTATAATTATACGGTATCCGTTCCTTCGTGCATGTTTATTCATAAAGACCGAACTGCTCCATTTTACCTATTTTTTTTTTTATATTTTTACTACAGAAAGCGTAAGTATTTTATATTTATGATAGTTGTGGAAAAAATGTAACAATCTACTTAAAATAAAAGAATTTGAAAAAATCAAAACATAATGGAACCAGTTTCCACACATATATTTTATGATAGTGAATCTATCCATGGTTGTACACTATTGCACTTTAGTCGACCGATGCCTTGTTAAAATGGTTTGTACTCTATCAAGCAATATCTTAATCATTATTAATGACACCATAAAATAACATTTGTAAAAATGTTTTTCTCAAAAATATACTTGCTTTTATTCCGTTCCTTGTAGGTAACCTAAAATATGCTACAAGTACTTTTTTGCAAGTACTTTACGATTGCTCAAATTTGAAATTGGAACGTTGTAAAAGTGTCAATTTTTAGTATTGTCAATTATATCTCAATTCATATGCATCACTACTTATTTATATCTTTAGTTTTAGCCGAATGTCCTTTTTGCGTAGATAAAATCATGATGAATTTTGATATGACGTCAAATCATGTTTGAAATCCCGGAGCCAATTAGCTGGATTATCGAAAGTAGTCGTGGGACACTGTGTATATCTTACGAAACATAATTAAGATTTGTAATTGTAGTAAGTTTAATTTGTCATCTATTTAAATTTGCTTCCTGGGTGACATTTGATTATAACATTAAGCCTTATATAGGCAATGTGTCAGTGGCTAGAAAAAGAGAGGTTAGCTTGGAAGATTTTGCTTGGACAACTGTGGGTATTAACCCTTAAACTACGTAGTTTATTTTGGCGCCAAAACCCTATGACTCCGTAGTTATTGACCTTGAAAAATCACTCACTACTATAAAATCCATAGTGCAGGCATGAGTCGTTCAATTTTTACAAATCTGGTATCATCGGATTCACCTTAAAATTTTCTATTAGGCCATATCACTTTGATTATGTTTGTCTCGTAAATTAAAGAAGAAAAAAATAAAAATATTGCAATTTTTTTTTTTTTTTTTTTTTTTAATATACGAAATAAACAAAATCAACACTTTTTTTTACATTTTCATATATTTATAACTATATATTACAATTTAAAAGTCTTCCAAAATATGTACATTTTTCGGAAAAAAGAAAAAAGTTAAAAAAAAGTTATAGATATTGGAAGGGTAGTACATTAGTGTATTTTCAATACACATTTATAAATAGTAGTAGAAACTACATTAAAATGAAAAAAAAAAAAAAACAAAAATGTTTCGTTGTAATTTTCAATGAAAAAACAGTCAAGTTAATGAATAATACTGAAATAATACTAAAAATAATCAAAATCAAGCGGCTAATGCGGACGTCTAATCACGTCCTACGGAGTTAACGGACACGAAATGTCCGCGCGGACCGAACGTCCAATGACGTTCTACGGAGTCTAGGGGTTAAGATAAGTAAAAATAACTAATAAAAAGAACAGTGGAATAACCAAACGTATTTTATTCAGTTCATCCTGATGCCCACATAATATTGAACGATCGCCAAGATGCAGCAAAGATTACTATAAAAAATATCCCGCTAAAAAGTTTATATTAAATTAATTACGCCCTAAATCGAATTTTTAAAGTGACATTTACAACCCTATGCCGTTAAGATTACTTTACGCTGGCGCTACTACCTATTAAAATAAATAAGCTAATATTATTCCTATTTTTTCCAGGCACTCTCAATCCCTACCACGACCGATTGAAGAATTTAATAGTAAACGGGAAGTCTTACCAGTATTACGACTTGAAAAGCTTTGGTGAAAAATATGGTATGTTAATTATGTATTTTGCTCTAATGATAAATAAATCTTATAGATTTAACATTACTTGATATGAATATTTTCAACATATTTTCCGGTCAAGTGGTTAAAAGCCCAAATTCTCTCAGATTTTATCACTCGAGGAATGAAATAACAAAAAAGCCCATATTTTTGTACTTAGGACGTCTGTTCTGAGCTCATATAATATAATTATGCAATCATTTTTTATTAAAACTACCGAAAATGGTGTTATTTGAACATTATCAGATGGCAATAAATGATTTTCAAGAAAAAAATAAACTTTTCTATAGGTTTTTTATGGTTGGTTTATGAACCACCCCATTTTTTATGGTCATTCTAAAATATTTCTAAAAGAATTAAGTCCAATATTCCAAAACTGCACACAATCGCAAACTTGTACATTCCGTCTGGTTGCAGATCGGCTCCCGTTCAGCATACGGACTCTCCTGGAGTCGTGCGTGCGCAATTGTGACAATTTCCAGGTCATGGAGGTCGACGTACAGAAGGTCCTCGATTGGGAGGTCAATCAGACGTCTGCGGACGGAGTGGAGATCTCTTTCAAACCGGCGCGGGCTTTGCTCCAGGTATAGTTTTTTTTTTCTCATATTATCGATTTAAATTAGTAATATATTAAACTAAATATAACTTGTATGTGTCTTTAAAATCCAATTAAAACAATTAATTTGTACCAACTTCGAATGTGTGCTCGAAATATTTGTTAGTAACCCACTGATAACGCACGATTCAATTATTATTAAGTAATTACAATATTTAGGAGCTAGCTCCGGTGATATTGTTGAGTTTAGTAGGTGAGGGAAAAAAAATAAAATGAATGCTTAACAACTCGCAGCCAACGCTTAAAAGCAGACCTGGAACAAGGAAAAGGATCAAATGCTGACCTATGAAGAGTGTTCCACTGGCGAATTGTTCCGGAAAGAAAGGAATTGAACCCAATGTTCCGTTTCCCCAAGATTGGTTTTATTTCGGAAGGATGGTCATTACGGCCAATTTCACGATTCAATTTCACAGCATCGAACCTAATCGTACCCGCCTACCGTTTTCGTACTGTTCGCTGTTTTCCACCATCGGTTTTTATACTGAGAAGTATGGCTAAAATAATTGCATTTGGCCTGAATCATAGCAATATTAAAAAAAAGTTTAAAAATATTATTTCAGAACAATTGTCTGTCTCACATGTGCGAGTCGTCCCGGATTGAACTGAAATTACATATAATAGTAAAAATGTTTTTTTTTTTTACGATTGCAGGATTTTACAGGTGTGCCGGCTGTGGTTGATTTTGCGGCCATGCGGGACGCCGTCCGCGAGCTCGGCGGCGACCCCGACAAAATCAACCCGATATGTCCGGCGGATCTCGTCATCGATCATTCCGTTCAAGTGGACTTCTCGAGAAGGTATAGCAAATGCCGTCCGATTTCGAAAATGTGATATTATGTGGGGAATATACACGTTTATTACACGCTCCGTTTACAATGTGTCCAGGAAACAAAGGTGTTGCTTGCACGGTATGGGAAAGAGGCTAAGTAGGTTTACGCGACTCCTTATATAACCGCGTATTAGGTTAGGGTGCGACCAAGGGTATGGTACACACTACTGCAGGAAACCAAGGCATAAATTCAGAGTAATCGTAAAGTTGATTTAATCGTTGTAAAGTCGATTTATTTATAAAAAAAATCCAAGCAATTGTATGATTAAATTAACCTGAGATCGCTACTGGCGAACTCCGAAATGGGAGCAGCTTAAAGTATGCTATTTCACGAGGCGGAGATTCGCGACAAGCGTTTGTGGATAAGATAGAAACGATCAAACACCCCGACTGTGCAAACGTGTGCCCTTGTCATAGAAAGTCGAACCAGCCATTTCATTTCAATTGCTCTGCGTTGACATGCTAACCGCCTAAATAACATATGCTTTCGCGCTCTAGTAAAACGGTCCGGAACAAAGAGACCAATATCTCCGTGTATTACGGGATTCTCGATGAATCCGCGAATAACTTTAAAAAAATAGAATAATGTAAGGACTTGCCGCCTAAACTTGAGTGTGTTAAAGCCTAACATCCCAAATACAAATGCTGATGGATACCTACGGAGATAAAGGTATCTAAGGAACCTCCTCTGAGTAGTGGTCAGTTAAATAGTCAGAAACCAATTTCGTTATCGTTCTTTTGTTGACAGTCCCGACGCACTTCAAAAGAATCAAGATTTGGAATTCGAAAGGAACAAGGAACGATTTACTTTTCTCAAGGTTTGTATTTTTTTTTAAATAATTAGGAGCATAAGTCATAGTACGCCTAAACAGCTTGGCATAGCTAATTGCGACCGTATCTGTAATGCAGTTTCGTTTCAATGTTGTACAAATCATCAAAGCAACGGTGATTTCACATATATTGGCATCAATAGGCCGCTAGAATATCCGATCATGAAGTGATACCGTTCGCCGGTGCGGTTCAGGTCTGAAAGAGAACGATACTCAGCGATTCAAGGCCCTAGAGGGCAAAGCAAGACAAAACATATTGTTTTTCATTTCGAGCATGACAGCATTGACACACAGCCGACTAACAACGCTCTTCTTTCACATTGGAGCGCAGCATAATACTGTCTCTTTCATTTTCTTTAAACCTTCCTAAATCTATGATTATTTGTAATGTTTTTGGGTTTATTCAATTTTCTACTAATAGTGAAAGAATTTCGAAATGAGTGAGTGCTATGAACGGTCGATGAAATTCATTGCATGTTTTCCGTGTCCAGTGGGGTGCGAAAGCCTTCGACAACATGCTGACGGTGCCGCCGGGCTCCGGAATCGTGCACCAGGTGAACCTGGAGTACCTCGCGAGGGTCGTATTCACCGACGGCTCCGTTCTGTTCCCCGACAGCGTGGTGGGAACGGACTCGCACACGACCATGATCAACGGGCTAGGTGTCGTCGGATGGGGTGTTGGAGGTTTGTTGTGTAATATTGCTAGCATCATGTCTTAGTTAGTAGATTTTTGAACTGTATCAGTATTGCTCCAGTAGTGTAGATAATTGTGAGGTATAGAGGTGTTTATTAAATTACTATTGCACTCTCAGGTGTTGATTTGTACCGACTACTAAATCGGTATCATAAAAAGTATTATAGACTAGATATCCGTAGTCGCGAAGATGAAACCTATGCTAGGAGTTATATTGGAGTGGAGAAACGCAAACTTCAAATAAATAATTAATTTTCTAAAATCCAAACAAAAAACGGGCGAAAAAATTTAACATGGGAATTCCCAGAGAAAATCTTTTTAAACATAGCTTTTTTATTAATTCAAATTTTAAAATTCCGGCTCCGTCAAGACCTAGAATTTTAATTCTATTAAAGATTCGATTAAAACATTCGATTAAAACATTAAAAATCCAAAATCGGCGGTGAAAACATTTCGCAATTGGAGACGATCCATGTTTCGCTCCGCTCCGATTAAATCAATTCAGAAAATAGTTTGAATCGCACCACCGCACCCCGCGTAGCGATGCTGTACTGTCCTCTATAGTCATTTTGTCGACATCGCCTCAATGCATCTCGAGCTTTCTATATTAAAAGGGTCTTTCGTATACTTTTTTTACTTTATTTGCGCGAATTTGATTGTCACAAATGCCAATTGTTTAACAACGTTCGCATTGGGTTGATTTTCTATTTTTAGTTGATTTTAAATATTCTTAAAATATATATATTTATTATATGGTCAAATTATGCGCCAATTAAGTCTCAATACTGCCTTTACGCCTTAAAATGATACAAAAAAAAATTAAGAAGAAGTCAATTTAAGAATTCTGCCGAATATGAACGTTTAGAACTATGCGAAATATGAATAATTGCCAAATAACTGATTTTAAACTTTCACGGTCGCAAAGAATCAGAAAAATTTCATGTCGGACACGGCGGATGCCGCAATTTTGAGATTAATCACCACTGCAGCCTCAGACCGAGAAACCGAACGAAACAGCGCATCAGTATCCATCTTTAGTTTGTATCGGCCGGACGTGTCGAGCACTCCCCTGAGGATGGGATGCGTGTTCATCTCCGAAACATCGGGATTAAATCCATAAAAATTATTTAATTAATGAATTTTCGATGCATTCTTGGTAATAATTTTTGTCGCACCTCATCATATAGGTATTGAGGCAGAAGCAGTAATGCTGGGACAAGCCATCAGCATGCTCCTGCCGAAGGTAGTCGGATATAAGCTGTTTGGAGAACTGAGCACGTTGGCCACTTCTACGGATCTAGTGCTCACCATTACGAAGGTAACGGGAAAGATTTTTTTTTTGTTAAATTAATGCGGGAATTGTTCACCGAGTTGCCAAATTCTAAGGATCATAAATTGATGATTTGTGAGGGAGGAAGAGGTTCAAATATGTTTAATACTGTGTAATTAGGTGCTAAATGTGCTTGTACTAGAGCCAGGGGAGATGGTGGCAGTGAAGTGTTAAAAATCGTATTACTGCAATGTACGGATTAAACCCTTTACTAATTAACTAATATTACTAATAACTAATATTAACTAATATTTATTTAATATAATAAATATTTTGGCATAACAGGATTGACTAATTGACATCGGGTTAATATATTTACGAAGAAGTTGTCGTATGTAAATATTCTAACTTGACGGATATGCTTCAGCACCTCCGTCAGCTGGGCGTCGTCGGTCAATTCGTGGAGTTCTTCGGTCCCGGTGTGGCGCTGCTGTCGATCGCGGACCGCGCCACCATCGCCAACATGTGCCCCGAGTACGGCGCCACCGTCGGGTACTTCCCCGTCGACGAGGGCTCGCTCAAATACCTGCGGCAGACCAGTGAGTCACTTTACCGTTTTTATTCATCACTTATAGACATAAATAGTTACATAATGGACAAATTATGCACATACATAATTTCTATTACTAATTTAGATTAGATTTGAAGCCAAACAGCTATTTTTTTTTAAACCTGAGTATCAAATCATAAAATCACCTAATTTACCACGACGACAATCTGTCACAAATTAAACTTAATACCGTGTTAATTATGTCTAATTCAAATATTTTAACACGCAATACATAATGCAAATATTAATAATTAAAATATTATCATTTAAGTCGTATCTATGGAACATATAATCAATCAAAATATCCTAATTATAGCAACGAGCGACTGTTACATTGTACTAGATTTTCCCACCTCCTGAGGGAAAATCTCAAAAACCTCCACGCTACCTTAGGAGAATATTGTAACATAAAATCTTGAGGATGGTAAAAGTCATCAACATTAGACCGATCTCAGGATATATCTAGAGGCAGTCCCAAGCAGGTGTATTCAGGCATTTTGGTAGTCCAACAAAACTCATGGCGCAGCTCAAAAAGGAGTCACTCAGTGTGAGACGTGCCATGTTTCGTAATTGGTTACAGGTCGTCATATATGTTCCAAAACACAGTTTTGCGATTTTTAAGAATGTCTCGCCTTTACTACGACTACTAAAACGACTAGTGTATTTAACTATTTTTTAAATATTTCTTATATTTAATTAATAGTTAAATAAATTCTTGTTTACGCACAATTGAGACTGCCTTCATAAATTATAACATGTTATATTGTAAAACGTATTTTTTGGATTTGGTTTTTAGAATATATTTAAAAATGTTGAAATAATTATAAATAATAGAGTGATGGGATAATCAAACATTTATTTATCTGTAGGGTAAGCGCTGCTATTCAGAGATAGAGACCTCCCGCTCTTTTAGCCTAAATTAATTATACGAGGGCGGCTTCGGAGGTATCTTTCACAATATCGCTCGCCCTAAAGTCAATATTAATGTTTTCAGATCGTACCGAAGACAAAATAAGCACGATCCGCGATTACCTGAAGGCCACGGGACTCCTGCGGGATTTCAGCGACGCGAAACAGGATCCAATCTTTTCGCAGGTGTGATTTTCAAATACGCATTGCCTCGTCAGCTCGAAAACAGATATAAAATTATTTATTACGAGCTCCTCTATCGGATGTCTCGTTATACAGTCTTTGTTTATAAATAAAATGATTTTAGAATTTTCTAATATTGCCATTAAAAAACTTTGATTCGAATGACATCTTAGTTCGTCGCCCTAGTATTTTATGTTCAACAGTAAAATCGAGTTATGAATTCCAAACTGTTGGGCGACCATGTCGGTTTGTTTAGTTGTGGTTGACGGAAATTAAACAACAATCTTTTAAAACATATAGATACGACAACTGAGGATGAAAAATGCACCACGCCCAAGTACACTCCATTTTGCGTCGAGTACACTCCTCGCGTATTATACGGACGGACGGACGGACGGACGGAGTGTTGCAGAACAGCGAAGGGAATTGCCGGTGTCGAATTTTTACAAGGACGATTTGTGTGACATGCCGTATCTATATGTATCTACAGTTACGTCGTATTAGGTATTATTTACGTGAACATGTGATTCACGATATGTCGTAAGTACCTCCTTTGTTAGCTTAGTAATCCGGGTGATTTCTGAAATAACGCCGTCCTCGGTTGGGACCCGCCGCACTGGATGATCATTTTTTTAATTCCCGTTAAAAATTGCACGTTTCAGGTCGTCGAATTGGACCTGTCCACGGTGGTGACGTCGGTGAGCGGTCCGAAGAGGCCCCACGACCGAGTCTCCGTCTCCGTAATGCAGCAGGACTTCAACGAGTGCCTCACCAACAAGGTAGGGCTACTTCTTTTGTACTATTTCAGTCGAATGCGGGAATGTCTGCATTTATTAATTTTATTCATCGAAAATGTTGAAATTAAGAAAATGTAAAACTAAAAAATTAGCTGTTTGCTGCCGGTATGACAAATTAAAAATGTACCAAAACCTTTATACTACACACACTAAATCTAATTATTACTAATAAAAACTAATTATTCAATGTATAACTACGTGGCACTGAACATTCTTTTACATCAGGGGTGCTCAAACGGTCGATCGCGATCGACCGTTTGAGCACCGTGCAGAAAGCTAATATCTATATATGCTACGGTACGCCCTACCTAGGTAGGGTGTATCGTGTATGTACGACAACCCTGCATCACACACACTTGCAGCCTCTCAGAGTCGATCGTAAGTAGTCTAAAAATATTGAGGTAGATCGCCAGCAGTTCAAGTTTGAGCACCCTGTTTTACATATTTCTATTTGCGCTCATAGATGACTTTGTATTAACTTTAACTGACCAGTAATAAATAAAACTTCCAAGAGCCGTGCTGTCATATGTTTGAAATTTGAATATGATCGCGCTGTCAATTTCAAAAAAAATGTCAAAAAAAATTGGTTGTATTTGTCAAATCTAAAGTTTGGTTATAAACTAATACATCCAAAAATACAATAATAAAATCACTATTGCTTTAAATCTATTCAAAAATACAACCATGACGTATAAAATCTTATATGCTTAATTCAGCAACATCAACGGTAGGTTTTTTAATTTTTTTTTATGAAAATGCTTACACTTATTATTCATTAAGATACATTAAGTTGTATCTTAATGTCCACGATGACTCCGAGCAGGCCGTGGGAACTAACAGTGAGATACATATATCCTTGTGAAGTACCACACTGGCAGTTCCTTAGGCAGCTCCGGAATGAATCCTTGATGCGTCCCATTTTCTTTGGTTGAGAAGCACGCCCATCTTATTAACGTTCGATATCCGCAATTCACCCAGTGATGACCTCAAATTCAACATCGACTGGACAAAATGCAAATGGTGACCGTCAAAATTAAAACGAACTCTCATATCCTGATAATTCAAAACCAACCAGAAGGCAGTCGTATACCGTGTCCTTAATATCCAAATAGTTGTACTCATTCACAGTTACTAGCGATTGGCCTAGATTCAAGAAATTTATCAAGGCGGTTCTTGAACTGGTCCATACTTATAGCTTCCACCACTTCCTGTGGTAGCCGATTCCAATTATCCACAACTCTATTGGAGATGAAGTTCTTCCTAGGATTAGTGGAACAAGGAGATTTAGATAACTTCATTGAATGGCCGCGAAGTTGCGCGTTTTGGTTAAACATGAATATGTCCTTAATGCTTGCACAATTATAATATCCAGTTAACCCTTTGTAAGTCTCATGAGATCACCACGATCACGTCGCTCCTGTAATGAGGTCAATTTTAACACAGAAAATAAACAGTGAAAAATACGGCAAATTGATGTGTCTCGTCCGTTTTTGTTCACGATGATAATGAGGGCATATTTGAGTCAGCATAAACCAGCTTTAGTATTGTCATTGAAACAAAGCAGATATATGCCACGTTATTATACACTCATCGGCCTTGTAGACTTGAAGATTTAGTGCATTCACGGTGACGGCATATCGGTATAATTAGGTCCACGTTGGAAAATTCTTCCGCAATCGTCCGCATTGATCCGAGCAGGCCTAGAATACTTCCTTGATGCGTTCCTTTTTCTTTGCTTGAGAAGCACGCCCATCTTATTAACGTTCGATATCCGCAATTCACCCAGTGATGACTTCAAATCCAACATCATCTGGATAAAATGCAGATAACGACCGTCAAAATTGTGAAATGCTTCAAACTTAATCAGAAGGCTGTCGATGCGCGCTGTTGCCGTATTCAAATAAGCCTACTTGGAAATTAGAGAGAAATCTTCCTTTAGTACGCCGTAATCTGGATTATAGTATTTCTGGAAACGGGGAAATCATTTATGGGTTCATTGGTTCACTATAAACTAAACAACTTTAACTTAACAATAATAATAATAATATTCAATTAAATTTAAGACAATTTAGTGTTATAATTCCCCTATTTTGCCTAGTGGTATAGTATGAAAAAAAATCTACGTTTGTCTGAAAGTTAAGAGGTTCGAAAGTTTGTATTTTTCCATACGTTTTACCAAAAGTTTAGACGTAAATATCTCATTGATTGAATACAAGAATCGAGAAAATAAAACTAAAGAGAATGAAACGTAATTATTTGAGACCCTGCGCAAGACAGAAAATATCTAGATATGTTTTCAAGTTCACTCATTTATACGCACATGACTTCTCACCTCCTTCTTCGGTTTTGCTCATCGACGAAAGCGAGGATATATTTTAGTCCGCATAAACCAGCTTTAGTGTTGTCGTTGAACCAAAGCCGAGATATGCGACGTAATTATACCCTCCGCGCATTCCTGTGGCGTTTTTGCATCCGCGACACCCGCCGGGAACTTTGCATCCTACGCAGCGTTTCTTCAATCTTATAATGTTCTTCGGCGATCATGCCCACGATGACTCCGAGCACGCCGTGGGAACTAACAGTGAGATACTCATAGCCTAGCGAAGTACCACACTAGCAGTTCCTTAGGCAGGCCCGGAATAGATCCTTGCTGCATACCAGTTACATATTAAATTGCTTGCATTAAATTTATCTACAAAACACATATTCTTTGTAAGGTAGGGTACAAAGCACTCTTCGTCACGATATTTTAAATTTAATTCAAATTATCAGGGTCATTACTAAAATCACTACTGTCGATTCAGGAGGTTGATTTATATAAACAATGAAATATTAATCAGAAAAACGCTTCCCAATTATGAGAAAAACGATAGGAATCTAGAAACCTATTGATTTTAAATACACCCTACGGATAGTTTAAAATGGCTAGTAACATTGTGTATATAGTATATAGAAACTAATTATTAAGATATAGTAAAATTGTAAATGTATTTCCTAAATACAGTATTTTGGTGATTTCTTATAACGGGTGTTTTTTTTAGAGGCGTGGTTTTCAAGAAGAGATAAAACGCATATAATTTGATGTTATGGCTAAGAATTTAGTTTTATTATAAAGATAAGGGTTTGCCATTATGTTTTAAAAATGATTTCGGGTAAGAGGCCCAATTTTCAACCACTTTTTGCAGCAAGTTGGGCCGTATGTCAGCAATAACGCGCCGAATATTCTCTTCCAAGGCGTTAATCGTGTCCGGCTTATCTGCGTAGACAAGCGACTTCACATAACCCCACAAAAAATAGTCCAGCGGTGTTAAATCGCACGATCTTGGAGGCCACGCCACGTTGTTCAGGAGTAAGTCTATTCATTATGAAATGGCAAACCAAACTGAGCATAAATCAAGTGACAGCTGTCAAAAACACCAACTACGAAAAAAGTAGTGCCAGATTGAAAACCACGCCTCTGAAAAAAACACCTTTATTATAATATGTGTATGCCGTAAGCTTACAATAATGACATTTAGAAAATTCGAGAAAACTCTTTATGATATTTTTACAGATTGAAATTTTTCATACAAATCATAAAGCCAGAATTCCCAAATGAAAATTAATACCGTTGACAGTTGCGTCGCTTATACACTTACCTATCCATCTGCGCGCTTATGAAATACGGTCAAACTTTCATTAAAGTAGTAAAAATCATAAAAATGAAAACGACAATAATAAAAAATGATGAAAATGAAACGAATATGATGTATAATGAATGATAAGTGAATAATTTAATGAATGTAACTTACGTTACATATAGAAAAGTGTAAAAACTATCTAACAACGTCTTAACAATAAATAAAATATTGAAATGGGAAATAATATGTTTTGACTTTTCTTGCCGGTTGTCGTAATGCAGGTCGCTAAAGGTATTTTAATTTAATTTTTTTATAAATATTCAGCAGGCCACAAAAACTAACCATAAACAGTAAGATATCCTTATAATTCACCACACTGGCGGTTGAATTAATTCAGGCAGGTCCAGAATTGATCCTTGCAGCATTCCCGTCTTCACCGTATCTGTGTCGTTTGCCTGCGTTGATGTTCTGATGTTTGCTATCTGAATTTCACCCAGTGATGACCTTAATTTCAACATCTACTGGATAAAATACTGATGACAACCATCAGCATTGGGTCCATGTATATATATGTTTATATCACGGTAATCTAGAACATAAGAAACGAATATAGACAATTTCCGAACAAAATTTAGTTGCTCCTGTGCATAAGGTCTATATATATTCTCTGTAAATTGCAGACACCTTAAAGTATACTTAAGCTAAACTATGTCCTTAATCATAAATCGAAAGTACTTTGAATACTCATTCTATGGGAATATTCGACACTTCAAATTGGACAACCTTTGTTCTAAAAGTGTCAAAAAGGTAGAAAAACTATCCTAACAATTGAACGCATTTGCGTACTGCGTACCTGCATTGGTTACGTCTTGCGCAATTCACCGCGCATTGAGAGATAGTTAGAACCACTTATATAACGATAGCATGTTTCCCTTGACGGCGGTTCCAGGTAGGTCGCAGAAACTAACAATGTGATACTTGTGGTTATTTAATTGTGACAGTACCACAATGACAGTTCCTTGAACCGACTCAGAAGATTTACAAATACATCCGCGAGCGTCACCATGGCATCCGATGATCGACCGCCCTCGCACCAGTGACGGAATCAAATACCATTCCCTCTCGGAGTGTTCATGTTAGGGCAACCGACATTTCTTGATGAAATACTTCACTGCTCCCCGATGGATCTGACAGTATAATTAGTCCGCATACGCCAGCTTTAGTATCGTGGTTATCGAAACCAAAAGCCGACATGTGAGACCTAACTACACTTCTATAACATTTTGAAAGACTCCTGGCTGTAGAACACGAGTGACGCTCTCACGCAAACAACACCCAGTGACACTCGCAATAAACATGCCTCCGAGGTGTGTTTACGTCAAAGACTTCACATATTGACATCAATGATTACAGCATCGGCGATTGATACGTCCTCGTATTCACTCGACGGCGGTTCTTGGCAGGCCGTAGGAACTAACAGTGAGATACTGATTCTATGGCACAGAGTACCACACTAGCAGTTCCTTAGGCCGGCTTAGAATGTATGTTTGTGAACCTAAATTCAAATAATATTAGCATTACATACTCTAATGAAAAAAATTGTCAAAATAGTTGAATAGCTCGGTATCATGTCGAGTAGATTCACAACAATACAATAAGGTTAGACAAACAAAAAACTAGACCAAACGCGAAGAATTTGCTAGAATTTTCCAACAATATCCCCTTCGAACCATTAAAATTTATAATAAAGTTGCTCACCTTTCATCGATATGCAAGGTAACTAGGAGATCGTATTCTTCGGATGTCGCCTATTGCAACAATGCGACCTACACCAAGCTGTTGTCCGCAGTTTGCGTTATCCCAAATGGCCAAGAATGTCCATCAAGAATCTTCTTCGTCATCCCAAATTGCGCCAAGCTGGAAACTCCTCAACAAGACCTGAAAATGAGTACAATATAACTAAAAAAACCCACTCTTTCGTCTGAGAGAACCATCAACTGTTGATGACCAGAATTAATGATCGAATTGTTGAATCATCTATGCCTCTGTAATTTTCTCATAGTTTTGATGAAATCTATGGAAAATCTATGGGAACTTTTAGGCAAAGTAAAAATATATAAATGACATCCAGTATTATTTTAAACGAGTCACAATACTACAATTTTAGGATGAAGAAAAATCGGGTTCCGCCCCCTTAAATTGCATAAACTAGATTTAGTATCTTTTTTAAAATTAACGAAAAGCAACGATTTCTTGCTCTTCAAACATGAGGGTAGGTGGTGCTTTTACGCAAACAGCACCCAGTGACATCTGTACGAAACATGCCTCCCGAGTGTGTTCGCGTTAAAGCCTCCACTGAATGACCAGTTACGTCTTCTTATTGATGCAGCCGATATTTGCGATGTTTCTTGGGCGGGCCGTAGGAACTCACCGTGAGATACTATTAATATGTCAAAGTACCACACTGGCAGTTCCTTAGGCCAGGCCAGAACAGAATCGTAACGTTGGCACCTCTGGTGATAAGGGGCGTACTACACGGATATATATTCTGTGAAAAATACATGTTAGCAAGAGAAATGGTTACCTTTAAAACCAATCATTTTCGGGATGGCTATCGCAGTGACGAACGATTACTCTTCTTAATGGTTGCATTCCAGGCAATCGGTAAAACTAAGAAAATAGTCCTCTGAGGATTTTTAGATCACAGTAAACAGCATGTTGTAGCCTACACTTTGTGAAATTGAAATCGTTATACAGGACAAAAAAGGACTATTGTACTGTTATTGTTACCGGCGAGCGTTTAACCTAAAATAAATTGAATCACATAAAGAATACTGAAAGAATTCAGCTGGACCTGGAGCGCTTTGATGCCTTATTTAGGCGAATACAACCCGGTGAAGATCACACATACAGCACTTCTACCAAAGAATATCCGACTCAACAAAGCAGAGCGATGGCAACCACGATGGTCAGCTTAGTATGGAAGTATGGACCGTGAGCACAGGACAGGTATGAACACTTCGCTGAGCGAGAGAGAGCCGTCAATAAAGTTTCCTCCCCTCTCTCTCAACCTAATTACGAGGGTATTGCCCTCCTTATCTTAGCTAAGAGTGTCGCAGATAGTGGCGACTTAACCAACGGACACTTTTATTTTATAAACAACAAACTTAATACATTTCTTTGAATAAATTCCTCATTAAAGCTACGAACACAATATACTGATTGTTATAGTGTAAAAAGTTATAATCCACATTTATCAAATTGAGGAGAGCGTAAAAATGTTTCCATTATTAGGATACAACCATAAATTTGGATACGACATATTTAAATTTTTGCATTGATACATTGTGTCCTATTCTTCCCGTATTGCTTAATGGCACTAGAGGATTTTTTAGGTTAACGACCTATTGCCTGTAGATGGAAGACCGAATTCGGAACACTGTACCTCACTGTACCACTTATTGCACTATAACCGTCGATATGTGAAAGTATCACTGAATAAAAATGTTATATTACAAAAGCGTAACTTTGTAAACATGCACGATTGCTATGGTTTCATATTTTCATATTAGTGTATCCAAAAAAAAAAGTAACCACTTGTATGATTCCCTGCAATCGAACAATACTGTTCACGCTTCAGTGGACCGACCGCCCTTACACAAACTGCTCCCAGTGACAGAACCGTTGTCTCTGATAGTGTTAATGTGAGGGAAATCGCATCTCTTTTCGCTTTCGCTTTCTCGCTTTAACCCGATGAAGCAATTCTTCGTCCTTTGCCGCTCCACGCTGATTCCAAGGGCGTATATTAGTCCGCATAAACCAGCTTTAGTGTTGTTATTATCGAACCAAAGCAGAGATATGCGACCTAACTGCGCTCTTGTGTCGTTCTTGAATACTTGAGGTTGAAGAATGCGTACAAGAGTAGGAAATACTTGAGGTTGAAGAATGCGTACAAGAGTGGGAAATACTCGAGGTTGAAGAATGCGTACAAGAGTGGCGCTCTTACGCAAACAACACCCAGTGACATCTTGAATAAGAACGTGCCCCTTGAGTTTGTCTGCGTCAAAGACACCCACACAATAAGACTGCAAAAATCCAACGTGCACCCTCGTTGAAACTGTTCATCTCCATAAGATCAAGCTGAGAACCTTAGGGAACTCAACATTTTTCCATTCTCAGCGGTGTGATTTAAAATGCAAATTGGGGCCACGTTATTGCTTGTAGTACTCCTGAAATGCGTTGATGTCTCGAGCGGGCAAATACAACCTATCGAAAACGATATGCAATTTTTACTTTAGGGATATACTCTAGGGACGCTCAGTTATTTACTAACCTTTGAAAAATCCTGGACATACTTCTGGATACTCTGGCTAACTGGTCGTCGCGATCGGAGATTACTCCACCTGATAAAATGATATAACGAGGCAATATATTTCAGCGTCCTTCATAACACGTCATACTGCATTAGTCGTGATCACCATGGTACATATTTGACGTTTGCTATCTGCATTTAACCCAGTGATGATCTTAAATATAGCATCAACTAGGCATAATACAGATTGTAACCATCAACACTGGCGCTTGCATGAGCACTGAAAAAAAAACAAATAATACGCATAGATTTCTTGATTTGAGTTGTCGTAGGCATTACAAGTTCACATAAACCAACTTTAATGTTATCGTATATACAATAGTTTTTAGATAGCTAAACTTCATGCATACAATTTCTAGGTTATCTTGGCTATATTCTACCTTGCCTAGACGCAAACCTCATAGAAGTATAAATGTTTACAGTTCAAAAAATCTAATCTTGCCTATTCGGAGACTTCTAAATAATTTAGGACATGATGTCCCCATCGCGTTTGGTTACTAAAATTAGTGGTTTCCTTTAAATTGACGGTGTTCTTAAGCAGACACCTGTCATAAATGTGCCTTCTGTCATAACAGTCGCCAGAATCAATTGAAGACGTTTCCAAGCGAACCGTAGAAACTAACCGTGAGATACTGATCAGGCTGAAGTACCACACCGGCAGTTCCTTAGGTTAGCCTAGAATACAACC
This sequence comes from Neomicropteryx cornuta, assembly GCA_020383195.1. NCBI lineage: Eukaryota > Metazoa > Arthropoda > Insecta > Lepidoptera > Micropterigidae > Neomicropteryx > Neomicropteryx cornuta. The sequence continues at coordinate 775,937 of JAHKQU010000031.1, forward strand.
TTGTGGCATCCCTAGGGGATGGTATTTTGTTGGGATGATAATATATCCTAATTAGTTGGAATGTTTTGGTATTAATCACCATCTCACCAAGTGATGATAGGACGGAATATGAGATAGAACGATTTCCAGTATTATTTTTCTTCTATATCGACAAATAAGAGAGAGAAACAAATAATTGAGACAAATGGAGAAATGACCGGAGAGTCTTAAAATATGATATACCGATACCTATGTTAACCGGATCGTTTTTCACTTCAGCGCATACACCATATTGTTAGAAGTTTGGGTTGGCCTAGTGCAGATCCTTGCAGCACTACCGTTATTCATGATTATTAAGTCTCCCAACCGCAGCCTCAAATGTATCCAGAATAATACCACACGTAGAAGTACTAGCGTTTGTCATCTGCATTTCACCCAGTGATGACCTCATATTTAGCATCTACTGGACGAAGTACAGACGACAACCACCAGAACTGAAGTGGTGTCCGAGTTTCAAGCGAAATTCTCCTGAAATATTTCAAAGACAATAACAGACTACAAAAATTTACATAAAAGTAAATTATTTTTATTTATTTTCCCTAGAAAACCCTCGTATTTATTATGGGCACTCTAATGAACATAAAATAAAACTGAATCTTTAAAAATCATTAATTCTTGTCATAAACAGTTGATGGTTCTCTCAGAGCGGCAAATGTATCTTACCCAGTGTTGACTTTAAAATCAACATCAACCGAGCAAACCGCAATTACCAACCACCATACCCATAAAATATGCTACCTCTAAATTGTGAGCAAGTTTGGAGACACCTGTAGGAGGCCATGCCACCCAACCAAGCGTTCAATCATAGTATTTACGTAAACTAGTTGAATACTGTACATAAAAATCTCCTGATACATCATCGTAGACTCTCAGAACAGTTTAAAATGACCGACAAAACACTCTTGATAATATTGCGAGCGTTGCGACGGTCATTTTGAACCGTCCTGCTGAGATATTCTTACGCCTTGAACGAGTAATCCTCTCACTTTCTAAGTAGATCAGTCACCTAAAATTTGCAAATAAAAATAACGCTGGTAGTATGTATGTCTTACCTCCGAGTTGCCACCCGTGTAATAAAATAGACTTCTTCATTCTTCAGAATATTAGGCATCTGATTCAAGATAGTTTAAAGACACCAGCGAAACAACTTAAAATGACCGCCAGAACACTCGATAATATAACGAGCGTTGCGACGGTCATTTTAAACCGTCCCGAGGAGAATAACTTTGAATGACGTAGCTTCCAGCTTTGTGTCACTTATTCTTGGAACCATTGGAGCCTATGGCAGCAATTATGGTCCTTCCCTGCAGTTTGGGTAGCAATGACGGCTTATACAATTGGGTCCAATGTCTGCCGGCAGTTCTGGCCTTTTCCATCTGCATTTCACCCAGTGATGACCTCATATTTAACATCTACTGGATGAAGTACAGACGATAACCACCAGAACTGAAGTGGTGATGCAAAATTCCCCTGAAATACTACAAAGAAACCACACAACATAATCAATAGCACACTGCTGAACTTCACCTAAAGGTAGATTATTTTTATTTAGATTTTCCCTATAGAACCCATGAATTTATTACGGGGACGATGAACATAATATAAACTGAAGTTTTTGAATATCATCAACGTTTGGGTCAATAACTTACTGACAATTGATTGCTCTCTCGGTGCAGAACTAACGTTAAGCATCTGTATCTTACCCAGTGATGACTTTAGAATCAACATCAACCGAGCATGTTACAGTTACCAACCGCCATTCCTATAAGATTTGCATCCTCTCAATTGTGAGCATGGTAAGAAACCCAACCACAAGCGTTCATAGTATTTACATAAACTAGGTGAATACTATACTTAAAAAACACGCATCATATTGAAGATGATCATTTTCATCATCATAGACACCCAAAATAGTTTAAAATTACCACCAGAACAAACTGTTAAGGCAGATCTCGATGAGCACCGTTTGTAGAATTCTTCAAGTAGAAGTCCTGATGTTTACGGTCTGCATTCTACCCAGTGATGACCTTAAATTTAACATCAAATGGACAAAATGCTGACGACAACCACCAGGTCTATAAAATATACCTATAAAATAAATGAAGACCGCACACACAACCTACACTGCATATTTAGAAAATACATGGAAGCAATTGAAGAGAATGAACTGTGGAAACCTGCAGAGTAGCTTTCCTTCCACGCCTGGAGCATTAGAATGCACCGTTACCTGCATGAACCAGCTTTAAGTATTCAAGCAAACAAACTTATAGCCGGATGTTGCAAGTAAGGTGCACACCTACCAATTGTTGATCTAACAAAAAATGGTGCATTAAACCCGGAGTCCTTTGCTGGATCTGTCAACACTCGCAGCACTCTTGTATGTATAAACCTGGACTTGATGACACACAATCCTATAACAGTTACAGGCGTTCCCTGGAGCACCCACTAGCCTTATCCCGGGTGCTGGCAAGGAGCTCTCACGTCGACAACGGAAGACGTACTCAAACAGGCCGTAGGAACTAACCTTGAGATACTTAACATAATCAGTACCACACTGACAGTTCCTTAGGCCTGTTCGGTATATTGACTCATGAAGACATGACTATTAGCTTGTTGTGGCATTTGGCAACTGTATCTCACCCAGTGATGACCTTAGAATAAACATCGACTGAGCGATATACAGTTGCCAACTACTATTACCATCAATGCATGTGTAACGATTTGAATCCAATACAAATCAACCTGTAATGCCAGTTCTGTTGAGAATGTCGTGACTCATGCCACAAGCAGGCGAATACAACCCGGTGAAGATTAAAGATTCATACCCTTCACCCCGGGGATATTCAGCTGCCCGTAGCAGAGCATGTAGGCGTGTCCCACCGGGTTGTACTACTCCAAACCCTCGCGCGCGCGCCTAAACAAGATGGAGCAGTGAACAGCTGACTGACAAATAAATGACATGTTCTACACCAGCCAACCCTCTCTGCCCCATCCGGATTAGACGTGGCATCACCATTTGCCACCGTCCAGATGCGCAGGGCTGTCAAATTTGATGGTACTGGTACCGCATTTCTATTTTCCCGTCTGGCAACACTGCACGTCGACGAGACGAACCGGTTATTTTTTTTCTGATGGTTGCTACTCGCGCTATAGAAGTACACTTACTTTAAGTTAGTTCTTGCTACTATAAACGATTTGTACAGTACACGATTCTAGTAATTAACTCCACAATGTCCACTTATACCAATAACTTTTAACCAAAAACACTTAAAATTTAGGAGAATTGATGCCAGCTGGCCATTTATTAGAAGCTATAGATTTAAAGGACTCCTCGAAAAGTCTGTAATTTTCCATACGTTTTATCAAAAGTGTAGAATTCATAATGATACAAATTTAACTAAGTTGAAGTCGTGCGAATAATAAATATTAATACATTGTTTATTATTATTTTCAAGCTAAGCATTTAAATTAATTTCAATACTAATATTTATGCGATAAACTTACCCATTTAAAATTCCCGTATGTCCAAATACTGCAACCAACTTCACTCACAAACTCACTTCACTTGCGCTCGCTGCGAGCTTTCAACCGATAATGATGCGTCGCTCCTGCGGGATCCGGTATTTATAAGGTTTTCCGCGAGGGTGGGGATGAGCGAAAGGGAACGCGAGCGACGCGTCGGCGCTGATTGGCCGGGCGCGAGCGTGCTGACCGCCCCTTTTCGCTTCTCAAATAATACCCGTATAATATTAATTTGATTCGTTTAAACCCTTATTTCTAATTTATTTTAATCATAAAAAATATCTTTAGATACCTTAATCTTAGGTCTTCAACATAGTAAAGGCAGATTTTAAAAATTCAATTCTATTTCTGAGAAATTTAATAAATGATAAACCGCTAATAGTTCTTTTTTGGTTGAATTTCTCTCTTATAAAATACATTAGAGGCTTAGGGAAAATAGCAACTGAAAGGCGAATGAATGGTCTAAAACATAGTAAAGTTAGTTTTTTTAATTTCTATATTATGAAGCTGTAATTAAATAAAAAACAATAATTGCTTAAAAATTAAGCGCCGACTTTAAAGGTGATAGAAAGCGCATTTTTAATCCCATCGGACTATACGTCGGTACGACACGCTAACCGTCTAAATAACGCGTGCTTCCGCGCTCTAGTAAAACGGTCCGGAACATAGAAACCAATCCCTCGGGATAATATCCATACCTACGTGTAATTTCACGGTAGCAAGCAATATTGGTCAAAGCCTCAAATGCCCAGAAATGTTCGATATACAAAAGATATCGACGCGCGGTCATTTCGACTGAAAAGTTTTTATTTTTTGTTATTTTTTTTGAAATTTCGCGTTTCTAAGGTTTTTTTTTTGTAAAAAATATATGTCACGTTATGTGCGAGTTAAAAACCTCGCTTTTAGAAACGTCCATTTTATATTTACAGACCTAAACCACAGTAAATACTACGCTAATACGCTAAATTGTATAAGATAAAAGGTTTAAATCATTCATAACATGTTATAACATGTTATATTAGTAACCTAGCCGTTTTTAACATTTCTAGCCGAGCTATAACTTATTAATAAATTGTATTTTCATTTTAGTACACGATTTACATATATGCTATAGCTCGGGGCTTTCCTGGGGGGGTTCGCCCGATTTTTGTGATAAATTTCGACAGAAAATGCCGGTAATTTCGGTATTTTTTTTAATTATTTAGTTACTATAAAAGTTGCTCCGCATATCTTAAATAGCTTGGGGCCTTATCGAGTCTAAACCGGCCCTGCATATTTAATATTAATTATTACTAGGGTTATTACTATTACTATCTCAATGATTTCACCGCCGATTTTAGAATTTTAAAGTTTTAATCGAATCTACATGAAAAATACTAGGTCTTGACCTAGTCGGAATATGTTTAAAAATGTTTTCTCTATGGGAAATCTCATGTTAAAAAAAAAATATTTATTTGAAGTTCGCGTTTGTCCGCTCCAATACAGTTTATAATCTTAATTTTATATCTCAGCCACGGAATGAGTAAATGTTGTGTTGACTTATTGAATTAAATTCAGTTTTTTATGAAAAAGCTGGATAGCATAATATTTATAAAGGTTCTAAAGAGGTCCTGTACTTGAGAGCACAGGATGTCGGCTTAAACCCAGCGCTGAGTTTTATAAAAATGCATTTTTAACTCTTTAGTGCAAAATATTGTCAAATATTATTTAACCATCTAATTAGATGAAATAAGGAAAGGATGTTATTTTAACAAAAAATATAAAAATAATGGATATGTGATTACGATGAGGGATGATGGTGAAATGAGATGATGTTATGAGTGATTTATGTATGAAGTTGATTTATCTTTTCAGGCGATTTGCCGCTATTAAAAAACAATAATCAAATATAAGTCAAATATAAGTCACTAATATATACCTATATATATCATTGTAAAATTGAGTTGTAAAGTTGTTTGACTTATATTTGATGATTGTTTTTTAATAACGGCAAATCGCCTGAAAAGATAAATCAACTTCATACATAAATCACTCATAACATCATCTCATTTCACCATCATCCCACATCGTAATCACATACCCATTATTTTTATAGTTTTTGTTAAAATATCATCCTTTCCTTATTTCATTTAATTAGATGGTTACATAATATTTGACAATATTTTACACTAAAAAGGACAGGTGAGAGTTAAAAAATGCATTTTTATAAAACTCAGCGCTGGGTTTAAACCGACATCCTGCGCTCTCAAGTACAGGACCTCTTTAGGACCTTTATAAATATTATGTTATCAAGCACTTTATCAAATAATTAAAAACTTATTCAAAATTTTTCAATATTGTCAAAGATTGCGTCATTTATCTTTTCAGGCGATTTGCCGTTATATATATATATATATATATATTCGTTAATTTATCCTATGTTTCAATAGTAATTCTGCTTTCGGGGCGGAGACAATTCACAGACAACTTTCCTTTATATATATAGATTATAGTATTGCATAAAATACAATGTTATTATTATTTTATTTTATATTAAGTGCCGTCTCTATATTGAGCTATTGAGCGATGTGTTGCCACCCTGTACCTAACCTAACGGTCAAGTATTAATAGTTATTATTGACATTATATGACGGAATTTCGGGTATGTTATTACTAACCTTAAATAAATTAGCCAAAACAAAATCAGGATGTATTCGCCAAAAGCACTAAATGTGTTTGTGAAAGTCGCTCACGGGTCGCCAACCGTCGGCGGTCGATACGTATTATTTATTTATTTAATTCCCTAACATGCTTACAGGTATAATATATTACGATAATTACACGAACAATACTTGTATGGATGTGTATTAATTAGGAATATTAATTTTAAAGGTATTTTTCAAACGTCTAAACTAAATTGATAAAATGTTGGGAAAATTACAGAATTTTTGAGTCACTCTAAGTTTAAGACAATTCTCTAAGCCCAGTTAATTATGAGATGAAACGTTTGTATGCAGAAATGACCGGTTTAAATCCTCCTAATAAATTATATATCTCGTTTACCCTTATTTCTTGCTATAAAACGCCATCTTTAAACTGTCCGTCCGTCCGTCCGATGTATCTATCAACTCCAAAAATACAAACGCGAAAGAGTTGATTTTTTTGTGTGTAGATTGATGCTCTTGAAAAACAAACATAGCCGTGAAAGCTGGTCGGATTATATAAATAACTAATAAATGAAACATTGACAGTTCGATAGAAAGCGCAGATATCATATTCAGATTTCACTGGCCAGTCAAAATTAATACAAACTCATCCATGTGCGCAAAATAGAAACATGTAAGTGTACTTTCGTTACAAATTTATGATCAATGGAAAGAATGTCATTTGACACCATTGTATTATTTTTGCGTTTTTATTTACTTAGACCTAAAAATTATCGCCTCTAAAACGCACATCGAACGGGCTAAAAGTGCCGCAGACACAAGTGGAGCTAGGAAATGAAGCAACCCACCATAAGTTGGTACCGCACTCGTTATTATATGATAGGTACCATTATTATTCCCAATACAAATGCGCGCTCCAAAACCCGACGTTGACGGTGACCGCTGTCAAAATTATAACGACCTATCATTAGGGTTAGTTTAATAATGCCTTATTGGCTGATGCATTAGGCGAATTAATATGACCTGTCGATTCGTAAATATTTACCGCTTTCTTTCGAGATTCACCTACGATAAGTACTTTAAATGTTTACCCCACCTGCGGGTGTGTCCCCACCCTTAGGCGACTTTATACGAGGCTCGCAATACCTTACGCTTAAGGATAATTTCGATTCATTTAAACCCCTCTTTATACGGCTGGAATTTGATAACTATTGGATATTTAATAATAAAAAAAATACATTTAAATACCTTGATCTTAGATCTCCAACACAGTAGAGGCAGATTTTAAAAATTCAATTAATTTTCTGAGAAATTTAATAAATGATAAACCGCTGATAATTCTTTTTTGGTTTAATTACTCCCTTATAAAATACATTAGAGTCTTAGGAAAAATAGTAATTGAAAGGTAAATTAATAATCTAAAACATAGTAAAGTTAGTTTTTTTAATTTCTATATAATGAATCTGTAATTAAATAAAAACCAACTGCTTTCCGATATAAAGCACTGAATTTCGCTTTATGGTAATAAAATAATTGAACCCAAGTTTTCATATCGAATTGCAAATTGTACCGAAACGCTTGGACATTAAAACTTTGAAAATTGAGAAATATGTCATCATGTCATCATCAATGGCATGACCTTATTGCACAAAGTGCTACATAACCAGCTCCTATTTGCTGAGCAGTTTGCGCCCGAGGGTTCCGTCACGGCTAACTTGCAATACGAACTACGCAATGAATCAGTTATAAACCGTATTGGTAACATTTTTCATTTGCATAAAGGCGACTTTATACTCAACATAAAAAAAACTTTCTTTGAACATACATAATATTAGTAACAGTATTCTCGTCACCACACACTTTAACACACTCTTACACTCCACACACTATTATATTCACAGATTATTACACTCTTGCAATGTTATCACTATAAATTAGATCTGTTAAAAGTATATGTTAAACTAGGGATGCCTGTAGTCGGTTTAAGTTGTTATTTATCTATTTCTATGTAGCTGTCATTATTTATAGCTCTAAGCATTTCTCATATAAATAAATAAATAAATATAACAGTAATATTTCGGAATTAGACATTTAAAATTGTACTCTGAATTAATTAAAAAACAAGATAAGTTAAATATACAGGTTATTAGGAGGTGAAAGTCCTAAATATTCATCAAAATATTAGTACATATTTTTATTAGTGTATATATACAAATATAGGGTGATGATTTTAGAGGCGTGGTTTTAAAAAAAAGAGATAAAACGCATATAATTTGATGTTATGGCTAAGAATTTAGTTTTATTATAAAGATAAGGGTTTGCCATTATGTTTTAAAAATGATTTCGGGTAAGAGGCCCAATTTTCAACCACTTTTTGCAGCAAGTTGGGCCGTATGTCAGCAATAACGCGCCGAATATTCTCTTCCAAGGCGTTAATCGTGTCCGGCTTATCTGCGTAGACAAGCGACTTCACATAACCCCACAAAAAATAGTCCAGCGGTGTTAAATCGCACGATCTTGGAGGCCACGCCACGTTGTTCAGGAGTAAGTCTATTCATTATGAAATGGCAAACCAAACTGAGCATAAATCAAGTGACAGCTGTCAAAAACACCAACTACGAAAAAAGTAGTGCCAGATTGAAAACCACGCCTCTAAAAAAAACATCCTATATTTAATTTACGTTTAACATTTATATATTTTTTTATATAATCAGTTCTAGGCGAACCTACCCTTCAATTCAATTATTGTTAAACGGATATCAACTGCTTCTATACATTGTTTAGTAGTAGTAGATTATTCAACCAGAACCTGACGTCCTACAGCTAGGCCCTAAAGGCATCTCATACCGAGACTAGTTTTGAATGGCCAAAGCGACACTGGGTTAGATTACATTCTTTCAAACCGTCATCAATTTTAACACCATTTTTATTTTATTTTATAAATTTTGTGTCACGGCTAGTATGAACTTAATGTCAAATTAGCCGACCATCTTCCGACGTGATATAAACGGCTATGGTTGTTTTTTGCGAATACATAAAATATCGAAACCGCATATTTCACATTGTATTATTTATTTATTTATTTTTTCAATTTACAACGTTGCCAGAAGCACCTTTTATTAATCAAATATATACAATTACAATCTAAATAGATCCAGCTAAGACTAAACTTAGACCGCACCCTAATGAGCTGATCTTAAGCAAATAATTTTAGGCTGAGGAGTGTAATTGGTCTAAGGGCCGAAATTTTAAGTTAGACTTAACCGATAAACGTCGTATTTCAATTCACTCTTAGCGTTGAGTCGAACATAAAAGTCCGCCTTAGCTAAGAATCAAAACAACTACTTCTTAAGCCTTAAGTGAAACTTAAGGTGCCCCGGGACGCATTTGTCCTCGAGATTAGAAAGAGTAGGCTTTATTCGAACATTGACGTGTAGAAAAGAGACGGATATACTCGCCGACTCATTTGGAATCGATGAAACATGTTTTTTGTATTTAAATAATTATTATCATTTGAAAAAAATGTTTTTTTTTATGTAATTTCCTAGATTATTATATTGTCTATCTTTAGAAAGAAAAAATAGGTTCGCGTCACTTACACAACTTAAAAGAAAATCGTTGCAAGAAAAAAACAACACTTTCTTATTTATTTATTTTCATTACTATAATAAGGAGTATTTCGTTTTTTTTTAAGCAAAGTACTAAATTAATATATGTAGAATATTGTGGTATTTTTAGTTTTAGCCATTTGTTGGGAATAACTTCATCAAAATGCACCAAAATACGTTACGAAACACGTTTTAGGGACTGGTGGCGCCTTAAGTCGAACTTAAGTCGGTGTTAAAATACGCCGCTAGGGGCGATTTCATTGTCATCTGTGGATTTCGTCTCGTACTTGATTTTATATTGTCTAACTAATTAAAATTGACTGAATTTGCATATTTTGAACATCTTCAATTCAAGCAAACACGCATGGCAAAATCCTAGTAATCCTAGCTGACAACATAACCTCAAAATGTGCGGCGAATAGCGAACTAATCGTCCGAAAACATATTCTTAACAAAGTCAAACTTAAATATACAATTCAATTTAAGTTTTTCGGTTTTAAAACAATACTTTTGTCATACATTTTTTTTTTAATTTAAAACCCTTTGCGTCAACGCCAACGCGAATGTCGAGCGACACATTATCGAACGATTTTAGACCCAAAAATGACTTTAATTTTAGTCACACCGCGTCACGTTTTGTGGACCCCCCCCCCCCCCCCTACGTGTGACGCATAGTTTCGATAATGAATTAATGGTAAAAATACATTTTTAAAAACAAACTTTTATCTAAGCGCTCGATGCGTGTACAAATTCCGCGTCCGTGCTGTTAGACCGCCGAGGGGTTCCTTCGTCCGGAGCCGATCCTGGGCGCGGCATCAGCTCATGCTGACCATAAAAATGCATCGTCATCATTCGGCGGAGATGGCATTCCTGTTGCGTTCGAAGTTAATAATAAATTTGTTATCTCGCGTACGTATTTCTTATCAGTATTAGCGAATTTCGTACGCGCGGTCATAAGAACAACGAAGCGGCCGCAGGTCTCGGCAGAGACGGCGCCGCGAGCGCCCCGCGCACGAGTCAAAGGATTAATATTAATTTCGACTCATTTCGACCCTTTTTTCTAATCATTCGATATATAATCATAATAAAAATATGCTTAGATACCTTGATCTTAGGCATTCAACATAGTGAAGGCAGATTTTTTAAATTAAATTCTATTTCTGAGAAATTTAATAAATGATAAACTGCTAATAGTTATTCTTTATAAAACACATTAGTCTTAGAAAAAATAGTAATTGAAAGGCAAATGAAAGGTCTAAAACATAGTAAAGTTAGTTTTTTTAATTTCTGTATTATGAAGCTGTAATTAAATAAAATCCAAAAAATTTCGAGTAAATCGTATGAAGGCGAGGCGAAAAATCAAAGTGAGCACATTTTTTGATTTAATTTATATTTCAAAAATGAAAACCATTTTCAAAAATCTACCTCCGAGAAGTACAAGATAAGTCTTCGGTGTACAGAATGCTGTAAACCACTCGTCTGAATACTCAGTGGTTGAGGAGTGGTTCATCACCAAAAAGGTGGTTTTTTTGATGAATTCAACCAAAATTCAACCAAAACCTAGTCGAGTCGAAGGCAATTTGCGAACAGCGCTTGTGTGAGTCGATTAGTGAACGCGTTAGACTTTCGAATCGATCAAAGGATCGCTAATTACGAGCATTCGGAGGCATAGCGATTGCGATGCGCGCGCGCATCTAATTGCGTCAATTATCGCTGTTCAAACTACCCGAAAACAACAGTTCGTAAGATTTCATGTTGCGACATATATTCGAAGGTTAGCATTTATTTTACTTTCAGCGACATCATTTCAGAGTTCGACGACAATAAAATAAAATATTTATATAAGTCTAGATATTTAGGAGATAAAACGATACCTAGTAATATATAGTCCACAACAATACAGCGCTCGTATGGAGTAATGACCGGATTGGGTCCTCTCAAGGGTAAAAGTGACACTGCGCACCCCCCGGTCGCCTCGAACGCGGACTCGCCCCCCGTCAGTTGTTTCGCGCTAGTGAAATCAATTCGTGGCAATTTTCGCTTTATTGAAGGTTGCGCTAAGAGTGGTGGCATTTCAAATTATCGTATAGAATTTTATACGGGTTTTTACGATTTATTTTCTCTAAAAGTGGCCTAAAATTGCGGCGTTGCGGGGATTGGTTTAAAAAAAAAATCCAGGGGAGACCGCAGACCCCCCCCCCCTGAGAAAGAGTGCAGAAAGCTAAAATTTATCTATAATATGTGTTATAAATACATTAAATTGAATGAAATAAGACGTTCATACTACTGACAGCTGTTTGACAGATGAGTTTCGACCTGTGAATTTTCTGTCAATGCGTCTGTCAAGGCGTTCCTTGAACTGGTTAACCCTGATAGCTTCCACCTCCTCCTGTGGTGGCCGCTTCCAATTATCCTCAACTCTACGGGAGGGTAATGCCTCGATCAGATCACCAAGGTCACGTGTCTCTGCTATGAGTTTCAGTATTTTGCGAATCACCAAACCTCACTTAGGGCTAAGGGTCCAAGCTTAAGTGTTCCTTAGTTAGGGAAGACCTAAGGGGGGATTGGTAAAAGGCCTTATAGACATTAAATATAACTCAAATAAATATTTTAAAACAACTAAACTTACCTACACTGGTTATAACTCAAGTTTGTATCGACCGTTTGTATCCGCGAATGTGGCTTTTGATATAGCAGTTTCCCCTTATATTGGCGATGACTATACTATACTATAGTGAGTACTGTGAGTATATTGGAGTATGCTGAACCCAAGTACGTTCTGTTGCGCCATACAAAATCGGTCAAAGGATGATCCGTTACTGTAAAACTTTCGTATGGTAATATTATGATCGCCGCCGCGGAAAAAATGCAGTGCATTCATTCGTATTAGAATAAACATTATATAGTTTTGAGGTATTTGCATAAGATTTACCTTAAGGATTCCCTAACTAAGGAACTCTTAAGGCACCCCGGGACGCTTTTGTCCTTGAGATTAGAAAGAGTAGGCTTTATTCGAACATTGACGCGTGGAAAAGAGACGGATATACTCGCCGACTCATTTGGAATCGATGAAACATGTTTTTTGTATTTAAATAATTATTATCATTTGAAAAAAATGTTTTTTTTTAAGTAATGTCCTAGATTATTATATTGTCTATCTTTAGAAAGAAAAATTAGGTTCGCGTCACTTACACAACTTAAAAGAAAATCGTTGCAAGAAAAAAACAACACTTTCTTATTTATTTATTTTCATTACTATAATAAGGTGTATTTCGTTTTTTTTTAAAGCAAAGTACTAAATTAATATATATAGAATATTGTGGTATTTTTAGTTTTAGCCATTTGTTGGGAATAACTTCAACAAAATGCACCAAAATACGTTACAAAACACGTTTTAGGGAATGGTGGCGCCTTAATATAAACTCACAGCCACAGTGTGTTAATAAACTATCGATAATCTAATTCCTATACAACTTGTTTGTTAAGGGAAAATAACTTGGTAATATCTCGTATGTGGAGACAGCAACGCGCGGGCGAGTCGTAATAAAAGCAAAGTATTGTTAAAATGCTAATAAATCATACGAATTGACGTTACAATTACAAACAAATTACAATTTAATGCCTCTAAATGTGTAGCAGAACCTTTCTCACGAGCCTTGCGCGTCGAAGTAAGTTTTGAGTACTCTCTGGGCAATGAGATTTTTGTTTGACTCGCGTCTAACATTTCATTTGCACTTTACAATAAAATATTGGGAATCGTCCTTCGAACCAGACGATCTTTGAGTAAGCCGAAGTCAATCTCGATTTTATCTGCTCGTTCGTGAGTATAGTTCCATTATCTGGAGTCCTCGTGAGATTACTTACTGTAATATCCTGGAGGTTACTCAGAGGAGGTTCCTTTATCTCCGTAGGTATGGATATTATCCTGAAATATTTCCCAATTGGGGATGTTAGACTAACACACTCGGGTTTAGGCGACAAGTCCATACATTATTTTATTTCTTTAAATTTATTCGCGGTTTCATAGAGAATCCCGTAATACTCGGAGAGATTGGTTTCTTTGTTCCGGACCGTTTGACTAGAGCGCGGGAGCACGCGTTATTTAGGCGGTTAGCGTGTCCGATTGGGAGAGCAGTCGAATTATTAAATTCCATTTCGGCGGAGATTGATATATTAAAAATCTGCTTTTTATTACACCTTTGTGAGATCAGCGTGAATTATTTATTTGTTAATGTTTGCCCGGAGGCATTATTTTACTTGTACGCGGGCAAAGTAACAAAACAGTCCTGCAACTTTTCATTCGAATGCTGCATGCGATTTGTCGATCTGCAGGAATTGGTTTGGTCAACTGCAGTTTCCGACGAAAGCGCTGTACAGAATCGGGGCTGATCACCATCGGCGGTTTGGCCACATGCTGTACTCGCCGCGGGCGGGCGGGTCCGCGTGACGTCATCGGGGAACCCGGGCGGCGCCGTCGCAACGCGCCCTTAGAAGTCTTCTAAATATCTCTAAAATATGAATAAGTGTGCCTCTGCTAAGAACTACCCTGTTATTTTGTCGACAGTACGCACTGTAATTCGGTTAAATCGTACTGCATTATCGAACCAAGGCGAAAAATAAAAGTTAACACGTTTTCGAAGTTATAGTTCTTTGGGCCCGTTGGGATGGGATGTTGGTCGAGAAAATGCGTCACGCGTTACTTTCTTAGTACGATTTCTAATGATTTCATTTATATATCCTGTGTGAGTGGGTGTGTGCGAACGGCCAAAGAAGTATAACTTCCACCGTCTGCTCCGACTCAGACCCAATTTTTTTTTTATTTAATTTTTATATCAAAAACTAAAATAATAAAAAAAAATAGCCTTCGAAAAGTACGAGATAAGTCTTCAGTGTACGGTAATGCTATGAACCACTCGTCTAAATACTTTAGTGGTTGAGGAGTGGTGCATCCCCAAAAATGTGTTTTTTTTTTTTTCCAAAATTTCCAATGTTACCCCTTCGCTGAGCCTTAATATTATAATGGTTAAAAACACAACCGCTTGGCGGGTGTAACTGGTTAACTCAGGTAGCGCATCTAACCTACTTTTGTACAAATTAAGTATGTTTTATTAACTTAAATTAACAAAATCAATTTTAGCAAACACATCCACCGTGTCCCAAGACTTCCCGATAAAAAAAAAATCTAATAAGTCTTGCAATTTCTGGTGTTACTTGTAAAGAAACTGTATCAAAATTCATAATGGTTACCGAGCAAAAAAAAAAATGAAAAACAGATGGTGTCAATTTGGTCAGCGCACGAATTTCGCGATAGTGGCCTCGACGTCGCATAGGAATCAAATACCTCTTTCATAGACACGATTAAATAAATAGTTTACTTATATAAAATATGATTTTGTTCGATTGTGACCCAGACTCCCCTTAATTTAGTGCAATAGTCTCACCAGCACATGCGCAAAATTACAAAGAATTGTTTTTCAAAAGGCGAACACCTGGCCTGAAAACTGGAACAATGCAAGTGATCGAAGTCCAACTTGTCGAAGGTAGTTGTCAAAAATCATTTCGACAGGCCCAACGGCAGTCCTGGATAATCAGTCATCCCTCGGACGGAGATGCTTGGAATAGGCAAATGTGTTCCTACGTCGATACATATCATATACAACTGTATATACAGGGGGGTTTTTAAATTTAGGACACTCCCTTCAGCATGTTAATCAGCAAAAAATGGTTCTCAAGAAAAATCACTTCAGTCAAAATTTGTTTTTTGACTATTTCAAATAGTTGATACAAACATTTGCGTTGCAAAGTGTTCGTATCAACACTGAACAAAAATAATATAGACAGATTAAACATCAGTCATTTATTGTTGTTTTAAAGTGACATGGCCACACTTTCTAGGTTAAAAAAATTGGGTATGCGTCGGAGCAGACGGTGGAAGTTATACTTCATTAGCCGTTCGCACACACCCACTCACACACACAGGATATAACGGGTGTTTTTTTTAGAGGCGTGGTTTTCAATCTGGCACTACTTTTTTCGTAGTTGGTGTTTTTGACAGCTGTCACTTGATTTATGCTCAGTTTGGTTTGCCATTTCATAATGAATAGACTTACTCCTGAACAACGTGGCGTGGCCTCCAAGCTCGTGCGATTTAACACCGCTGGACTATTTTTTGTGGGGTTATGTGAAGTCGCTTGTCTACGCAGATAAGCCGGACACGATTAACGCCTTGGAAGAGAATATTCGGCGCGTTATTGCTGACATACGGCCCAACTTGCTGCAAAAAGTGGTTGAAAATTGGGCCTCTCGGCTGGAATTTGTTCGAGTCAGCCGCGGCGGCCACTTACCCGAAATCATTTTTAAAACATAATGGCAAACCCTTATCTTTATAATAAAACTAAATTCTTAGCCATAACATCAAATTATATGCGTTTTATCTCTTCTTGAAAACCACGCCTCTAAAAAAAACACCCTATATTATTATAAGTCACTTCATTATTATACTATACACCTATACATTATCATTATTAAGTTCGTGTATTCGTATACTTTCGTATAATTTGTGAAAAAAAAATCCCAGCCGGGGATCGAACCAGGGACTCTAGCGTGGGAGACGAGTGCGTTAACCACTGACCCACCGAGACTCTTGGGGTATCTTTGGTAGAGAACGTATAAACAGGCACTCTATGGATTGTACTCCTAACGCGTGACGCGGTTTCTCGACCAACATCCCATCCCGATGAGTACAACGGGCGCAAAGAAGTTTAACTTCAATATACCTGTTATAATAGCGGCCGGAAGATGGTTGCAGAAAAAATAAAATACTCGTAGTTGAGACGTTACAAATAAGAAGGATCATCGAATAAACCACTCAGTTTTCCAATTTTAATCACGTGGCACTCTAGATGGGTCTCTTCGCTGCTCTTCGGGCCGTAACGTTCCCACCATCCTAATCTATGCGGGCGGGTTTGACGATGGTTCCCCCGATGTAGAATTCACTTTGTTATCCAGGCAACTTTTCTTATTATATATTATATTATAAACAGTTTTAAAAAAGTAACCAAATCTACCGAGTTGTGATGCTTCATAAAGACACGGAGAAATATATAAAAAAAAAGATTTATACGAGCGCTTTTATTAAAATTAATACATTTGGACGTGAATTATTTTTGCATTTTATATACAATTTCTTACGCGTAATAGGGAACATAAACCCACTAAGCCCATTAAGCCCCATTAAGCCCCCCATTAAGCCCCATTAAGCCCCCCATTAAGCCCCATTAAGCCTTCAATAATGATCGTAGGACATCCTGTGCTTATAAGATATTAATTACTCTGCGTTGGAAATTTTATTTTGTTATAAAAATTTTCATTATATTCAGAGCACTTTCTTCCTGATTTCAGGTGGGATTCAAGGGCTACGGCCTCAGCGGCGACCAGCTGAAGTCCTCGGGCAGTTTCAGCTTCTCCGACGGCCGGGAGTACACCATCACTCACGGATCGGTGATCATCGCAGCCATCACGTCGTGCACCAACACGTCGAATCCATCCGTTATGCTCGGAGCCGGTGGGTTTGTTTGCATTACGGGAGCCTCTCTGTCAGCATCGTTCCGCACGCGGGGAAAGGGAGACTTGTCAGGAGAGTGCTTATTGGTGCCTCGAGCTGTTCATCGGTCACCACGTGTTCCCTACAAACTCAATTCGTAAATTTGACATCTTTAACCGTAAGAGAACTCAACATGAACAGGTTGAATTATCGGAAAAATAAAATAGAAATAGTTGCTAATAGGTCCCGCGATTTCAAGTATTATTTGTGAAGATCGTATATCAAAATTCATCATGGCTTCTGAGAGGAAAAAAAGTTATACAGGTAGGCTGTTTCTCATGCACATCCTTTTATGAGGGGGGCGGGGGGGTTACCTACGCACCAAACTGAACAAGTTTTCTTAATTTTGACATTTTTTTTCCATACAAAATAAATAATATCACAGAAAACGTTTGGTTCGCTCAAAGCGATAAAACAAAAACGTGCCAGTAACTATGCGTCTAAGCGTTTTTTTTTTTTTAATTACTTTTTTTGAACAAAAGTTGATCGGTATGAAGTATGGAGTGACTCCATTAAAGGACGCACGACAAAAAGTTCACTCTGTATATTAAATAGTTCTTGTAATAGGTTTAAAAATTAATTATTTTTGCATTTTTTCGTTTAATCTGTTACTCATAATAGGGGACACACACAACCCCTTGAGGCTTCCGGAATGGTGCAACACTCTGTATATAGATCTCGAGAAATTTCAATCAACGTTCCCTATTTTCAAGTATTTTCAAGTGTATAAACGCATAGTTATTTAAGTGCCTCGTAACGGGCGGCCGGCGCTCGCGGTCCTGACCTGCGCAATACGCTACGTATAGAGATAGGTACAGTAGGTCGCCGCACTAGCAAACCGAGCGTTTCAGGCATATCAAGAATATTTTAAAAATTAAGAGCCACGTCCCGGTGGCGCAGTGATATAAGTGGGTCAAATACGGCCGTCCATTTTTCACCGTTGATGATATTCAACGGCGCTTTTCTCAACACCGCCGACTTAATTAACCTTGTGACCTTATTTGTGGTTTTGTGCAGGTCTGCTCGCTAAGAAAGCTGTTGAGGCCGGTCTCCAAGTTCTGCCTTACATCAAGACATCGCTGTCACCCGGCTCGGGCGTCGTCACCTACTATTTAAAGGTAGGAATCGCACCCAACATACTTTCTACTAGTCGCCGCCCAGTGGTCAAAATTCGACCGTAATTAAACTTTTATGTTTGAACGTTATTAAGGTTTTTATACCTCTATAATCATTGCATATATATTTTTTTTAATTTTGTGCAAATACGCACAGCTTTTATTATTATTATTTTTTTAATACAATTATTTTGATACAATTCGTTGTCAGTTTAATTTTTTTAACGTAAAAATGTGACCTGACATTCATAAAAGTATAAGATGGCGTTAATAAATATATTTTTTCTTGACATTTACATTAACATTGACTGAGGAATTCTTCTTTTTCCCGCAGGAATCGGGCGTCATTCCGTACCTTGAGAAGTTGGGCTTCGATATCGTCGGCTACGGCTGTATGACCTGCATCGGAAACTCGGGGCCAATCGACGAGAACATCGCCAACACTATTGAAAAGGTGACATCCTGGTTTATATATAAGCACAAACTGCGAGAATTCACTATAGACAAGTAACGATAATCTGGCCACTTTCAATCGGGACGGGGAGTGAAATACGAGTGGATGAAGTGAAATATGGTAACAGAAAAAGTCTTGATCAATTATATAATATACTATGTTTCTTTCATGTGATTTTCATATAAATTTTCATGTCAAAAACATTGACACAATTATCTCGCGTTCTTGAGCAATATCTATGGTTCGTTTAAATGTACTTGATTCTGTTTACTTTACAAACATCAAAGTCGCTATGATATAAGACGCCATTTGCAAAGATGAGAGATGAGAGAGCGTCTTCCGACAGGCCGATGACCCCTGCGCCGCCCGGTGCAGTCCTTAACGGGCAGGCAGCAATTGTTTGTTTGTTTGTTTGTTTGTTTCTGTATTGGCGGTTAGATATATCCGTTTGCCGGATTACTCAACCCATTTTCATATTATAAGGTGTTTTTTTTAGAGGCGTGGTTTTCAATCTGGCACTACTTTTTTCGTAGTTGGTGTTTTTGACAGCTGTCACTTGATTTATGCTCAGTTTGGTTTGCCATTTCATAATGAATAGACTTACTCCTGAACAACGTGGCGTGGCCTCCAAGATCGTGCGATTTAACACCGCTGGACTATTTTTTGTGGGGTTATGTGAAGTCGCTTGTCTACGCAGATAAGCCGGACACGATTAACGCCTTGGAAGAGAATATTCGGCGCGTTATTGCTGACATACGGCCCAACTTGCTGCAAAAAGTGGTTGAAAATTGGGCCTCTCGGCTGGAATTTGTTCGAGTCAGCCGCGGCGGCCACTTACCCGAAATCATTTTTAAAACATAATGGCAAACCCTTATCTTTATAATAAAACTAAATTCTTAGCCATAACATCAAATTATATGCGTTTTATCTCTTCTTGAAAACCACGCCTCTAAAATCATCACCCTATAGAAGTAGTTAATAATCAACTAGTAATAATTAGTATGAAATATTTACAGTAATTTATTTTTTATTTTTTTTATTGTAAGCATTACTTTACAAATTGCCCAAAGTTCTACCGAACTAGGCAATACCCGTACTAAGGTAGACTTTACTAGAAGCATTGTTCTTATAAGCATAGCCATCTCACTGGGAAACATTCAGTTACAATTATTATAATTGAATTGTATACAATCCATAATATATAAATTATATATAAAAATATAATATAGTATCGTCTATACAGTAGATAAAAGAATGATGGAAGCCGAGGCTATAAATAATAAAGCTAAGTGATAAAAAAAAATACTGAAATTAGAATGAATAATAAAATATTTACGTTAAAAACATTAGTCGGAGGAGTCATTGTAACGACGTATCGTAACAATTTTAATTTCGATCAGAACGAGTTGGTGTGCTGCGGCGTGCTCTCGGGCAACAGGAACTTCGAAGGACGCATACATCCGAACACGCGGGCCAACTACCTCGCGTCGCCGCTGCTCGTCATCGCGTACGCCCTCGCCGGAACGGTCGACATCGACTTCGAGAAGCAACCTCTCGGTAAATTATTTACAGAATACATTCGGGTACCGTCTATCACGTCTATCCTGTGAACTAATTCATAGATTTCTTATACTCAAACTTTATAAAACATATGTTCGTCCTCTCGTAGAATACTCTTACCAGATCTGGAACCCATACTTTGTGAAGACTATCAACTTATTAGAGAGAACGCAGAGAAGCGCTACTGAGATGAAATCGTATGAAAATCGCTTAGAGGCACCAGCTGGAACAAAGAAGACTTCGAGGAGATGGGCATTACGGTATACCAAATGTTAAATTAATGAATACAAACGGGAGACTCCGTGGACACCCTTTGAAGCGAATCAGGAATAGTTGTAAGTCAAACCCAATGTTAACGAGCGACCCAAATTCGGAGATTGTGCACTCCTTAAAGCTGTTCAACGGACGCAGTCCGCCAAGATAGCCTTATGCTCCCTGGATAATATTTTTACTCACCCGGAATCGAACCTTGAACTGATCATCGCGAAAGCACATTAATCGTTACACCGTACGCTAGCTGTAATATTCTACGAAGAAAGCATTTTTGAGGAGCGTCTTTCAAAAACGCATTAAATCCAAAAAGCTAGTTTTCTAAAAATCTCAAAAAAACCCATAACTCCACCAGTTATGGGTTTTTCTAACTCCACCAGTTGAACCAACTTAGTACAAAACATGACTGAAAGTTATCACAATTGTTTTTTTTTAAATTTTGAATTGATCTATTTATTTATTATAACTCAACCGACAATAAACCTTTAATACGAAGAGAGCGATGTCTGATACATGACAGCAGTTCTGTCGCGACGCATGCGACGAACATGCGTACAGCGAATCGTGGATTAATGCATTATGTATCGATCGTCCATTTCTAATGACTTCTAGTCATTAGCGTGAGTTGTTTGCCTTAATTCCCTGCATTGTCAGTTTTAAGTTTTTCATGTCAAAATGAGACATGACATTCATAGAAATATAAGATGGCGTTAATAAATATTTTTGCTTGACATTGACAGACTATTGTATATATAAGGAACGTTAGAAATCACAAAAAATTCACCGCTCATAACTCATTCTGTCAATCAGCTGTCAGTAGTATGAACATTTTATTTTATTTTATTTAATGTATTTTCTATTTCTCCGTATAATCTTTAACTATGCTAAATGTCACACTCCTCCGTGCGCGCTATATGCTTAAAAAGGGGTAAAAAGATTTCCCTTCACGTATTAATATATAGATTATTCTCAGCATATAATATTATAGGAAGAGGTTGTAATAATTATTATTGACTTTGTAGGTAAGAAATTAGACGGCTCCTCCGTTTTCCTGCGGGACATTTGGCCTACGAGGGACGAAATCCAAGCCGTCGAAGAGCAGTACGTGATCCCGTCTATGTTTAAGGAGGTAGACTTTTATTTTATTCATTTTACCGCCTAATATTGGTAACTCTCCACACTATCTGTCAACAGGAAACCCAATTCGGAGAGTGAGAACTCCTCAAAGCTATTCAACGGACATACTTAGCCATGATTACCTTATTATTTCCCGGATAATACGTTGCGTCGAGTCTGTACCAATCTGGGTAAATATAAACGGAACGCTTTATTGTTCGCAATGTAACTTTTATTGCAACGACACACAATATTATTATTGTTTATTGATTTGATGTATTCACCTTACTTATATTTTGTTTTTATTTTCCAGGTTTATGCTATGATTGAAACGGGCTCCGACTCCTGGCAGCAATTGGTCGCTCCCGAGGGTAAGCTGTATCCGTGGGACGCTGAATCAACGTACATCAAACGGCCGCCTTTCTTCGACGGGATGACTCGGGTGAGGTTCTGATAACATAAAAAAATACGTTGTCCTGCAGTGTTCCATCAAATTTACCTGACGGGCACAGCTGGAAGAAACTCACTCAAAGAATATTTCGTCTAGCGGCATTTTAATATAAATATATGATAAAAAAATCAGTTAATCGGTCCTGCGATTTCTAATGTTATTTGTTTTTGTTTTTAACAATTCGTTTCTGATTTGCAGGACCTTCCCGAGATCAAACCGATCGTGGGGGCTCGATGCATCCTGAACTTGGGCGACTCGGTGACCACGGATCACATCTCGCCGGCTGGGTCCATCGCGAGGAACAGCCCCGCCGCCAGATATTTGGCTTCAAGAGGGTGAAATATATTTTATCTACTCACATATAATTCAAGATAGTTGCCATATTTTACTAAATATGTAACTACAAAGTGCCTTTTCTGATCTATATCGACAGTCAAACATTAATCGGCAAAAAATATTAGAAAATGTTTCTCAATTAAGAGAAAAACCACTTCAAAATTGAATAGAAATCGTTTTAATGTTTGAGATTACGGTTGAACGCATTTTTTTACCTATTTGCGAGAAAACCTAATTCGTAGTTCGACCATTTCAATGTTTAACACAAAACGCGCGGACCATACGATGACGCCATTGCCTCTGAAGCAACGACGGTGACATCCAATTTTACAGTTCAGTCGTTGTCGCGAAATGGCGGACGGTGCGCGATCCGAGGCTGATTATATGATTTCACTCCGTCCTCAGGTTGACGCCGCGGGAGTTCAACTCGTACGGCTCGCGGCGCGGCAACGACGCCGTGATGAGCCGCGGCACCTTCGCAAACATTCGCCTCGTCAACAAGCTCGTGCCGAATTCGGCGCCCGGGCCGAAGACCACCCACCAGCCGAGCGGCGATCTGATGGATGTCTTCGATTGTTCCCTGAGGTAAAGAATATTGTATTAATAATATATTTAGGCAGAGGGTGCGTCCGCTAATTGGTTAATCATAAAAACTGAACCAATGTATTTTATTCAATGCATTTACCCTCATTGCTCTAAAATGCCTAAAGCGATTTCTATGTTTCGGGGGTAGTCCCATAATAGCTTCATTGAAATTGCACATTAAATGCAAAAATGGCAAAAAATCTAAATATTTCATGTTAAGGGATTTCGATTATTTTTTTTGGTGATTGCTCGAGGATTGTCCTATTGAAGTTTCATCAATTATGTTAGGCATTTAAAAATAATAAAATAAAAAAGATTTCAAAATAAACCTACAACCAAAAAACTAAGAAAATGGGGTGCAGAACAAACCCGGACAGGTCTAAGGAATAAAATTTTCCAGGAAGAAAGGTATTTTATACCGGACATGTCCGCCTTTGAATGAAATCAACGTATTTGACGTGATATTTCCAGTTTAGATTGAATCTGATTGCAAAAACGAATTGTGTCTAAATATATATTTTTTTTTTAATTGAAGATATTCCGAGGAGAACGTCCCGCTGATAGCGCTGGTCGGGAAGGATTATGGCTCCGGATCGAGCCGCGATTGGGCCGCCAAGGGCCCCTATCTACTCGTGAGTATTCCAGTTGCTGTCGACCGTTTTGTCCCTCGTACTAAACGTGTCGTAGAGTTTCGGCTTTACGAGCTCGTTTTGTACGACGGATATCAGAGAAAACCTGGATCGGTGCGAGTTTGATATCGAATATTTATTTAAAAATTATAGTAAGTGTTTTACGATTAAACACTTAAATTGCATTCATTTGTGTGTGTGTGTGTGTGTGTGCGCATATTTGTGATTGAAATTAATTTTTATTAGGGTTTTGCCCACACTAACACTTTATAAATAACCTTTCTTAGAACAGGTCACTCGTACCGAATTATCTACATTTTATATAATTTACTGATGAATATTTATATTTTGTTTAATAAAAACTTTGAATTTGAATTTGAAGAGGTATGATTGGACGAGAATACTGGTACAGCATAGTGGCTTATCCAAGTCCGCCGATATCCATGATGGATTATTTCTAGTTCCGGTGATATGCTGAGTTTGGAAGCTGGTGACGGTCTCCATTGTTATAAAAGAAATAAAAATGGAATTCTAATCTCATACTGTTCCAGAAAAAAAATAACCCAACATTGTTCTTCCCAAATAATTGTTTTTTTATCGGAATGGTCAATCCGACCAGGGTGAGTTGGTCCAATAAGTTGGAAGCCAATTGTAGACCGGGCAGGTTTAGCGGTCGCAGCTTTAAATAAGTTTGTAAGGTGAAAACACCGATTATATAGTGGTGCCGAGATGTATGTAGATGGCGCTATTTTTTTGCCAACTTGTCAACTTGTGCTCAATTAATTGATTTTATATTACGGGTATCAAAATGTCAACTCCGACCCCATATGTTTTTCCTATACCAAAATCTTTCCTTGCGTTCTATATAACCCTGCGATACCCCGATCATTTTGAACGTTCAAATGTGATCGAACCTCGCCGTTTCACTCAACGACTAATGTTACAATACATAACCTGCTTGCAAATATTCTAGGGTTGGTAAACCCTGTAGCTATCATACAATATCAACTGCCTCTATACATTGTTCAGTAGTAGTAAATTATTCAATCAGAACCTAACGTCTTACAGCTAGGCCCTACAGGCGTTATTAAAGTTATCTCCCACCCAGACTACTCGCACCTGCGGTAGCAACTTGTGATGGGTTGCTTTATTTCCTATCTCCATTTGTACCTGCGGCACTTTTAGCTCATTCGATGTGCGTTTTAGATGACATTTTAACTGTCAATATTTCCTTAATCCCTACTAAAAATTTGTTGACTTTATTGTTATATATTTATATTATTCAACCAGCCTCCGATGTGCTCTAAATGGCTATGGTTCCTTTTAAAAGCATCATTCTACACAAGGACGGAGATAGTAGCTTCTCATACATGAATGTATGCATAGAAGCTAAAAGCAAACCTCACAGACCAATTTTTTTCTCACAGGGCATTCGGGCGGTCATCGGAGAGTCGTTTGAGCGCATCCATCGCTCGAACCTCGTCGGCATGGGAATAGTGCCGCTCCAGTACGTCCAGGGACAGAACGCCGACAGCCTCGGGCTGAAGGGAACTGAGGTCTTCGACGTTCACATACCGGACGACGTCAAGCCTGGACAGCTGATCGATGTGCTGGTTGGTAGCATTTTATTCGAGCGTGTGGCAGCACCTAACGGTGAAAACTGGAAAAATGACCGTCATTTGCCTCAACTTACGCAGTTAATATTAAATGGGTATTTTACTGTTTGCAGGTGCAAGGTGGACAAAAGTTCCAGGTCAAGGTCCGTTTCGATACCGAGGTCGATCTGACGTACTTCAGACACGGAGGCATCCTGAACTACATGGTCCGGAAGATGCTGTGAAATACAAACGCCGCATTTACGCCGTAAAGTCTGATTTTAAGATTCCCTCCCGACACGTCCTCGCTTTAATGGCGATCAAATGCCGTATGCGTGCTCATGACGTATTTGCCTCTTTTTTTATACTAATGCGGATGCCAATTGCTTAGGTCAAATTGATGTATCCCCCTTTAACACATTCAGTTCACAATACACTTAACGGGTGGTAATTGTATAAAAGAATGCAAAAATAATTCATGCCGTAATTAATTAATCACACGTGCTCTACCAAGTTTGGTCAATGACCCGCGCGGCACGGCCTCGCTATCGACCGAACTTATGACAAGAGCGATTTCATATTATCGCGTAGTTTACAATTTTTTTACTCTGAAACAGTGATGAATTTTGATATGACGTCAAAACTAATCATATTTGAAATCGCAGGGTCAATAAGCTGGATTTTTTATGTCAAGTTGTGGAATGGTCTTGGAACACGGTGTATAATAATCAATGATGCTACTCATGTCGTATAATAATAATAATAACAACCTAATAAAAAAAATGGTAAACTCGTCATGAATGCCCGCTCTAATACGCTCAGTTGAAAAAACGATTTACGCTGACATTCGGATCATAAAACCAGACTTATAGTGAATGCGAGGCTGTAGGCTGTCAAAACTGACTATTTTGACAGTTATTGGGCACAAAAATAATTGTATTAATTTGGTGAATTGACTAGTTTTTAAGAGTAGAAAAAAAATCCTATTTTATAAATTAATTAAAATAATAAAAACAAATAAATTAATAATAACAATAAATCATTTCATATAAATTTAAATAATTCATTAGAAGCTAAAGAAATCACATAAATAAATAGAATTAATAATCCCCCAATACGAAAATCAAAATCTATAAATGGCAATATTAAAATTAATTGGTTCGTCTCCCCCGGGTGTCCATAAATTTTGAGGTCCAGAACGGGACACAATTAACGAAACTCCCTTTTCGTCCATCTCATTTTTATAATGAATTTCGTTGTTTCCCATGCACCGCAGGCGAATTTTTCAAAATATTATTTGCACGCCAAATTGTCTAAAAACGGGACATTTTAGCGTCCTCGCAGAGCGACATAATACTGTAAAACGGGTAGGTCCCGCTTAAAACGGGACGCATGGTCCGGTTAAATATTTGTCACTTTTAGGTTAGGTTGTGTCACATTTTCGATTATATTTTATTTTATTGTTAAATAAAAGCGATGTTTGAATTTGTTACCGCAGTCGATTAGTTTAGCTATTCAATTTCATCATGAGGTTAGAGCTATGGTGATCGGCATTCGTTTTGGTACGTGCGGAGCGTTTTTTTTTTCTCAGAATTTAATTATTCGTTCGATTGATTGATTCTGTTTCTGTGACAGTCATTATTTTATGTCGTAAACTCTACATTAGTGACTTTATCCTTAAGTGGAACAAATGTATTTTAATTGAATAAATCTTCGTTATTTGATTTCATTTACGACTCGTTCGCTGTTGATTTACGACTCATACGAAAATAATTTGATACATACTTTCAGAACTGTTGACAAAAAAAAATATTTTTAATAACATAACTACTTTAGTACGAAATATTTTTTTTTCGTGAGACGCTGTCGTACCTATTACATGAACTGTATAATATTATTACGTCGTTTACTTTTTTTTTCTCGGAATCCACGATTAATTTTGATGTATCGTCTAACCAAATAATACTTAGGGGCCAATTGACAGGATGTTTATCGGGGAATAGTCTTGGAATACGGCTATGGTGGTTTTTAGATAGCTCAACCGCATACCTACAGAGAGTATGGCGCCCAAGAAACGATTTCAAATTGCTGTTTTTTGCCAACTAAATAATATTTTTTATTACTTTGTCAGCTAAACTAGACGCTAACCGCATTCAAGCTTAAATGTTAACAGTTTAAAAAAGTTTATCTTGCCAAATTCACAGGCGCCATTTTGTAAATAATATTCAGTTTACACCTAAAGAATATATTATTATCTCATTATTGCCATTAAAATTGTGAATCTGTGAATAATTTCAATGTTTTATCGATTTTTAAAACTTGGTGCGACATCTATATCGTGTTCTAGTAACTAACGAGTGATTTCCAATTTCTTGTCCGCAGTAGAGCTATCTAAAACTACTATATAATTAAAAATGTTTGCGATTGTTTTTATTTTGTAATAAAGAATATATTTTTTATTATTTCTAAATTGTTTCCTTAACCTAATTAACAATCGATTCCTGTCAGATCTTTAATATAATCGGAGCGGAGCGAAGCGTATCTCCCATGCATCGACTCCAATAGCGAAATGTTTGCGATGTCGGATCTCAACGATTTCACAAACAAGTTTAAATCGTTCACAAACAAGTTAAAGTTAAACGAGTTTAAATCGAATCTACGTGTAAAATATTAGGTCCAATATGCTGCTAGCATAGGTTTCACCTTTGCGACTGCGGCTACCTAGTAATTAACTCCGGTGTTCGCTACGCTACGCTCCTGCGGTATATTCTTCAAAAGTGGAACTATGAATTTTATTTTATTTCACTTTCTACCCCCAATCGAAATCTATACAAATCGACATCTGCCAATACCAGCAATATCGGTGGCATGTTTTGAAAGATCGTTGTTTAAAACAGGGTGAAGAACACACCACTCCCAAGTACGCCACCTTGCGTCATGCACACGTCTCGCGTGCTCGCATATGTCATTGCGATAAGTCTCTATCCATGTTTTCATGAGGACGATTTGTATGACATGCCGTATCTATATGCTATAAAAGACCGTTGCTGTCAATAGTATCGGGCGTTTGGAAGCTAAACTGCTGGAAAATAGTCGACTTCAACTCCTGGTGGCCATCAGATTGCATAAACACTAATGTTTCGGAAGAGATTCAAAAGGTAAAAGGTTTATTATAACCGATTTTATTAACGGTTCAATTATTTTAAACTGCTTTTTTGCGAGTTCCCAAATAAGAAGGCGTCAACACAATAAATGTAAAAAATACTCATACCGATATTAATAACGAGTTAGATTAAGATTTTTTTTTTTTTAAATGATTACCTTCTTAATTATGTGCCAAAATCCTCCTTCCTCTTTCTTTCTTCTTAATTTAATTTTAAATAATGTTTGATTTTGTTTTTAGTTTTAATATGAGTCTTTAGTATACACACTTGATTTATTAGGCACAAGTCCATTTTTAATTTCCAGGCGTCACCCTATTATTTTAGAATTAAAAGATTGGTTTTTAGCAAAAATAATGTCTTTATTTATCCTACTACTCTAATATTTATAATCAGTTTGTAGCCTCCTGTAAAATTAGTTTTTTTTGACAAATGCCCTTTTAAAACGACCGCTACAAATATCGATGCAGTTCATCGAAAAGAACATTTTCATACAGCGAGTGCGATATAAAATATGCTTACAGTACCAAATCGATATAGGTAGTTCAACGGGGAAAAAAAATGCAGCGAACGCGATTTCGAGACTGTATATAGAACGTGACCATAATACCCATATCACCCCTCACCATCAATATATGGTTCCTTCTTTCCTATGCACCGCAGATGAATTTTACTAAATATTATTTGCGCGTGGAACTTATTTAGTTATTATAGCTAGTACACCATTCCCTTATGAAATTTGTGATCTAAATTGTTCCCGAAAGTCTTATGTTATAGCAATAGGTTTAACAAAAATGTAGGTAGGTATCACCGTACCCATAAAACCTGGGTCTTCGTTCCTAACGCGGGTAAAATGGTAATGCAGGTATAATATTAGTAATATTAAAATAATACTCGAAATCTCAGATGTCGTAAGTGTTCAGCACCGAATCGCCATGTTGCCAAATACCTAACCGAACATTAAATATTTCACCAATATTCCACCAGATGCTACTGTGTTACCGAATATTCTGCAGGTCGTAAGACCAAGGCTCCGTACGGTAGAACAAACACAGTCCCAAATATACTTTACCATATAATGAAGACAAATTAGTCTTCCTTCGCCACAATTTACCATTTTTGATCCTTAATTACGATAATATATTATTTTTACACGATCGATCAAGATATTGTTTAAGTTTCATAAAATAAGTCAGTTTTATATTCCAAACCACAATTATAGATACTCAATTTTTCTGTATTTGGCCGAATAGTGAACTCAACTAGGATAAAAATATTTAAAACACATTTGTAATTTAATAAACTGTAACACTGAACAAAAACCTACGTTTACCGGTCATCGAGTTAATTTAGACTTGCAAATTCAACAAGAATTCGATAAATAAAGCCACGCTATATTTGATTTCCGTTTTGTCGGTAAACGCTAATTTTTAAGGTCATTTTAGTGGATAGAAAAATCGATTACCATAAACAATCCACTTTGACTGCTAGCTAGTGAACAGTTTAGGCGAAGTACAGAGTGCCCAGTTCAGGTTTCTTTTGGATTTTATCTTTTTTTATTATGTGTATTATTAAACTAATAAAGGATAAAGAAGTAAGTATTGAAATATAACTTTATATAAATATAAAAATAATCATTTTACTATTGTAAAAAAAAACACGTTCAGTAGCACAAAGCAAACCCAGTCTACGGTACTTTAGGCTTAGAATAAAATTACTGCTAATTAAATTAAAAACTGCATTATTTATATTAGGTATTTATTATTTAATTTTATTATTATTAAGGCAGAGAAGAAATATTTTATTTTATAGGTAAAATAACAAGAAAAAAAAACACATGAATACTTTAAAACGTCAAGAGCGTCTTACAGAGAACTAACCTCAAAATAGCTTTAGTCAAAGAGATGTTTGTTTGTGGTACAAACCTGTAATTTATTACGCGTGGAATTAACCCATAGTATCTATATACCACCTAATTTCATTAGGTACCAATAATGAATGGAAACGAAAATAAATATAATATTAAAGTCGAGCCAATTGATGACCATAACACCTTTAAACGTGAAGAATTATTTGATTGGAATGCGTCCAAACGAGATGTTGTCAACAAACAAAAGCCATCATATCTTGATACGATCATAAATCCATGTCGTATTGGTGCAACAGAAATTGATAGCAAAGGATGCTGCGGGCCCAAGCAAGAAAATTCAAGTTTCAAAGATCTTAATAACATAACGCAGAATGTAGAGATCCCCATTTTGTTAACAAAAATTGAATTTTCATGTAACAGTTGCAAGTACACCATTGATACAAGTGATTCGATTTGTACCAACATCGATGGCCGCAATGAGGTGCATTTATTATGCTCCGATTGTAACGAAAGACAAAACCTATCGTTGACTGGGTCTCGGCACAAAAATGCTCTTAAACAAAAAATTAAAAAAAACAAATGCAGTGAATGCGATCATGCGACCGGACGTAAAGCAAATTTACAGATACATATCGATGCGGTTCATCGAAAAACAAAAAACTTCAATTGCACCGAGTGCGATCACGCAACTGCGCGTAAAGCAAATTTACAGGAACATATCAATACGGTTCATCGGAAAATAAGAAACTTTAAATGCAGTGAGTGTGATTATACACCTTCGCGTAAACCACATTTAAAAATTCACGTCGACGCAGTTCATCGGAAAATAATAAAATTTATATGCAATGAGTGCGATTATGGAAGTACAATCAAATTAGGTTTACGGAAACATATTGATGTAGTTCATCGAAAAATTAAAAAAAATAAATGCATTGAGTGCAACTTTACTACTTCATATAAATCCAATTTACGGATGCACGTCGATGGAGTTCATCGGAAAATAAAAGATATTAAATGCAGTGAGTGTGATCATGTAACTTCATCTAAACAATATTTACGGAAACATATTGTTGCATTTCATAAAAAATAAAATAAAAAATAAATGCAGTGAGTCGGGTCATGTTTCTGCAAATAAAGCAAATTTACAGATTATAAAACTACACGCAAATCCGATTTACAGAGGCACGTCGATGTAGTTCAACGGAAAATAAGAAAATTTAAATGCAGTGAATGTGATTAGGTAAAATTTAAAGTATATAGGTCGCTTTCAGACTATTTCCGAAGACTTAAGGGGGTGATTATCATCCATATTTTGAGTAGGAAATTAATTAAAAAATTGGAAAATGTACTCATCCCCGATTTATTATTTTTTTAACGAAATGCGTGTAAATCAATCGAGTATTGTTATAAGCCGGCCGACCTTGGCATCGCTCGCTTTCTTAACCGAAGTCCGTTCGACTAGTGCCGTTATCGGCGTACATACGTCCACGCACCTTAAGGGTGGTATCAGACGTGGCGGGATAGAGCGCCCTGGTCACAACAAAACGAATAGCGGATCGCGTCACACTGACCTACTAACTTTGTCACCCGAGGGACGGAGCGTCGTCTGGCAGGTTTCACACAAGCAAATCGACAATAGAAAACCAGTGCTTTTTCATTTAAAACTGATGAATTTTAAAATATATTTATTAAATTTTCAGTGGTTAAGTGGTTTTTAATTTAAATTGTTGTATAATTTATTTGTTTTGAAAGAAACTATACTAGTTTTTTTTGTATCACGACCTGATTCTAAACGATGTAAAAATCTCGTTTTAATAGAAATAACCAAAACATATTAGAAATGACCTTAGGAATCCATTTTAGTATAATGTTGTAAGAAATAGTAGTAGAGGTAGAAGTTGTAAGGAAATGGTACAGGTAAATAAGAATTTAATTGAATTGATTTTTATTAATTTAATCCAAATAGTTTCCTAATTAAAATCATTACGCTATGAGTGAGATGCTCAAGCATATTTGGAAGCCGTTAAAAAAACGCATAAAAACGCGTATTAAAAAGAAAAAAGGAAACTAGCTACTTATTATTTTGTAGAACCACCCATCACTCGAATCCTGTGTGTAATGAAATGCTTGAAATTTCATTTGTATTTTATTATCTGTTTGTAAACATATAGTATATCGATATAACATTATTGCGTTCATTTTGACAATTCAACGCTTTAATGTTGGCGTTGATTTTGACAATTCAACGCTTTAATGTTGGCGTTGATTTTGACAATTCAACGCTTTAATGTTGGCGTTGATTTTGACAATTCAACGCCATATTCTGACCAGATAAACCAGTTTTGCCAAGTTGCAGATGACACTGTTTTGTAAATAATTTGCATTTTAGAATATTGTACGAACTTTCATTAAAATGATAAAATTGTGCGTTTTTCAAATAAATTACCTACCATATTGTATGGATCTTTGAGACTTGTCGCGACAACTGCATCGTGTTTTAATTACTAAGTTTTTTTTTAGCATTGAGTAATCTAAAAGCCTTTATACAGGTTGAACTTTTTCTCAAGCGCATCCTTTTATGGAGTTATCCTACATTCAAACTGATCAACTTTTATTCGAGTAGGTAAAAAACAGTACAAAATAAAATCCTATTTTTGTTTAAACGCACGGTTACCCTCCTGACTGGCCTGAACTGAACCTGACCTTCTAAATTAATTATGCATTGAGATTGCTGCGTGGACGAGACGCGTCGCGTGGGGGATATTATTTAGTTTGTTGCTCAACAAATGTTGCTCGGTTAGAATTGTGGAATAACCCCATGAAAGGAATGTGCAGGACAAAAAGTTCGCCCTGTATAATCAATAATATAGGGTAAGCAGTCATCGAGGCGTGGTTTTCAAGAAGAGATAAAACGCATATAATTTGATGTTATGGATAAGAATTTAGTTTTATTATAAAGATAAGGGTTTGCCATTATGTTTTAAAAATAATTTCGGGTAAGTGGCCGCCGCGGCTGACTCGAACAAATTCCAGCCGAGAGGCCCAATTTTCAACCACTTTTTGCAGCAAGTTGGGCCGTATGTCAGCAATAACGCGCCGAATATTCTCTTCCAAGGCGTTAATCGTGTCCGGCTTATCTGCGTAGACAAGCGACTTCACATAACCCCACAAAAAATAGTCCAGCGGTGTTAAATCGCACGATCTTGGAGGCCACGCCACGTTGTTCAGGAGTAAGTCTATTCATTATGAAATGGCAAACCAAACTGAGCATAAATCAAGTGACAGCTGTCAAAAACACCAACTACGAAAAAAGTAGTGCCAGATTGAAAACCACGCCTCTAAAAAAAACACCCTATAGTAGCATTGAGCACTCAAATTGTCTCATCAGGCGAGGTCGTGTGCAAACAGCAGGTTTAGTCGATCATGACCTGTTCACAGCCAACGGACGGAGGTATGCCTGGCGTCGTTGTTTTTAGGACACGTTTTGACTGGAGAATCTCTATGAAATCGCTTCTGCAGTGAAACATAATACCTCAATGGATAGGCATTTGTGACAGTTTCAATCAGTCAGCTAGCGGAAGACGTTCTTGACTTCAACAAAGAAAATATTAAAAACAAGCTTTTAATGCGTATACAAAATTTCGAGTCTGTGCTGTTGACCGTTGAGGAGTTGAAGAGTTCCTTCGTCCGGAGGGAATCCTGGGTGGGGAATCAGGTCGTGTTTACCATAAAAATGCATTGTCATCGGAACTGGACGAACCCGTCAAATTTCAACTTCATAAGAGGAAGTAAAGGACTAAATCAAAAAAATGCTACAAAGTATTACCCATTTAATAATATTAATTGTATATTGGATATTTAAATAAATAAATAATAAATAAAAGCTTTTAAAAGTATCACACACAATGCCAAGGTGAAACCGCAAACACATAAGGTCAATAAAAAACACCCACCCACGGGTTTTTCCCGTTATTATCATCATCATCTGATTTGTTTTTAATTTTTGCAAGATTTTTTTTTCACTCGCACTTAGCAAGACATTTTATTTTGCGATGTATGGAGTCAATGTGTCGTTTAAAACTACTTTTAGCGGAAAACATGCTATCACACTGATTGCATTTAAATCTTTTAATTTTGCGATGAACGTGGTCGATATGGATTTTTAGATTACTTTTAGCGGAACATATAAAAGTGCACTCAATGCATTTAAAGCTTTTTATTTTGTGATGGACTGCGTCGCAGTGCGTTTGTAAATCGACTTTAGCGAAAAACATGTAATCGCACTCGTTGCATTTAAATCTTTTCATTTTACGGTGGACCGAGTTAATGTGTCTCCGTACGCTACTTTTGGTAGAAAACGTATTATCGCACAGGTCGCATTGAAACCCTTTTATTTTGCAATGAATATAGTAAATATGTTTTTTTAAATTACTTTTAGCGGAACATATAAAATCGCACTTTTCGCATTTAAATCTTTTTAATTTTTCATGAACCGCTTCGCAGTGCTTTCGCAAGTCAAATTTAGCGAAAAACATATAATCACATTGCTTGCAATTAAATCTTTTTAATTTGCGATGCACGGAGTCGACGTGTCTTCCTAAACTACTCTTAACGGAAAATATATTATCGCACTCGTTGCATTTAAATCTTTTTGTTTTGAGATGAACTGCATCAAGGTGTTTGTGAAGGTCGCCTTTAGCGAAAAACATATAACCACACTCGTCACATTTAAATCTTTTTATTTTGTTATGAACGCAGTCGATATGTTTTTTTAAATTACTTTTAGCGGGAAATTTAAAACCACACTCGTCGCATGTAAATCTTTTAATTTTCCGATTAACTGTGTCACACTGTTGTTGTAATAAACCTTCACCGAAAAACATATTATGACACTGGTCGATTTGTTTTTTTTTTATTTTGTTATGCATAGCATCAATGTGTACTTTTAAATTACTTTTAGCGGAATATATATCATCGCACTCGTCGCATTTAAATATTTGTAATGCGCTATGAACAGAGCCAACGTGTCTTTTTAAATTACGCGAAAACGTGTAATCACATTCTTTATATTTAAATGTATCACTTTTAATTATGTTTGACCCTGTGCATTCGATACATTTACACAATTCAATTTCCTGTGACTTTTGCACATTCGAGCACTTTAAACACAAAAATGTGGAAACATCTTTGAATCTTTCGCAGAACGAATGACAGCGAGCGCTTTGATCAAAAATACATTTGCAACTAGCACACGAAGTAAAGTTTAAATTATCTCTCCCGTACTCGTATTCCACTTCACGAATTGTCAAATTGTTGGTTTTAGCATCGGATTTACTAACATTATTAGTCTCAATTTCTTCCTCCTGCTGATTCATATTATATATCTCTGTTCCATCAGCACGATTCGCATCCTCGTTTTCTAATTTAACAAGGGAAATATCAATTGTACAATGCTCCAATTTTGTTCGGTCAAAACTACTGCAATTCGATTCGCAATCAATATTTTGCTCAGACTTTACTGATGTCTGCACTAATGTGGCGTTGAATTGTTCAATGTTTAGATGGAGGTCAGATTTATTATCCCCCATCGTGGCTTTCAACACCTTTTTTACAGTTAGTTTTGCACTTTATCGGGTCAACTTGACTTTAATATAAACCAATATTACATGTAATAGGGACCTATATCGTGTACCTACCATTAATGATACACACAAAATCTAAGTATTTTTTTTTGCTATAGGTACGAAACTGCTTTAGGTTTGACAGATTCACTGACCCGGATCCGGATCCGTGACTGAACGAATCAGCTGCTCAGATTGGCTCACCCGATTCGGACAGATGTACGAAATAAAGCTAATATTCCACAGATCCAGAAATATCAGTAATAAAATTACTCCTAATACCACGAAAATATTAACGAATATCACATTTGGTCAATATTAATGCCTATCAGTCAAATTTTCTTGCATTTTGACAGCCTCTTTTGATAACATTCGCACCTAAACAAAAAACTATTTTATGTTTTAAGGAACACAATATAATTATTTTTGATTGTACCTAAGGTAGGTATGAATATGTTTTTTGTATGTTATTGATAGGTCGACTTGTTATATTATCGCTTTCTCTCTGATTCTGCAAATGTTTTATTTTAAATTAAATTAAATATTTGAAATAAATTGAAATTGAAAATTGAATTTAATAAAAAAATAAACCGAACCTCAAAATAAACCAAAAAATGGCCGACTTCGACATACCACGTTTTGGTGGCGGATCGGGTTATTTTATTGTTTATTGTTTAATGGAGAGTTTATCGTGTTATTTCTTAGTTTTTGGTTTTAGATTTATTTTAAGATTTTTTACGTAAAGTAATTTAATGCAACTGCAATAGATTTTTTTTTTCGATTTTGTTTTAAGGGACGACCACAGAGAAATTCCCTATAAATCGCATGAGCCATTTCGGAATAATAATTGAACATAAATTGAAAAAAAAAACACCGAATTAACGATGTTTATGAGAACTGCCTGTGATTCCGAAATAAATCCTTTCTACATTTTCAACTGCTTTTGAATATTTATGGTTTTACTAATCCCTAATTTTGGCCATTATTTTTACATTTTTTTTAATTTCTACACAGGAACCCTGAATACTTTCCCGATAAAAAGTTGAATTTCTGGTTTTAGTACGAATAATCATATGCAATTAGAAGAAAGTATTTATTTCGAAATCAGACATTTTTTTTATTGGTAATTATGCATCCAATAGCAAAACAGAGATAACTGGACTATGCATGTTAGAAGCCTCTTCACGGATGAACAGTCGTTCTGGAACTACCTGTATACTATATTATAGTATAGTATAGTTTATCGAGACAACCATATATCCAGCCACACTTATTTATTATAATTACAGTAGATTATTACAGTAAATAACAGAGAAAATTAATCTACGTTTTATATCGCCTTTGAAACGTCGTCATTGTGCGGTTTGGTCGTTACTGTATTTTTCATTGCGTGCGTCATTCGGCGTTTGTGGGTTTTGCGCTTCTGGTGTTGCGCCGACTGGCCGTTTTATCGTCGGATCCTGCAAAAAATACAATAATATAAGCTTACTGGGTGTTGAGGTGAGGCCAGTGGAGCTGTCAGTTTGACGTTTGTTGCATTAAGCAAATGTCAATCGGACAGCGAGCGAACGGTGTGTCAGTAGTCTGAAGCTGACTCGCCACTCGCTTGCTGTCAGTTTGACGTTTGTTGCATTAAGCAAATGTCAATCGGACAGCGAGCGAACGGTGTGTCAGTAGTCTGAAGCTGACTCGCCACTCGCTTGCTGTCAGTTTGACGTTTGTTGCATTAAGCAAATGTCAATCGGACAGCGAGCGAACGGTGTGTCAGTAGTCTGAAGCTGACTCGCCACTCGCTTGCTGTCAGTTTGACGTTTGTTGCATTAAGCAAATGTCAATCGGACAGCGAGCGAACGGTGTTTCAGTAGTCTGAAGCTGACTCGCCACTCGCTTGCTGTCAGTTTGACGTTTGTTGCATTAAGCAAATGTCAATCGGACAGCGAGCGAACGGTGTGTCAGTAGTCTGAAGCTGACTCGCCACTCGCTTGCTGTCAGTTTGACGTTTGTTGCATTAAGCAAATGTCAATCGGACAGCGAGCGAACGGTGTGTCAGTAGTCTGAAGCTGACTCGCCACTCGCTTGCTGTCAGTTTGACGTTTGTTGCATTAAGCAAATGTCAATCGGACAGCGAGCGAACGGTGTGTCAGTAGTCTGAAGCTGACTCGCCACTCGCTTGCTGTCAGTTTGACGTTTGTTGCATTAAGCAAATGTCAATCGGACAGCGAGCGAACGGTGTTTCAGTAGTCTGAAGCTGACTCGCCACTCGCTTGCTGTCAGTTTGACGTTTGTTGCATTAAGCAAATGTCAATCGGACAGCGAGCGAACGGTGTGTCAGTAGTCTGAAGCTGACTCGCCACTCGCTTGCTGTCAGTTTGACGTTTGTTGCATTAAGCAAATGTCAATCGGACAGCGAGCGAACGGTGTGTCAGTAGTCTGAAGCTGACTCGCCACTCGCTTGCTGTCAGTTTGACGTTTGTTGCATTAAGCAAATGTCAATCGGACAGCGAGCGAACGGTGTTTCAGTAGTCTGAAGCTGACTCGCCACTCGCTTGCTGTCAGTTTGACGTTTGTTGCATTAAGCAAATGTCAATCGGACAGCGAGCGAACGGTGTGTCAGTAGTCTGAAGCTGACTCGCCACTCGCTTGCTGTCAGTTTGACGTTTGTTGCATTAAGCAAACGTCAAGCTAACAGCGAGTAAACGGCGATTCAGCTTCCGACTGGCCCCGTCTACTCTGTTCCAGGTGCCAAGGCGTAATGCAAACTATGCCAGAAACTCTGTTCCGTGCCATTTACTCGATACGAACAACAGAAAATTCAGCGAGGTTGATGTAGTTGACCTAAGTCGTGGCGGGTTTCACTCAAAGATCCGACATATAGGATGTTCATATATACACTCACACTTTTATACCTTACACATATTATATAGGTACACCTTCTAAAATATAGTGAAGCTCAAAAAAGTTTTAAATATTGTCCTTAATTATTGTAATTGGCCTTATTATAAAGTCTTTGAAAAAATGTATGTGCTATTTCGCTATACATATACTTATCTGTTTGATAAATAAATCAGTATGGAGATATGGCCCGGTTGCGTCTTCATATACGATTCCGAAGGAATCAGGGGGGGGGGGGTCTGGACAAAAATTCGATATTTAATATAGGAACTATACAGAGTTCAGGTATTTTAGTGAACATAGTACCTGTAAAGTCGATATCTCTGAACAGGAGAGGCCGCACTGGCGCCGTGCGTCCCAAACGCGGCGAAAACGGCGGTCTCCCTATCGCCTCGATCAGCCGCAGGCCCTCCGGGTGAACGGCCGACGGCGACCCGCCGACCAGATCGCGCGGCTGGTACAGCGAAAGCCTGCGAATTAGTTTCCTGGTGTCAGGCCTTATATTGTTATGTCGTAGGGAAATCAGGGCACAGAAGTACCTAGAGAAGCTACTATCCCCCTCTTCCATACTTTATGTTTGAAGCAGGACGTAAGGGGAATTAATCACATCCTCCACTACACCCATATTCGAGAGGATTCACCAGGCTGTATGCATTCCGGGGTGCGCACGTTCATGGGAGGTAATTGCATAAAATAGTATCTATGCTAAAATCATAGCTATGTCCTCCTTCTCTGTTCAAATGCGGTCGTTCGACGTAAGGACACCATACCCGTGATACGGAATCATACCCTGAGCCCTCTCTAAGTACCTGCCCTGCCCTGCTCTGCGGGAAATACCGTCCAGCGAAGTCAACGCGCTTTAGAATATAATAAAGTCTCGATCTATTGAATCCTCAGCTGAAATAAATGCTAGAGCTGATGTTGTATATGATGGAGTAGTTCTGTAATCGAGCCAATTCGTCTCAGGGTACCTTCACGTGTGTTAAGAACAAACGATTTGCTAGACACGCCACGTCGTGGAGCCAACTATGGGCAAAATTAATCCATATAAAAATGTGTCCAACCTAAAATACATGAATATACTTGAAAAAAAGACCCTTTTCCTTAACATATTGCATGTGTTGGGAGGATCAAAATCATTCGAATCGGATTTGTAACTTCAGACTCATTCAATGGTCTTGTGTCGTCATACAAATGTCATAAATTTAACACATACACTCTCATTTTTTAATAATTTGCGGTATATTTAAAGCGAATGAAATATCATCGACATTAGGCGATAGTTGACTCTCTCGCCGGCTGATGGCGATGTTTAGTTACCGCACACGTACTGTGGAATCGTGCTGACGATAGAGCATCCTAAATCTTGGCATCTCTCTCTAATGCGTCAAGTCGCGTTCAGCGCGATTAAGAAAAAATATACACCGCACTAGTGGGGCCAGTCTGAAGCTGACTCACCGCTCGCTCGCTGTCAGTTTGACGTTTGTTCAATGCGCTGTCAGCTTGACGTTTGTTCAATGCGCTGTCAGCTTGACGTTTGTTCAATGCGCTGTCAGCTTGACGTTTGTCCAATATTGATTTTGAACAAACGTCAAACTGACAGCGAGCTGTGGCCATAGCGAAAGATTACCTCTCGTTGGGTGCGTCGTTCGAGTTTTCGACCATTCCACTCTCGTCCAACGTCTGCCGGCCCAGCCTCGGCGTGAAGTTGACGCTCCTCGAAGGGTCCGCTTGGCCCGAACTGAGCTCGCGGCCAAGGCGCGGTGTGAAGCGTCGCTTACCGCCTGCAAGAATTAACCCGGTCGATTCTAATGTCACAATCAATTTAATTAATCTTAAAACAATTATTTCTCATTATCATAAACATAAAGAAATGCAACCCGATATTAACCACCAAACCATAGTGACACGTGGGGTTACTTCAATGCAGAAAGTGGTTCCTAAAACTGAAACCAAATTCGCCCAAAGGTATTTTTCTTTTCTGGCACCTAGGCTATATAATAAAATAAAAGATATCCCGCAAATAAATCTTAATAGCAAATTAATTAATAAAAAGACACTGACTAACTGGTTAATAGATCTTGGTAGGAAGGACACTGAGACTCTGGTCAACTATATTCCTGTGTAATTTAATATTGATCTTTTCTATTTCTCAACTTATTATATATATTAGCTTATTATATATATTAATAAATATATATGTATATTTTTATGTATTCGTATTACATGTACGTGTATGTATATCAATGTTAGTTTTCGTAGTTTTTATTTTATATTTACAAAAAAGCTCAGCGCAATTGCATGTAACCAATCTATTAAATAACTATTAAAATTAGCCTACCTTAGTACGGGCCATGTCCAGTTAGGTATGGTTATGTTATTCATTATCTAAGAAATATGTAAAAACAAAAATCAATAAATTGTGTCCGACAA
Source organism: Neomicropteryx cornuta (assembly GCA_020383195.1). NCBI lineage: Eukaryota > Metazoa > Arthropoda > Insecta > Lepidoptera > Micropterigidae > Neomicropteryx > Neomicropteryx cornuta. The sequence continues at coordinate 817,442 of JAHKQU010000031.1, forward strand.
AGCCTACAGATACAATCGACCTGTTAAAATCGAGCGCTTGAACGTCTTTATCGTGCCTCCTATACTTTTAAAATGTTTAAAAAAAAAGGTTTTTTAGGCCATAAAGAGGGAGAAAAGCTCCAACGCGTTACAATTTATCGTACGATAGTGTCAAGTTGGATGGCCGACTCAACCAACTATCGTTAATAATAATATTTAAGACAACTAATCTTATCTTAATAATATATATAAATCTCGTGTCACAATGTTTGTCCTCAATGGACTAATAATAAAATAATGGACTAATAATAAAATTTGAACACCATGTGCAGTTCGATGTGCACTTGAGAGATAGGATAGTTTAAATCTCAAATTATAGTCGCAATTTTAATTTATCGCTAATTTTTTGTCCGTTATTATTTGGCAGTCATAAAACTGACAGATGTCGATACCTTTTTATTTTATGGGCGATTGTGAAGAGCGCGTGACGACTCGGTGCCTGTATAATTTTATTGAACAAGCAGAGGAAAGAGCAATTGTGATATTATTGGAAATTTTTTAGAAGATCACAATCAACTAATTCAATTGATCAAAAGAGTTTCGCCACGACTGCAAAATGACAATTATCAAATCGTCATATTTTAATTTATTGCTAATTATTTGTCTGATATTATTTGGCAGTCATAAAACTGACAGATGTCGATACCTTTTTATTTTATGGGCGATTGTGAAGAGCGCGTGACGACTCGGTGCCTGTATAATTTTATTGAACAAGCAGAGGAAAGAGCAATTGTGATATTATTGGAAATTTTTTAGAAGATCACAATCAACTAATTCAATTGATCAAAAGAGTTTCGCCACGACTGCAAAATGACAATTATCAAATCGTCATATTTTAATTTATTGCTAATTATTTGTCTGATATTATTTGGCAGTCATAAAACTGACAGATGTCGATACCTTTTTATTTTATGGGCGATTGTGAAGAGCGCGTGACGACTCGGTGCCTGTATAATTTTATTGAACAAGCAGAGGAAAGAGCAATTGTGATATTATTGGAAATTTTTTAGAAGATCACAATCAACTAATTCAATTGATCAAAAGAGTTTCGCCACGACTGCAAAATGACAATTATCAAATCGTCATAAAAGCCGACAAAGTACCATTAGGTGAACATGCTGGTAGATTCAGTCATAAAACTGACAGATGTCGATACGGAACGGCACGGAACATGCATGCATACAAGATGCGATGACTTACGTACGTCATTACGGCCGACCGGATTTATTTATTACATTCACATGTAATCCGAATTGGGAAGAGATACAAACTTTACTATTGCCAGGACAACAAGCCATTCATCGTCATGATTTAACTGCACGTGTGTTTAAACAAAAATTGAAATCCTTAATTGATTTTATTGTTAAATATACAATTTTTGGTATCACACGTTGTTGGCTGAATACGATAGAGTGGCAAAAGCGAGGTTTGCCTCATGCCCACATTTTGGTTTGGCTTAAAGATAGAATCCGTCCTGAAGAAATCGATCAAATAATTTCAGCCGAAATTCCAGACCCATTAATTGATCAAGAATTATTTGATATTGTCACCAAACACATGATCCATGGGCCATGCGGTGTTTTCAACATGACCTCACCGTGCATGGAAAATGGAAAATGTAAAAAAAACTTCCCAAAGCCGCATACGAATGACACGATCACGGATATTGATGGTTATCCAATGTATCGCCGCAGAAGTACTGAGAATGGTGGCCACACATTTACAATGCGACTGCCGAACTTTCCAAATCAAGTTGAGTTTGATAATCAGTGGGTGGTACCATACTCACCACTACTTTCAAAAACTTACAAAGCTCATATCAATGTTGAGCTTTGCAGTTCTGTTAAATCAATTAAGTATATTTGTAAATATGTAAACAAAGGCAGTGATTTGGCCATATTTGAAGTAAAAAACATAAATAAAAATGATGAAATAGCACGATACCAAATGGGCAGATACATTAGCAGCAATGAAGCTATTTGGCATATTCTCAGCTTTCCCATCCACGAAAGAGATCCTGCTGTCCAACATCTGGCAATACATCTTGAAAACGGTCAACGTGTATACTTCACTGAAGAAAATGTTCTCCAAAGAGCGTTCGAAGCTCCGAAAACGACTCTAACTGAATTTTTTACATTGTGTCAAAAACCTGATGTTTTTGGCCAATTCGCGAAGACATTGGTGTATGGTGATGTTCCACGTTATTTCACATGGAACAAATCCAGTAAAAAATGGGAGCCACGGAAACAAGGAAAACCACATCCTTCCATTACAGGCATATTCAAAGCTAAGACATTGGGGAGACTTTACACGGTACATCCAAAGCAACGTGAGTGCTTCTATTTACGTTTGTTATTGGTGAATGTTCCCGGACCAACGTCTTTTGAATTTTTACGAACAGCTAATGGTCGAGTATTCAATACATACCAGGATGCATGTCGTGAACTGCAATTGCTAGAAGACGATAACCATTGGGACTTAACGCTTGCTGATGCTGCGTTGACATCAACACCGAATAACATTCGTCAGTTGTTTGCAATTATTTTGGCGACATGTTATCCCTCGCAAGCACAAACTTTGTGGGAAAAATATAAAAATTGTATGACAGAAGACATCTTGCACCGAATTAGACAAACAAATCAATGCCAAAACATAGATTATACACCAGAGATGTACAATGAAGCATTGGTCTTGATCGAGGATTTATGTGTTCTTATTTCAAATTTACCACTTAATCATTATGGTATGCCATCACCTAATCGTCCAGCCACCGACTTAGTCAATACCGATTTACAACGAGAAAATCAATATGACCATGGAAGTTTAGCAACAATTATCATGAACAGTGAACCATTACTGACAGCAGAACAAAAAATTATTTATGATCGGATTATGCTGGCTGTTGCTGCTGAACAAGGCGGTTTTTTTTTCTTGGATGCACCCGGTGGAACCGGTAAGACATTTTTAATATCGTTGATTCTTGCCAAAATACGGTCGCAACAAAAAATCGCATTAGCATTAGCATCGTCAGGCATTGCGGCTACTTTACTGGATGGTGGGCGAACAGCACATTCAACATTCAAGCTGCCATTGGACGTTCATAATAAACCAGATGCAATGTGTAACATCAAAAAGAATAGTGGAATAGCTGCAGTGTTGCGGAAGAGTTCTATAATAATTTGGGATGAGTGCACAATGGCACACAAATATTCACTTGAAGCATTAAACAGAACTATGCAAGATTTAAACAGCAATAATAAACTTTTCGGTGGTGCTATCTTACTTTTGTCTGGTGACTTCCGGCAGACCTTACCGGTTATACCTCGCTCTACTTTCGCGGATGAGATTAATGCATGTTTGAAACAATCATTCTTATGGCGAAGTGTTGAAACACTTCGATTGACCATAAATATGCGAGTACAATTGCAAAATGATCCATCAGCACTAATATTTTCCGAACAACTACTAGATATTGGGAACGGTAAAATAAAACTGCAACCAAATACGCAATGCATTAAACTACCAGACAATTTTTGCACTGTTGTTCAGGATAAAACTGAATTGATTCAGAGTATTTTCCCGGATATACAGAATAATTATTTGAATCATGAATGGCTTAGTCAACGGGCGATTTTGGCAGCCAAAAACGTTGATGTTGACGAAATTAACTTCCAGATACAACAGTTGTTACCAGGCGATCTGATGTCTTTTAAATCAATCGATACTGTTGTTGATGAAAATGAAAGTGTAAATTTTCCGATTGAATTTTTAAATTCATTAGATATCCCTGGAATGCCACCACATAATCTTCGATTAAAGATTGGTTCCCCTATTATTCTCCTCCGTAATTTGAATCCACCTCAATTATGTAACGGTACGCGTTTGGTCATCAAAAAGATCACCGGAAACATTCTTGAAGCAACCATTTTGGCTGGGAAGTTTAAAGGAAAAGTGGTCCTGCTGCCACGTATTCCGATGATACCATCAGATTCTACCATACCCTTCAAAAGGCTACAGTTTCCAATTCGTTTAGCTTTCGCCATGTCTATAAATAAATCTCAAGGTCAAACAATGTCCATTTGTGGTTTAGATTTGGAAAATCCATGTTTTTCTCATGGGCAACTATATGTTGCGTGTTCACGTGTTGGGAAACCGTCGAATCTATTTGTGTTAGCTAAAGACAGGTTAACCAAAAACATTGTGCACCGATTGGTGTTAAATTAAATTGAAATTGAAAGTATTTATAATTCAAAAAAAAAGATATTAATGTTTAAAAGTTTAAGACTGTCTGCCTTGCCTACCTCATTCATGAGTTTAAGCGTCACATGTTATTTACTGTATTATACTGTAATATACTTATATTTGTTATAAAATTAAATGGAAATAATAAATCTGATAAATTTTTATTTTTTACCTATTGATTTCTGCTTAGTATCAAGTGTAAGAACATTTTAATTAATTGTGTTCAACGTACTTCCCCTTCAAATCTCAATCCAGTGAATTTGTATACCAACATCAACATTTTCGTCTTTGTTCGTAAATAATTTCATTGTACTAAAGGGTTATAGTAGTAGAAAGTCAAATAAGGAGATCAGCATATTTTTTTACAAATACCATCTGTGTGAAAAAGCATAGTGGACTCCGTGACTGATGTTCTCTTATTGTTCCTCTTAGATTGTTTACTATAATGTAATATAACAAAAACTTTAGCCACAGCAACGCGTGGCCGGGTCAGCTAGTATCTTATAAAGAAGGTTATACCTATTAAACAAATTGCGATGTAACTAAATTTCTAGGTTACCTCCCTTTAGCAAAGGTTTAAAATGACAAAGTTACCACTTTTCTTGAAGTGATATGTCAACAAATCGTCATAATGCCTACATGTGACATTAAACTAGTCAGTCAAATACCTGGAACGGCTATGATGCCGGGCGCGTCGATGAATTCCAAAATGGAGTCAACATCGCGAAGTTTGCCGCGTTCGGCTGCTTCCAGGAAAGCGCGCTCAATCGACGAATATCTAGGTCAAAAACATATATATTATATACAAAACACATATTTTAAAAATAATTTTATAAAAAAAAGAGACAAAAGACTTTTTTCGTTCAATCTGTACTGTAAAACAAGCACTGTGTGTGGTTTTGACGTTGCTCAAATGCTAGAACAATAATTGGAAATCACTGTTACTAATAACAAAACACGATGTAGATGTCGCATCAAGTCTCAAACACCCATAAAACGTTGAAATTAATTCGAAAAAGCACACAGTTTGATAATTGTAATTACATTTTTGAAGTTATACTTCTTTGCGCCCGTTGGGATGGGATGTTCGTTGAGAAACCGCGTCACGCGTTAGGAGTAAAATCCGTAGAGTGCCTTTTTATACGTTCTCTACCAAAGATACCCCAAGAGTCTCGGTGGGTCAGTGGTTAACGCACTCGACTCCCACGCTAGAGTCCCTGGTTCGATCCCCGGCTGGTAAATTATAATGTATAGGTGTATAGTATAATAATGAAGTGACTTATAATAATATATTGAAGAGAAATATATAGTATAACTTCCACCGACGCAGACCCAATTTTTTTAGATTATCAATGCTAACAGAACCAAGTGAAATATTATACCATATTATACGATTACCATTTCTAAACTATGAACATTTACTTTATTTATGCGGTTTGCATCTAGGCAACGTAATAATAATAATAATATACGATTAATATTTAGTTGATCTCGCGAAAAACAAATCGTAAAATAATATTATATTTATTTAAAAAAAAAATGTTAGTTTTGAATTCGTTTTTCTCGCAATTGGGAAATATTCTTTGCTGACGCGAGTGAGTTTGGATTGAATGCTGACCTGTCGTCGTCGGCGTACGGGTCGTAGAAAACCTGCAGCGGGTCCACCCGCGAGCGCTTGCCGAGCCTCGGCCCGAACCACATCCCCCCGGCGCTGGAGCGGCGCGCTGACCTTCCGTTCCAACTGTTGGCGTCGATATCCGTCGCCTGTTTGACCTGGAAGATGACACGAGACCCAAGTTCATTCCATCTCGATGCTGGAATGCACTAATCGAATCCGCCAGTGAAACCAAGGCTTTGAGACCGCTCTAAATCAAACTAAATTGCTATGACCTAGGTCATATACAATTATTTCGGGCCCTACTCAACTCAACCTTAACCATTAGACTATCACGAGCTATTTGCGTGCATCCAATTGCTCGCTCGCTGTCATTTTGACGTTTGTTTGCACTAAAAAAAACGTCAAAATGACAGCGAGCGAGCGTCACAACAAACGTCATAAACAAACGTCATTTCCAAAAACATTTTAACACATATTTCACCTTTAAAACTAATTGAAACTTTTTTGTAGCATAGAATATTTTTTTTCGCCCAGGTGCTTTGTGAAAAAATAATGTCCTGTCAACCTTAGTGCGAAGTTGGTATTAAAAAAAATCCTACCCTCACGACAACAAAGTGACTGCCTATATACACCGCAATAACTACAAATATTTATAAGCTATAAGCTATAAGTTGTAAAGTCGAAGACTGGTTAGCGTTTAGGCACTTGTTTACAGTGCCGTGTGCATGGTATAACTCGAAAATACCATACGCCACTAGCTTATTTGTTTTTTTTTATAAAGGAATTGCTATAACCTAGGTAATATACAATTATTTATGGGCCCTTCTCAACTAGGCCAAAATGTGCCCGTGCTGGAGTCACGGAAGATCGTGGCAATGAAGCCCTAAAAATGGTATAACCATGAGCGGATTCGAACCCGCGACTTTAGGTCAATAGTCCAACGACCTAACCACTAGACTACCGCGATCTCATGATTATTACATAATTATTACATGAATAAAATCAATATTACATTATTTAACTGCACTTTATATCCACTGGCAAGATAACGTAAATAATTAACTATTAATTATTCACAATGATTATTAACTATTATTAATAAAAACTAGTGTTATTACAGATATTTAACTATGACAGATAAATTTGCTAGATGCAACATTAATTTAAAAATATTTGAAGTACAAAATTAACTTATAAAAACCTCGTTAAGTTCGGAAAAAAAATTAATGGACATTGAAATTATTTAGGGCTGAAACTGATGTTTGATAAATTAGCGTTTGTTTGTTTTGTTTATTTGAAAGACTACCTAATTACAATAACAATTAATTTTATTTACCGGGTTGTTTATTTAACATATTTTTAGAGTGATTTTTTTTAATAAATACTATTCGCATATACTCAAAAATCTTAAGACGATTTTCTAAAACATTAACGAGAGTTAATCCATAATATATGGTCCAGAACCATTTATTTTTTAGCCAAAAGCAAAAATAAAAACAAGTTTTAGCTAAAAATTTTCGTCAGTCTGTGTTAAAGTAAAAAAACCTTTACAGAGAGTCTTTTAGTGGAATAAACGAGCCGTTAAAAAAAAAATAATTATATAAAGTAAACCTTCAAATCTTTTAGAAATACCGAAAGATATAAAGGCCACTATGCGTTGTACTAAGTGTATTATGTGAAATGTTATCTTTTTTTAATTTTTTTGCTGTAAACGGAAATTAAACGAGTTCTATCCCTATCATAAAAGTTGCCTTTTTTTATATAACTCTTCTTAAAAACCCTTTTTATGTTTTATATTTTTTACCCTTATTGTTTTTTTGTAGATGAGTCAATTCGAATGATGAGTCGATTAAAAAAATGTGGTCAGTTAAAACATAACAAAGCAGTTTGAGAAGGAAGATAATGAACAAAAGGAAACACTGCAAGTATCAAAAATATATAATAAATTTAGCACTGAAAGTATACAAAACTATATTAATAAATATATATTTGTTAAAATAATACACTTTAAAACTCGGTAATTACTAAATTACGTAGTTGTCGATATTGCTTGCGATTGGCGTTAGATTCGGTAAATCGCGGTAGGCAATTGTAATATTTAGTTTATTTAACAAATCGTAAATATTGACGTTCTATATAGAGCGTGTCCCAAAACTCAACGTCCATACGAAATGAGGTGATGGCGAGCTGGTTTCCAATCAGAATCAACCAATATGTAGTTATCCAATTCTCTGTCGTTTACAAGTTCCACCCCATTTTTCGATTAAAAAATCATGAAAAAAACACATGTTGTTTAGGTTTATTTTCGTTTGTGACTTTTCAAACGATTAGTGAAGCCTTGTTTAAAAAATATTTCAATGAAATTTGATTTCTTATTACAATAATAAAACTAATTTTTAATATATATTTTCACAAATTAATCCCAGACTTTAAATGATGCTTATTTTAAAAAAAAAAACTACAGAAAAGGCATAAAGAATTGATTGATTCTGATTGGAAACAACCTTCTCTATCACCTGTTGAGTTTTCGGACATCTAGTATATTACAAAATCTATGTAATCATTATGGCGATAAAATAATTATTGCATTTAAAAAATAAACCACAAGTGGCTGGTATGTACACATTAACTTATTATAGAGTCGCTCACATAAGCGCTCAAATAAAATATGTGAGCTTATGTATTGTGCCGAGAGTGTATGTGTTTAATAAAAATTAAAAAAAATGCGTTTAAAATGAGTTTAAAAAAATGCGTGTAAATAATAATTTTGGATGTTACATAATTTTGACATTCCTTCAGAAATTAATAGGGCCTATTTCCATTGGCGTTCTTCTCTGTTTTGCGCGTGATTTTAAATAATTCCGTCTCATCTAACGCGTAATTATGATATTTTTAAAAACTTAGTAGAATTTTTATCTTTATGAAATCACCTATTTCCATTCTTGTATTCAGGCAATGAGATATTTACGTCTAAAGTTTCGATAATAGAGAATATTAAGGCTTTTAACTTTTAGATAGAGTTGAAATTTAACTATCTAAAGATAATGCTATCTACATTAAAATATTTAATAGAATTTTGGTATTTTTTTATATAAATGAATACTTTACCGTTTCTCTAGAGTCGCTGTCAATATTTGTTTGTCCATTTATTTCCATTAACATACACGTTATGAACGTTAGGAGGCTTAAAGTCGACATTTTCGAATTATTGTCCGCTCGACACGGCATGTTAGTATATTTATTTCGGTTTACGACTGATGACATTAGGTTATTATCTATTTAATATTTATGTCAGAACATCCTATCGCCCGTCACAGTTGTTTATTTAATCTTATTTTTAGTAGGTACTTTCGAGTCTGACAGTAACGGAGGCTGTGTCGATTGGTCGAATGTAGCCGGACCTTTATATGCCGGCATTTCCCGCCTGTAAATCGGGGGCGTACACCCCACCAACCCCCGCGTCACACCCACGCTAGGGAGCTATTGTACTGTGGAAATATTGTACGGTGATCTTAAATTTAATTGATATTAGTTTTTTGATAAACCGTAATATATAAATTACTTAAAAAAAACGTTCATATTACCGACAGCTAATTGACAGAATGAGTTTTGAGCTGTCAATTTTGTGTGATTTCAAATGTTCCCTTTTTTAATAGTCTGTCAATGTCAAGCTAAAATATCTATTAATCCCATCTTATATAGGTTGATGATTTTAGAGGCGAGATAAAACGCATATAATTTGATGTTATGGCTAAGAATTTAGTTTTATTATAAAGATAAGGGTTTGCCATTATGTTTTAAAAATGATTTCGGGTAAGTGGCCGCCGCGGCTGACTCGAACAAATTCCAGCCGAGAGGCCCAATTTTCAACCACTTTTTGCAGCAAGTTGGGCCGTATGTCAGCAATAACGCGCCGAATATTCTCTTCCAAGGCGTTAATCGTGTCCGGCTTATCTGCGTAGACAAGCGACTTCACATAACCCCACAAAAAATAGTCCAGCGGTGTTAAATCGCACGATCTTGGAGGCCACGCCACGTTGTTCAGGAGTAAGTCTATTCATTATGAAATGGCAAACCAAACTGAGCATAAATCAAGTGACAGCTGTCAAAAACACCAACTACGAAAAAAGTAGTGCCAGATTGAAAACCACGCCTCTAAAAAAACACCCTATACAAGCCAAGTCTCATTTTTACATGAAAAAAAAATAACTGACAATAAATTTTATCAAAAATAAATACAAATACAAGCTGTAATTGTAATATTTTAATGTTCATAGGTATTGCAGGGAATTAGGGAAAACAACGCACGTATTCACGTCACGCTCGCAGTTGACGTAATATAAATAAATAAAAAAAATATATTGAACTATTATAGTGGTGTAAGAAATTCAAAAATAATGAAACTTTAAAAAATAATGAATTACAGTCGAATTTCGACCACTGGGCGACCGCTAATAATCATAAAAGTACTATTAACCATCTCGTTTAACCATATTTCTTCATCTTAATCGCATAATCTTTTTTTTTAATACCCTTTTATTATTTCATTTAATTAGATACACCGAAAAGTTTTTGTTTTTAGACAAATAATTGGTATGACCTAGGTATTTTTAATTATTTTTAGGCCAACTCAACTAGGCCAAATGTGCACAATCGTACCGCGACCTTCGGGACTTTTGTGGGGTAGAAACACATTATTGGTTTCACTACATTCACATTCACTACTACAGTAATGATTGACGTTCCCTTGGTGTATTTAGTATTTAGGCCAAGATTTTATATCCATTATGTTTATTTTCTATTTTTGTTTTAATTTTTTCTTTGTATTCCATTTTATTTTTCAATTTTTTATTAGATTTAAATGTGTAACTCATAATCGGCCTTATAACTGTTTTAACCACTAGACTACCACAATCTTTAAACCGAGATTCTTCGCTCTCATGACATGACCTTTTTAGTACATTTATAAATATCTTGCCTAATAGCTTTTTAACCTATGCTATATTAAAAAAAAAACTTTTCTAAATTTTTTTTTTTGTCAAAGATTGTGTTATTTTTTCAGGCGATTTTCCTCTATTAGAAAACAATCATATATATAAAAGAAAGTCAGGTTAGTTACCCATTTATAACTCAAGAACGGCTGAACCGATTTTTATGGTATTTAATTTATTGGATTTGTCTCCGCCCCGAATAGCAGAATAACTATTAAAACATCGGAAAAATCACAAAAAAAAAATAAAGAAATTAACTTTCTCACATCTATTTTTAAACGGTACGTTGATTTAAGATGTTCACTTTGTGAGGTTATCACATCTGTCATTGTTTTATTTTTATTTTTATTTATTCTTTATTGAAAAATCCACAGTAATAAATTTTTATAATTACAAACAAATTTTTTACTAGTATATAAAGCCAATTATGGTTTTTTTTTTTGAAGTGTTATGTGTAATTTGTGAGTGATGTTTGTGCTAGTTGTGTGTGACGTTTGGATGAATGTATTAAAATAAAGTAATAAATTAAGTATGGTTTTAGTATGTGTAAAAATAATTTATGATGAAGGTGATATAGATATATTCTATATGTAATTGCAATTACATGTACTTATATGTTACAATTAACCCTTAACAACACAACAATCTAATAATACTATTAGGTTTTATTTGTCTTTACTATTAATGATATTGGAAATCTCTTTTTTGTGACATTTGTCACATCGATAAATTGGTTCATAATGTAATTTCTAAATGTGTGAAAGCATATTTTGAACTTAATTGCTTTTGAGTGTTGTTAATAAAAAAAAAACTGAATTTAATTCAGCTAATAAGTCAACACAACATTTATCCGTTGCAGCGAGCGAGAGGTTCACGTATCCATATTGTATATTTATGATGGTGTTGGTGCCGAATGCTCGGCGATTCTAACCAACACCACCAAAGGGCCAGCGAGCGATTCGCGAGTGGGTTTGTGACTAGAGTAGGGTTGCCATAAATGGTTTGGCCCCGACCGGGACTGATATAAGGAAATATAAGGGAGTTATAGGAGGATGGGGGTACCGCCCCCTATAGCGCCGCAATCTGCTTTGTGAAAAAAGGAAATCTTTCAATGGTTCCCACATTTTTAGAATACATTCAATGGCCGGGAATAAAGACAGTTTTTGAGTGAGACCTCCTAGTTTTTGAGTGAGATCGTAAATTACCGCGAACTACATCAGCCCAGGACAAAGGTATTTCAGTCTTTCATTCCGTACTGTAAATATGGGAAAATATTTGTAAAATCTCAGTACATCCCTTGACCCCACACTTTCACTACCAGCCAACGTGATCTAACGCCGTCGCTTAATTTTAGCAATAATATAAAACCATGATTACCCGTTTACCGGGACACATGGTGGGTCAAACGGGACCGCGGCTCTAAACCGGTGACGTGTCCCGGTGCACCGGGACGTATGGCGACCCTAGACTAGAGCCAGTGAGGCGGTACGAAGTTCTTAGGGTCAGCTTGCTCTGAATAAAAGTCATTTCGGTCAGCTGAATGCCTTCAACGGGAGGGAAAGAGACGGAATAATGTGTTACCTACGTCCGTCTCCTCGGAATTAGCATAGACAAATCGTAATTGATAGAGGAACACCGCATGGCGTCCGACGGCCACGTCCAATAGAGATTAGCTATCCTCGCTTGTCAGTTGTCTCTGGCAGTTTCGATTTGTTATAATTTGCAATGCCTCGTGGGAGGCGTGTGATAGATATGTTAGTGGCCCACATATCTATTATCTATACAGGGTGTCCCAAAATCAATCCCAATAAAAAAACAGCTAATAGGTCCTACGATTCCTAGTGTTTTTTGTTAAGAAACTATATCAAAATTCATTATTGTATTCGAGAAAAAAAATGTTGAAGTTTCTATTTAAAACCTAATATTTTTGTGTAAAACGAGTTTAGGTCCGCTCGACCTTGAGTTGCATTCACGGGTTTAGTATGCCTGGCGAACGCTGCCGTAATATTATGATCGTTTTACACAAATTTAGTTTAAAAAATAATTAATTTGGGTATCAAATATTTTTGCATTTTTTTTATTAATTTCTTACTCGTAACAGGGAACATATACACCCCCTTAAATTTACGGGAATGATCCTGGGACAACCTGTATATTAATATAGCGAAGCGAAAACTTTATATCCCTTTTTTGCGCAAGGAGGAGTGTGACATTTGTCATAGTTAAAGTTTATATGGAGAAGGAGTGCAAAAAGCTAAAATTTATTTTTAATATGTGTTACAAATACAATTAATTAAATAAATAAAACATTCACACAACTGAAATATTATTGACTGAATGAGTTACGAGCTGTGAATTTTGTGTGATTTCAAATGTTCCCTTTTCAACAATCTGTCAATGTCAAGCAAAAATAATTATTGATGCCATCTTTAAAGATTAAATTGTACTTTTTACAGATATGGCACGCAATACTCGTTAATGGCGCATTTGTACACATCTCATATGTATTACGGTCGATTTTTGACCGCTGGGTGACCTCTAGAAATCACAGAATAATTCTGTGATTTGCTAGCACTGTCCTCAACAGATTTCTGTCAATAGAGAATCCCGCCATTTTTTTAAAGTAAAACTTCGATAGGCGCGTTGGTCGATTTTGTATGAGTAACATCTTATTAGTTCGCACCTGTAGCTGTAAGTATGACGTATTGCGCTTGGCCAGCAGTGAAAGTATAGATTATACTTGTGTGTAATATATATACCAACTGGCACACGCATATATACACAAATACATAGTATTGGGTGTTTTTTTTAAAGGCGTGGTTTTTAATCTGGCACTACTTTTTCGTAGTTGGTGTTTTTGACAGCTGTCACTTGATTTATGCTCAGTTTGGTTTGCCATTTCATAATGAATAGACTTACTCCTGAACAACGTGGCGTGGCCTCCAAGATCGTGCGATTTAACACCGCTGGACTATTTTTTGTGGGGTTATGTGAAGTCGCTTGTCTACGCAGATAAGCCGGACACGATTAACGCCTTGGAAGAGAATATTCGGCGCGTTATTGCTGACATACGGCCCAACTTGCTGCAAAAAGTGGTTGAAAATGGGGCCTCTTACCCGAAATCATTTTCAAAACATAATGGAAAACCCTTATCTTTATAATAAAACTAAATTCTTAGCCATAACATCAAATTATATGCGTTTTATCTCTTCTTGAAAACCACGCCTCTAAAATCATCACCTATATATACCCGACTGTAAAATATAATATATAACTTATTACAACTTGTATTGTAATTGTAACATTGAATATTTCTGATATATGTACCAATATTTCCATTCAAATTTTGATATTATTTATTATTCAACTAAATAAAAATACTGCGTATTAATAATATAAATTTATACTTATTAATAATTAGATCAATAAGTTGTATTTGCATTTTGTAAATTTATGTTTTGATTAATAAGTAAACCATGTGATAAACCATTTCTTTTTCTGGGAAATTAAATAAACGATAAACTGCTAATAATTGTTTTTTGGTTGAATTCCTGTCTTATAAGACATTAGAACTAGAGAAAAAATAGTAATTAAAAGGCGAATGAATGGTCTAAAACACAGAAAAAATTGTTATTTTTTTATTTTTATATTATGAAGCTGTAATTAAATAAAAACCAACAATTGCTTACTGAAAAACAATTTAGTGTTTTTTTTTAACTCCACATTGCCAAAATCATGGATTTATTAAAATTATATTTTTCCGCTGCGTATTTTTCTTGTTGGTTATTTCTCTTATAAAATACCTACAGCTAAGATGATGTGAACTTTGTAGGTAAAGTGGTTTATAAAATATATTAAAATAGAAAAATAAACAAAAAAAGATAAAATAAAATCAACTGGAAGGTATAAAATAAATTAATTTCACAGCAAAGTATTTTTTCTTATATATGTGTATGTAAGCTTTGTGTGTTTATTTATATCAATTGTGAACATAAAATTGGAGACATGTCAAATGCTGGCAATCTTTGTTGTTAAATTTGAAAAAAATAACGCGTTTCTCATCTGTATGTTTACTTGGTAAAATAAATAAATAGCATTGCTGAAAATATCATTATCAACATTATTACCTAGATACCTATTAAAATAGCTAAAAAGAAAAATATTCATATGCCTAGTTCCAAAGCTATCGTCCTTTTAAACGTGAATGTGCATTCTATAGTTAGTTTCTGCCAAAGGACTGATTTTTTGAGTTTCACCGAGATTTTGAGGTCTATTTTCATCGATAGCTATGGTGGGACCTTGGCATGGAAGCCTTTAGACGTTTTCACGTTGCAACGTGATATTGAATACCTCGGCATGCAAGTTGACTGCTTTTTATTCTGGACTTAACATGTGGACTCAACTGCAGAAAGAACTGGAAAGCTACTCTACATTAGGATTGCCATAAATCGTTTGGCTCCGACCGGGACTGATATCAAATAGGAGAAAATATAAGGAAGTTATAGGAGGAGGGGTACCGCCCCCCCATAGCGCCGCAATCTGGTTTGTGACAAAAGAAAATCTATCAATGGTTCCCACATTTTCAGAATACGTTCAATGGCCGACAACAAAGATCTAGTTTTTGAGTGAGATCGTAAATTACCACGAATTACATCAGCTCCCTCACAAAGGTATTTGAGTGTTTCATTCCGTACTATAAATATGGAAAAATATTGGTAAAATGTCAGCACATCCCTCGACCCCACACTTTCACCGCCAGCCAATGTGATCTAATGTCGTCGCACGAATTATTCGCATAATGTTTAGCAGGCATAATGACCGAGGCTTTAAACCGGTGACATGTCCCGGTGCACCGGGACGTATGGCAATCCTACTCTAAGTGCACAGGAACATACCTAGATTAAAATCTATTTACATTGCTCTGGGACAGGCAATTTTTACTTATGGGCTAATAGACTGGGTCGGTGTGGCTAAAACCAACGTAGGAATAGCATGATTATCGCTATCCATCAGACGGAATATTTCATGACTTTGAGGTACTTGACAATCCCAGTGGTGCTATAGTCACGCAACAAGGCAACAATATTATCACAAATGTTTAAATGCGGATCACTTGTGGCCACGACTTTTACGACGACAGCATTACTGTCAGTTTGACGTTGAACGTTAAACTGACAGTAATGTAAACTTATGTTTGTTTTGTTACGTCGTGTTTTGTTTAATGTTTGTTTAAAGATAATACTCCATCTATAATCGATTAATTTTTTTTTTTTGCAATCGTTTGACGGTCAATGATGAACGTTTGACGGTAAGCCGTTTAATTATAAACCAATAAACGAATATCTGTAAAAAAAAATGTTAGTTAGCCACAGTAGCCTTCTTTCATGTTCTTTATATATATCGATGTAGAATCGTTTGACGCTAATTGACGGCTTAGTGCTTAAATATGATTACTTTCGGAGTAATTAAATCAATCAGACTAGCGTCAAGCCTGGTGCCGTAGCAGATGCTACCGCTCGTTTAAAGCACAATAAATATCAAGAAATTAAAAAAAGTTATGAATTTTTGGAATTCTCTGTGGAAACCCTAGGCTCTTGGAGTGAAGAGACAATAAAATTTATAATTGTAATTAAAATTAAGGTGTATTTGTGGTGACCATCGTTCTGCTAGGTTCCTCAAGCAAAGTGTCAGCAATGCGATTTATTATTTAATTTCTTAGTTTTTAAGATATTTAATGTTCATTAAACAAAATATATTAGTGTATGTGTCAATATGATATCATAATTAAATTATTATAATATAGACAAATTAAACATTAAATGTAAGGTAATAAATAATTAAATGTAAATAAATAAATAAAGGTAATTGCAGTCAATGTCAACTTGCCTTTATAAAAGCACGATGATATGATAATAACCATTGTAAGGCGATTATTTATCTCTTTTTTTTTATATAATTCGATGCAGAATTGTTTGATGGGCAATGATGGGCTATTAAAAACCAATAAACAAATATCTGTAAAAACGTTTTATTTAGCACTCCCTCAGTAACCCATTTTCATTGTATTTATATAAATTATATATTTGTTAAATTGCTTAATTTAACAAGATAAAATTATTCGTATGGCCAAAGATTACTTAAATCGTGTGACCTTAGATTTTCAGCGATATGACTAACCATTTCAAATTAATCAAATTAATTAAATTTGTTAAAAGGAATTTGAAGAAATTTACACATTTCTCATACTTCTTTTTAAATAGGGAGTGCATACCCTGCAAACAAAATATACTGCTCGACATCCGCATAAAAACTTGAAAAGTTTGGTGGTTGATTATTGTAATCATTCACGTGTCACTGTCGAAATAAAGAACTTAAAATAGAACTGGTGTAGCACCCATACAAATGACGATGTTTATTTGAATGGGCTGCCTTAGCGTTGAACGTGAAATAGGGACTACATTCTATCAACGCAGAGCGTGGCCAGAAATTAAAATCTAATTATTATTATAGAAATCTGGTAATAATGTGGAACCTACCTTTATAATTTTTTAAATTCGATCAGTCGTACGGTAATTTTATTTATTAAACATTCATATAAGGCAAAATATAGCACCAAAGAATACAATACTTCCAATTTTATAATATTTTCGGTAAGTTAAATAAAATGTTTATTTTTGTACACAGAAGCAGAGACAATAAAATATCAGCTGTCACTTCAAATGTCAAATTTGATTCGTTCTCGCACGGGACGGATCGTGGCTAGTCTATGGCGCGCTTTGTTGACCGCGGTCGGTGCGTCGCGTTTATAAATCGAATCTCATATTAATTCAATCGAAATAATGGCGTATTTGGAATATTATATCGCGGAAGTGACGTGACTTCTAGTGTTTTTCGTTCAAAGACGATGTTTATCTAAAATAGTGTACTCTAACAATAATTTAATTGCCCATTTGTTGTTGGGCGTACAAACGTTTAACGATGACATCTGCACACAATCGATACATATTTTTTGTCGTTTGTTACAAATTGCAACTCGTGTCGCATTTTTATCGGTCTATTAGCATAAGATAAGTTATTATTGCGGTCGCTAATTGGTATCGTTCAAACAGCGAAATTAATTCAGTGGCGTCTTACCATAGTAGGTTACCTTAATACTTCGTCTTAGTGGGTTATATTTTTTAATAAATCTACTGAAATGATTGTCATTATTATTCAGTTTAAGTTATACTGAAGTAGTGCACTCATACTGTCTCTATGAATAATAGAGCTCAAAAGTAAGTTTATTACCGTATTTACCGTATTAGAAAATATATTAAGTGTATGAATACATAATTCAAATAATCTGTACGAGTATAATTTGTTCCAAATATGAATTTTAAATTTTTATCTGACAGCTGTCAAAATAAAAAGTATTTTTATTTATTTTTAATATGGTTAAAAAAAAAGATGAAGTACTGGATGCATATTCTTCGTACAGTCAACTTGCAAATTATATCCAGTAGCCAGAACACTAAACTTTAATAATTTTATTTCCTTAGGTCTTCATTCCTAATTGTTATAATAGAAATCTCACATCGGCGATCTACCACCATATCAGTTGTATACTCGGGGAATGCATCGGACTAGGTACATAATTGCCTTGAAACAAAATCGGCATTATCCAAACGTTGCAATTTTACAACAGAGCTATAAAACTATACTATAAAAACTAAAAAGAGTTATATTGATAAGTGTACAGTAACAATGTGGGCAAATTTATATAAATGGTATTACTTATCTGATAAATATATTTGAATTTGGCCTATACATGCTTTTTAAAAAGCAATTTTGATTTAAAATCCCAATACGGCCGCCTTTGTTTCAATCCTATGGACGGCACCGGGTTCGTTTCATAAGAGTTCAGGAAAAGCCGGTTTTGTTTCGTTCCTTTTTAAAGTGGACAGCGAAGGTGCCAGATACCGCTTTTGAATCGAAAATTTAATATAGTTATGCTGCCTTTTACAAATACATTAAATTAAATAAATTAAAACGTTCATACTACTGACAGATTGACTGAATGAGTTTCGAGCTGCGGATTTCGTGTGATTTCAAACGTTCCCTTTCAATAGTCTGTCAATGCCAATGCAGTAATGTCAAGTCTGATTTTTACATAAAAAATTAAAACTAGACAATGAATTGTATCAAAAATAAATACAAATATTGAATATAATTGTTCAATTTTAAATTTCATAGTTATTGCAGGGAATTAAGGCAAACAAAACACGCTAATGATGTATTTGTACACGCTCGCAGCTGATGAATATATGCAATGAATTAAGGTCGAATTTTGACCACCAGTAATAATAAATCTATAATCTAAATTTGCAACTTAATTTGATTCCAGGCCGCAATTCAATTAAATATGAATTTTGATAAAATTATCTAATAGTTTAAGAGTCGCAGCCATTTTCACCATTAATACAACTCGGTTGGTTGTACACCGTGCTAGCCCAGTGCGAAATCCTTACTGCCAAATTAAAATTATTTAAAAGAAATGCTCCGATTAAAGCATGTTGAACGTCTGCCTAAGCATGAAACCCTCTATCCATAATTCGACGGCACCAAATCAAACTCAACTAAGTACGTAATATTAGATTTTATACAATGCATTCGGTATAATTTCAGCCAATCTCCTTATAGTGTCAAATTTGATATTCTTAAAAAAGAAAAATGTCGACGCAGAATTGCATCATCCTAAATCATATCCCTTCCAATCCCGATAGAGACTCCAGCTAATTGCTCTGCGTTTTCAAATATTATTTATAAAGACGTTTTTTTTTGTTAGCTATGAAAAACGCAACTCTTTCGACGCGCAATGTTTGATACTAATTCGTACAATTGGAGTTTGTCTATCCCCTACTTTTATCCGGTGGAATCTACTTCCGCCTCCCGGCGTGCCGGAAGGGATTTTTTTCAATCGAGACTGAAGAAGTCTCTTTTTTGGGCGTTCACATGGCTGTTACCACAAATTAAAGTTATTGTAGTTTATTTGTTCTTCGTGATTATTTATAAACCTAACCTAACGGTACAAAATAACGATTAAATTAAAATAAAACAGGTTTTGAAAATATTCTATTTGACATGGCGTCTCGAGGAAGGCCTTGTAAAAATACATTATACACATTACACATTAACACACTCTTACATTCCACATTCTATTATATTCACAGATTATAACACTCATACAATGTTATCACTATAAATTAGATGCTAGTTCGTTCTGTTAAAAGTATCTGTCAAATTGGAGATGCCTGTAGTCTAGGGTTGCCATAAGTCCCGGTACATCGGGACATGTCACCGGTTTAGAGCCTCGGTCCCGGTTGTCCCACCATATGTCCCGGTAAACGAATAGTCATGGTTTTACATTATTGCGAATAATTCGTGCGACGACGTTAGATCACGTTGGCTGGCGGTGAAAGTGTAGAGTCAAGGGATATACTGACATTTTTCCATATTTATAGTACGGAATGAAAGACTGAAATACCTTTGTGAGGGTGCTGTTGTAATTCGTGGTAATTTACGATCTCACTCAAAAACTAGGCGGTTAACCGTCTTTGTTGCCGGCCGTTGAACGTATTCTGAAAATGTGGGAACCATTGAGAGATTTTCTTTTTTCACAAACCAGATTGCGGCGTTTGGGGGGGGGCGGTACCCCCCCCCTCCTCCTATAACTCCCCTATATTTCCTCCTATCAGTCCCGCTCGGAGCCAAACCATTTATGGCAACCCTACTGTAGTCGGCTTAAGTTGTTATTTATCTATTTCTATGTAACTCTCATTATGTTTTTCGTGATTATTTATAAGTAACTACAAAATGAAGATTAAATTAAAATAAAACAGGTTTTGAAAATATTCAATTCTAACATGGCGTCGGAGCTGTCAAACGAACGTCAAATTTGAATTTCGAATCGTCCGCCATTTTGACGTTTGATTGCCTCGAAGCGCGCGTCATTTGCCTAATTAGAGCCGAGTCAACGCGAGTGTGTGTGCGTGTGCGTGACGAGTGCGTCGTGTCTGTGTGTGTGTGTGCGTGTAGTGCACTGTGCGCTGCGCGTGATTACATTCGATCCGATCGCGCTATTTGCGCGCGATGACCGCGACGACGCGCATAACAAACGCGATGGCGTCGCGCGGCTGAAGGGAAAACGCACGTGTTATTTATATAACCGACGCGGTCGAGCGGCCGAGCGGCCATTGTGATGCGGTCGTGTTCGTATCAAAATATTATCGGACAAGATGGCACAAACAAAAGAAGCGTCCTGTCAAATCGTGAGTTGATATTGACATTACTCGATCCATTGTTGATTTTTCTTCTAATTATTACAATTTTTTAAGCACCTATCCGTTTATAAAAAAATCCAGGCGATTTTACTTATGGATACATATTAATTTCGATTAATTTAGATACCTTGATCTTAGGTTTCCAACATAGTGAAGGCAGATTTTTAAAATTAATTTCTGAGAAATTAAATGAATGATAAACTACTAATAGTTCTTTTTTGGTTTAATTACTCTCTTATAAAACACATGAAAGCCCTAGGGAAAATAATAATTGATAAGCAAATGAAAGGTGTAAAACATAGGAAAGTATGTTTTTTTAATTTCTTTATTATTTAGCGGTAATTAACCAATTGGACCATTGGACCATTAACCAGTCTGGAGAGATACCGTCATGTGTAGCTCATCATTGCTAAAAGTGTTTTTTAAGTGAATATTGAATATGTTTTGTATATATAAATGTTATTAAATAAGTTAAATTAGGAACGAATGAGTTCACATAAAAACCCGCAAGGGTTTTATGAACAAACAAATTAAATATGTATTTTGTTTATAAATAAAGAACATATAAAAAAAAAAAAAAAAAGACATTGATTTTGTGTTTTATTGAGAAGACATTATGGGCAATGAAAATTCCCCAAAATGAGACCGAAAAAATGAAAAACCTATGAAAAAGTATGAGAACGTATAGGTCGTCCATTTTTTTTTTATACAGGCTGTCCCAAAGCGACTTCGCGACCATTTCAAATATGAGTACTGCGTTAACACGATCCCGAAATAGCCTAATACTTAAACGGCTGCGAAGTAACTGCGTGATTTGTAGCTGAACTCGTCGCTCGTACGAGATTTCCGCGTCTAGCCGGTCGGGGTGGAAAATAATAGGGCGATTGTCGAAACTTGAACGCGACTCTGTAGCTATAACTGCTTCGGCAACGCTGCTATTCGTTGCGCTAGATTAATAGGGTGATTCAAAGAGGAGTCAATTTTTTTATTATGTTAAAAAAAATATGTTTTAATTTACACCAACCTATAATAAATATTTCGTAAAAACTAGCTTTTATTCATACAAAGTGCCGTCGACGGTCGAGGAGTTCCTTCGCTGGAGTCAATCCTGGGTGTACCACCAGGTCTTGCTCACCGTAAAAATGGACTGTCGTCGGAACTAAACCGACATTTCAAATTTCATCGCCGCAGGATAAGAGAAGTGGCTCTGATTAAAATGAAAAGTTGCGCGCGCCTTACAAGACCGTTTTGTTATGTCCACCAAACAATCGATAGAGGCGCTTTCAAATGAAAAGTTGCGCGCGCCTTACGGGCCTGTTTTGTTACGTCAACCGAACATCTCCGCCATTTTGTTTCCCTGCCGTCAAGGTTCCTTAAGATCTGTCCATCATGGCGACACGCGCTGTCCGATTTTGCGGTGACGCTATTAACCGAACTCAACTAAGGTCAGCGTCCAATTACCGAATTTAGCTCACATCTCCCTCTATCTCTCGTGCCCTTTCTCTCACACTAAAATTTTAAAACTACACTATAATTATTATTTATATATTATTGCATACAATTCAATTCAAATAATTATAGGTAATTGTATGTTGCGCAGTGAGATAGTTATGCTTATAAGAACGATAAGGCTAGTGGGCTGGGAATGGGGGGGTTCGGCAAATTGAAATTTTGCTATAACTTTCTTAGTATATAAGCCATCGAATTCATTTAAATTTTATATTATTCCTTAGATAAGGGACTAAAACTTATCTAAGTAAATTTTTTTGATAGCACCAACCGTTAGTCCTAGAAATGAGAAAAACTGGTTTTCAAAATTCAAAAAATCCTACCTCCCTTAATAATCACAGGATAAAATCCGTTCAAAATGCTAATTGAAGGCCTGTAATCTCCCTAAAACTTTTGTTTGAAACAATTTTTGATATGACCAACCATTACGGCACAGTATAAAAAGGGAACAATCGTACAATTGGAGTTCGCCTATCCCCTACTCTGGTCCCGTGAAATTTAGTATTTTCGCGTAACGTTTACATATTTTTTTTTCGTCGCGTTAACCACGATGAATTTTAATATAGTTTCTTAACAATTCGCACGACCAATTTGCTGTTTTTTTTTTTTATCGTCAATACTTTTTCAGGAGAAATCGCCTCTAAGCTATCTCTTTCCGTTGGCTACGCGACAAATAGCGTTGACGCGACCTTGAACATCGCAATCTCGGCCGGTTATCGATTGGAGGCATACTTAACGTCCAGTACTTAATTATCTACACTTTAAGCGAAACAACGTTTGTTCTGCAAGTTTTTCAATTTGTCAATATAACTAGGAACAAATTCCTTCTTTATTTTCAGTTCAGTAAATCCCTCCTCAACTTTATTTTCATCATAAAAATGTATTTATTTTACTTGGGATGTTTTTGGTTTTGGTGCATACTTGAATGCTAACAAATTTAACAGAATTCGATATCTTAAACACTAAGAGCCGATATTTTAAGTTAGACTTAACCGATAAACATCGTATTTCAACTCACTCTTAGCGTTAAGGCGAACATAAAAGTCCGCCTTAGCTAAGAATCAAAACAACGACGACTTAAGCCTTAAGTCAAACTTAAGTCAGTGTTAAAATACGCCGCTAGGAGCGATTTCATTACATTGTCATCTGTGGTTTTCGCCTCGTACTTGATTTTATATTTTCTAACTAAAAATGACTGGATTTGCATATTTTGATCATCTTCAATTCAAGCAAACACGCATGGCAAAATCCTGGTAATCCTAGCTGAAAACATAACCTCAAAATGTGCGGCGAATAGCGAACTAATC
The DNA here is from genome assembly GCA_020383195.1 of Neomicropteryx cornuta. Lineage (NCBI taxonomy): Eukaryota > Metazoa > Arthropoda > Insecta > Lepidoptera > Micropterigidae > Neomicropteryx > Neomicropteryx cornuta. The sequence continues at coordinate 841,467 of JAHKQU010000031.1, forward strand.
ACTAGTGCGAAAACATATTCTTAACAAAGTCAAACTTAAATACACAATTCAATTTAGACCATGCTTAAAAGTTAAGTTGATCCTAACTAAAACGACTTTAAGCACGGACTGAAATTCCGGCTTTAAGAAAGTTGTAGAAAAATGTGCCTTTTTAACCCTTCTCCCCCCTCGTCCGATTTTACCCATCTTACATTGGTAAATAAATAAATAATAAATAAGATAATCTACGGTCAGAGTGACGTGACGTCATACGGAGGTCAACGCCCTCGGTTGCAATGTCAGGCTGGCCTTGCCAGGTCTGCGGGAGGGTCAGGTCACGTCCCAGCAGGCCCTGCGGCCACTGGGTAGGGCACTGTTTTTGATCTGTTGAAATATATCCATAAAGGTGTGCCTTCGCTAAGAAAACTACCCTATTAATTTGTCCACAATTTGAACTATTTTTCAGATCAAAAAGTAAGGTGACTTTTTATTTTTATCAAAAAATATCTATTCATTCATCAATATTTTGTCCCCTTCAAAGTAACCCCCCTCAGATACAATACACTTGTGCCAACGCTTTCTGATGAGCACTTTTTGGTATAGCCTTCAGCTCATCCAGCGATGCGGTCTTCATGTCCTCAATCGTTGCAAAGCGCCGTCCTTTCGTGGGTTCCTTGAGTTTCGTTTCGGGAGCAGGAAAAAGTCACCTCAACACTATTTTCTTCGCTTCTTCAGCGTTCCCATCAGCTGATGACGTGCTTGGGCGTCCAGAGCGAGGTTCGTCATTGGTGTCTTCTCAGCCTTGGAAGAGTTTATACCACTGTCGACATTTCAAGAGTTTAAGAGCACTTGATTCTATTTTTTACACAAAGTTTAATGAAAACCTTCTAACCTTAACGCCTCTCACAAACGAACAAAAAATACTATACTCCTGAAACTTTTCACAGATGTTAAAAATCGAGGATCGAACGGACGTAGCCCGCGACATTTGAAAAGTCACCTTACTTTTTGATCACACCTCGTACGAATACTTAGTGGTTGAGGAGTGGTTGGTTCATCACCAAAATTGTGGTTTTTTTTATAGAAGCCATTAATTGTATGGAATCGTGTTGGTGCGGATGTCACGCCGACCGCGTGCCGAGTACAATGTCGCTTGCGTCGACAAGCGACACAAAATGGCGGCCGTGCAACGCTTCTGCGCGATTTATTTATTTGTTTATTCATTGGTACATTAAGAAGTTACAACAATAAATAATATAATAACACCGATCAAGGAATTAAATTAATATAATATGGACTAATTAAACACCAGTCATTTATTGTAACATGGCTACTCTAACTAGGTTAAAAAACCTGTTCTAAGAACGGTTTGAAGATGGTTGCAGAAAAAATACAATACTTATTACGTTCGCGAGTCGTTAGTAATAACAAAAAAGATCATAGGATAAATATTATAAATACGAAATATAATACATTATATAATTCTAATAAATGTGTTACCTATAATTAAACAGAAATACAAATACATAGAAAAAACTAAACATAAAGAAAATATATTAAATTACTTATAGTCTATACATATATGTTAGCTCAGTATCTTCTCAGATGCGTTTCTGCCTATTGCGAGGGTCATTTGGTGATCTGCGCTGTTGAGGAGTTTAGGTCCAAGGAGACTGAGATGCCTTTGCCCAAAAGTGGTATTCATTTTTGGCAGTACCATATTTCCTCGTAACCTTGATCGAGTTACAATGATTGAAGGAGTTGTTGCTTATAGAGTTGTTGATTAAGAATGACGTTTTTAATAAAGATTTGTCGGATGTCAAGGACTTTGTAGTCAGAAAATAAGACTTCTGAATTATAACGAAAAGTTTTTTGATTTATAACTCGGAGAACTGCTTTTAGGCACTTTATTAGGGGGTTTTATTAGGGGGTTACTGGAAGCGCCTCCCCAGGGGGTTATAAACCATTTTAAGTGTTACTTTATCTAGGCAGTTCCTTATATTTTTATAAACAGACCTTTGTGAGCGCAGTCGTTTACTCAATAGGTCAACGTGATCACTCCACCGAAGATGTTGAGCAAGTCGCAACATTGGTGCAGTCACGAATGCAGAGTCTAAAGTTCCCCTATCTTCTAGATCTTCCCCTATTCGTAATACTGAAGGCAACATAGTTTGTCTTACTATGAGGATATTATGGGAGCTTATTATGACAGTGTCATCAGCAAAACTTAGTATGTCACCAAAGATATCAAGCTTACATAAGCCGTCAATATAAATAACATATAATGCAGGTCCAACTATACTACCTTGAGGTATACTAGTGGAATTAAACTATTCTATGGCGCACATAGTCGTACCGTTTTCAATTTAGTAGGGCCCAAAATAATTGCAAATGACCTTAATATGACCCGTGAATTATAATCCAGGTCTGTTTTCCGAAGCAAATTATGCTTGGAAGAGTCCTTATAACCCTAAATCCTAGCTAGGTACATATGAAGGGAATATTTGGTTGACGTAACAAAACAGCCTCGTATAATGTGTACAAAATTAGTCACAGGAAATCAGTAGCCGCGACTGCCGTTCGATATTTTGTTACGCGTGTCGCCTCTGCGCGAACCGTTTCACACAATCTGCGCAATGATTATATTTCGACTTAATTTAATTTGTTTGTCGTTTCGTCGCTCGCACGAAAAGGCTATAATTTTCTTTTAAATCGCCGTGTTATAAACACGTTATACTGTTTACCGACCGAGCTATAGTTATAAATGCAGATAGTCCAGGTGTTTCGGGCGCGCGACGCGGCGCTCGGGTTAAACTTTGAAATCAGCCATTTTCAGTTTTACTCGTTTGTTTAGTTTTTTTTTTATACATAATGGCAGTTACATAGAAATAGATAAATAACAACTTAAGCCGACTACAGGCATCTCCAATTTAACATTATACTTTTAACAGAACGAACTAGGATTTAATTTATAGTGATAACATTATATGAGTGTTATAATCTGTGAATATAATAAGGTGTGGAGTGTAAGAGTGTGTTAATGTGTGTGGTGACGAGAATACTATTACTAATATTATGCATGTTCAAAGTTTTTTTTATGTTGAGTATAAAGTCGCCTTTATGCAAATGAAAAATGTTACCAATACGGTTTATAACTGAATTAATTGCGTAATTCGTATTGCACTTAGGCACAAAAAATAATTCTCTATTTCGAGTTAGATGTGACGGAACCCTCGGGCGCAAACTGCTTAGCAAATAGGAGCTGTCAATTTGATTATGCAGCACGTTGTGCTATAAGATCATACAGTTCGTCGCAAAATCATTCCAATGGATTTAAAACAGCTACTAAATGCTATGAATATTTCATACGAAATGGTGGGCAGCGATTTGTGTCATAAGCGCCGCTGCGCCCGCCGTGGAGTTCGCGCCTTTCTGCTCATCGCGCAAGGCTGCTTTTCGCGGGCAGAATCGTTCGTTCGCGTAAATAAAAGTTTTTTTTAAGGCGCCACCAGTCCCTAAAACGTGTTTTGTAACGTATTTTGGTGCATTTTGTTGAAGTTATTCCCAACAAATGGCTAAAACTAAAAATACCACAATATTCTACATATATTAATTTAGTCCTTTGTTAAAAAAAAAAACGAAATACACCTTATTATAGTAATGAAAATAAATAAATAAGAAAGTGTTGTTTTTTTCTTGCAACGATTTTCTTTTAAGTTGTGTAAGTGACGCGAACCTAATTTTTCTTTCTAAAGATAGACAATATAATAATCTAGGACTTTACTTAAAAAAAAAACATTTTTTTCAAATGATAATAATTATTTAAATACAAAAAACATGTATCATCGATTCCAAATGAGTCGGCGAGTATATCCGTCTCTTTTCTACACGTCAATGTTCGAATAAAGCCTACTCTTTCTAATCCCAAGGACAAATGCGTCCCGGGGTGCCTTAATTTATTTTTTAATTTTAGCCACATCGAAATTTGCCCCAGTTCGAATACTGCTCGCGACATTGCCTTATCAGCAGATTGTGACACTCGGGCCCTTATCTCGTACATTCCAAAGGTAGGAACACGAATTCGGCTCTTTTTCTAGTTGACTCGAATGGAAACGGTTCAGCGTAATTGCCGGTAGAGTGACAACGTGTGAAAAGCTCACTCATCAGCTGTCTCAACCGAGTCCCTCTCTCACCGTTATAATAAGGAAACGAAGGATTTGGGTATATATATATATTTCTATTATATATTTTGAATTAATATATTTCGTAATTATTTATTTATCAACTTACAAAATGGCGATACGAGAACATAATTTTCTAGTACTACATTTATATGACCTGAAAAATGTACCAACTACTTAATCAAATGAATAAAATAATGTGTAATGTGGGCGTAGTGTGTGGTGTGCAATGTGAAGTATGCCTACAGTATTTGTGGTATAATAAATAAATTTATTATGTATGCTTAATCAATATAATATTTATTTATACACATATTCTATTGTTTTACATTAATTATTGTTATAACTCACATTACGAATTTCATGCATAAATTATAAGTTCCTTTGATAATATTTGGAATCGCGTCTGTGAGTATTTCTGCGACCACGATAGCGCCTAAACGCAACAAGAAATTTCCAATTGATTTCTCAAGGATCGACATTAATGAAAACTGATTTTGGAGGTCGACGAGGTCTAAAAATCGACCCTTAATTAGCACAAGTTCTTGTTTGAAACTTTGAAGATACTTTATAAGTTGTGTTGCGTGTACCAACTCTTTATAAGAATGACTAATATTTTAATAGGTTGTACTTCTAAAAAACTAGTGATAGGATTTTTAAAGTAATCTGGCCATGGGGTCTGAGGTATCACTTCATTTTGGAAAAGGGGTCTCTTACCCAAAATAGTTTAAGAATCCCCGATCAACCCCCTAAAAGGACATGATGAATTTAAATATTTGGCTATTGGAGTCGAAAAAATAAAAAATCTGGCATCACACACTATGTTTGTTAGTGGATGTGGGGTTTGCCTCCCGTTTACCGTGTCCTTTGCAGAACTATTGTACTTTTAAATCCACTTATAGTTCTCCCTCTAGTCCCGTACTGTAACTTTTTGGGTGCGATGGTTCTAATCTCTTCTGGCTTGAGGAGATGGTTGCCTAGAAGCTGGTTCCTTTTGTGAATGAGCGGCCCACATTCCCCCAGTAGGTCTAACGGGGGTTCTGGGCTCTCTTGGCACAGTCTGCACCTTTCGTCGGTTGTGCAGATGGTCCTTAGTTGGTTTCGGCTCAACTTCAATAGTTCCGAGAGTCTTTTTTGTGAGAATCCTACTATGAGCTCTTTGGCTTGCTTTTGTCCGGGCAATTTGCTATTGGACTCGATCCATGGGGGCTACTTTGCTCCACTCCGATAAATAAATAAAGATATACGGGTCGTTAGTTAATAAATGTTTAGTAGTAGTAAATCATTTAACCAGAACCTGACGTCTTACAGCTAGGCCCTACAGCGTCGATTCCGGCATCCCCCCTGAATACTCGCGCCTCCGTGGCCGGTTGCTTCGATTCCCATCTCCACTCGTGCCCGCGGCACTTTTAACCCATTTGGATGGCCGTAGAGGCGAAACTGAGTTATTTAGATAAAAAAAAAGTATAGCGATCTTATGACATTCTTCAATGCATCATAAATTTTAAAACTATTTAAATTTTTTATGTAAATTTTGACGCTCGGATAGTAACAAAACAATGCAAACATATTTCATTTTATAATAATTTTAATGTGACACCGAACATTCTTTTACATTTCATTTTGCGCATTTAGTAGATGACTGCATTAATTTTAACTGGCCAGTAATAAACAATAGTTCCTACGGCCGTGTTGTCATATTATTGAAATTCGCATATAATATTTGGGCTTTCTTTCTGTCAAAGAACGGGGATAGTAGCTACTCAAACATGAATGTAAAACAGTCACAAGCGAAATGATTTTACTCCTTCCATCTATGTAATGATTCTCTGCGATTTCAGCGAAATCAGTATGTAATTAATTCTGATGTTCCTATTAGTTTAGTGATACCCTAAAATCACATCTGAGATATGGCATACTCGCTTGGGGACAGAATCTCATATAAAAATGTATTAAAACTACAAAAAGGCGTGCGGCGACGCTGAGAATTTGCAAAAGAGAATACTGCAACGCTCATTTCAGGAAACTTGTAGGTTTGACTTTACATTTTAGAAGTGACTTGTTTTTTTAATTCGAAAAATGATCAACACGATGTTCGTCACAAAGAAAAATATCGGTTAGTTACGTTCATTTTTTTTTAATATGCTGCCACCTTAATTCATTCTCTTATAATGAAAAAAAAAATTTAAAGAATTCCTCGTAAATATGAGGAAAATAGATTGGCGCATTTTTTAATTTTGAGCTACTAATAGCCTCTTTTGAATTTTTTCTGTATTTATAATGTACTATTTTTGGGTTTTGTGTTAGAAAAATGAATTTGGGCCCTCCCGATGTATCTATATTAATTTTACTTTTAGAAAATAAACAACTTGTACTTTAATTCTTTAGAAATAGAAAATATATCTATTTATTAACAGAATTGTATACGATACAGGTAATGACGTAAAGATAATATAAATTAATTTAACTAAATATAGGTGTTTTTTTTTAGAGGCGTGGTTTTCAATCTGGCACTACTTTTTTCGTAGTTGGTGTTTTTGACAGCTGTCACTTGATTTATGCTCAGTTTGGTTTGCCATTTCATAATGAATAGACTTACTCCTGAACAACGTGGCGTGGCCTCCAAGATCGTGCGATTTAACACCGCTGGACTATTTTTTGTGGGGTTATGTGAAGTCGCTTGTCTACGCAGATAAGCCGGACACGATTAACGCCTTGGAAGAGAATATTCGGCGCGTTATTGCTGACATACGGCCCAACTTGCTGCAAAAAGTGGTTGAAAATTGGGCCTCTTACCCGAAATCATTTTTAAAACATAATGGCAAACCCTTATCTTTATAATAAAACTAAATTCTTAGCCATAACATCAAATTATATGCGTTTTGTCTCTTCTTGAAAACCACGCCTCTAAAATCATCACCCTATATATAAATATAATGAACGAATTTAAGTAAGATAAATGATTTTACATGTTAGCTACGTAACAATTATGACACTGGTTTTTAAAAGACGTTTCCTCTACGAGTAAAAAAAATTAATTACATGCGACGACGCAAAATGTCGCATCTTGTCCGAATACTAAACCATTGTCCTGTATAAATCTAAGATTTAGAGAATTCGTTACCTTCAAATCATAAACAATTTTGTTATTTACTGTCTAAAATCGAATTAAAAGTCCTATTTGAAATACCCAAATTTAAGACCAATTAAATACCTATTATTAATAATAAAATATTTAATATAATATGGTATAATATAGTATGTCAGCAATAACGCGCCGAATATTCTCTTCCAAGGCGTTAATCGTGTCCGGCTTATCTGCGTAGACAAGCGACTTCACATAACCCCACAAAAAATAGTCCAGCGGTGTTAAATCGCACGATCTTGGAGGCCACGCCACGTTGTTCAGGAGTAAGTCTATTCATTATGAAATGGAAAACCAAACTGAGCATAAATCAAGTGACAGCTGTCAAAAACACCAACTACGAAAAAAGTAGTGCCAGATTGAAAACCACGCCTCTAAAAAAAACACCTAAATATAAATATTTTTCCTCATCTTTCCAGCTCTAGCGAGAGGAGCTGAGGATTTGATGCCGTCGCCATAAATTCGAGAACAAACTGCGAACCAATGACAAATCTTAGAAGGCTTCCAACTTCTCTACAATTGCCATACTAGTAAAGGATAAGATAGTACAAAAAAAAATAGTTAAGATATTATTTACAATTGGAGAGCTAGCTTTCGGAGCAGTACGAACTTCGATAGAAAAAGGTTTGTAATTTAATTTATAATAAAATTATTAACTAAGCATGCTCATTCCACATCGGAGGTCCATCTGACCTAACCTGATTGACGGGCCGTAGTCCGTAATCTTGAAAATAATGGTTTTCATTTTACTTTTAAGCTTAATACTAGCCGAGTAGTTGAATTTCAAATTAGAGTGCCGACGTTACAACTGCTGTTCAGTGTTGCGAGAGCGAATGCACAATCCAACGCTCAGAACACTTTAAAAATCTCGACTCTGAGATTACAGCTTCGTCCAAGTCCAGCGAATCGATCCTGCGATTTATTTTATTTTATTTATTTATTTATTGTGACATAATTAATATGACAAAAAAATAGAATTGTAGTAGTACAAATCGAGATCGAATTGTGTAGTGCTGTGATCGTGGTAGTCTAGTGGTTAAGGCGTTCGGTTATTGGCCCAAAGATCGCAGGTTCGATTCCGCACATGGTCATACCATTTTTAACGCTTCATTACCACAATCTCCCATACAGGCATATTTGGCCTAGTTGAGTAGGGCCCAAAATAATTGTATATGACCTGGGTCATAGCAATTATTAAAAAAAAAAAAGTCAGTTATAAATGAATATTACAAATGCACCGGGAGCGATTAGCACTGGTACATTTTGTGCCCTGCCTTCTTTACTAGACTATGTCTGTACTAAGGAAGGCAGTGTTATATTGTGCTACAACTAAGAAAGTCAAACCGTCAATGCTATTTGTCAAAATTCATAATGATTACCGAGAAAAAATGTATACTCCACTTGAAAATAGTAAAAGGATCATGTAATAATGGCTTTATTGTGCTCAAGGCCGTTATCGATCGTCGCCGAATCGGAATTCACGCGCTGACCGAATTGACACCATCTGTTAAAAAATATAATTTGGGAATGAATTTATCCGCATTTTATATCATTTCTCACTATGAATAGGTTACACAACACCCTCTTACATCTTCGGGAATTGTCTCGGGACAACCTGTATAAAAAAATGATTTCAACATTATTATCGCAATTTTTTGAAGATTTTGTAAAATAAAAAAAAAATATATACCACCTCATCGAAGATCTATAGCTTGTTTTAATAAACCTAGTAGATGTGATCCTTTTAGATTGAACCTAATTGAATTTGCTACGTCATGATAAACGGAACGAACCTTGGAATACGAATTAGTGGTGACTTAAATTGGAAAATCATATCGCTGTCAATAAGGCAAGTGACGTCATATACAGCGGATATATCTCTAGAAATGTATAAAGTGTATGTGAAACCAATATGTGAGTATGATCCATAGTTTCTTGCAAAAGATTAAGATAATTTGCTATGAAAATACAACGCGAGCTGAGAGACCTCCTGTAGGATCTATGAGGAGTCATACGAAGATTCTATGAACGACGTGAACCTTCAGACCTTACAGACACTTAGGGCCAAAATTTCAGTGCTCGTCTAAAGTCAATCTTAGCTAGAATCAACTCGACTTTGTTAATATGTTTTCGCACTCGTGATTAGTTCGCTACTCGCCGCTACGGTATGCAATGTTGCCAGATGGAAAAATAGAAAATGCACCGGCGCTAAAAACAAATCTTACGGCAAATCAACCAACTCTTAAGTTTTTGCATTAATGTTTGACTCGGAATGTAATTCGATGCACAGATTGTGAATTTCATACATTGCTAATAAAGTGATAAAAATGTGTGAGTGAAATACTACTCGCCATTAAGAAAAAATAGTTAAAAATCTTAAATTGCTCGAGCAGATTCGAAAAAAACTGATCCGAGTTGGTCTAGAGAGGAAAACGGATCCCTTGTCAAAAAGCGGTGTATCTGGCATCACTTTTGACATATGGCGCATGATCTAAAGTTTTGAGCTGTCAGCTGTAATGTTGCGTGCTTTGTTGCCGATGGAATCCTGTGACGGATCAACCAAGTGCTAACAATAAAATTGACCGACAGGGCGATTCTTTGTTAGCGCTAGGAAGGCTCGACGTATGCGGTGCTCCCATCGAAACAATGGTTTAAGAACAGGGTAAACTTTCTCCTCGACACAATGCCTCGAAACAACGGACGCTAAGGCGGTCTGAAATCTTTAGCGACCGCGAGCAGACTCCGAGTTTGTATCTACTTTGTAGCACTCGTAAAAACTATTTTGTAAAGTATTAACAAAATAAAGTTTATTGTGCCGCGAAATGAATGTTTCAATATTTAACTGCATAAAATGAAATAAATTACAAAATACTTATGTACAAATTAAGTTAACATAATTCGTGTAATATAAAAAAAAAATTAAGCAGGGGGCTTATGCTGATAAGCCCAAATCTGCACTTGTATCGTCTCTGATAAACTTGTCCACTTATCACTGCACTTGGTAACTTATTCCACGCACTCACCACTCTGTTTGACATGAAATTCTTCCTCGGATTAGAACTAAAGGATGTACTTGAGAGTTTAATTGTGGAAGATCATATAGTAGGTCTCCGTAAGATCGTCTCTCGCCCGCCTATGCTTTAATGTTGTCAATCCAAGTATGTTTACCTTTCCTTCATATGCCAGATTTTTCAGTTGACTTGGTATTTTGGTTCATTGCATCTTTTCTATGACTGGGATGCTGTAATCTATAGCTCGCGGAATTAAACTGTCTCGTACCAGGTTCAAAGAATATTTGCTCGCCAACCGAGGGGTCGACACTCGGAAGAGTTCACCATCCAACGTGTTTAGTGCAGTGTCAGTGAACCAATTTAAATACAGACGAGACGACTATTTCAAACAAACAAACGCACTAAAGAGTAAAGATACAATCTTATCAGCTTAAAAATGCTCGCTCATATACAATTATAATAGTACTATGTATATAGACAGACTCGTGTCTTAGCTAATTTTATTTATTTAATTTTAAGGAAATCTACAGATTGTATCGTCTCTGATAAACTTATCCAGTCCGTTGTAAATTTACTTGTTTACTTATATTTTTTATTTAATATAAGGTAATTGTAGCAATTAATTAGTTCATTGTACAAGTGGGGGGGTTGAATAATTGGAAATTGAAAAACAAATCAGAGTACGAAATTTATTTAAATATTTTTTTTTGGCACATTAAAGTTAAAAATATACAGTATGGCCTGACAGTTGGTTTTATTTAAAAAGAGGGTATTTAGTAATTTAAACTAATGTCGACATGTCGCAATGTCTCATTTTTGATATAATGTGAGGTTTAAATTATATCAAAACATTAACAGCTTTATGCACGCTCAATCTGTTAAAAAAAAACTTAAAAAATGGTCTATCGACACAGCTCATGGGTTCTAACTCCCTTGACTTTGGTGCAAGCAAATTTAGCTTAGTATATTTTGCCCCCAAAATAATTACGTATGACGTTATTGCAATTTTATAAAAAACAGCATGCGGCAATTCATTGTATCGTTTTTTTCCTCGACTTAGTAACACAAAAATTAAAATCACATTAAAAACTAATTTTAGAATAAGTTAAGGGCCCTCTCCCAGTCTCTGTTCAGTGCGCGGCCTTAAATAATTCTGTTTCATCTGATGTAAAAACAGAAAAACACATGCGTTACTGGTTAATCGCGCGAAAAACCAGATCATTTTTTTTATTTTCTAGATAGTATTGGGTTAATAGGATATTTACGTTTTAAAATAAATAGAAACTCTTTAACTTTCAGGCAGAGTAGAAATTATCTATATTAGATATAGAATTCTATAGAGAAATGACAGGACAAGCTGTCATATCAAACCAGCACACCTTATCACGTCCCGGTTTTGAACTGTCCTTGTGGTTAATTTATTATTTATTTTTTGTTGCAGTGTTGGCATGCCGATGACAGTATGCGTCTGTTGCGCATCGGCTATTTGGCACGCATTGTGCTCATCGCCGTGCTGACCGTCCTCGTCTGGATGGAAGTGCAGCTCGTCCTCTTAAACTCCGTCACGAACGATACAAACTCCAACGGTGAGAAAAACCACCTCCTTGCTTATGTCGCATCGTCGATACGAGCGTCCATTGCAATTTTACCTTCGCCGTCAAATATCCAATGGACATTGCATAGAGCTAAAGTATACCCTTTAACTACTAACGAGAGAGTTGAAACCAGTCGTTAGTAAGTAAAACACTGCGAAAAAATATCAGGGCGTCCTCATAGTGGCAATATCATAGAAGCATTAAAAAAAAATAACTTTCAACACTACCTGTAATATTAACCCATGATTAATTTGACAAATTTGGGGTCACCAATTTGAAATCGAAAGTCTAATCCAGGGAAATTTTGCCAGTCCATTGGTCACGGGGATTATTTTCGGTTTGCTAGATGTTTTAGTATACGAGGTAACATCTCGTTGCTGTAAATATTAAGTCATAGGATAGTCGAAATACCCCATTCATAAGACATTTTTTAAAGCTATGACTAATTATTTTAGGCTCTACTAAATTAGGCTAAATGTCAGGGAGATGGTGGTAATGAGCATTAAAAATGGTATGACCATGTGCGGATTCGAACCTGCGACCTTTGGGTCAATATTTTTAGGCAAATAAACACTGTAAGTGACAGATTATCAGTTTTAGAGATGCCCTTACAAAAGTGTCCTCAAAAAACTAAAAAAATGTTTATGTATCAGCACAGCTGATACAATCGGAGTTGGATGCGAGGTATCGCGAACGCGTTGGATGGGCGGTTTTACCGTCGACAATCTAAACATTTTATGGTGCGGCCGAAGTGCACATATGCAAATGTTTTTTATTTTCCTATTCCAGACGAGCCGTACGTGAACGAGACGTCACCCGACGTTCTGTCCTTCATTCCACCCGAGTTCCGACATTTCCTGTTCGCGCCGGCGAACCAAACGGCCAGCAACGCTACCGCGCATTCCATAGACGACATCAAGCGTCTCATCGTGCAGTACAACACCGAGCAGGTGATCAGGAACGAGGATATCTACGGGCCGCTCAGCACCGACGAAGAAGCCGTCGTTATCGTTATACAGGTAGGTGTTTCGTTTTATATATCACCATTCATAATAACATTGATAATTAAACTGGTCTTTTTTGGCACTTCAAGTGCTTCGCAAGCCGTGTCTTACGCCATCCGATCAACCGCACTCTCAAACATTGAAACGATTACTATTTAATTTTGAAGTCATTTTACTCATAATTGAGAAACACTTTTTCAATATTTTTTGCCGTTTAATGTTTGATTGTCGATATAGATTAACATCGTAAAAGGAGTGCCCTAAAATTAAAAACGCCCTGTATCGCTCTGGACGCCCAAGCACGTCATCAACTGATGAGAACATTGAAGAAGCGAAGAAAATAGTCTTGAGGAAGGAATGAGAAGTGTTGAGGTGACAACTTTGAGATCACAACTTCAGTGATGATGACTGAATTCAGTTTGTTTGTCCAGTAGATTTTCCAATTGGTCGGTATTGCTGACTCCGATGATTCATTGTGGGATTCCACAGGTCAACGATTCTATTAGCTAAGAAATATTTTCTCGCATTTGTAGAGAAATGGGTTTTTGAGAGTTTTAATTTGTGTCCGCGGAGATGAGGATTACGATTGAAGGCAAACATGTCCTTCATATTATGACAATTGTAGTACCCTGTAATCACTTTGAACATTGCGTATCTCATCAGCCGTTAAAGAAGAAATAGCATGATTTATGACCGCTCCCACAAAAACAACAGCTCTCCGGGAAGGGGCTATAACAAACCGAAACAGTGTACGCTGTTATTTATGATGAGACATAATTATCTAAAAAAAACACATTGTGAGTGTTTCAAGGACACTGGCTGCGTTTCCACGCACCACTTCCAGACTGACTCGCTGAGCTGAGAATGGGCCAGCGCGCGGATCCCCCGACTTCTCTCGCAAGGGTTTGCTAAGTTTGTCGGCAACCTCTAGCGCGTCGGGAGACCGCAGACCCAGTGTCTCTTAATTTTTATAAAATCTGTAAATTATTAAGTCAGAACATCTAAAAATATTTTTGCGAACAATAATCAAATTTCTTAATTATTGGTTTTTGAATTACGTTACGAAATATCCTTCAATTTCTAAAAACATAATGTATTGTCATATGTATATAATATGTTGTATAAGGACAATAAAATATACAAAATTTCTGAATACTTAGCGAACGACGTTTGTTGAATGTGAGGAATTTATATGTTCCGAGTATTTGTAGGTACATTTTTGACAGTTTAACTGTTCACTAAGGCTTTTTATAAAAAAAATTGATCGTCATTTTCCAAGGCTGTTAGTAAAGTCGTCTCACTATGCATTGCTATGCATATTCAATCGTTGCTCATTGAAGTCTCTGAAGGTGCGTATCTTGATCGGCGCCCTGTCGTCGTCACCGCGGCCGTCCTCGCCGAGAAGCTCCGTCGGCCCGTGCAGCCTTAGCAGTATCTCGTCGAGTTTCCGCGTCTGCTTCCATATCAGATTGTGCTTCGGGTCCACGTCGATTATGTTCCAGCGGCGCGGCACCTGTCGACAATCGAACGTTCGGCTTGCCCATTAACGGCGTCATTGACCAATGTTAGAATTTTAAATCTTACATGCGACTATCGCATATACTACCTGCTAAATATCTACCTCATTGAAATATAACTTGATCATCTATACAGCGTGAACCGTTTCTCATCAACATCCTTTTATATGGTTATTCTTCACTTCAAACTGGACAAGTTTTTCAATGTGTCAAAAAAAAACCTATTATCATTTAAACGCAGTTACTATGTATAACTCCTTTGACTGTGGCGGTCGGCGCGCAGTCCTGAACTGCTTAATGCGCCATGCATTCCGATAGATACAGGAGCATGCAGCGTGAACGACGCTCGGCGTCGACGTATCATTTTATTTATATATAAAAAAATATATCAAATTGAAGAAAACTCGTGGAACAAAAGTTTTTATCAATCATGTAATATTAATAATAACGTGTTATGCATAGTATTTGAACCCGCAACCGCTGAGTCAATAGTCAAATGCCCTAGTCACTACACTATCACAACCTACTTATAGCAATTTTTTGTTTGCTGTATTCACGGTCTATTTTTTTTAAATCAGAATCTATCCTTGATTTTTTTCGATTCGCCTAATTCGAATTACAAACTGGCGAGTGTAATTTTTTGACATTAATTGAGTAATTTTTTGACATTAATTGAGTAATTTTTTGACATTAATTGAGTAATTTTTTGACTTAATTGAGTAATTTTCGGGGACGACTCCACCGTATTTTTTTTTTAAATTTCAACGTACTGTCGTTTTATCGCCATTAAGTTGTCAGCTATGTTGCCTAACATGACAAATTGAGTTCTATCATCGTGACAAACATAACGACATCAAACCAATTTTCCGTTTGTGTAAAAATAAGGTCAATAGGTTTATCGTAAATATAAAGTACGTACAAATTATATCACAGAAAGCAAATTCAGACACAGTGCCACAATTTCACTGAATATTTTATTTATTGTCCATATTTTACCCTTTTAAAACTATAAAAATATTTTTACTATTTTCTTCCCTGAATTTATTTTTTCTTCGAGTATATGTTTCTATACGTGTAAGTTTGAATGGAAATAATTAAATGATGAAACTCTCGCGTATGACACGGTATTTATCACCCACAAAATACAGTTCACAGGCAGGCACGTCGCTCAGCCGCCCGCCACAGACGGGCCTTGTGCCCGTTCCAATGCGGCACGCAGCGCCATCTGTTGTTCATTATCGCATATTTCCATTAGCTTTTTTTTATTGTAAATAAAATACTATATTTTTAACAAATATAAATATATTTAATAACCTATGCAGAATGGTATATTTTATGTATTAATAAAACAATTATTAGTAAAACTACAGGTAATATAAATGTGTTTACGCACACACATAAAGAGATTTGGGTTTTATATGTACATCTCAACGAAATCGTATAATAAAAAACATTCCATAACAAAGAAATATATAAATTAACATTTAATAAAAAAAAAACAAATAAAATTATATAAAAATCACAGCTAATCTAAACGTGCGTTTACACCCACACAAAAAGGTTCATATTTACTAGCATTATTCACTCTTGTCAATTATTTAATATTATACAAATTCACTATATATATATATTTTAATACAGTATTACGTTTTAATTACCGTATTTAAAAACAAGGTAAGTTTATCCCCTAAAATCCTATCCTATTTGTAATATGTGTTCAATTTCTACAGTTAGCGTAATTAATATTATAATTTTACTACGTTTTGATCCTATCATTATAAATATTTCGTAATAATCAAGTATTTTTTATTCTCTTTTTTCCGCGTCCTCTAATTTTCTAAGTTCGCCGTCCGTGGAAAAATGCTCCGTAATTAGAAGAGTTTTTTTTTTTCATTTAATCTGAAAGCATAATAAACTACGTATAGAATGCACCTATAGGCTGTCATCAAAATTGTATGAGCGAACAATTTCGATAATCGGAAACCGTCGTTCGGATGTGAACGCTCATAATCGACTGAACCTACCCAAACGACCGCGACTGATACATAATTTGAACGCTCTACGGCGACTAATGAAACACAATACATCAATGTCTAAAATTTTATACTTATTTTCAATGCATCTATCTCGTACTTTGCCACTGTATGCCTGCGCGAGCGAGACAGGTATTTAAACGATTCCGCACGTGATACAAGTATCACTGAAATGGCGGATTAATGTGGGTTTTGCCATTAGTGATGGTACGGGTGTCATTCTGGGTCTTTTAAACCTTGGAATTTAAAATATATTTCAGAAGTATTTTTTTAAGGGGCGCTTTTTAAAAAAAATATTCGACGTATTTATAAAAAAAAAAATGTCTCTGTAGTAATGAACCTCTTAATTTCACGCTTACAATCTTTCTATCTTATCCGCATGCGACTTGTAGAGTTTGCAGGTGGCAGCATTGAAATGAGCAGTGGACGTTGACGCAATGATATATACGATTTCAAAATAGCCTATTACTTAAACGGCTTCAAAATAACTGCGTTATTTGCAGCTGAACTCATCACCGTGCTTCATGGTCACGGTGTCACTTGCACCGAGATTTCCGTGTCACTAAAACTGGAGTCTTGTGGGGTAGAGTAAAAATTAATAGGGCGATTTAAACGGTGTTGCCTTATAACGCGCACGGCTAATTGAATTGGTATAAAAGCGAGTGTTCAATACACACCTTTTTATTTATCCATAAATAACAATATCAAAACTTCTCTCAGCGCCATCTAGTGCCAGAAAAATAAACTAAAAGTTTGCCAGCGATCTAATTAGAACGTGTCGGTTGCTCATCGCCTATCAGCAGAAAACACGCTACAATGAGATTTAGTGGCAATAATGTTCCACCGTTTACGATTACATCTTCGTAATCTTACAGTTTGAGGTACATTTTTAATAGATTTCAATACCTGGTACTCCGCGGACGGGTGCTCGTCCTCGGCAACGCGTCCGACCCGGTTCCTGACGTAGCCGATGGTATGTCTGTTTGTGTGGTCGGCCCTAGCCCAGACGGCCTCCCAATGGTCTAGAGGTTTGGGCGGTTGCGGGGATATTATTCCCATCCAGTGGAATAACGTACTCCTGAAATATGGTTTACGGGAATCGTCACTATTATTTATATTTTTACTGTATTGTTTTTTGTCGAGGAGCAGTTCCGACAATTTTCTTAATATCTTTAAGATGGTTACTTCAGTTGTATTTCATCTATCCGGTTATCGAGTATTATTTTACAAGTTAATTTAAGATGTGGCATTTTACTGTATTGGATACACCAGAAAAAGCATTTATCCCAAAACGATTTAGGATTTCGCAGGCGCAGGTGCGTTTAATACACACTTTTAGTACCAACACACCGCACCATATTAATCGCACGGGTACCTCACCTCGTGGTCCCATCCCGCAAACCCCACCGTGGTCCCGTCGGCGCCTTGAAGAGAGTGAAATGCGAATTGGGATATCGCACGGGAAGTCCAATGCTCCGCGAGAACTTAATTATCTCCAAGTCGTACAGCTCCCTCACGGCCGCGCATATTTTCTGCCGGAAAAAACGTATTTATCGAGCATATTTGAAGGAGGCGATAAAGCGTCTCGCTTTTATAATATACACAATTATACAGGGTGAACTTAAAGTAAGCAGTATCCTTTTAAGAGTTGATTCTAGGCATCAAATTGAAGAACTTTAGTTCAACAACTTTATAAATAAAGCAATATGACAAAATTACAAAATAAAGAGTCCTAAAAACATTTTAAATTATGGTCACCTAACAAAATAGCAGACCGTGCGGCGTCGCAACCCAGTAACGGGTAGTTTCTTGCGTGCAAATATTGTAATGTATATAGTATTTATACTTTTAATTGGATATTTTTTGTTAGCTATATGAAAACTCGTTGAACAAAAGTTGATGCCAAACACCCTAACAACCGGGCCAATATTCTTGTGTGAACTTATTGTTATCGTTGTATGTCTCGTGTCGCAGGGGTGCTGTCAGATGCAGTTCGGGCTGATTTGTTGTTATCTTCATGCCAGACCATTCATTAATATTTTATTTACATATCCTATTGAAGGACAGTCGTATGTTTTTTTTCTTGATAACCCCCCATAATTGCTTTATGAGACATCACTAGCGAATATTGAGTTTTACGACAAAACCCACCCCAAGCTAGTACACCATAACTCAGCAAGCTATGTGCATACTTTTTAACGCATTGAAAAACAAAACGTTGAAGAAAACTTGTCTAATTTGAAATGTCGAATAACTACTAAAAACAGTAATATGTAAAGCAGGGGTACTCAAACTTGAACTGCTGGCGATCTACCTCAATATTTTTAGACTACTTACGATCGACTCTGAGAGACTGCAAGTGTGTGTGATTTTTGTCGTACATACACGATACACCCTACCTACCTAGGTAGGGCGTACCGTAGCATATATAGATATTAGCTTTCTGCACGGTGCTCAAACGGTCGATCGCGATCGACCGTTTGAGCACCCCTGATGTAAAGTAAACCTGAGACCTCTGCGCAGAAAGCGGACGTACGTACCACTGCGCCGTCGCAATAATTTGCCTATGCTCTCTTAGAGAAATCGCCAAGAAATATATAGTCTCCTCGTAATTAAATCCGCACAATGAGAAGTTGCCAGTTGCGTCTGACAGATTGCGTTGATTACCTAAAGGTGATGATATACCGTCTATCCGTTCTCTTACCGTTATGTGCAAATGGTTATGGATATTGATCTCCGGCATCACGGATGGATCTTCTAGTCGAATGAGTCGCCGGCCGTCTATGTGATTGTCGAATATGGGTTCCTATAAATCAATTTATATACATTTTAAAACAATCAAATGTCAAATTATGATTAGTCTATGCCTTTCATATATTTAGATATACACTGCATTCCGCGCTTTTCAATATTAATAGAAATGCCGTAAGACTATGACGGAATATTGCGTCATCGGCGCTAAGTGTGTTAAAAAATTCAAGGAAAAGACCTTTCTAACAATATATAGGACTGTCATAAGCATTTCGTAGAGTTTTTGAGCAAACGAAAATACCCTTTCACCTCAAGTGCGCTTACAGAGGTGTGCTCAATTACTTACTTTAAATCTTACTTTAGCTTTGTCTCGATTGAATCATAAACCTCACTTAATGCCTTAAGGACCCCCTACTCAATTAGGCCAAATGTGATTTAATTTACCGCTAAATTTAACGGGATTTTAATTTCTATACATTTTTCGCAAAACTTCAGATGTAATTATCTTATTAGCTGAATACAAAAATGGAGAAAATTTAACTACAGTCGATTTCATAAAGATTTTTTTTAAATACATTCATTCTGTTTTTCAGGCTGAAGATTTTTTCAAAATGTTTTTCGATATAGCAAAAAATTAATTTATGATTTGGTGGCAGTTTTTGTTTGAAAATATAGTGTCATTGAGTTTAGCTAAACGAAACAGCCGTTAGATGAAATAGTATGATTTATAACCACTACCAACTAACGCGATACTCATATAACTGAGGTTAAGTTATACACGATTTCAAAATAGCCTAATACTTAAACGGCTACAAATTAACTGCGTTATTTGCAGCTGAACTCGTCTACAACGAGATTTCCGGATAGGGTATAAAATATTAGGGTGGATAGGGTCGAAATAGTTATGGCCGGCGATGTACCGTGATCGTGATTTCATTACCGCTATCAGCCAGCTGCAGTAACGCGGCTATTCATTGCGCTAGAATAATAGTGTGATTTAAACGGTGTTTCCTTATAACGCGCACGTCTACTCCCAACACGGACAACCGATCTTCGAGTAGAGCTTAGGTTAGGCTGACCAAATCCACCGACTTGGTAGACGCCAGTGACACACAAGCAGCCTCAACTAAAAGATTAAAGTACGCAGCGCGGGGCTAAGGACAGAAACTATTCGGTGGACGTAAACCGCTCACCGTGTATTGTGGAAATCCCATTTCGAAGCTCATCCAATTGACCACGTCCCTCACTGACCAGTTGAGAGCGCCGGGCAGCGGGAGATGATCGCAGACGGTTTGACACAATTCCAGCAGGCTGGCGGGGGATTTCTGATCTTTCCGGAGAAGCCTACAAAAGTATTGATACTTAATTACTTATACAGTGAAATTAAAATCATTTTGCATTACCTTACCATCTGATCGTTTTGATCTGAGGCTCCTAAGCGATGAGTGAAAGTAACCCGATGACAATGTTGTTCAAAAATAATACGCCTAAAGCATTTTTATTACTCGTCACATGAAACGCAGTTCCGACTGCCTCGTTGACTTCATATTTCGTAAGCCTGTAACTAAATAGTCTCCGAAATATAAAATTTACAGTGATTCCCAACATGTTCTGGCCCCTTCGTTTGCTATGAAATTAGAAATCTACATACTGCGTATCGTGCAATCACTTCCCGACACCGGGCGGAGGGGTGGAGCTTAGTTTTTGACTGACGGCAATGTCACGGTTTTGTCATATCCGCTGTAGCCCGCACAGCGCTACAAGCATTAATTATTTATATGGTATCTCCTAACGTCTTAGTAACTAAAACACGATGCAGATGTCACACCAAGTCCCAAACATCCATAAAACATTGTAAATTAATTAGAAAAAGCATATAGTTTGATTTTAATGACAGGTGGCTATTTTAAGCTGCGAGTTATTTATAAAACAGTGTGGTCAATGAGCACCATTTCTGACTTGGCTCGATTATCATGTCTAAACTGTATTTGTTAAATCTGACTTCTCCGCGGTTTGCGTCTAGCCCATCTGCCAATGAAATACTAATATGTTTAATATTTAAAAAAACAGCACCATTTGTGCGCCTACCGTTTGTGTGAGGTTGAGCTATGCTATGTAAAACCACAATATGATCAACGGAGCAGGTTTACTGCTACTTGAATAACCTATCATGCTTACATGGGTTTTCTGTAGGGTTCTTCATACGGATAGCACGGACAGAACCTGCAGACGGTCTTATCCGGTGTTACGAAGACCCGTTTGGGGGGCTGAGCACGGTAGGTGGGTTCCCTCTTGGGCGTGCTCTGCGAGGGTTGCAACAACTTGTTCTTCCTCGTAGGTCGCTGAGAGTAATTGAGAACATACTATAAATAGTGTGAGCTTTTTCGCATTCCACACTTCAAACTTAACAACTTTTGTTCTGCAAGTTTTCTTAATTTTGACATATTTTTTCCATACGAATTAAATTATATCCCATCATGAAGCACGCTCTTTTACCGATCTCAATTTGTGGTGCATTGAGCAGGTCAGGACCGCGCGCCGGCCGTAAGTTGACGATGCATTTAAATGTTTCTTATACTGCTTATTCGACACATTAAAAAAACTCAATGCTTAGAATTAGATGCGTGCATTATAGGGCGACATCAATTTATCAAACAGTCGATTATATCGTCATGATTGACTGCTCGTCGTAAATCTGACTCAATGCCAAGTACGGCGAGATCATTTAGCCCGTCGTCGTTCATCGTTAATCGGAGATAATTTTTTTCACAACGAAAAACTTTGTTCACCAGAACAAGGTCGTCACGGTCACGTTATCATTGTCGATGTGGAGATAATGAAAAGATAATGGGTTTTCCTTCTCATTACTCATTGACTTTTTGATTTGACATTGAATTTACGCAACATGATAAGTTACTTGTTATTAATGTAATTTTAGACTATTTCGTAACATTATGCCGTCATAGAGCGTAACTAGAAATCTGACCTGGGGGTGAGGGGGCTGTCGTTACGACTTGGAAAGACACTAAATTTTTTGATCTAGAAGTCGATATAAGTCAGCTATAACTGGGCCGGCGCCACTGGCCTCCCCAGTAGTTTTTTTTTTTTTTTATTGAGAAATCATTTTGACCGATGAGTACAAGTCTATAACCCTCCTAACTAGGTAAGAGTTACCTGTTCCAAGGAAGGTTGTATATGAAGTGTTACAGTGAGCATACGAGAAACCAGCGCAAAACCCTGTGAAAATGTAAAAATTAACTAAGGCACAAATATACACACCCACACACACACACACACATGAATGCAATTTAAGTGTCTACTCGTTAACACTTAATATACTAATTAAATAAATGAATAAACAATAAATATTCAATATAAGTAAATAAATATTCAATATAAAATAGTGTTATACTGCAAATAGTATAGTAACATATATTTATGTATAGTAAAGTAGTGATATGTATATAATTATATATATTGGGCATAAACATATTAAAGTATGAGGTATGACGTATCTAAGTAAACAAATTTATTTTTTTTTAAACATTCTAGATAACTAAAATAATCCGGAGATATTTTTTACTTAGTACCTATAAGTCGCTTAAATTACAGTATTATTAAATTTTATCTAAACAAATATTTCCGAAATTATTTTCTCCATTAACCATTTTAATATAGATTCAGCGAGACTAGCTGGTGTATGTTAGTTACGCTGGTGTATGCCGTCCCCAAAAAATCTGGCGCCCTAGGCTCGAGCCTACTCAACCTGGTGGTGAATCCGCCCCTGTATTCGGGTTTTCTACGCTACAATGGCTCAACTTACTTTGAACAGTTCTTCGAAGAGCTTATCTCTGTCGCTTTGCGCCATTGTAGTATCTTCCTATAAAATGCACCTTTGAACAAATGTCAAACGCTATGTCGGTGATGTGGTCCGTATAGACCGCTGTCTGTTCCTAACTATTTCACAAACCTGAAAAATGTGCCTACAATTAACGCCGGTCTACGGTAATGTTTAGTATTTTTGACAGCTGACAGCTGTTCCATTCGGTGATGTCAAATTGAAACTTTTATTTAAATTCGGCGCTGCTGTATTTATTACTAACCAGTATTTATAAAATAAATCTATCAATTGAAAAAAAAAATCATAAGTATTGAGACTCTCTTATTTGTGGATATCATGCTATCTCTGTATTTAACCATAGATTATATCATAACTTTAGACTTAAATGTAACGCCAGACGATTATCTCTCGATAAGGACAGAGATAGAGTTCAGATCCTAACCATACTTATCCTAATTAGTTTCTGACTCAATAGGAATGAATACAAACAGAAATGAATAAATAACAGGTAATAGCTTCGACTCGATACAATGTAAGAAATTGTATCTTAGTTGACCATTTAGGGAGGTGTCTAGTCCGGGAGTTCGGCGAGTAAAGACTTAAAAGTACTGTCTTCGATTGTGAAAACTAAACCGTGAGAAAGGAATTTATAACTCGTCTCAGGACGGTCTGATTTTTTTGCAAACTAATCAAATCTAGTCGTCTTTGAGGTCAATAGAAAACTTCCAGTTAAACTGGGCATGAGAACTGTTTATCTGGCGATTTCGCAGGAACACATACATAGAGGATTTCAAGATTACCTTATAAGAGAATTTGAGTTAAGTTTTTGTGATGCAATGTTTTCATTTGAATCTCATCAGCTAAATTAAATAGCCGTTGAATGAAATATGATTGATTTATGACCACGCCCAATACGGACAACAGTTCTTATATAGTGTACTTTTAACCCTATACTTACAGTTTATTATACTGTTTGTTTTAAAAATTAGAGCACGCATTTTAGGAGGTTGATCTATATCCATATATTGATAAAATAAATATATTTTTAAAAAACTTCGTTGACTTCACTGACCGGTCTCACGCCATGCGTTCAACCGCCCTCTCCGAAAGTAGTTTTTCTCGTAAAAGAGAATTATTTTTCCAATATTTTTGGCTGATTAATGTTTGTTTTTCGATATAGATCAACATCCTAAAAGGAAGTGGCCTTAATTTAACACCCTGTATATTTACAGTGTACAATAATTAAATTCCCAATTGCTAAAATTGAATAGTATTCACACTCGTGTTGAGAAGTCAGCCCTATACCTCTACCTTTTTAAAAAGTCTGAAAAAGTCCTCCCTGTTTGTTTCAGGTGCACATCCGTTTGGAGTACCTGCGGCACTTGGTGGTGTCGCTGGCGCAGGCGAGGGGCATCCAGCACGCGCTGCTAATCTTCTCCCACGATCACTACGACGACAACATCAACAGACTCGTGCAGTCCATCGACTTCTGTAAGGTGCGTTGCGCTGCTGTTATTACGAACAAAATGTCCCATCCCTTTATTTGTCATCCCTTTATTTATTTGGCCTTTTTAAGACCTACAATTCTGTAGTATATTAATTTGATATATTCCCCCGTGTACCGCGTCCTTTCCAGAACTATAGTACTTTTAAATCCACTTATAGCTCGCCCTCTAGTCCCGTACTGTAGATGAAGTGAAGTATCTTTTTGGGTGCGATGGTTCTAATCTCTTCTGGCGATATGTGAGTTCCAATTGAGTTTGATGTCTAGTGTAACTCCAAGATATTTTACTTCCTTGGAGAATGCAATGGTCTTGTCGAAGAGGTACGGCATTCTTAGTTTACCTGTGTTCCTCTTCCTGGTAAATGGTACTAAAATAGTTTTGTTAGCATTGACGGACAGTTTATGATCTGTACAACATTTTGCTACAGTATTGAGTGCCTTTTGTATTAGCCCTGAGATGGTGTATGTGCATTTGCCTCTTACGGTGATTGCAATGTCATCAGCGTACCCTTGTGCATCAATTTGGGCTTCGTTTAGTAACTTTAGTAGGGTGTAGACCACGATGGACCATAAGAGGGGCGACAGAACGCCACCTTGTGGACATCCCTTCGTGGCTTTAACTTCTAGAGTTACGTTAAGGATAGTTTAGCCATGAAAGCGCTTACACTGACTAAACCAAAAATGTATTTTACAATTTGTATACAAAACATAGAGATTTCTCTATCATTTTTATTTTTAATATGAACATATTGTATACACAAACCTTTCGGAGAAAAATGATAGTGAAACCACATCAAAATCCATTGTGTAGTTTAGACGAACTAAGCGAACAAATAGACAAACGCGGATCCGCGTTTGTAGCCTAAAGTTAGGACTTTAGGTTAAGCACACTCTATGCCTGTAAACCAAAATATTTCATTTTCAATGCGGTTCCTGCCAGGGTCGACTATTATTTAGTTCGCATTGACTTTGTTGCTTCGGCAAATTGTAGCAAATTTTGAGTCATCGTACCGTACCTCCTTGTTTCAGGTGATGCAAATATTCTACCCGCATAGTATTCAAACGCACCCCAAGGAGTTTCCCGGAGAGGACCCCCGCGACTGTTCCAGGGACATCAAACGAGAAGAGTGAGCATTTTGAACAGTTTGAACGGCGACTGCTTTGTGCCCTCCTAGCCCGTTCAGCAAGTCTAGTCTCTGGCGCACTCACGTCAGGTCTAGTCTTTAGCAAGACTCACCCTTCATAGAGAATCAAGTGATGTAAACGTTGCTGGCTACGTTAATATTACGCCAAACAGCCAGCAAGCGATTCGCGAGTGCGCCAGAGACAAGACCTGCGTTTGCGTTTTGAGACTAGCCTTGCTGGGTGAATAATTTTTAATTGTCATTTGCGGCGTCGAAAAGTGAAAAAATTAAAATTCTTGATGCATCCATACAAAAAATCAACAAAACACTGCATTGAGTGACCGCGTATTTTGGGATGCGGGTCCACCGTGCCGCCTCAATTTCTCGACTTTCCGCCGTTGTGGAGCACTGTAATATGAACACAATTTAATAGTAAATAATACGCCGCACTTCAAATCCTGCATTTGACACACGATCTATCAGATTTTGCACTTTGTAGATCCTAATAAATTAGTGAAATCGTAACAGCGTCGATAAATAAGAGTGCGTCAGTAGGTAAGATCATCTGCGATCTCACGTCGAGGAACCCGCGATTAGGTTTCATATTAAAGAGGTTTGTTTACTAAAATGATTATAAATGTTTTAAGTATTTTCAATAAATTAGTGTCATTCATTTTGAAACGGATTTAACTGTAATAAAATAAAAGAAGTTAAAGAGCTTTAAGAAGTTAGACGCTCGATTCATTCCTCGTCTGATTCTGCTACTTAAGGGGGCTCTTCCTGATACCTATCGGGTGTGGTCTTAAATCATTCTATTTCATCTAACGGCTGTTTAGTTTAGCTAAACAGCTTTTATTTAGCCTGCAATGTTTGTATATCGATTTAGGTCCAATCTTGCGAGCCGAATTAGAACCACTTCCTCTTATTCTACGGAGTTGAAATTTGATATGTCGGTTGAGTTCCGATGACAATGCATTTTTATGGTGAGCATGACCTGATTCGACACCCAGGAATGGCAGACGAAGGAACTCCTCGTCAACAGCGCAGACGCGAAATTTAGTATATGCATTAAACCACTTAAATAAAAGCTTGTTTTTAAAAATGTATTTTTACGATTGATTTTTTTTTTATTTTTTTTATATAAGCTCAGATAAGATATAAAAATATGTAGTATTATTTTCCTAGTATATTTATAAAAAGGTAGTCGCAGCACTACACCTTAGTGTAGAGAAATGACCGGGCTGCGTCTTCTTAAGGCAAAAACTTACTCTGGTTTACCGCTTTGCAGAGC
Organism: Neomicropteryx cornuta; assembly: GCA_020383195.1. Taxonomy (NCBI): domain Eukaryota; kingdom Metazoa; phylum Arthropoda; class Insecta; order Lepidoptera; family Micropterigidae; genus Neomicropteryx; species Neomicropteryx cornuta. The sequence goes on from JAHKQU010000031.1 coordinate 868,443, forward strand.
AATACGGACGAAATGCAACAACGCGCTGCATCCGGACGTGCACGGTCACTACAGGGAGGCGCGCTTCACCCAGACCAAGCACCACTGGTGGTGGAAGGCGCACATGGTCTTCGATCAGTTGGACACCGCCAAGTACTACACAGGTCGGTTGAGGCAAAACCTTCGGAAACGGCGCTTTCGCGGAGGAATTCATTTATTTAAGTTCACAATACATTTTGACAATATTTAGCAATTAGGAATGGTTGAGCAGTAAATTCGATCGACCCTACTATACCCTGTTTCCTGTCCCCTTAACCAGACTATCGTCTGCACTAAAGAAGGCAGCGGTCCGTCCTTTTCAAGTTTTAAATGATACGCGACTTACGTGACATGGACACCTATTTTTTTTCAATGCTTTACACACTTTCACTTTTCTTCTTTTTTTTAAAAAATATAATTTGTGCGAACCTCTACAATCTATGAAATCTATTTTTTTTAATAATCTTTTTAAGCTATAATTTTGTTTCTTTCTTTTCTACTTTCAATTATAGTAGTTGTTAACTCTTGTACTTTTCTTCAAACTGTATTAAATGTCTAATTTTCTAAAAGTTTTATTGATTTTTTAACTCGTAGGAAGTGTCCGCTATAACCCCTCTCTAGGCAGATAGATCTACGGCTGCTCGAATCCTACCGTGGGTGGCAACCTTGAAAATCTCGTGTGTCTGGTTTCCTTCTCCTCCTCTCACTGCACAGGTTACTGTTTTCACTTTGGGGAAAGTTTATTTAAGTATTTATAGTATCAATTTATAATTATAATTCACCCGGCAGAGTATTCCACTTGTCAAATCTCTCAAGTTTCCCACGGGTACTCCCATAGAAGCCGAGAAGCCAGGCTTGCTTAGATTTTTTTAACGAAAAAAAAAACCACAAATATACGCATAGATTATTTTTCAGTGTGTGTAGGGTGAGACTATTTTTTTTATTTTTTTTTTTATTTAATTATTACGTTTAAATTACTAGGTATCTCTTAACAAATTTCACTTTCGGCAGTTAGGGATGGGGCGGTTGGAGCCCCCCTCCAGCGAGCCTACTATGCAAGTTCTGGGCACGCCACTTAGTATATGCATTCATTTATTGTAGTTTAGTTTGCTCAAATCCTTAGGGAAAACGATCGACCCGTCTTTAGTAACTAAAACACGACGCAGATGTCTCACAAGTTTCTAAAATAAAAATATAACACACAAACGGCTAAACAGATTTTCCTGAATCGCACTTACGAACACTCTCGATCGAGTCACCGTTCAAACAAAAAATATTTAAAATCGGTCCATCGGTTTGGGAGCTACGATGCCACAGACAGACGCACAGATACACGGTCATGTTAAACTTGTTTGCGTCGGTGTTAAAAACAGTTTGAACTGTAAACAATTTATGCTCTATGCGGTTTTCGTTTCTAGACTATCAGCCTACGAAATAAGATATTAAAGTAAAAATTGGAATCATTCCCAAATTTCTACAGTTAAGGACAGAATCAACCTGTATATAGGATGTCCCAGAACTCTTGGGCATACTGGAAGGCAGTGATTAAAAAAAAAAATTATAGAAGAGTTAATTTAATCAACGTCTTCTTTATCGAGTTCAATATTACCGCACCTTTCATTAGATTGTGCGCATTTTAAGCTGCTATCTCACCCCCTTCGTGTACGCCCAAGAGTTCTGGGACAGGTTGATTCTAAATGTACAATATGGAAGAGAGGTTCGCATAGCGGAGCGTGTGTGCTGATCGATTCTGTTACCAGGCCCGGTCGTGTTCATCGAGGAAGATCACTACATGGCGGAGGACTTCCTCCACGTGCTGACACTCCTCGACCAGACGGCTGAGATGTACTGCCCCGAGTGCAGCATTCTCTCCTTAGGGACCTACCTCAAGAAATACAACTATTACGAACTCGGCGATAAGGTAATTTGAACGATTCATAATTATTTATTTAATTCATTTTAGGGAAACATACAGCGTAACTTAATTTAAAATACAGCGAATATATAGTTATTAATTCGGCCAATCGAAAGGTTGAACTAGAACTGGTTACATAAAAAAAAAGAAAATAAATGAGACATGTAAATAAAATAGATTAGTTTTTGCATATTTACACTGATAAAAAATATATATTATTTAAAATATGGGTTTGTTAAAGTTATTATGACAGACATAAATATTTAGGACTTTTACCTTCTAATTACCTGTATGAAATGAGTATTCAAAGTACAAATAAAAATATCTAATTACGTAAAATTACTGTTATATTCATTACTATTAAATTGTTAAATAGTTTATATAGGAAAACAGCGTCAAACACTTTCCTTCTGATATCCAAGCTGATGCGAGCAGTTTTTTTTACGGCGATCAATTCGTCATTATTGAAAGTCCGTGTAGTCAAATTTATTATAGTTGGTCGATTCGGATTGTTGGGAGCGAGTGGAAGACAGAAATCGGCCTAAAAGCTTACTTAATAATAAGCTAGATGGTCGTCGATACGCTGGAAGACCTCGAATGTACCTAGGAGTCAAAATGATTACAGGTCAAAATCACACAACCTTTGAAGAGCGATTTGCCGTTCCAGGTCTACCAACCTCGAAGAAGAGGCGTGATCTTATTGAGACCTTCACTACAAATCCGGGCAGCGTTCCACTTAATAAAACTTCCATCGTTTTAAACTGTATCGTGAAGTGTTTGAGTCGAATCCGAACAAAAACTTTTGTGCGGCAGAATAGTGATTACTATGAAAATTTCTTTCAAAAAACGCTTTCAAAAACAAACTGAAAAATTTCTACTCGCACTAATAATATGTTGTTGGCCACACTGACTCATCCGCTAAGTCCCAATGGCAGAGACTCGCCATACTTCCAAATATATTTTAATTAAATTATTAAATGAATTAATTACTACGACCATTCTAAATAGCGGTAGGCGTTAACGCGATAATCACATAACCGATGTTACGTTATACGCGGTTTCAAAATAACTGCGTGACTTGCAGCCGAAGCCATCACCGTGTCGCTTGCAACGAGATTTCCGTGTCTGGCCGGATAGGGCGACTGTCAGAATAGATGCGGCCAGCGATGTGTTGAACGCACCATACGGTATCCATCTGTGTAACTTGTGGAATGTGCAAGCCAAGCATCGGGCAATAAATGATAAATAGACATTGTCGATAATCTCGGGACTAACACGTGTTTTAAAAAAGGATTTTCTTCTTAAGCAGTTGCAATCTTTGCTTTTTCTGAATTTTTCATTCTATAGGGTGATGATGTTAGAGGCGTGATTTTCAAGAAGAGATAAAACGCATATAATTTGATGTTATGGCTAAGAATTTAGTTTTACTATAAAGATAAGGGTTTGCCATTATGTTTTAAAAATGATTTCGGGTAAGTGGCCGCCGCGGCTGACTCGAACAAATTCCAGCCGAGAGGCCCAATTTTCAACCACTTTTTGCAGCAAGTTGGGCCGTATGTCAGCAATAACGCGCCGAATATTCTCTTCCAAGGCGTTATCGTGTCCGGCTTATCTGCGTAGACAAGCGACTTCACATAACCCCACAAAAAATAGTCCAGCGGTGTTAAATCGCACGATCTTGGAGGCCACGCCACGTTGTTCAGGAGTAAGTCTATTCATTATGAAATGGCAAACCAAACTGAGCATAAATCAAGTGACAGCTGTCAAAAACACCAACTACGAAAAAAGTAGTGCCAGATTGAAAAGCACGCCTCTAAAAAAAACACCCTATATTAGAATAATTTATAATTGACTGACATAATAACTGTTGCTTATTTTACTAATACAATGATAACGTTTGTCTTTGCCTAGAATTCGACTTCGACAGTGAATTTTTATTTCAAAACCATTGCTTTATAATATGCAGATATCGGCAACTGTATGAGATTGACGATTCTGTCTTTTAACCATAGACAAAGTATGAGAGCAAACATTAAATTTTCACCATTTCTGTCGACATCTCTATTGTATCTAACTTTAAAATGCTTTCTTAAGGGGGTCTCTTCCTGATGACCCATTTTGTAGTCGTGCGGTGTGGTCATAGGTCGTGCAATTTCATTTAACGGCCGTTTAGTTTAACGCTGGGTTTTTTTCAAACTAAACAGCGCGCCAAAAGTTGATTAATCGACTTTTTGTTATAGGATAATTTTGAAAAATCATAAGTTTTATAAAAACTTTAGGCGTAATTGCCTTAATACAATAATCGAGAAGAAAAATCTACAGAGGCATCGCTGATTTCACAAAGATGCAAATTCAACTAATTTTACAGTATTCGCATTATTTTTTGTGACGCAATGTTATTTATCACGATCAGCTCTTCGGGTAGAGCCTCCTAAAGACACATTCCGGGATTTTGCTGATTTATTGATATTTTTAACTTTCCTGCCTTTGCAGTCGGCGAGTTAATTATATCAAATACATTTTTAAAATCTCTCGACATCGTTCCTTCGGGTGTTGAGAAGCTATAGGAATTGCTTGCTATCTCTTTTGCTCATAGCCAAGGTGCGGTAAAAGAGAAAGAGACGGATAAATAGTGACATGCGGAGCTGATCCAAACAGCATACCTATTCGTAACTTTTAGTTAAAATTATTTTTTTTTTTATGTCAATTACACGAAAAGCATCATATTGTGTTAAAATTAAATTATTGACGTGTGTTAAAAAAAATCTCTTCCTACCTTCAAGAATTAATATTCAACACTGAACTCACTAACAATATGAGATATTCCACGTGAATACAAAATCAATACGTATTGTAAATGTGACCATGTTGTATTTCACACACAGAGAGTGGTCACCGGAGGCCGTATGGTCGCGCGCCGGCAGACCTGGGGTTATCAGGTGCTGCCGCAGGTCTACGGCAGATACCAAAAGGTACCAGATACCGCTTGGCAACGGATACTTGCATGATTTAGAACTTTTGTATTGTTTTTCCACGTCCACCGTTTATGTTAAGATTAGTTTGGTTTTCACAGTCGGTGCGATTATGCTCTGCGCATTTTGTTTCGGAAACGAATGTCCTTAAGGAGTTCTTTACACATTACTTTGACTCCTAGAATTGCATGTGTAAGTCTATCAGCGCGTCACACAATTCATAGAAGTCCGTTGATAGTGTATATGAAACTGTGACGTTGAAAAATTAGATCAGAAGTATCCCGTAATCGCCGTATACGACAGGTGCCGTTTTCGGATAAAACCGTTACCGTCTTAATGCATTTCTATTAATATTTAAAAGCGCAGCATGTCGCTTATACCTGAATTTATGAATGGCGTAGACCAGGGGTGCTCAAACTTGAACTGCTGGCGATCTACCTCAATATTTTTAGACTACTTACGATCGACTCTGAGAGACTGCAAGTGTGTGTGATGCAGGGTTGTCGTACATACACGATACACCCTACCTACCTAGGTAGGGCGTACCGTAGCATATATATATATTAGCTACGGTACGATAATATCGACTGGTCGATCGCGATCGACCAGTCGATCACGATCGACCGTTTGAGCACCCCTGGCGTAGACTAATCCTCGCATTTTTTTTTTCATTTTAGTTCGGTTTTTAAGTTTGTTTAATGAAAAATGCGCTAGTGAATTGATAGTGTTTTCGACGGATTTATTGATTCACGCTGTCACAATATTCAGTTATTGTTGAGAAAGCGGTGTAATATTTATTTAGAGGAACTAGAAAACTCTCGACGGTTTTCTCGTTGAGATTAATCTAAGCGTTATATCGGTGCCGGAAGGGAGGCTGTCGAACGGCCATTCTCACACCTCGACGGTCGTCTTGAGGAATTTTCTAAATCAAACCAAATAACAGTCAACATTTTTAGTTGAAATTTTTTTTTTAATAATTGCTTTGACCTAGGTCATATACAATTATTTTGAACCCTACTCAACTAGGCCAAATGTGCATATCCTAGACTTGGGAGAGATGGCCATGTGCGGATTTGAACCCGCGACCTTTGGGTCAATAGTTCAACACATTATCGGAAATTATTCGACGTAGCAGGTTTTTCTTTTTTTTTACACTATCATTTGCTTTAATATAAGTAGTTCTTGCAAAAATGTCACAATTTAAATATGAAAAAATGACCTTTTAAATATTCGTTAAGCAATAATTTCTTAACACATTCGGTATTTGAAAATATTTCTACTCAAAATAAATAAATATTAGAGTTGTACAAAAAAACAAATCAAATATTTTGAAAATTAAATCTTTACTAATCCCTAAAAAAAACTTATTTTAAGTTTTTGCTTCTAAAAAAAAATACTTCCAATTATCGTTTTAAATTCAGTTCTTCTAGTTCCTCTAAATAGAAAAAATTTAAAGGTCCACGGAACTAAATGTTACACCGATTTCTCAACAATAACTGAATTAATGACGGTGTGAATCAATATGACCGATTGAGATTTTAATCACGGAGACGATAGAATTGCAGAATTATTCCCAGCATCCCCATACAAATGAAGTTTAGCATGCTGGACTTGAGTACTAACTGTGAGCACACACATAAGTCGATATCATTTCGTAAAACCGCAAAAATTGGTAGTATTAAGTTATAGAATTTAGTATTTTTATTTATTATTTATAATTTGTTTTATAATTTTCGTTCAGTGCATGATTCCGCTAAAAATCACGACATAATTATTTTGCATCTTGTAATATTTACGCATTGCATGGCGCATAAATATTTCTTATAACTAACGCTATGTTGAGGAACGGCTTTCGAGATTACGTGGACCCCATGGAGTATATTTCGATCGATCACAAGCACCGCGATGCATGCGAGATAACCCTGGCTAGGGAGACTGGTATTCATTCAATCACTAAGTAACTGATCAATCGGGGAAGGGACGACTGGTGAGGTTTTACTCAAATAACACATTCATTAATCAGAATCGAAAAAATGATTCATTTTATCGATATATATTTCATTTTATTAAAATTTTCCTACCTCCCGCGAGGCTACGGTCCAACGAAAGTGCACATGAAATTTTCCGATATAGGATTTTCCGTCACAAAGCGATTACTTTTAAATGTCTATGGAAAAAAATTAAATCAAAATAAATTAATTGCCGATTTATATTTCATTCACGGACAAATGCTAATGTTTACACATCCCTAACCGTGAGTCCCGACTCACACAGCTTCTAGCGACGAAATCTTGCTGTCTCAAGTATACTTCTCTATTAATAGCAGTGACCACTGGCAATTTTTACCGTTTTTTTATGTTTGCTTATTGTTGACGCACACTCGATTATACGGGTGAACTTTTCTCACGTGGTGTTACTGTACAACTTTTGGTGCACACGTTTTTTTTAGGAAGGAAAAATCCTATCAAACATCTAAACGCACGTTTACGTTACGCGCCGTTACGCGCCCGAGTGGACTCGTAGAATAAAAGTTGTTTAGTTTGAAGAGTAGAAGAACACCCTGATCTGCGTGAGAAAAAGTTCACCTGTAAATCTTGTATGTTCGTTATAAATTTATTTATCGCAATAATAGATTTTCAATCATTTAATATCATTTCGATCACCTCGGTGATGGAGCGAGGATACAATTAATGCAATTTTCCCAGGTGGAGATAGTGAATTGGATATCGTCGAAATACAACATGGGCATGGCGTTCAACCGCACCGTCTGGAGTCGCATATCCGAGTGCTACAAGCAGTTCTGCTCGTACGACGACTACAACTGGGACTGGAGCCTGCAGTACGTGAGCGTGTCCTGCATCCAGCCCAAGATCTTCAAGGCCATCGTCAGCAAGGGCCCGCGCGTCTTCCACATCGGCGAATGGTGAGGAACGATCAAGGGCAACTTTTAAGTGGACTCCTGCTCTCTTTGTCTAACGGCCGTTTAGTTTGAGACGCGAGATATTGACAATCAAAAACTTGAAAAACAGAATCACTATGATTTAGATCATATACAATTATTTTTGCACCTCTCATCTAATGTGCTTGTACTAGAGTCAGGTGAGATGGTAGTTCTTTCCTCTATAGTGTGTTTATAGGGGTGTTTATAAAAATGTGAAAATAACTCGTGTCCAAATTTATTAATTTTTTCCTCGCGGGCGCTTGGCCAAGGCCGACCAATGACCCAATGACCAATTTCCACGATTGTTAATCCGTACAAATAACACTGTCGATGTTTAAAAACGGTGTTTGTTTGTCCGCAGCGGTTTCCACCACAAGAAGGCGAACTGTGACTCCAACGCGGTGATCAGCCGAGTCCAGAAGGTGCTGTCCAACGCCAAGTCCAGCCTCTTCCCAGTGGGCCTGCGGCCGCAGAAGGGACCGCAGCCGGTGCCGAAGAAGGTCGCCAAGAGTAACAAAGGCAACGGAGGATGGGGAGATATAAGGTACGCAATCCCGCCGACGGATGCTCAGCATATTTAATAATCCTCGAGGAGTCCCACTTTTCGAGGCAAATATTTTCAATATAACTAGTGGACTGTGGATTTATGTATGGAATGCGCTCGGGAATGTTGCCGTCGAAATCGATAAAGTAATCATTTCAGAAATAAATTTTTCTTTACGGCGCCATCTTTCTTTTTTTTTTTTGCTAATAAGGCTGTCGACCTTTGATGGTACAGTAGAGCGCTGAAATATCATATTCCAATTTTTAAAATGTGACAGCGAGGCTGTTCGAACGTATTACTGGCCAGTTAAAATTAATTATAAACTCATCTATGTGCATTTTAAGACAGCATTGCGAAACTTTTGCAGAGTCGTTGAAGAAATGTCAATTTGGGGGAAATTAGTATTACACAAATCAAATATTTATTCAATGGGGGGGGGGTTGTTTCATTACTAGTCAAAAGGCACACGTGGTGATGGAAAATTAAGCAAGGTGGTGCCACAGGTCTTGGTGGGAAATGCCTTTAATGACCCCTGTAAGGCCCAGCTCCGAGCCGTCAGGTTCTGGTTGAATAATTTACTACTACTAAACATTGTATAGAAGCAGTTGATATTAAATGATAGCTACAGGCTGTCGTAGGCATTCTCGTTTATTATTTAACATTAAGATCGCATCAACTTGACGACCAATAATGATTTGACTGTACATTTCCTTTCAGAGATCACGAGCTCTGTATGAACATTACGCTGGAAAGTATGAAGAACCTAAACAGATGAGGAGATTCTTAAGGGATTTTAGCCAGGAGACAGTGAAACGTTTCGTGTACCGAGACTGTCACGCTGAAAGTTAACCCGTCTGTACGCTGTGATGGAAAAATAAGAGCATACGGGTCGGATCACAGAATAAATCTGATCTTCGGAAGTCTTTCGGGCATATAGATCTCATTTTTATTGTAAGCATGAAAGAGGAATTCACAACAGAACAAGACCTCCGTCGTATGGCGGCCAAAACCTGCACAGATTAGCTGTTTTACTCGGACAATACTATTTTTTCGCCATCGACGCCAGATATTCTTCCTCATTCGTATAGCTCGCGTTGTCGGGGAGGCGCTGTTGGGCACAGTGCCGACTGCCTTATATCACAGGCAAACAACATCTCACAAATCTGTAGCGAGTGTTTTTTTTTATGTCGCTTAACTCAGTCGACAGTGTTGAGAAAAGCACCGTCGAATATTCTCAACGGTGATAAATGATCTGGCCGGATTTGACCCAATGGGGATTCGAATCCGGGATCTCTGGATTAATCACTGCGCCACTTATAATGTTAGAAAAATTTTATTATCCACAAACTAGCACCGTCGTTTCTGTGGTAGGTTTTAGTGTTCAAGAAGAATTTACTGAAAAAAAATCGCAAAGTTTCATCATTTCGAACTGCAAATGAGTAGATTAGCGCCATCTATGAATGAGCAAGATTATAGTTTTCAAAACTGTTAACTGTTCAATCTGACTTCTCTGCGGTTTGCGTCTGAACCTATCTGCCAACGAAATGTATGAAGTTGAGCTATCAAACAACCGCTCATAAGGGGGGAGGGGCAATTTCCCCCTTGATAAATAAATAATGAATATAAGAAATAAAAAATAAATAAATATAAATAATAAATACTGGTACAAAACACTATTTTACTAAGGTCTAAAAATAGTAACCTAGAACTCGGTTTTCGGTCTGATTTCTATTTTAAATTTGCCTCAAAACGGGATGGACGAAACTCCGTACCCCCCGGCCCTCGCCAAGAAAGACTTCCGGATCCGCCTTCGGTCAGAATGACAACATTCCGAGCAAAACATTTCACTGTCTTCCGGATACTTTTGTAAGGCTAATTTCGCCGCGCTGGCCGATCACGAGCATGCGAATTCTAGGACAATTTGACGTATTCCTAAATATTTATATTTTGTTTAAGGTCAACGCACGAACGCAAACGTAGCAAGTTTGTCTGTGTGTAGTTCGGGGAACCAGCACAACCATTGTTGCGGACAGTGCGATTTCTCCTGTCAATTATCAAATTCTGGACAATCACGCTGGTTTCCCGCGTAATACGGGAAATTAGTCATCCCCCTAGCACTACGATATGTGATATTTGTAATAATAGTATTTAGTATAAGTGACAATAAGCAAGCTTGTTTTTTTTTTATATATAGTTTAATGTTAATATATTTGTCAAATGCGGTTTTTAGGGACGTGACCTGTATCGGGAGTCCTAGATCGCAAATGATCATGAAACTAGAAATCGTCCCCCAACTGGAGTAAGCGTGAGTCTATCCCAGGGTTGCCGCAAGAGAGACAAATTTGACGCATGTATGTTTTTTTACTGGCGTAATTACGTCGTGTATATTGTATGCAAATTAATTCGGTTGATGGTGTCGAATATCAGGGGAGATACTATATAGCGCAATTTGCGGGTTAAATAAAATATTACCAACAAATCAGTTGACCAGGCTGCCGATTGGTTCATTTAAATTGAGCGCAGTCTTTTCCGGAGGTACCAACCTCGGGAATTTTTTAATCCGACGCTGCCGAGCGGCCTTAAACGGATATATCCCGTACATTTTATTAAATAATGCAACAATATCGCCATCAAGTTGCCGTCTGCGTGATTGAGAGATAAAATCATGCACCGCTGAGAACGGCGCCGCGTGTTTTTACCAGTTTGTACTCAAACTAAATGCATCGCTCACTCCAGTAAGGGCCGACGAAGATGATTTCTAGCTTCGTTACATTTTAGAGGTTTCATTGATGAATCCGCGCCACTACAGAATTCACTCTAGTTAGTGTGGATTCTATGGTTAGGGACACAGAATGTCGGTATTCTGTAATTAAGTACGGCAGAATGCTGCTATGAAGTGATAATACGCCGACTAATGTCCATTTTGACGATTTGTCTGCCGAGAATAATAATTAATCTATTTTTACTTAGTACGAATTGAAACATTTATGTATCAACTGCCTTTAATGATGTTTTAAGGCTTCTTGTAATTTCAGACATTATTTGTTAGGCGATAATAATTTCCGAGAAAAAAAATGTAAATTTTAGGTGTAGTAAACCGTTTCTTGTCATGCGTCCGCCAGCTGCGACGCAGGTGAATGACTCCTGTCGGTCAAGGCCGTAGCGTACTGCAACGAGATATTGATCATGTTTTGCGAATTTACACGAATAAAATTAATAAATTAATTTCTTACTAGTAATAGGGAACATAAGCATCCCCTTAAGTCTCCGGAAATTGTTAAATATACTATTTTTGCTAAAGCGCTAATGTAGATTGCCTTTGCCGTGGCAAAACGCGATCAATAGCTCGTCACCTTGGCTCAGCGCGGTCAACGACCTACGCGTTGCGAGCGGAAGGTTAATTTAATATTATCGGGTAAAGTTTACACTATTTTTCTCTCAGAAACCATGATGAATTTTGATGTCGTCTTAGCAAATCATGCTTGGCCAATCAGCTGGATATTTTTATCGGAAAAAGTCTTGGGGCCTCCTGTATAGAAGTCGCCGCATTCCCTCACTTTCGGTTGTTTTTTTTAATTGAAATATACCATGCAACTGTTTCTTGTGGGCAAGTAAAATGTGTCCTTAATGTAGCCCTACGTTTTTGTTACCGACTATGTAAAGAAACATTACACCCCCTCATTTTAAGACCAAACAACTTTATGCGATAAAGGAGAAAAAAGCCAAAAGAGTGCGGATTCGAACCCGCGACCGCTGGGTTCATAGTCGAACCCCTCAACCGCTTGGCTCCCACGATCTCGAAATTTACACAGAAGTTAATCATCGCCAAAGAGGCTAAAATGCCTATTCGGTTGTGTATATCCTACCGACATTAAACGGTAAATCCAACCTGTATAAATTGTGCATACAGGATGTATTTAAAATCACTACTGCTCTTTTAGGGGGTTGACCAACATCGACAATCACGGTATTTCAAAAAAAAAATTGTTTATGTATTTTAAAAACATTTCCGAACGTAGTTTGCATTAATTGTGACTCCTCGGCCTATTCACAAATAACCTAGGTCATAGATCATTTATGTTTTGCGCATTTGTGGTTTCTAAACTTTCGTTTCTCATAATATTTTTTTCTCTAACATCCTAAAAGGATTGTAGTGATATTTAATACACTCTGTATACTAGATAAAATATGTGTCATAGCTACAATTGTGAGACAAATTTTATGCAAGTATTTTTTAGATTTTATTTAAGATTGATTAGATGTTTAATACATTTTTGTTACGCCACCAAATGTCGCAGTAAATGCACTATTCCGGAGCAATCATTGGAGTATGCTCAAGAAACGAAGGATATTTGGAGGTAGGTTTTGTTAGTTTTGGTTTATCGACTAAGTCTTAAGGCGGGTTCTGCGTTGGCGTTTGTCGAAAATGCTTCGAAGTTTTCCATATCGCTCGAACAAAATCATATATAATTATTTTTGTATGGCGTTTAATTATTCCGATTGGTCATTTAACCCACTTTGTACATTTACTTCGAGTTATTTATTAGCTGATAGTTTAATAGAGTAGTGTCTAAGTGAGCGACGCTCGGTGTATAGAGTCATAATATAATTGCCATAATGAAAAATACAAATTATTTAGAGAAATATATATGACATTCTGAAAGCCATAAAATAATCTAAAAAAAAAAAACAGGTAATTTTCTAGACTTTTTTGACGATTTCACAAAAATCAATTAGATTAAGTTGCGAAGACCTGTTAAACAAATAACCCGTACCGTACCGTACTTACAAATTGACAAAAGTGAATGACGGGTAGTTTGTAATGTAGGCCAATTGGATCGGTAACGATCGCAACAATGCGAACCCCAAACGCTCAATAGAGTATTTATTTTTTTATATGCATTTTTTTTTGTTAGCTATATGAAAAAGTTCTATGCACACAGTCGCCTCTTACCGCTGACTTTAAGATCACCCTGTAAAGACAGCGAAGAACAAACCCTTCCTCGGATGTCGCTTATAGGCACTAAGGAAAGTTAGTATGACTCGAGGTTTTATCAGTTTTTCTCATGTAGAGTTTTAAAATATTAAGGAAAAAAAGGAAATATAAGTGTCGTTCATTATAAACATATAAATTAGCGGATTTTTACACACTGTGTGATACCGGTCTCATAATCCGTCCTCGCGGGAGAGTTCGACACGTCTGTCCGATACGAACTAATGACCGTGTCAGTCTGAGTTCGTAACGGTGGGTAGTCTCTCGACCGACCACCGTATTTACAACGCCGTCGCACATGACTGTGTGTGTGTGTCGGCTGATTCTTTGCGCGAGTAAGAAGCGACAATTTGTATTTGTGTCACAGTCTTACACGGTATGTAGAAGTCGGCAAAATTATATGTCTAAAATGTTATTAGTTCCAGCGGCCGTGGTTTTGAATTAAAATAACGTATTGAGGGTAGCTTCGTTACATTAGTTCACTAGGGAAGACCTTTATCACTAGTAATAAAATGTAAATATGTTAAAAAAAAAACGCTAGATTTTCTCTGTAAGTAACCTTATAACTGAAATATTTTTAATCATTATAATCAAGTTTTTATCTAATTTTATATTTCGATTTTTCTGTACTGTGTATAATTTTTAGGTATTAATCGATGCATTTTTGAGTTTTCTTCATTATATTTGCCACAATATTTGTACCAAATACTCTACTTATAAAGGTTATGCTCTCAAATCTGATAGTATCAATATGTTTATGAAAGACAAGGGGGGGGGGTGTTATGGGTTGGACAAAACTGGAGACCCAGAGGGTAGGTCGCTTTGATTTTTTCATAACATTTACTTCCAAAGTGTATTAATATTTTTTTTTAAAATAGCGCTGTTAATAAAAATTACTCTAAATGCCCAATTTAAATTTAAAGCGCCGTTTAAGATGCAAAAGCCATCGGCATTTTCCTCATTTTTCCATCGAGTATCACCTCTCTCAACTCGTGTAGCTGACAGCCTATTCAATATCACTGTCCCGAGGTTAACTACTCCTCTGAGCAGAGTATTCAAAAAATATACACATATTTTTTCAGTACCTCTAATTTTCTATATATTCTGAGAAAACTTTTTTTGAAGTCGCGTCCAACTCTATTTATCGTATCACATTTTTTATTATAATCGGGACGAGACACTAATAGGCGATTTGATGCGTAACGACTCTTACGCTTGTAGCGAACGACGTGTTCGTTTTTCTCTACCCTATCGGCGATTACAACGTGGGAGAGAAAGAATAGAGACTTATTGCGTCAAACGGTAGAATATTTCAACCGTACGGCCGCCACGAAGTGCCCGTATTATTCACGAGAATTTGGATCGACTTTGTAATAAATAAATACATAAATTATTCATGAAACAAATTCTATATAAAACTCTACCCACGTTGAATTTTCGCCGTTTTCACCGTTAACTCGATTAGAGATTATTTCTCATTAGATTTTGATTCGTCCAAAAACGGTTGACACGCAATCTTAATAGATGAAATTTTATTTTTTATATCGTTATTCGTTTTTATGGAATTTATTTCGATCGGACATATTTTTTTGTTGTAATCTAGTCAGGATTGTGTGAATGGACAAAGTTATGAAATAAATATGTATGGTGATTTTTAATTTTGTGTTTTATTCGACCGTCATATTCCGTCGGCGTTTTATCATTAATTTCATTCGCTATAATGTAATTACCGTATTCAAAATTGTACGGTTGGTACATTCAATATAATATACTGTGGAAATTACCAACGACTGAGGGCAAAAAACTACAGTTCGAGAAAAAAAAGTGTCAATTTTTTTGCCTACCGTGAAACTAACGAGGTCTCTTCGGCACAAAAGTCACGCTGGAATATCGACGGCATAGAGGTGAAAATAACAAACATTTTATCGTCAAAATTATTTTTATTGACTAACTCGTAAAAAATCTACATTTTATTGTACAATTTCATGAAATATTTCTAGAATTATTCGTACCGCAGGAGGATAATATGCGGTTGGGTATTTTCACAGATTGAGAATCGCTTACGAGACAATATTGCAAATATATATTAATTAATATTTTCAAAATAAACAAAATGATTAATATATAATTGAGTAGCGCAAGAAAGACGACGACACGTAGATGGCGCTATTTTTTGATATCAAATTTCATTTTTATTAAAGAAACCATGCACTTATTTATATAGATGGCGCTAGTGACTATCTTGGCGTCTTAAGTACCGTTAAAATGATAAAACCGTGCTTCCTAGTAAATTACGATGTTATGTCAATTGCTTTCTTATGAGTTGAGCAATCTTAAAAATCACTATAGAATCGTTACAAACAATCTGGTAAATGAAACAAGAGATCGGCAACAATGACAGATCTCTTAGCGTCGGCAACACCATACAACAATCGAAATAATTATACTTCTTATAAGAGCTCTGATTTTAATACTCCGTAAACCTTGAAGCGACCAGGGGGGGACTGGGCAGTTCGGTTTACAAAACCTTGTAGGTCTGTCGTTTGTTGCTATCAAGGTTAAAAATGGGGTTATATTAAAATTAACATCATAGCTGGCAACTCGTCATCTTTAGATACCATGTTTCATGCAAATTTTATGTAATAATTGATTTTTGCATCTTATCATTGCAACAAATTGTGTTAAAAGTCACCATCTGTGTTTTTTTATATACAGGATGTTTTTAAATTTAGGGCACTCCTTATAGACTGATGAAAAATTAGAAATCGTTTTAATGTTTGGGAGCGCAATTGAACGAGCGCGCAGCTCGCCAAACACTTCGAAACAAAGTTTCTTAATAATGTAATTATTTTAGTAGGCATTTTTTTTTGTCGTGAGACCGGTTTAGTTATCGATATAGATCAACACCCTGTATATTATTTTTTCACTACTAACAATAGACAAATAAATTAATCGCCTTCAGGGAATATTGAGAGACGAATTATTAATTTGCTCTCAGTTTACTGGTAAAATATCGATACGATTGCATATTTACATAAAATCAATGTGAATTATAGCAAAAATCACATCTTGAGCATGAATTAGAAGCACATTATGAGGTGCAGACTCGTCACAAGCGTGTGCAGATGAGATAGACACGCACAAAGTCAATATCAATAATTGCTAGATGTTTAAAGAAACCGTAAAAAATGTTTTTTTTCTTGTAATCTTCGTTAAATTTACTTTTATTGTATGGTAATATTTTTCTTAACTATATCGCTCTACGTTGGATGGGTCTTAACACAAGAATTATACTTCTCTATACAATATGTTGAATTCATCGAAACCCCTTTCATTGAGAGCGAATCGCAATGGGAAATAAAAAAAACCAGCAAATAACTTCGAAAATATATGTACACCGCTGACATAGTACAGTGTTCCGAATGACTAACTTAATAATTCGCTATGGATGAGGCGTTGAGTCTTCCCGTTAGGCGTTAGTTCCCCCCCCCATCCGATAACAAAACTACGTCGAAGGAGCGAGACGGCCATCCGGCGTGCACTCACACCGCCGCATACATACCAAATAATACATCCGTCTAAATAATATATACTAGTCTCTTTTTTTTATGTTTAAACTTGACTATCAGCACTCCATGGCCTGTACGGAATTTGAATTCTCAAAGTTGTGATTGTCCATGCTCAGGTTGGCCATGGAGCCGTTTGTGTTGGTGTCTATGGTGACGCTCGTGTCGCCGTTTACGAGCGACGAGGATGGCGGCGACGACTGCAGCGCGGTCGCCGTCTCCGACGGGTTGTCGTC
This sequence comes from Neomicropteryx cornuta, assembly GCA_020383195.1. Lineage (NCBI taxonomy): Eukaryota > Metazoa > Arthropoda > Insecta > Lepidoptera > Micropterigidae > Neomicropteryx > Neomicropteryx cornuta. Next base: position 885,628 of record JAHKQU010000031.1, read on the forward strand.
CCAGTTAATCTTGAACCTGCCGAGGGCAGAAAAAAAATACTTTAAATTCGTCTTCGGTAAACACCTCCTGGATGGAGTCCACATTCAATGCTGTCTGAGCCAGATATTCCCCCCGCAGTCCTACGGATGTCATCCATCCACCTCAGCTGTGGTTTTCCGAATCTCCGTCTGGTTGTCCCCGGTCTCCTCTGATCTTCGGCCACCTCGCCTACAATTACCACCCCCCCCCCCCCCCCGACAATTACATTTTCATGTCAGCTATGACCAGTTTAGAAACTGTGTTAAATCTATTAATTAATACGTGAAGACAAATCTTTGGAACCCTTTTTTAAGCAAATCGTGCGCACGGCGGAGTGCGAGATTAGGCATAGTTAAAGTTTATATGGAGAAGTGTAGAAAGCTAACAAATATCTAATAAATAATTAAATGAAATAAAACGTTCATACTACTGACAGCTCATTGACAGAATGAGTTTCGAATTTTGTGTGATTTTAAATACTCCTTTTTCAATAGTCTGTCAATGTCAAGCAAAAGTAATTATTAATGCCATTTTATACCTCTATGAGTCTCATTTTTATATAAAAAAATTAAAACTGACAATTAATAGTCTCAAAAATAAATTCAAATAGAAGCTGTAACTGTTAAATTGCGGGAAATTAAGGCAAACAACACACGCTAATGGCGTATTAGTACAATTAGTACGCGCTCGCAGCTGACGATTGAAAAAAACATATATACAATGATTATAGAGGTATAAGAACCTCACAATATTGCTCAACTTAAAAGTTTAATGAATTACGGTCGAATTTCGACCACCGAGCGACCTCTAGTTGATATAAGTTTCTGAAAGATTGGGACACATATAAATCCCGCGTGAGTCGAGGTGCGGATCGACTAGTGCGTCGTAAAGACGTCTGCGGCTCACCTTGTGACTCGGGGTTGGCTGCCGAGGATGTTCCTGACGACCTTCTCGAAGATGGGCTTCGCCGGCGGATTCTCCCGCAGCTCCGGTTCACTCTCCGTGTATTCATTGTTTATGAAATAGCCGACGCGGACGAACTCCTGACATCTGCAATTTAGGTAATGTGAAATATACTTTGATTGTATAAATTTCAGGTGACAGATTTTTTTAAAACCAACCCGTTTCTCCGTACAAGATGGTTTAGTTGTCAGAAACCCTACAGAGACAGCAGTGATTTTAAATACACCCCTGTATAACATATTTGGTTTATTTGAGCAACCTTCGAGAGGACATAGATTTGTACCCACGATAATTTATCGCTCATACGATTTCCATAGATGTAAAGCCTTTACCTGTAGGAACATGTGAGCAGGACTACGGTGACCCCGAGAGCGTCATTTTCTGGTATTCTGCTGACGTCCGGAGGTGGCGCCTGGTAACAGAAATAGCCGACACGTTATTACGACCTCAAGCGGAAACCAAGCTTACTATAAATGGTTTATCACTACAGAAGTATCCATGCCATCAAACTCTAGAGTTGATTGGATCCTCAAAATGAACAGCAATACCACTCCTCTGCGTCACTATAATATGCCCCGATATTCTGTAGTACTCCGTGTCCTGAAAGAGAGCTAGCTATCTTCGCTGGAGACAACATACTAACGCTGTATTCTATTTCCACTGATGTTAACATTTTGCAAAAGAAATGTTTCTGTTTTTTTTTTAACGCTTTAACACACTCAGCGCCGATAACGGCAAATCCCGTAATCGCAGTATACGACAGGTGCCATTTTCTGTTGAAACCGTTACCGTCTTAATGCATTTCTGTTAATATTTAAAAGTGTGGCATGTCGCGTATACCTGAATTCATGAAAGGCATAGACTAAGCGTCGAACATTGACAGTTTTTTAATGGATTTGGCGGTAAATAATTCGAGTTTTATTTACAAAAGCTATGTCAATATAATTGATAGTTTTGTACATATTATTTCCCAATTATAACTTAAACTAAAAAAACGGGTGCCAGTCCCGCGTGCGATATTCCGTTCGGTCAACGAACTTCACCGATCGGACGGCAACGCGTTTGACGTACGGAGCTGAATGTGTTAAGAAATTATTGCTTAACGCATATTTTAAAGGTCATTTTTTTCATATTTAAATTGTGACATTTTCACAAGAACTACTTATATTAAAGCTGATAGTGTAAAAAAATAAGAAAAATCTGCTACTTCGAATAACTTCTGATCATTTCGTCTAGTCCTAGTGGATAAGGTGTTGGACTATAGACCCAAAGGTTGCGGGTTCAAATCCGCACATGGCCATATCATTTTTAAAGCTTCATTACCACCATCTCTCCCAACTCTAGGACAGGCACATTTGACCTAGTTGAGTAGGGTTGACTGTTATTTGTTTTGATTTAGAATATTTTCAACAATTTTAATTTTAACAGTTATAATATAGTAATCAAACCCTTCAAAACCAAATTTCCCAATAATCGTTTTGGCATTGTTCATATCTCTTAAATTTTACACCGACACCTGGTGGGTTAATACTGTTCACATTTTTACCAATACAGGAGGAATTTGCTGTTGCATATTTCTACGTAAGCTTATGGTTCGAATATGTGCCTTACTTGAAATACAAACATATGTCGGCCTTCCGGTATAGGCCCCACATATATTGTATCCAATATCTGGTCGTGGTCTTCAGTTTCAGCCGATCCCACATAAATCATTTTCCATTCCAGATCTTCCTATGAACAGAAAAAATACATAAACTACACAAAATGTCCATTTCACTACCCGAACTACATAAATTGAGCTTGGAAATTCAGTGTGTTGGGAAAGGCCGAACACACCCAGAGCCATGTCAGAATCTGTGTTCCGGAAATGGTTTGAAAGCATTAGCATAAGTTATGCATTAACATCGGCAGATTCCACCGTGGAAAACAGTTATGCACTTTGATATTTCGCAATACTTAACGACGGGCGGAAAAGAAACGTGTTCAGAGTGCTGCGAGATGTTTTTTTAGACGCCGTCCATACAAGTCGACACTTTTCGTAGGGTGAAATTACTGAAAGTGAAACGCGATGGATATTAGCTGTAGGATAAAGACGCGGGCCCACAGAAGAAACACAGACGACTTTGTCGACTAAGCGTATCGCCTCTATGCGGAGTCTTTGTTTCATTATAAACGCTTGTATCAAAGCGCTATTCAATGGGATGAAATTTCAAGAGTTGTAAGTGCTTTAGGATTAAAATTATATTTGCTAGTCTGAAATGTCCAATAAAAGCGCATGCGTCAACATAAAACCTAGAAAATTCAAATGAATCGAAAGCGGACGGTATAATTCTTAATAGGCCATGAAATCTGCTGGGAAAATAGTACAACCCCGGTTGATAAATAGTTTTACAAAAGATAGAGATTTTCATTCGTTAAAGAAGAGAAAATAATATAAGGTTCAACATAAAGATCATATAATTTTACATAAGTTAGGTGAGAGCTCCCCTATTTAGATAAATTATATAAATTCATTTTTTTGTATTGTTTTTTTTTTATTAAAGTAACAAAATGTTTTCATAAATAGTAACCTTTAGTTCTTCTATGCATTCAAATGTGAGTTCAAACTGAAATGGATTCAAAAATGGGCTAGGATTGTCCAACACAACTACGTTCGTAATGTGCACTTTAGCCATTTTGGCAATCGGTAGGAGTTATGACAAACAATCCACGGAAATTACCCTCGAAAGATAGTGACCAACAGCGTTCAACCTAACCTAATCGAAATTTACAACAACAAACCCAGAGCACAACGCAAATTACACCATTATTTAATACGAATCGTTACACTATTTTTATTTTTCACGCTAAATATCAAAAAAACAGTTTTTGTCAAACAACAACCACACAAGAGACTGAAAACTCCAGACTACAAAAATAAAACTTGTTCAGACTTGGTAAAAAGACCGCGGAATAACAATGTTAATCGAATTCTTTAGAAATCACAAAGTAGAAAAGCTTAGGTAATGCAATGGGTATGGGTTTAAACACTAATTTAAACACAATTCACATGGTTTTTAACTAATTTTAGGAAACCAAAACAGACGAAAAATGCCGCCGAACAGCCGCTAGCGACAGCTGGATGTCATAGACAAGGACTTTTGCCGCTTATTTATTAAAAACGGTCACGTGATCACATATTCTTACTTTGTCTATGCTTTCTCAATTAGATGAGATAGGCTGTGGGTGGCTGTGGCAACTAAAATTAATTTTAGTGAGCAAAATCAAAATTTAGGTCACACTTAACAATTTTCAAAAAATATGGTTAAATAAAAGAAAAAATAGATATTGAATAAAAATATTTTAATTATTTAATAATTGATTAAAAATATTGTAATTGCACTATGGCCGTGCATCGATTTTTTCTAATTGTCGATCCTTACCTCCTACCTTCATAATCTAATGCCCCCCCCCCCCCCCCCCAAACAAAAAAAATAACATCATTTCCATGAACTGCATTACAGAGCCAATATCGTTGTTTAAAGAATAGTATTTTCTTCTTTGCCAAAAAAGAACTATATTTCACCTAAAAAGAAACATCAGATGCCTAATGCGAACGCTCGTTTGTGATGGATTCAACATACATTTGTTATGGCAAGCTTAGAAGTCTGACAGCTGGATACATTTACAGCTTAATTTAAAATAATGTCAGAAAAAAATAATTCCTATATTTTAGGGTCATCTATATTTTCAAGGATAACGTAAATTTGGCATGGACTTACCCCCCCCCCCCCTAATTTCAAATGACGCAATATATGGACAGCCCCCAGTAAAAACAAATCTTTGGTTGCCACTAACTCAAAATTACATGTTACCGACACATGTTGGTGTATTTCATGTTCTTTTTTTTAATTTAAAATGTTTATAAGCTTATTTATTTCATATTAATAACATTTTTTTATATAGTTTTTTTTTATATTTATGTTATTACCTGATTTTTTTACCATTTCCGTTGGGTTACCAGAATAAATCAATAAATAACACAGATATAATATTTCAATTAATAATAGTTATAACGTGACGCTGAAAATTCGTTTACATATTTCATTAAAAAAGTCCTAGTTTAGTTTCGTATTAAAAAAGTAGTTTTTTATTTATTTCAATATATATAAATAGGTAATCAAATTTTAAAATGGTGTATTTTATATTCTTTCTGTTGTATTTTTTTTTTAATTTAAAATATTTTATTTCTTTTTGTTACATCTTTTTTAAATTCGTTTAGTATGTTATCATTTTTACGTCATTGCTTTGCGTTATTATCTGTATTGAGTACAATTTCTGTTGGGTAAATAAATGAACACGGACATAATATTTCAATTTATAATAAATATAACGTGGCACTTAACCACTTAACATTCTTTAACATATTTCTAGTTGCAGATAAAATTTACATTAATTTATATTGGCCAGTAATAAATAATATATCTTAAGAGTCATACATTCTTTATCGCTACGCTGTATCGAACAAAGGTACAACGCCCGTACAAAGGTAGGCTTTATCTGTTGTAAGTTATTAAATGTTTCAGGTCGAAAAACTAACAATTATATCGTTTTTGATTTAAAACTCACTTACAGCAACAGTACCCGTAGTACAATAGTATACATAATTTGAATTTATGGTTTAATAATATAATAAGAGTAGGCTAATTTTAAATCAACCTGGCAATGCTAGTCGTAAGTTTTGTAATTGTTGAGCGATGTAAAATTGATTTAGAAGAAAAATAAGCTGTCACATGTGAACGATGGAGAAAATGTCAAACCAATTAAACATAACAAGAGATTATTTATTTTGAGATAAAAATATTCGTTTAACCACTTAAAATTCATTTCGTTTAATTCCGTATGTGATGAACACTTGTATCAGAAAATGAAAAAACGAAAGGTGTTATAAAAATAATGAGAACTTTATGTGCCGGCAAATAAAAGTTAGTGATGATAATGCATTGCATTGGCTGTTAACCATTGGCATTGCATTGGTGTAATGGTACACCATCGTGTACCATTAGTACACTAATTCAAGATTATAAATATTGCATTATTAAATATACTACATTATAATTAAACGTCGTTAAATCAATGTGACGCTAAAGAATCATAGTAGCACCGAATGCAATTTCTGTTCCATACCTAAACAACTTTTAATTAAATCAAATTATATAAATATTTATAGACTATGTTATACTCTTTATTTCCCTCCTCCCCTCAACCTGTTGTTATCGGTATTGATAAAAACACTTAGTTCACCAAACAATCGATTTTGAGGTTATATTGATAAACATGTTAGGTTATGTTATATGCAAGTTTGTGTAGTATGAAATTATAGGTATTTGGATAGATTTTAAATATAAATTATGTTTTTAATTTGTAAAATATGCATCTTTGTTGGGTAAATACGTAGGTACATAATTAAATACAATATAAAAATAATCTTAATACATTAGTTGGGTTTTGTCTGGATTGAATCACCTGTGGCGTCTAGATAACCGTGCTTGCGGCGATTTTCACCGAAGCAGAACGACCCAATATAAAATTGCCCGTCTCCAAGTTGGGTTTCCAGGTTTAAAACAGGACTAGGTAAAGATATTTAGCTTACGAGTGCTTGTGTCGTAGTTTGCCCCTAACAAGCATTATTTTCAGATTACTTTCACCTTGACTAAATTTTGGTATAACTTTGAGGTATAACTTAAGTGCTTAAATATTATCTTTTAAGGAAACTAAAATTACCTTGAATGTTATTCAATTAAAAAAATTGCGAGTAGTTTACCTCCACCTAAAACCCAACCTGATTGTTCACAGAGGTCAGGCACCATTCTTGGCTGGGTGCGGTTTGGATACGGAATGGATAACGGAGTCATTATTTTTAGAAATTTTTTGCTATATATTAGAACTAAATTTCATGAAGATTACGAAAAAACGGTTTCTTCACAAAAAAAAAATCTTAGTCTCTGTAGTAATTTATTATTTTCTTGTTTACAATATTTGTATCTCATCCGCACCCACTTGTCGCGAGTCTCCATCTCATGAAATAGCATGCTTTTTATAAAACTTAATAAAATAAATAACTGATAGTCAACATCCCTTGTAACAGCAAAATATAAATTTTGTGTGTATTATGCAATATTTTATTATATTATTTATTCAACACAATTTAATGGTTCTCAAACATATGTATGGTGAGGCTCACTAGCCAATTTCTAGTATCTTGAATCAAGATCACTATAGTTAATATTATAGATCGACAACCAGATCAAAATCAGCTCGTTGGATCTCAAGTGAAAGGCAAACAGAGAGATTGACAGACATTGCATATAATATAGAAGCTTCAGTCGCTTAGTTTATATATAATTTTTTAATAGTTATATTATTATTATTATTATTGCCATTCCCCTCGTTGCTGTTGACTCATTCCCCTCGCATTGCCGAGCACCGAGGCGAGGAGAATGAGACAACAGCAGAAATGAGTTTGAGATGTCATTTAAATTTCAGCCAAACGTCCAAAATGTCAGACTTACCAGCGGCGTGGCGTTTTACCCCGCCGGACGGAGGCGCGCGGTTGGCAGCTGCGTGCGGACAGGCTAACACGCTGGCGACGCTGTCGCCCCAGCACGCCGCGTTCACGGCTGTCAAGTTGGTGCACGAGAGCGCGAGGGATATACGCAGGTTTTCAGTTTTTTTAGCCTCCTTTTCATTCCCGAACCCATATAGGAGGACGTCGCTCACTGAGAACGCTGACCGAGAGAGGGATAAGAGTAAGTATAGCAATAGTTTAAGAGTTTGCCATGATTATAATAGATAAAACTACTAATTGAGTTTACGGGAGAGGTTAGAATGTACTATCATAATTCACTAAACTATATTATCTTATCCATACTAAACCATATTAACCTTATCGAGATGTGGAATGATGCTGCCTGGCGGTTTTAGAAGTATGTTTAAGGAAAGTGACATCTGTGAGCAGCTTCCACCCTCTTTTTTCACCAAAGAAAAACTTCCGGCTTTGTGGGCATCCTTTCAAAGCGTATCGCGTGTTTGAGTCGAATCCGGAAAAAAACTTTTTGTACAGCAGAGTGCTCGGAATAGACATGCGTGTTATATGGTAATACCGTTTAAATCACCCTATTATTCTAGCACAACGAATAACCGCATTACTGAAAGCGGTGATGAATTAAGGCCATAGCTATAGTCGCGTTCAATGGAGTTAATTAATGCCCATTGTCTGGCTTGCACATTCCACAAGTTACACAGATGGATACCGTATGGTGCGTTCAACACATCGCCGGCCGCATCTATTCTGACAGTCGCCCTATCCGGCCAGACACGGAAATCTCGTTACAAGTGATGGCTTCGGCTGCAAGTCACTCAGTTATTTTGAAACCGCGTATAACGTAACATCGGTTATATGATTATCGCGTTAACGCCTACCGCTATTTAGAATGGTCGTAGTAATTAATTAATTTAATAATTTAATTAAAATATATTTGGAAATTCGTAACTTTGTCCGGCCAGACTCCAGTTTCAGTGACACGGACAATGAAGCACGGTGACGAGTTGAGCTTGAAACCGCGCAGTTATTTTATCGCAGTTTATGTATTAGGCTATTTTGTAATCGCGTATAACGTAACCTCGGTTACAAGATTATCGCGATTAAATTAAAAACTGAGTAAGTACTTTTGCAGCCAAAGAAACGACCTTTCTAAAATTAGCATCTTTACCGATTATTTAGCAGACAATGGAACCCTTTTCACGTCGAAAGCCCTCACTGAGGTTGTACGGTGTGTGGTTTAATCGGGTGAGGCCATAATCAGAAAAACCGATTTAGTCGGGCGTTTAAACAACGTTATGTCAATTTACCGCATTTATAAATTATGATTACAGGCCCCTGTCCGAGGGGGGCAAGCGCTCGGTGATAATCGCCCGTCCGTGCCGACTGCAGAACCTCTCGGGCGAAGTTACAAGGCTGACGGATTTGAGCGTTTTGTTGGCGACGTCGTACTCCGACGTTAAACAATGGCCGAAGGCTGTAGAAGAAAAACAGGTAAAAAGTTTATTTTAGTTTGTATTAAAAAAAACACATTTGAAATTGCATATTTATGAAATCAACCATTTTCTCGATTCTTGTATTGGTCAATGATATATTTACGTTTAAAGTTTTCATAAATTGCAACATTTTCTACGCTCCTAACTTTTATTTAAAGCAGACATTTAACTTTAATAAAACATCTAAAGTTTTGATAAAATGTATGGAAAAATACAGACTCTTTAACTTCTAGACAAAGTTGCATTCAATATAATTTGTGCAAATGCTACCGATGTAAAGATGTCGATGTTTAACAGCACTTTGTGATAAATCTAGGTACTGTTGGTAACTTCCGAAGTTCTACGACAAATCATGGACGACGACGTTATACATATGAAAGATTTGAACGTGCTGGTCATTGATGGATGTCACATTATATCAAAAGATGAACACTTGCAAGTGGTATGTATATGTACAGTAAAGTTGTATTATAGATTTATAATAGCGCTACTGTGAGACTCACGAATCCAGAATTGGAATCTGCATAAAAGCATGCTATTTCACGAGGCGGAGAGTCGCGACAAGCGTGCGCGGATGTGACAGAATCATAGTAAGCGCGAAATCAACTCAACAAATCCAAGGAAATCGTTTTGTTTTCGTAATCTTCACGAAATTTACCTTGTAATAAAATACTTATATATTTATATCGCTCACATTTTACTAGACAACTCTGAAACACAGCTAGAAATGTGATTAACACATTCCGCTCCGTACGTAAAACGACGCACGATGCCGCCGTTCCGCGGAAGTTGTTCACTGCATGCGAAATATCGCACGCTGGACGCTACCGTTTTTAGTTTCTTATTATCGGCAAACGATAAATATAACACTATGAAAATTTATATTATATTGACATGACTTTTGTTAATAAAGCTCGAATTATTTATCCGTTTTTTTTTTTATTAATAAAGAAAACATGTTGGCCGATGAGTACAAGTCTATAACCTTCCTAACTAGGTAAGAGTTACCTGTTCTAAGAAAGGTTATATTATTATTAAGGATTAGTTTATGCCTTTCAGGTATACGCTACATGCCGCGCTTTTAAATATTAATAGAAATGCAGTAAGACTATGACGGATTTACCCGCATATGGCACCTGGTGTATATAGCAATGATGGGATATCCCGTTATCGGCGCTGTTTTAAGATGAATTACTCGTCAGGACCACCAATTTTCACAGTGGCTGACTGAATACGTTTTGACTATATTTTGAGTATATACTACAGACGCCACAGTGAAAACCGTATGAAAATCCATCCGTTGGTGTGTTTCACAACCTTTTTCACAACTCTTCATACAAAAATTGACAGTCAGGATATCCCGCTTCTGATTGGTAGTTTTACGACTATTGCATTAATTATAACCTAAAATCCTACCGAAGAACCAAGCTATCCAACAATTAAAACCCTATTTGAATTAATTTAGTGGAGATGAGTTATAATGCAAAAAGCAACTTTCATTTATAAGTAGTACCCTTACGGTTGTATTTTTCCCCTCTAGATAATGAAATCATACTACACCTGGAGGAGCCAGGCCAGTTCTCCGAGTAACCTGCCGAGAATATTAGCTCTGACCTTTCCGCTCTTCGTGCAAGATTCGATGGAGCCCGACGTCAGTGCACCCGAATTCGACGACGCGAAAGGCCCCAGCAGCGAAGACAACGCCGACGATGATGGCATCGATGAAACTCCCATCGTAGAGCAGATTTCCTCCGCGGATTGCGCAGTCGCAGCCGAGCGTGGAAAGTCTGAACGTTCTCTGATCAACATACTCGATAGTCGGTTCGATCTACCACGGCCAAAGTGCAAGATAATCGAGATACACGATGAGGATATTAAAAATGATGAGCAGATCATCAATGGAGACGAACTAACAAATAAATCGATCATCGAAATTGATATATCAATAGACAATATAAATAAATGCGATGAAAGCAATGAAAATATGAATAAATTTACTAAAATAATTGATGAAACGAATGATAATATTGATAATTGTGGACATTCGAAATTAGCTATCGATGAAGAATGTTTAGTTGATTTAAACCAAAAATTAACCAAAATTAGTCTTAACTCTAAACATACTATTGATATAAATGTACCTTTGGTAACTCTCGAAAAAGAAATCAATTTTGAATCCAATGTGAACGGTAATACGTCCGAATCACGGCTTGTTATACGGTTGGATAGTAATGAAGGAGAAAATGGTAAATATATTTTTTATTATTGAATAATTGAGGTATAACATATAATAAGATATACAGGTGAGCCTATTTCAAAGGGGGTGCAATGGCAACTTCAAATAGTGTAGTTTTCTGTTTTACTATTGAATGCATGGTTAAAAGGTTTTTTTTTAATATTTAACTAATCTTCAATCGAAAACATCGCTACAGTCACTAATGGCAGGGCAGGTAGACATTTATAAAGTAGCATTTTTTTTTTTATATCTTTATATTAAATTACACCTTTAGTGACAAAAATGTCCTACCTAGTTTTTTATTTTTTTTTACAAGAAAAATGAAAAAACTCATTTTCAAATTATTCAAAAACAAAACACTGCGAAAATTTTACTTAGTAATAAAAATTTATAATAGTTATTTATTTTGTTATTTAATCGGCTATATTAGCAAGTCTCTTAATATTTTTATTTTATTTTGTCTAATTGTTTCAGCTGTTCCTAAAATCTATTAATTAGTTGTAGCACTAAATAATCAAGCGACCTATCACTATAATAATTGACTATTATGCTTAAAAAATAATAAAATTATTTCTACCCGTAATATTCTAGCCTATGTGTCCATAAATCATTCTATCTCATCTAGCGGCTGTTTAAATTAGCTAAGCTTGATGAACAATATGATATTTTCAAACAAAAACATGATTTTCTTTTACAGTAGAGCGTCGAAAATCCGGACGTCAAAAATCCGGACCGTCGATTATCCAAATTCAACTCCGGTGAAAAAAAAAGTCGAAGTGAATACATGCAGCTCACGCAACTTGCATGAGTTGCCAGAAGCTATGAGAGATCTCACCTCGTCTTAACCTGCTGAGTGTCAATTGTCATATTCATAACCTCTAAATCGCACCCTTTCATCAACGATCAAATCTCGACCCGCGGCTAAACGACCCGTTCAGTGATTACTCTCTGACCCGGGTCGTTCAATTGCTGCATTAACGCGTTCTTTACGAACGGGTCGTTCATGAACAATACAATACACCTGTGCATACTCAAAATTTTTGTTTCTATAGCCGATTGTTTGTTAAATTGGTAAATACATATTTTTCTTTACACGTGATGATATCAAGTTCGAAGAATGGTTTATTAACGGTTTTAGCGAGTTTTCTTTTAGCTATAAACTCAAATGACAGGGTAGGGTTCTGTCGCAATTAATCCGGATTATCGATGCTCTACTGCAGTGATTCCCAAAGTGGTCGACTTCGACCCCTTAGGGTCGAAGTCGGTGTCCCGGGAGTCGACATAAATGAAAATGACGACGTCTAAAAATCGACCCCTATTAATTAACACAAGTTCTTACTTGAAACTATAAGTTGTGTTACGTGTACCAACATGTTATAAGAATGACTAATATTTTAGTAGGAAGTTTCTTTGTTGATAAGCGTGCACAAGTTCTTATAAGATGAAAAACTCGGCAAGTCAATATTTTGTTGAATTTAGATGAGAAAATGATGTCAAGTTTACTCACTTAACCAACCGCAAAGTTTTTAAATTGGTAAGTATTTTGTATCAATTGGAAAAAAACTTGGCTATGGGGGGTCCGAGGTATCAGTTCATTTTGGAAAAGGGGTCTTTTGCCCAAAATAGTTTGGGAATCCCTGCTCTACTGTATATCTACAAAAAACAGTCACAACACTACAATGTCTGTACGGAGAAATGACCTCGTTGCGTTCTATTAATCAGATCACTGGCGTCAGTGACAATTGACCCATCAACTTAATGTCCATAGAACATGTTTATTATCGTTTAAAATGTGTGCCTCTACTGTGAAATATTATTTACTTTTCAGTCGCTCCAGAACCCTCGTCGGACGCCCCATCAAATCAACCCATAGTTGGAGAAAGCTTCGACGATCCTATCACAATGTACGAGAAGCTGGAGTGTCAACTCGAGTCGTTGGAAAATATGCTACATTGCAGTGCCGATCTCGCAGAAGATGTCGACGCATCAAAGAGGTCAATCTTCAATTCTGTATTCGAATGAGAGGGAGATCGATTTTATGCGTCGGCGGTGATGTCGGTGGTGGCGGCGGGTATTTTAGATGGCGTTATCCTCGTCAAGCGCATGGAAATCAAGGAATTAGGTTGATGGTCGCAAACGTCTAAAAGTCCTAAAAGATCCTTTTCTGAAGACTTAATTGGGCATTTGTGTTCCCTATTAAAAGAAATTATATGAAACAATCCGAAATAATTCATCGTTAAATTTATTATTATCATTAACGAAATGGTATAAATTACCAATCAATTCGGTCAGTGAATTGTAACGCGGCATGATGTCAAATTTTGATATACGGTCTTCACTAATAATACATAAAAATCGCTGTGATTTTTATCAGGGTCTTGGGACAAGGTGTATATCTTCGCTTCATGATAAAATGAGATTTATCTTGAAAACTAGAGAGAATGAGAAAGAAAATGTTTCTTATCGAAAATAATAAAAATATGTAAAGAAACTATATTTCTTTAGCTTGTTTATACGGCACAGCGCTCTTCTGTCAGTAAACAGTGAACGCGTACTTACTCATGCACTCCATAGATGGCGCTGTGAGTAATAGCGGCCGACAGATGGGTAAAGCAGCTTATGTCAGAAGTTATACATATATTTTTATTTAGTTTTACTCATTATAATTTGTTTTTAATATGTTACTTTTTTTAATTTTAGAGTAGATACCAAAAAAAAAATCTGAGATGGAGCGATTTTTTCGCCAACGAAGTATTAATAATATTTTAGTGGTAAGATAGCCTAAACGCAAACCGTGCGGAAGCAAAAATATTCAAAAAAGCATACCTGGCGTTGAAATTAGGAAACTGTGAGCGTAACACAAAATGTGATTATGGAACTATTTTTTTTGCAGGTTGGGTGAGAAACCGCGCGAGCTCATCATCGAATGCGAGGAGCAGGTGCACGGCAATCTGCCCGACGACTACAAGCAGCTCGAAACGGACATACGACAGAGTGTTCTGTCCGTAAGGCAATTTCTGTGCGATCACAGGTAAACCTCTACGCGTAGTATATAATATTCACAGAGGTTGACGCGCGCAATATTGCCAGCCTCATACTATTGATACCCCGAGTCCAGTAGACCACCACGATTTCTATGAGTGTTACACGTAGCGATGGAGCGATACTGAAGTGGTGTATAGTAAACCGGGGATTATTTGGTGAGCTGGCACGTCATAATATCATAGGGTATTTATTTAATTAATTTTTAATATTGCTAAATAAAAAAATATATAACAGCACCAGTAACGATCGCCCATAAGTTTCTATTGGTTTTTTTTTTCTACATATTTTTTATTTTAATTTTCGCATTCCCGGTCTGATTTTGCCCATAAACGAACTTGACCGAGATTTTGTGCCCTTAAACTTCTATCTTTAAGGTTATCCTATAAGGAGAGATTGATTTATCGTTTTGTTAAGCAATCTATGTATGAAAATGTGTGTCTATCAAGCTTAGCTAAACTAATGATGTAGAATGAATTATTACCACTCCCAAAACAGACAACAGCCAAAATGGTGAGTGAAGTTAATAAGCCGCTGCTTGTATTGCATTCCTGACCTTAAAAAAATATTTCTTCCAGGTTTGATCTGTCCGAGATCTACGGGGACCAGGAAGAATTTAAGTCCATTCCGAATCCTGCCACCGATCCCATAGCAGTGCTGGATCAGTTCCTGGATTGTTTGACTTGTCTGGGTAAGCTTACTAAGATATATTCAGATATCGAGATTTCAATTTAGATACAATTAGGAGCGACGTTAATTTGACGTACTATACCACATACAAAGTAGATAGATAACTGATTCGAGGCGATCTTAATTTTTGAAAATTGGGTGACATTTCATTGATTTTTGTTGGGTTTGGCAGTGGATGGCGTCGCAAGCCTTCAGGCCTCAGTGCTAGTTCATTTTGAATGAGATCGACCTTATTTACTAACGGATCAGAGGTTAGGGCAATAAGTGTCGTTATTACATATTTATTTATATACACACCGTGTCGAGATTAGAAGGGTCAAAAACTTAACTAAATTTGTAAATCGTGTCCCATAAATAAAATCGAGTAAAGTGGGAATCAGGAGAGCTGGGCCCTATCCAGTTTCAGAAACGATTGTACGAATGCCGACATACAACCCCAGCTAAATACGCCGGGCAACCGACCATTATAGTCGCACGTATTGTCTGTTCGTGGAAGATCTCCCACAAATCGCCGACCTCAAGTATTAGCAATTTATTAAAGATTTAGTCTCGAAAGATTTAATTGGGTGACTGACGATTCAATGATATATATTCTATTATTTTGGGTATTTCATGTCGATGAACTTGGTTTAGTTTCTAACATGCACAAACGAAACACTTTTATAAATAATAATCACTTAAAACAGCTTTGGAAATAAATTAAAAGTTCAAGAGGACATTGGCTTTTTTTATTTATTTATCCTAGTTACCAAACAGAAATTTTACACAGCACAGGTAATGACGTAAAGACAATATAATAACAATAAATAAAAAAAGAATAAAATATAATAAACGAATTTAAGTAATGATTTAAATTTAAACGAAAACAATAAAAAAACACCAATACACCAATTTAAGATTTGGTTATTTATATATACGCGGAAACAAAAAAAAATGGAGAACTGTAGCTGAGCAATTTATGTTATACAAAAATGTCATATCTAGAAATCTGCCAGACTTAGTCGTTCGTGAAATGCAAGACACTTGATTAATTTAAATTTTCTTGACGTTGCATTTATTTTACCGTCCTTTTTGCTGCGACAGGGCCGTACGCCGCCGACAAAGCCGCCATCTGCATCCTGTCCAAACTCGACAAGCTCAAAGTCAAAATCCCCTACGAGCGGCACTTCCTCCTGCTCGAGCTGTGCACGACGCTCTTCGCGAAGATACGCAAGATGGCCGACGACGTGTTCGAGGACGTCGAGCCGGAGCGCGAGAAGTTCTCCACGTACTGTACGCCCAAGCTGAACCGGCTGCTGGAGCTGCTGAAGCAGTTCGCGCCGGCGAAAGGTGCCGACGGAGCTAGACGGGCACCGCGCAGGGGAGTCGAGCGCACCGCGTCCGACAAGATAAACGACGGAAACAAACCGCAGAAGGATCCCGGTAGCATAACGGCTAAGAATCTACTGGAAAATATTGATGAGTGTGATTTTAAGAGCCTCGGAATGAAAATCGAAGGGAAATTTAAAAAGTCTCTTCGTAATAATGAATTATCGGCTTCCGGAGTAGGGGAAAAGAATTTAGAAAAATACATCCCCTCGAAACTAAACAATTCAAAGACGCAGGTTACGGAAAAGTATTTCCGGAAGCGACCCCATATAGGTAACGTATAATCTTGCTTTAAATTTAAATTATTTATATATACACTGTGTCCCAAGACCAATCCCGATAAAAAAACCAGCTAATGCAACAATCTAGACGAACATTTAAGAAAAATTAAAACAAATAAAAAATAATAACAATTTTGATATTGAATAAGATATAGGCTTATCAGCTATGCTGATGCTATGAAGAACTATATCAAAGTTACCGAAGAAAAAAGTGTAAACTTTACATGAAAGATCATTTCTTTGTTCATGTCAGTATGCCGTAACGGTGTCAAGGCCATTAACGCTGTCATGTCAATGTTAATTAGGTCAGCGCGCGACATATAATAAATTTGAGGATGATTTATTTTCGCATTTTATTATATCATTTCATGCTATGAATCAGTTACACAACACCCCCCTCACATGTCGTGAGATCTCGTCGCTCCGGTTGGTATTCGTAATGGAATCGACCGAAAAACAATTGAGCAATCTATATTATTGGAGAGTATCTTATGCAATAATATAATTTCTAAAACATTAAGCCTAGCTGCCAGATTCAAACGTTTAGGTAGCTATTAAGTTATTTCCCACAGACGAATTACTTCGAAACACGAATGTACGTAAATGTAATTTATAGAGGATCAAACCTCCGGTAAGAAGTCACGCACACACACGTAGAATTCGGGCCTATAAAACCACTGACACAGGTCACTTCGCCAGTCCACTGAAACTCGCCTGCAACCTCTACGGTGCCTCGTTATATTTTGCATTTAATATTTAATTAATTTAATATTATTGTACTTACTTTTCACATAATTACGAACTAAGAATATTTGTTGAAACATTTATCAATAATAAATAGTTTACTCAAGTGTACTCGTACATTATTTGCACTAACAACGGCGCCCTGAAACAATGTCAAACAGAGTGGTAAACGCATGGAATAAGTTACCAAGCGCAGTGATAAGTGCTAAAAATGTGAACGAATTTAAGAACAGACTAGACGAGTTTATCAGAGACGACACAAGTACAGATTTAGGCTTATCAGCATAAGCCGCCTGCATAAAACTAATAATAATAAAGTTATTTAAATTTGCAGATTTCAAGGGCCGCGGCCGCGCCAGAGACCGCGCCAACGCCAACTACAACGCATTGAATCCCGACGCGCTCTGCGGCGTCATCTTCGTGCAGAAACCCCTCATGGCTAAAGTGCTCTTCATGCTAATAAGCGTTAGTATTTTTTTTTGTTTTGTTAGCGTCTGCAGTTTATCCTCAAAATGTATTCAGTCAGCCATTTTGGAGATTGGAGTAATTCATCTTAAAACACTCAACGCCGATAACGGGATATTCCGTCATTGCTGTATATGCCAGGTGCTGTATGTGGGTAAATCTGTCATACTGCATTTATATTAATATTTAAAAGCGCGGCATGTAGCGTATACCTGAAATCACAAAAAGCATAGACTAATTTCGATTTTATTTTTTGACGATTGATTGTTTATGTGAAAAGTGCGCTAATTAATTGAAAGTGTTTTTGATGGATTTGGCAGTAAATAATTCGAGTTTTATTTACAAAAGCTATGTCAAAATAATATTAAATATAAAAAAAAAATATTTTCATATTTTCGTACGGCTCCGCATGCGAAATTTCGCGTGCAGTGAACGACTCGCGGAATGGCGGCACCGCGCATTTTACGTACGGAGCGGAATGTATAAACGTTATTAAATCATTATGTTACACCCTGCATATTACTCGTGAAAGTAGACAAGGACCTTTGTTATTATTAATGTTTTTTTTTCCTTCGTCTTTTCAGGAATATTCCCACTGGAATGCGGACCTGTCATTTGTGTGCGCTCAGTACAGCGCCATAGAGAAGCCGGCGGACCCGCTCAGCGAGCCCAAGGAAGCCGAGCATCAAAGGAAAGTTCAAGAGGAGGTGCTCAAACGGTCAGTGACCACGCTCGAGTGCCGCAACTCTAATTTCCGAGGTCACCGAGCTTATCTAATTGTTCGGATTTCACAATTAATATTCTTGTCGAAGATATTCGGGGACCGTAAACTACCCTGGGAGACATAAAAATAAAAACAACCGTTCCGACATGAGTTGTCGAAGATTTGATTAAATATATTATCTTCGTTGAACTCCAGCTAGCGTGAACACGAAACCCGAGGTTCAATTCCTGTGCGTTTGTGTATTATTCTGCACAATTTAGATTTTCCAATTGGCTGTACGTTTAATGCATAAAAAATGTGTATAAAGCTTGACAACCTTGATGATACGGAGGGGTTGGTTAGGATTTATGTAATCGTTTTATGACCCTGATTGTACCTGGTCATTTCACTTCAAGTGTACAGTCGATAGCATACAATTGTATACAGTAAATGTAGGTTTTTCGCTATAGCTTAGAAAGCCATGCGCATTGTCTCATATGCAGCTACACCTTCCTTGCCGCCTAAAGAGAAACACGAAAATGCCATTTTTCCCTTTTTAACGCGTTTGACAAATGTATTATTTAGTGCACAACTTCAATTAGTTACATGATAAGGCTCCGATAAGCTGTCAAGGCGCCCGTGCATATCCCACAAGGAGCAAAGAGTATTCACCGAACCTGTCACCGCATGTTTTTAAATTCGCTGCCTCCAAATTATGGATTTATTAACGGCGACTCAGCGGTCGCACGACAGTGGCTTAGTGTTAAACAATGCCATTCCAGTAGTCATAACAAAGAAGTACTCGTGCCAATTCTGTCGCACATATATCCTTGCTTGCATAGTCACCCAAATGGAGGTACACATGCTCAATGCGCATGACCTGCATTGGAATCGGTTAGAAAGCATAAATATCTAGGCATAACAGTAGATAATAAATTTAATTGGCAACCCCACATCAGTTTACTATGCAATCGTCTTTGTGCATTTGAAACCTTACTTTAATGAGTCAATTTTACGCAAGATTTATATATCCTTGGTTGAAACTATTATTTTGTATGGTATTACAATTTGGGGTCTTAAATATGAAACATATACCCAGCGAATTTATATTCTTCAAATTCGCTTCTTAATAATAATTATTCCAAAAAGCAAAAAAATTTCAAAGCAAGGCGACTACTCTAAATTGTTACTTAAAATATCTTGTTACTAATAAGTACTCCAAGTACTAGATAAATGTCAAATTAAAAGTATATTGTTGAAAGATGCAATTAAAATATGTAATACCGAGCCTATTTAATAAAATACCTCGTGAAGTTAGAAAAATTATAAGAAAATCTGTAATAAAACTTAAATTAAAAGAATTTATGGAAAAAACATTAAAAATTATTTAGGCATTAATTAAATTAAGGTAACTTTGTTTTTAAATCACACGAGTTACGTGAACTTAATTTTGTATTATATTTTATGCATTAATAATAATAAATTTTTATAAATAAATCTTATTTTAGTTAAGATTAAGAAACCGTCAGAAAAGACAGTGTCTTAGCTGGATCTTTTTACATTGTATTGTATTTGTATATATAAAAGTTGTTTCTGGCAACGTTGAAATTAAAATTGAAAAATATTGAACGACCCACCGCCACAGCTACGGTATTACTGTTAAGAGTTTAAAACTATTATTTCCGTTCGTTTTGAACCGTCTTTACGTTAACATTGTTATATTCAATTTTTTTTTACGCACTTTACATATGCCCCTTAACCCCTCCTCTATTTCTTTATTTTTACCTTTTTTATGGCATGTTTTTTTCTGTTTTGAAATAAATTAATATTTGTAATGGTTGTGCTGAATATCAGCGCTTTGCTCGGTCGACGAGCGCAACCATTATATTGTGATTTTAGATGGCTCAACCTCATACAACATTATTCTATTTTTTTAAAGTTATTCGCGGTTTCATCGAGAATCGTTTTACTAGATCGCGGAAGCATGCGTTATTTAGGCGGTTAGCGTGTCGTACCGACGTATACAAGTATAGTCCGATCGGGAGAGCAGTCGAATTATTAAATTCCATTTCCGCGGAGGTTGATACCTTTGTCCGTTCGCTCATTAGGATTAAAAATCTGCTTTCTATTACGCCGTTGTAGGATCGGAGTGAATTATTTATTTGTTAATATTTGCCTGGAGGCATTATTTTAATTTTTAACATATTTTTTTCTTTTAATAGTTTAATTTTTTTACTTTAATTGTAATGTGTACATGGGGAAATCTGTTTAATAAATAAATTAGCAGGCGGTCGAGCAACGCTTCCGAGATGTAGATGGCGCTGTTTTTTGCCAACAAAATATTAATCAAATTTTAATTATTAACGTTTCGTTGGCAAATAGCCTAGGCGCAAGAAGCATAAATCTTTACAGTTTCGAAACGCACAGACGGAGCACTGTTTTGTAAATAATTTGCGGTTTAGACTTTAAGAACATCTACCCTCTTTCATTACAATTATAAAACTGTACTTTTTCCAATTAATTTCAATGTCTGGGCCGTGTTTTGTTGGCTAAAGAGTGTTTTCCAATTTCTTCTCAGCAACTGAGCAATCCAAAACCACTATGGCATAGTATGATCAATGGCATAATCCATTTATCAAGACACATTAAAAATGTATTCACACAATATTGTAACATTCTATATACCACCTCATTAAATGAATTTGATATTTGTTTTTTCTGCGCGTAGCTTCCGCATCCACGAATGCAATCTGCTCCTCGCCACTCCAACCCTCGAGGAGGGGATCGATCTGCCGAAATGTAACCTGATGCTGAGGTGGGACGCTCCCAACGGGTAAGGATTGAGTTGTTTGTTATATGGCAAAATGTGTGTTTTTAATAAATATTTCAGTAAGTATTTCGAAAAGAATGGCATAAGTTGCAGTAATTATCACCTGATTTATTGTAGATAATATTTCACTGTCAATTTATTAATTTATTCACATTTCTTTTAAAATCCTTCGTTTTCCCCTTTTTCCTGTCCACACCGGACGAAAAGGATGCATGTGGATCTGGCAATACCAACATTCAAAACTGTCAGTGTTCGTTCGTCTACCTGCAGAGAGATATAGCTCAACGTTCCGTTCCATCGGCAGCACCTAATTGTACGTTTAGAAGTTTGAGCCGTGCTCGAAACTAACGATGATATAATAATAAAAGGTGAGTTAAGTGCGAATCTCAGGGAAACAATCAGACTAGCTCCCGTGAAACCATCGACTAGCGCTTGAAGACGACCGTTGTATCGAAGAAGTGCGAATCTCAGGGAAACAATCAGAGTAACTCCCGTGAAGCCACCGACTAGCACTTGAAGACGACCGTTGTATCGAAGAAGTGCGAATCTCAGGGAAACAATCAGAGTAACTCCCGTGAAACCACCGACTAGCGCTTGAAGACGACCGTTGTATTGAAGAAGTGCGAATCTCAGGGAAACAATCAGAGTAACTCCCGTGAAGCCACCGACTAGCGCTTGAAGACGACCGTTGTATCGAAGACACTCCTTTTTCACAGTCCACTAATCCATTCAATTCCAGCGACCTATTTCGTTCATTTCTGTTCCGTCTCTCGATTGGCTACCAGTCAAGAGCGGATACATTTCCTGGTCCTTCGAGCCTGATTAAATTGTCGCTTCTTTGCAAGACCTTTGCGAACAAATAGCGACGAAAAATAATAGAAAAAATATATTTTTACTATTATTTTTTCCAAGCTTTAATTAAGTGCTTGAATACGTATAGAAAATTTCATGTCTGTGCTGTTGAACATTGAAGAGTTCCTTCGTCTGGAGCCATTCCTGGGTGTAGAATCAGGTCATGCTTACCATAAAAACGCATTGTCATCGGAACTGAACCGACATGTCAAATTTCAACTCTATAGGATAAGAGGAAGTGGTTCTAATTCATCTTGCAAGATTCGAGCTAAACTTACAAACATTGCAAGCTAAATAAAAGCGTGTAAAAAAATAGTAATTCTGTGGAAACCTGCTTTGTTGTATTCTAAAGAGTTAAAAGTAATAATATTTTTTCGAAATTTCGTTTTGAAGTACTTTTCATTCAAATTTTTTTTTTAAATTTTGCTCCGATCTTGTAGTTTTTGAATTTACATAAAACGCGTAGACCATACGTTGTCGGGCGTTTGGCGAATGCCGTTGACTGAATGAAATATCCCATGTTCGCTCGCCACCCGTTTTTTATTTTCTTATTATTGGCAAAAAATAAGTACAAAACTATGAAAATGTTTTTTTTTATATTTAATATTATATTGGCATAGCTTTTGTAAATAAAACTCGAATTATTTACCGTCAAATCTATGAAAAACACTTTCAATTCCCTAGCGCACTTTTTACATAAACAATCAAACGTCATTAGTCTGTGCCTTTCATGAATTCAGGTATAAGCTATATTGCGCGCTTTTAAATATTAATAGAAATGCAGTAAGACGATGACGTGTTCACTCGCACACGGCATCTGGTGTATACGGCAATGACGAGATATGTCATCATCGACATTTGGCCCGTTTGACATCTAACTTACTATATTTTTTTCTCATTAGATAAAGAAAGTGAGTAGGGGAACAGCTTTTTTATATGCATTTTTCACCTCATTCTACCAATATAATTTATTTAACCTGGCCGTTGCCATTGACATCACGTTACCAATGCACCCTTATAGAATGACAGCTATTCTATTTTGTGGTATTTCCGTATACGGTAGAAAGGTGGTACTAAATGGAATTGTGATAGATGGGTATTAAATGGTAGGACATTTGATTAACTTTGGTTTGATTGAGGGTTCAGGGGGTGTGTAACTTGGGGCTGTAGAGAAGTTGTTATCTTTCTTTCCTATTTTTGATTGATGGATAGTTTGTAAAAACATGCACCTAAAAATTCGCTTTTGCAATTTTACAGTTATCGCAGTTACACCCGGTGCAGAGCGCGCGCGCGTGCGCCCCGCTCCATAGCGGCGATGCTCGCGGACGGATCGTCGAGGGAGTCGGGCACCCTGTGCGCCGCCCCGTCCGATCACCTGCTCAGGCGGTTGGCCACTTACTCCCAACTCGATACGGTACGGTACCATAAGCAACTCCCCCCCAACGCGAAGCCATAGGACGGGGAAGCTGTCGCTATTGAAAAGTTTTCATCCGATCCGTGCATTTAATAGTGTTTTTAGTTTTTGTTATTTTTTAAGTATTCATCTAATTTAATTTTAAAATTGTTTAAAATAGCATTTATTACTTCCTGAGGTAGTTCGTTCCAAGAGTCCACAAGAAATGCTTTCTATCTTTCCAAGTATATTGGTGTATAGTTCCATTATCTGGAGTCCTCATGAGTAACCTCCAGGATATTACTTGCTGTAATATCCTGAGGTTACTCAGAGGAGGTTCCTTAGATACCTTTATCTCAATAGGTATGGATAGTATCCAGAAATGTTTCCCAATATCCATCCATCAGCATTTGTATTAGGGATGTTAGGTTTTAACACACTCGAGTTTAGGCGACAAATCCATACTTTGTTTTATTTTTATAAGGTTATTCGCGGTTTCATCGAGAATCCCGTAATACTCGGAGATATTGGTCTCTTTGTTCCGGACCTTTTTACTAGAGCGTGGAAGCACATGCTATTTAGGCGGTTAGCGTGTCGTACCGACGTATACAAGTATAGTCCGATTGGGAGAGCAGTCGAATTATTAAATTCCATTTCCGCGGAGATTGTTATATTTGTCTGTTCGCCCAATGGGATTTAAAATCTGCTTTCTATTACGCCGTTATAGAATCGGCGTGAATTATTTATTTGTTAATGTCTGGAGGCATTATTTTAATTTTTTAGTATAGTATGTTTCATGTTATTGTTTATTGTATTTAATGTTGTTAGTGTGTTTTCTTTTGGTATTTTATTTTGTTTTTACTCTAATTATAATGTGTACATGGGGAAACCTGTTAAATAAATAAATAAATAAATAAAGTAATGGGTTTGAATTACAACTATTTTTGATTAGCTTCAAAGAGTGTCCACGGAGTCTCTCGTTTGTATTCATTGTGAACATTAACCTAATGTTTGGTGTGTCGTAATGTCCTGTCGTAATGTCGTAATCCTCAAAATGTACACCAAACAGAACTTGCTAACAACTTCTTCCCTCTGATTATATAATACTTTCTCGATATCTCCTACTTCTTTTTAATATTTAGCGTTTTAACAGCTATTGTATATAGATTGTTATAATAAAATTTAAATTTAGCTAACAAACACAGTACCAAAATATGTAGTAAATGGTGAGGTTTGTATGTGTCGTATAATCACACCTTTACTCAAATATCTTTAGTCTATGACCCGTCCAAAATTCGTTTCCCGCCGCCCTCTCTACTGTAACTGTCAGGTTCTGTGTGGAATGGTTAGTCGTAGCACAAACAGCTCCCTCCTAGCACATATTGAAGCTAAACGTGTGGATTCGTGCGAGGTATCGGCATTCTCCACAACTTGTAATGACAGTTGCTGAGGCACCTGAATTCCACAATCCGTCTTACAAAATTTCCAGCACCTAAGCTCGATCATTAGGTAAGGTTTTTACGAACTTCGCCGCATTTCCAACATCAGCTGTGGACGCTAGGCTAGGTGTTCTTAGAGTACCGAGCCCTTATATAATCTTACAATATTAATTGACTACTTAACGAAGTTTTGGCGAAGAATTTAATGCCGTCCATACAGATGTCTCTAGCTGTGTATACCTTTCTCTTTTAGATGATCCAACGCAAGTGTGGCAGCGGCTCCAAGGACGACCCGTGCATCGAAGACGAAGTGTACGCTGATCGTTTTACGCGTCTCGTAGAGACGTATAGTCCTGATGTTGCATCGAACGTTGAAGACACGGAGAAGATATTGAAAAGCGAACCTGCGAGCTACAACCCGAACGACGTTCTAAATATGGTCACCGTTCCGACGAGCCCAGCGCCGAGAGCGAGTGTCAACTTGACCAATGCAATATCTTTAATCAACAGGTTAGTTTTGTGTGTGCATTTCTACATTACTATTTCTACGCCCAGACAGCACTGACCTAACTGAGAAGGGTTTTTAAAGGGTTTAGGATTTCGTTGACTCTACTGAACTACCTCCTTTTTTCCGCTTACACATTACCCTTAGAAAATGGTAGAATGTGTGAAACAGACGGTATGTTTGAAATCAAGAAACATTTTCAATTATTTCATTGCCTACAGTATATTTATTGCCCGCATTTCGATGACTAATTTTATATATATATATTTTTTAATTTTCTCTAATAGCTAATATTTCGTATCGTCTAATGTCAATGTTGTACGTACAAAAGTATAAAAGAATACTCTCTTGTCAACCAGCGGATCTTTTAAATTACACTGCGGCCGGTGCAAGTATTACTGGTTTCACCCAACTCTTGTGTGTGAAGACGCCGTCGTGAAGCAAATGATGAAGTGTGAAGTTTTTCAGGTACTGCGCGAAGCTGCCTTCGGACACTTTCACGCGGCTCGTGCCTCATTCGACCGTGGAATCGGTGAGGTTGAACGGCGTGCAGTTGTACATCTCCACGCTGCGGCTGCCCATCAATTGTCCTGTCAAATACAATATTGTGGTGAGCACGTGCGTCCACCTCAAAGTTGGTAGTGGTCTATCCGATTTATGCTCTTTCGCATTTATCAAACGGGGACATTGGTGACCCTTGTCACAGTCGTCTGATTTACGACTGTGTACTGTGCCAGGGGACACGTTTTCACTTATTATTTGTATTGCAAGTGATACCCCCCCCCCCCCCCGTCACCTTACAATAGTTTTTTCTCTTATAACACATCTATATTTTTTGCTAAGTAAAAAAAAAAGAAATCTAATCTAAAAAAGAAATAAGTATTACACTACACTACATTAAATGCAAATTTGCTAAAACAGTCATAATTAAGATAAAAACATTTAACTTACAGCCGTATTCTGAGTGGAGATGCTGTGACCCCCGTACTGACATACGATTGGTGACCGTTATTCCGCCGTGGAAGACACACCTTTTTTTTTAATTAAATGATTTCTAAAATACATATTTAATACTTTGAAATTACACTACCCTACCTAAACATTTTGCATGGGGGTTAACGTGTCAAACTCTAAATTAAAATGTGCGGCCGAAATTGATATAAAAAACCGAATTTGGGAGCCGAAATAATTACACATTAAATTCTTTTTTATCATTAGTTTATACTCATTCAAAAAATGCTGTTATTTGGTCAATGCTTTATTAAACCGTCAGGAAATGAAATATAAATATAAAAAAAAAATAATTTAAATTAGAAGGGACAAGGAAATCTAAGAAGCAACAGGGAATAAACACAATAAATACAAAGAAGGGCCGAACTATTTAATATTTTCTGCATTTATGTTTTTCATGAAGATTTCTGCTGATGATCTGTACGGTGGCTATATAAATATTTTTCTAGGGTCACCCTATGCCGACGAAAGTCCTCGCGCGGCGGATGGCTGCGTTGCAGGCCAGCAGAATACTCCATTTATCCGGAGAGTTAGACAATCAACTTATGCCTATTGGTATGTATCCTTTTTTACTTTCCCCATTACTTAAAGTTTCTTTATACCCGTTAAGAAACTTTGGAGCCCAAACGATTTATTTATTTCTATAAATAAATATGAAAACTCACAATTGTGAACCAAGATTACTTTTAGTAGCCTGGGACGCACAATTGGTTCACCGTGAAATTCTCTATTAGAAAATATCACTCTGGTCGCTATCTGTCTCAAACTAAATGTATAAATTATACTACTACAGGTACAGTTGTTGAAAAAAATTTTTTTTTTCTAAATGATGAAGAATTGATTATACTGCCGTGTCACTAAATAATTTTCATAGAGTATTTTCATAGATGAATTTTTATCAGTATTTAGCCAGTGATTGGTTATTTACTAATCGATTGGCATAGACAGTAGAGCCATCGGAAGGACAGACAACTAAGTAGCAGTTCAACACATCGCGCAACCCTAATGGGTTAAATGTTTGAATTGTCCTCCAACAAATCACTTTCTGTAGGCAACGCTTAGGAGTCATCCACGAGTGATGGAACAAGCTTCGTGACACATCCAAAAAAAAAAAAAATCATTAACACATGAAAAAAACCTTTTATCATTTATTATATTTTGTTTAAAGATCGCTCAACTGCTAAGAAGATATTGGAAACCATTTTTAAGTAATTAAAACATTAGGCAAACGTTGCACCAAGTTTTAAACATCGTAGTTTATTGTAAAACGCATAGTTTCATAATTTTAATGACAGATGGCAATATATTCTCGTTTGAACTAAAAAATATTCACAAAATAGTACGCCATCTGTAAATTGGCAAGGTAAGCTTTTCTAAAGTATAAAAAAATGATGGTTCTATGCGGTTTGCGTCTGGGCTATTTGCAAATATTAATAATTAATTATTATTAATATTTAAAAAAAAAGCACCATTTAATTCTTTGAATTATTTTTTTATATGAGGCTGTATGAGATTTTTTTTTAACTAAAACCACTTTATAATCAATGCTTCTATGTAATATTTTAAAACCTAAAATTGTTCGTATTAACTTTGAGTACTTATTGTTTCAAAACCAAGTGTTAACGCAAAATAATTTTATATTCAAAATTAATTCTAGAAATGTTGTTGTAATCTAAAATAGAAATGGTCGTCACAACGGTGGGAGGGTGATTCACCAGAATGTGACAAGGATGTCAAAGATTCGTCGCCTCCTAAGTCGAAAAGTACCGATAGATTCAAAACACCAAATTTATCCACGATGAACATGGTCAGTTTGATTTCTTTTTTTACCGCAGGCAAGGAGAATTTCACGGCCGTGGACGCCGAGTGGGAAGTGCTCCTGCAGCTGCCGCACCTGCCGCCCGAGACGCCCATTCTGATGACGCCGAGCGCCCATCACGGCGGCGGCCACGGCTTCGAGGTACCGCGGCCCGGCACCACCAAACGTAGGCAGTACTACTTCAAGAGGGTTAGATTGCTATTTTACTTATGTCAATTCAAATTTTTGTTCATAATAACTTCTAATACGGTGAAATAGTATTTACAAATGTGGGTGAATATAAATCACATGTAGTGGATGACTGACACTTCCGCACCGGCGATCCCTGGCTTACCTAGACAATAGTCTGTACTAAAGAAGGTAGTTCGCCTTGTTTTGAAAAGAGTTAACTCTGTTAATTATTAAAAATTGATTTGGACGAAAATAAAAAAAAAATACAAATTATAAGAAGCAAATAAATACAGGTTGAATTTAAAGTCAGCTGTAAACCTTTTTAAACCCTGTAAACCTTGCTAACACCTTTTGTTTAACAAGTATCTTTAACTAACAAAAAAAAAACCATATAAAAATATAAATACTCTATTGAACGTTTGGTGCACATTTTTGTATTCCTGACATATCCAATTGACCTACATTGACAATATTAGCGCGTGGAAACGAACCATGCCCAGTGAAGTCCATCGGTTTTTCAGTATGAACCAGAAACCCATCCAGAACCATAGGTGTTTCTAGGACTCTTCCTTTTGGCATTTTAGACCAGTTTTTTGCTTTATTTTCTAAGTTGTTGAACAAAAGTTGTTATTGATATTATGAAGCACGTCCTGGTTTCAAGGATAAAAAATGACGTCAATCAGTACATCTGGTAGACTATTAGGCATCAACATAAAAATAGTTAACGGCATAGAAGCACTGTAAGCGAGCTACAGCGGATATGACAAAATCATAACATTGCTGTCAGTCGAAAACCAAACTCCGCCCGGTGTCAGGTAGTGATTGCGTCAGTGTTAGTGGTGTCGGTTTATTATCACCGTTCCGATGTCTGAAAATGGATACGCTTCGCAGTATATAGATACGACTCAAAAACTTCACGATACAATTTGACAGGATGTCTCTGAAGATGCAAGTTTTTGTTGAGTATACACTCAACAAAAACTTGCATCTTGTATATAAGATGGAAAGCTGGTCACAGTTGTAATGACCACTCAGGATCTCGAAGGTCTCTATAAGATCACCTTTATCACACCTATTCTTCAAGGTCGGTGGACGTAGAATAGCAGTCACTCTTTATGAGTTTTGTGACAAAGTTTTTGTGTTTTTCTGTTCCCGCTTGCTAGACGGCGCGAGCGCTCTGTGACTGCCGCCCCCTCGTCGATTGCGGGAACGTTCTGCTGTACACGCTGGACGCCCGGCTCCAATGCCCTCTGC
Organism: Neomicropteryx cornuta; assembly: GCA_020383195.1. NCBI lineage: Eukaryota > Metazoa > Arthropoda > Insecta > Lepidoptera > Micropterigidae > Neomicropteryx > Neomicropteryx cornuta. The sequence continues at coordinate 915,489 of JAHKQU010000031.1, forward strand.
CCGAGCGACACAACACCAGGGGCCGGAGGCTGCACGCGCCCGAGTTGGCCGCTTCATCGCTCGCCATCCTCACCAGCAAACCAATCGACAAGGTAAGCTGGCACTGGTAAGGTCGCATGCCTTAGCCCGTCACCGTTCGTAAAAAATTGAAATATGTTTTTAGACTTGTTACGTCGTACTACTTTACTTTTTATTGGCATCGCCACCATGCATTTTTTTTTTAATTTTTACGGTCGTCGTTCATTATGGTACTTTACATTCCGCGTATTCGTAGACGTTCACACATCCCGTCCTCGGGGGAGAGTTGTAAACCGGTTTCTCCTTGGTTCGAATTCGAATTCCCCCCTCAAGGGCTCTATGTGTTAGATCATCTCCTAAACGTAGGGATTACATTTTACAATATATCTTTTCAATAGGTATACTTTGATTATTGTTCCCAGATACCAGGATTTCCAATCTACACCCGTTCTGGAGAGGTTGGCATCCAGATTCGTTTGGTGGGCAGGTCCACGAACGATTCTACCGATTCTGGTACCACTGTGGCCGTGCGGGATGGGTGTGTACGGTTTTTTTTATTAATTTATTTTAAATTAATAATGATAATGGATTAATTACGCACTACATACGTTATGGGAAACGGGTTTGGTGTGTGAGGTAATTAATGCATAATTTATTGAAAAATTCCATTTATTGTGAAGTAGCGAAATTATGGAATTAATTTATATTTTAACAAAAACATCGTCAATTGTACTTCTCAATTGGCTACCTCAATTGCGATCATTATTTATTGATAATCATATCAAATACGATACAAGCGTAATTTGAAAATGAATATAAAAAAAAAAATGAAATACCACGCTTATATTAAAATACACCAAAAAGGGGAAAATAGGTTTAAATTATCACATTAGTGACTAAATAAAGCCATAGAGCGCCCGTTATTAAGCGTAGATTACGTCAAAATAGTTTAGCGCTCCACGCTTTTATTTACATTTTATTTAGATTTATTTTTTCCTTTTAAGCGCATTTTAATATCTCCTTCATTCGTATAACTTGCGTTGTCGGAGAGACTATCGGGCGAAGTTCCGACTGCCTTATGGTTGTTTTCGTGATGCGAGGCCATTCATAACATCTCGCTAGTCGGTAACTGAGTGTTTTTTTTTGTGTATGTCTCGTTGCTTAGCCCAGTCGACAGTGTTGAGAAAAGCGCCGTTGAATATTCTCAACGGCAAAAATGACCCGCCGGAGATTCGAACCCGGGACCTATGGAGCAGGCGCTTGTACCACTGCGCCACCAGGCGGTTTATATAAAGCTTTTTTTTATAAACAACCATTTTGATATGCAGGTAATCGTGTGTCGTCACATTTTGTTTTAATATCTGTGTTTTTTATTTTTCTGTCGGTTCATAGGGTGCAGTTGGACGCACGACTCACGGCGCACCGAGTCTCCCTGATCCACTCCTTCATGCGGTATCTCTTCGGAGACGTGCTGAGAGTAAGACGCGCCGGTATGCCTCTGGATGTGAGGGGGATAAGGCGAGCCGGCGATTACTATATCGTGCCAACCATCAACGGTAAGATTCCACGTCAATACTAAAAATTAGTGAGAAAATCAAATCAGTAGTGATTTAAAATGGGATGTTGTTACATACCTCATTATTGCTAATGAAACATGTAGCGTCTTCTAAATAGAAAATCTTTCCAAACTCTTACTGCTGATATTATACAAGGTGAACTTAAAATCAGTGGTATCCTTATAAGGGGTGATTCTGGGCAACTTTTGTTCAAGTTAGCATAAGCTAACAAGAAAAAAATCTGTATTGAATTGTTGTGTTCCTGACCTATCCAATTGCCCTACATTACAATATTCGCATCCGGAAAACTACCCGTATTTGTAGGTACAGTTATTGCGTCGTGACGCCGCGCAGTCTGGTATTTTATTAGGTGACCACACTTTAAAACGTTTTAGGACTCTTTATTATGTCATTTTATATTTTATACCATTTTTTTGCTTTATTTACAACATTGTTGAACAAAAGTCGTTCAATTTCCTTAAAAGGGTGGTTAGTATCGCTACACTACCGTAGTCTACTTTGCGTGAAAACGTCATCCGTGAACCGCTGGGCGTAATTTATGAGGAAAGATATTAAATAAGCAATTTTCGGTATAGCATTTTCAGTATAACTGCCACCCGGCACAAGTTTTCACTTGACGACTTTAATATTTGTCTGCTCGGCTCGCTTTTTAGATAAATCGGCTTACAGGGTTACGGTTGGTGATTTGACGGAGGCGAAGTTTCTCGCGACGCACTAACATCGCCAAGTCGTCGAGCCGGCAGTTAACTGTCACCTTTTACTTAACAAAGTAAAAGTTGACAGTTTTGACATTTTTTTGACATATGAGGTCAAAGGAAATCATGTTTGAAATCACAGGGCCATTAAGCTGGATTTTTTATCGGGAATGGTTTTGGAACTCGAAATATTATCGTGAATATTATTATTATTATTATTAGTTTTAGGCAGGTAGCTTATGCTGATAAGCCTAAATCTGCACTTGTATCGTCTCTGATAAACTTGTCCACTTATCACTGCACTTGGTAACTTATTCCATGCATTCACCACTCTATTTGACATGAAATTCTTCCTCGGATTAATTTTTAATTCTTCTGTCATCCATATGTAGAGAACGGTCCCGACGGTACTGCCGTCACCACTATCGATTGGGATTTTCTCGAGCGAATCCACTCCATCTGGCGAGCGTGCCGTGCCAGCAACAACGAGCCAATCCCTGGCACGGAAGCCGAACCGAAGATACTCACGAATCCTAATGTCGCCGAGGGTGCGACGTTTGTGTTCAACGCCGAGATATACAAGGATGCGGTCGTGACACCTTGGTACAGGAACCACGATCAACCGCAGGTACTTCTAGACACGACGAGAGATCGCAATGTCTTCTGTATTAGAAGCCAACCACACACGAATATTACTTTTAATATTTTCGAAACCCTTTGGCAAAAAATTGCCGCAAAACCAAAAATAATGTTTTCATCCCGATGCAAAAAAAAAAACACTTGTATAATAGTTCCACGCTATATCTTTAAAATATTATAAAAAGATAATATTATAACCCATCTTATATAGTCTAAAACCCACAAAAATAAACAGAAGGTGAGTTAAAGAAATGGGCATATTTCTGATTATTTATAATTTAATCATTTTTTTGTCTATAGACAGTTGGGACAGAAAAATATTTCTGTCCCAACACCCGATATGGCTATAATTTAATATTTATTTAACACACATTCAATGGCCGACCTCGCAATGATAAAAGGCGGGTAAAAGACAGGTTAACTTTTAGTTAAGGTAGAAATTTACATTTTTAACCCGGATAGTCACGAGATAAAACGATATTTACTGTTATTTTTCTTCTAAGAGAGATATTTCTCTTAAGATATTTGAAGACCATGAAACCGGAAATCCATGCTCCAGTGCTTTTCCGGCCGCCCGGGTAAGTGCACATTTTTAGACAAACTATTACGAATGTTTTATTTTTTTTTATATGTGAAAGGCTAAAATCTAACCATAATGAATATTTAACCAAAACCTACTAAACGACCAAATAATAAAAATATTGATATCAGATCACTGATAGAAAATTTGAATCTTCCTATTTTCTACTATAAACACTCAAAGCATTAACTTAACGGCCTATTGGCGCAGTGGTATAAGCGCCTACTTTGAAAATCCAGAGCCCGGGACGGGTTCGAATGTCCAATGGGTCAAATCCAGCCAGGACACACAAAAACACTCCTTGAGTTCCAGACTGCGGAGGTATACACAACGAGCCCCTAAGAATGTGTCCTAAGTTAAGCAGCCCTCCAATCCAATCCAATCGATGAATAAACTTATAATCATAAATATACTATATACGACTTCACTCTCCGCGTTATTTGTTGCAGTATTTCTACGTGGCGGAGATCTGCCAGCAGCTGTCTCCGCTGTCGGCGTTCCCGCAGCCGCTGCACGAGTCGTTCGCCGCGTACTACATGAGCAAATACTCCGTGAGCGTCACTCAACTGGAGCAGCCGCTTTTGGACGTTGACCACACCAGCGCGAGACTCAATTTGCTCACACCCAGGTGAGTGCCCTCCCGTTCTTTTACACCCGAGTATTTCTCAACGGCAAAACCCTTATTCTTGAGTTATCTTTGAGCATTCGGATCCTCGATACGCAGGCTCATAGTTGAATGAACACTGTCCATGGATTTGTTATTTAACCTGTCAATTGTCTTAAAAAGAAATTGCTTATATTAAGAAAACTAACTATAGTTTAGGAAATTCTCTAAAATATGGCGCTGTTTAGAATTTTAAAAAATTTACAAATTCAAGTACAAAATTCAAAATTTCAAAATATATATATTTAGAAATTTAATAAACAAAAAACTAAAGCGATAACACCTGTTTTCTGTTTCTTAATCTTGTTTTCCAATGTTATAAAAACCATTTATAAGTATTTTATAATTATTAATATAATATATAATAAGTTCGACAATTAGTCATTTGTTCCTCCAAAATTATTTTCACGTAATTATTAAATGACGACTATCTGATCAGTCATTCATTTGTTAGGTTACTTGATAAATCATTTATTTTTTTTCGCTCATTAAAAAACTAATTTAATTTATGCAAAAATCGCGATAAAGGGAACTAAAACCGCCGTGAACAAAACACATTCCGATGCAAAAAAAATACTTGGGTAATAATTTTCACATTGTGTTTATGTAATATTAAAACAGATTCTTTATTACTCTAGAGTACTTTTATAGCAATAATCCACTTGTTGCTGCAAAATTGGTCGCCCTACATGACACGACTTTTCCCAAATATTTCTGTACTGCCTCGGTTGGCCACGCCAACCATGCAGCAATACCGATTTATTAGCTATTTATTGGTGTTGCAAGTATTAAAAACCTATATTTCACGGTGATATAGATAATTTACCCCAAGCCGACATTGCCAAAAGCGTCTGGGGCTCCAGCATACAAAAGTTTTATAAAGTGACGGTGCGGTAGAGACTATCGACGGGTATAAGAAGACGCGACTCGGTCAATCCGGTTATCCTATAACTTTTAAATTTCCATGCACCTAATGCGTATTGCCGCAGTCGTGACCTTAGCACAACATAGCGAACTAGCGATATTTGCGACTGTTAGTAGGGCAATATTCCTACTCACGATCACTTTTCGACATTTTTAATCTAAAGAGTGGCATTACCTACTATAATTAATGCCATAGAAAGAGTCGACGATAACTTCTGGAGATTGGTAGAACTTATAATTATTATTTTATGTGATATTGAGTAATTATGTGATAAGCGTAGACGAATTAATAATGCGATTCGTATTTTTAGATATGTGAGCCGCAAAGGTGTAGCGTTACCGGTGTCATCGGAGAGGACGCGCCGTGCCAAACGAGACAGGTTGGATCAGAAGCAGATCCTCGTGCCGGAGCTGTGCTCGGTCCATCCGTTCAGCGGCGCGCTGTGGCGATGCGCCGTCGCCCTACCCTGCATACTATACAGGTAAGCATCGTTATGACATTCGAACCAGTTATGACACTTTATGAAATCCCTATAATTTCTTGCTCCTATGTTTTCATCTTTATGATAAAACGTACGCTCTGTCCTTACCTTAAAAGCAAATATGTACATTATCTGGGGGTAGTTTCACACGAGCCCAACGAAAAATACCAAAACAAACCGCGCACGACCAGTTGATCCAATACGATTGTACGAGCTGGTGTGCTCGGGCCAAGTTCCACCCCGTTGGAATAGTAGACGCCGATCTTCGCCACGTCGTGAATTGTGTCGTCTTTAGATTACTCGTGCACTCCGCAACTGGGTAACCAGCCCTCGCCCTGGTAAAGTAATTGCCCGGTTGCAAAAATACGAACATTCTTAAAGGTGTGGAAGTTAAGATTATTAAAAGTTAAAGGTGCCGCAGCAGAACCGCAAAGATATCAGCATCATCGAGGTCAGTGATTTTGTGCTATTTGCTATTTCCTTTGTGTTGAATTCCATCTGATGGCCTTTACCGTCAGATTGCCTACAATCACTCCATTTAAATAGAGTCTTCGGCATACCTTTTTGAGTAGCTGAATATCTTTGACAAAATGAGGACTCCACAGTTATTAACCTTATTCTAGAAGCGGTTATGGTCATGTTGCGGAAGTTGGTTGTGGATCTTATGTTATTATTTCTTATGTCCATGATAAGTCATTGACAAAATACTGGACAGTCGGAGAAATGTCAAATAATGAATAAATGACCTTTTCGTGTCGCAATCGCGCGAGAGAGAGAACTTATTGCTGACTCTTTCTATTACATTGCAGGGGTGGTTAAGGAAGATTCTGATCTCGATGTATGTTTTCCTTTTTATTTTGTATATCTATGGCTCTTGTATACAGGATAAACGCCCTCCTGCTCGCTGACGAGATCCGCCGCTCGGTCGCGCTCGAAATAGGAGTGGGCAGGACGGACCTCTCCGAGGGTAATGACCCCTCCTTCGAGTGGCCGCCTTTGGACTTCGGCTGGAGTCTGGCCGATATACTCAAGGATGACTCAAAAGACAAGGCCGACGCGATGGAAGTTGATAAAATAGTCAACGACGAATTGGTATATTTAAATATTTTTTTTTATTTAAACTAAGCCACAGTTTTTAATCACACACACAGTAATCAATTATGCAAAATATTCAGGTGATAATTAAAATTGCCTACTTTTATGCGAAATCGAGCTATACACTAAAAATTACATTCATGAGCACCCTGCATTATTAAATAATTGTCCCAAAAAAAAAATCCTGATAAAAAAGCACATAATTGACCCTGCGATTACAGTGCTATTTGTAAACACTGTATTCAAAATTTGTCATAGTTTTTGAGAAAAAAATACAAACTTCAGTCGATAATAATAAGCGAATCGTGTCACAAGGTCTTTGTTGTGAGCGCACACCTGTGGCTCTCGGCGCGAGCCGATAACTCGGCCAAGGCTAGGTTCATTGATCCCGTCGGAATTAGCTCGCTGACCGAATTTACGCAATCGGTTTAAAAAAAAAAATAAATTTGGGTATAATAAGCTAATAAACCCCCCTTTAGTCTTCGGAAGAAGTTGATCTATATTGATAACTATACCGGTCTCACGAAAAAAAAAATTATACCAAAGTAATTATAATGTCAAAAAACTTTGCTCACTCAGGGGGCCACTGACCGTTCTCGCTCTATGCGTCCAAGTCGTTTTTCTCGTAATTGAGAAACGTTTTTTCAATATTTTTTGCTGATTAATGTTAAGATTGTCGATATAGATATAGAAATGAGTGCCCTTAATTTAAAAACACCTGTATGAGAAATTGACGATAATTAAGAAAATTTAGTATGTTTTTTAAATACATTGATAATTTTAAAGTACATTGACCCAAGTTTGGTTACAGTAGATAATTGTATTGTATTATATTGACCTACATATATATATAAATAAAGTACGGTGACCAGGAGACATCAGTGCTGCGTACACCTTAACCCAGTTGCATGATTATAATATTATATCATTGTATTTTTTTTTTTTATATGTATATAATTGCTATGACCTAGGTCATATTCAATTATTTTGGGCCCTACTCAACTAGACCAAATGTGCCTGTGCCTAGAGTCAGGGGAGATGGTGTAATGAAGTTTTAAAAATGAAATGACCTTGTGCGGATTCAAACCCAAGACCTTTTGGTCAATAGTCCAACGCCTTAACCACTAGACTGCCACGATCTCACAAACCAGACACACAGACTCGTATTTTATTAATTCAATACAATATTTAGGAGCCAGTGTTGATGATACGTATACCCATTCAAGCACTTGGTTCTATAAATGTATTTTTACTATTAATTTATTTTCATAATATAGTGTGATAATGTTTTCAGGAACAAACACTGGAGGATGTCGTGCTGGCCTTAGAATCGTCCAAGGAAGATTCCGAAAGCGCCGCGGAGACCGCAGAAACGACGACTGACCTTGAACTTCTTCCGGACCGGGAAGAACAAGACGGAGATGTGAGCATTCGAGAGCCTTTAATTTATTTATATGACGTTTCGGAACCGCCTAATCACTATCGTTTGACGAACAGACAATTTATTCAGTCTCCACTGATATTTTACCGTAATGTAGGAGCTGATCGGTCCACAGGAGACCAGAATCTTCAAAGACCGCACTATATCCAAGTCATAATAAATAAGTCATATAAATGAAATTTATCTTTTTTTTTAATTTAACCAGGTGCCGTGTGTGGGTAAACGCGTCATCATCTTACTTAATTTCTATTAATACTTAAAAGCGCGGCATATCGCGTATACCTGAATTCATGAAAAGCATAGACTAATCGTCGATATTGTTTTTGATTTTAGTTCGGTGACGTTTGATTGTTTGATGGTGAATTGGATAAATAATTCGAGTTTTATTTACAAAAGCTATGTCAATATAATGTTAAATATAAAAGAATGAACATTTTCATAGTTTTGTACGCATTAAATGCCAATACGCGCGTTTTTCGTACGGAGTGGACGTTTTACGAACGGCTCTCGATAGGTCAGAGCTTGTCTCTAAAACTGTGTGATTCTTCCAATAAATTATGACGTTTTATAGATGTTTGAGACTCGGCGCTACATCTTCATCTCGTTTTAGTTACTAAAGAGTAGTTTCCAATTACGTCTAAGTAGTTGAACGATCTAAACCCATATATCAAAAAGTAAGGTGACTTTTCAAATTTCTTTGATTATCATGGTGTAGTCATCAGGAGTTGTTACCACAAGGTCGTACAGGTAATAAGGAGTACCTTGAGGTTATGCGCCGTTTATGTGAAGCGATACGAAAAAAGCGCCCGGGATTGTGGAAAAATCAGTCATCGTTATTGCACCACGATACTGCGCCAGGTCACACGTCATTGCTTGTTCATAATTTTTAGGCCAAGAACAACACCGTATTCACCGGATTTAGCTCTCTGTGACTTTTTCCTGATCCCGAAACTCAAGAAACCCATCAAAGGACGGCGCTTTGCAACGCAACGAGGACATATAGACCGCATCGCTGGTTGAGCTGAGGGCTATACCAAAAAGTGCTCATCAGAAGTGCTTTGAGGATTGGAAAAAGCGTTGGCACAAGTGTATTGTATCTGGGGGGGGGGGGGGGTAACTTTGAAGGCGACAAAATAAATATTGATGAATGAATAGATATTTTATGATAAAAATAAAAAGTCACCTTACTTTTTGATCACACCTCGTAATCATCACCTGAAAAATTTCAGGCTTTCGAGATTGGAATGTGGAGCAACGAGATCGCAGAACAAGCCGAGAAAGCGGCGAAAGTGAAACAGAAATTCTTGGAAACACTACCCCCCAACCTAACCCTGTGCACTACCGATGTTAGCGGTAAGTTGGTATAATTTTAAATAATATAGGTACTTATCGGAGTGGACCGAAGCGTAGATCCCACGGATCGAATCCAATAGCGAAACATATGCGATGTCAGATTTTAATTGTTTCACCATCGATTTTAGAAATTTAAAGTTTTAAACGAATCTATATGAAAAATACTAGGTTGTGAATTATTTATTTGAGGTTTGCATTTCTACGCTCCAATATGCTGCTAGCATAGGTTTCACCTTTGCGACTGCGGCTATCTAGACATTTTGTGAAAAATTTATAAATAGCAGATGGTGCTGCTATCTGCAGTAGAAGAAAAATAAAGGTCATTTAACGGTCCATTCTCATCATCATAATTTCAGCACTTTCCTCGTAGAAGGCGCTTTGTCTCGAAGAGCGCACTCTCTTCTTTTGGACAGATAGGCCTCTGATATCACGCAGATTATGCCACATCGCCGCGCACACATCCGCACAGCAAGTTTTCAACCACGCGTGCTTCGAAATAAGCCGTGTAACGACTGAAGAAGTCATGTAATTTACTGCTCAATAGGTTACGCTAACAAACTGTGTAGACTTGGAGTATATGTATCTCAGAACTTTGGCTATCCTCAGGTGTAATATTTAAGCCTTTGAGCTTTTCCCGAGGGCATCAAATATGCAGACAAAAAATGAACTCTCCGGTATTTCGGGTTTGACATACGACAGAATGACACACAGGCGTATTATTAATCGTTGTAACATAACCTATAAGTTATTATGCTTCTCTTTCCCTGCTGTGAAGTTTCCTTCCGTCGTTGGGCGCCGCTTCACCTCAGCACTCCCGTGACAAAAACTCGCGCACCCTATTCGCATCTGCCTACACCTGCCGCAGACCATCGATTATCTGAGACTTCATCGTATGCCTCCCGTTTTCTCCGATCGGTCGTCTTCCCCGTTGACCCACGACCTTATGGTTTCATTTGGGCGCCTGGAAGGCCTACAAGTAGGTTGCGGGTCGTTGAGGTGGCAGCCGAGACGCGTGCGGTGCCAGAAACGGTGCAATTTATCATAAATAAAAAATATATATCGAAAAAAATAATCATCTTGATTATACTTTAATTATGTTGTTTTTCAGATATCGGTGGTTGGGGGGACCCCATAGAATCGCCTCCGTTAAGTTACACGCGCAATAAGGCCGACTCCAATCGGAAGTACATGATGGCCGACAGTGACATCTCTTACTTATCCAGGTATTCAAATTTTGAATCTCCAATTGCATTTATGTCGTAGCTAAAAATATTTCGTCCCCTTTACTATTTTTATTAAAGCTTTGTGTAAATTGTCTTTGCGGTGGTCAATGACCTGGCGTCATGAGCGGACGATCTGCTGGAGTACATTCAATATTATCACGCAAACCATGATGAATTTTAATATATCGTGTTTAAAAATCATATTTCAAATCACGCTCGCAAACGGATCTTTTGTGCCTCTTCCTTGAGGAACCTAGTGTGGTGAATTGAGGTTGTTCAGCGAGTTGTATACTCTACTCATAACATCCGGGAGAGCACACTGACGAGTCCATACAGTTGGTCAAGGAGGCAGTTCGCAGCAAAGTTTCCCTGTTCTTTCCTTTCTGTCTTCCGATATTTGGTACTGCATCTCGTCACCGAATTAATTATTCTTAATAATTAAACAAAAAAAAATGACAGTCCACTACTAACTCCATCGAACAGTCTGAACACAACTTACTTTTACCTCGCCTAACACCCAATGCTCCGAATTTTGTACTGAACGACTCATGTAGTCGGTAAAAGTGTTGTTGCTATTGCTAACTCTTTCTAACCGTATTTACTACGTATATTTTTAATAAAGATTTTGTTTTCGTTTCAGCGATTTGGATTCGTTTGATTCCGATATGGATTCGGATACGGACAGCGACTGCGGTGTTGAAATCGAGTCTGGGATAACGCAAGGAGGTACGTATAGTTGTTATTTCATCAATTTATACAAACCTGTCAAAATTGTTAATGGAAATATGTTCTCAATAGTTTATTTAATAAATCGGATTTAAATTTCTTACTTTAATCTTGAGAAATGGGAGAGTAACGAATAGTGAAACACCCATATTCACTCAATGCGCCAGAATGAGGCAGGCGACGGGAATGTCCAAAGCTTGTTTCAATTTTAATGAAGGTGAGATAGCGTTAAATAACTGATAAGAAATATGCCTTATGAGTTGTGAAACCAAAGGTACGTGGCACAACATGGAAACCAAACCAAAGATACATGTGCTCAGTGGTACATTTGACTGCTCAAAATCTGTATAATTATTTTTTGGTATCACCTCCATTACGTTGTTCGGCATTGGCGATATCGCCATTGTAGCATTCGCATAGGGTAATGATTTTATCTCTGAAAATTTTTATATTTTATCATAGCTATGATTTTTGTAAAAGTTGTACTTGAAAAAAAATATGTTTGCTGTAGTTGGTTTTACTGTGCAAAAATAAACATACTTTTGTTAAACAATAATGAGCCCAAAAATAGGTTATTAAATAACCTATGTTTTCAGCCTCATTTTCGGTAAATGACATTTTCTACTTTTGTTCGGAGGATAAGTTAATAAAAATTACCTAATAAAAGTTTGTAGCCATAGAAATGACCTTTCTAAGAATATATAAAACGCCAATTTAACTTAAGCGTATCATACGGTTTTTGAGCAGAACCTTTTATGCATCAAATACATAAAAATGTGTGATAAAATCATAAATTGAAAAAAATATTTTTTTTTTGACGACTGTGACGCAAGCAGCCATTTTAAAAAAAGGTAAAAGAAAATATTGACAATTTGTATCTTTTGGTATATTTATATGTAAAAATATTTGGCGAAACTATTTAGTATGAAATTTTATGGCGAATTGCATATTTACTCTAAAATGTATATAACCAAATAAAAACATATATATAATACTTTAGATACTATATTTATTATAACATTCACAAAAAAAAAAACCGGAATCCCAACTGATGAAATTTGAGAGACGGGCAAGTTTTTGATTATTTTCGATACGAAAAATGTAGTGATGAACGGATAATTTAATCAATATCTTTGCCTATGTTTTCATGTCAACGGCAACTATGGCCAGATGACGTTACGTTTTGAGTCTCGCATATTTGTGTGTTGGGCAAACTTGAGTTTAGTTGCACCCCCCAATGATCACTGATTCAATGTCTTAAATGATTTACAGCGCCATCGTGCGGCGTCCGAATCGAATTTAAGAACCCCCACGAGGCGGAAGCGATCGACATTGAGTCGAAGGAAACGCCGAGCGACGAGCGACCCGACTGCAAAACGCTCGCGAGGGACTTTGCGCTTGCCGAGCAGAGGGAACACGATGACACGATGAAGGATTTCATTGAATATTTTTATGGAAAAGTCGACGAGGCCAAAGAAAATACGATGAGAGAGGTATTTTATTAATTAGATAACGAGACCCGATTTCGACAGGTCTAGAGCTCATAGTTGTGTTTTTTAATAGTTTTAATAGTTTAATAATAGTTGTTCAATAACACAAAAAGAGGCACAGATAACAAGAAACGGCTTCTTTGTTATCAAAAAATAAATGCTCTACGATTTCGGACAGATCAGCTATTTAACGCCAATACTTCGGAGTAATTTCAACAATACTGCGGAAAATAAATGAAAAACTTTAAAATCAGCGAGAACAATGATCACAACAGTTTGACAGTTCCCTATGCATCCTGAATTCTTCAGATTCTGCACTGGTGACATACTGCACCTAAATAAAAAGCTACGTAGGATAGAAACACGATACTTTAAAAGAAAATCTCAATAGGTTTTAAACAACGGCCTGGGAACACATAATATCATCTTGATTATTGGCAACACTGAAGTGGAAACATTGAAATAACCGTGTGTTTCTTTGCTGTGCAGCATATCGAGAAGTTCTCGGAGGCGGTGCTCAAGAACGAGGAACGCATCAGAACGAACGGAACGCTAGTCGGTGCGAAGCAGTCGCTCGGAGACGTCTTGCAGAGGTTCAAGGCCACCGAAGCTTCACCTACCAGCCCCGAATATGTGTCTACACCAGAAACCGGTATCTATGCATACTTTTATATAATTATCAGAATCGAATCGGAGTTTCGATCAAATCAATTGATTTGTCACTGGGGTTCCCCATTTCATGAGTTTAACCTGGTCTGTACGAGATAAACAGTCGAAAATAAGTAAAATCTCAACATCAATGCAGTTATTACAAAGATACCATAAACAATATATGTAACTCAACATTCATGCATGTCTGCTAATTTCTAGACTAACGGGAGTGCCGGGACTCACAGTTAAGATGTGTAAACATCAGCGTTTGTCCGTGAATGGGAGGAATGAAATAAATATAAGATCATTTATGTTGATTCAAATTATTAAATTTCAGTTGCTTAGTAATGGAATATTTTTTTTTATCCTTACATATTTAAACAATGAAGTAAAGAGCAAATCCACTTAGAAATACCGTAGAAACATTCGATGTTTCACACACACACTCAAACGCACACACACTCACGACAAATGTTAATGAATGTGCATGAATCCTGTTGATCTCCCCTTCCAGTACTCTCTCATTCTCTTTTGTGCGGCCGCTCTCTCGCACGCATCGTCTCCCACTCGCTAGTGTCACTCTCACTGTCCTCCAAACCACCAGGTCCCGGTATAAATGTATACACATCAAAAAACAACAATTTCGATAATTGATTGTTAGCTGATCAATCATCGTTTCTTTAGTTTGAAGTCTCACACCAGATAGTAGAAACTTAATAATGTTATTTTCCCTGCGTTCTTTAGAAACCCCGACAGACGCATTGAAACTGTACGAAGAGCTATTCCGGGAGCGCGTTCCCGACCTATCTAACCTACGGAAAGTCGTGGCGGAGAAAGGCATAGCGACGCTAGAAGATTTGGAAGAAAACGCTAGTCTGATCCTCGAAAAGATCAAGCAGGACCTGCCGCCCGAGGAGTGGAGGGATCTGAACTGCTTCTCGATGACGACGAAGGCCGTTCCCCTGAAATCTCCCCAGCTCGAGGTCGGGTGTTTGGATTCGGATGCCGGACGTTCGGGCTTCGGGAGTCTGTCCGGTGGGACCTTCGATTTTGACTATCAGCCCGACTTGCAGGGTCACCCGGGTCCCAGCCCTTCGGCATTATTGCAGGTCTGTCATTGTTTATTTTGAAAATGACACCTTTACAGGATCAACCAAAATGCTTTATATAATATATAACCAATATATAGCCAATAATGCTTTATATAATATATAACCTAGATTCTCCCTTACTAAAACAAATTTTCTCATACAAATGACATGATGAAACAAACCGTTGAGAAAGTAGGTCCATTAGTCACTTCTTGCGGTAACAACGATTAAGACGCATCTATGACTCAAATATTATTCCATCGAGACATCGTAACGCACTGTTTTTGATCATGCTAATGTCGACCTTAGTTCCTTATCCGTAAAAGTGGTGATCGATAGTTGCCGCTGCGTGCGTGCGAGTGACGATTTATTGCCTCATCCATATACATCATGTCTAAATTTAGTAACTCTTAATTATCTCTAAAACAAGAATAAAATTTAAAAGTGTGCCTTTGCTAAGAACTATCCTATTATTTTGTCTACAGTACGAACCATTATTCGTGCAAATCGTTTGTTGCATTATCGAACGCGAAGCGAAAATTAAATCGAAGGCAATTTTTTATTCAATTTATATTTCAAAAATGAGGATCAATTCAAAAAAATCTACCTCCGAGAAGTACAAGATAAGTCTTCAATATGTGTCACCAAAAATGTGTATTTTTTTAAGATTTTCCAAAACTGCATTCTTAAGAAGTTTTGGCCAAAATCGCCATTTAACTCATTTTTGAAGTATACCCTCGATATATCCCTTAGCTGCGCCTTAAAAAATATTTTGACATACCATCTTAACACCCGGTCGTTTAACCATACGAATGTTTTGACTATGTTTTTTTGAGATATATAAAAAAAATATACCGGCTATTTTATTGTCTAATTATCGTTATAAAATAGTATTTAAACACAATATTTCGAACACTATGAATAGAGCGCTTTTATTAAGGGGGGTTTTTTTTTATTAAATTTTAGAAGGAAAGAAAAATTATAAAATTACACTAACCCCTACTAAATTGCCGTGCAATTTGTTGATCTTATTGCATTAATTTCTATTTATCTAGTTTCTATGATACCCTATCCTAAACGATTAATATATAATGATCAACGATTAAGTATACTTACCACAACGTTGAGTATATTTTTTTTTTAAATTTACCTACTACTGTTTTTTTTTCTTTCACGCTTGATTATTTTTTAATTATTAATTACTGTTCAGAATAAACAACACATTTAAATATGAAAATCTGAGTGACCGCTTTTTACTGTCACCTTGGTGCTTAAAAAGAATTAAAAAGTTAAATTTGTAGCTTGTTAACAAGTTAAAAACAAGATGACGTCAATCTCTTCTGGGGGTTTTGTTTGACTCGCGTCTAACATTTCATTTCCATATGCGGAGCATAGTGCCGAAGTCAATCTCGCTTTTATACTGCACGTTCGTGAGGAGTATATTAGAGTATAGTTCCATTATCTGAAGTCCGCATGAATTGACATACTGTAATATCCTGGAGGTTACTCAGAGGAGGTTCCTTAGATACCTTTATCTCCGTAGGTATGGATATTATCCAGAAATGTTTCCCAATAAGTATCCATCAGCATTTGTATTAGGGATGTCAGGCTTTCACACACTCGAGTTTAGGCGACAAGTCCATACATTGTTTTATTTTTATAAGGTTATTCGCGGTTTCATCGAGAATCCCGTAATACTCGGAGATATTGGTTTCTTTGTTCCGGAAGCATGCGTTATTTAAGCGGTTAGCGTGTCGTACCGACGTATACAAGTTTAGTCCGATTGGGATTTCCGCGGATTCCATTTCCGCGGAGATTGATATCTTTGTCTGTTCGCCCGACAGGATTAAAAATCTGCTTTCTATTACATCTTTGTGAGATCGAAGTGAATTATTTTAATTTTTAACGTGGTTTTTTTTCTTTTAGCAGTTTAATTTTTTAAACCTGGGGAAACCTGTTCAATAAATAAATAAATAAAAGCCTTGAAAAGTCCGTATTGCAAATTCAATTGAACTTTTATCTGTAACTGGTCTGACTTTATTATCCTATAACGACAAGTTGATATATCATTTTGCGATGCACTGTTAATGTTTGAAAATATCACATCTCATTAAGCTTAGTTAAACTAAACAGCAGTTAGATGAAATAGAATGATTTAAGATCATGCCCGAAAGGCATTTGTGAGAGTTGCATTTCGAAAATTATGAACATTTTTGCCCCGACAGGCTCTGACGATGTCCAATGCCAACGACGGCATTAATCTCGAGAGACTGGAAACGATCGGCGACAGCTTCCTGAAATACGCCATCACGGCGTATCTCTACTGCGTGCGGCCGCACGTCCACGAGGGGAAGCTGAGCCATATGCGTAGCAAACAAGTACGTACCGCTTGCTGATCGCTCTCTGTTCCATCCAAAGTATAAACAACGATTGGATTATTGAACTCCGTTCTCGCGCAGAATTATATTTTCGTCTGCTCGGGCTGAGCATCATTTTTTACTTTTATATTAATGTGTCACTTTGCAATTTTCGAGCAAGCGACATTGAATTTGAAAAATAAAAATTATTTGAGCGGTCATTTTGCATTTGACTGTACGCGTGGAAACCCTTTGAGGTTCTTTTTTTTCATCTTCTGTACATTTTCAACTTTTAGATTTAATTATATAATTTTAATAAGTTTCTGGCAACCAAAACAGTGTTTGTCAGGAAATTTACAGGTTATGTTCTTCGTCTCCGCAGAATCCGTATATTGTGCGGTGAAAGATAATTTTGTACGCCTAATCTCGATCAAGACAAAAGTAAAAAAGGCATTCACGCGAAGCATTTTTTCATCGTCTGTAATGAATCGGTGCGTTTTTGTATCATATTATCAGATTTGAGGAGCGCGTTTTCAAAAAGGATTATTTCCAGTTTTTCTAAACCAGTTCTAAACTATATAAATCACTTAAAACCTCGAACTATGACAGTTCTAAAAGCTATATTTTCTATACATATTCGCATTCTAATATAACTGCAACAAAATGGCTTATTTCATTGATATTTATCTAGTGTTTTCTACATGGGCACTTAAAGCGGCAGTACCCTTTTAATGGGTAATTCTGGGCATGTTTCTGATCAACTTTTGTTCAACTAGTTTTCATATAGGTAACGAAAAAAATCCATATAAAAAATAAATACTCTACTGCACGTATTGTTGTATTCCTGACCTATCCAATTGACCGACATTACAATAATTTGCGCGCGGGGCGACTACCCGTTGTTCGCTATTTTCAATACATTTGAAGGTACAGTCATTGGGTCGCGGGTTTTTTGCTTTATTGTCCGGAATCACCCCTCAAAAGGATACTTCTGACGTAAGTTCATCCTATATATTAGTACTAGCTGACCCGGCCACGCGTTGCTGTGGCTAAAGTTTTTGTTATATTACATTATAGTAAACAATCTAAGAGGAACAATAAGAGAACATCAGTCACGGAGTCCACTATGCTTTTTCACACAGATGGTATTTGTAAAAAAATATGCTGATCTCCTTATTTGACTTTCTACTACTATAACCCTTTAGTACAATGAAATTATTTACGAACAAAGACGAAAATGTTGATGTTGGTATACAAATTCACTGGATTGAGATTTGAAGGGGAAGTACGTTGAACACAATTAATTAAAATGTTCTTACACTTGATACTAAGCAGAAATCAATAGGTAAAAAATAAAAATTTATCAGATTTATTATTTCCATTTAATTTTATAACAAATATAAGTATATTACAGTATAATACAGTAAATTACATGTGACGCTTAAACTCATGAATGAGGTAGGCAAGGCAGACAGTCTTAAACTTTTAAACATTAATATCTTTTTTTTGAATTATAAATACTTTCAATTTCAATTTAATTTAACACAAATCGGTGCACAATGTTTTTGGTTAACCTGTCTTTAGCTAACACAAATAGATTCGACGGTTTCCCAACACGTGAACACGCAACATATAGTTGCCCATGAGAAAAACATGGATTTTCCAAATCTAAACCACAAATGGACATTGTTTGACCTTGAGATTTATTTATAGACATGGCGAAAGCTAAACGAATTGGAAACTGTAGCCTTTTGAAGGGTATGGTAGAATCTGATGGTATCATCGGAATACGTGGCAGCAGGACCACTTTTCCTTTAAACTTCCCAGCCAAAATGGTTGCTTCAAGAATGTTTCCGGTGATCTTTTTGATGACCAAACGCGTACCGTTACATAATTGAGGTGGATTCAAATTACGGAGGAGAATAATAGGGGAACCAATCTTTAATCGAAGATTATGTGGTGGCATTCCAGGGATATCTAATGAATTTAAAAATTCAATCGGAAAATTTACACTTTCATTTTCATCAACAACAGTATCGATTGATTTAAAAGCCATCAGATCGCCTGGTAACAACTGTTGTATCTGGAAGTTAATTTCGTCAACATCAACGTTTTTGGCTGCCAAAATCGCCCGTTGACTAAGCCATTCATGATTCAAATAATTATTCTGTATATCCGGGAAAATACTCTGAATCAATTCAGTTTTATCCTGAACAACAGTGCAAAAATTGTCTGGTAGTTTAATGCATTGCGTATTTGGTTGCAGTTTTATTTTACCGTTCCCAATATCTAGTAGTTGTTCGGAAAATATTAGTGCTGATGGATCATTTTGCAATTGTACTCGCATATTTATGGTCAATCGAAGTGTTTCAACACTTCGCCATAAGAATGATTGTTTCAAACATGCATTAATCTCATCCGCGAAAGTAGAGCGAGGTATAACCGGTAAGGTCTGCCGGAAGTCACCAGACAAAAGTAAGATAGCACCACCGAAAAGTTTATTATTGCTGTTTAAATCTTGCATAGTTCTGTTTAATGCTTCAAGTGAATATTTGTGTGCCATTGTGCACTCATCCCAAATTATTATAGAACTCTTCCGCAACACTGCAGCTATTCCACTATTCTTTTTGATGTTACACATTGCATCTGGTTTATTATGAACGTCCAATGGCAGCTTGAATGTTGAATGTGCTGTTCGCCCACCATCCAGTAAAGTAGCCGCAATGCCTGACGATGCTAATTCTAATGCGATTTTTTGTTGCGACCGTATTTTGGCAAGAATCAACGATATTAAAAATGTCTTACCGGTTCCACCGGGTGCATCCAAGAAAAAAAAACCGCCTTGTTCAGCAGCAACAGCCAGCATAATCCGATCATAAATATTTTTTTGTTCTGCTGTCAGTAATGGTTCACTGTTCATGATAATTGTTGCTAAACTTCCATGGTCATATTGATTTTCTCGTTGTAAATCGGTATTGACTAAGTCGGTGGCTGGACGATTAGGTGATGGCATACCATAATGATTAAGTGGTAAATTTGAAATAAGAACACATAAATCCTCGATCAAGACCAATGCTTCATTGTACATCTCTGGTGTATAATCTATGTTTTGGCATTGATTTGTTTGTCTAATTCGGTGCAAGATGTCTTCTGTCATACAATTTTTATATTTTTCCCACAAAGTTTGTGCTTGCGAGGGATAACATGTCGCCAAAATAATTGCAAACAACTGACGAATGTTATTCGGTGTTGATGTCAACGCAGCATCAGCAAGCGTTAAGTCCCAATGGTTATCGTCTTCTAGCAATTGCAGTTCACGACATGCATCCTGGTATGTATTGAATACTCGACCATTAGCTGTTCGTAAAAATTCAAAAGACGTTGGTCCGGGAACATTCACCAATAACAAACGTAAATAGAAGCACTCACGTTGCTTTGGATGTACCGTGTAAAGTCTCCCCAATGTCTTAGCTTTGAATATGCCTGTAATGGAAGGATGTGGTTTTCCTTGTTTCCGTGGCTCCCATTTTTTACTGGATTTGTTCCATGTGAAATAACGTGGAACATCACCATACACCAATGTCTTCGCGAATTGGCCAAAAACATCAGGTTTTTGACACAATGTAAAAAATTCAGTTAGAGTCGTTTTCGGAGCTTCGAACGCTCTTTGGAGAACATTTTCTTCAGTGAAGTATACACGTTGACCGTTTTCAAGATGTATTGCCAGATGTTGGACAGCAGGATCTCTTTCGTGGATGGGAAAGCTGAGAATATGCCAAATAGCTTCATTGCTGCTAATGTATCTGCCCATTTGGTATCGTGCTATTTCGTCATTTTTATTTATGTTTTTTACTTCAAATATGGCCAAATCACTGCCTTTGTTTACATATTTACAAATATACTTAATTGATTTAACAGAACTGCAAAGCTCAACATTGATATGAGCTTTGTAAGTTTTTGAAAGTAGTGGTGAGTATGGTACCACCCACTGATTATCAAACTCAACTTGATTTGGAAAGTTCGGCAGTCGCATTGTAAATGTGTGGCCACCATTCTCAGTACTTCTGCGGCGATACATTGGATAACCATCAATATCCGTGATCGTGTCATTCGTATGCGGCTTTGGGAAGTTTTTTTACATTTTCCATTTTCCATGCACGGTGACGTCATGTTGAAAACACCGCATGGCCCATGGATCATGTGTTTGGTGACAATATCAAATAATTCTTGATCAATTAATGGGTCTGGAATTTCGGCTGAAATTATTTGATCGATTTCTTCAGGACGGATTCTATCTTTAAGCCAAACCAAAATGTGGGCATGAGGCAAACCTCGCTTTTGCCACTCTATCGTATACAGCCAACAACGTGTGATACCAAAAATTGTATATTTAACAATAAAATCAATTAAGGATTTCAATTTTTGTTTAAACACACGTGCAGTTAAATCATGACGATGAATGGCTTGTTGTCCTGGCAATAGTAAAGTTTGTATCTCTTCCCAATTCGGATTACATGTGAATGTAATAAATAAATCCGGTCGGCCGTAATGACGTACGTAAGTCATCGCATCTTGTATGTATTCCTGCATGTTCCGTGGACTGCCGATGTAGCTTGAAGGTAAAATGAAAGCATTACCGATGTCATTGGGATTTAAATTTCCATCGATGTTTCCAGCAACAGCATCTCGTAAGTGAATATATTCTTCCGATCGTAGTTTTGCCTGGTTGAATCGAAGGAATCGCAAGCGTTCGCTTTCGACCTTAGCATACATATCAACAATGTATTGATGGAACAGCTGACGATATCGAAGGATATAATTGTCTTGATGTTGTCTAACCATTATTCGGTGTGCGTAGTAGTTCATTGAGCTAACTTTATTATTTCTGTAATCACCTAAAAAAATAAATAATAAAATGCAATACGAAATTAAAATCTATACATACAGTAAGAAAGTAAATAGATAATTGTCAAATTTACCGGTATTTGGATCATACTGATTGATATTAAGGTGATATTCATCTTGTCCTTGCCAAAATATCAATGGATATTGTAGTGCGTCATATGAACGGTGTAGATCCTAAATCGTACTGACAGTGTTGTCTCGCCGTGTAATGTTTATAGATCTTTTGTCAACTGGATCACCAACCATGATAACAGCAACCTCATCAACAGTTGGAGCGTTGAATCTACCAGCATGTTCACCTAATGGTACTTTGTCGGCTTTTATGACGATTTGATAATTGTCATTTTGCAGTCGTGGCGAAACTCTTTTGATCAATTGAATTAGTTGATTGTGATCTTCTAAAAAATTTCCAATAATATCACAATTGCTCTTTCCTCTGCTTGTTCAATAAAATTATACAGGCACCGAGTCGTCACGCGCTCTTCACAATCGCCCATAAAATAAAAAGGTATCGACATCTGTCAGTTTTATGACTGCCAAATAATATCAGACAAATAATTAGCAATAAATTAAAATATGACGATTTGATAATTGTCATTTTGCAGTCGTGGCGAAACTCTTTTGATCAATTGAATTAGTTGATTGTGATCTTCTAAAAAATTTTCCAATAATATCACAATTGCTCTTTCCTCTGCTTGTTCAATAAAATTATACAGGCACCGAGTCGTCACGCGCTCTTCACAATCGCCCATAAAATAAAAAGGTATCGACATCTGTCAGTTTTATGACTGCCAAATAATATCAGACAAATAATTAGCAATAAATTAAAATTGCGACTATAATTTGAGATTTAAACTATCCTATCTCTCAAGTGCACATCGAACTGCACATGGTGTTCAAATTTTATTATAATCGGTTAAGTGTTTTAGGAGTCCATTGAGGACAAACATTGTGACACGAGATTTATATATATTAAGATGTTTATATATATTTTTCTACCTGTGTACTTGTGAACACATTTTTAATATTAAGCGATCTCCGAGGATCGACACAAAATGGGCCGTAATAAATGTGATTTGAGTGGTTTTTGCTTAGAAGTGCGTTGTCTGAATTAGTGATTTAACATTTTTTTTTTTAGGTATCGAACTTGAACCTTTACCGATTGGGCCGCGGTAAACGTCTGGGCGGCGTGATGATAGCCACCAAGTTCGAGCCGCACGACAACTGGCTGCCGCCCAGCCACAGGGCCCCCAAACGCGCCTATCCGCACCACCAGCAACAGGTATTTTGGGGGACCGTCTCGGGCACGGGGCGCTATTACACGTACTTTTTCGTTTTATTTAATCAACATTACAAGGCCAATTTATAAAGCCGATTAATGAAAAATTGAAAAATGAATGAATGCAATATATGTGACCACTTTTTTTTAAAAAAAAAAGTGAAACATGAACCAATTAGACACGAGCTTACCAGCTTGCTCGTTCAATAATGACTAATGGTCGCCCTGCGGTCGAAATTCGGCGGTAAGTCTGTTTGCCTTAATTCCCTGCAATACACATGAAATTTAAAATTGAAACTTGACTCTCAAAGAAGTATAAATGGCATTATTAATTATTTTTGCTGGACATTTACAGATTATTGAAAAAGGTACATTTAAAATTACACAAATTCACAGCTTGAAACTTATTCCGTCAATGAGCTGTCAGTAGTATGAACGTTTTATTTAATGTATTTGCAACACATGGTATAGATACATTTCTGCACTCCATATGCCAAATATGCGTAACTATGCCAAATCTCACACTCCTCCGTGCGATACCCTTAAAAATGAGTACACAGTTTTCTGTTCACTAACTGTACAAAATTGATCTATAGAAGAACTCTTTCATAAGGTTTCGGAGACCCCATTAGTTTTTTCGTATATAATTTGGAAAGATTTCCTTATCAGTTATTGGGATATGTAGATTTTATCTATTTTAAGATATTTAACTTAAAAAAAGCTTTCTTGATAAATCTATATAGCAAAATAATATTTATAAAGGTTCTAAAGAGGTCCTGCACTCGAGAGCGCAGGATGTGGGTTTAAACCAAGCGCTGAGTTTTATAAAAATGCATTTTTTAACCCAAAACTAATCAAAATTTTTCAATTGTAACTCTATGGTAACGCAAGCAGTGATTTTTTTAAGCATCTAACAGAGAAAGTAAAAAAAAATTAACAGAGAAATTTTGTCATCGCCTTCCTCACAGCGGGTGGTTTTTTAACCCCTACTTACTGCACCCCCATAAGGCACAGAGGTCACCGTGCGCTCGTCATGTTTCCACTGACAAATCATCGAACACCAGGTGCGAGGTCCATTAACCGAAGGTAACCCCATTCGGGCTGAGGCGGACGGTTTCCCCTCAGGTTATAAAACCTGAGTCCATCGCGCCTGCATCAAATCGCTACTTCCGCCGTCGTCACGCTGGCCGGTGCCCCTGCATCATGGAGTCAGTAATCTTGTAACTATGTAATTATGTAACTAGTTAGTAGTGCAATGAAACATCTACAAACAGCCACGCATTATTAATTATCTCGGGCTCACCACAGTGGGTCGTTACAATAGAATACTAATTACTAACTACTGCTAGTTACTAATTACTAGTAATTATTAGTAATTACTTAGTAAAACAGTAAAGTTTACTCTACAAAATATAGTAATATACTTTTGACAATTATTTTTAAGCTTCAATATTATTGACTATTTTATATGTAATTTACGTATATTTTATGATGCCTACGACATCATGAAGAAGGTGTTTTTTAATCATTCAACATGTGTTTCAGTTTTATGAGAATTATTCGAGACACCAAAATGGCGACGAATCGACCGATCCCAACTGGACCAAAATCTACGAGGACTACAGCGAAAGTTGCCCTCTGCACGGAATCGAAACGATCGTACAGAAGAACGGACCTAAAACGGTGAGCAGACACGAGAATTCATCTCCGGATTTTGGGGCGGTTCATCGGAAAGTTCATCTAATGTGTATTGTTACATCGTTTCAGCCGCCGAATCCCTTTCCGGCCATTGCAGAGTGTTCGTGCAAGAATGACGACCTGTCGCCGGAGGCCCCATCAGAGGCGGAAACGTCCAATCCCTACTTTGTACCGTACAACCTGATTACACAGCACAGCATACCAGGTAATACAGATGGAAACGTTGCTGAACTTCCCGCGTCTGATAATGATACTGACAGAAATGATATGCAAATATTATGATGATGCGACGTTGGCTCTTGTCCTGTAACATTCGGCAATTTTTGTTTACCAGATAAATCGGTGGCGGACTGCGTGGAGGCTCTGATCGGCGCTTATCTCATCGAATGTGGCCCGAGGGGTGCCCTACTCTTCATGTCCTGGCTGGGCATCAAGGTTCTGCCCAAGTGTGAACTTCCACTCCGACAGGATCATCCTTACGTTCAGCGGTAACATATCTATAAACAGCAAAATAACCAAATGTTCTGGTTTCCGACAAGAATGGACTAGATTCGAATATTTACATATATAGTGTTTTAAATTAAATTACGATTGCTAGGTTAGAATATAGCTTTACATACAGGATGTTCCCTACTACGTGTAAGAAATTCTATAAGAAAATGCGAAATAATTCATGCCCAAATTTATTAATTTTATCAAAACGCTCGTGTAATTTTCCTTTTATCTCGCACGCATTCGGCCAAGACGAATCGATGACCCAGCTAGCGACCGAACTTATGACAAGAACGATTTACTCGGAAACCATGATGAGTTTGATATGACGTCAGAACAAATCATGTTTGAATTCAGCGAATCATGTTTGTTGCGATTTTAAATTCAGCTTATTAAAGCTGAATTTTTTATCTTGTGGTCTTGGAACACAACGTATACTACAGCCGGACATCGCCGCGCTTACTCCTCGGGCTGCGGCCATGAAACTGGCCAAGAATGTTGGCCACGACATTCAGTGGGTTTTTTGCACTTGACTGTACACTAATATCTGTACTGTTGTACCATAATTCCGTTGATAGATTTAGGTCATCCTAAAAATATTTAAAACTAATGCTATTTAATAAAATCACATCAAATGCGGTCACCGAGATATACACTCTTATCCATTCTTTGATTATAAGATCCAGAAATCGGTAGAGAAGACAGTATCATAAATAAAAGTAGCTTCTGGCAAAATCCGACAATATTTCGTTTTGTCTATGGTGTCAGAAAATGTCATCAGTTCTATCGCTATCGATATTCCGAAGAGTCTTTACTTTATAGTTATAGTAGCGGCCGTCCAGTAAAACAGTTTAATGGTATGTTTTATATTCAAAGGTTCGGCATTAAGGGTTGCTCCGCAGAACCGCGTTTCTCTTCTAATCGCCGTCACTCCGTCCCCGCTGTGGACGACGACGACGATTCCAATTCCGACTTCGAGGAATGGTCGGAATCGGAGCGGAACGAAGGCCTCGAGGAGGAAGCTTTCGAGGAGGACTGGAGTTGGCACGGACGCACTCCGGGCAGTTTGAAGCCGTACACCGACGACGAGGGGAATTGGTTTCAGGTGGGCGAATAAGTGTTCATGGTTATGTTCCATCTAATATAAAACATGATTAGTAGCTGATGACATTTTAGAAGAAACTTTGCATTCATTAAGCCATTAACTGTGAAGAAAAATCAGCTTTGGTGACCTGGGACGTACAATTGCCATAAATTTGCGTCATCTGGTTCACCGTGAAATTCTCTATTAGAAAATATCACTCTGGTCTGGAAAAAACCGTCAAACCAAACACCATTTTTGTTTGGTAACATTCCGGTTCTGGCAAAAGTATGTATTATGATATTATATTAGATATATATGTATGAAATCTTGGTAGTCTAGTGGTTAAGGCGTTGAACTATTGATCCAAAGGTCGCGGCTTCTAATCCGCACATGGTCATTCCATTTTTATTGCTTCATTACCACCATCTCGCCTGACTCTAGTACGGACACATTAGATCTAGGTCATAGCAACTATTTTTTAAACAAAATACGAATTCCCGACAAAATTTCCTCTGTTTCCAATTTTGCAGACGGTTTACGGAGCGCTGGTGGCGCCACCTTCCCCTCTGCTCCGGCACATCCGCGACCCGGACGGGGAACTGGAGAAGATGCTCTCAGGTTGGTCAGAATGCGCTGTGGGGAACTGAAGGAGCCTCTTCTCGAGAGAGCTCTTCTCTGTCTTGTGCGTGGTCTTTAATTATCTAACATCTTGTAGAAAGAGACACACTCTGTGGTTTTATTGTCTCGATTCTTGTATTTAGTTAATGAGATATTTACGTAGTTTTGATAAAATGTATTGAAAAATATAGATTTTTCGAGGTTCCTAAACTTTTAGACAAAGTGCAAATTAAGGTGATTAACCAGCTGATAAATGATTATTGGCATAGTGATTTATTTCTATGAAAACTCACCATTGTGAAGAAAAATCAGCTTTGGTGGCCAGGGACGACCAATTGCCGCAAATTCAGCGTCATCTGTTTCACCGTGAAATTCTCTACTATAAAATATCGCTCTGGTTACTCTACAACTTAAACTTAATTTTAAAGATTAAAACATAGATTAATGCATAGATTATTTGCGAGTCGAATGACAGACAGCAGAGCAATTGGATGAACAGCTAATTAATTGGCAATTTTCGGATGACGGAAGTCGGATGACCTGTTCTATATATAGTTTATTTTTGAAATAAATACTCTCACGAGTTTTATAAAAAGAGTTGTAATTTACACGTGACATATTGTGTTTTCAGGTTATGAAAAACTCGAGTGCACGCTGAAGTATCGCTTCCGAGACCGCGCTCTCATGCTCCAAGCGATGACGCACGCCTCCCATTCGCACAACCGGCTCACGGACTGCTATCAGAGACTCGAGTTCCTCGGCGACGCTGTACTCGGTAAGGGCAACGAGGCGTGTGCTATAAATAGTTTGTATGGTCTTGTAAATGGCACGTACGAGGTGAGATTAAAAAGTAAGGTGACTTTTCAAATTTCTTTGAGTATCATGGCGTAGTGCATCAGGAGTTCTTACCACAAGGTCGTACTGTTAATTAGGAGTATTTATTACCTTGAGGTTATGCGCCGTTTGCGTGAAGCGATACGAATTGTGGAAAAATCCGTCTTGGTTATTGCACCACGATAATGCGCCAGCTCACACATCATTGCTTGCTCGTTATTTTTTGGCCAAGAACAACACCGTGATCTTGCCACAGCCACCATATTCACCGGATTTAGCCCCCTGTGACTTTCCTGTTCCCGAAACTCAAGAAACTCATGGAAGAATGGTGTTTTGCAACGATTGAGGACATAAAGACCGTATCGCTGGATGAGCTGAAGGCTATATACCAAAAAGTGCTCATCAGAAGTGCTTTGAGGATTGGAAAAAGCGTTGGCACAAGTGTATTGTATTTGAGAGAGGTTACTTTGAAGGGGACAAAATAAATATTGATGAATGAATAAATATTTTTTGATAAAAATAAAAAGTCACCTTACTTTTTGATCACACCTCGTATACTCGAGACCGGCTAGATGACCCATTACTTCCTAAATGGATTTAAGATATTATTACAAGACCAGCATTTACCCTACAAATTAGTCTACCATTATCCTTAGAAGTTCTAATAATATTTGGAAATAGCTCTGGTGATATTGAGAGATGTAGTTACCGAACAAAGGTTCGGTTTCGGGTTTGGCTACCTTCGGCCCAAAATATCTTAATATACTAATATTAAATTGTAGGTCGACTTACACAACTTAAGCTGTTGCATCAATTCTGCGCTACTATCGTATCGGCCCAAAGACAAATCAAATTGCCTCAAGACATGTCTAATTGATACTGGGTAAAGAAAGAGGTCTCAGACTGATATAGGTGCGTATACACTACCTGAAGGCAATCTTCCAGCGAGGGGCTGATTAGGCTCCCTTTGTCTGGGAATTCGGATGAGTCGGCCCTGTGGGCCGACTTGCGTTGGGGATGACAGGTCTTCCTTACTTCCGGATGAGCTGAGGGGGTCGTCGATCTAAATCGTCGGTTTTGACGTTATAAATCTATTCTTTTTATTAATCACCCTACCAATGTGGATAACTCAGTATCGTTTATTGAGATATTTGGTGGTCGGGGCTGTTTGAGTTAACGCTCCGTACGTAACTTTTGTACATAGTTTTTGTAAATAAAACTAATTATTTACCATCAAAACCAAACTAAAATTAAAAAAACCGATGATTAGTAGCCTTTCATGAATTCAGGTATACGCGACATGCGACGCTTTTAAGTATTAATAGAAATAAAGTATGACACGTAGCACACAGCACCTGGTGTATACAGCAACGACGGGATATCCTGTCATGTGCTGAGTGTGTTTTCTGGTCAGCTCTAATTCTTTAAGAAAGTTGTGGACGGATTTGGCCGGCGCCTCGACCGCATTGAAACCTTTTTATTTGACTTCAGATTACCTCATAACGCGATACCTGTATGAAGACAAACGCAGGCATTCCCCGGGTGCCCTCACCGATTTGCGCTCGGCGCTCGTGAATAACACCATCTTCGCCTCTCTCGCCGTCAGGCATGGCTTCCACAAGTGAGTACAAACTTTAGTACACCAATGTCACCTTTGAAATGCTTCATCCCGTTCAACCGGGCACGAAATTAGCAAAACTTCTATCCCGATCTCCATCAATCGACAAAGCAGATGTTTGGATCTTCAAAGTGAAAACCCCCCACATCCCTGCAGCATTCCCACAAAACTCTATTACATTTCTCACATCACAAAGAAGGCAAATTGTGGTTTGAAAGCGTTCTACTACATAACTTCTGAAATGTTTTTCAGACTCTGCAAATATTTTTTTACAGATATTTCCGTCACATGTCTCCCGGACTGAATGAAGTCCTCTCGAGATTCGTCAGAATTCAGGAGGAGAACGGACATTCCATCAGTGAGGAGGTATCGCCAGCTTTTTATATAACTCTAATGCTCTTTGCCCAGTTTTATATTCACTGAACTATTTGCCCTTAGTTGAAGTGACCAAGTGTCAAGACAGGGATGGTTCAACACCCTAGAAGCATTAACGAGGGTCGGTTGTACCACTTTCCTAAAGCTCTTTGTCCCACTAGCATTACGTCCAAACTCCGCTATGTACCGTATCTTCATGAAACAGTACAGATCTAACTGGGTAACTAAATGGACAATCTTAGCAGGGCCGGGCCCCTCCCGAGGAACTTGCCGGGTAATTACCAGGTCCGCGTTGTGTGCGGTCTCTTCTTCGGCCGTGGAAACAGCACCATCTTTGTTTGTACTGTCCCTCTTACAGGGAAACCGAGTTTCCACGGTACTGGTTAAACTTTGTTCGGCAAACATAAAGAATTTGATCATTTAACTGCCCGCAGCAACGGCTAGTCCAACTAATATCAATCTGACAGGGATTACCAATAATCGGGTTTTGACATTTTCAATCTTGTCTATGCGAAATGAAACAAAAAAAAAATTAAACTGATTCTTTTATTTCGGAGCATTGTGTCATTCAAGGTGTATTTATTCTATCGCGGATATCACAAAGCTTGGATAAGCTACTATATAAACACGCTGCAGTATCCAAACCATTCTAGCAGCTGAAACGCAAGGCAAAAGTAGTATTTTCGAAATATGACTGCGTCCATATAATTGTCCATGATGAATTTTGATATACGATCTTCACAAATAATACTTGAAATCGCAGGAACAGGCCGCCAGGTACATTAAATGTTACAAAAAAAAATCCCTTTCGGCACGCCGCCCTGAAGGCTGAGGTAGATTTCACCGGATCAAAGTAGGGGGTAAACGAACTGCAATTGTATCAAACATTGCGCGAGCTGCGTATACTGAATCCCTTTTTATACTGTGCAGTAAGGGTTGGTCATATCAAAAATTGTTTCAAACAAAAGTTGTAGGGAGATTACAGGCCTTCAATTAGCATTTTGAACGGATTTGATGCTGTGATTATTAAGGGAGGTATGATTTTTTGAATTTTGAAAACCAGTTTTTCTCATTTCTAGGACTAACGGTTGGTGCTATCAAAAAAATTTACTTAGATAAGTTTTAGTCCCTTATCTGAGGAATAATATAAAATGAATTAGATATATTTAAATGAATTAGATATCTTATATACTAAGAAAGTTATAGCAAAATTTCACTTTTCCAAAAAACCCCCCCATTACTGCCCCCTGGTCTGATTTTGCCCATTAACGAACTTGGCCGAAATTTTGTGCCCTAAAATTTTATCTATCTGAAAGTGATATTGATAGATGTGAAACGAGAAGATATGTCGAAATATTCCGGAAGTCCCATAATACCCATTGTAGGTAGCTTTCCTTATGAAATCTATCTAAAATATACTTACTTTTTTGTAAAATTTTAACACTATTTCAAATTATATTCCAGCACTATCTTATACAAGAAGACGAGCTGGAACAAGCTGAAGACGTGGAGGTTCCCAAGGCTCTCGGTGATCTGTTTGAATCCATCGCCGGCGCAATCTATCTGGATTCTGGTAGGTATTTTTATAATAATCACTTTTTCCAAAATCATTATTTTTATGTAATATATATAAACATTTATATTTTATAAAAGAATTGCCAGTAAACACTGCATAGGTTTATCAACAAATAGTTTATCCTTATGTTTTTATATCCATAAGCAGCCTTCCGGGACCTCTTACCGACGACGGCTCGTCGGGAAGAGGCCCCTTTAGATGGAGGCTAATGTTAGAAATGTATGAAAAGCATAATGCGTCAACATAATTTTTATTTATTTAACAGGTTTCCCCATGTAATAGTAACAGCCGTACTTTTACTTTCCAGGTTTGTCTCTGAGCGCCGTCTGGTCGGTGTACCACGGCCTGATGGCTCCCGAATTGGACGCGTTCAGCGCGTCTGTGCCGAAAAGTCCCGTCAGGGAACTTCTCGAGGCCGAGCCGGAAACCGCCAAATTCGGGTACGAACCTATTCTCTCGGTGTGTCGAGGGCGAATCGTCGTATCTTATTTGGTTCACTGGGGGTTAAACGGAGTCTCACTTGTTACCTAATTATGTACTTATTTTTAGTGCGTGTGGTAACACTACTAATCTGCGCCCGATAACTTGTCGTTCCCTGTAAAAAGTTATACTAAAATAGTACAGTAAATCGGATCTGTCATTCTTATTCTTCCATACAGATAATTTGCTATATTTATATAAAAAAAACCATTATATTAACGTAAGAACACACTAAGTCAATTTTACCGAAATTGACATTTTTATACCACTAACCCCAAAAAAAGTCCTAATTTAGAATATTTTTATTATAAAGATTACATTAAGTGCACTTAATACGTTTTGCTTCCATTCTTGCAACTTGACACAACTTAAAACACCTAATTTTAGTTTCTGTTCAATATTCCAAATAAAAAGACCCTAAGACCTCGTATTTGCAATTTAATGTTAATGTTTAAGTAAATTAAGTCTGAAAATTCCGAGTCCATGTGAGTTTATGTTTTTTGTTTCTATTATTTTCAGAAAAAAGACCTCACTGTAGATTAAATTTTAAATTAAAAGTTTATTTATTAAAATTGAATTTACTTAAAACTACATTCTCGGGCTTAGAATGTTCTTGTGCTATGCCGTCGATGTGACCCATCTTAAATAAAAAAAATACCGTTGCTTTTTCGTATAGATTTGCATTGCTTTTGGTGTGATGTTTAAATATTTATTCTATAAATGTTTAGACATTCATGTTCGCCGTGTCTCAATGATGGTAGTAATGAGTGCATGGATTTGAGTAACAAATTACTTAATAATTTTAAAATTGATTATTTCCAGCAAACCGGAGCGGTTGGCGGACGGCCGCCGCGTGCGCGTCACCGTCGAGGTGTTCGGCCGCGGCACGTTCAAGGGCGTCGGCAGAAACTATCGCATCGCCAAGTGCACGGCGGCGAGATGCGCTCTGCGGCACCTCGCCAAGGCTAACGGGCACGAGGCCAAAGTCAGACAGCGTTAGATTCGCATTCGTTCGCCGGATCGGAATGCCGTTCATTGCTCGCTAGTCCCTAGCCGCGATAGCGTGCGCGCTTTGTTCGTTCCTGAAAATGTACTTCGAAAGTATTTTGTAAACGTTCAATTTAGTAGTGTAAGTATTGATTATTCCTTTAGATGTACGGAAGAGTAATTATGAAGGCAAAATGACAAATTGTAAACGAACAAATTTTCAAGAAGTCCATCGCTGGAGTGAAATTGTGCCATGACCACCGCCATTGACCTATGAAATCATACACTTTATATTATAACCTCTCAATGAGGTGGTACATTTTTTTTTTCAACATCTTAAAATTGTGCAAAGTTATAGTCTCAAATTTATAGCGCCAAAATGGATTAATTATTAAAGAAAATTTAAAGAACTCACTCATCTACTATAAAATCCATAGTGCAGGCATGAGTCGTTTAATCTTTACAAATCTGGTATCATCTGATTCACCGTTCTCTATTATAAAGTATCATTTTGATTTTTTTATCTCTCAATTTTTTTTTAAAAAAAAAACAACTGCTTTTATCGTTTTTTTTCCTGTTTCCTGTTTTGTCAAATATTACACTATTTTGTTCACACTTTCAAATATATGTTAGATATATACACTCCAAAAAATGTTGTTATCGAAAAAAAAAAATAATTAAATAACAAAACATTACGTGGCAGCTCGAGCGACGTCCGAGTCAGTGTGTTTTCAATATAAAGTGAAAAATAGTATTAGACACTTCATTGACTTGAATAAATTCCGAGGAACTGATTGGCTCGTTGCGATTCCAATGGTGCAAACGTCGAGTCAATAAATCGTACTGTTAAGTTGGCAGAAATGATCAAATGAAGTGGGGAATGCTTTCTCGCTCTGACGCGTATCTGCGTCGCAATGCAAGTCGCGCGTCGTTTGGGCCGCCGGCGTCAAATTAGTGATTTTTTCGTCAATCAATCGATGTACATCCAATTTTTCTACTGAATAAACTTGTGCAGGGCTGTGATGGTCGTTTGTGAGATAATTTAATTAGATTTATTTTTTTTTAGTAATACAAAATATTCATAATAGCCGCCGTGGAAATCGCTGACCGACAGAGTTTTGCGTAACTTTTTTGTATATCTTTATAATACGTGTGCAATTAATTCCATCCGCGTTTAAATTAATTTATGAACACATTATTTCGTGTCCACGCTGCGAAAAATATGTTTAGTCCAAAAACACGGTTTTCAGCTGAACAAACGAAAGTTTGATTCTAAATTAAAAATATATTTTGTTATAAAGTTATGTATGATCGATTTAATGCTACTTTTAGTTGTCTGTGTAACAAAACTTAGAATTTATAGTGAAATTATTATTTTTTTTTAATATGTTGAAATTAATTATAAATAAATTGCTCAGATTTTTGTAGTTACGGAACGACGGATCGTGAACAGACGCAGCGCTTTTTGTGAATACATAAATATCTACGGATTTTGTCAGTTATTGTTAAAGTATTGTTTTTGTATTAGGCCAATTTATAATAATGTTAAAAAAATTAGTAAAACCATTAATTATTTATTTTTTTATTTTATACTGAACATTCCGACTCTGGACTCAATAAAAAATCCTTAGTCCGAAAAAGATTGCATATTTCTGTTATTTTTTTTTATTTCTTTCGAAATTCTAAGCTGAAAAAAAAACTTGAATTTATAGTCATTTATAGTGTTATTTTAAAACCAGAAGTACGTCAAATCAAAATTCCGAATGACTGCGTTACCGGCCTATTTTTCGTAATAATAAGTTTTATTCGTACTATTTAAAAATATTTTGTACTTTTGATTTAAATAAATTACTTTTTAATACTTTTTGTTTCAATCGCGTCCAATCAAATTGATAATCTTTCGTCAGGACGATTATCAATTCCCAGGCAGGGTGTTTATGTTCCCTATTACGTGTAAGAAATTTTTTAATAATTTTATCAAAGCGCTCGTGTAAATTCCCTTTATGCTCGCAGACGCTCGGCCAAAACCGGTCAATGACCCCGATGCGGCGCGACCGAACTTATGATGAGAGCGATTTCATATCACGTAAAGTTTAAAATTTTTTTACTCAAAAAAAAAAAACATAATTTCTTACTCATAACAGGTTACACAAAACCCGCCCTTAAATCTTCGGGAAGGGTCTTGGAAGATCCTTTATACAGCATGTTCAGAAAAACCTTGGAACATTATTGGAACAAACTGAACAACTTTTGTTCCACAAGTGCTCGAACCACGCTCAATAGGTGCAATAAAACGCGTCTTGTCTAAATTTTATTTTATTTAGATAAATTTCGTCAAAGTATTTACAAATTTAAAATTGTTATCCTTAACCTTACGACTTACATTATTAGAATCGTGTTGACGGAGGTCGCAAACTGTCATACTGTCAAGTACGAAGGTACAGTCAGGAACAAAATAAAAACCGCCTCCCTTTGCCACGCTGCAACCGCCCGCGCAGAAATATTAACAAACAGCTGTTTTGCTCTTGACTGTACATAAATAATCATATAAGCACATAAAAGAAACCAAAAGAAAAAGGAATTTATAAATTTAAGTTATTTTATTAACTAGTTCTGTCAATTTGCGACCTCGTGTCACGGGAGCGCGCTCGGAGGTGATCAAGAGATTGTACAGTTGAGTAAAGGAAAAATGCGTACGATTATGTTCATAGTTTTATTATTAAATCTGACTTCTGCGGTTTCTGGACTTATCTGCCGACGAAATGTTCAAATATGTTTAATATTTCGTTGGCGGAAGCTAGTAATATGATGTTGAGCTATCTAAAACCACTATACAGGGTGAACTTTTCTCATGCACATACTTTAATGGGGTTATTCTTACACACCAAACTGAAGTTTTCATAATTTTGACATACTTTTCCCATACAAAATAAATAATATCACATGAGACGTCGCCCCAGTCGGGAGGGAGTGACCATACGTTTATACGCTAAAGGATTTTGTTTTATACTGTTTTTTTACTATTTTTGACGCATTGAGAAACTCGTAGGACAAATTGATCAGTTTGAAGTAGAGAATGACCCCATAAAATGTACCACAACCTCGGTTCAGCATTTTGGCTTAATAATTGGATAGACTTTAGAATGGGGGTAGATTGTAACTATTGAGGAACGATCATAAACCGTACGTTCGTGATCCAAGCTAAATTCTTATTAGAATTTTGCTCTATGAAAATGTTTGTTACGGCTTATTTTCTATGGGTTAAACTATAGACAATCTAAATCTCTTGATTCATCTCACGAGTCTGTTCCCAACCTACAAATTACAATCTAGTTGACAACAACAAGTTGGACAGTGATTATAAAAAAAAATATTTAACAGGAATACCGGGAGCAATTCTCGAATCGGCTAGAAAACAATCTGCTTAACTTACTCGTAAAAACGGCACGATCTGATCAGTTCGGGTCACAAAATCTTTATTCAAATAATGTCTTTAAAAGGCTTTCTTTGTTTTTATGGTATTGATGCAAAACTTGAAGGATATGGTGTGGTAAGTCTAGGATAATAGACACAGACGGAGACGCAGATAAACTAATCCCCGTTGAAACATTCCGCTCCGAACTAAAAACCCGTGGACATAGCAATGTGACACGAATTCGCGTCATCGGAGCGGAATGTGTTAAAACCGGTTTAAGAATCGCTCCCGATGTGTTTTCCCGGCTTGTGCATAAAGATTACATATAAACCGACGGTGCATAAGACCGATCTCGTATTGTCCCTGCGGAGGTTAGGTTAAGTTATTGCTTGTTGTAAATATCACATCCCGTCATATATCGGAAATTTCTGGTTAATGAAAAGGTTATGAAACATTTATGGGAAAGTGTGAAAATGTTGTTAGAAAAAATTGGTATTATCGATGAATAGTTGTGGAGGCAAATATCACCTATACAGCCCAAAAGTGAGCATAATTTTGATACATTTTATTTAAAATTTAAACATTTCCCTTTGAGAAAGTGCAACAGTTGTAATTTTCAGTAATGATAATCTTTCCGTCGCACCGTACCGCAGGTACCGTCGCACCTGCGTTCGTGCGTTTTTTTTGCACTCAACTGTACCTACAATAGGACTCGTTCGAATTGAACAAAATGATTTATTAATTTCTACACATTTTAATAAATTTTTACCTAATTGTATTTCACTATAATGTTGCCTTTCGACGCCGCCATTTAAATAATCTAAGAGTTTTACATCTACGTACAAACATCAATTTTACAATATAAATAGATAATTATCTTAATTAGTCATCACATTACTACACAATTTAATTGTTAACAAATCAAAGTCTTATCGTTTATATTAGGTAATAGTTATAAATATGTTAAAATTGTAAATTTGACAAATAAACATTAGTCACTAACTCTTCGTATTGCTTAAAAATGATCACTTAAGTTATATATTTAAATTTAGTGATATAATATTTTAGTGTCACTAACACGTTATATAAGGCGTGAACTGTACGGCGGATTCTTTCC
The DNA here is from genome assembly GCA_020383195.1 of Neomicropteryx cornuta. Classification (NCBI taxonomy): domain Eukaryota; kingdom Metazoa; phylum Arthropoda; class Insecta; order Lepidoptera; family Micropterigidae; genus Neomicropteryx; species Neomicropteryx cornuta. The sequence goes on from JAHKQU010000031.1 coordinate 952,973, forward strand.
TCAGCGTTTAATCGTGCATTGAAGCGAATTGTGAAGACCTCGTGTGAAAAAAAATGGCGGACGGCTTCTCGAAAGAAGCGCACGCTTCTCGTACGCGGAATTATCCTCAGCAAGTAAAATAAACGGCCCGTCATTCGTTTTAACTGGCAATCAAAATTAGTCCGACCCGCCACTCGCCCGCTGTCAGTTTGACGTTTGTTTAATGCATTATTGCCAGACGACAAACTGACAGCGGGCGATCAGCACGTCGCTTCAGACTGACGCTACGGGGTCATTTAAAAAAGCGCGCTTTTCTACGTTGCCGATGCGTCGTTTTAACAACGCATAGGTATGTGATCGATTTTACAGGTCAACGGACGGATGCATCGAAAATACGTTTCATACGAATCAATCAATCAATTATGCAATTATCCGTAGACTTATCAGCTGTGAAATTCAGCACGGTAAGATTGGAAAATATGGCAGAAAATGGAGATCAAATGACTAGAGACGAAAAATCTTCTTAATGCAAGTATACAGAGTGTAACAAATTTTTGTTTTGATGCCTTTTTTTAATCCGTAAAAAAATCATTTCAGTAAATAATATTAGCGCCACGGGGTTAAATTCGGTCTAGACATATCTAAGATCATAATTTACGAATAGAGGGTTAATAATTAAATGTACCTTTTCCCTGGGTGGGGAGGTAATGCTATGGACAGCGCAGCATTTGCAGATTTACAATACTCGTGAGTGAAATGGATGGAAGTAATTTAACCGAGCGCGAAAATGAACATTAGGCTTATTTCAAGGTGCCGTATCACCTCCTTCAACTGCATTTAATAATTTCCCCATTCTGCGTACATTCAAGAATTTACTAAATCGACAAATATAAAAAAAAATACACGTAAACTTTAGTTTATGTTCGAGTCGTTAGATTTGCAGGTTATAACCTATATTTACAAGCATGCGTTTGTTGCGTTAGAAAAACATTATTAATTTGAACCCTAATATTTCGTAAATAAAATATCTAATTCTGCGTTAGTTAAAGTCGAGACCATGGCAGTGGGATTATTAATTTGGGTTTTTTTTTAAATAATTATGAGTTAGTATGTTAGTGTGTAAGACTCGAACCCGGAGCTTCTGACTTCGCATCGGGTGCACTAACCACCGTGCCATATTGACTTATGCAGTACTGAGATGTTTCTGGTAAAATTCACCATTCAAAACGTGTCATAAAAACAGCGACGATGTATTAAGTATGTGCGAGCGAGCGATTTCGATAACAGGAACGCGTCAGTCGGCCGTGGACGGTCACGATCGACTGAACCTATTGCTGCCAAACGACCAATATAACCTGTCATCCAAACTTAAACTTCTTTATATTTTACACCGAAACTATATTTTATTGCTTTTTTGTTTGACAAGCGAAACCAGATTAAGGCCGCGTTTTTAAAATTAATGGAGCTTTGTGCGAACGGCTGATTTTTGTAGGTTATTCACGGTGCTGCCGCTAGTACGCGCCGCTCACGAGGCACACGAGCAATGCATGTACGGCGATCCAGATTGCTTCGAGGGATGAGGCCGCCGACGAGCCCCAATGGAGGTCTCTGCTCGCTATTGCCGAGTCCGTTATGTCTGCGCCGACGCCCCTCGTGTGGAACTGGTAAATGTCACTGACCTGGAAAAACGTCGCAAATTTTACTGAACAATTTAGATATCATTTTGAATATTTCTTTTAAAAATTAAATTAACTTAATTTAGGGTAAAACTTTGGTTATACAGGTTGTTTTTAAATGTAGGGCATTCCTTTTAGGAGGTTAATCTATATCGACAACTTACAAAAAAAATGATACTATTAATATAAATATGTTATTAGAAAACTCGAAGCGCTTCAATGACCGGTCTCGCGCCGTGCGTTCAACCGCACTCTCGAACTTTAAAAACATCACATCTCAATCGTTTCTGGTATAGTACAAACTGGTATAGTAAATATATTGATACCAACCTCATTCCACCCGTATCGGTTCTTGGCCTGGACGATCGCTTCGTAGACGGCAGCCGGTTGCAAACTAACCAGCTCATGACTTACTCTGAAACAAATCGGTGTTCACGTTTTGTTATTAAGTTTGTGAAAGAATCTTATCCGTTACTCAGCTGACTGGGGGAAGTTTAAGACGTTAAGAGCACGAGAGATCTCAGAGATCTCTCGCGCTCTTAACATCTCAAACTTACATAGCTCGCCTAGAGTTCCTGCAGACCCACCCTGGTGAGCCGCTGATATTCCAGTTCTGGGCTTGCGAAGCACGTGCGTTTATCCAATCATTATACGTCACTCCTTAGGGTCTAAGTAGGGTTGCCATAGACTAACGGTGCAATTTTAGTAAAATAAACTGTAAAAACCTGTATGAATTCTATACAATCATTTTAACACCTTCAAAACTGTATTTCTGTAACATATAACTGCTGCACTGAACTAACTAACCGGAGGAGCCCGTTTTCGAGGCGACCGGGGGTGTGCAGTGTCACTCTTGCAGCTTACTGTAAGTTTGAGTGACACGCAGTTTTACGAACCTCCCAAAGTACACGCATTTCTCTCTTTTTTTTATTTATACGGCACGGACGAGGACATGGCGGCGTCTATTTTAGCAACCCAGGGTCTGAGTGACGGGTATTTACCTGTGTGAAAGTTGGTCCCTCTGCGCTGTGATGGCCGAGGAGTCCAAGACCACATCGTGCCATCGGGCCGGCTGTTGGAATGTTTCGTTTATCTGGAAAACAAAAATTAAAAAAAAACTATAAAACGGAATGCTGCATCGTAGAGCATTTAAGGGGACTCTTTCCGAAAGAGCTCTTCTCCGTCTAAAATCATTTTATCTTATCGAACAACTTAAAATAACGCTGATCTTATAGAATAATCTTGGAAACACAATCAATGGAATGTGCTTTAAAAGATCTTCGCCCATAGCCAAGTTGCTTAGGTTCTTACCAACAATTGCCTGTACAGTAGCCTGAGTTCGTCGATGGGAGGGTACGAGTCGATGCTGAACGTGAGCGTGTATGAAGTGGACCTGCCGCTGACCGATGGAGACGTGAAGACTGCGGGGCCCGGGCGGCCGGACACCTCGACGTGGCGCCGGGAGCGGCCCAACGAGTTATCGGCGCTGCAACTGGAAACAGATCACAACTTTTTAATGAACGAATTACACTACAGCAGAAATATTGACTCTCCGAGAGTTCTATGCAGTGTATTTAGTTACCAAACCATGAATTTCATATAGTTACTGATCGGAGGTAGCTACTATATGGACTCTAGATTAGCGCAGATAGGTACACCTTCGTATAACACCCTCAGGGAATTCCAGGTCCTCTAAGTATGTCCCACTTTCCAACTCGTGACATTTCAAAACATTGGAAGGTGGGAAAGCTATTTTTACTCCGCACTAGATCCGAGAACCACACAGACCTGCCGTCACCACCAATCTCATCACGCATTGTGCTTCTTACCCCCCACACCCTGCAGTCACCTTCATATCCAGGAATGAAAGAATGTATGTACGGTATAAATTCAGTACCTTCGAACCAACAGGTTGACTGTCTGAAATCATCTTTGCCATAAAAACAATAAATTAATAGTAAAAATACATTTTTTCACTTGAATTTCGTGTCCGTGCCGTTGACCGTCGAGGAATACCTCCGTCTAAAGCCAATCCCGAGTGCGGAATCGGGTCATGCTTACCACAAAAATGCATTGTCATCGAAACTGAACCGACATGTCGAATTTCAACTCCGTAGTATAAGAGGAAGTGGTTCAAATTCAGCTTGCAAGATTTGACCTAAATGTCATGATGCTTAGAAGGGATTTTAGTAATAATTTAGGACTCTAGGAAGGCGGTGCCGGAATTTGACCGGATTATTTACATACTCTAAAGCAATTTGTCTTTGTTTCCACGGGACAACCAACTCAACTTTTAAGACATGGAGTGGAGCTGTAGGCAAATGGTATTGCTGGTCATGGATGGTAATTGCGAAGTTCCAATTGTCTGCTCGATGAAATTTGTGGGCGTAAAATACATGTCGCTGATAATCAAGGGCGGACCCGAAAGTCATTCTCGGGGAGGGAAAAGGCGGTACGGAGTTCCCCCACCCCATCAGAAGCGGGGAACCGTGGGAGGCACAGTTTTAGGCTACTTTTGAGTGTTTTTAGACCCTGGTAAAAATAGTGTTTTGTACCAGTATTTATATTTTCAAACCCGGTGAAAAAAAATTTTTAGATACGCAAATAGCTACCTGTAATTTCCAAAGTCTTCCGGCTGGACATTTCTAATGGTGAGGGTGTGGTTGTTGTCCTTGGAGCTCATGGCTATCCGGTCCGTTGGAGAAAGCGGGAACGAGTTCTGGAACCACGAAACCTGAAAACGGACATAACGTTCGCCAGTTACCTGCCGGATTACTCGACGGATTAATAAATATACAGAGTGAAGTTTTCTTCGTGCGCATCTTTTTACGGGGTCATTGCATACTTCAAATCGATCAACTTTTGTTCTGCAATTTCTTCAATGTGTCAAAAAAACTAAGCAAAAACAAATTCCTACTAGCGTTTCAACGCATAGAACGTTTCCTCGGATATTATTTATTTTGTATGGACTATAGAAGATACTACACTGAACTAAAACGATTTTAAGGTGGGACGAACATATTTTGACACTTTTGAGCGCTTATAAGGATCAAAAAAAAATTGTAACACTTAGAACTAGGTAGGGTAGGAAAAAAGTGTGTCATTACGTCTGCCACCGGATCAGCATAGACTGTGCAAACTAGTTCAGCCGTGAACCCTTCGCCCGTGTGCAACCATGCACGCTCCACGTACACCTCCGGAGGATCTGCAAAAGATGAGATTAATTCTATTATACTGCATATATGATTAAGTTGCCTTTTTGTTATAGTCTGCCTGTAATGAACCCATAAACAACGAAACATAAATGATCACACTTACGTAAAACACTTCGGTACTACTAGAACTGTTTAACAGAAACATGCCCCCCACCAAAATCAGCATTTCAAGATAACTTTATAGCGTATTTGATTAGGGAACGAGAAAATATACAGACAACTCTCGGATATTGAATCGTTAATATATTTAAAAAAAAAATACGCATTTAAAAGTGTAAATGTATTAAACAACTGTTATTCTGAAATTTGCGACCATTAGTAGGACAAAATTAAAACACTTTTCCCCTCAGAAGGATATTTTTAATCTATAGTAACGTCGCCATGGAATTGCCTACTATAATTAATGCCGTGGAAAGAGCTTAGCGGGATACCTTATGGAGTTGGGTAGCACTTGCTTAGTGATTATAGCCGGTGGCGGTACCTCCATAGAAGCCGAAAAGCCGGGCTTGCCTAGATTTTTTATCAAAAATGAATCGTCTCCGGCAGTTAGGTGGACTCCCACCCTGCGATACGGCTTGCCTACTGTACAAATTCTGGGTACGCCACTGATTATAGCATTCTTATAGATTATTGGTTACATACTTGAGCATAAGGTACTGGACATTTCTATGTAACTATGTGATAGGTATAAATTAAAATACTGATAGTGTGCCAAAATTAGGTACACACAACAGCTCTCAAAAGTATACAGTTTGTCATTCGATCCTCTTTTGGCGGCAGGGATACAATTCGCACGGCTTTCTAAGCTATCTGCCTATATTTAATGTCGACTGTACCCCAATTTACTTAAAACGCTTACATAGCACTTGCAGCGTAAATGTGGTGAGTATCGGTGGGGCGACTCCATTGTCGACCGTGCACGAATACTTCCCGGAGTCCTTCCTGTCCACTCCTGACAGCACCAACTGCTGACCTTCTGCAATCTTCTGATCCTGCTGACTAACCTGAAACGCGGTAAAATTTTAGTTAATAACATTCCGTATCAACCTCCTGACTGGAGTAAGCATGAGTCTATGCCGCCGCCACGAGTTGCTAACGAAGTTTTCTATTGACATCAAAGGCAACTAGACTTAATTAGTTTGCAAATTCCTTCTTGAAAGTCACAAGCATTTGCTTTGTTTGGAAAAATGCTAAGTTGCATTTCACACCTCGTGGTGTCGACGCGTTATACATTCCTTTCTCACTGTTTAGTTTTCATAATCGAAGACTTTTCAGTACTTTTCAATCTTCAGTCTTTAATCACTGCGCTCCCGGAACAGACACCTTCTTAGGTAGTCAAACTAACATACAAGTCTTTACTTTGCATCGAGTCGAAGCTGTTACCGATCAGAAATTGGTTAGGATAAGTGTGTGGAACTCTCAATAAACATCTTGGTGACGCTGATCTGAACTCTATCTCTATCCTCACCTTATCCTTACCACACGTTAACGAGAGACAACATCTGGCGTTACAAATTTATCCCTGGATGCCGCAAGAAATATAAATTTGGCACTCATATATGAGGAGTGTATTAAAACGGGGTATTTTTATATTAAACAAAATTTGGGAAAAATGTTAAAAACTCGTACAATTAAATGATTAACATTTTTCTCTTATTCACAAATCACCATTCAGCCAAAAGTTACTGTTAAAAAATAAAATTATAATAAAATGTAAAAACAACTGAATTCGTTTATTTATACAATACCAAATATGGCCTACCTTCGAACGGGTGGCCGTCTAGTAGTCTATGGTTAATTATAAAATATTTATTGCTTTGTATGTGTTGAGCAAATAAATAATACCCGTTTCTCCAGTACAGTGATTGACATGTGTAAATTTTATATTATCGACTATAAAATATAGTGGTTTTAAATTGCTCATCTGCTAGGAAGAAATTGGAAACCAATCTTTAGTGATGAAAACGCGATGCAGATACCTCCAAAAGTCGCAATTTTATGAAAAAAGTTTCACTTTTTCAATGATAGATGGCAATATTAATGCGAAGGCAAAAAATAAATATTAATTTAGATTCGTTTAGAACCATTTTCTATACCCGGCATTTGATAACTATTGGATATTTAATAATAAAAAAAATACATTTAGATACCTTGATCTTAGATCTCCAACATAGTAGAGGCAGATTTTAAGAATTCAATTCTATTTCTGAGAAATTTAATAAATGATAAACTGCTGATAATTCTTTTTTAATTGAATTCCTCTCTTATAAAACACATTAGTGCCTTGCGAAAAATAGTAATTGAAAGGAAAATGAAGGTTCTATTACTTAGTAAAGTTAGTTTTTTTTAATTTCTATATAATGAAGCTGTAATTAAATAAAAAAACCTTGATTGCTTGACTGTGCAAACAGTAAAACCTGATGCCTTATAAAAAAATAAAGACAATTGAAAAATATAATCAGTGAATTGGTGAAATTTACTTTTTTAAACCGTAAATGCGGTTTTTAAACCGTAAATAATAAAATAAGATTAATATTTTGATGGACACATCGTGGGTCGAAGAAGTTGAAAGAAGTTGTCATGGCACTAACGTTCAGATGTTTGATCCACGCGACGCTGGGCACGGGGTTGCCGGCCGCCCTGCACTCGAGGGTCGCGGCGCCGCCGCGCCTGGCCGCCGCATGCAGCGACGAGGGCGAGGGCCTGACGCTCGGGGGCACCAGCACCTCCACGGTGTGCACCTGGTCGCGGGACTCGCGGTCGCTGATCTGACACACGTAGTCGCCGGCGTCCTGAGGGTCAGAACATACTCGTTAATCATCGCAAACGAATTAAAGAGTAAGGCGAGATAATTAATGTGAGGCGTTTCACTGAATGCGCTAAATTTTGAATTACGATAAATACGATTTATGAATAATACATAATAATATTGCTTTTAAAATATAATCTAGTATTTCATTAAACAAAAAATTGTTTTATTTGTAATATTATGTAATTTTAGTGCCCACTCTAGATGGCGATGGGTGCATTTTTATTTTAAATATATTATTGCGTTCAATAAACACGCGTGTTTCTTAACCTATGTAATATATTTTGTTAAATTCTTTAAAATATATAAATATTTAGAAACAACACACTTTGGCTAGGACTAGCGTTCGAACTACCGTCACTAGCGTTCGAACTACCGTCACTAGCGTTCGAATTACCATCACTAGCGTTCGAACTACCGTCACTAGCGTTCGAACTACCGTCACTAGCGTTCGAATTACCATCACTAGCGTTCGAATTACCATCACTAGCGTTCGAACTACCGTCACTAGAAAATAATCAGGAACTACTTTAAGTGTCATACTAAGTTACCTTCCAAAGAAGACGATTACCTTAAGTGTCACAGCGGCCGTGGAGTGACATACCACTTTAAGTGTGGTCCCGATAGAGAAACAACTCTAAAAAAACCTGGATCTGTAGAAACTGCATCGAGGGAACTTCCAGTCGACAAGACTCGGGATAAAATGATTATTATGATATAATATATACCACTAAAATAAAAATTTGAAAATAACATCTGTGCTATGTGTCATGTTAGGTTTTATATTATTTCTACTGTTATATCTTTGTTATGCCACAATCTACCTTGTCCAAAAATACCTTTTAATATTATAATAAAAACAATGACGAAATAAACGCCGTTCTTGACGGCATTGAACTTGAACTTGGCATTTGAACTAGGTATTTATACGAACAAGATTACTTTGACATTTGGAAGTTTTAGGTTAGTTTTAAAGGCCACTGTGCGAGTTGTGTTGAAAATTAATTTATGTTACTGAAATTAAGTTGGTAAACTTAATTTTAGATATTCCCAACTCTAAATCGAGTTTATTTGGTTGAAATATAATTCATTTCTAAATTATTTATGTTAGATTTGTCGTGCCATGTTGTGAATTCATATTACACAAAATTGATCCTCATTGTCTCAACTTTAAGGGCCGATAATTCATGTCCTACTTAAGACTAACCTAAATGTTAAGTTAGACTTAACCGATAAACGTCGTATTTCAACTCACTCTTAGCGTTAAGTCGAACATAAAGCCTTAGCTAAGAATCAAAACTACTACTTAAGCCTTAAGTCACACTTAAGTCAGCGTTAAAATACGCCGCTAGGAGCGATTTCAGTACATTAACGGCGCTACAGTCGCCGTGTATTGCCATCTGTGGATTTCGTCTCGTACTCGATTTTATATTTTCTAACTAATTAAAATTGACTGGATTTGCATATTTTGAACATTTTCAATTCAAGCAAACACGCATGGCAAAGTCCTAGTAATCCTACGGCTGACAACATAACCTCAAAACGTCAGATCACGCGTCATATGTCAAAAGTTATGCGACAGATATTGTATACACAAACCATAACAAAGTCAAACTTAAATACACAATTCAATTTAAGTCATGCTTAAAAGTTAAGTTGATCCTAACTAAGAACGACTTTAAGCAAGGACTGAAATTTCGACCCTAAGACGTGTAAGTATGGGGTTGTTATTAAGACATATGCAAATGTTAAACCACTTAGCAATAACTAAAAAAACTGCCTGTACCCTCGACGAAAAATAATTCGGATGAAATCGAACCTGCGGTCCAATGTTGGTAATTTGTAGATTGTACCCGTCGACCAGCCGGAAGCGGTCATCCCTGGTGACCATGAGGCTCGCAGCCGTCAGGACAGCGTTGCCTCGTCTCCAGAGCAACACCAGCGACCCTGTCGACGTAAGTCGGTTAACTGGTACATATTGCCTTTAGGGCGATAAGCTCGCCACATACGCATTGCGAAATATGTAATTATGTATTAAAGTGTTTATAAATTAATCAGCATCACATGTCCCAAAGATAAACAAACCATGCCCTGCCAAAATCAGATGATGTCATGATGATGTCATATGTTGTATATAAATGCGTAATACGAACGCTTATTTGCGATTAATTTAATTTCATTTGATATTCACAATAAAAACAACTAAAATCTATCTGTTTATTTTTCGTTAACAATTCTAAGGATGCCGTTAATTCGGCAAGGACCCCCCCCCCCCCCCTACGTTATATTGCCATCATCCGCATACCAAACTCCACCCTAATTTCAAATGTTACGCACGGCGCCTAATAACAAAGTTTAAATGGAATATCTTTATTTTATGGTGAAATATTTTTTTCCCTAACCGCTTTGGTCGTCGATGGATCAGCCCCCTAGGGTGCAAATGCATAAGGGTACGCACCTAGATTGTGGACTTGGCACGGCAGCAGCAGGGTGTCGCCCACGACCGCCCTGTAGGTGTGGCCCCGCGAGAGGAACCTGGCGTTGTCATCTGTAAGAAGTGCGGACATTAATTCGCTTAGTTTGTGTTACACCACAGAGCACAGAAGTACCTAGAGATGCTACATCCCCGTCTTCCATACATTATGTTTTAAAATTAAATTCAATGTCGCTTTCGCGACCTTTATTTCATATATATAGGATGATGTTTTTAGAGGCGTGGTTTTCAAGAAGAGATAAAACGCATATAATTTGATGTTATGGCTAAGAATTTAGTTTTATTATAAAGATAAGGGTTTGCCATTATGTTTTAAAAATGATTTCGGGTAAGTGGCCGCCGCGGCTGACTCGAACAAATTCCAGCCGAGAGGCCCAATTTTCAACCACTTTTTGCAGCAAGTTGGGCCGTATGTCAGCAATAACGCGCCGAATATTCTCTTCCAAGGCGTTAATCGTGTCCGGCTTATCTGCGTAGACAAGCGACTTCACATAACCCCACAAAAAATAGTCCAGCGGTGTTAAATCGCACGATCTTGGAGGCCACGCCACGTTGTTCAGGAGTAAGTCTATTCATTATGAAATGGCAAACCAAACTGAGCATAAATCAAGTGACAGCTGTCAAAAACACCAACTATGAAAAAAGTAGTGCCAGATTGAAAACCACGCCTCTAAAAAAACACATCCCTATATATTAGTAAGCAGTTTACAGGTCCTGGAAGAGTCTGCTGACTCGTCTACCTGATACTATATATATAGACACTATATCTAGCAACATATCTAACTTAATTATTATTATTTGTTTTTGATTACACACCTTAACCTATTGTTAAAAACATTACATTCACAAGAAGAATGAATTAAAGAGTATAAGTAAAATTTTAGATATTTTTTACATCACTAATTTTTTGAAGTTATACTTCTTTGCGCCCGTTGTACTCATTGGGATGGGATGTTAGTCGAGAAACCGCGTCACGCGTTAGGAGTAATATTTACGTTTGTCGAGTTGTAGAGTCCCTTCCGAAATTTGAAGCTAGTTTTTTGTGTTTATTTTTCACAAATTATACGAAAGTATACGAATATACGAACTTAATCATGATAATGTATAGGTGTATAGTATAATAATGAAGTGACTTAAAATAAAATATTGAATAACAGAGAAAAATGTCTTATATTTCATTTATATATCCTGTGTGGGTGTGTGCGAACGGCCAAAGAAGTATAACTTCCACCGTCTGGTCCAACGCATACCCAATTTTAAATTTCCACCACTACACCCATATTCTAGAGCATACATATGTTTGCGTGTGTGTGTAAACACCTCAGGAGGTGGAGTGCGCACGTTCATGGGAGGAAATTGCCTAAAATCGCAATAATATTATGTAAAAATAACTATTTATGGTCCATTGTTTTAAGATTTCTATCGCTTTCACAGCTTCTAACTGCACTCGTCGTGAGAGCTGACCACGCGCGCTCGGAACGGTGGCCTCTGCCCTCTCTAGGTACTTCCTTACTCTGTGCGGTCTTTAGATGTACAGATAAACACAATATTAGTTATATATAGTGGTTTTAGATTGCCCAACACAGTGCAGATGGCAATGAAAGCTGAAAATTATTTACAAAACAGTGCACCATCTGTGAATTGGCAAAATGAGCTTTTCTAAAATGTTAACATTTATGTTTCTATGCGGCTAGTGTCTAGGCTATTTGCCAACGAAATTATTATTGCAAATATAAATCGTTGGCAAAAAATAGCGCCATCTACATATATAAGATTCGTTTCTTGAGCGCCTATCAATTGTGTGAGGTTGACATAAATAAAACCACTATACAGGAAGTCCCAAGACCATTCCCGAAGACTTCCTTAAGGGGTTTAAGAAGTGGTATAAAAAATACGAAAATAATTCAAAGCGGAAAATGTTTACAATTTTTTTAATTCATCGCAGCTGGTTTTTTCTTTTATCGGGAACGGTCTGGGAACACGCTGTATAAGCAAATCATAAAATACACGCACCCCTCTGGAGCGACGACTGCGCCTGCGCGACACTCGAAGTGACGAGGATCGTCACCAGGGCGCTCACGCAGCGAGACCGCATTGTCACTTCGCCGGTCACTAGCACTTGACACTCGACGTGACGCTGTCACTTGACGCGCACGATTCGTGCATTTCGCTTGAAGATTTTTATTCTGTTAGCATCGGACACACTATTGACACGGGCACGTGCGCCATTTTGTTTTATGTGTTAAATGCATTAAAAAAAAATTATTTCCTTAAGCGTAACACAAAAACATCACGAGCCGCCTCTGAGCAAAGAAGAAACGAGTTCTATACAGAGTGTTCCGAAACGATTGAGGGATTAAGGCGCCTGAATGCTACAAAAATGCGTATTTTACAGAAGAAATACAATTAATCTAATTTATTTATATTAAAGATAATTTATTACACTTGGGATTTTTTTAAACATGCACCCGCTTCTAATACCAGAAACATCTCATATAAAATAAATATAGTTTAACGATAAGAATAAAGTGGATATCAGATTTACTTAAGCATCTTGAGATATATGGTATAAAATAACAAGATTTGCCTAAAATTAAAAAAAAATGTATTAGTATTTAAATATGAAAGTGATAATTTATGCTAAAGGTTTTTTTAATTTTCAGAAAGTATATCTTTTTGTGTTATCATTAAAAAAAAAATGGATTTAAAAAACTACTAAATGCTATCAATATTTCATACAAAATGGTGGTCCGCGGTATGCAATTAAATTCGAATGTCGATTTCATTCGTCAATGCTTCTTCGTCGAGTCCAATATTATCTCACCTCTCGCTCAAGCTCATTGCTAACGGCTATGTCTTCGGGCGCTCTCGCTCGCACGCCCTACAAAGTAGTGTTAAAATCTTTGTATGGCGAATGTACTCCCGTATACATTGTTCTCCGTACAATGTAGGAATGGAGTGAAGTAGGCGATAATATTGGGTTAGATAAATATGGCGTGTATGAACTTATCCGTTTTTCACTATTTCAACCATTCATTCAATAGTAAAATAGATAAATATTCAAAGAAGACTTTTTGAATAACCTGTTTAATAATAAAAACCTAACTATATATATATATATATATATATATAAAGTAGGTAAGTAATGAAAGGCTAAAAATGCAAAGATTTGCGGATTTAAACCCGCTACCACGAGGTCAATAGTCAAACGTCAAATACTACGACAGATCGGATAACCTAAGTTTGTTAATTTTCGCTTTCGCTTGAAGCTGTTAAGGCGAGACAAAAATATATTCAAATATTGTTTATATCTTTGCAGATTTGTAGGTTATTAATTTTGAAATGTCAAAATGTTTTCCGCATAGATATTGTCCGCGTGTTGAAGTCTATGGTTTTAATAGTGTCAAATCATTGACACAGAACGGATTTGTCTATTAAAAAACTATAAAGACAGATGTATATTAATCTTTTATAGATTTTTTCTTGTGTACAGTTTAGATCAATGCTGTTGCGGTGAAATATAGTTTATTTCAATTAATTAAGTAATAAAGTTAACCTATTTTAAATAATGTGCTCAATTCGATCTTCAGTGCCCACTTCTCGATTTGACAAAACACAACGATCGGCCAGCACACATTATTACACCAAATAACCTTTCGTACCAAAATAGTAGAGAGCTTAATCTAAAATAGTGTAAAATTCAGTGAAACCTAACGCGATTTGAAATAAATATAGGAGTGAAATGGTTACCTAACGATTTTCGGCATTGAATATATTTAATTTAATGTTTTATCGACAACTTAGATGTTTTAATGCTAGGACTGATTGAGGACACCCGAGTTAACTTTAGAGTTTTTATGCGTCTTGAATTAATTGTCCATTGTTACTGTTTTACAATCACAACACAACATGATTCAAAAACGCCCAAGATATTATAAGTAAAATGAGGTTCATCAATGATGGAACCTACGAAACGTGCAACGCGAAATGATTTTTGTCAAGTCATTCATCAAAAAAAAAAACATTTTTTTTTATCACTAGTTAGGCGCTAATTTAAGCGTTCGAAATATACGCATGTCAAATACAGATTTTAAATAAATGATTATTAAAAAATAGATGATTCGATAAATGAAATATGTACCCTAAGTAGACACATTTGTTTTTTTTTTATGCGGGTATATATATTTAAGTACTTTAGGTATTTGAGACGTAATATTAATAAAACTCGAATACGTCACACGTTCGGGTATGTTTTACTACGAAACGAATAAAGCAACGCGCACACGAGCCACTTATAACACGTACGAGTTTACACGGCGGACTCTTCCTGCGAAAATGTCTCCCGCCGGCGACGGGAATCGAATCGGGAGGACGGCGACCGTCTTCTCGCTCGCGGAGGGAATCCTCGTCTCATTGTGTCCGCGGAGCGACGCTCGGCCGGCGTCGGCTCGCCTCGGCCGCGCTCGCGACTCGCTATCGATTCGACTCGTACGGTCGGAGCGAACGTCCTCGAACCGGCAGTGATAATTATTATTCATCTTTATTTGGGAAATAAAACAGTTACGATAGGCGCCTTAACCCGCCGTACCCTTGCGCATCGAGAGTGCGCAGACTGAATCCCTCCGTATATAAAAATTAAAAACACATTTGTCCTTTTTTCTTTAAATTTATTTTCCTTTTTCTTTACTTTAGCCCTTGAGTAGTATATTTATATTCATATGTGTATGTAGAATTGATTATATTTGTGTTTTATATTATATTCTGGTGATTGTCTGAATTCCCCAACCCCTCCCGGCCTCGCTCCCGAATGTGTTTTCTATTTTTTTAAGTTTGGAGGAAACTGTCATTGGCTTTGTGTTTTAATTGATTTTTTTTTGTTTATTGCAACTTTACTATGTAAGCTGTTGCTTCCTGAAATAAAAAAAAAATATAAAAAAAATGTTTTAAGAGGTTTTTTACTTTTTCGGTTGTTATTGATTTACTGCTTTTGCATTTTATTATATTGTTTTTTTTCCTATCTCTTATTTATGTAAACCTATTGAAACTTTTATATTGTAATATAGAATGATTTTTTTTACCCGCAGAAAAGGCACCGTCTTTGTGGGGAAATGTAAAGGTGTCTTGTAAAAAAAAAAAAAAAAGGAAAAAAAGCAAGGGTCGCTCATATTTAAAAAATATTTCAAACAAAAATTGTAGGAAAATTATAGGAGAACAATTAACATTTCGAACTGATTTGATCTATAAAGGTAGGAAACCTAAACCATCCCAAGGAACAGTAGTTAGTACTATCAAAAAAGTTTTAGTTCCTTAACTAAGGAACAATATTAAATTTAAATGAATTTAAATATATCTTATATACTAAGAAAGTAATAGAAAAATTTTACTTTGTATAAAAAACCCCCCTGTACCCGCCCCTCTGGTCCTATTTTACCACGATTTGACTGAGATTTTGTGCCCTTTAATTATATGTATCGATTTAAAAGTGATTGGTGTGAAATGACGGCAGTTATCGTGTCCACAAGAAGGTGATATGGATAGATGTGAAACGCGAAGATATGTCTTAATTTTCCGGAAGTCAATAGTAGCTTTTCTTAAAGAAATCTACCTAAAACGAGAGTCAGAATTCTACAACGTTTGTATGGAGAAAAATTACCGGGTTCCTTCCTCTTAAATGAGAATCCTTTAACGACCCACAAAGTTATTTACGACTGTGTCTATATATAAATTGTCAATGGTTATTTCCTCAATAGAGAAAAGTGACGTTTTACTGCAGAAAAACTCGTTTCTGAATCACTTAGATTTTGGGTCCAAAGACACATATTAGTTGGATCAATACGAAATATGTTTTGCAACGAATCAAATAAAATTTGTTAACCCTTAAACTCCGTAGTTTCCCGCCAAAAATTTTGGCGCCAAAAGTCGTTAAGACTCTAATTAATGACCTTGAAATCTACTGATCACTCATCTACTATAAAATCCATAGTGCAGGCATGAGTCGTTCAATCTTTACAAATCTGGTATCATCTGATTAACCATAAAATTCTCTATTATACAATATCACTTTGATTATGTTTATTTCGTAAATATAAAAAAAAAAGTTGCCATGTCAATTTTTTCTTATTCACAACCCAATTTTTCACTATTTTGACAAATTTAGTCAAATATTACACTTTCTTTTACATTTTCATATATTTATAACTATACATTACAATTTAAAAATCTTCCAAAATATGTACAGTTATCTAAAAAAAAGAAAAAGTTAAAAATATATATATATATATTGGAACGGTAGTACATTAGTGTATTTTCAATACAAATTTATAAATAGTAGTAGACACTGCATTGAATTGAAAAAAAAAATAAAACAAAATTGTTTCGTTGTGATTTCCAATGGTGAAAACGTCAAGTTAATAAATAATACTGAAATAATACCAAAAATAATAAAAATCAAGCGGGCAATGAGGACGGATATATCTGTCCTCCTGCTGGCATATTTTAAAAAAAAATATATATATATAGGATGTTTTTTTTAGAGGCGTGGTTTTCAATCTGGCACTACTTTTTTCGTAGTTGGTGTTTTTGACAGCTGTCACTTGATTTATGCTCAGTTTGGTTTGCCATTTCATAATGAATAGACTTACTCCTGAACAACGTGGCGTGGCCTCCAAGATCGTGCGATTTAACACCGCTGGACTATTTTTTGTGGGGTTATGTGAAGTCGCTTGTCTACGCAGATAAGCCGGACACGATTAACGCCTTGGAAGAGAATATTCGGCGCATTATTGCTGACATACGGCCCAACTTGCTGCAAAAAGTGGTTGAAAATTGGGCCTCTTACCCGAAATCATTTTTAAAACATAATGGCAAACCCTTATCTTTATAATAAAACTAAATTCTTAGCCATAACATCAAATTATATGCGTTTTATCTCCTCTTGAAAACCACGCCTCTAATATATATTAAATAATATTATGCAAGTCTCATTTTCTTTCGGTCCCACCTGAAAACGCACCCTTAGCGAGCGGCCCGCATCGTCGACCCCTTCTAACAGCGTACGCCGGAGAGGGACGGCGCCATATCGGCGGGTGGAGAATATTCTTTTTTCGAAATGTCAATTTAATAAAGGCGGGAAGGTTTTTTATTGGCTCATCTGATTATGGGGCGATGGGTATGAATTCGTTCCGAACGCCGGCGACGGCTAATGCGTTGAATCGGATTTGTATTTCTTCTTCTTTTTTTTTTTTGTTCGCCGAATTAAACGGACGATTGAGTCCATTAAAATATTCCGGTAATAAATTACACTTTTTTTTTTAATTAGTAGCCTTGGCTAATTATTTATTCGTAAAACAAAACAATGAAAGGAATTATGCAAAACGCTTTACGGGGCAGATAAATGTAAAAAGTTAACATTTCGGGTTAAGGCGAAGCATGTATGACAATCGACCTAGAAATTCAGTGCTTTATTTTTATTAAAAAGCAATTGTTGGTTTTTATTTAATTACAGCTTCATAATATAGAAATTAAAAAAAATAACTTTACTATGTTTTAGACCATTCATTCGCCTTTCAGTTGCTATTTTTCCTAAGGCTCTGATGTGTTTTATAAGAGAGAAATTCAACCAAAAAAGAACTATTAGCGGTTTAGCATTTATTAAATTTCTCAGAAATAGAATTAAATTTAAAAAATCTGCCTTTACTATTTCGAAGATATAAGATCAAGGTATCTGTACATATTTTTTTCATGATTAAATATCCAATGGTTACCAAATGCCAACCATACAAAAAAAGGTCTAAATGAGTCGAAATTAATATTTA
This sequence comes from Neomicropteryx cornuta, assembly GCA_020383195.1. Taxonomy (NCBI): domain Eukaryota; kingdom Metazoa; phylum Arthropoda; class Insecta; order Lepidoptera; family Micropterigidae; genus Neomicropteryx; species Neomicropteryx cornuta. The sequence continues at coordinate 970,960 of JAHKQU010000031.1, forward strand.
TCCTTTGGCTTCGCCTTAAAATTGAGGGTGGCATTTTTAAAATATTACAACACACCCCTACCCCCTCCACCCCCCCCCACCCCCCCTTTACCCCTCTCTTTATTCTTAAGGATAAGGTAATGTTTCACGGTCGTAATTATCCGGTTTCCACGTCTCATAATTGACATACGAACGTTCTGAAACCATAATTCGACGCGCTAACAAACATATTTTCATTAAAGATAGTTAAGTACAATTCGAAGACAGAGCATTAACGATTGTATGAGAATTATTACATTATTAGTATATTGAAACATCGTTTTACTCAAAGATAATATAAAGAAATGTATATTTTTGAAATAAAACCGGTCACGAGCTTGAAACAATAAAATAGTTAACTAATTTAAGCTCAAATAAATAAAAAATTAAAAATTGGTACTGCGTCGGAGGTGGAAGTTATACTTCTTTGGGCATTCGCACACACCCACAATATATTATTATAAATCACTTCATTATTATACTATACACCTATACATTATCATTATTAAGTTCGTATATTCGTATAATTCGAATATATTCGTATTCGAACCATGGACTCTAGCGTGGGAGACGAGCGCGTTAACCACTGACCCACCGAGACTCTTATAACTTCAAAAAAAAAAACACTGATTCGGTTACATACTTGGAAGATGTCGTTTGCCTGTAATGAACGGCCTCGCATCATGAAAACAACAATATGACGGTCGGAACTTCGCTCAATAGCTTACAAAGTACCCATATTCAAACATCCGAAAATATAAACAGTTGGTTGATGTGAACAAATAAAATATTGTAGTAATTAAAACAGGTTGTACGGGTCATTTCTCCCGTCGACAATTAGATGCAGGAATGCGCTTTTTACAACCTTTATATTATCAGCTTTACTAAATAAATATGTCAATAAACAACTCCGTCCAATTTGACACTTATGTCGAGCGCATAAAGAAATTGCAAGAAAGTTTCCGAAAATGATTTATCAAAGCAGGATCAAAAGCAAATTTTTATAAGAATTATTTATTGCAAAATTATGCCGATCGACATAAAATAAAAAATAAAATACCCGTAATCATTGAAGTCATTTTCTCCCTCTAATTAGAATGTAACGGACAAAATTATACGATGAGAAGGTTAACTTATTTATCATTTTGCCGTTACAATATAAAAAAACTACTTAATTAAATCTGACTCCATACCACGCGCGAACGGCGCGCGTGACGACCACTCGACTTGGCTGGAATAGGCATCGAGTAGGCATCGCCCTCTGTTCTTATAACCTGCCGGCGGGGAGACCCTCTACCTCAGCTGTGACGCATTCGGTCGGCCGGCTGACGTCATACTCGAACTGGCGTGATGTGGCGTGACCTCGCGCTCCAGCGATGTGAGAAACTAGGTGTGGACGGCAGCGACCACAAGATGTTATACACCAAATATTAAGATATCCCAGAACCGATAAAACCAAATATATTAAGAAATCAAAAATTCAAGCTCAGAAGATTTCTTTTTGAGCCATTTTAATTGAACCACTATTCTCATATATTTTTTCACTCTATTCGCTAATTTTATTATGGATTTATAATTTGAAAAATAAAAAATATTATTAAAATAAACGTAGGACTCCTGTGTTTCGTAGGATTTTGTGGAAATGCTTCGTTAAGACGAATTTCGGCGGCTTTGTCATGCAAAACGTCTCGCGGCGGATGAGGATTTGATCGACGCCAGTCTTACGTCCATTACCATATTATTATTAATTTTATTTATGAATATTCAACCAGAAACCTATTTATTACTTTCACGGCGCAGGTTTCGCAATACAATGGTCGTATGTGAGCGACCTAGGGTCGTTTCTGGCAAGAACACGGAAAAAGAATTAACTTGTATTTTTATATTCTGTAAAAAAATAATTACATAAAATTTATTATAACAGCCAAGCTAATTAGAAGATAAAACGATATTTCATATTATTTTTTTTCTATATCTATAAAAGAGAGTCACACACTCCACACAACTTTTGTGTCCCCTTAAAAAACTATATTTTAGGGAACCAAATATATTAAAAAATTATCAGGGGAGGGGTTTTTTTATAATAAAAACAAGAATGGCTACGACCACTACCTTACACTTAATATCAACTGCTTCTATTCATTGTTTAGTAGTAGTAAATTATTTAACCAGACGTTAATTAGTCTTACAGGCGTCCCCCAGACGTTGAACATTCTGTTACATATATCTATTTCCGCTCATAGATAAGTTTATATTAATTTATACTGGCCATAAAAATGTCTTTAATGTTAAATATCTATAATATCCGACCAGCTTTCGATGCGATCTAAACGGCCATGGTCGTTTTTCGAGAGCATCAATCTGCACACAAAAGATCAGCACTTTCGCATTTGTACTTTTCGAGTTGAAAGATGTAACGGACAGACAGACGGACGGGACAGTAGCTTCTCACACATGAATGTAATGCTAAAACGAAATATTTATTAATGAGCGCACATTTCCACTGAATCACAGAAACGCTTTGAATAATATTAAAGATAATAATAGACTTGGAAATTATTTTGATAGCGTGACGCGTTTGTTGGCCCTTAGCGATGTAGTGGATAATTGATTTTATAACAATGCACATTTATCGGCGGGTGAGGGCGCGCCTTAAGGGCGCCAGAGCGAGAGCGGCGCAGCGTCAGAGCGAGACGCGCGGCGCGGCGCCATAGACGGGGAAATGTTGCGTAAATGTCAACCGGCCGCTCGCTGCCGGTTGTCGATGACTTATGGCGCTGCGCCGTGGGGTGACCACCTTTTATTTTTAATATTCTGAGAACGGAATCTAATAGTTTTAATCGTTCTAAAAGTACTCGAGTTTCTGCTAGTTTTAATTACTAACATTTCTATATTATACATGTTAATTGTTCACATTAACCAACTGTTTATATTTTCGGTTGTTCGAATATGGGTACTTTGTAAGCTATTGTCCGAAGTTCCGACCGTCTTATTGTTGTTTTCATGATGCGAGGCCGTTCATTACAGGCAAACGACATCTCCCAAATATGTAACCGAATCAGTGTTTTGTTTTTGAAGTTATAAGAGTCTCGGTGGGTCAGTGGTTAACGCACTCGTCTCCCACGCTAGAGTCCCTGGTTCACAAATTATACGAATATACGAACCTAAGAATGATAATGTATAGGTGTATAGTATAATAATATATTGAATAACAGAGAAAAATGTCTTATATTTCATTTATATATCCTGTCTGTGTGTGTGTTTGAGTGGGTGTGTGCGAACGGCTAAAGAAGTATAACTTCCAGCGTCTTGTCCGACGCAGAATCATTTTTTTTTATGTATGTCTTGTTACTTTCCTCAACGGCGAAAAATGACCTGGTCGAATTTGCCCCACTAGGGGTTATAGCCCGGGACGTCTGGATTTAGAAGCAGGCGCTTATACCACTGCGCCACCGGGCCGTTTGTAAGCGCTACTCTTCACTCTTTATAGAACGGCGTCGTTGTCAACCGGTGGTTATGTAACACTGTAAATTGCTCGGTACTGATTTTTACTAGCCGTAATTTCTATTTTTATGGCGTAACGGTTTTTTTAACTAGTTTTTTAGATTTGGGCAAACTGTTTTAATTTTAATTTTATTTATAATAGCTACGTTTATGATTTACATAAGCCTAACCCGCTTTCTGTTAAACAACATTCAAACTAAGGTACTTTAATATCTTTGCACTTAAGTTATATATGGGTTTAAGTTTACAACATAGGTCATGTATTTTCTATAACAGTGGGTAATATCTATTTATTAATTTGAGTGTATATATGTGTGTATTATATTTTTATAATAAATACATTTTTATTAAAATTATTTATATATATAGTGTATAGTATTTATATAATTGTATAATTGAGGTGTAAAGTTATTTGATTTATATTTGATGATTGTTTTTTAATAGCGGCAAATCGCCTGAAAAGATAAATGACACAAACTTTGACAATATTGAAAAATTTTGAACAATTTTTTGATAAAGTGCTGGATAGCATAATATTTATAAAGGTTCTAAAGAGGTCCTGTACTTGAGAATGCAGGATGTCGGTTTAAACCCAGCGCTGAGTTTTATAAAAATGCATTTTTAACTCTTTAGTGTAAAATATTGTCAAATATTATGTAACCATCTAATTAGAGGAAATAAGGAAAGGATGATATTTAACAAAAAATATAAAAATAATGGATTTGTGATTACGATGAAGGATGATGGTGAAATGAGATGATTTTATGAGTGAATAATTAAAAAAGTATTCAAAAAAATTTTCAATATTGTCAAAGATTGTGTCATTTATCTTTTTAGTATATAGTATTATATATATTATTATTGTTTATGTACTATTATTATTTATATATTATGTATTATTGCATACAATTCAATCCAAATAATTATAATTGTATGTTGCGCAGTGAGAAAGTTATGCTTATAAGAACGATGCTTTTAGTAAAGTCTACTTTAGTACGGGCATTGCCTAGTTAGGTAGTACTTTGCATAATGTGAAATTAATGTTAAGTTACTGTCAATAAATAAATAAATAATAGCATAAAAATACAGTATTAATAGTATTTTCGAAAGCATTGAATCCTACAGGAAGGTCTCCTACAACATGGAACAAGGAAATAGGTAACCTCAATAGCATATAAATGCATCTAAACAATAAAAAAAAACAATGAATTTACACAATATTTTACAGGTTAAGTATTTTAAACGGGCCGCTATGGCGAAATACTAAAGTACAGCAGATAAATATTTTTCCTGAGAGGAACCATGTCGCCATTTTGATTTTATGACACCGAATTTTGATTATCAGTTTTAAAGAAAAAAAAAATTACGGAAGTTAATTCCGTTCGTGTTTTTGTTGGATTGTGGTCACCCTACCGCGTGCACTCTCCCGGGGGAAGAAGGGTCCGTCGGTCGGGTCGAATCGTGCTGAGGGTTGCAACACCAGAAGCTAACAAGCTGGCTAATACTCAGTGAAATGACACTTAGCACGCAAAAACACACACACGCGCGCAATCAACAATATTAGACGCTAGGGGTAAAAACATAGTGGAGAGGAATGCAAACCTCTCGTTTTATGGAAATCTATGGTAAAAATCTTTTGAGTTACCTATAAGTCAATAAAAACCGATTCCAATTCTGCTATCAAGATTTTTCAGAAGACTATACCGTAATAAGAACATTCGCTGCGTTTATCGTTACAGTTTACGCTGTGCTTAATATGTTTCTGTACTCAATATTTATTTTTAAACGGTAAAATACATAAATAAATAAAAAGTAAACCCCACATGCATATAAAAAACAGATACTAAATACTCGCACACACACACATTTATAATCACCGTGAATGATTTATTTGTTATTTTTCACCTCAGAGCGTTATTTGTTTTAAATTTACGTTATTTATTTGTTTTTTTATCAAATAATTGCTATGATCCAGGTCATATATAATTGGGCCCTACTTAACTAGGCCAAATGTGCCTGTGCTAAAGTCAGGGGAGATGGTGGTAATGAAGCGTTAAAAATGGTATGACCACGTGCGGATTCGAGCCCACGACCTTTGGGACTAATAGTCCAACGCCTTAACCACTAGACTGCCACGATCTACTAACAGGGAAATCTGTTTATTAAATAAATAACGTAGGCTTCATACACAAATTTGCACGGCATATTTTGTAATAAGGATGCACTGATTTTTTTAATAGTTTTTAATATTTTATTACTTAAGGAATAAAATCATTTGAATTTTTGAATTTGAATGTTTTTTCAATCTTTCTATGCGTTGCAATTCAAAACCTTCGCAGAAGTACGGCAAACCACTCAAGAATGGTATAAACAAACAAACAAACATACGTTCATTTTTGTATATATCGATTTAAAGTCATTATAATACATATTTTCCATTAATGATTTATAATCTATAACAAATAAATCACTTTTTTTATACTTTATTCCCAATTTAAAAGCGAATTTTAAAATGAAATTTTATCTTGCATTACTAATATCTAATATTTACCCAAAGTATTTTATAACCAGTACAAAAACAGTACTCTATAACCTTTTTTATATATATAACCTTTTTTAGAAGAAGTAACTTCTAGTCAGAAAGTAACATCGGCTAACATGACTGGTACTCGAGTTTAAATATTTAGATATTGTATTTTATTTTAATATTTAGCGTTCAACTGAACCTGCCTGCTCTTGCCGATTACTTATTTTAATTAATAAAAAAAAAATGAATAAGGCTGTAATAAACTGTATAAAATACCAATATAAAACATATTATTATTAAATTAAGAATAGTATTGAATAAATAACCTATTTCGAAAATTTTCTCATTATATTTTATGCAGCCTTTATAAAATTGCTCTAATTACATTTTCCCAAAACTCATTACAATCAAATCTTCATAGACATAATCACTTATATATCACAAAACATACACACCTAGCGTATCGCATATTTTCATATTAAACATATTTCTATAACACTAAATATAAAACTTTTTATCTATAAAATTGGCCTTAAAAATTGAATGCTCACATATTTGTATGATTCTGTTCACAGATTCTTCGAAATATCTCCAACGTGACTCCAATATGTCTGCCGTGGACAATATGGTGTGCACTTTTATTATTTTTGTATTTGCGCCCATATCATTCACTTAAAATATTTAATAACGTCTTATTTTAATTTGTAGGAAATACCGAGTGTGTCAACTAATATGCAGTAGATGATACGGTATATAAAACATACTTATTTCATTTATTGTGCATTTATCTCATTTATACGGTGCCAATATGAATACATTTTATTTTCACTCGTAGGGAAATCAAACCCAGGAGCCATTTGGAGACATTATAGATAGGATCGTAGATATAGGGTTTTTGTTTAGTCAACTGCGTCAAATCAACGACCAGGGCCCCCTAGGATGTTGAAGAAAAAAAGGGTTAATATCAATTTTCAAATTACATTGCAAACTATGCAATTTAACTTTTTCCTTAAAGACCCAAAAGGAACCCAGTGAGGAAATGGATATTAACCACGCTGTAGTGTCAGGAGCTATGACAATTGGAGGAGGTGAAAGTCATTTGAACGCGATAACATCTTCTTTAAACCTACCTTCTGTAAGTTTAAAGTTATATAGAAAAGTGCATGAGAATGTGTGTGATTGGCTAGATAAAACCTCTGTGGATTGTATGAACGATGCTGCAAAAGAAGAAAGAGAGTATTGGAAATGTTGTGAATGTGGAATTCCCATGATTACTGTTGTAGCTGATAAAAAGATCTTATGGCAAAAATTATAACCCGCTTTCAGGTGTAGCTGCAATTGCGGGATTCAGGACTGTTAAGGTTTTGTTTATGTCTGTGAGAAATAAATATTGTTTGATTTGTTCGAGAGCGCTCAATAAGAATGTTGACCCTCCCCGGCATATTTGCTACAAGAATTACAAAGGATCGTCTACCAGTATGGAATCTTCCATTATTGTGGAAGGTTTTAGAGAGTCACTCTCTCAACGAGGCCTTATATATGCTAGAATGATTGCAGATGGAGATTCTAGCACATATTCTAATATTGTAAAATCTAGACCTTGACGTGGAAAAGATCGAAAGTAAAGGATCGATTTTTACGTTTGAAATTTTCCATTGAAAAGGCAATTCAATTTCGTAAAAATGAGAAAGTATCAATAAAAGAAAAAATAGATAATTTGGCAAAAGATATCCCTAATAGTCCTAGATGTGTGTTTGGCGATCATACTAATTGCGCAGAGTATAACAGTAAGTGTAAAAACGAAGTCAATCACGTTCCAGAACTTGAATCATGTTTTTTGATGATCATCAGAAGATTTAGCCTCAAAACTATCGAGACATTCGCGTAGTTTAATTTATGATGTTTCTAATAATATAGCCGAGCATTACAACAGTGTTATCCCCAAATTCATCTGGGAAAGAGGATCAATTATTCCCATTTACGGTCATATATAGCAAGAAGTGCTGGCGCTGTTATATAATTTAATATAGGACGTTTTTATTCAACTCTGCATCAGCATATTTTCCGCTCTTCTCCCAAAGCCGCAATTTGCAGACTTGAAAATAAAAAGTATAAGAGAGGCTATGAATATCAAAACTTATATACAGACTGTAATTATGGACCTAATTGTTATCAACCAGATATTGACAGAGACTTATTCGAAATTGCGAAAATTGATTTCGTTAACTCTCTCAATAAGACCCCCGAACAACGCCAGCAAATTGAAGGTGATACGCGTTTGCAAAGTGGTAGTTCAGCATGGATGATGATAAGAAAGAACTTGGTAACGGCATCAAACTTCGGCCAAGTATCTAAGAGACGAAAGAATATCAGCTGCGCCCCTTTATTCCCGAGACTTGTCATGCATCCCGTCAATACGCCACGGAAGATCAAAAGGGCCGGGAGCAAGGCGTTTCCATAGAAAAATGCGGCCTCTACATTGATAGTGATATGCCTTTTTTGGGAGCCACTCCAGATGGTACATATGTGGACGGAATTGTGGAAATTAAGTGTCCATTGTCCGCATATGGTATGGATATTAAGATGGTGAGCGGGATGTGCCAAATGAATAGAAGCCACAATTGGTTTTACCAAATACAGGGCCTGTTGCAATGTATGTTTGGAGTGTGGACGGCTGAAGAAAAGTGAAATAATTAAACGGGATGACCAGTTCTGGCTGGATAAAATGTTTAAACAATTAGATATGTTTCACATGAACTGTTTACTTCCTGAACCGGTTGACCCGCGATATACCAGATCAATGTCAATGAGATCCGGAATATATATCATTAGTGATAGAAGATAATAAAGAGAGAGAAAGAAAGTTAATTGACGAGTTTGAATTAGGATGTTTGAATGAAAATATTATTTGCCTAGTTTCTGTCATTGCATTTTTTGCCAACATATTCAAAGGCCGATGTTTGTACACCAGCTTACTTACTTTTATATTATAAATTGTATTATATATGTTTGAATTCTATCCATAAATATTGTTTTCCATTTTAAAATACACTCGGATGATCGAGTCAATAGACCTGTAGGCATAACTTAATAAGTAATTAATAAGTAATGCTAACAAGTTAGAGTGGCCATGTTACTTCAAAGCAACAATAAATGAATATTATTTTATTTGTCTATTTGACAATATATACTTTTTTGTGTTATATCATTTATTTTTTTATTTAGTCATTAAATAAATAATATAAAAAAAATTTACTTGCCGATATAGGCATGTTTCTTGTTGTATTATTTCTAATCGAATTAAGTGTGATTTATTTTATACAATATTAGAATAATATTTGAATATTTTTGTGTGGTTATTATTATAATAAATAGTTACACATCACTTTATTAGCGAATTTGAAGAAAACACATAGCTAAATATAATATATTTCTGTATTACCTACCCTCTCAGTTTGTAAAGCTAGACCTAACGGAATTTCCTAGAAAATATCCTGTTATGTAGTATATAAACATAAAAAACAAACGAAAGCATATAAAAGCGATTCATCCGTAACGGAGTATTGTTAATGCAGTCTATTTATTTTATTTATTACCACAAAGTTGTATAATGTGCTGTCTATATAATTGTATAATTTTCATCGAACATGTAGATTATAATATTATAAAGAAAATAAATTGTGGGACGAAACCCATTTTATTGTACCTAAATTGATATTTCTCGGCACGGGAATCACTCACGCCTCAAGTATCTACCCATTTGTTTTTTTAACAGAAATTGTTTTTTTTTTATTTTATTATGTAACAACTATATTATGCATTTTGAAAATGTATACCATTTTATTTATTACAATAGTTAATATTAAATAAAATAATAATTTGTTTATTCAGTACCTATGTATGTATGTATGGAATTCTGGCCAGGGCAATACTCACTCTTAAAAATAAAAATCATCAAATCTATATGTATATTATCCTATCCAGCACTTTATCAAATAATTAAAAAAATATTCAAAATTTTCAATATTGTCAAAGATTGTGTCATTTATCTTTTCAGGCGATTTGCCCCTATTAAAAAACAATCATCAAATATAAGTTATATATATATTATATTTAAATAAATATATTTAATTCCGATGAACTGCATTGATAATGCATTGTTAATTGGTAAATGTGCCTTATGTGAAAATTTACAATTGCACTCGCCACATATAATTTTTCTTATTTTTAGATGAACTTCATCGACATGAATCTGGAGAGTACTTTTATAAGAACTTGTATAGTCGCACTCGCTGCATGTAAACTTTCTTATTTTCCTATGAAATTCATCGATATGATTTTCCAAATGTGTTTTATGCGAACATTTATAATCGCGTTCGCTGCAAATAAATATTCTTTGTTGCATTCCCAGATATTTGTACAGTAAGATTAATTTTCCTCTTGGAACAAAAAGCGCCCCCTGTGCGAGTGAGTGCCTGGCTTAACAATATAACGCGGTGAGCGTTTTTACGCATAAATTATTTAATAAATAATAAGAGTGCCGGGTGTGAAACCTGTGGGACTCCTGTTGGGATTTACAAAAAGTTGAACACAATTTGAAACGAAATTGTATATTTGTGTTTGTTTTAATAATTAATATTTTAGAAATGTTCGCTTCAACGTTCTGTGTGCATTAATTAGTATTCAAATTTATGCGCAATTTTATTAAACATCGCCTTATTTAATAATAAATAATACCCTTTATCTACATTATTATTTTACACATATCAAAATCAAATAAAACCATTCACTGACTTGAGCATTGTTTTTAAATTATTACCTACTACTATATTTATTTTGAAGCTATGAAGATACATTGTTTATTTAAGAATAACTAAACGGTTTTAACAATATTTTAAGATTATTAACAAATTCATACCAAAAATGATAGATATTTCTATTTTCATTCATATTATTTGTTTATGGGCGATTGGCGCGACTGAGCTGGCCTTAGTCCTTCCTGTTTGACAGATGCGACGCTGCCAAATCCTACTTGACGGCTTCTAAAAGAATAAAGATGGCGGTGCCCTAAAGGAAGACGGAAAATAAATACGCGATTGTGTGGATAACTACTTATTTTCGGTATATATCACTTTACAGTACTAAATCACTTTACATAGTTAAATTGTTCATACATTATTAAGAGAAAAATGATCTAGTTAATTTCGTTAAGTTACGAACATAATGTTAGCGTAAAGATCACACTGCCCAAAAGCCACAGCGAAATGGAGGAAAACGAAATCAAACCTGATGTTGATATCAAGCAAGATCATGATAATATTGTCTTTGATTTGCAAAGAAGTAATTGCAATCAATCCAACAGTAATTTTGACGAAATACAAAAGTCCCCTATAAATCATCTGGAATCATTACTAAATCCAGGTCGATTTAGTAACATTAAATCGGAATTTGATTATAATACTTGCTTTGAACAAGAAGACGTTGGTACAAGTCAAGAGAGTGATGTTTTTGAAGAGGTTGATACTAAGTTTATTAAATTTGAAACCACTCACAATGTAACAGATTCACATTTTAAAGATAAAACAGTAAAAACCCCAATTATAATAATACAAGATATCGATTATACTTGTACCAATTGCAAATGTACCCTTGAAAAACACGGTTTGATTTATACAGCAATGAGTGAAAATAAAGAAACAAATTTATTATGCTTAAAATGCTACCAAAGAAAATTTATTTGCATCGAATGCGATAAAAAGTATTCACGAAAAGCATCTTTACAAAAGCATATTAAAGTTGTACATCGAAAAATAAGAAAGTTTATATGCAGCGAGTGCGACTATACAAGTTCATTTAAATATACTCTACGGATTCATTTTGATACAGTTCATAGAAAAATAAGAAAATTTATTTGCAGGGAGTGCGATTACAAATGTTCACAAAAAGTACATTTACAAAATCATATTATTGCAGTGCATCGGAAAATAAGAAAATTTATTTGCAACGAGTGCGATTACAAATGTTCAGAAAAAGTAAATTTAAAAAATCATATTATTGCAGTGCATCGGAAAATAAGAAAATTTATTTGCAGCGAGTGCGATTACAAATGTTCCCAAAAAACAGGCTTACAATATCATATTGATGCAGTACATCGTAAAATAAGAAAATTTATTTGCAGCGAGTGCGACTATACAAGTTCATTTAAATATACTCTACGGATTCATTTTGATACAGTTCATAGAAAAATAAGAAAATTTATTTGCAGCGAGTGCGATTATAAATGTTCACAAAAAGTACATTTACAAAATCATATTATTGCAGTGCATCGGAAAATAAGAAAATTTATTTGCAGCGAGTGTGATTACAAATGTTCACAAAAAGTACATTTACAAAATCATATTATTGCAGTGCATCGGAAAATAAGAAAATTTATTTGCAGCGAGTGTGATTACAAATGTTCACAAAAAGTAAATTTACAAAATCATATTATTGCAGTGCATCGAAAAATAAGGAAATTTATTTGCAGCGAGTGTGATTTTACAAGTTCATATAAAAATACTTTGGAGATTCATGTCGATAAAGTGCATTGAAAAATAAGAAAATTTATTTGCAGCGAGTGTGACTTTAAATGTACGCGAAAGTCAAGATAAGAATGAAACTACAAATATACAGCGAATGTAATTGTAACTATTCATAAAACATTTCTGACCTAAAGAAGGCAGTTAAATTTGTTCTTATCTTTTGACTAAAAATAGCCAACTAACAATAGACGAACGTTTCATCTTTAAAAAAAATAATAAATGTTTGAATTATAGGTTAAAATAATGTATTAAAAATTTTAATATAATAGTATAATCTACGTATATTTTTTTTATTTGAAATATATTTAAATATACTTGACATATATGTATATTATTTATATTATTTGCATTAAGTTTTGTACTTATTTTGCATTTAGAATTGGATACAAATGTTTGTCCTTTCTCCGACTACCAATTGTTATAATATAATAAATTATAATTGATCGCCATTCTTCTTTCATATTATTTTATTCTTTAGGACCTAAGTATGAGTAACGTCTTTGTCCTAAGCCAGTGTTCATTTCGGGAATTTCAATAACTTTATTGGTATCGTGTTTTTGATATTTGATATATGATTTATGATATAAATGGTCAAGTTCTTAAGGAATATTAATTTTAGATCTATTACCATCAAATCTGAATAAAGATCTTCAGAAGGAGAGCGAAAAGGCATTTTTAGAATTGTTCGAAGAACTGCCCTTCGCGCTATTTCTAAGCTGTGTTTTATTACAATTACCCCAATCAATGATTCCATAACAAAGTATTGACTGAAATAACGCAAAATATACTATTCTTAATGTGGTCCGTCCACTATAGTGACCCGTCACTAGAGCGACCCTCAGCACTTGGCCAGAGCTCGCGCTGGGCGGCAACATCGCGCTTACCTTTGTATCGAATACGGCCTTGTAACTGTAAAAAGATTTATTGAATAAAAGAACTTTTATTTACTTACTTACGTACATCTTTTAGTTACTAGAGCTAGTAACTCACCAATTAGTAACGAGCCACGAACATAATAATTTTGCATGTTGGTTGAAACATTCATTATACATTATACGGGCAAAAGATATAAAAAATTAGCCCCAATTTTAACACATCTCAAATCATTTCTCTAAAAACTGGTATATATCCGGATTTATTAAAAGTAGCAATAATACGGCCAATTTTCAAAAAGAGGCCGATATCTATTTTATCAATAAATAAATAAAATCTTTGAACAATATTTACTACTACTTAGGTTACATTTCATCTTTTCTCCAAACACATTCAGTTATTTCTGATGATCAATTCGGCTTTGAAAAAGGTCAAAGTACCACTTTGTTATTAAAACGGTTTGCAGATTACATCAACACCAAACTAAACGAAAAATGTCCTAATCTACTTTTTAATCTATTTTTTTTTTAAATGAATTATTAATTACCTACCATAAGGACCGTTTAATTAAAGTAAAAATTGATGGTGTTCAGAGCCAAGCGAGGGGGGTGGGGTGCGGAACTGCGCAGGGCTCGAAAATCGCACCAATTGAATACCTAATGTATGCAAACGAGATTTATTAACGGCGACTGACTCAGCGATCACACGACAGTGGTTTAGTGTTAAACAATGCCATTCCAGTGGAAATAATAAAGAAGTTCCCGTGCCAATTGTATCGCACACATGTTCTTGCTTGCATAGTATTGGAATCGGTTAGAAAGCATAAATATCTAGGTATTTCATTGGCAAGACCACATTGCTTTACTATGCAATCGTCTTAGACTTTGTTTGATAAAATTTGTGCATTTGAAACCGTATTTAAATGAGTCAATTATACTATCTTATATCCTTAGTTGAATCTATTATTATGTATGGTATTACAATTTGGGGTCTTAAATATGAAACATATACCCAGCGAATTTATATTCTACAAATTCGTATCTTAATAATAAGTATTCAAAAAAGCAAAACAATATCACAGCAAGGCGATTATGTATGGATATCGAGAATTAAAATATTTAATTCCCAGCCTATTTAACAAAATACCTCATGAAAACCTGTAATAAAACTTAAATTAAAAGAATTTATGGAAAAAACATAAGAAAAATAATTTAGGTATTAATTAAATTAGGTTAATTTTGTTTGTAAATCTCACGAGTTACTTTAACTTAATTTGGAAGTATTTTGTATTATATTTATGCATGTATAAATAAACTATATTTAGTTAAGATTAAGAAGACAATGTCTTTGCTGGATCTATTTACCTTGTATTTGTAAATATTGCTTCTGGCAACATTGAAACTGAAACTGAAACAGGGTCGCATTCGGAGACACAATGTGACCCCGACAACAGGTACAATTGTGTTTGAACTCGTAAGGTCAAAAGGTCAAAAACTGAGCATTATCTTCAATTTGGGAGATGACCCATTCTGAAGATAGTGACCTAAATGAAGCTTAATTAATGGGGCTAAGTCCAAAGTGGTCAGATATGAATGACTCCGAGTGCACACGTGGCTATATAAAATACGAGAAAACTAAGGAAAAAAACCTATATTATGTTTTATCTCCTTGTTGATAATAAAAACGTTTATTGTAGTAAAAAACATGCAATCATAAAGACATGGAATCTCAAAATAGACTTCAATGCCTTAACCTATAACGACTAACCGCTAAGTTCTATCGGAAACTAAGGAAAATACAATCAAATTCTGATTATATTTTTGAAAATATATATTTTGAGATGTGGGTCGTGATAAAAAGGAGGTGCCGTCATCTCCCCGGCGTCATCTGACCGCCTGGGGAGATGACGGCGAGATTAATTATCTGGGCGATCGGGGGACAGGTTATCTTGTCTGCCCGGGGAGATTTTCAAAAATGACCTAATTACGGGCGCTTAGTAAAATCATTGATATAAAGCACTTTATTCGTATGGCTTATGTTGTCGGGGAGGCGCTACTGGTCGCAGTTCCGACTGTCGTATTGTTGTTTTCATGATGCGAGGCCGTTCATTACAGGCAAACAACATCTCGCAAGTCTGTAACTGTATAGAGTGTTTTTTTTGTATGCCTTACTCCTTAAATCACTTGACAGTATTGAAGAACGTACCGTTGAATATTCTTAACGGCAAAAGAATGACCTGGCCGGATTTGACCCGCTGAGGATTCGAACCAAGGGACCTCTGGTTTTAGAAGCAGGCGCTTATACCATTGCGCCAGGCTGTTACTTACTGTAAAACATGTATAAATTAACAAGTTAAAAACATTAATTTAAAAAATAATAGATACAATAAATGTATTATCGTTAACAATAAAAAAAAACCGATCTACCAAAATGTTGATGACGGCGCAGTCAGATTTACTTGAATTTGCATAATAATGTTTTTATTAAATATATATATTTTTTTAATATTCTGATTAGTCAATCGAAATGAATTTCCGTTTTATATCGATGAACTCCATCCAATACTTAGACCTTTTATATAAACTTACACAAGCTTTTATATAATTATACAAGCTGCATATAAATCTTTTTAATTTTTCGATGAATCAATGAATGAATTAAAGAATGAATCGCAAAATCAGTATGATTTGCGATTCATTCATTGTAAAACTGTTTTTTGTGAACATTTATAATCGACAAATTCGTTTGAGATAAATTCTTTTGTTCCGAATTTATATTTTGAAATTAGTGAGTCCGGATTTTGTGTGGATAAACCTAAAAATTAGTTAATTCATTTCCACAATTGCTTTTTTAGCAAAATAAATATTTTAGTCTTCCCAATTTCAAATGTAACTTTTTTTATTAATTTTTGATATTCACTTTTGTAAATGGGATTGTTTGGTGTTGATTTGCATTTTTATCCACGGAAATTGACAATTTATTTTTTTGTTGAGTAGAACGATCATAGGCGGTAGTAAATATATGTTTTAATTTGTCCATTATGTTATTAGAACACGTGCACATTAGAACATTCAAAATTATTTATAAAATAGTACTTTTATTTGGGTTTATACTTATGATGTCCGCAACCTTCTTAAAGAATTATTCCAGAAAATAATCGAGCATGTTTGAACTTTATATAAATATGATCAATGAAATTCCAACGATTCCAGAAATACATTTTGAGAGGCCAAAGAGGCCAGTAAGTTTTCATATGTATTTATACAGGGTGCCCCAAGGTTCTACGCATTAAAAAAAACAGCTAATAGGTCTTACGATTCTTTGTGTTATTTGTTAAGAAACTATATCAAAGTTCATTATGGTATTCGAGAAAAAAAATGTTGAAGTTTCTATTCTAATTCTTGTAAAATAGATATTTTTCAATGGCTCCGCCCTCCGATAAGTACGTCACTGGGTCCAGTGGCCGCGGTCGTTCAAGATCGAGGTTAATGCCCTGCCGCGTTGTTCGAAACGCCCCATTAGGGCGGAGCTAAATGATCGGTGTCTGATGTTACTGGTCGAAACAGAGGTCGGTCTAAGAAGAAGGGGTAACTCCTTTCCCCTTCTCAGGGGTTTAAGAGGGATGCTATTGGTCGACAGATAATATTGATTTATCGATTTATAAAATCGATTTACACCAATTTCATTACAAAAATAATAAATTTGGTGATGAAAATTTTTCGCATTTTTTTTACATAATGTCTTACTCTTAATAGGGAACTTAAACACCCCCTAAAGTTTGTGAGATTGACCTTGGGACATCCTGTATAGCTAGTATTACTTTTAAAATATTAATATTTATGTCCCCACATAAAATGACATTTTCGGATGTAGATATTTGTAGCAAAGTATTTTTTAAATCTACCAAGAAGTTTTTTATCACATGTTACGTCAGGAGGTCTGTATATAGAAATTATGTTACGAAATTGAATTTTAAGGTTTATTGATTCGCATGATAGCATACTATAATTTAAGATTTCATATTTGAGGTTATTTCTAATAAACATTTCTCCGCACACGGCATTTGAATATAGTTTGAAAGCCATTAGTTTTACACAGAGACACAGAGAGATTGAGGTAATTGTTAGGCAATAATTTAAGGAAATAATTTAGAATCCATTCTGAAGAATAGAGGCGTCCTTTATAAGAAGGTAGTTTTAATAAATCCGCATTCTTCAGATCTTCTTCTTTTCTTCTATACGCTACGTGACGTCCTTTGGCCAGTATTACCTCCTTTAAATAATTTTTAGCTTTCCATAGTAGTGTTTTTTTATTTTTTTTTATTACGAGTGAGAAGTTTATTAATATAAATTGGTGTATTTTCAGCCTGAAAGTTTTTTTTATGTTTAGAAATTGATCGCTTTTGGAACCGTTTTAAATATTTTGTTTATTTTTCCTGCACAATCGATACCCCTCTTTTTTCGAGATATTACAATTTCTTGAAGATTCGGCCGATGTTTTTTTGGCCTTAATTTCAATAAACTTTTTTAGGATTTTTTGTTCCAAGTCGTCAATTTTATTTTTTAAATAAACATTATTCTCCTTAATAATTACACATTCTTTTCTGGTACTTGTACATGGTATGCTATCAAGTTGCCTGGAGTGATAAGACGCATTATGCATCACTATGATACCGTTATTTGGTATTAACTGGCTTTCAAAACACTTTTTAAATAACACACCGCTCATGTCCTTGTTAGTGAAAATAATGTTCACTTGAGTAAACTATTTATTATTAATGAATGTTTCAATAAACACGCATAATTGTTATGTTCGTGGCCCGTTACTAATTGGTGAGTTGCTAGCTCTAGTAACTAAAAGATGTACGTAAGTAAGTAAAAGTTATTTTATTCAATAAATCTTTTTACAGTTACAAGGCGCTAATCGATACAAAGGTAAGCGCGATGTTGCCGCCCAGCGCGAGCTCTGGCCAAGTGCTGAGGGTCGCACTAGTGACGGGTCACTATAGTGGACGGACCACATTAAGAATAGTATATTTTGCGTTATTTCAGTCAATACTTTGTTATGGAATCATTGATTGGGGTAATTGTAGTAAAACACACCTTAGAAATATCGCGAAGGGCAGTTCTTCGAACAATTCTAAAAATGCCTTTTCGCTCTCCTTCTGAAGATCTTTATACAGATTTGAAGGTACTAGATCCAAAATGAATATGCATTAAGAACTTGACCATTTATGCATTTATGATATAATACATTATATTATATTAAAAACACGATATCCAATAAAGTTATTGAAAACTGGCTTTGGACAAAGACGTTACTCATACTTAGGTCCTAAAGTATAAAATAATATGAAAGAAGAATGGGGATCAATTATAATTTATTATATTATAACAATTGGTAGTCGGAGAAAGGACAAACATTTGTATCCAATTCTAAATGCAAAATAAGTACAAAACTTAATGCAAACAATATAAATACTATATGTATATATCAAGTATATATAAAAATATTTCAAATAAAAAAAATAAACGTAGATTATAATTACCAGGTTAATGCTCTAATATTTATTACTATATTATACACTACCAACAAAAATCATTTGCCTATTTATTATATTAAAAATTTTAATATATTATTTTAACCTATAATTCAAACATAAATTATTTTTTTTAAAGATGAAACGTTCGTCTATTGTTAGTTGGCTATTGTTAGTCAAAAGATAAGAACAAATTTAACTGCCTTCTTTAGGTCAGAAATGTTTTATGAATAGTTACAATTACATTCGGTGTAGATTTGTAGTTTCATTCTTATCTTACACTAGCACTAGCACTCGCTGCAAATAAATTTTCTTATTTTCCGATGCACTGCAATAATATGATTTTGTAAATGTACTTTTTGTGAACATTTGTAATCGCACTCCATACAAATAAATTTTCTTACTTTTAGATGTACTGCAACAATATGTTTTTGTAAAGGTGCTTTTTGTAAACATTTGTAATCGCACTCACTGCAAATAAATTTTCTTATTTTTCGATGAACATGATCGACATGAATCTGCAGAGCATTTTTATACGAACTTGTATAATCGCACTCGCTGCATAAAAACTTTCTTATTTTGCGATGCACTGCAATAATATGATTTTGTAAATGTACTTTTTGTAAACATTTGTAATCGCACTCGCTGCAAATAAATTTTCTTACTTTTAGATGTACTGCAACAATATGTTTTTGTAAAGGTGCTTTTTGTAAACATTTGTAATCGCACTCACTGCAAATACATTTTCTTATTTATCGATGAACTTGATCGACATGAATCTGCAGAGCATTTTTATACGAACTTGTATAATCGCACTCGCTGCATATAAACTTTCTTATTTTCCGATGCACTGCAATAATATGATTTTGTAAATGTACTTTTTGTGAACATTTGTAATCGCACTCGCTACAAATAAATTTTCTTACTTTTAGATGTACTGCAAAAATATGTTTTTGTAAAGGTGCTTTTTGTAAACATTTGTAATCGCACTCACTACAAATAAATTTTCTTATTTTTCGATGAACTTGATCGACATGAATCTGCAGAGCATTTTTATACGAACTTGTATAATCGCACTCGCTGCATATAAACTTTCTTATTTTCCGATGCACTGCAATAATATGATTTTGTAAAACTGCTTTTTGTGAACATTTGTAATCGCACTCGCTGCAAATAAATTTTCTTACTTTTAGATGTACTGCAAAAATATGTTTTTGTAAAGGTGCTTTTTGTAAACATTTGTAATCGCACTCACTGCAAATACATTTTCTTATTTATCGATGAACTTGATCGACATGAATCTGCAGAGCATTTTTATACGAACTTGTATAATCGCACTCGCTGCATATAAACTTTCTTATTTTCCGATGCACTGCAATAATATGATTTTGTAAATGTACTTTTTGTGAACATTTGTAATCGCACTCGCTACAAATAAATTTTCTTACTTTTAGATGTACTGCAAAAATATGTTTTTGTAAAGGTGCTTTTTGTAAACATTTGTAATCGCACTCACTACAAATAAATTTTCTTATTTTTCGATGAACTCGATCGACATGAATCTGCAGAGCATTTTTATACGAACTTGTATAATCGCACTCGCTGCAAATAA
The DNA here is from genome assembly GCA_020383195.1 of Neomicropteryx cornuta. Classification (NCBI taxonomy): domain Eukaryota; kingdom Metazoa; phylum Arthropoda; class Insecta; order Lepidoptera; family Micropterigidae; genus Neomicropteryx; species Neomicropteryx cornuta. The sequence goes on from JAHKQU010000031.1 coordinate 991,614, forward strand.
ATTTTCTTACTTTTAGATGTACTGCAACAATATGTTTTTGTAAAGGTGCTTTTTGTAAACATTTGTAATCGCACTCACTGCAAATAAATTTTCTTATTCTTCGATGAACGGTATCGACATGAATCTGCAGAGTACTTTTATAAGAACTTGTATAATCGCACTCGCTGCATATAAACTTTCTTATTTTACGATGTACTACTTTAATATGCCTTTGTAAAGATGCTTTTCGTGAATACTTTTTATCGCATTCGATGCACATAAATTTTCTTTGGTAGCATTCTAAGCATAATAAATTTGTTTCTTTATTTTCACTCATTGCTGTATATATCAACCCGTGATTTTCGAGGGTACATTTGCAATTGGTACAAGTATAATCGATTTCTTGTATTATTATAATTGGGGTTTTTACTGTTTTATCTTTAAAATGTGAATCTGTTACATTGTGAGTGGTTTCAAATTTAATAAACTTAGTATCGTCCTCTTCAAAAACATCACAATATTGACTTGTATCAACTTCTTCTTGTTCAAAGCAAGTATTATAATCAAATTCCGATTCAATGTTACTAAATCGACCTGGATTTAGTAATGATTCCAAATGATTTATAGGGGACTTTTGTATTTCGTCAAAATTACTGTTGGATTGATTGCTATTACTTCTTTGCAATTCAAAGACAATATTACCTTGAGCTTGCTTGATATCAACATCAGGTTTGTTTTCGTTTTCCTCCATTTCGCTGTGGTTTTTGGGCTTTGTGATCTTTACACTAATATTATATTCGTAACTTAACGAAATTACCCAGATCTTTTTTCTTTAATAATCAATGTACAATTTAACTCTGTAAAGAGATATATACCGAAAATAAGTAGTTATCGACACGATCGCGTATTTATTTTCCGTCTTCCTCTAGGGCACCGCCATCTTTATTCTTTTAGAAGCCGTCAAGAAGGATTTGGCAGCGTCGCATCTGTCAAACAGTAGGGACTAAGGCCATCAGCTGTTGCGCGGCAACTCAATCTCGCCAATCGCCCATAAACAAATAATATGAATGAAAATAGAAATATCTATCATTTTTGGTATGAATTTGTTAATAATCTTAAAATAATGTTAAAATCGTTTAGAAATTCTTAAATAAACAATGTATCTTCATAGCTTCAAAATAAATATAGTACTAGTAGGTAATAATTCAAAAACAATGCTCAAGTCAGAGAATGGTTTTATTTGATTTAGATATGTGTAAAATGACAATGTAGATTATTAAATAAGGCGATGTCCAATAAAATTCAGCCGTTCTTGAGTAATAAATGGTGTAACTAACTCGACATTGTTTTATAGTATATAAAGATTTTATAAATGCAGCCTTAGACTTATGTAGGTTGGTATAAATCACCCATCACACTGTTATATGAGACATTTCACACTGTTATATGGATTTGCATTCGACGCCCCATTTTGGGCGCTAAACTGCAGGGGTCGCTAAACCGGAGGGGACCATAAATCTGGCTAATTCAAGGCACGGAGAACCCTCGAATGCAGTTTGTCGTTGTGTGGGAACGCCCAACAGAATGGGGTCGTGATTTCGGGGGTCAATTCAAGTGGTATCCCAAATGAATATAGCGCGCATGGGGTTGTCAGGATGCAACCCCAATAAAAAGGGACAAATGCTGCCATTAAAATAAAAAACACGTTTATATTTCTAAAATAAACGCCTAATCGCCTAATGAATATTATTGAAAATATACGCTAATTTAAACTCGTGTGAAGATTTTTTTTTCACTTAAAAAAAAATGCAAAATTATATTTTTTTGATAAAAGATATTTTATATTTATAATTAATATGTAACTTTGTTTTATACATTTCAGTAATCGATTAATTAAATGAGACGACTTATAAGTTATATAAATCCATAGTAAAAGGTTTTTTAATCCAACTTTACCCCGATGAATGAAACAAAATTTGTAATTAAATGCAAAAATTATATGACCGACAACATAGGTACCAAATAAATGAACATTACTCCTTAGAAACCCAAAAGTTGTGACTTATGACACTGCACTACGGCGTGTCGAAGCGGTTGGGGGGAAAAATACTATCTCTTTCTTTGCCTTTTCTAGCCTTGACCGAAAGAAAGAGATAAATCTGGTTTTATTTAGTGTCTTTAGTGCATATAACAAATTAATTTCGAAAAATGACTACCGCCTGGCGATACAGATCAAATTGTATAACTCGCACATAAATCGGTTGAGTTTTGACTAAGTTTTGATTAAGTTTAAAAAACTGAAGTGTTTTTTTTCCCGAAGACTTAGAGGGTTCCAAAATAATTCATAAACAAATATATTAATTTTATTTTGCCAAGGCATTCCGGTGCGAACGAACGAATGTATCACAACAAAGTGTATCTTTTATTATATAAACAATTATAATAATATATCTACCTACTTATTATATACAGGCTGTCCCACCACCATTCCCCCGAAAACTTAAGGGGGGGGGGGGTGTTTATGTAACTTATTATGAATAAGAAATTATATAGATTACTTATTTTTTTTTAGTGAACGGTGTAAGTTTGGTCAGCGCGCGAATTTTGATTTCAAGTCATTATAGGTACCTACCTACTTTAGTTAAAATAGGTACTTCTACGGGGCCCAGTGTTGCCAGATGGGAGAATAGAAAATGCGGAATTTCATTTATTTTACTTGGCTTAATAATTTCCCATCCTGGGACCCCACAGGATGAGATGGGCGAATCAAAAAAAAAAATCAAATATCAAAGTCGTTCATACAAACAAATCTTACAGCAAATCAACCAACTTTATAATTTTTTGCATGAGTTTATGACTTGGAATGGAAGTCAATACACAAAATCTTGTTTTGTTTATTATTTTTAATAAAAATATACGTCAAGTATCATTTAAGTCAATAACTTTACCTTCCACACTTTTAATAATGTCCGTAGTTTTGCAACCGGGCGTCTATTTTACCAGGGCGAGGGCTGATCACTCAGTTGCGGAGTGATCTCAAGACGACACGATTCACGACGTGGCGACGATCGGCGTCTAGTATTCCAACGGGGTGGAACTCGGACCGTGCACACCAGCTGGACTGGTCGCGCGCGGTTTGTTTTGCTATTCTTCGTTGGGCTCGTGCGAAACTACCCCCAGATAATGTACATATTTGCTTTTAAGGTAAGGACTGAGCGTATGTTTTATCATAAAGGTAAGGCGTAGAAGCGGGAAATTATAGGGATTTTATAAAATGTCATAATTGGTCCGAATAACTTCCATGTATTAAGTCGTCGTGTTGAATATCAAGTGATTTAACAAGTAACTATTTCATTTATTTTTTTAGATATCCTAAGAGTGATATTTTTTATGAAAGATAACCTAACATTTTTGGGCAATTGGAAGCATAAGTATGATAATGCATTTGAGTCATTCTTAAAAAAAAATGTACCCTCAATTGAAAATATGTCCCACAAATACAATGTATTTTTGAAAATAGATAATATTTTAGGTACTTTTTAAACTAGCTATTTTTTAGGGGTTTTTTCCAAATAAAATAAAAGAAACTAACCTGTCATCATTTTATTTCTTATTTGTAATACCTATCTACTTTGTAACAACAATTACACTAGATTTTAATCTATGGGGACAGTGAACAACTGATTCATTCAACTCTAGCAACACTATTGTCTATGCCAGGTAGGCGGCCATTTTGTATTTTACTTTTAAGCAGTAGCACTGGGCGTTGGCGCCATAATCATATAACGCGATTTCAAAATAGCCTAATACTTAAACGGCTACAAAATAATTGCGCGATTTGTAGCCTAACTCTTCACCGTGACTCGTCGTGACATATAGGATATATCATAACGATGAGTTAGATATTCATATTCCAGTATTTTTTCCCTGTATATTGGGGTGTATTTCTTTGTTACACAATGGAATTATAGTAAAGATCATCTTACACTAATAAAAACTGTAGTAAAATCAAAATAATTTGGAATATTCAATATTGGCAAGCTTGCACGTCATAAATAACCTAATAAATGTGTGTTTGAAATCATAAAATATTAAAGTGTATTTTGCGAAATTAAACTTATTTTCTTTGATATAATTGTATATATTGTTTAACATCTTATTTTATATTTTCAATAACACATGTCCACTAAAAAAAATAATATTTTATACTATGTATGATTAATAATAATCATTATTATTAAAATATACCCACTTATCTGAAAAGCTGATATTCGTTTAGATTTGTTATTCCTGCCGTGCTTTTAATAAAAAAAACATTTTTTCTGCCCTTAAAAACTCGTTTATCATATTAAAAGTTTGTTTTTAAAAAATATCTTTTATTATATAAATATACAAAACTCTCCACAGCTTTAGTGATTTAATTTCGAAAGCTGGTTGATTTATATAAAATCGAAATGAATATTATTAAATCTGTAACCCCTGGGCGTGATTTGAACACCCTCTCGGTGATGTGTGACTGGTCTCCAATTCTACTTCTGAGGTAGCGTGCCACCATTGAAGTTGTCGGCCACAGGCGCCCGGCCCAATGCATACTGTAGTTAGGACATACTGAGGAAATGGGACTTATCAGGTTGAGAGCGAAACACCGATTGAGAAACAGAACTTTCGATACTATAAGAAATAAATACTATAGCCGTCTGCTTCTTCCCCGACAAGATCGAGCACACCAGCGAGAAGAATGCGCGTTTGTTATCTATTGTTACGAAGTAATTTTTTGTTGCAAAATTTTATGCGTCATTAGAACTTACTTTTCCACTGTTTCCATATTGTAACATATCCGTTAAAAAATAAAATTAATAACTATTATTATTAACATTAACACATTGTTATTAACCAAACAAAATAAATCGCACATTAAAATAGGGTCTTACGCACACTTTTAATTGAGCTAAAGCACTATTTTGTTTCATTACAAAACGGTACAAATGTGCACGCTTTATTTTTTGAGATGTTCGGTAAAACAAAAAACTTTTATTCCGTTTAACTAAAATAAAATAACTGCCGTTATCTTTTTACTTTAGATCATAAAATAAAATGTTACAAAATGGAAGGTGCAGGTGTTTGTTTAGCTTGCATTGGCCTGTTAAGGTTCCGGTTATGGTCCTTAGTTGATTCCGGTTTAATTTTAATAGCTTACGGTCTTTTTTGCGAGAATGAGTTTTTTGGCTTGCTTTTGTCCGGACACTTCCTGCCAGTACTTTATTCTTTGGTTTCTAGGCCAGATTTATTGCAGTCTGCTGGTATTGCTTTTAGCTGCGCCGCAGGCCGGTTTTGGGCCGATCATAGACACGTTAAACACCTTTACTGGCCAGCTCATCCGCTTTTTCGTGACGTGGTACTCACATAAGTTAAGACAACCCCACGGCGGAGTGCTTCCCCAAGTCGATCGGTTTTTCGAGCTTGGGTTTCGCCCCAAACATGCCTGATCCAATATGTTACCATTCCTTGATCCATCAGTATACCAAATAAATGCTAGTTTGCGAATGAAAATGGCGTCTGTATAGGAAAACAGAAATAAAACAGCACAATCGCAATATATTATAATTGTATCACTTTTATTACAATCAAAATATTTATTAATAAAAAAAAATAACATTTCGTTTTGACAAACAAAAAAACTTGGGGCCCGAGGGTATTTGTAGTACTCGCCGGTGATATGTATGTAAATCTTGCATTCATCGAAACAATTCACCGAGGAGGGTAGGGTGCAATATTTTTTTTTATTGATTCCCTGATCGCTGAGGGGAATTTTAAGAAGTAAAATTATGACGGCGTTTAATAGGCCAAAAAATATAAAATTTGACAAAAATCGGCTATTCCAGAAAAGAAATCTCTGGTTATCCGGATATTCCATCAATAAGATATCTTATGTATTAATTACTATAAGATATCAGTCTTTAACATATTTACATCTTAATTTGATAAAATGTATGAAAAGGTTCTTATTTTTAATTCTATGTTAACCAGATAATTATGAGATAAAATGATGGACTATAGTGGTTTTTTTATAGCTCGCCTTAGGCGCACAAAAATATATATTTCGTTGACAAATAGCCTAGACGCAAACCGCATAGAAACATAAATCTTTATTGGAAAAGCTTCTTCTATCAATACGTAGATGGCGCACTATTTTGTAAATAATTTCCAATTTAAACTTAAAGAATATTTTATTGCCATCTATCATTGAAATAATGAAACTGTAATGGATAAATTATTTGTTGGTAAAACCAATATAAATATAATCAATGTTTCAAATATGAGCGTCGCAATACTAAATTTGTATGCATACCTCATCTTAGTAACCGGTATTAACCGGTAAATTCATACATTTTCTCATGAAATATAAAAAATGTAGCTTAAATTTGTAAGAATTCATCCAATCCGCAGAATACTCCTTGGGATTAAACGGACAGGTCCACCTGCAAGCGGAGATCACGGTAATTACGGTATTTACATTTCATTATGTTTACATATAGAGCGTTGGGCCGTTGGGCATCTATCTCCTGGCGGGCATGGACAGCTTGACCTTCCCGGGGAAGTTCCTCGCGAGGTCCTCGTCCTTGACGGCTCTGAGGAGGTCCTTCTCCCTGGCGAGGGCCGTTTTCTCCCTCAGGAAGAGCTGGAGCGCCGTGCGTGCGGCCTTTCCCCGTTTGCTGCCGCCGGAGATCATCTTCACTTTGTATCTGCGAGTGCAAGAAAGATGTATTATTTTTTTTGCACGACTGCACTTCCATCAGGAATCTCTAAGTCAGTCACTTTTGACCATCCTTTAAAGGAGATTAAAGATGTAGATTGGTTAGATGATCTTTATTGTCTATGAATATTCACTTAATGTTACTGCTACATGACTTAACAACTACATAGTATGTATTGGTAATTAATAATAAGAACAAAAGTGAGATACGGAAGGTGTGAAGATGATTTGATGGTGATGGTATGAGATCGCGTCGAAGCCTTGACGTCGCGATTGCTCGCCGAAGACTGAAGTTGCCAGGTACCTATTTCGGTTAAGAAAACTTATTGCGGGTGAGGAATTTCTCGAGTATCTCACTGTTTGCCTCTCGCGACGTCAAACGGTGTGCGAACTGCAATTACGCATTTTCAACACAATAGATTTCTTAAATATGAAAGTGAGAAATAGTCGGCCGCATTTGTCCAGTCGTTAATTCAATTTCTATGGAAATTTACAGTGTGCGAATCGTCTATTAGGCGATTTCGCACGGTAATGAATTTGTAACTGGAATGTTGTGCCAGTTTGTATGAATAAACTGGGCACTAAAGTGGTATAATATAAGCCCTATATCGCCCCTATCAATTATGCTCTATTGTTTTAACCTGCCTGGTCAGATTTAAGCTCCCAACTATATAAGCCTCCTTTAATGGCCGTAATGACCATCTTTCCAGAACAATTCGCCAGTGGAATGCTCTTATCACTAGAGATAGCACATAAATATTTTAATTACCTAATAATAATAATAATAACAACGTTAATATTTCGTTAGCAAAAAAATAGCCCATCTACATCTCGGAATATTTTTTTTGGGCGCCTTTTGATTGTATGAAGTTGAGCTGCCGAAAACCACTGTTACTACCTTGGCTAAGCGCCTGCTGAGTATTACTCACTTGTAGTTGAGCAAAGTGCTGTATGGTGCGACGACAGGAACCGCGAACAGCAGTTCGTCTTCGGCGTGCGGACATCCGGTCAGCAAGTTCAGCATTTCAACGTCGGCCAGCGCGCTCTGTTGTTCGTTCTAGAAATTTAAAAATCTTAATACGGGTTTTCTATAAGCATGACGATTCTCTATCGCATCCAATCGTATGCGTATTTGTTTGTTTAGCGAGTCTGTTATGCATCGTAAAGATATCGCATGATGATGAAGGAAATGTGAAGCGCTGACAGTTAAGGAACACAGCCTGGTGGCGCAGTGGTACAAGCGCCTGCTTCTTGTTCCGGGGCTTCGGGTTTGAATCCCCAGTGGGTCAAATCCGGTCAGGTCATTTTTCTCCATTGAGAATATTCAACGGCGCTTTTCTCAACACTGTTGACTAAGTTAAAAAAAAAATTGGGCCTGCGTCGGACCAGCGGGTGGAAGTTATTCCACACTCATTCAGTTACAGACTTGCGAGACGTTTGCCTGTAAAGAAAACGAGACGTTTATCATGAACACGACAATAAGGCAGTTGGAACGCCCAATTCGGGGACCCCGAATGAATGAATGAAAGAAAGTGATTACCTAATGTTACCACCTCCCCCCTCGATTCTACCGTACATGATGGAACACATGACAAAAAACAGTAATTTGTCACGTCTTAAAAAGCATAAAGCGTACTTCAACTCTGTAAAAACGCGCCAATTTGCAACCGGCAAACAGTCGAATTGAAGCACTTCATTTTATGCGGTTCCACATTCGTGTGACCCGATGCTCCGTGGCGCTGATCCGCTCTGCCAACGGTGCATTTGAGCTTCGTGCAAATTTTGTCTGTGAGTAGCATCGTGTGCTTTTCTATAGGGGTTTAAGGAGCATGCTTCTTTCGAAAGCGGAAGCTGTAGCACCGGCCGCATGGAAAAGGAAGAAACGGCTCTCTAATAAAATGAATCAGCATCAATAATTTATGGGCGGGAGCATGGTCCCAGGAAATAGTGATAAGGGACAGCAGGGAAATATAGGACCTCAAAGCCCATCCGTTTGGTGATGGTTCGGTTGAAGGTGAATCATACATGTGACATCCCGCATATAATATTATAATTGGATCAGTTTTTATATAGTCACCATAACTAACAAAGACACGGTCGAATTTGTTGATCTGGTCATTTTAAGCGTAGGTCAAACGGGCATAAAGTCAAGGCCTCCGTGGTTAATGGTTGAAGGGGAAGGGGGGACCATAATCCACGTGGAATTGAGACAAGACAACGATGAAAAGAAATATTTGGAATACTAAAGTAAATGGGAAAAAATATCAGTGACATCAAAGTCAGCCGTCAATGACAACGCGAATACTGTTTAATAATTAAAAATTCTATTCCAAAAGTTGTTAGGGATGTAGTTAGAGTTGTAAAAAAATAAACCGATTTAACCTCATCGGGTTCTTCGTTGTCGGACACAGCCTCGTCCTCCACATGCATGATGATGGGCTGGTGTCCGAACGCCCCGCCCTTAACCTTCTTCTTCTGCTGTTGGATTTCTTTCGAGCCCTTCTTTTGCGACTTCTTCGAGGGCTTGCCGGTTCCCGCCGACTGGAATCACACAAAAAACAGTTTGAAGCCCGAAAGAGAACTAATTTTCAGCACTAGTTTATTTCTTTTTGATTTGTAGTTTTGTTTATTAGAAGGGCACATTACTGCAAAACCACCGAATTTTCAGCAGGTCACGAGTACAAGGTTCGGCAGGTCTATGCAGTGGGCCAACACCGTCTTAAATATACTTCACCCTCAAATGCAGAGAAATTGGTCTTCTTCATTGCAGTTTGCCACCTTTTGTAACATTTTTTTGTAATCATTTGAAGACCAGGTTACCAACTGATAAATGATCAATACAAATTTGTATACAAAATTTCGTGTCTGTGCTGTTGACTTTTGAGGAGTTCCTTCGTCTGGGGCTATTCCTGGGTGCGGAATCAGGTCATGCTTACCACAAAAATGCATTGTCATCGGAACTGAACCGACATGTCTTTTGAGTAGGATAAGAGGAAGTGGTTCTAATTCGGCTCACAACAACCAACCTGCAGGAGCATCATCATCTGCGCGCGGTCGTCGTCGTCCTGATCCTTGTACTTGTCTTTGATCTTCTTCAGTTTGCTCTTCTGCCCGCGCTTCGGTTGCTCTGTAGTCCTTGGCCTGGTCACTTCCTCTATGCTTTGACTCTTGCTTCTGCTGGGCATGCGGGACGCTCTTTGACTTTGGAATGCTTCTGGATTCATAAAAAAAAAACTATGGAATTCATATCACTATATTTACGAGAGATTTTCATACATTCAACTTCTTATGGTGCCCGATTGACTTTTAAATATTATTTTATTAGTGGTAGTCTAGTGGTTAAGGCGTCGGACTGTTGACCCAAGGTCGCTGGTTCGAATACGCACACGGTCATACCATTTTTAACGCTTCATTACCACCATCTGCCCCCTGACTCTAGGCACAGGCACATTTGGACTAGTTAGCAGGGCCCAAAATAAATATTTAATACAAAAAAGAGTATCAGACAGGGTCTTCTGTTTGAGACGTTTATAAGTGATTAGCTATTATTTTTTTATAATATTACACAAATATAGCGTCTACATTTATGTGACATTACATAATTAAGAATCAGAGAATTGCAAAAATAAATCTTTTTATATTACGTAATCACGACAGCATCGGCCATTGTTCGAAGATGTCCAGGTCATAACAAAAGAAAAATGTAATTTGTATCTTTCGATATATTTGTACGTAAAAACATTTGGATAAAGTATTCCGTATGAAATTTTAACGCGAATCACTATTCGTTTTAGTGCATGTTATCGAGGTAACATACGTAGTTTTTCTAAAATAAGCATTTCAGTAAGCGGCCGTGTTTAGGCAATTTTTTGAAAAATCTCCCCGGGCGATCGGAGGTCGTTTTGGATAAAGTCACCAGTCAAAATAAAATATAACCTAAATACGCATACAATCATTTCATAAGTTGTAGCTGCCTCTGCAACTGCCGGAGCGAAATATTAAAAATATCGACGCTGTCCGGAAGCACGTTTAACACTGGAGGTAATTTGGTACGATGGGTGGGTGGATAAAAAAGGTAATTATAAACTGATGAATGGTTTAATCGCACCATAAAGAACTTAATTCCAGTGAGTTTTCAAACATGCCCAAAATCTTTTCAAAACGCATTTAGTCCAAAAACCTAATTTGTACAAATTGTATAATTAATTTAAGATAACGTTTGGACTTCTAACCAATCTCTTGTTTCTTGCGTGAACCGCTCAAATGCGGTCCAACCAACACTTCTCGCTCCATTTAACAATGTTATCTGCATAAAAAACACACAAAAAAAAAAGTACTAGTCAAACCAACTAACCGTCTTGCACAGGGCTGAAGTCCGTCAGAACGGAGTCCGATCGCGTCACGACAACCTTCCCAGTGTTGTGATCGACCTTAACGTGCGTTTCCGGAAACCGTGCGTCGTTTTCATCATCGTCGTCGTCGGGACTGTCGCCGGCGGCGTCTTCCTCGTCGATTTGTTTGCCGTCGCCGTTTGACTCGTCGGGCGCTTTGTCCGCATCACATACTCCGTCTGCCGGGTCTGGTTTTTTCCATTCGGTATTCTCCGCTATTCCGGATTCGCTCTCTCTTTCCTTTAAACCTGTTTCACTCGTATTTTTCGTATTCTTGTCCTTGTCGTTCGTTTCATCTTCTTCTTGGATTGGATTCAAACGAGCTTTATCATCATTTTCGTCATCAGAACCTTAAAACAGTCAATATAAATCATTGAGTTGGTCAAATAATGGGGAAGTCTCAATCATTTTTCTTTTAAGATGTGGGGGTCACGAGTACAAACGACACGTTAGTCTGGGTTCCGCTATGACGTCATCAGACGCCCAGTTCAAAGTCCATCAACTGAAAGTAGCACCGCTCGGAAGGTCTCCCCATAGTTACACCTGGCAGGCTATAAGACCAGAGGACGGTCGTCAGCCGCCTTTCACCACAGTTCGCCACGCCTCTAACGCCTACTCTCATCTGCCGTCGCGACGCCGACCTGTGTCCTTGCATAATGGAGTCTAAATATTATATTGAATATCGGAGTATTTAATGTAACCAGTGGATAGCTTAATAAATCTTCGAACAATAATCTCACAAATTATTGCCTATCCTACGGGCCCACCGCAGTAGGTCCGTTACAAAGCTAATACAGTGTCCCAAGACTCTTCCCGAGAAAAAAAAACCAGCGAATTGGCCCTGTGATTTAAACATATTTTGTGTTGACGTCATACCAAAATTCATCATGGTTTCCGAGAAAAAAGTGTAAACTTTACGCGATAACATTAAATCGTTCTAAGTTTGTCCGCTCGCGACGCCGGGTCACTAACCGGCCTCGGCCGAGAGCGAACAAGCAAAAGAAAGAGCATTTACACCAGCGCTTTAATAAAATTAATAAATTCGGTGATAGGGAAGATAAACACCCCTTAAGTCTTCGGAAATGGTCTTAGGACATTTCCCTTTATTTTAAAAAATAACTCAAGCGGTTGGCTGACTCTACTGTGATGACATACGACTCTATGTCGTGAGCACCGAGCGATGCAGCACTATGCTGGAAATCCGCTCGTAGAGGGCCGTGACGTCACACAACAAATTTTCCGCATGTTCGGTATAAGATGAATATCTTTGTTAATTATCAAGATATTTAAATATTACTTTGGCCATTGATTAGGAAATCCTGATTTCTGACGAATGAAAAAAAAACTTTTGTGCCAACGGAGACGTCTCCATGAGGATGTAAAATTTAGCAAATGTAATACAAGATGGATGACTTTCGGACGGTCTAGGCAATGCGAACAATATAACTAACAAGAGTCAGAATAGAGTATCTTTCGCTGAATGCCTACCTCCGCTGTCTGACACGTGAATCTCCTCTTCGTTCGCCTCGTCGTCCTTCGTCTCCGATATCTCCGATGGAGGGTAAGCACCTTCCGCCATATTGGATTTCCGTTCTCCGACGTGCCGCGAAAGACTACCTTCGTCCAACTACGAAACATTTACATATAAGTATATTATTTTTAATTTTTCAGGAAAACGTATAGTCATATAATATTATTATGTGAAGAGAAAATGTTGTACCCTTTTTAAGCATATTAAGCACGGAGGAGTGCAGAAAGCTAAAATTATCTCTAAATTGTTACAAATACATTAAATTTAATAAAATAAAACGAACATACTACTGACCGACCTTTAAATTTTGTGTGATTTCAAAAATTCCCTTTTCAATAGTCTGTTAATGTCAAGCAAAAATAATTATTAATGCCATCTTATACTTCTATGAATGTCAATTCTCAGCAGCTCCAGAAGCCATTGTTGATACCTAGTCCTGAAGGAGGCCGGGCTTGTTTTGCTCCTCAGCGGTGGAGGCAAGTCGTTCCAGATCTTCGATGCCGAAAATTTAAAGGAACCCTCATAAACTGTCAGCTTATGGTGAGGGACGATTAAAAGGTGATCTCTCGCACGTGTTAGGTGATTGTGATTGTCCCGTGATTTTACTAATTTTATGACACTAATGACATATTTGTACACGCTCTCAACTGACCAAAATTAAAAAAAAATATACGCAATGATTATAGAGGTAAACTCACCATATTATAGGGATATAGGAACCTCGAATTACGGTCGAATTTTCCCACCATGAAACCACCACTATGTATGCGTCAAAAGTACAACATATCTAAATGAGTTATATAAAATTAAAAATTCACAAAAATAATATACCTAAATAAACCAAAAATATAAATGATTCACTATAAATTACACTATACCTATTTTAAGTAAAGTCTGATTCAGTTTTTTTCGTCACTTGACATTACATTTGTCACTTGACATTACATTTGTCACTTGACATTACATTTATATCAAAATGTTACAGAAAATGTTTTTCACCCAGGGAAGGTATTTTATGCAGTTAATAAATTAAAAGTAAAAATATATTTTTAAAAACAAGCTTTTATTAAAGTGCTTGAATGCGTATACAAAATTTTGTGTCTGTGCTGTTGACCGTTGAGGAGTTCCTTCGTCTGAAGCCATTCCTGGGTGTAGAATCAGGTCATGCTTACCGGAACTGAACCGAAAAGTCAAATTTCAACTCCGTAGGATAAGAGGAAGTGGTTCTAATTCAGGTTTAGGCAAGATTTGACCGACATACAAACATTACTCAGTGAATTCCTCGAACACCTCGAATTTCAAATCCAATTCCGCCTATAGAAATAAACCTACAAAGATATTTTTCTGATCTTCTTGCTACTCCCGCACCATTTTATGAATTAGACAAATAACGAATGAAGGAACGAAGAACTCACCCTGAACATGAAGCTGAAACCTAGGGCGAGTCTCGCCGGCGGCAGCAGGAAGTTCTTTTTTCCCCTTATCATGAAGGATCCCTGTCCGAGGAACTGGCCGGTCGGCGGCGTCTTGGACACCTGCGAGCCGTGCACCCACCAGGAGGCGCTGCCGACCTGACTTTCCCACATACCGCTGAGAGTAACACACGCAAATTAGTATTGTGTGATGGAAATCCAATATTCTTTATTTGGCATTTGTAGTAGCCTAAGTATTAAACTAAGTAGCCTTTATACTTTGGAGGTACCATTCCTCCGGTGGTATAGCTGATTGGCAGGTGCTGCAACTAAGTTATTGTATAACCAAATTATTTATCCTTTTTCTTAGCTGGGAAGGGGTCTTAGGGAATGGCTTGAAGACGCTGCAGTTGAGACTATTTCACTCTGGTGAGTGGTGCGCGGAAGAAAAGAATGAAATCTGACTTCTTTCTCTCCGTTATTTGTGAGAATGGTCCCTTCGTCCAATATAGAACGGTTTCTGAAGTTGCTCACTAATGGAGGAGCATGCTGGGAGCTTCAAGTAGGCCTTAAATAAGTTAATGAGAGGACATATTTTTCACCTTGAACTTAAAGGCTCCCGTTTAAAGTCAGATAGAAATTTCGTCGAGTGTCAAATCTGCGAAAGCGTCTAATACGTGTCTGCTTGCTAACCGCTGAATTGCTTCGTTCGGACAGACCGCAAACGGAGCTTGAACACGTCGCTCATATTATTATTGTATCGCTTGCTGGATTTCTTAGTACCTAATGTTAACGACTTGGCCTGATACATGACAATGATTTGACCACGGAATACGACTGTTTTCTTGAACTTCCACCGATTTCCTGTAGAAAACTCACCCACCTCGGGTGTACATACATCGTTCCGCTGTGCCCGCCAAAATTGCTTAAGCATGATTTGCAACACACGGCGGTCGATATAATAAAATGCTAACTTATAAAATACTATAGCAAAAACAGGATAAATCTGAAGTGTGTTAAATATTTTTCTGTGGGATCTCCAAGCTCAGCGAATACCGACTCCTCCCCCCCCCCCCCCCCCCACCCCCATACAGACAGTTATGATCCTTGAGAAGTTTGTATTTTTCCATACATTTTAACAAAACTTTAGAACTATACAAGAAACGAGAACAATTGATTTTATAAGGAGGAAATTCAAGTAAGGATTATTGTACCTGTAGGTGACGGCCATTAGACCAGCTTCATCCAGCGTCCTCGCTGGCACGGGGTTCTGCGTCGGGTTTTTGATAATGACGCTGGATGCGCCAAAGATGTCAGCGTGGACGTAGATGTCGGTGTTGCGCAGGTATCGCTTCACCAGGAGCTCGTTTTGCTGACGATCACGGCCCCCTATCACCTTGTGAGAAAACATAAAGATAGGACGGTTGATTAATAAAGATTTGGAAGTTCAATTTATTAGGAGCACGACTGAAGAGTGAGGTATAATATAATTTGCAAGTTCATAATGGGATTACCAACGGTTCACCAGGGTCTACAGGAAATCTAAGCATGCTATGTAAGTTTAACACACTCAGCGCCTGGTGCCGTATGCGATGGTTCTCTAGATAATTATGGTGGATTTAGAACTTGTTAAGAAAGCACCATACCTTTAAAAAAGGTATGGTGCTTTGGTAGTGTATATTCTTATACATTTACTATTTTATTATATAGATAGAACGAAAGTTTTGACATTGCGTGGCGAATAATAAGCAATAAAGTATCCGCAATATAATAGAAACTGCCTTCCGTAAACAGATTCTGGAGGTGTATATTTATGTTACACAGTTTGAACTATTTGTAACCAAAATAGACCGTGCACCCCTGTCGGGCCTCGAATAAACACCACGAACAAAATGGCTTCGTAGACACTAACGTTATCTAAATCCTGTTTGTGTCAAAGACAGTATAACCAAAGGATCGGACACAGTGCGCTCGAAGCGTAGACAATACCGCGACACCGAGATACCATTCCCCCACAGATCGGAACGAGGCCACAACGTTCGAACAAACGAGCGAGGTGGAAGGCTCTAGGCACAAGTAAAAATACCTAAACCCCAATAACCGAAATAGTAAAATTACAACTGTTGTCGATCGAATGGTCGAGCTTAGGAGCTGGAAATTTTTTAAGCTGAATTGTGGAATTCAGGTGCCTCTGCAACTGTCTTCACAGGTTGTGGAGAACGCTGATACCTTGCTAGCTTCTGCGAGTGCTATGAGAGAGCTGTTGGTGCTACGACTGACCATTTAACACTGAACTCGACAGTTACAGCAAAAGGGAGGAAGGAGAAATGAATTTTAAGAAGAGTCATAGACAAGGATATTTGAGGTAAAGGTGTGATTATACGACACATACAAACCTCATCATTTACTACATATCTTGTGATTGCTAAATCGCCCCGACCGCCAATACAAAATCTTTTTATTAACCCAATCCGCTCACCAAATAGTTATCGGACGAGATGAACCAGTAGAACTTCTCGAACCAGAACACCTTGCGGGCCTTGTGGATGATGCCGATGGTCTGCGCCTCCTTCAGCGTCTTCTTCGTCTTCTTCTCGGCGCTCTTCATCGCTTTGCTCTGCGCCTCCATCGTCTTCTGTTGCTTCTTGGCCGCCGCTTTCTTCTGCTCGTAGTATCTGGAAGGCGGCGATACTGCGTGAGAATTAAGAGCACTCAACCCGGCCATTTCTCCATACGAAAATCTTATTTTGTAGCTTTATTTTTGCTTTGTAGCTTATTTTTTAGCTTTTGTAGCTTTTTTGGTCAGCGTTTATCTTTTTAAATGATTTGAAGAAAGAGGTCCCATTATTATCTATGCAATTTAGATTGTTTTAAAACTATGCAATAAAATCTAATTTTACACAACGTAGTATTACGATTAATCCCTACCACACTACCGCCACTAACTGCATTACCACTTTTCTATAGCCCTCCGCCCCACCTCCTTACTCCCAGAGTCTCTATGGTTATAGCATGTCGCTGAAATCTGTTTTAGTAGTCTGTTAACCCTCGAAATGGAGACAAAATCTCAGACAAGTAAATACTAGGGTCGCCGCAGTCGCTTGACGTACCGCAAGCTGCAGCGTATATTTTGGAGCGAATGGTGATTTAGCTTCCATGACAGTTAAAAGTGCGAAAAAACAAAACATAAAAGCGATAACAAAAATCATTTATTGAACAAACTTAAATAATATGACTCAAGAGTTGAATATGGTTATTAGCGTCTAGGAGAAATTAGCCGCTCTAATTCTGGTCGTTTTTTTTTCAAGTTTTTAGATTTGATTTACTCGCTTCAATAACGACAAGTTGAAGTGAGCGTCATTGGGCAAATCAAAACGATTCAGATTCTCCACTTGTTAAGAACTAATCATTTTCAGCCGATAGAGGAAAGATAAATAGCGAACCTGCGGGCATTAGCGTACGCCGATAGATTCAGGTCGACATCGATGACCATCGGTTGCAGGGCAGGCTGCTGGGTTTCGCCCGATTGAGTGTCCGTGTACGGATCGGTCAGGAGCAATGAGACGTGATTGATGCTGAATTTGATGGAGCTGATGGACTTCGCTATTGGATCGCCGCGGCTCTTCGCCTCCGAGACCCACGCTTCGATGTCCGACCAGGACGTCTGAAAGTAGTCAAAAGCGTAAAGTTGCACCGTTGCTTATATAGGTTATTTGATGCTCAACAACCGCATAGTGGCCGCTATAAATAAATAAAAGGTATTTTTTTTGAATAAATAAAAAAATATCATATTATTTTTATAAGATATAACCGAGGTGTCGAATTCCCCTCTTGTAATATGAATTAATTAATTGTGTATTTGCCTTAATTTATTAATTGTATTATTATCTCGGTAGTATAGTATAGGAATCTGTGATTTATTATGTGTGTAGATTTATTTAAAATTAAATAAATAAATAAAATAATAAACTATTCCATATAAACAACACTTGTTAATTTTTTAAAATAAATGTGTGTAAACCAATCATAATACTATTACGATAGCACCATTATCAGACGCGAAGTTATTAACTACATTACAAAAGTGGATAGCGACCTAACGAACGCGAGGGAAACGCACCTGGCTGGCGATGGCGATGTTGAGGGCGAGTATGACCTTATCGACGTGGTCCTGATTGCGCGCAATCAGCTCCGCCCTGGTTCTGTTGCCGTCTTGCGCCACTTCCAGTTGGTTCACCCGCTTCACGTGGTCCTTCTGAACGTTGCTCAGCTTCTTCATGGCCTCTCGCTCCATCTGCACTATCTGAAAGAGAAAGTTATATATATATATATATATATACATCATTTAACACACTCAGCGCCGATGACGGGATATGCTGTCATTGCTGTACTTGCCAGATGCCATGTGGGGGTACTGTATTTCTATTATTATTTAAAAGCGCTGCATGTCGCATATACCTGAATTCATGAAGGGCATAGACTACTCGCAATTTGACATTTGATTGTTCATGTGAAAAGTGCGCTAGTGAATTGAAAGTGTTTTTGACGGATTTGGCGGTAAATAATTCGAGTTTTATTTACAAAAGCTGTCAATATAATATTAAATATAAAAAAACAAACATTTTCATAGCTTTATACATATTGTTTGCCAATCATAAGAAATTATAACTTGGCAGCCCCGCGTGAGATATTCCGTTCGGTCAATGAAAGAATTGGAAAGAATAATCCCCATACGAAATATTATCTTGACGGCGTAAAACTTGCACACATATTAATTAAAAATAATAATAATAATCTTCCACACATTTGATCAAAACTTTAGACGTAAATATCTTATCGGCCTAATGTTCATTGTCTGTAAAAGACGGTGCCTTTACCTTCAAATCGGTCTTCTGCCCTTCCAGCGTGGAGAAGAAATCATCCAAGGCCTGATCGAACGTCTCGTATTCGGCGTGGAGCGAGTTCCTGTGCTGATTGTAGAGGAACGGATGAAACTCCTGGTTAGTGACGAGGTACTGGGGCTCGCCGGGTTTGTCCGGGAGCGCGGGACGCTCTTCCCGTTTTTGAATTATGTAACCCTGAAAAGAAATAATATAATACATTACAACAGTTAGTAAATTACAATAATCTCTATCGTTCCCGTTAAAAAAAAACAGATAATTGGTTCTGCGATTTCATATCATGATATGTCAAGACGGTATATCAAAATTTATCATGGTTTCCTAAAAAAAAATGTAAACTTTAGTGATAATACTAAACGGTTCTTGCAATAAGTACGTCCTTGTTTTGCGATTACAGCTGATTCGCCGTACCATTAGTTGCGTGGTCAACATACTCTTAACGCGGTCGTGGGTACCTTATCGCATTCCGCTCGACGCACCACTTGGAGTCCAAAAAGACAGGTAATTTACACCATTGCGGTAAAAAATAAATGGGTGATGAATTATTTAAGGAATACAGATACCCCATTAGGTCTCCGGAAAAGATGTTGGGAACCTGTATATGAAGAAATATGGAACCATCGTTATTCTTTTTTTTTGATTATTTATAATCCCGAATGAATCGTAAAATATATCGCCTTGTTAACTTTAACCAATAATTCAACTCGATTAGTGAACAACTTCAGAAACCAACTTCATATTGGATATTTCCACAAAATGAAGAAGAAAATGTTGGTTTCCATTCTTTTTTTCCGCATTCTATCAGAGAATAGAATAGCCTTAACTGCAGCGTCTTTAAACCTTTCCCTAAGAATCCATCCTAGCTAAAAAACATTAAATATTTGGCAAAAAACCCAACCAAAGTATATCACAACACAACCAGATACATATCCTGAGGGAAAAGTAATTAATAAAAAATAATAATAAATTAAATAATCATCATAACAGAAATGACGCTAATTTGTTGACAATAATATAATTCAATTAATAATTAATAATAAAATAAATAAATAAACAAGAATGACGCTAGTTTATTAACAGAACGCTTGAATATTAAATATTATTACGAGCGCAATACCTTAGAAACTGTATTTGTAGCGTTTATAAACATCTGATTGGCCGTCTCGAGAGCTCGCACTAACGTTGGCAGGTCCTTCTCTGGGTTGAAGCACTTTTTGTCGGAGTCCGTCGATATTTGAAGGTTACCCGAAAGGCCGACTTCCGCCAGACAGTGGTCTATTACCGCCGGGCCGAATTCTGAATGAAAATACCAAGCGATCATGTTTGCCCGTCGGCTACATTATGAATGATACGATTACTGCTTAGTAGTTATAATAATAATATATTAAAATGAGCTATAGTGGAATTTATGGTTTTTAAACGACATAAATGATCTTAATCGGTGAGTAGTTTGGCAAGACGGCGTAATTTTGCATGTGGTGACGGAATCAATGTATTTTAAAAACCTTCACTGAATATATATCTAAATTAAATTATCTATGCAACTGTAGTTTTTTTTTTCTCGATTCTTTTATTCAATCAATCTTTTATTGCAATCGGATAAACCAATCGATCCATCGATTTGCGGATCGATTGTCTATGCCAATCGATCCGCAAATAATCACTGTCTTGGATTTTTTACGCGTCGATTGAATGGTTATTAGTATTTTAATTTTGCATTAGAAATCGACATATGCAAAGTTCGTAACTAATTAAATTTCCGTGCAATTGACTCGTCGCGGGCTGTCGAAATATAAGTCGTTAAAAAACAAGTCATACATAGTAATACATACTGTGTATACAAATCTTTGAAAGTGTAAAAGTGGCAAATAGTTCTTCATTCGTACGGTTTGTGTTTGTGGGCGCAGTTCCGATTGTTTTCATGATGCGAGGTCGTTCATCATAAGCAAACATCTCACATGTCTGTAAGTGTTTTTTTTGTATATGTCTCGTTACTTAACTCAGTCGATAGGGTTGGGAAAAGCGCCGGTGAATATGCTCAACGGCGAAAAATTAAAACTGCTTTTTTTTTAAAAAAAAACTTTAGGATAGTGATCAGAGTCGTGGCAATTTGGCCGTCCAAGACCTCCACAACTGGATTTTATTTGGAAGGGTGAGTTTTCATACTTATTTGTAGAATTTGATTACTCCTAATGCTGAAAATTTTTGGTGGGAAATGCGAAATCAAAGGGTCAGGCTATAAAAATAAAATTTGTCTCGTGTATTCATTTTATTAGTTTGAACCAAACACAAACCAAATTTCGTGCGAACCAAATTCAACATTGCAAGAAAGGTGTGAATGTGGCGGTCATAAATCATGCTATTTCTTCAAACGGCTGTTTAGTTTAGCTAAGCCTGGTGAGATACGGAATGTTCAAAGTGATTACAGGGCACTACAATTGTCATAATATGAAGGACATGTTTGCCTTCAATCGTAATCCTCATCTCCGCGGACACAAATTAAAACTCTCAAAAACCCATTTCTCTACAAACGCGAGAAAATATTTTTTAACTAACAGAATCTTCGACTCCCACAATGAATCATCGAAGTCGGCAATACCGACCAATTTAAAAATCTACTGGATAAACAAACTGAATTCAGTAATCATCAATGAAGTTGTGATCTCGATATGGGCATATCAGCTCATGCTGCTCGCCCATTAACCAATAATAATAGTAATAATAACACCGTTAGAATATACCGTAAGCAAATTGTTGAACGGCGACCACAGTTCCTAATTCTCTCTCTACCCGACGCTCGTCTAACATCGAAACAGCAGTTGAGTCTAGATAGGTGAACTACGGCACGAAAATATTGTGAAGCGTACTCCGGCGGACGGTAGGAACGGATGGTACCTTACCGAGCAGCGGGTTCAGCACTTTCTTTAGATTGTCTCCCTTTTTGGCGTTTCTGAGGATCTCAAGCAGGTCATCCGAACTGGGTGGGTCCGCGGATTGCTTCGCTCGCTCCAATGGGTATTTTTCTCTAACTGCGAACCTTAAAAATATAAACAACTTTAAAATAAACTAGAAAACGAAAAATATACGGAACCATAGTGGTTCTAATTAGTTTAACACACTCAGCGCCGATGATGGGATATTCCGTCATCGTCTTACTGCATTTCAATTAACATTTAAAAGCGTGGCACGTCGCATGAATTCATGAAAGGCATAGACTATTTTTTTTTCCATTTTAGTTCGGTTTTGGCGGTAAATAATTCGAGTTTTATTTACAAAAATATGTCAATATAAAAAACAAACATTTTCATAGTTTTGTACTTATTATTTACCAATTATAAGAAATTATAAGTTAAACTAAAAAACGGGTGGCAACGGGTATTCCGTTTGGTCAACATATTTCGCCGATTTGACGGCAATGCGTATTCCGCGCGTTTTACGTACGGAGTAGAATGTGTTCATCATACTATCAGTATAACTCCAAAAATTGATACATTAAACGAAAAAGTTACACGCGTAAACACGTAATGCGTATTTGCTCATAGAATAGAATAATTTAAGACCAGAGGCAAGACGGACAAGAGCTCCTTCGGGAGGGGGGGGCCCCCGAATAAGTGACTCACTTGTACGTGTCCTGCTCGGTATGAGGCCTCAGAAGATTGAGAGTGATGTGGTCCTTGTCGGTCAGCACCAGGTTGCCCTTGTCGAACATCTCCAGTATGAGGTGGTACGCCGCGTCTCCGCTACCAAACTGGATGTCGATGATACGATCGGCGCCCACCTGCGATATGCTCTCGAGGCGTTTGTTTTTCAAATGTTTCCGAAGCTAAAAATCAACACGAAACATAGAATTTTAACCAAAAGAAAATTGACAATTCTTTTTACCGTGGAGATTGATAAATAAAAATTAATCAAGCTTTCATTTAAGTGATTTAATGCGTATACAAACCGACCGCGCGGTGCGTGTTGACCATCGAGAAATTCCTTCGTCTGGAGCCAATTCTAGGTGTGGAATCAGGCCATGTTTTCATTTAGAAATATACTAGAACTCTATACTTGTTAGTAGAAAAAAAATAACATGGGATTTCCCACAGAGACAATATCTTTAAACAAGACTTTTTTATTATTTTGAATTTTAAAATTCCGGCTCCGTCACGACCTAGTATCTTCCATGTAGGGTCGATTAAAACTTTAAAATTCTAAAATCGGTGGTGAAAAAATTGAGATCTGACATCTCAAACATTTCGCTATTGGAGTCGATGCATGGGAGTTACGCTTCACTCCACTCCGATAATTCAAACAGTCATAATTTCAGTGCATTTTAAATCCCAATCCTTGGTTATAACTCACTGAAATTCGCTGACACTGGCCGGTTCGTCACGTGTACCGTTCATAAAAACATGTCAGCCGGGTGCTAATTTAATGCGATACATTTTGTACAACGTTATCGACTAGCTCTGACGTCAGAGCGTCACTGGCAGATACAGAGATTCAGTCCACCCTGGAGGGATCCGCTTATAAATGTTTACACATCAAATATGAAATGAAAATGATACCACAATAAAACATATTTTTTTTCTAAAAATTAAACAATATATATATTCATGACAGACTAGTGGCGCAGTGGTTTAAACGTCTGTTCTAAATCCAGAGGTCCCGGGTTCGAATCCCCAATGGGTCAAATCCGGCCAGATCATTTTTCGCCGTTGAAAATATTCAACGGCGCTGTCGACTAAGTTAAGTAACAAGACATACATAAAAAAACACATTCAGTTAGAGACTTGTGAGAGGTTTTTTGCCTGTAATGAACGGCCTTGCATCATGAAAACAACAATAAGGCTGTCGGAACTGCACCCACTAGTGCACACAAACCACACGAATGAAGAAATTGAGGTTATTATTATTTAGTATTATCAAAATATTTTACTTGCCGTAAATGAAAACGGGTTGATTAAAATCTACATTCTGTAATTTTCTATACTTTTTGAATATTCGGGTTGGAATGGACACGGCAAATAGCTACCTTCATACTGAATCCCGACGGGGAATTATTTTTCGGCCAGTCGTAGGCCGTAGTGTGGATCCTGGCTCCGGATTCCAGCATGAGAGTGAGTTTTTCTTCGCTGCGGTGCAGACGGATCAAGTAGGTCTTGTGATCCACATCGTAGACCTGGTTTACACGCATGCCGACAGTCCTGAAAAACAAATACCAAGTTGATTCGAGCGTTTGAATCCGCACATTATAGTCATACCATTTTAAAAGCCTCATTAACACCATCTCCCCTGGCTCTAGCGCGAGCACATTCAGCTCAGTCAAGAGTAGGGCCCAAAATAATTGTAAAAAGCATTTGCCTAGTTAGGTATACTGTAAATTTCACTGGAATTTGCTCACACTGGCTGATTCGTCGTGTATTCCGTTCATAAAAAGCATTAACACCATCTTCCCTGGCTCCAGCACAAGCACATTTAGCTTAGTTAAGTAGGACTGAAAATAATTGTAAAAAAACAATAAAAAAATGTTATTTGAATGAGTTTGAACATCAAACTATTGATTAATTTGACTCTTGATAGATTTAAATAAAGATTGCTTTTGTTCTTAAAATTTCATGTCCCCAACTTTTAAGAAACAAATATGTTATTACTTATTATATATTTACATGAATATTTTGTGTGTTTTTGTTAAACAAAACCAGCTGCACAAATTTTAATTGTTTTTCTGTGCAAACATAACGCTCGCATATGTTACTTTTAGTGTATTAAGTTTGTTTGCCAAAACAAATAAGTATCAACCTAGCAAGTAACTGATGATACGTCGTCTGAAGTTCGTTTACTTGTGGCTGGTAGATAGAGTTTCAATCTCACAATACGGGGACATCACACATCGAAATATCTATACTTAATAATTTAAAAACACTAAAATGTTGAAAGACGGAAATAGTGTTAAGTGACTTCTGTCGTATTTGTCTGTATCAATTTTAATATGCGCTAAGCGCACCACTGCAAACTTAAAGTATGGGGTAATAAGTAGCCTGCAATATAAATGGTTGTAAACTAATAAAAAGGAACGTGAATTTCTGCTATAAAACTTAACTTACGAGGCGTTCTGATGAGCCAGTTCAAAACATATAGTATGATACTAAATAAAATTCCCTGCGCATAGTTATCGTATTCCGTAAGAAGCTCGTTTCCCGCACGAGGCAATCATAATTTCATCTTCATCATTTTTAGTAGGTATACCCAAAGCGCGCCTATTCCAAAAGAAGTAAATAACATGCAGCCGATGACATTCATTTTGATCCAGAATATTTACTTTGAATGGCATTATTTAACTCACCTCTGCAATTCTGCCACTGCGCATATTATGTCGTATGAATTGAATCGAGTCTTCATTTCGATTTATAGTTTTAGAACACTCGTAGTCCTAAAAACGCACATATAACAAGAAATAAAATTCCTTCGCCACAGTATTAAAGCTATTCGCTAGTAAAAATGACAGGCACAATGTCATGCTGGCTGAGTGCTGACATAACTAACGTCAAACTTTAAAATAACGTTGTCTGTGGCCAAATGGAGCGATCATGGAGTCTATGAACGATCTCTACATTACCTTCCATAAACTAAATTTAAAACAATACAAATATAATAAGAAAATAATTAATGCAAGACAGATTTTTTTTTAAGTTTGTGTAGGTAAGAACATTTTTTTTTTATTCGTACTAGGTGTCTCAAAACAAATTTCGCTTCCGGCGGTTAGAGCTGAGCGGCAGGAGACCCCCCCCCCCCCGGTTTGCCAACAATACAAGTTCTGGGCACGACACGCGTGCACGTGAAGATAGTTCACAGGAAAATTAAATTCAAATGTGAACTATGTACGGAGAAATGCTCAAATAGATCGCTTCAATTCGGCGCACAGAAATATTATTTTTTTTATGTAACGAGTGTAATGAGCCTTTTCTATCAATTTTTCCTTTAAGGTCATAAGAAAATCAACACTCTGCATAAAAATGTTAATTATTTTTTTTAAATGCTTTAGGGGCATGAGTCATCTAGTGAGATATAACAGCACTATCCATAAATATAAGATTTCGGTGCATTGTATGCCTTAGTGTTTTCAAATAAGAAACAACTTAAGGATCACGTAATACGTACTCCGGTTGCATGCGGTTATAGCTAATGTAAAATGGCGTTTATTTGTAATCTAATTTAAAGAATTCTTTTTTACTCATCGCAGAGATGTTTTAAACAAAATATATGTATACTTACTGCTAATACATTGGCCGGGCGTTAAGTGACGTATTGAAGAACACTATTATCAGGCGCGTGAACTCTGAAGAGGATTAGCATAAAAGCATGCTATTTTACGACACAAGAAAAGGCTTACTTGCAATGAAATTATTTTTTAAGAAAATGCGAAATAATACATTCCCAAATTTATTATTTTTCTTAAAGCCCTGATGTAAATTGCCTTTGACGTCGCAACAAGTGACCGATATTCGTAGCTATGACCGGAATGCGCACTTTGAAAAAATATATTTTAAAACATTTAAGAATTCAAATTTAGTCCAAAAGGTTAGATAATTTATAAAATATTATATTATACAACTTATTTATTTGGTTTTGGTTTTTAGAATATATTTAATAATTGTTAGCATTTTTATTATACGAAAAAATTGTTACAAACTGTTAAGTAGCATTTTGAGACATAGAAATCCATTTTATAGATTGGTAATTATTCATTGCTTATATCCATGTATCTTTTTGTATTTATAAATTTGTAAAACTGTTGATTGCTCAAATAAATAAATGAATATTACTAAACATTACCTTAGATTAAAAATATATATTTTTTAATATAATATAAAATTAAATTTATATACTATTAGGTATTTAGACATAATTAATATTAAAAATATTGATGGGTACAATCATTTTAATAAGTGTTGCCACCATGTGTAAAACTTTAAATTCGAGGAATAATGATCCTAGTTGATAGTAAATAAAGAGGAAATAAATCACCTGCAAACACTACACGCATTATTAACTACCTCAGGATCTACCCTAAAACGAGCCGTTACAATAGCATTAAGTTTTTTTTTATAAATAATAACACTAACGGCCGTTCTCACCATCACTGGTTAAGTGCCAGTTCCAATAACCGAAAGTTAACGTTGTTTTCGTTTTCACAACTTCAGGTTAAGTGACGGTTGAGACTACCTCCGGTTATCTTCGGTCAAATGTCAAAAAATGTGACAGTCGCATTTTGCGCGCGTAATATTTTATTTTATAAAATGCCACTCATAAATCTTTTATTTTCTGATGGCTGATTGGATGGATGGATAATAATTTTGGCCCTATGACGTCATCGGGAATCGTTTTCCTGTACTGGCAAACTTCAACCGAAGGTTACATCTGACCACCACTACAAAAACTATATTGAAATGTATTTCTTTATCGGTATCAACCGATAGTTGACCATCACATAACCGGAGATGGTGAAAATAGGCGTTGAAAATAGTTTCAGAAAATTCACAATCTTTCGGCATAAATTATCATTTTCATATTTAAAAACTAGAACAAAAATCTCCAATCGAAACGCTTAGGTAAATCTCTCCTCGACGCTATTCTCACTATAAAAATATATTTATTTTATATGGGAAGTTTCTGGTTTCAAAAGTGGGTAACTTTAAAATACTATTTCAAGAACACGGTGGTTTAATTATTTTTTTTTATATTTTGCATACTTAGAATAATAAACGATCTTTAATGTAAATAAACCAGATTACTCATATCTTGTGGACAACGCTTTTAACATATTTAAAAACCTGTAAAATTCGCAATTTTTGTAGCATTCAGGTATATAGGCGCTTTAATAACTTGCGAAAAACCACTTAAACCTTTGCTTGACATACTTTACTAAAAAAATACAATTGACGGGGCTTGCTACGGGCGTAGGGTGGTATAGTATCTGATGATAGGGTGGAAAGAGGATCTATGAGGGTATTGCAATTATTGTATCAAATAACATTGAGGTCCAATTATTAAAAGACTAAATTTTAATATCTCAAGATTTTTTTTAAGTAAAAAAACCTTTTTCGCCTATCTAACAACTTTAGAGGAGTAATCACTTAAAATCAGAATTAAATCCAATTTATTTCAAACGCCTCCATCAATATATTTAGTAAATTTATAAATGACAATTTATATAACTTCTAATCACCACACTGTCCCGTTTTTAATGTGATATATCAATATGGGTAGCTAACGTCATAAAGTAAAAATATGATTTATTACATTCACGACATTTAAAATTTCGTTTTTTATAATGTATAACGTCCAAGTGAAATGCCACATCTTCTTTAGTTGTAAATTTCTTATGACATAGATCACAAATAAATTCTATTATTTTATGATCGGAATCAACATGCTGCGATAAGTCACCTTGAGACGTGAACGCTTTATTGCATTTACGACATTTAAACTTTAAATTGTTAATATGAAAATCGGTTATGTGTTTTATTAAAAGATCTTTTAATAAATATGATCTTTTACATTCAGCACACTTGAACGATATTATTTTTTTCTTATGAACATAAGCGTGGCGGAATTGCTCAGCTCGCAATGCAAAGGTCTCATCGCATTGATAACAGCGGTATTTTTTTATTTTCTCATGTGCCTCGATGGCATGTTTAGATAAGCATGTTTTCGTTAAAAATGTCTCGATACATTTATGGCACTTGAAAATTCTGGTTTTTTTATGTGCAACATTAGCATGTTTGGATAGACATTTTTTCGATGAAAATGTCTCATTGCATTGACTACATTTAAAAATAATATTTTTTTTATGAGCAACTTTAGCGTGCACAAATAAACATTTTTTCGATGAAAACGTCTCATTGCATTGATGACACGTATGTTTTTTTATTTTTCTGTGTTTAAGGGCATGGATAGACAAATAGTATTTCGATGAAAATGTCTCATTGCATTGACTACATTTAAAAATAATATTTTTTTTATGAGCAACTTTGGCGTGCACGAATAAACATTTTTTCGATGAAAACGTCTCATTGCATTGATGACACGTATGTTTTTTTATTTTTCTGTGTTTAAGGGCATGGATAGACAAATAGTATTTCGATGAAAATGTCTCACTGCATTGATTACATTTAAAAATATTTTTTTTATGAGCAACTTTGGCGTGCACGAATAAACATCTTTTCGATGAAAATGTCTCACTGCATTTATGACACGAATGCTTTTTTATTTTTCTGTGTTCTTTATGGGCATGGATAGACAAATAATATTTCGACGAAAAGGTCTCATTGCATTGATGACATTTATAAATTCTATTTTTTTTATGTGCAACATAAGCGTGTTCGAATAAAGATTTCTTCGATGAAAACATCTCAACGCACTGATGACATTTATATTTTTTTATTTTACCGTGTATTTTAATGGTATGGACAGATAAATATCTTTTTGTTGAAAATATCTTGTTGCATTGATAACATTTACGATCTTCCACTTTATTACGACCTTGATATGAAGATTTTACTGAAAAAACCTTATTACTTTTATTACAGTTGACCTTTCTTCCTATGTTCCTGTGAATGCTATCAATGTGTCTATTAAGATAATATTCTCGTGAATACGTTTTATTACACTCAATACATTTAAACTTTGCAGTATCCTTATTATGATAGGTGTGAATGTGCCGAGATAAGTGAAAGTTCAAAGAAAAAGACTTATTACATTCCATACACTTAAAACTCTTGCCATTTATGTGAACATTATCGCTATAACTGCCCCTTTTTTGCGTTAATTGTGCATCATTCCACTTGTCACAACAAATATTATCAAGAACCTCTTGTTTTATTGTAAAATTATATGGTTCTTCAATAGTTTGCTCTACTTTAATGGACGGCAACAATAAATATTCTCCGTTTTCCTGTCTAATAATAGTAACGTGCTCTGTAGGTATTTCGACTTTCGCGATATAATCATTTGTATTTTTTTCTAAGGCATTGAATGCATCCGAACAGTCAGTTTCCGAAGGCTCGAATTTATGATACCTAATCGGCTGCACAAATGTCTCTTTATTAGCATCAGCATCAGCATCAGTGTAGGAATTCAACACGCCATCCGCCTGCCTTAGTTCAACTTTGCTCGCTATGCCATCATTCTCTTCTTTAGACGCGCGTTCATTTATTGGTTCTATTTTAATATCACTTATTGTCATTTCGTTTTGATCCATTTTTAAGAGGCAATTATATAGTGAATTTTCAATAATTGATTTAATATGCAAAAAAAACCTATTACCTACAAAATGTAGGAAATGGTAATGGTTCGGCTTTAGCAAGCTGGCTGACACTTCAAAAATTTACCTACTTCAGATTTGACAGTTCATGCGAACAAAATTAGTTACTTCTTTCAATTTAATGGCCTTCGCTATATATGACTATGGCCAAGTCAAATTATCATTATTATAACAATTAAAGACAGATCAATTTACACAATAAATAAAATATTGAAATAGTTAATAAAATAGGTAAAAAAAATAGTGACAAATAAAAATATAATAAAAGTATTTGAAGCTTTCGTGTGCAAAATAATACGCTCCTCGCGACAAAAAATAATAATAATAATAATAATACCTATATTTATATTTTAAGACAAAATTAATAAATGACATTAAAAGAAAGAAAAAGCAAGAGAAATTTGTTAAATTTTCAGGTTATTAGTTAAATAAATTTTATCAATATGAAAATAATAGATTTTTTTATCTTTGTTTTATCTCCTAATTATCCAGGTTCTATTGTATTAAAACTTAAATTTCTGATTTGTCTTGATGTTAAGAGCCTTAAAAAAACTGCATTTTTCCATAATGTTATAAAAAAATTAAACGCAATTATTATATTGTTGATTACAAACTCGAGAAAATAAATAGCCAGAAACATAGCTTATTTCATAAAGTGTTTAGAAATTGATTCTGTTTCTTTACTAAAAGTTCTGCATCATTCTGTGGCCTACCGTTTTTGTTTGAAAATATCTCGCGTCTCATCAAACTTTGCTAAACTCCGCCCCTCGATGAGGTGCGGCGAGGTAAGCGGGGTGCGAGTTACAAATCTTTTATCCAAATTATTTTAATTTTATCCAAAATCGCATATCGCGGTCAAAAGTATTTTAATATTTCCACTTTGGTTTACTGTAGTTACGGTGCCACAAAGCGCATGGAGGAGACGGGTGCGATACTGAATGACTGTTCCCAATCTTGGCTGCACTTGGCCAAGTATTTAACCCAACGATCTTTTAAAACAATAGATACGCCATCTCATATAAACCGAGGTTCATCATTCATATTTTTTCGAGGTTCGTCATTGGTGTCTTCTCGGCCTTCTTGGAAGAGTTTATACCACTTGTAAACTTTTTTTTACATAAAGTAGACTCGCCGTATGCCACTGTCATCATTTCAACAAGTTTTAGAGCACTTGATTCCATTTTTTACACAAAATTTAATGCTAACCCGTTGATATATTTCGACAGTAGAAAATCGCAAAACACTTCTAACCTTAATGCCTCTCACAATCAAACCAAAAATGAAACTTTTCACAGATGTTAAAAACAAGTATACCAACATAACAAAAACCCCCCTTACTTACCACCTTACTTTTTGAACACATGAGCGTATGTCACATTTATAGTCACTAGATAGCTGTAAAAGTCACTGCGTATGAAATACTTGTATTAGGCGATTCACTAAAATAACAAACTTAATTCTAAATGCCAAATTTTAACAAAAAGATATCTCAATATATTACGATCGTAAATTTAAAAAATTTAAATATTAATTTTACAATGGAAGTAAACTCCACCTACTGGTGAGTAGACGAAGCTTTACAGGAAAATATGCAAAGGGAGAAGAAAAGTTTTAGAGTAAATAAAAGGGCTATCATTTATTACCCTAGTCAGTGCAAAGTGAATAAACGGTTGGTAGGGACAGAGCATTGCTTGTACTCTTGACATATAATTTATTTGTTAAGTCTCATTTGTAAGAAAATTCTTATTTACTTTGAAAAATTGTCAGTATTAAAATCAAGCATTTTTGATATGAAAATGTTTTGAGTGTTTGATTGGCATTTAATCGTTATGATTTATCTTTCATATGGAGTGCATATATTGTGACGTGTCCCAACGCTAGTAACTTTTAGTCAGTAAAAACAATTTATGAATGTTATATCAGTGTTTAATATCAGTAAATGTTTACAAAAATTGTATCGAAAGCCTGTCACCTTTGCTTTCACATATTTAGAACCAGACGAAAGTCTTATAAACCTTTGGTCGGAGTCGAAAACAATACATCGCTATTCAAATTGCCAAGGTGTTTCTTCAGAGAAAGATTTGGAGATTTGCAGCAAGCCTTACGTGGGTCCAGGTTTCATCCGATTGCGCTTTTGGAGACATGTGGTTGGACCATTGATCCATTAGCGTCGAAAGTGGTGTGCGATATAAATTACAAAGCAAGCTGATACTAAAAGTGTTCAAAAATTACTCGAATTAGTCTGCAGGTAATTCTTTAAATATTGGACAATATAATTCTTTTATTTGGAACCCTAAACAGAGGCTTAGGTGATGCCAATATTTTTAGCTAGTAAAAATATTTTATAAATTAGTCTTAAAAAATAAATCGTGCCTACTGTAAAAATATTTTAATATTATTTTTGATACATTCCTACTCAAAAGGCCTCCGTTTCCGATGAGTTTTACGGGCACACAAACCCATGATTTTTTTTTTATGAACAATAGAAAGTTCGTGTAAGACTAAAGTATGCTGTATGCAAGTTATTATTGCAATGGGTGTATTTATATAGAACAAATATTAGTTTTACCTACATGCCTACACTGAGTAGAAGGAAGGTAATGCATGTTTGTAATGCACGCTTGCCGTGTTTTATGCGTTTTATTTTTACGCAGATTTTATTCCTAATCCTATCATTATTAGCCGAAATCTATGAGTGTTTTTTTAAAATGCCCTAATGAAATACCCGAAATGGGACTGAAGTGACTATACTTAAACATTCATACTTAATTTCGTCACCAAGTCAACTTTGTCCACTATGCCATCATTCTCTTCTTTCATTTATTGGTTCTATTTTAATATCACTTATTGTCATTTCGTTTTGATCCATTTTTATAGGGATTTCGCTAAGCAATTAGGATAGGGTGATATTAAAATACACTTTGACATTATGCAATAATTGAATAATGCAAAGGTTCGGCTTTGTTAAACTGACACTTGACAGTTGATGCGACTAAAAAAAATCATATGTTGATGCTGTTGTTATTGTTGTTTTGTGCTGCCATGTATTAAATAAGATAATTATAACAACTTTCATCTTTTTCTAAACCATAAAATATTTTTTATCAATACAAAAATTGACAATAATATTAATAAATTGAACTAAATAAAAAAATCCTCGTGGACTATGGACGAGGTGAGTGCGCCGAGGACCCCTGCGTTATCAGTTACCACTCACCACCTCCAAAACTAGCTGCTTGGAGTAGTATCCCGTGCGCTGATAGCCCGACTTCTGCCTTAGTAATTAGCCAACATTTTCAGCCAACGCATAGTTTCCACAGCAAATTATGTTCTCGTATATGCGTTTCTTAGAAGTGGCTCAATGGACTAACGTGACTTCATCTGGCCTTGTCCATTCCATTCGATGGAAAAAGGAGGCTCTAGCCTACTAGGAACGTCAACGGAAGCAACCGGCATGACTCGTGGCTGCGGCACTCGTGAAGCGACCACAGCTGTAGCGACGAGTAACGCCGAAGACACCTTTATAGCCGCTTGTAGGGTTCAGCTGCCAACCCGGGGGTTGAACAGCCTAGTATCATGTTCCGAAAATTAAAGCTCCGTTTGACTGTTGTAGATTTATATACTTACCAATATAAAGGTTATTTTTAAATTTTAGGCACTCCTTTTAGGATGTTGATCTATATCGACAATCAAACATTAATCAGTAAATAATATTGGAACAATGTTTCTCAATTACGAGAAAAATGACTTCAAAATTATATAAAAATCATTTTAGGGGCCGGTACCATGCACAGAGCCGAAAACATTTCGTATAGTACAGTTAAATGCTACGTTAAGAAAGATTTAACTATACAATTATATGCGGAGAATTAGGTACAGATCTAAGCTAACCTATGATTACATTTATGTAACTTAAATTTTTATATCCTACGATATAGGTATACATAGAGTAATATAGTCTCAAAATCATTGAAACTTTTAAAAAAAATATGTTTTCAAGCCTTTTGTGCCATATTGTAGCTAGAGTAGAATAAATATTTTTTTCTTGTATGTATAATCTAAGTATATTTATGACCTAACCTCTAAAAAATCGTAATTTATTCTTAAACAATGTAATAAATAAATAAATAACGATTAGGATTCAGTCCAATCTTTAATAGAACCATATTTAATGTTAGTACGTAATATCTAATAATGAAAAATCGCCATTGGGGCTGGGGTGACGCGACGCGCGCGGGGTGCGGGGTGGCGCGCTGTGTATCTTTGCAATGGGCGTGTCATGACTTCCGGGACTTCGCGTTTCACATCCCCTAGAATCTATCTATTGTAAGAGATGGTCAAATATGGTGCTTATTCATGGCCATAAAAAAAAAAGAAAAAAAGGCTGGTGACAGATGGATGTATGGCGCGCGTCGGAGGTGGTTGCCGATGCGTCGTCGCGTGCGACGCATCGGCAAGTGGAAGTCCCCCCCAAATCATTTTACCTTTGTATAATGTTTGGGTTAATTAAAATACTTAAGTACGATAATGGTTTTATTACAAATAGTTCAAAAGACTCTATATTTATTTCTCGGATGTATAATAGTCGTATTTTTTCCAATTAGATTAAAATTAAATTAAAATACGAATTACGTTCTTAGCTAAGGCGGTCTTTTATGTTCGACTTAACGCTAAAAGTGAGTTGAAATACGATATTTATCGGTTAAGTCTAATTTAAAACTTAGGTTAGCTTAAGTAGGACATAAAATTTCGGCCATTATCGCACCAATCGCATATCGTAGAAAGTATACAGTCTCCTAATTTTAATGACAGATGGCGATACATTTCGGAAGCTTAAAGTGCAATTAAACCTCCCAATTAGTTGTCACTTCAGGCACCAGCCTGGTGAAGTGATAAAATCCATACAAACCCGTACTACTATAATAAGGAACCGTTATGTACAAATATGATTTGTTTAAGTTGGACGTTTAAATAAATAAAATAAATAAATAAATCTATGAATGGACAAGCTGAGCTGTAAACATTTCGTTAAACGTGACGTCTGTGGTTTTCATCTGGGTTCGGCACAGGCTTAATTGTATGAGGTCGAACTACATATCTAAAAATCAAGGTCTAAAAAAAAATAGCTGCCTAATATTATATTTATTACATATTACAATAATAAAAATATGTCATGTTTTATAAATGTAATATTATTTTTATTGCGATTTCATATTATCGCAGACTAGGCTATCTGTCGAGTGCTGTCGAACGCCATCTGCTTGTGTCGTTCGACACTTCTTTGAAGACTTCTAAGGGCAACCGCCGCCGCATCGGCGCGCTCTGCAAACGTACGTGGTTCTGCTGCTGAGACAAGCCACGAGTGCCGCTAAATAAATGCCAAAACATTTCAGTTTATTATACATTTCAATGCTAAATTCACTCGAGCAGCTGATATTTTTTGATTTTGTACAGTTTATTTAATTCCTTTGCTCCGATCCGTGATAATATTACGTCACTGACATTTTATATGCTTTTAGGTTAGTTTTTTTTTTGTTCTTAATTGGAGTAAATGGCAATACACCCCAATTGTAGGTGCCTGTTTGTGAATAAAAAATGAGTTTACGATAAAAAAAAACAAAACCTCTCTTCATAAGAATTGGGCCCTTCTCAACTATACTAAATTTTGGTTTGCAGTCTGGGGAGATGAAATAAAACAATTACCCCAATGAGCTGTTTATTTCATTTCTTATTTTTTTTTTTTAAATAATAAATGAACACAAGAAAACTATGGTCGAGTGATACAAAAATGCTGCAATGTTTTTATACAGATGTACTTAAAATCATTACTTTCTTTTCAGTTTAATAGATTATGATTAATTACGAAGATTAATCATCAGGTAAGGTTGAAAAGGTACGGGTTTTCCTTGTATGGTGTAAATGTATGCAATTTCCATTATATAACGATATGAACAGTTTAAATCATGTCATTCGTGCCGTGATTTAACCGGTATTTCCGTCTTGATTGACGTCGGCGGCAGTGGGTTTAGGCGTGGCTCCAGGCGAGGGACACACCGTCGGTGGCCTGTAGGGCTGCGGCCTGTAGGGCCTGCACACGGTGACCACGTTCCTCTTGCAGGACACCACCAGCACCATGTAGAAGGCCATCAGCAGGACGACTCTCAGCAATGTTCCGTTTATCATCACTCAGCTTTCGGACGGCTGGCTTCGGGTTTGAATCCGCGCGGTGCTGTTGAGAAGAAATTGTATCATTTGTACCACAAACTGATAAAAAAAATCCTGTAAGCTCTACAGGAATTGGTTTGCACAGTCTATCCAACAGATTGTATACACTACAATATTCTATGGAAATGGCCCAGATAATTAAGTCATTACTATTTATAAGAAGCTTGCGATGGTTCTCCAGAAACGTTGTTGTAGAAACGTTCGCACGACAACTCAACAAAGTTTCATCGTAGTCGGATGAATGGTTTAGGAATGCATAGAAAACATATAAACAAACAAATATTCATTTATATATATATATAAATGAATATTTGTATATATATATATATATATAGACTACTATCTATTATATATATATATAATAGATAGTAGTCTACGAGGAAAGAATGTACGGTCGAGGGCAAATGACGCTTTACCTAGAAAGGCGATTCAACAGAGTGTTTAGGTAAAGTTTAGTCAAGTTAGTTAATGAGTAAAATAAGACCAGAGGAGCGTGAATGGGGAGCTTTTTTAAAAAGTGATATTTTGCTATAACTTTCTTAGTATATAAGATATCGAATGGATTTAAATTTTATATTATTCGTTAGATAAGGGTCTAAAACTCATCTAAGTAAACTTTTTTGATAGCACCAACCATCGGTCCTAGGGTTGGGAAAATTGGTTTCACAAAATTCATAAAATCATACTTCCCTTAATAGCCACAGTATCAAATAAGCTCAAAATGTTATTTGTAGGCATATAATTTTTGATATGAGCAACCCTTACAGCACAATTTAAAGAGGGATTCAGTATACGCAATGTTTTATGCAAGTTCGTGCAATTGGAGTTCACCTATCCACTACTTTGATCCGGTGAAATCTGCCTCCGCCTTCCGGCGTGCCGAAAGGGATTTTTTTTACGCGTTTCGGTTCAACTTTAAATGCTCGGGGTAAAGCGGAGTTCCTTTAATTATATAACTTTTTTTTATGTTTTAAGTATAAGCACTTAGTTAAGATACCTACTTCCAAAATACAAGTTTATTATGGTGGGTCAATCAAATTTTACTTAAAGTTAGATTTGAAAGTTATATTTTTTATTGTGGTTAATATAGCTTTATGCACGTTTCTAAATCTATAAAACTGAAAATCCAACTAAAATATATCCATCGGTTCCGAGATTAACGCAATTTACGCTTACAGAAGCAATTATTAGGTCATATTTATACAGAGACAACAAACCTTCAAGACTTTCTCTATATGGGAGTCGATTTTTTTCGCATTTCAACGCATTTATTTGTGTATTTTTTACTTAGTTTTATGTATTCTTTCGGATTTAAAATTACACGAAATTTTGATGTTTGTCATGACTTTAAACGTCAGATGAAGTTTTATTTTCTTAACTAACATCAGCTGGGACTTTTCCAAAATTCCTCAGGGCCAGGTTCCTAAAAAGTGTAATTTGGATAAGGTGCGATGATATAGAGCGTGTCCCAAGAACGTTCCCGAAGATTTAACGGGGTGTTAAAGTTCCCTGTTACGCGCGAGGAACTGTATTCGATTATACCTACCACAAACAAATGCGATTTTTCGTCGTCAGGAAACATAAGCTGGGTTTCTATCGTTCCAATTCATTATTTTTTGTTTCTATTTTATTGTTTATAAAAAATTAAAAAAAAAACAAAAATTCACCGTGTTTTTGAAGTAGCATTTTTTGAAGTCACCCGCTTCTGAAAACAGAAACAGCCTATAAAAAATAAATACCGTTTTGTAATTAAAATAAAGTGCAGATTTAAGATATATGGTTAGAAATAAAATAACGAAATTTGCTCAAAATTGAAGATTTTTGTTTTGGGTTTTAAATATGAAAACGATAATATATGCTAAAAGTCTTTAAATTTTCAGAAAATATATGTTTTTGTTATTATTAAAAAAAAGTGAATGTAAAAAAACATGTCCCTTATTTTTTTTTAAAAAACAACTAAATGCTATCAATATTTCGTATAAAATAGCAGGCCGCTGATCATACGTATCGCTTGCTCGCCATGCGAAAGATTAAAAACAAATATCTGGATAATTTTCGTAGCATTTTAAAGATCATATAAAACTTTCCTTTCGCCTCTCACTATGAAAAGGTGCACCCGGTGATTTCTTTTTCTTTTTTTTTTTTTAGTCGAATCACAAGTGCGAAAATTCCTTACAACAGTTTCTACAGAATGCCGAATCCTCTCTATGGTTTCAAGGTCGTTCGTGTGCTACAGGCCTAAGAGAGTCAGAGACAAGTTGTAACAAACGAGGTAAGCGCTGCTTTATGCCGTAGAACAAAAAATGAAAGAAATGTGTAAATGAAAAATAAATAATTCGGTGAAAGGTTTCAAAATTTTCGGTTGTGAATTGATGTTTTTCCTAATTTTTACTTAATTGAACTCGAACACAAACCGTGCAACAAAGACTATAAACTTTCACGAAGCGTAGCATAAATATGCTGTAAATATCATCGAAATTACTTGAAATATTTACCATTATTTAATTTTGTTTTCTCTTTAAAAACCCATTTTCAGGCAACGAACTTTTCACCTGGTAACACTATTAGCGCACATGTCGGATTGAAATGACATTTCTAAACCGCGACATTGTCAAGTAAAACAAAATTTTGTGAGGTTCTAATTTAATAATGTTAGTGTAAATATGACTATAATTTTAACCTAAAAAAATCATATTATTTACGTATCCTAGTGAAAATGGAGGAAAATGAAATTGTTATTAAAAAAGAAAAAAACATTGATCATTTCATCACATATATTAAAACAGAGCAAATCGATCATATCTCCTTTAAATGTGAGCAAGAAGGCGGACGCTATCCATC
Source organism: Neomicropteryx cornuta (assembly GCA_020383195.1). Classification (NCBI taxonomy): domain Eukaryota; kingdom Metazoa; phylum Arthropoda; class Insecta; order Lepidoptera; family Micropterigidae; genus Neomicropteryx; species Neomicropteryx cornuta. Next base: position 1,030,959 of record JAHKQU010000031.1, read on the forward strand.
CTGTAGTAATGTTGACGAAACACAAATTAGACAAACGTCTTTAACTCCATATCTTAAAACAGAAGTTGGTTACCATGAAATGCTGCCAGAAATTGGCATAAATCAACAACGCAACGAAGACGTTAAGTTGGAGACCGATTTATTGAATGTCCAACTTAACGCAGACACACATTTGAATGATTACGAAAGCCCAAATAAAACAGATTTTACTTGTAACAGTTGCAAGCGTTTCCTTGATAAGAATGGCTTAATATGTACCGTAATTAATGAACACGGCGAGTCAAATGTAATGTGCTCGGAATGTAGAGATAAACGAAAATGTTTTACAACATTGACTGCTACTCAAACCATAGACAGCGTGGAATTATATGATGATAATAAACACTACATATCATTTAATTGCGGACAGTGTAAAGCGACTTTTATGCGAAACGATATTTTATTGAGTCATATTAATACTGTACACAAAAGAAAAAAGTTTAACTGCAACGAATGTAACAAAGTCTATACAACGAAATTTTATTTAATGCATCACATAGACGCGGTTCATCGGAAAATTACGAAATTTAAGTGCACCGAGTGCGATTACACGTGTTTGCGTAACAGGGATTTACAGAATCATATCGACGCGGTGCATAAGAAACTAAGAAAGTTTAAATGTAGCGAGTGTGATTACTCGAGTGCAAAAAAAAAACGTTTGCATAGACACATCGATGCAGTTCATAGACACATTGGAAAATCTAATTGCGGCATGTGCAGGTACACGTGTGCGAATAGCGCACGTTTACAAAATCATATTGATACAGCCCATCAGAAAATAGGAAAATTCAATTGCGATTTTACGAGTTTAGGTGAATCACACCTACGAAGGCACGCTGATACAGTACTTAGAAAAATTAAAAAAAATAACTGCAGCGAATGCGATTATAAGAGTTCGAATAAAACTCATTTACAGAATCACGTCAAAGCAGTTCATCGTAAAATAAGAAATCTAACTTGCAACGAATGCGATTATATGTGTTCGGCCAAATCAAATTTGCAGCGGCATAAAGACGCGGTTCATAAAAAAATAAGAAAATTCAAATGCAGTGAGTGCGATTACGTGAGTTCATTCAAAATAGATTACAAGAATCATATCGACGTTGTTCATAAGAACATAAAAAAAAATATTGCAGCGAATGCGATTACAGGACCACCAATAAAACTCATTTACAAAAGCATATTAATGCGGTCCATCTAAAAATAAAAAATTTAAAATGCAATGAGTGTCATTACACCACCTTAAGTAAATCACATTTACTTCATGAAGTTCATGGATTATAAATTTAAAAAAGTGCTTTGCATGCGATTGTAACAAGGATTACTTAAACATATTGATGATATCAAAGAATCACAGGAATGAGAAGGATTTCACAGGTTAATAATACAAATATTAGCGATCACAGGAGTTATAGTAGTTTTGAAGACATAATTGCATTCATTTGAGTTCGTCAGAAATAAAATACGATATACCGGTGCGGTTTATTGGATATTACGAAAATGCAGCTCGCGAGATAGGCTTTGTGAAAAAATTGTTTTTTTTTATCAATTATTACTGTTAATTTAAAAAAAAGGACCTTCAATTTTCCCCTCAAAGACAGGACTTTTTCTGTGGGTAAAAAAACAATTTACCTTCATACGCAGTAAGTTTCAAGGAGCTAGTTGGTTACTAATAATAGGTAGGGAAAAAAAAGATAATTTAATACATACGTAACAAAAAAAAATACAAATAAGTAAATAAGCTATCGAAAATATAAAAAAATGTTTTTTATTAAGTAGTTCTCGATAATGACTTAATTAATCAGTTGTCATCTAAATAGCTTATAAAGAGAGCTGGTTACAGCTTGTTTTACATACATTTTCACCTTATAATAATATTATAATTTGTTTAAAATTCTCTCTTTTATATTTTTGTACATAGCAATACATAGTTATTTAATATAAAAAGGCATATTTTGTCAACTTAAAAATGTAAAGTGATTATAAGTGATAATAATGTAGGTGTTGTGATATATGAATTAATATAGTAATATGGAGTGATGGAATAAATATGTTTATATATAAGTAAGGTAGGTACCTATAGTACAAGCCACTGTTGAATATGTATTGTTATATTAATAAAAATAATTCATAATGAATAAAATCTGCAAATTTTAAACTGTCTGAATAATGCATTTAAATAAGGATAGTATCGGCCTGGTGGCGCAGTGTTGTAAGCGCCTGCGTTTGAATCCTCAGTGGATCAAATCCGGTTAGATTATTTTTCGCCTTGGCGGTTTTCTCAATACTGTCGACTGGTCGAAATAAACGGCATCCCGCAGGTAATTGGGTGCCCAATATTTTTTTTATTTATTCGTACATCAACGAAATTGTTTGAGCTACAGATCATGAAATTCCTTTATCTGCATCAAAACAGCCGTTACCACTTAAAATTAGTGATGGCAATAATTTAATACAAATATTCTCTCTTTAAAACATTAAAATTCGTTCAACTCGAAACTGGAAAAACATATAGATTATACAGTAAATTAAATAATTAATATAAATTTTGGTTTGCTTTGAAAGTAATATATGCGCCAACTCATAACTAAAATATCTTAATAATTATTTGAAATCGTGGTAGTCTAATGATTATGGCGTTGGACTATTGACCTAAAGGTCGAGGGTTCGAATCCGCACATGGTCATACCACTTTTGACGCTTCATTACCATCATCTCCCCTGACTAGCCTAGTTGAGTAGGGCCCAAAATAATTGTATATGACTGAGGTCATAGTAATTATTAAAAAAAAAATAACACTGAAAAATAGTATAGATTTTGAGCAACTTCATTTTGCACAATTAAAAGAATAATTTAAAATGTTTGAAAACGAGAAAGTTGTAGGCTAATTTTTAAGTAATTAAATATAACCTTCGTAAGTACCTTTCGTAATATGTATTCACAAATTATGTAAATATCAAATGAGGACTACAGAAGATATTCGCACACAAAATTCAGGGGATAAATCACTATTGCACCTGACCAAACCAAATAAGAAATCTGTTAGACGCGGCCGTCCAGAGATCAGTAGCAAGTGAATTCGGTAAAGGTAAAGGTGAGAGCCGACCAAAGCCAATCCACGTTTCGAAATATTTCATTTGGCGAGTTGCAGTCAGCTGCTCTCTAGTCTAGAGGCTAGTCTGAAGCTACCTTTAGCTTGACTCGCCGATCGCTCGCTGTCAGATTGACGTTTAACAAACGTCACAATGACAGCGGTTAGTGAAATGATCTAATAATTGTTAGAAAGTGCACGCGTTGTCGCTTTGGCACCGAACGAGGCAAATGGCAAAATTAAATGCTACATAGAGAAAGTCATAAGAATTTGAAAAGTTTTGGATATGAATTTTTGGTTTTTTTTTTTTCTAAAATATGTTTTAATTCTAATGAATCATTACCTATATTATTTACGCCACGTTACGTTATTATATCATTTATTGTTGTGACGTCCTATTGTACCATTATGAATAAATAAATAAATTATTCTTGACAATACGTACCAATTTAATTCTTATAAATACGAGTATGTGGGATTAAGACCAAGAAACTTGTATTTTTACTACGAAACTATATAAACTATAGTATATGAATTAACTACGAAAAATATAGTCCCTGTTGGACAGCGGAACAAAATTGTGAAACAGTGATGCAGTTAAATTAAAAATGTTTTATTTAAAAAAATACTTATACAAAACAAATTAAATAATACATTTTTTTAAAGCGTACTCTTAAAAGTCATAAACCTTCTATAATATATTACCTATAACATAATATGTTTTCAAGGTAATATTTATTAAATTACGAATACATTACTATGTTGGTTATTACTATTCTAATATCTATTTTATTTTATTAATTACTTTAGGCGAGAGTGTTTGAAAGAGCGTTATTAATTGGTTTTATTATCGTAGATTGCCGATAATTATATTATATTATATATGGCTCTCATACAATGTATTCGAGTGGCATATACTTCAACGGGGGATATAGAACTACGAGAGCGACTACTTACTAATATGTACAGTTGTATGTATAATTGCTACAAGTGACTGTAAAATTTAAATAGGTAATTTTTTTCACTGGCAGTTAATTGTTGTTGGCAACACTTATTATTGGGAACACTTGTCAATAGGATGGGTGAATGCATGTTCATTGTACTCGTGTATAACTCCATAACATCTGTCGCAGTTTTAAAATGTTCATGTGTCATCCTCAATAACTACTAAGTTTGAATTTCTTCTCGTCGAAATCATATAAACTAATATGCCACATTTTATATTTTTTTCCTACTTTTAACAGTTGATATAACATAATAAAAATAGTTTTTTTTGTAATCACACTCGAGCAATTAATATCTGCACATTTTCCTGTCCTTAAGTATAAATTGTAGTCAAATCGTGTAATCACACTCGCGACATTTACACTTTCATATTTTCCGAAAACAACGTCAATATGTTCTTTGCCAGTTTCTCATTTTCTGATGAAGGCAATTAATATGCCCTTTTAATCTTTCTAGCATCTTTGACAGAATTACGCTGATTTTAAACATTTTTTTCTATTTATGAATCCTATTAATATGTTTCTGTAAATCTGCTTTCGTTGATGTCATGTATTCGCAAATGCCACATTTAAACTTTCTTATATTTCGGTGATCTCTGTCAATATGTATTTGTAAATACCTTTTCGTTAAACTCGTAAAATCGCATTCGATGCAAAAAAACCTTTTTATTTTCCGATGAACGCTATCGACGTGTATCTTTAAATTTCCGTTCGTAAAACTCGTGTAATCGCACTCAAGGCATTTAAACTTTCTTATTTTACGATGAACTCTATCAACATGCATTTGTAAGTAATGTTTCGTTGAACTCATGTAATCACACTCGGCGCATTTAAACTTTCTTATTTTGTGATGAACGTTATCGACATGTTTTTTTAAATCTCCTTTTGTAACACCCGCGTAATCGCACACAACGCATTTAAAGTTTTTAATTTTTTTATGAACTCCGTCAATATGTTTCTGTAAACTTTCTTTGAATGAACTCATATAATCGCAATCGGAGCATTTAAATTTTTTAATTTTCTGATGAACGCCCTCAATATGAGTCCGTAAATTTCCCTTCGTCGAACTTACATGTTCACACTCGCAGCACATGTACTTTTTTATTTTAAGATGAACGCTTTCAATGTGTATCTGGAAAGCAGATTTCTTCGTACTCATATAATTACATTCGCTACATTTAAAAATTTCAGTTTTACTGTGAAGACCGTATATATCTAACTGTAGATATTCCTTAACGGAATTCGTTTCATCGCACTTGCCGTATTTAAAATTCATCATTTTTTGATGAACACTGTAAATATGTTTTTGTAAAGTGGTTTTATCCAAACTAGTGTAGTTACATTCGCCACACTTGAACTTTCTTATTTTCCTGTGAACACCGTCGATGTGCCTTTTTAAAGTATTTTTCATTAAACACGTGTAGTCGCACTCGCTGCATTTGAACTTTTTTATTTTCCGATGAACGCTATCGACGTGTTTCTGTAAGTCTCCTTTCACCGAACTCATGTATTCGCACTCGTCGCATTTAAATTTCCTTATATTCCGATGAACGTGGTCAATATGTATTTGTAAATATTTTTTCGTTAAACTCACGTAATCACACCAGGCGCATTTAAACTTTTTTAATTTCATATGAACCCTGTCGATATGTTTCTGTAAACCTGCTTTTGCTGAACTCGCATATTCGCACTCGCCGCAACGAAACTTTGTAATTTTTCGATGAACACTTCCAATATCTTGTTTAATAGAAGTTTCCTTTAAACGAGCATCATTACACTCGTTGCATTCACATTTTCTCACTATCTGATGAACCTTGTCGACTTGTAAATCCATGTAGTTAAATTTGCTGCACGTAACATAGTATTGTGGGACATTAGAGGTTATGTTCTCAGTTTTTATAAATTCAACTTTTTCCTCCTTAACATGTATTTCATTCATAATACAATCTTCGCGGATGCCTACATAGCCTTTGTCGTCAATTTCTGATTTAACAGATCGATCGGGAATACTTTCAGCGTAATCCTCCCGCGACTGACTATTTTGCGGTTGGTCAACGTTACTGCAGTGACCATCATTTAGCTGATGAAAATCCAGATAGACATCGTTTTCAGTAATTTCTCTCTTTATTTCTTTTTTATTTTCGTTTTCTTCCATTTTATATTATTGTTATTTTCTGAGACGTTATCTTAATATACCAATGGATGCTTACTTGAACTTGCTTAAAGTAACTTGATGCTTAATTTCATAACCTTAAAAAGCAATCGGATGTTGGCAAGGCAAGCAAGGACGTTGGTCTAAGACAAAATGGTGATTTACATAATATAATTCTCTAAAGAGATAATAAATCACAAGAAACAATATTTATCGAGATTTTGACTGGTTTGAGGCAGCGACGTGTGAAACGATACGTCATTATTGATTGGGTTTTTTGATTAAATGATAACATGTAAAATCACACTTCCAGATAAAATAAGTGAGTGCCTAACAGATTCATTTATAAAAAATATGATATTTTGACAATTTATACACTGAGCTTGTACTGAATAAACGATCTTATAAAACGTATTGATACGTCAACTGAGGGTGAAAAACGCACGCACCACGCCCAAGTACGCCACTTAGCGTCGAATACCAGTGTTGTCAGATCGCGAACCCAAAATAATCGTACAGAGACCTCAAAATTAACAGATTACTGACAAAATTATCGTACATCTTTAATATTTTCACATTAAAAACCTAGTAGTAGAATTTATGTTTACTTTTTTAATGAAAAATAAAAAAAAAATCGCAAAAGATTGTTGGAAATAACTAATTAAATTTCACAATCATTGTTTGGCTTAAAGTTTATAATAAAATAAAGGCGAAGGCATCAACGTACCATGAAATAAATGAATTTGTAGATTTCAAAAACAACAAAGGAATTAAAATCAAAAGTTTTGGCAAAACACAAAAAAATGATTTATTTAAATTGGAAAAAATATTTGGCTATTTTTCGAATTATTCGATTTTTTCGGAGTGATACCTACTGTATAATGTATGTTTGTGAATATGTAGGAAATCCATAATCCGTTTTGTTATTTGCTTAATTCTTGATTATTAATATTATTGTTATTACTGTGTGTTTTCCCATAAGAAAATAAATTAATTAATTAATAAATAAATAAATTTAAAAATTTTAAGTTTCGATTGGCTCGTTTGTTTTAAGATAAGATATCCTTGGGCTGCGGAATTAGTTTCTTTGGGTGGCCAGACCAATCCAAAATATATAATAAAAACAATGCATTTTTTTACATGCACATTTATTAATTCTAATTGTACTAATTAATACTATTTCCTTTACGTATGTTGTTTTTGCAAGCTTGGTGAGATAATTGTTTTGCACTCCACATAGTTTTTTTTTTATACAAAACAAAATGATTGTCCTTAAACCTAAAATGAAACCTAAAACCTAAATTGAAATTATATTTAAAGTACTTTTCTAATTCAAATTAAAAATTTACTACAGTGGCTATGCACAAAAGACTAATTTTATTATAAATAAGTAAATTAGGTAGCTACTTAATGTTTTTATATCAGTCATCTGCACCTCGTCATCCTCAATATCCCATGGCGTGTTTGACCACATATATATTTCTTCGTAAAAGTCAGGCACATCAGGTTTAAGTTTATTTAAATCTACAATTTTATTTTAGCTAGTAGCTTTTTGATTATAATAGTAGGTATGGGTTCTCTGTTGGGAGCTCCATGACTCATTCAAACTCATTCCGTGTGATCTGTCCAGCGGGTGTAGTCTGAAGCTGACTCGCCCATCGCTCGCTGTCAGTTTGACGTTTGTCTAATGCAGTGATGAGCAAGACGCGGCCCGCGAAACATGTTTATGCGGCCCGCCAAGCATTTCTAAAATTGAATTTATTTTGTCGATCTTCTCTCATCAATATATTGTTAAATTAATTTAACAATATATAATAAAATGGTAGTTCATACTAAACCGAAACAAATCTTTGTGACGAGTTACTCGTCGGCGACTTGTTCAAACATGCAATACGAACGCGCCGCGTCTGCGCTTGTTTCAGCATCAGACTTGTAAGAAATTCTTGTGTTTCTTGAAAGGCGCGAGTGCAATATTATTGTCAAAAAGGTAATAGAGTTTTTTTTTATTCAAAATTAAGTTTTCCTACATTTTTTTTTAACTTTCAAACTTTTAATCTATAATAGCATGTCGGAAAAGAAAACAAAAAAACGGAAGGTTGTAGATGAGCACAGGCATTTCCAAGAAGAGTGGAAATTTGATTATTTTTTTCACTTTCGTCAAAGATAAAGTTGTATGTTTAACATGCTCAGAGACTGTCGACATTAAAAGAATATAACATACAAAAGCATTAGGATACAAAACACAAACAACAATATAAAAACTTTAACAGGAAAACTCCGGACAGTTAAGTTTAATCAAATGGAGAAAAACTTGGGAAAACAAAAGGCTATTTTTAAAAATCAAGCTATTTTATCAAATACGGCAGTAAAGGCTAGTTTTGTTGTTAAAAACAAGAGCCAAATTCTCATTAAAAATTTCAAGTAAATTCGTTTATCTGTTCTTTTTTTGTTTGTTTTTATTTTACATTAAAATTAGTATATGAAATCTTTACTTATTTAAAAAAAATATGTTTTTATTCTAATGTTTATTTATAAATAAAGTTTTTGTTTATTAATAAGTGTTAATTTATGTGCGGCTCGTCAAAAGATTTTAAAATTGAAATTGGCCCGTTGATTGAAAAGGTTGCTCACCCGTCTAATGCATTAATGCTCACTGGTCAGCGAGCGAACGGCGAGTCGGCTTTAGACTAAGGTTTGTTCTAAGTATGACTAAAATGATTTACTTATATAAAAATGGAATTAATAATGTGATCCATTAGGGCTTTTTCCGTCGCATTAAACAAAAATTGTTGACTAATATTTTAAATTTATTATACAAAAAATGCTAGCGGTTAATTTCCTGCGAAAGGGAGTTTCTTGGACTGGTATTACACGCGGCGACTGTAAATTCATCAAAGCTGGAATGACCCATAGGTCCCCACAGGGTTAGTCTGAAATTGACTCGCCGATCGCTCGCTGTCCGACGTTCGCCTAATGCAATAATGCATTAAAGAAACATTCATTTGGAACTGGATTTTTTTAATTTTTACTCGCAAACAATCACCGATATTGAGAATGAGGGATTTTTTTCACGGAGTTGGGAATTAAAAATACTGGTACAAAACGCTATTTTTACTAGGGTCTAAAAACATTTCATTTTAAAATTCCCCGAACCCCCCAGAAAAACGAATTCAAAATTAAATCAAAACCGTTTTAATATTTAAGAAGGCAATGCAAGGCGCTCTGTCGGGCTAAGACTGCCCTTATAATTAGTTCATTTTGAGCATTTTGTTTTTGCGAGACCGATTAAGCCGTAGATATAAATTAAAACGCTGAAAAGTGCAAAGTTACCAAAAATCCATCCCGTTTAAGAGCTAAGCCGCTAAATCGGACGACCTGACCACCTTCTCTATGGTCACCCTATGATTTAAACTTACCCGTAATACATTCATAAATCTAAATTTTAATTTTCAACGACCAGCCGTTTAGCAGTTGCAGGCGAACTCCAGATGAAGACACAGCGGACGGTCGTCTTGACCAAAGGCAAAACACGTAGAGGATAAACTTTTAAGGGGTGATTCTGGGCATAAATCAGAACAAGTTATTTTATTTTATTTTTTAAATAAAAAAAAAACACCACATTGTAACAATTAAAACGTTTTATTAACACTATTATTTACATAAAATTAATTTTATTATATTATATATTACACATTTTTTTTTGTTTGTGAATAGTATGGCCATTTGTATGTGCTAGTACTATCTCCGATGTGCCTCGAAAAACTCGCATTCATTATTTTATTAAAATTTCACTATAAACTAAAGAAAATTCATTCTAGATATAAATATAACATTGAAAATTATTCTATACTGAAAGATTGGAACCACGCATGCCATTTCACGAGGCGGAGACTCGCAACAGGCGATTGCTGATGAGATAGAAGCGCTGCAAGAACGAAATCAGAGGCTCATCAACTGCTGGAGACCTTGTCATGAAATTTACTTCTAAATGTATGGTAACATTCTTCTAAGAATAGCCACTCTTAATATAATATACTAATACTTAAAAAAATAGCTTAAATTCAACCAAAAATCATAGATCTCAAAACATAGCGCTACGAGGAATTTATATGCGAAAATAATTCATGCCCAAAGTTAATAATTTTAACAAAACGCTCGTATAAATTCCGTTTTTGCTCGCAGGCGCTTGGCAAGGCCGATCAATGACCCAGCGCGGCGTGGCCTCGCTAGCGACCAAACTTATGTCCGATTTCGTATTATCGCTTAAAGTTTACTAATTTTTTTAACGGAAACTGCAATGAATTTTGATATGAGGTCAAAACAAAAAGTGTTTGAAATCGCAGGGCCAATAGGCTGGTTTTTTTTTATGGGGAATTGGGACACCCTGTATATCTATTTACAAAATATCAATTGAGGGGTTCAGAAGGGTTTTTTTACACTCTGCTGTAAAATGTTGTAAAACCCACTTTCTAGGTATTGAAATGATGCATTTACAGCGCAAATGTATTTAGAAAATCTTTTATTATTATTTAACGCGCTCAGCGCCGATGACGGTATATCCCGTCATTGCTGTACACGCCAGTTGCCGTGTGCGGGTAAACGCGTCATCGTCTCACTGCATTTCGATTAATATTTAAAAGTGTGGCAAGTGATGTTATTTGAATTCATGAAAGCATAGAGCAAAAAGTAAAAAGTGCGCGAGTGAATTGAAAGTGCTTTCGACGGATTTGGAAAACGGACGGAAAACATTTTCATAGTTTTCATGCCGATCGGGCGGCACAGCGTCGTACGCGCGTCTGATGTACTGAGCGGAATGTGTCAAGTACATAATATAAAAAAAAAAAAACCATTTTGAGTTGCCTTCAATGTTGCTAAATCGTTTTGTATCACTGATCTCAAAAATTTTAGTGATAAAAAATAGAAATTAATGTTTGATTCAATATCCACTTCTACCGGGCATAGTCATCAGTAAATCTACCTACATCAGTTATAGATTTACATCGACGTATCATTTATTTATGGTTCCTCGGAAAGAGCCCCTCGGACATTCACCGGAAATGACATTTAAATGACAGCCGCGATTATTGGAGGTTAGCTCGTTTCGTAGTTTTCCGTCTTCATATCGTTGAGGCCCAGGTCTTCGCGTTGGTCGTGCGTTCTTTCGTATCTGGTCATCGTGAGACCTGCAAGAGAAAACCAAGGTTTGTAAATACGAGTCTCGAGCTGAGAATTTTGTGTGATTTCAAATTATGTTTCTTTTTCTCACTTTTTCATGAAAAAAATAATGAGTTGTATCAAAATTAAATTCAAATACAAGCTGCAATTGTTAAAGTTTAATAATTTCATAGTTATTGCAGGGAATTAAGGCAAACAACACACGCTAATGACCTATTTGTACACGCTCGCAGCTGACGTTCATGGAATTACGGCCGAATTTCTACCTCCAGTTCTTAATAATCTCATAATTAAAAATGACAGTCCACTAATTATATCGAACAAAAGATCCCTTTAATAGTACTTGTGAAACTGGAAATATGAGATTAACCTAAAAAATATAAATATTGCAAAGATCACATGCACCAATTATCTCGAAAGCGGGAAGAAATGAAACCATACAAAGGTCGAAAATCGTTGCCGATTTCTGTCCCTTGAATCATAAATTATGACATAACCACATCCTACCGGTTAATTAGGTAGCGTTCGGTAACCCGGCTGCGATTAAATGATAAACAAGGAAATAACCTACAAATTTTTACTATTCCTCTTTGCTACAATTTAGAATCATAGAAAAGACAATCGATATTCACACAAACTTGCCTGGATGAAAACCCGGAAAGGTGTCAAAAGACCCTACAATATATTAAGTTTATGGATTGAAATACAGGGTGTCCCAAGACCATTCCCGAAGACCGAAGATTTTTTAACAGACTCAATTTGGTCAGCGTGCAAATTCCGATGCCGCTCCGATCGGCAATGGCCTTGAACCCGTTACGGTTTACGGCGACAGCTGAGCACTCACGACAAAGAAATTGTTTAATGATTCTTTACTATTTAAAGAAAACTACTATTTTACTATCACTACTACTTTACTATTTTTTTAGGCAGGCATAAGCTGCTTGCCTAAAACTAATAATAATAATAATATTTTCACGTAGAGTTTACATTTTTTTTCTGGGTAACCATGATGAATTTCAATAAAGTTTCTCAATAAATAAAACTAGAAATCGCAGGAGGAATTAGGTGTTTTTTTTATCGGGAACGATCTTGGAACACGGTGTGTAATCAAATGAGTGGGGGTGTTGTACCTTCATCGGGTGTTCCGTCATCGCTCAGACTTTGTATGTACGAGTTGCCGGCCGGATCGTCGAGGACCAGAGTGATGGACAGGCGACCCGCCAGGACGTCGTCCAGCCGCTGAAGAAACCTGTTGCAGAGAACAACTGTTCGTCAACACTCGCCACATTTGTAATAGTGTCATAGGAGTAAATCTATTCAATTGCATCAGAAGTCGCTGGCCATGAATCCTGCAGAGAATATCCTACCGGGACAGCGATTGAGTATGCGCTTGAAGGTTTGACGACCGATGTGGTTGAGCATTCTGTCATTTATTCAGATCGACTCCCATAGCGTAATGTTTACGATGTCAGATCTCAACGATTTCACCGCCGATTTTAGAATTTTAAAGTTTTAATCGAATCTACATGAAAAATAATGAATCTACAGAGTTTGTGTCCTCTTAAGTAACAAGAATCGACTCACTTATCCATGGCTCCAATCCGTTCAGCGGTGGTCGAGTCGCCCAATCCAGCAGAGCCTTCCGCAAGTTGATCTCTCGTTGCAGCGATCAGACCCTCGGCCGTCGTGAATCTACCGCCGAGCGCCGCCGAACCCACTTCGAAATCCAACTCGGGGATGGTCAAACTGCATGTGTCCGACTGTTGTAAAAGTATTTATTAATTTTTATTTTGTATACTTTATCTTCCACAGAGGTTTACGAACCTCATGTCCATTACTTAGGATTGGCCATATTTGCCTACCGCCAAAAGGTTCCTCATAAAATTTTCTACAATATTCCCTTCAGGTATTTTTAGATCTGACTTACACCTTTTAAAACGGTCGGGGAGGTCCCGTACTATTGCTATCAGGTTTAAGCAACCCGTTTCGTACCCCGATTTTAGCGTGAGGGAGAGAGAAAGTGAGACACACATGGGTGTCTTTTTACCGGCATGTTCGGGGGTGGTTGAGATTTTGCATGAGTGGGTTAGATATAGCGACCTTAACTATCCTGGGTCAGAAGTGGGTTTGCTATCATGAAGACTTAGAGCAGCTTAGCAAATAGGCTTTGATTTTGCAATGAAATTCGCATTTAGTTACGGGCTTAGCCGCCATAGAAAACCTGAGATCGGGTCAATCGTGAAAGAGTGGAGGACATAGTGTAGTGGAGGACAGTGTACCTATACTGTCGTCCTAAGCACAAGTTTAATTACCTATACTGTCGTCCTAAGCACAAGTTTAATTACCTATACTGTCGTCCTAAGCTCAAGTTTAATTACCTATACTGTCGTTCTAAGTACATTTATTGCATTTCAAAAGCAAATTTATTTAACACTTCTATGAGAAATAACTCAACTCGAGATGATTCATTCGCGCTTAGAAGGGCAGTACAGGTATTTATTTATTTATTTTATATAATTCCGTGGCCACCTTTTGCATCAAAGGCGTAGGCAATAAAAGGGTATTTAAATACCCAGTGAGAACAGGCCAGTGAACCTTACAACGCAGCCGTACAACAAACTAAAGCCTGGTAGAGTAAAAAATCTTACTTTAAGAATATCCCTCGAGAAGTCCTGCCTTCCGCGCACCTTCACCTCCATTCTGACTCCGTGGGGTTCGATGCCGCCGCCAGATTTCACCTGCAATCATTCAAACATCCTATTTTAAACTTCCGTTATCGCCGAATAACTTTTATTAAAATCTATAGCAGTCCGATTCGGTAATTCGTTTGTATCATCTTCCCGTACGGAATAGTTTTTATTGATTTGCACACGAGTCGCTAGACGTAAAGAAGTGCTTCAATACAAACACACTGTCCGTAGAAATGGCTCTACGGATTTTTTTAGTAGCCTTATTATTAATAAAAAAAGCAATTGACGAGATAATACATCGTTCGATCAACCGCATAATATCACTGTAAAATTCTTCCTATCGACTTAGAAATACTAAAAGTAACTCGACAGTGCCGATGACAAGATATCTCGTCAACTGATCCCTTGACGCCAAAAGTGACGTTGAGTTTGTGTCTTGAAGTGTGACCATCATGAGAAAAATAGGTTAACACACTCAACGCCGATGATGAGATATCTCGTCATTAATGTTGCCAGGTGCCGTGTGCGGGTGAACACGTCATGGTCTTAATGCATTTTTATTAATATTTAAAGTCAGTAATTCTGACTGATCTGAAACACTGTATTCCGTTAATTCTTCGTCGGCTTTTGGAACCTGGTTTTTAATTTTGAAAGAATTTACAGATTTACAACAGATTCCTATTTTATACTACGTACTTGACACATTACGCTCCGTACGTCAAGCGTGTTGGAGGCGTAGGCTAATCGTCAATTTTTTAAATTTTAGTTAGATTTTGACGTTTAATTGTTTGTGTAAAAAGTGCGCTAGTGAATTAAAAGTGGTTTTGACGGATTTAGCGGTAAATAATTCGGGTTTTATTTACAAAAGCATTGTCAATAGGTGGCAGCCCCGTGTGAGATATATGCCGTTCAGTCAACGAACTTCGCCGATTGGGCGGCTACGAGTGGCCCGTAAATTTGTTGTGTTGTTTGCGGATAGACTTTTCGGTTATATAGTGATTTTTACATAGCTATTGTTGAAAAAATTAGCGCCCAATAAAAAGTGACGACGGGATCGTATTTTTCTACGGGGAACTGCACAAAGACTGCCTTGCTATTTTAATTCACAGACTTACAGAAATTTTTAAACATATGCAAACTTTAAATATGATAAATTAAAATACAAAAAAAAAGATTACCTCGTTCGTTCTATGCCCGCACGCGTCGCACGAGGTGGCCATTATGAGAACCTCCTTGAAGTGTGGAATATCTATTGGGAGAAAAGTGATTGCGTTATTGAGTGCATAGGAAAACGTAAGAAAGTCCGACGTGGGCAGTCTTTAGTTAATGCTAACCGATTTCCGTATCATGCGCTATGGGGGCTATAAGGTTATGTTTTTCACTTATTTCAAAATATTTTGAGCGACGGTTTTTATCCAACGTCAAATAGAGGAATAGGTTTTTAATTTGATTTGTATGTTTTATTTCATTACTCCGAAGTGGCTTCTTAACACATTCAGCGCCGATGATGAGATATATCGCTAGGTGCCGAGTGACGCTTAAAAACGTCATCGGCTCATTGCATTTCTATTGATATTTAAAAGCGCGGCATGTCGCGTGTACCTGAAATCATGAAAGGTATAGACTAATAGTTAATTTTTTTTTCATTTTAGTTCGGTTTTGACGGATTTGGCGGTAAATAATTATCAACATAATATTAAATCAGAATGGCGGCATCGTGTAGTACGTACGGAGCGAAAGATGTTAAGAGTTTTTAATACTTTTACCATTGAAATTATACAGAAAATCCTGCAACCATTCCCGATTTCAAACAATATTTGTTAAGACGACATATCAAATTATCAAGGTTTCAGGGAAAAAAAATATACACCTAAAGTGATAGTATTAGATCGTTGCAGTCATACGTGCGCCAGACAATCGTCCGCTCGCATCAGGTAGGTCGTTGACTGTCAGGTCAAGGCTACAATTTACACCAGTGCTTTAATAAAAATACAAAATTTTAGGGTGAATTACTTTCGTGTTTTTTATACAATTTCTTACTCGTAATAGGGAACATAAACAACCCCGAATGGTCTCGGGAGTAATTGAAAGCCACTCTTTAGGAATGAAAACACGATGCAGTTGCCGCAACCAAGTCTCAGATATATAATTTATTGTAAAAATGCATATTATCATTTTTTTTTGAGATTTCGAAAAGCACCACCTATGAACGGGCATGATTATCATTTCTCAACTGTTAAATCTGATACCTATGTAAAAAAAATAGCGCCATCTACGTCTCGGAATCATTTCTGGTTCACCTACTAAATGTATGGGGTTGAGTTATCTAAATCCCTATGCAAACGGTTAGCGAAAGATACAATAGTTTAGGAGCTAGATGATGTTGGGCGACATCGTCGAGAGGCAGCCCTAGACGCTTACTCGTCATCTTCATGTTGGTGTCGCAGGGCACGTTGCACTCGGGGCAGTTGGTCTTGAAGACGAGCACCTCGTCGCCGAGCATCCCCTCCAGCGGGTGGTCGGCGGGATTGGGCGGCTGCAAGAGGTTGTCTTCCGGATGCTGAGAGAGCGGATCGTCAGATACCTAATCAGATTGGGAGCACAAGAATTAAATAATCGGTAGATTTTCTAAGAAAGTTTTGATAAAATTTACAGGAATTACAGACTTTTCATTTCATTTCCCGTTCAAAAATCCAGCTAATTGGCCCTGGCGATTTAAAACATGATTTGTTTTGACGTCATATCAAAATTCAACACGTTTAGAGAAAAAAAATCGTAAACTTTGTAAGTGAAATGCAAAAAGGGAATTTACAAGAGTGCTTTGATAAAATTAACTAGGTGGCCGACGTCACGAAGGTGAAACCTATGCTAGCAACATATTTAAACGGAGAAATGCAAACTTCAAAATTTTTATTATTTCGAATTTCAAAATTCCGACTCCGTCAAGACCTAGTATTTGTCATGTAGATTCGAGTAAAACTTTAAAATTCTAAAATCGGTGGTGAAATCATTGAGATCTGACACCGCAAACATTTCGGTCCAGATCCATTTTGGATCAGAGTCAGTCCGTGGGAGTTGCAATTTTTTATAAAAGATTCTTACACGTAATAGGGAACACAAACACCTCCTCAGCTCTTCGAGGTAATATTTTTCTTATTTATGAATTGCGTCTTCTAAAATATACTTTTGTGACCAGTAAAAATAACCTCCTCGTGCGAGAACACTCCGACTTTGTGATTCTGCTCTGTGGTCCTCACGAAGTCAACTCGGTGGCAGTGCGGGTCGATCAGGGGCGCGTGCAGGTTCTCCACAAAAGTGTTGCCTGATGAAGAGAGAATATCAGTTAAAGCCAGCCTCCAAAGCCTACTATATTTGATGACTCATCAAAGGTGACGACGTGAAAACACTACACGACATTACACGTCAATTTACGCGCCCATAGTGTTTAAGAGGGCCGTCTCCTACACAGCTGTCCCCAATTTACAACAGTAAAAAATATTTATACAGGGGGTCCGAAGACTTAAGGGGGTTGTTGCCATCATTAGCGAAGTTATTATATTTTTTATGTGCCTTGACACCGTTACGGTGTAATTTTTAAGAAACCGACCTTGTTGGCATTCTGAACTAATATTTTGTCAACATTTCGTTTTGAAGTAGAAATATAAAAACTACTGAACTCTTTGAAAATTTTGCCCTGAACCTTTGTAGTTGTCGAATTTGCCTACAATTATGAGGCGTCGGATCATTCCGCTCCGAGCGTAAAACGCGCGGACCACACGATGCCGCCCGATCGGTGCAGGTCGTTGACCGAACGAAATATCCCACGTTGGGCCTTATTATTGATAAGGAAATGCTTTGTATTTGTTCAATAAATGTACAAAATCAATCCGCTCTCGAATTATCGTCAAAAAAGTCGTTCGATACAAAATATATGAAAAAAATAATTTTCTTTTTTCTTTTGGAATAATTCCGATGTTTAAATAGTTATTCTGCTGTTCGGGGCGGAGACAAATCCAAAAAATCAATGATCATGAAAATCGGTTGAGCCGTTCTTGAGTTATAAATGGTGTAACCAACCCTGTTTTATATATATAAATAGCAAAAAACCTATTTGTAAATCACACAAAACGTGCTAAAATATTGCAAAATCGATTGCCAGATATGATGTGTCATATTCTTTGGTGTTGCCAGTGTTGAAAACCTATATTTCAAGGTGATAATAAAGATTGCGGTAGTCTGCACATGGTCATACCACTTTTAACGCTTCATTACCACATCTCCCATGACCCTAGCACGATCGTATGTGGCTTAGTTAAGTAGGGCCCAAAATAATCACCTAAATTTACCGCAAGCCGACGTGCGGCCGGGCCCATCGACAGGTTAACAGCATAGGCTAGGTTAGGCCAGAGTACGAACCGCTTATATCCTCGAGGACCAAAGTGAATCCGCCGCCGGAGTCCACGTCCTTGAGCCTCGTCAGCTTCTCGATGAAGGCGTCGATCTGCTTGGCGGCGTCCGGATGCTGAATGCGCCTCGCGGGCTGGTCTTGGCCCAGTCCCAACAGCGCTCGGTCTAATATTCCCTCGATGGTCGTGACTTCTGCAAGGAGATCAAGAAGATTGTAGAACCTCACAATATAATAAAGGTCAGGACACATAACCCTCCGTAGGCCGATGGGTACCAATGAAAAACATTCAATATTATAGTTATGAGGACATTAACCCTTCATTTGGCAAGGACGTAATTTACATCGCAGTATATAATATAATAATAATAATAAAAACTTTCAGGGTTTTGAGACTTCCAGCGCTGTAAAATTAAATTCTACACCTGATAGAAGAAAAAACAGGATGTTGGCATTTTGATTGAGTTTCTAGTGTGTTTTTGGTGATTTTTAGGGTTTATAAATACAATCTATTATTTTTTTATAATATTAAGTACAAAGAAAGAGAATGTGTTTTACAATTTACTTGCGTCGGCGTTCCACAGAACTGAAAAAATAAATTAAATATTTACGTAATTTTTTTTTTTGACCATTTCTTTAAATTTTAAAAATTAAACATATTTGAATGAAAAAAATACTTAATTACAATATTTATTTGAAAAAAAAATATTACAGCACCAGTTTTTTACTTATAAATAGTTTTATATGATATCAAGCAACATGAGAAGCTTTTATTTAGCTCGCAATGTTTGTATTTCGGTTTAGGTCAAATCTTGCAAGCTGAATTAAACCACTTTCACTCATCCTACGGAGCTGAAATGTGACATGTTGGTTTAGTTCCGATGACAATGCATTTTTATGGTAAGCATGACCTGATTCCACACCCAGGAATGGCTCCAGATATGTATAAATATGAAGAAAGGCTAAACATACTTGGATTGGTAACATTAGAGCACAGGCGGCCGAGAGGCGATCTTACAGAGACCTACTATATGATCTTCCACAATTAAACGTTCAAGTACAACCTTTAGTTCCAATCCGAGGAAGAATTTCATGTCAGAGTGGTGAGTGCGTGGAATAAGTTACCAAGCGCAAGTGCCAAAAATGTGACGTGCAGATTTAGGCTCATCGGCAAAAGCCCCCTGCCTAAAACTAATAATAATAAATAGTAATGTATCAAAGGGTTGGCAGTGCGTTTAATCTGTCACGGCACACCCCTGGATCCGCCTCAGTTGGGTGTTCGAAGCATGCAACGCAAGACTTACCGCCTTTCTGGCTCAGCGGTGGAATTTCAAAGTCGAGTTCGACGATCTTGACGCTGGTGTGGTCGCTCTTGACGCACTGACGGTTCAAGTCGGACGACTTCTTCACGTTCACGGTGAATCTGCAATCACGCGACAAGATTATATTTCTGTTAATTGGCCTGCGATTTCGTACTTACTATGTTTCCATCTCATCCGCGTACGCTTGTTGGGAGTCTCCGCCTCTTAAGCGAATATAATTGATTCAGCTACATAGCTACCGAATACAGCGTATAATTACCTAGTCTCAGTATAAGAGCGAACGCCGTTTATTTGTATCGTTCGTGTACGCACCTCACTCCCTTCTCGGCCATCAGGCCGCCCGGTTGAATTTCATTGTTCTGGAAGCCGCATTCCTCGCACGAGAACGACATCAAGACGACCTCCTTGTAGAACGGGATTTTGGTCAGGAGGAGTCGCGTGATTCCCTGGAAAACATATCAAAGACCTATTTAGCTGGGTAACAACTTTACTGCAATAGCATTGGTTTTTTTTTTAAATCTGTGCAACATAAAATTCTATAATATCATAGTGTTTTAATATATCATATTAAAACATGAAAAAACCCTTAATGGGGTTTTTAAGTTCTCAATTACGTGTAAGATTACATGTACATATATAAATTATGTGTATAAAAAATAATTCATGCCCAAATTTATTAATTTTATCAAAGTGCTCGTGTAAATTCCCTTTCTGCTCACAGGTGCTCGGTAAGGTTAGGTTAGGTTATTGCCATACAATGACCCGGCGCGGCGTGGCCTAGCTAGCGACCGAACTTAATTGCCATAGACTCTCCACGTAAAAGACGGACTCCAAACATACCAGGGGCCAGTTAATCAGTATCAACACCTTCAAAACTTAGACATTTAACAAGAAACTGTATTTCTTATTTATTTTTTATTTAACGCGCTTCATTACCACCAACTGCCCTGACTTTAGTACAGGCATGTTTGGCCTAGTTGAGAATGGCCCAAAGTAAAAATTGTCATGAAGTAGGCTGAATTGAGTAAGATTGCCATCCATATTTGATTTTTAAAAGCACAACTGATCAGGAAAACCCGTTTTCGAGGCGACTGGGGGTGTGCAGTGTCACTCTTACAGCTTAGCGTAAGTGATTCACACGGTAAACCACTCTACACTCAAAACGTAACGTCTTACGGACATTTCTCTCCTTTTACGGTTTACTGTACGGTTCGGACGCGAACGCGACTTGTACAATACAAACCGTCCGTACATAATACGGGCGCATGGCAACTTCTGTAGTAATATACCGGTCTCAGGTTTTTCGTAAAGCAAAAGTAGATTAATAACATAACCTCAACTTACGTTTTCATGACAATTCATACACAAGGATTCAATTTGCGTGACCTCCGCATCCGGGTCGTCTGCGTTGAGATCGGGAAATATTGGCTTACTATCCGTCGCCATTTCTAAGGTAAATCAACAAGAAATGCGCACAGAAAATTCGTCCGACCGAACCAACCCGAATATGCGATTTGCGGATGTTTGAACTGCCAACTTTTTTGTAGGTGTGAAACGTCACTTTTGTGTCAAACAGCTTTCTTCTTCTTATTTTCTGGCAATTTTTTTTACCTAATTGTTTAGGTATTTATCGTTTATTTATTTCAGGCGGTCAGACGGATTTAACATTATTCCTATTATAAATAATATCACAATAAGACATTTTGTGGAGCCTCTGATAACCATTAGAGATTATAACTTCTTTATTATTATTAATTACAATATTTTGTAGCTAACTCCGGGTTGCTGGCGTGTGCAGGTTTTTATTTTTTGTTACTTACAAAACTACCTTTAAACACTGTCTTCGTTTTGGGGAAGGTGGTAAATATAAATAATCCACGCAGTGCATTACATTAGCATTGCAGTAAATAATTCACTTTTTTATCGTTTTTATTTAGTTTAGTTTAATTTCAATTTTAAACCACATCCAGACATAAGTTTTATTTTAAAATTGAAAAATGTAGACTATTATTTTCTAATAACTTACGATCTTTTTATTATGTATTTATTTTGCGTAAAAATAGTTACCGACAGCTGTTTTAAAATGGTAAGCATTCGCGCTATAAGAACCTACTATAGAACTTCTCAGTATAATAAATATATATCTATTTAAAGTAATTTGTAATTTCTTGATTTTTTAAAAATAAATACGCCCTTTTAAACGTTTTGATTCAAGTTAAATTTGACCCGAATAATTACACTTCAGTTTTACTTTTTTTCTTATTTTACCGTACTTGCAAAAACGCTCACCAGCTGGACATGAATTTAAAAATATTCTGCCATATAATATAAAAAAAAACTGTTTATATAACCCTCATTGCCTCTATTATAGCATATGGGGTACGAGTGTGGGGACTTACTTTTGATACCTACATCTCTAAAATCGACAACTTACAAAAGAGGCTATTAAAGCAAATTGTACCAACGAATATTAGAGCTTAGTACTTATACATATACATATGTATACGCATTTCGGTTGTACAAACGAGTAATAAATAAGAGTGTTGATTGATGAACTAAATATCATTTAATACATAGAATAAATAGTGTTTAGGTGGATTATGGATATATGTTTTTTTTTATAGGTTATGTTTAGATAAATAGTATAAATTTGACATATCCAATCCGAGGCATAGTTTAAAACGAAAAGTATTAGATATAGGTAGTAGGTACATTTTTAAGGGTATATTTCACAAGCAAATAAATAGGCAATTAACTTTATATATCTCGATTCTCCCATACTTTACAGGGTAGTTGCCATAGTAAAAAATAAGTTTTAGGTACTGGCCTTTGTTTTACTGTTTCAACAGACTCGCTACAATAAAAATATATATAAAATTACTACAAACATTACTACTACAACTAGAAACGTTGTGTATCAGCTTCGATGTAAGTTTTGTGATGCGTTTTAAGTTGGTGAGACTACGACGCCACTAAACATTAGAATTAATAATCATAGATTATCCTGTAACAAATTACTCTCCGCATTACCCGTTCCAATTCACGCGAGAACTCACGGCAGGTATTTCGATGCTTGCTTTAATGTAAAAGTTACAAAGTCTTTGCCCGCGAAATTGATTAAAAAACATGGGAACTTTCTTATATTTGGGTTTTGGGCGGTTGCAGGTCTGTAGCTCTAAATAGACAAATACATTGTTAAATTCTTTTAAAAAATTAGTTTCATTTCATTATACTGATTGATTTATCTAGCAAAACTGCCATTATATAATAATAATTGTAGTGGCTGGATATATTAATCGTTCAGTTGAAAATGCGATTTTCGAATTTATGAAGGTTGCATTTTAAACGTCATCTTTCATATATTTTCTGAGGATGCCGAATGGTGAAAGATTAAAAATATTTTATATATATATTTAATTCCGATGAACTGCATTGTTATGCTTTTGTAAATGTGCCTTATATGAAAATTTACAATTGCACTCGCCACATATAAATTCTATTATATTCCGATGGATACTATCGAAATGCTTTCGTAAACCATTTTAACTTGAAGTTTTGAAATCGCACTCGCCACTTATATATTTTTTTTTAATTTCCGATGAACTGCATTGATATGATTTTGTAAATGTGCTCTTCGTGAACTTTTATAATCACACTCTCCGCAGACGTTTTTCTTTATTTTCCGATGTACTGCATCGATATGCTTTCGTAAATCTGATTTCGTCGTACTCCTATAATCGCAATCGCCGCACAAAAACGTTCGTATCTTCCGGTGTACCGCATCGATATGCATCTGCAAAGATTGTTTATATGAACTTGTATAGTCGCACTCGCCACATTTAAATTGTTTTATTCTTCGATGTACTGCATCTATATGCTTTTGTAAATTTGTTTTTTCTGAAGCCTCATAATAGCACACGTCACATATAAATTTTCTTATTCTTCGATGTACTGCATCAATATGATTTTGTAAATATGATTTTCGAAAACATTTATAATCGCACTCGCTACATTTAAATTTTCTTATTTTCCGATGTACTGCATTTATATGCTTTTGTAAATATGTTTTTACTGAAGCCTCATAATAGCACTCGCCACATTTAAATTTTCTTATTCTTCGATGTACTGCATTTATATGCTTTTGTAAATATTTTTTTACTGAAGCCTCGTAATTTTCCGATGTACTGCATCAATATGATTTTGTAAATCTGCTTTTCTTGAACATTTATAATTACATTCGCTACATTTAAATTTTTTTATTTTCCGATGTACTGCATCAATATGATTTTGTAAAAATGCTTTTCGCGAACATTTATAATCGCACTCGCTACATTTAAATTGTCTTATTTTCCGATGCATCAATATGCCTTTGTAAAGATACTTTTCGCGAACATTTATAATCGCACTCGCTGCAAATAAATTTTCTTTCGTATCATCCCAAGCATAATAAATGTGTCTCTTTGTTTCCACTGATTGCGGTATATACCAGGCCGTGTTTTTCAAGGTTATGTTTGCAATTGTTACAAGTATAATCGATATATTTTATTATTATAATTGGGGGTTTTACTTTTTTATTACCTAAATATGGATCAATTTTGTTATAATGTTGGCCATTCGAGATATTAGTTTCAAATTTAATAAACCTAACATCGTCTGCTTTAAAAACATCATGCTGTTGTTGACTCGTACCAATGTCTTCTTGCCCAGAGCAAATATTATAATCATTTTCTGATTTAATTTTATTTAATCCACCTAGATTTAATGGGAATTTAAGATAATTTATAAGTGACTGATTTTGTATTTCGTCACTATTTCTATTCGATTGATCGCAATCATTTCTTTGCTCATATTTAAAGGCAATATTGTCATCAGCTTGTTTAATATCAACATCGGTTGTATTTTCGTTATTTTCCATTTCGCTTTTGGGCAGTGTGATCTTTATACTGACATTATGTTCGTAACTTATCAAGATTACCTATCTAGATCATTTGACTTTTAATAATGTATGTACAATTAAAACTGTAACTTCCACTCCAAATCTCCGATGTACCAAAAATAAGTAATTACCGACTTGATCGTATTCTTTCCCGTCGATATAGAAAGGTCTTCCCGTCTTCCTCTTGGGATAACAAATATTGAAAATGTACGGAGCTGTCACTTTGACGTTTTGTCTGTCGTTCCTCATATATCGCAGCTTTGCAGGCATGTTTTGTGCGGATATTTCGCGTTACACGAATATTCATCTTAGTTTAAGGGTGTATATGCCGCGTAGGAAATACTATTTACTAACTTAGTATTATGCTTTGGTTAAAAACAATCGGAAAAATAAATCGGGCGTAACTGAATTCTCGATTTTTGGGACATGATTTAGATTGTTTCGTGCACGCTATGCTTATGTCAGGTGGTACAAAATCTAGTATAGTGAATCTAAACTAAAAATAAAATTAACTATCAATAAACGACATAGCCGAAAGTTGTGTATCTGCACTGCACATGCATTAAATCGACCGAATCTTATCTAAAAACTGCAACTTCATTATTATTTAAACTGAGCGTAGTGACAATTCGTAAATCATTAGGTTCTGTTATATTCACAAAATATACTGGGGGTTTCAGTCGTTTGCACTACCTTTAAAAATACCAATTTTTTCATTTGAAATATATATATTACAACAAATTTCTTGTATGTATCCAAGAGAAGATAAATAATGTTTGCATGTATTAGCAGATTAGTGTTAGCATAATACTAAAGTCTCGGATACAAGTCGTTCGACAAATGGTTTCCATCCTTTAATTCTATACTTCATTCATTTCACTTTTATTTTCTGACAATGTGACTCGGTTACATTTAATCGAATTGACTTTAATACAGTTTTTATCAGAATAGTTTTTAGGAGATTCAGATCAGCTCGAATGCCTAGACAATTGTTCTCATTAACCACCTTAGAATAAATTTTCAAATCATCTGCATACTAAATGTGTTAGAAGTTTTAATAACATGAACCAATGCCATAATTGTATAAATATTAAATAATAAAGAGTCCCGGTTGTGAATTCTGTGGTATTCCTGATGGGATTTACACAAAGTCGAACGTACATCTACTTACAACGTCTTAATGACAATTGTTAATATTTAAACTGAACCAACGGTATAAGCTCAGTAGGTATAGAGGGTGTTTCAGTATAGGCACTCTCGCTGCGCAAGGGTACGGCGAGGGATGAGGTCTGCCGCAAGGGGGAAAGAACCTCACCCGCACAGGCGTCGTCTCACTTTTGTTCCAAAAGAATTTACTGTACCATTCTTTATACCGTGGTATAAATCTCCGAGGACTCCTCTGGCTTTTAACTTTTCAAGTAGAATAGAATGATTAACTCGATTGAAGCATCTGAAAAGTGTCTATAAACCTATAAAATATGTATTTCTAAATATGTATTTTTGAAGATATAAAAAATAAATAAATCATATACTTATTTTTCAAAATAACTAGGAATGTGTATAATATATCTACAGATAAAGATATAAGAGTAAAAGATAAAAGAATTTCTTATACTACCCAATACAGTATTGGCATAATTTATACCTTTATCTATAAGTAAATAAGTTAAACATATCTTCTATTCATTCTTCTAAGCAAAGACTAGTACTTAGTCGATTTAAAACGCTTCGAAGGGTCATTACATATTTTTGGCTTATAATATTTAAAATGTTGACCAAAATGTACTAACCATAAGACCATAACCATATGTTTGAGGTTGGTATGTCAAGGAAGACATTTGTTAGTTGTTTGGAGACTTAGTTGGCTTCTTTTAGTTGGGAAACAAGATTTTCTATTCATTTACTTATTTCATTTTCTTTATCTTAAAAAGCTCAAAAAATGGGAATACATAAAATTCTACCAAACTAGGCTAATACTTCGCGACTCTGAAACAGGCCTAATATGGTATTTGCGATCGACGGATAACAATAATGACTAAACTCTGGGTAGAGTTTCTGAGGATTCGACGTTTCGGACGTAATGCCAAGTCCATTGTCGTATAGACGCAGTGGAATGAATTTTTATTACCTTTAATAGCATTGTATTAAATGTATGAGGAAACAGACAATGAAACTAACAGACAAATAAAAGAACAGGATCGCATCCCGGATGCAAAATCGGGTGTCGGGATTGAAACAGGAATGGCTATGAACTGTCTTAAACTAAGGTTCGGTTCGGGTTAGATAGCTTAAAACTACTAAAAACCGAGACTTGCTTTGTTACTTCTCAAAGTAATATTTCTAGTAGCATATCCCAATCAAAAGGGACGACTCCCCCTACTGTCGTATGGTGCAAAGGTTTAGCATACTGAACAAGCCATTCCTGGTAAGGTAGATCTTTCAACTATTTTTTTTTTAATTTTTGAAGTAAGTGATAAGTCACTAGTATTACATAGTCCAACTTTGTTTTAAAACCGTTAAAAGGTTTTTTTTTTCAAGATCTAAAATACTTAAAGCGAGCTCTTATTATTATACCTTCAATAATAACAAAAATGAACGCCTTATATGTCAAATGCCAATTTTGGGGTCTTTCACCTTGACACGCAATATTTTATAGGATGTTTTCATGATCCTCAATGATTTTTCATTTAAAACAAAAATATTTACTTAAACCATTTGGCCTTGTAAATACAACATTAAAATTATCGGTGTTTCAATTCCCCTCGATCATCCTGTTGCATTATGGAGTCATATAAAGTTATATATATTGTTATTGCCAATTATTTAATTTTACTCCAATAATCTGTATCGTACTGGCAAAACTATGTATCGTTGCATTCAAATGAATGATGAAAGTAGGTACCAAAATGTAAAATATGTTATATATTTATGGAAATACAAATTGAATTGTATTACATTATGGATCAGTTTAATTATTAAGTTTAATGCTGGCGCCATCTGAATTAAAATTGATAAATTTAAAGAGAAATCCGATACTTTCATTTGATAATAACAGATGGCGGCAAATAATATAAAAATATAATGACAATAAGCAATTAATTAAAATATATAGATTAATGAAAGTAAATGAGAAATGGTATCAAATACATATTTGAACCATTTCTTCATACTGTATTTGAGGAGATGATTTTTGCCATCTAGTAGTGGGAAGTTAAAAATATAAAAGATAGTTTTTATTAATCTGATAGTATTTTAATCTCAATTTTGTTGTCATTTCATAATTCATAGTTTATTTTCAAACAAATTTAAAAATAAGATAATATAGCCTACCAACACTTTAAATGATGCAGATATCATTAACCAATTTTAATTTGGTATTTGCTGGTGTTTACAAGTTATATAAGAAAAATAATTACAATAAAGCCATTGAAAGTGATCTAAGAAATAATATGTGCCATTTTCATGTCGACCCTTGAGGTAGACCACTTTGCCGGATTCATAAAGCAAAAAGGATACAGGGAATCCCCAAGATTTAATCGACTCGAAACATCGATTAGTGAGTCGCAAAGTGATCGTGGTAACATTTTAATATAAAAAAACAATGTGAATCTGACGACTCGTTTTTGAGGTATCTCCGGACACATAAAATTTCTATTGTTTATCAATGTGTCGATACTACGGTAAGGGAATAATAAATATATAAAATGATAAACGAATTTAAGTAAGATTTAAATTTAAACAAAAATACAAAAAAAGATCATTATGTACACCAATTTAAGATTAGTTTATTTGTATATGACTATAAAAAAAAACACAAAATAATATAAAACTTTAAACCCATGTACAAAAATAACGTAGATTTTTAAAATCAACATTAAAAATATCGGTATATAAAATGTGTAGGGTCCATTTTAGAAAAAAGTAATTAAATTTCAGTTGGTAATTGAATAAAATTTAGGTGGAGTCGAAACCAGCAGACCCTACGCTTTTTACATTTAATTTATGATTATCTACAAATTATCTACACATTATGTTTAGGCACCAAAGTTATATTTTCTTATGTATATAATTATATTATTATGATCGTTGATACCACACCACTATACTAACCTCATAATATTATTGTACCTAAATTAAAATGCCATTCCTATATGCATTTATTTCGTGTTTATGGAATTTGAATGTTTTTTCAATCTTTCTATGCGTTGCAATTCAAAACCTTTGCGGGCGTACGGCAAACCACTCACGAATGGTATAAACAAACAAACGTTCATTTTTGTATATATCGATTTAAAGTCATTATAATACATATTTTCATTAATGATTTTTAATCTAAAACAAACTTTTTTTATACATAATTCGCAATTTAAAAGCGAATTTTAAAATGAAATTTTATCTTACATTACTAATATCTAATATTTACCTAAAGTATTTTACTTACACATATAGTTAGCCTTTATATAAAAAATCAATTTCCCAATTAACTTTGTACATCAACTCAATCATTAATTAATGAAGTTTATTTCAATCATTAATTAATGAAACATATTGATTAAATAATTCATTTTATATACATATTTAGACAATCACATAAGGCTCGTCAGGGATGCCTCTCTCCTAAGAGAGAAAATTTTTACAAATCTATTGATTGTTTGAAGATTACAGCTGAGGAAGGTGCGAAAACCAAAGATCTTTTAAAACATATAGATGAGGGTGAAAACGCACCACGCCCAAGTACGCCACTCTGCGTCGAGTACACTCCTCGCGTATCATGCGTCTCACTCGCTCGCATTTGTCATCGGGATAAGTCTCTAACCCAGCATGGCGGAGTGTTGCGGCGCGCGGAACGGCGGGGGAAATCTACCGGTGTCGGGTTTTCACAAGAACGATTTGTATGACATGCCGTATCAATATGTTTTAAACGATCGTTGACGAAAACATTGTGAAAGTCGAGTTATGGAATATTTTAGAACATTTCGGTTATACAAATGAGTAATAAATAAGAGTGTTGATTATTGATGAACTAAATATCATTTAACACATAGAATAAAAAGTGTTTAGGTGGATTATGGATACATGAAAATTTTTATAGGTTATGTTTACATAAATAGTATAAATTTGACCTATCCAATCCGAGGCATAGTTTAAAACGAAAAGTATTACATATAGGTAGTAGGTACATTTTTAAGGGTTATTTCACAAGCAAATAAATAATCAATTAACTTTATATATCCCGATTTTCCCATACTTTACAGGTTAGTTGCCATAGTAAAAAAATAAGTTTTAGGTACTGGCCTTTGTTTCACTGTTTCAACAGACTCGCTACAATAAAAATACAATTTATAATTACCACATTCATAACGTGCACCACCAGAAACGTTGTGTATCAGCTTCTGTGTAAGTTTTGTAATGCGTTTTATGTTGGTGAGACTACCACGCCATTAAACATTAAAATTAATAATCATAGATTAACATGTACCAAATTACTTTCCGCTTTACCCGTTCCAATTCACGCGAGAACTCACAGCAGGGATTTCGATGCTTGCTTTAATGTAAAAGTTTTGAAGTCTTTGCCCGTGAAATTGATTTAATGACATGGGAACTCTCTCATATTTGGGTTTTGGGCGGTTGCAGGTCTGTAGCTCTAAATAGACAAATATATTGATATATTCATTTAAGAAATTAGTTTCATTTTATTATACTGATCGATTTATCTAGCAAAACTGCAATTATATAATAATAATTGTAGTGGCTGCATATATTTATCTTTTAGTTGAAACTGCGACTTTCAAATTTATGTAAGTTTTATTTTAACGTCATCTTTCATGTATTTTCTGAGGATGCCGAATGGCGAAAGCTTAAATAATAATCATCAAATCTATATATAATGTGCTTTCATTTTACACTTTTACATTTCCATTATTTTTATGTTTTTCATCAACTTCATACATAAATCACTCATAAAATCATCTCATTTCATCACCATCCTTCATTGTAATCATAAATCCATTATTTTTATATTTTTTGTTAAAATATCATCCTTTCCTTATTTCATCTAATTAGATGGTTACATAATATTTGACAATATTTTACACTAAAGAGGACAGGTGAGAGTTAAAAATGCATTTTTATAAAACTCAGCGCTGGGTTTAAACCGACATCCTGGGCTCTCAAGTACAGGACCTCTTTAGAACCTTTATAAATATTATGCTATCAAGCACTTTATCAAATAATTAAAAATGTTTCAAAATTTTTCAATGTTGTCAAAGATTATGTCATTTATCTTTTCAGGCGATTTGCCGATATTAAAAAACAATCATCAAATATAAGTCAAACAACTTTACAACTCAATTATACAATTATATATATATATAATTTAATAATTATAAGCAATTATAAGCAATTTATAAGCAATACGGTCAAACTTTCATTAAAGTAGTGAATAAATATTTTAAAAAAGAAACAATAATTATGTAAAAGAAAGTGAAAATGTAACGAATATGACGTGTAATGAATGAGAAGTGAATGGTTTAATGGATATTTACAAGAATGACTTACGTTCAACGTAGTTTATATGAAAATGAATCGTCATGGTTAAAAATAAAAAGAAAAGTGTAAAATATATGCACATTACGTGCAAATCGTTAAGATATAGTAAAATAGTAAAATGTATTGTTTAAATACCGTTAATTAGATGATTTCTATGTTAAAATAGGTAAACACCTTTAGTTTAACATATATAAAAGTTTGACAGTACTGTAAAATTTTGTAAAATACAGGCCTGTATTTAAACCAGCGTGCATTACCTCAAGCGATGCAACTATCTGTGCTTTCGGTATTAATTTTTCTTTGAACATTCTGGCTATATACTTTATTTGCAAAAAATTTCAATCCTTAAAATATTAAAAAGCATTCGTATTTTCCAAATGTCAGTACTGTCAAACTTTTATATATGTTAAACTAAAGGTGTTTACCTATTTTAACATAAAAATCATCTAATTAATGGTATTTAAGCAATACATTTTACTATTTTACTATATATATATATAGATGATTATTACGTTAAAATAGGTAAACACCGTTAGGTTACCTTATATATATAAAAGTTTGCCAGTACTGATTTTTGGAAAATTCGAATACTTTTTAATATTTTAAGGATTGAAATTTTTTTCAAATAAATTATATAGCCAGAATGTTCAAAGAAAAATTAATACCGAAAGCACAGATAGTTGCAACTATCTGTGCTTTCGATATTAATTTTTCTTATTAATATATATATATACTTAATTCCG
Source organism: Neomicropteryx cornuta (assembly GCA_020383195.1). Taxonomy (NCBI): domain Eukaryota; kingdom Metazoa; phylum Arthropoda; class Insecta; order Lepidoptera; family Micropterigidae; genus Neomicropteryx; species Neomicropteryx cornuta. Next base: position 1,063,065 of record JAHKQU010000031.1, read on the forward strand.
ATGAACTGCATTGATATGCTTTTGTAAAGGTGCCTTATATGAAAATTTACAATCGCACTCGCCACTTATATATATTTTTTTAATTTCCGATGAACTGCATTGATATGATTTTGTAAATGTGCTCTTCGTGAACTTTTATAATCACACTCTCCGCAGACGTTTTTCTTTATTTTCCGATGAACTGCATCAATATGCTTTCGTAAATTTGATTTCATCGTGCTCCTATAATCGCAATCGCCGCACAAAAACGTTCTCAACTTCCGGTGTACTGCATCAATATGCTTTCGTAAATTTGATTTCGTCGTGCTCCTATAATCGCAATCGCCGCACAAAAACGTTCGAATCTTCCGGTGTACCGCATCGATATGGTTCTGTAAAGATTGTTTATATGAACTTATAAAATCGCACTCGCTGCAAACAAACTTTCTTATTTTCAGATGTACTGAATCTATATGCTTTCTTAATTTTGCTTTGCTTGGACTCCTATAATTGCACTCGCTGCAAACAAACTTTCTTATTTTCCGATGTACTGCATCTATATGCTGTTGTAAATATGTTTTTCGTGAACATTTATAATCACACTCAGTGCAAATAAATTTTCTTATTCTTCGATGAACTTTATCGACGTGAATCTGCAGAGTACTTTTATAAGAACTTGTATAATCGCACTCGCTGCAAATAAATTTTCTTATTTTTCTATGTACTGCATCAATATGATTTTGTAAACCTGTTTTTAGTGAACATTTATAGTCGCACTCGCTGCAAATAAATTTTCTTATTTTTCGATGTACTGCATCAATATGATTTTGTAAACCTGTTTTTAGTGAACATTCATAGTCACACTCGCTGCAAATAAATTTTATTTTTCGATGAACTTTATCGACATGAATCTGCAGATTACTTTTATAAGAACATGTATAATCGCACTCGCTGCAAATAAATTTTCTTATTTTTCGATGTACTGCATCAATATGATTTTGTAAATCTGCTTTATGTGCAGTTTTATAATCGCACTCACTGCAAATAAATTTTCTTATTCTTCGATGAACTTTATCGATGTGAATCTGCAGAGTACTTTTATAAGAACTTGTATAATCGCACTCGCTGCAAATAAATTTTCTTATTTTTCGATGTACTGCATCAATATGACTTTGTAAACCTGTTTTTTGTGAACATTTATAGTCGCACTCGCTGCAAATAAATTTGCTTATTCTTCGATGAACTTTATCGACGTGAATCTGCAGAGTACTTTTATAAGAACTTGTATAATCGCACTCGCTGCAAATAAATTTTCTTATTTTTCGATGTACTGCATCAATATGACTTTGTAAACCTGTTTTTTGTGAACATTTATAGTCGCACTCGCTGCAAATAAATTTGCTTATTCTTCGATGAACTTTATCGACGTGAATCTGCAGAGTACTTTTATAAGAACTTGTATAATCGCACTCGCTGCAAATAAATTTTCTTATTTTTCTATGTACTGCATCAATATGATTTTGTAAACCTGTTTTTAGTGAACATTTATAGTCGCACTCGCTGCAAATAAATTTTCTTATTTTTCGATGTACTGCATCAATATGATATTGTAAATATGCTTTATGTGCAGTTTTATAATCGCACTGGCTGCAAATAAATTTTCTTATTCTTTGATGAACTTTATCGACGTGAATCTGCAGAGTACTTTTATAAGAACTTGTATAATCGCACTCGCTGCAAATAAATTTTCTTATTTTTCTATGTACTGCATCAATATGATTTTGTAAACATGTTTTTAGTGAACATTTATAGTCGCACTCGCTGCAAATAAATTTTCTTATTTTTCGATGTACTGCATCAATATGATATTGTAAACCTGCTTTATGTGCAGTTTTATAATCGCACTGGCTGCAAATAAATTTTCTTATTCTTCGATGTACTGCGTTGATATGTCTTTGTAAATTTGCTTTTTGTGAACATTTGTAATCGCACTCGCTGCAAATAAATTTTCTTATTTTCCGATGTCCTGCATCAACATGATTTTGTAAAGATGCTTTTCGTGAATACTTTTTATCGCATTCGATGCAAATAAATTTTCTTTGGTAGCATTCTAAGCATAATAAATTTGTTTCTTTATTTTCACTCATTTCTGTATATACCAAACGGTGTTTTTCAAGGGTACATTTGCAATTATTACAAGTATAATCGATATCTTGTATTATTATAATTGGGGTTTTTACTGTTTCATTTTTATAATATGGATCTGTTCTATTAAAATGTTGGACATTCGAGATATTGGTTTCAAATTTAATAAACTTAATATCGTCCTCTTCAAAAAGATCTTGACTTGTACCAACCTCTTCTTCAAAGCAAGTATTATCATCAAATTCCAATTTAATGTTACTAAATCGACCTGGATTAAGTAATGATTCCAGATGATTTAAAGGGGACTTTTGTATTTCGTCAAAATTACTGTAGGATTGATTGCAATTACTTCTTTGCAATTCAAAGACAATATTATCATGATCTTGCTTGATATCAACATCAGGTTTGTTTTCGTTTTCCTCCATTTCGCTGTGGCTTTTGGCTTGTGATCTTTACACTAACATTATATTCGTAACTTAACGAAATTACCTAGATATTTTTTCTTTAATAATGAATGTACAATTTAACTCTGTAAAGTGATATATACCGAAAATAAGTAGTTATCGACACGATCGTGTATTTATTTTCCGTCTTCCTCTAGGGCACCGCCATCTTTATTCTTTTAGAAGCCGTCAAGTAGGATTTGGCAGCGTCGCATCTGTCAAACAGTAAGGACTAAGGCCTATCAGCTGTTGCGCGGCAGCTCAGTCGCCCCAATCGCCCATAAACAAATAATATGAATGAAAATAGAAATATCTATCATTTTTGGTATGCTTTTGTTAATAATTTTAAAATAATGTTAAAATCTTTTAGTTTCTCTTAAATAAACAATTTATCTTCATAGCTTCAAAATAAATATAGTAGTAGGTAATAATTCAAAAACACGGCTCAAGTCAGAAAATGGTTTTATTTGATTTTGATATGTGTAAAATAACAATGTAGATAAAGGGTATTAAATATTATTAAATAAGGCGATGTTTAATAAAATTGAGCATAAGTTTGAATACTAATGCATACAGAACTCATGTTGAAGCAAACATTTTAGCTTAGGTTTTTAAAATCGTAAATATTAAAACAAACACATAATAAAGATCTGAAAAAAAAGATATTAGATAGCACCCCACAGTAACCATTTTTTTTTTTTATTAGAATCGTTTGATGGTTTGTTACAAGTGCCTGAATATGAATACTTTTGGCGTAATTAAATATTAATTGTTATGTATTCGCAGTGCAATGTCAACTTGCCTTTATAAAAATAAGTGTGGAGGTTCGGCTCGCAGATAGCATCTGTATCTTAAACGTTTACCTTGATCATATTTTGTTATTTAGTTTTAATTCTTATGTTTGCCAACGAAATATCTCGAAATGTTTTCCGAGATGGAATTCATGTAGAGTAATAAATACCGACGCTGGTATCCGGGTTAAACGTTACGGTGTCTTCATTCCTTCATCCCGTACATCATCCAGATAATCATCGCCGGTAAATACCTTCATCATAGTTTGATTTCTGAACCTATATGAGGTGTCCGACTTGGCATTATAAAAATAATCTTTATCAGCGGATCTAGGGCTGTCAGAAATCATCCCTGAATTTCATTTACTGGGCGGTCTATTCACTCTCTCCCTAACGACTCAAATAAATCGGCACACTATTAAAAATAATTATCCTGGATCGGCCTTATATTGAAATATAATTAAATATTTTGTTACACTATTATTATTGGATAGCTGCCAGAGATCAAACCCATACATGGAATTCATTATAACTGTGAGTGTGTGTAATTGGAGGGGGTCTATTTCGCATGGCAGCTGCTTGCCGCACCTCAAGGCAGACTAATGGGAGCAGTGTGCTTATGACTGTTGCTGTGGTGAGGTGTATACTGTGTTACTGCCCGTATTATAACTTTGTATGTAATTAAAACTCTATAAGAAAATACTGTGTTATATAGTCAGAAGTGGGATGAACTAAGAGATTAGTGTTTACTATCTGTGTGTTTTGCAAAAAAAAAAACAATGCCGCGCAACTTGCGCAAACAAAAAGTGAACCAAAAAGAAATTTCAACTTCTGAAGCCACCAAGTCAGATAGTGAAGAAGAATCCACTCATGCGATGATGGAAAGGCTAATGACAACTAAATTGCAGAAGATGATGGAAGAGTACTTAAAAAATAATGTTGATGAACAGGTATCTGCGTCGCCGAAAGGGCGTAATCTCCCTAGGATCCAGGCTGTTGGTGAGATAATTCCAATTTTTGATCCAGATAGTTCCACGAGTAATGTATCTTCTTGGCTTAATAAAATTGACACTCTTGGGGGAATTCATATGTGGGATGACTATTCAAAGTCTTGCTTTATGCAAATGCGACTTCGAGGTGCAGCTAAATTATGGTATGATAATTTAGATAAATACGATAATTCATGGGATGAATGGAAGGAAAAGTTAGGACGTGCTTTTCCTCGCCACGTAGAGTATGCTGACTTGTTAGAAGAGATGATGAACAGAAAAAAAGAACCCCATGAAACTATGACGCACTATTTTCACAGTAAATTGGGTTTAATACGTCGCTGTAGACTTGATGACAGAGGTGCGATTTCTTGCATAATTAGAGGGTTACCTTATGAATTGCGCACTAATGCCCAAGCAGTGAAATGTAACACCCCCGAAGACCTTTATTCCGGATTTTTGTCATCCCTAGAAAACTATAAAGAGTCGGAGCAAAGGCGAGGTATTTTTCAGTCCCAACCAGGCTCTTCACGCCAACATTCTCAAATCGGTCGAGGTGTTGTTAGTAATAACACAAATAATCTAAAGCGGACCTTGAACTGTTACCACTGTGGTAAAATGGGTCACATGGCAAGGGACTGTAGGTTAAATGCTCACTCTGCCATTCGGTGCCGTAATTGTGGACGTCAGGGTCATAAATCTAATGACTGCGTTAAACGTAAATATTATAACAACCAGATAGAAGGCACAAAAAAAATCAAGTTAATTGAGTCGACTAACCTAGATAATATGTACCTCAAAAATGTTATAGTTAATGAAATCAAGGCCATGGCTTATATTGATACTGGGGCACAAATTAATGTTGTTTCAATGAAACTCTTTGAAAAGCTAAACACGCCATTACGTCATACAACTCAAACGCTTAAGAGCTTTACGGGCGAAGTAATTAGATCACTGGGAGAGATAAACATTACTGTTTATATTGATGGTCTGAATATTAGTTCAAGGGCTCTTGTTACTTCCTGTGAGATGAATAATATTGATCTGATCGTTGGCCAGCCTATTATAAACAGTGAAGGTGTAATATTGATTGTATGTGGTAATTCTGTTCAACTGCTAACACAGGGGAATTATTTAAATGAAATGAAATTAGACTACACAGACTATGATACCAGTTGCAAGATTTTGGCAAAAAACAAAATCATAGTTAAACACAGAGATTCGGGATGCTTTGATGTTATTATTTCGGGTTGCTATGATAATACTCAGGTTATTTCTACTAAGCCACAGTTTTTTGAACTAGGACCAAAGAGTTATTTGATTCCAGCAACAGTCATCGATTTTTCAAGGCCTCAATTAACCATAAATAACTTGGGTGATGAGACAATAGCATGGGAACAAGGTGAGGTGCTAACCCGAGCCAATAAATGTTCTCCAGCTACTAGCCAGATCTGTAAGCTGAATGCGGTAAGTGACTTTGAATCGTTATTAAAGTCTATTGATGTGGGCAATATCAGTAATGAAAATTTGCAGAAATTAAAGGAATTATTGTTAAAAAGAAAAACTTGCTTTGCACAATCGACAAAAGATCTGGGTTGCACCAAACTTGGAGAAATGAAAATTGCTACTCTAAATGAAGAACCTGTATTTTATAAACCTTACCGGATGTCCTTTTCCGAGCGTGAAGTTGTTAAAGAGAAAGTCCAAGATTTATTAGAAAATGGAATCATTCAAGAATCTTCTTCTAATTATGCCAGTCCTGTTATACTAGTGAAAAAAAAGAGTGGTGATTTCCGGCTGTGTGTGGATTATCGTGCACTTAACCGTAAAACTATTAAGGATCGATATCCATTGCCAAATATTGAAGAGCAGCTAAGTCGACTCTCGAAGAAGGTATACTTCACCAGTATCGATTTAGCTCAAGGATACCATCAAATCCCTATTGCTGCCGATTCCATTTCAAAAACAGCCTTTATTACGCCTGACGGGCAGTTTGAGTACTTAAAAGTAAGCTACGGTTTAGCAAATGCACCGGCTGTGTTTATGCGAATTATCAATAAAGCTCTCCATTCAATCCCCGACATTCTTGTGTACATGGACGACATTTTGATTCCATCGCTAACAGTCCAAGAAGGACTCCGTATTCTGGATGAGGTCCTACAACTATTATTGAAAGCTGATTTAAAAGTTAATCTGAAAAAGTGTTCATTTCTCAAGACCCATATTGATTATCTCGGACATAAAATTTCCTTTGATTCTATTAGCCCCGCCAACCTAAAAGTTAATGCAGTGAAAAACTTTAAAACTCTGAGCAACGTTCATGAGATCCGTCAATTTATAGGACTTTGCAGCTACTTTAGAAAATATGTCAAAGGGTTTGCTGTAATAGCGCTTCCTTTAACAAAACTTACAAAAAAAGGAGTAGAATGGCAATGGGGAAAGGAGCAAATACAAGCTTTCGATATGTTGAAAGAATTATTGTGTTCTGAACCTGTATTGGGGATCTATGATAGGAATGCACCTACCGAATTGCATACAGATGCCAGCAAACAGGGCCTCGGAGGAATCCTCATGCAGAAACAAACTGATGGAAACATAAAACCAATTTCGTATTTTAGTAGAGTCACTTCGGATGAAGAAAAGGTATATCATAGTTATGAATTAGAGACCTTAGCTGTTGTAGAAACTATTAAGAGGTTTAGAGTGTATCTTGTTGGTATACATTTTAAAGTAATCACAGATTGCAGTGCGGTACGCAGTACATTTTCAAAAAAAGACATGATACCAAGAATAGCCAGATGGTGGCTTTTTATTCAAGATTATGATTTTGAAGTTGAATACAGACCAGGACAACAAATGAAGCACGTTGATGCACTAAGTCGATGTCCCGAAGAGGGAAATGTAATATCAATGATATTTTCCGATGATTGGTTTCTTTCGCTTCAATTACAAGATCCTCGAATTAAATCCGTTATTATGCAGTTGCAAGAAAATACTACCAACAAGGACATCCTCTCTAATTTTAAGCTTAGAGACGACCGACTCTATCGGAAAACAATTGCAGGAGATAGACTAGTGGTACCGAGCACTGCTAAGTGGAGTTTGCTGAAAAAACATCACGATGATGCGGGACATCTCGGATTTGAACGATGCCAAAACCTGTTAAAAAGAAATTATTGGTTCCCTAAAATGACCAAATTTATTCGGAAGTATGTAAGTGCATGTCTAAACTGTGCATATGCAAAGGGAAACTATGGAAAATTAGAAGGTAAACTAAATCCAATTGAAAAACCATCAACACCTATGCATACCCTGCATATCGACCACCTAGGACCTTTCCCCAAGAGTCTTAAAGGGAACATGTATCTTTTGGTTATAGTAGATTCATTTTCAAAATTTGTCGTAGTCAAAGCGACTCGAACATTAACATCTAAAGAGACTATAAGGAATCTCAGAGAAATTTTCGGACAATTTGGAATACCCCGTACGGTGATCACAGATAGAGGGAAGGCATTTACTAGCCGATATTTTAAAGATTTTATGAATGACAAACTTATTAAACACATAATGACTGCCGTTGCTGCGCCAAGAGCAAATGGACAAGTGGAAAGATATAATCGGACATTGTTAGATGCTATAAGAGTAAGCTGTAGTAATGACACCAATGTGTGGGAATGTAAGTTACCAGATATTGTTTGGGGTATGAACAATACTATAAATTCAAGTACTAAATTTTCACCACAATACCTCATGTTTGGTCGGACCATTCCACTTTTACCTGCGCAAAACGATGAAATGGAATTAAATGCAGCGGAGAAGTCATCTGATATAGAGAAAAACAGAGCTCAAGCATCAGAAAATTTGAAGAGAGCTTCTAAGCGTATGAAGGAGAATTATGACAAACGAAGGAAAGAAGGGAAGAAGTATGAAAAAGGAGACCTTGTTTTATGGAAAAGAGGAGTTGTAAGTGGGCCATCAGGGATAAATAAAAAAGCTGATCCACTGTATAGTGGTCCATACAGGATAATAAAAGTTATGTCAGATATAGACAGATATGTGATAAGTAGTGTAAAAGGCATGCGAGGCTATAAAAAGTTTAAAGCGACTGTTGCAGTAGACTCTCTAAGACCATATCAGGCCTCCGCACAAGCAGAAAGTGAATCGGAGAGTAACGACAGTGTTATGGATCGCGATGATCTTATTGACCTTTTAGAAAGTTAAAAAAAAAAATGTCACCTCTGTAACTTATTGTATATAAAGTACTAAAGTGTCACCTTAGTGACTGATGATGATTAGTGTCACCTTAGTGACTGATGATGATTAGTGTCACCTTAGTGACTGATGATGATTAGTGTCACCTTAGTGACTGATGATGATTAGTGTCACCTTAGTGACTGATGATAACCAGAGTCACCTATGTGACTGATGATAACTAGTGTCACCTAAGTGACCGATGATAACCAGTGTCACCTAAGTGACTGATGATAACTAGTGTCACCTAAGTGACCGATGATAACCAGTGTCACCTAAGTGACTGATGATGGCTAGTGTCACCTAAGTGGCTGATGATAACTAGAGTCACCTAAGTGACTGATGATGACTAGAGTCACCTAAGTGACTGATGATAATTAGTGTCACCTGCGTGACTGATACGAGTAATAAATAGAGTCACCTTAATGACTGATGATAACTAGAGTCACCTAAGTGACTGACGATAAATAGTGTTACCTAAGTAACTGACGATAACTAGAGTCACCTTAGTGACTAATGATAGCTAGAGTCACCTTAGTGACTGATTTTAAGCAGGTTTTCTTTAATATTTCCTCTTATAGGTTCACCATCTTTGCGAGGACACAAAAGAGTCAGGATGGCCGAATGTTACACTATTATTATTGGATAGCTGCCAGAGATCAAACCCATACATGGAATTCATTATAACTGTGAGTGTGTGTAATTGGAGGGGGTCTATTTCGCATGGCAGCTGCTTGCCGCACCTCAAGGCAGACTAATGGGAGCAGTGTGCTTATGACTGTTGCTGTGGTGAGGTGTATACTGTGTTACTGCCCGTATTATAACTTTGTATGTAATTAAAACTCTATAAGAAAATACTGTGTTATAATTTATTATTATTTGTATATATCTCTTCCACAAGGGTCGTTTTTATAGCGAGTTTTAGTATAGTGAAATTTTAATACTCTCAGCAGATATAAAATTGTTTAAATATATTAATTCTTAGTTTTAATTATTATACAAACTCAGGTAAGAATCTCTTTGGTTTTTTAGAGTATGTAATAAAAATTACTTATTTATAGTTAACTATAAAAGTTACTTATAAGTTTGTATGAGTATACAAGTTGTCCCACGCCAATCCCAAAAAAAAACAGCTAATAGGTCCTACCATTCCTAGTGTTATTTGTTAAGAAACTATATCAAAATTCATTATGGTATTCGAGAAAAAAAATGTTGAAGTTTCTATTTAAAACCTAATATATTTGTGTAAAACGAGTTTACGTCCGCTCGACGTTGAGTTGCATTCACGATGTGGCGTAATATTATGATTGTTTTACACAAATCTAGTTTAAAAAATAATTAATTTGGGTATCAAATATTTTTGCATTTTTTTATATAATTTCTTACTCGTAACAGGGAACATATACACCCCTTTAAATTTACGGGAATGATCGTGGGACACCCTGTGTATTTATGTATATTATTTTTAATGTTTTTATGTTTGTTATTCAAATGTAGGATATAATGTTATATAAATGTTGTATTGCTTATCAGGAATCAGTATTTGCAATAGTCAAATAGTTTTTATTAACAGTTGAATATTTGTTCTTATTAACTTTTAGCCATTCAATCCGCACAATGTCAATTTTAAATTGTAACATTTGTATCAATTTATATTCTCACCAAACAAAATCTAGTTTCCTATCTATCCGGATTCTTCGCCCCAGTAAAAATGTAAGCGCGATCAAATCTATCTTCGTGCCCTGCAGATATTGCTTCTGACCTGAATTTGGATTCCATACGCTTTGATGGTTCAGCAAAAACAACCTCAATACACACTCCGATCGGAAGAAATTCTTCACTCAAACGATGGAAAAAGCAACAAATTTTCGTATTTGCTACAACCGCCTAATTAAAATTTTCGACGATGCTGCTGATAACGTTGCCTTTTCTGATCACTTTAAATCCCACTCATCTCCAGTGTGGTTTGATAAGGAATGTTCGTGGATAATTGATTTTACGGTGACGCTTTGACTCGACGACGAAGACGTCAAGGTAAGCGGTGAGAGCTGTCCATGCGCAGCCTGTCACACATCAGGGTAATTAATCTATAATATATGATGCAACTATAATTTGTTTGAAAATTTCAATCTGTAAAAATATTAAAAAGCATTCGAATTTTCCAAATTTTCGAACTATTGTAACGTAAGGAATCATCTAATTACGGTTTAAGCAATACATTATACAATTTTACTATATATATATATATATAAATCAAAGTCGGGTTACTAACACCATTTGTAAATCAAGAACGGCTCGACCGATTTTTATGATCGTTGATTCGTTGGATTTGTCTCCGCCCCGAATAGCGGACTAACTATTGAAACATCGTAGAAGTTCACGTAAAAAAAATTATAAAGACAATTCATTTTCTCATACATTTTGTATGGAATGACTTTGTATTCTGTGGAATTCATTTACAAACGGCAAGTTGCCTTCGAAGATGTTCACTTTGTGAGCTTATCACATTTGTCATTGCATTGCATCGATAATTGCTTCATTATGTAATTTATTTTGATTTATGTACATTTATTGAAACTTAATTAATTTTGAGTATTTTTAATAAAAAACTGAATTCAATTCAGCTGATAAGAAATTGCAAAGCTCTAACTTACTGTCAATAAATAATTAAAAAATAAACCATGAACCAAGTGAGGACGGCAACGTGCCGTTGGTCAAAAAAAGAAAAGGACAAGGTGAGACACTCGAAATAAAACGCAGACTTTTGTGTTTTGCAAAATTTTTTCAACATTTTTTTTGGATGGTATTTTTTTTTGCGATATTCTTTTCTTTTTTTTAGTTTTTTGTTCAAAAAATTATCATTTTTTTTGTTTATCAGCACAACTCAAAAGAGGAAAATGTTATATAACAATTAAAACTATGATAATATTAGAAAAAGTACAGTTAACAAAAAAAAATATAGGCCCGGAACATGTCATGCGGAATGCCAATTTATTATTTTTATTCGCTTGTATGCTTTTTAAATAATTGAGCATAGAGCAGATTGCCAAAATAACACATAGGTATTCGTTCAATTGGCACAACCACATCGAAAAACCATTACACAAGAATATACAGGGTACATCTAAAATCGTGAAATACTTTCAAAAATCACGTTACCACTAAAAACAAAATATAGGCCGATGTTTAAAAACATCCCTCCATTACTCCTTTTTACAATTACATTCCCTAATCACTAATATAAAATATAAAGTTATGTACAAATGTACAAATTCAAAAATCGCCCATCGGCAGATGAAGTTTGCATATAAAAATATGTATCTGTTAGGTAATATCAAGAAGTCAATAGGGCCAAGTATTGAACCCTGAGGCACGCCAGTCTTTTTTACCGTAGGTAATAAACCCATGTAAACTACATAATTTTGTTGCTGTCAATATTAAATATGCATTGTATGGAAATACCCTGCATTTAAATGCTCCCTTTATTAACCGATAAGTACATTCAAATTAACTTTTGTGAATTACGGATCAAATCATTAAAAATAAATATTTCACAAGGGTAAGGTAGGTAGTAAAACTATTTAAGGGACCCGGTTGAGACTGACTAGTATGTACCATATTTAAGAGCTTATTTTTAAATTCAAAGGGATCACACATTTCATCTTCAAAGATATTTGAAGCAAATATAACATCTCGTGTTGGATAAAAGCATGATCCTGTTACAGAATAAAATACCTTCCAAGAATGTCTCGAAACACTATAGTATGACGATTATGGGAACAGGTATAAACCGTTCACCCACAGCACTAGGTTAAGATACATGAGTTTCTTCCTTTTCGTCTGTCGAGATGTTTCAACATGCTTCATTGTTTATTTAATAGTTTCACAAATCGACCGATATTGCTGATATGAGAGTAGGTTCCATAAATCGAGTACACATTTACTTTATTTGCAGCAGAAGTTTAACGTCTTCAGTACGCGTCGACGAACATCATTTTTAAGTAGTTTAAAAGCTCTGGAATAACCTGGACGCAGGGTACATCCATGCATCTACATATTATTGCGATTATTTTCAGCGAACCAATGTTTAAAAAAAAACTGATGTTAACAGTATAAAAAAGTTTGACTGGTTCCGGGCCTGTTTAGCGCTAAGTCTTTAAACAACTAACTTATCAGATAAAAAATATTTAAAACAAATGTGACTCTTATAGAATAGAGTGCCGTCCGCCACGTTGGATAGTGAGAATGCGAGTATAGCAAAAAAAACAGAAGATTAAAATGTGATATTGTTAAAAATGCCTGCATACATTCAGAAGTGGGATGCCTGAAATATTACTTATTAGATTGCTAGATAAGGGACACTAAGAAAAATTAACACAGCATTAAAAAACCCTCTACAGATTAAAACGGTCCAACTTGATATTTTTGAAGTGATGTGCAAATTCTACGAAACTTAATTTATTTTTTACTTGTTTAATAATATAAACCTTTTACATACAGTGAAAATAACCAAGAAAATTAATTAATTTAGTACAGAATAATACATTAATTCGTTTTAACATTTCTGTCAAATTTTCCGTGGGCTATGTTGCATATATTTTTTTCATTTTATTTTTGCAATTTACAAAAAACTTTAAACACAAGAGGAGATTGCATACAATGCTTTGCAAATTATAAATTATTCCTGCTAATATGAAAATTATTGATTTGTTTAAACAGGTATTTTTAAATTTGGGGCACTCCTTTTAGGATGTTGATTTTAAAATTAAATAAAAATCGTTTTAATATTTGAGAGTGCGGTTAAACGCACGGCGCGAGACCGGTCAGTGACGCTTCGGAGAAAAACGAAATTTTTTAATAATATAATTATTATAGTACGAAAATTTAATTTTCATACCAAAATAACCTCCTAAAAGAAGTGCGCTAAATTTAAAAATCTGTATAATCAAATGTAAAATTACAGCGTTACAAAATTAAGGTCGCCCTTAATTTACTGTTGCTATAACTAGACTCAATTTACAATGTCTTGCCTTATGATTCGGAACTGATTATGGGATTAAAAAAAATGTCAGAGTCTGACGGGCGACTTAAATATAAAGCCGTATAAATGCATCAACTCATAACTTTTAATTACAGAAAAGAGGCTACCCATCCCCGGTGCTGCAGGTCCAAACTGTCAAAAGTTTCCTCTGACCGAAGTTAATACGGGTGGCGAACCTGATAAAATTTTCACAATATCTTAAAGATTAACTCAAGAAAAAAAAAACAAATCATTTAGGACTTCACCAACATAACATATCTTATCTTATGCATCTAACACTAGGCATTACCACCAAAGAAACAAAAAATACATAATAGTTACAATGTTGACTTAACCACACATTCTACTGTACAAAACTATATTTTTTTATGGCAATGCATAATATGTTGCAAGGGCCATATTCCCAAGCGGTGTCAATATTTTTTCTTTTTATACTATAGCAAAGAAACATTAAACTTACGAATAAACATCACACAAGGAAACCTCCTTGCACCATTTTTTTTTTTAATAATTATTTTGTTTTATAATTCATTAATAGCTTCACGTCAAAGTATCAACAAATAGAGGATTGTTAAAATAAGCTGTTAAAAACTAAGGGAAAACAAAAAAAAAATAGGCCGTAACCGCTTTCGATTAGTTAAATGTCTCAATAAAATCGTACATATTTGCTAACACCCGCGCAAGACATTTCTACCCCAAACTCGAGTACAGTTGTGAAAAAAAAAACTTAAAATGTTACTTGTGTAAAATTGTGCAGACGCGTACAAAAATATCGGCAGCATTTGTGAACATGACCGTTGTAAATGTATAAGGCAGTTTTATGTTTACTTACTTATTATAAAAAAAAAATTACGAACGAACGTACCTTAAAACTATATGTGGTCGTCAAAATATTTAATCTGAAGCCTGCGAGTTAATGAAAGCCCATAAATGCTAAATTTAAAAAAAAAACTTAAAAACTAGTAACAAAACGTAGCTTAATCTACCCCAGTGTGATTTAAGTTTAAAACAACTACTCAATGAAATACTTGCAGCGTATTTAAAAACTTCATTTGAACCATATGTAACAGGATTTGCCTAAAAAAAAAGGTTAGTTTTAACCACAGAAAAGTTAAATTAGGTAGAACGGCGCAGGTTAATAATCGTGTGTCCAAAAACTGACATTGCGACAGCGTTGGTGAGGATAGTCTTAATTGACACTGCGTTACTGTTGTATTTACGGCACCTCACAACGCGACACACTGAAACAATCCCGAAGCAAACATTATTTGTTGCTGGACAGAGATCCGTTTTCGACTACCGACGATGACAACTTTGTCATGGTCTCGTTTACCCGCATACGCCGCCGTGTCTATCTAATTCAATTTCTGTGATTTTAACACACCCTCGCAGTACCATAACATGGTATACTTGATCGTTCAACAAACAAGTTATGTGCGAAGAAAGCGAGTTTTAGAAAAGGAAAAAATGGGAGAAGGTAATTATTTGAGAGTTGTTACGTAAGGGCAATACTGGATCCGAGGTCACACCATGTCAAATACGATTATTTTACCACCTACCCAACGGAGCTTGATGTGCTTGTATTAGAATCAGGGGAGATGGAGGTAATGAAGCATTAAAAATTGTACGACTGAGTGCGGATTTAAACCACGATTTCTGAATTGGAGCCGTCGAATATCAAGTCCAATAGTAAAAAAAGACTGCTATAGTGGTAACAATGAGATGGTAAGAGGAATAATTTTATCATAATAATTTGTTAGTCTTTGAGTCCGTAGTCTCTTGAGTTTAATAAATTATATCCCGCCAAGTATTTGTTTCACGTTACTTCTATAGATTTAATTTGCGAATGTATTTTATTTTGTATCTTTGGTCTAAACACGAATAGTATAAATTCATCTTAAATACTACCAAAACGGTTTTTAATTTCCGGCTGTAAATTAAGCCAGTAACATTTTATTTCAGTACAGTTTAACTGTATATTGGTTAAAATCTGTAAACTCACTTTTTATTAATCTAAGTTGGACATTACGGAAAATATACAATCCAAAAAAATACGTTTTTAAGGGTATAGGTTCAATTTAAGCGCGACACATCCCCAGGATATAAATTGCTTTTAAAATATTTAAGAATCTACCTGTCACATAGTACCGTAAGTTTCTCAGTCGTATTCCAACTCGTTTTGATAATTTTTATCTATGGTAAGATTCCCATTCGTACCCTCGGTTGATGTCGAACAGTCTGCGGTTGGATAAATATGTTGTTTCTTCCTCCATAAAGTTTTTCCGTCAAACGCTTGTTTAAAAAATTCCGGAATAACCTCTTCCGATATTCGGGTAGTTTATTTGCATTTGAGAGCCCCCATTTAATCTACAGTCTCACCTAAACTCGACATCAGCTGATTTGTACCGCTTACCATATTTATGCATCAATATTTCACATTTTGACAGTTGACTGTTTTAATGTAATAACATAATGTAGTTGGAAGTAAAATGAACAAAATTCCATAACGTACTTAACACACTCAACGTCGATGACAGTATATTGCATTAAAAGCGTATACCTGAATTCATGAAAGGCATAACCAATCGTTTCTTTTTCATTTTAGTTCGGTTTTTACGTTTGATTGTTTATGTAAAAAGTGCGCTGGTGAATTGGATAAATAATTCGAGTTTTATTTACAAAAGCTATGTAAATATAATGTTAAATATAAAAAAACTGACATTTTCATAGTTTTGTAACAATATTGTTTGCCAATAACGAGAAACTAAAAAATGGGTGGCGGCTACGCGTGCGTTTTACATACGGAGCGAAATGTGGAACTTAACTAATGTTCGCGATACACAAATTAAGTATACAGTACAAAGATTATTAGAGTGCAGATATTAGTAGCTTATAGGTACCAATTCTCGTCCCTTTTAAGAAGTCTCAACCCGGTTATTTCCCCATAGTGACTCCCATAGTAGATATCGACGAAAAATAAAAAAAAGTCTGTATTTTTCCAAAAAAATTATCAAAACTTTGAACGTAAATATCTTAAAACTACAAATGCAGTTGATGTCATAATGATAACTATTTTTCATGATTATTCTGTAACGTCAGTGTTTTTACTTTCCACGAGCCGTTAGATGAGATAGAACGATTTAAGACACTCGCAAGACGGAGGAGAGCTCTTTCTGAAAGAGGCCTCTTAAGAAACAGGTGAAAAATTTATAAATTGAATTTGCGGTAGATGGGGTATAACCTCGTGAACTTATGTAACGGGGTTACAGTACTAACGTTCGCTCTACCGACCACTCTCCCTTTTTCCGTATACAGATATCGAATGATGTGACTAAATTTAACGAACAAACACTCCACTATTATATCGGTTTTTAGATAGCCTATCGTCATACAAATCAGGAGAACCAAATATTCTATACAGAACCTTACGTATTTCGAGGTCGGATAGGCGAGACGGAAACGGCGTGCAACTTCAACTTTTACAAATGTTACCGGTTCATGAAGGATGATCGTGCCAAGTCATATATGGCGCTAGTGATTATCTTGTCATCTTGTTTGTAAACAATTTGTAGTTGAAACTTGAATATTTTTTACTGAATTACGATGTTTGGCACTCGGTGCGGCTTCTGCACGTGTTTCAGTCACTATTGACGATTTGTTCTCAGGAGTCGGAAAATCTTTAAACTGTTATATTACACTAACCAAATTTAAATTGCATAAATAATATATAATATGCAAGCACGTCGATTAACCGATATGCACGGCAGATTTCAACTGAAAGAAATCGACATGACCGGCGAAAGTTTTACATCAATAAAATTAACGCTGTTTTGAAAGGATTCATTTTCAAACAGACAAACTTGTCAAAAAAACCTAAATTTTCACATGATCATTAATAATATAAACAAAAATCTCAATTCTCATAATTTTAGCGAAAACATGCCGGTAACACTTATCCTGAATTTATGAAAATGAAAAAAGGCGTTACATTGCATTTAGAATAGAGTTTAATTCATTGTCGTTTTCTTTCAGTTGAAACAAATACAGGCCGAAAAACATCCTTGGCAATTCGAACACCACCGTACAATTTTATAATAAAATTGACCATATTTAATAAACTATATAAATTTTCTTAAGACCCTGGCGAATAGAATATCTGAGAAATAGTTTTTGCTGAAACTTAACACACTCGAATCACACGCAACTTTCAGAACATAAAGGCGAACTGCGTGAGAACAAATACATAAACTACCCTCGAGTACACTTTCGGTTTCATTTTATTGCAAATATAAGGGCAATAAATTTAGGGCCGACGGTGACGGTTTTACAAACACCGTCCGCCGTGAAATCTATCCGGCGAAATGCACCAAGCGTTCCACACGGTCGCGCAATCGCGCAAGATAAATCCGCGCATTCCTGACAGTAAAAAAGATAACTATCCTCTAAAACAAGCTTCAATATTTGACTAATTCATTTTGTGATGGATGAGGGCGTATAATCATTTACGGCATTATCCACACGATTAAAAAAAAAATTAATGATACAACGCTAAATATTTTTAAATGACTATGCATAGCAGAATTACAAGTCATTATCATCTAGTTAATAATATATAGTTTTTTAACCAGTAAAAACGTAAACCTACGTGTGGGTGTATAGAATTAAAATTATAAGTGCTTACTCGACACACGGTTGGCTATGTCAGAATTTCTAGAAATTATACATAAATACTCATCGACGTCTACGTCTTCGATTATAAAGTGATTTTTAGATAGCTCAACCTCTAACAATTAACAAGAAATTAATATCTGAGATGTAGATGGCGCCACTAGTGTGACGACGAAATATTTAGTTTAAGCTTATTGCCATCTGTTATTAAAATTATGAAACTTGCGTTTTTTCTGGTAAATTACGATGTTGCGACATCCATGGTCGTCTATTTCTTAACAGCAATTGAGCAATTTAAAAATCACTAAATAATCCCTGACTTTTAAAAGTTAACTTAGATTATGCACCAAATTAATTATAACAAATTTTTAGACATTTTAAACAATAACACTCTATACTCTATTTCGGATAGTTGTCTAGTAGAATGCCATATATTTCTATAGTTGTATGATCATTAATATAATTTTTAAAGTTGATGTTATAATATTAAATGGCTTAAATTTGTAAAAAAAAAAATACTCGACAAATTTAAAGTTAAAGAAAATTCTAAAGTCGAGAGTTCATAATTTGGGAAACGTTTGAGTCTACTAGCCATAAACGCATCTTAGCCCACCGAATTTCGAGTTGGTGTAAAGCGGTTCCAAGTAATCTTTCCGACCTGAACCCCGCTAAAGAATGAGAAACTATGTATAATAATTTAAACGCCAGTCGTTTTTAGTAACAAAATACCGAAGGCGTAGGGATAATGTCTCGTCGCACCACCACCCTTCAAAAAAAAAATCACCCCTAAATCTAGAAATCCACATTTACGAGTCAGTCACCTTAATACGTAACTCACTCACGTAGAAAACTTTGGTCTAACAGTATTAAAAAAAAATCACGAAAGCGGCACATCACAGGGATCCCATTCGGGAACATATTTGTTTCTTTTATAATATAATTTTAGTATTTAAAATAAACAGCACGTGTTAAAAAAGTATTTGGACAATTTTTAGAAAGCAAAATGAGTGCCGAACGAATCACCGTTACGGAAATATACATAAAAACGGCGATACTTTCTATTATTGTCAGTCAATGACTACAAAAGTACACTTACATATTTTTTTTTTAAATACAAACTTTTTAAAAGCATTTTGGACCTAAAAGACCACGCGAAAACAGTTCGGCTATATTTACACAGAAATCGATGCTTAAGTCCTAGAAAATAAGGTTTCTATCAGCTTTTCTGGAGCCGATATCGGGCGTGTCTCTCGAACGCTGGAAAAATAAGAAAAATTATATTACATTTTAAACAAACCATTTTTTCCGTAACTATAAAATTACGTAGAAAAAACGTTTTCGATCAGAAGCAACATATTTTTTTTCTACAACTCCGATCTATGGTTAAAATTATGAAACCGTGTGCTTCCAGTAAATTAAAATGTTTGATATTTGATTGTGCGACATCGGCACTCTCTTTTAGAGTTGAGGAAAATACAGGCTGTTCCAAGACCATTGAATATTTAAAGGGGTGTTTATGTTCCTGATTACGTGTAAGAAATTGTATTAAAAAAAATGTGAAAATAATTCATGTCCAAATTCATTAATTTTATCAAAGCAACGGCCGAATTTATGATTTTATATTATTATGTAAAGTTTACAAATTTTTTATTCTGAAACCATGATGAATTTTGATAAGAGGTCTTAACAAATCATATTTTAAATCGCAGGGCTATTAAGTTGGATTTTTTTATCGGGAATGGTCATGGAACACAGTGTATATCAATGGTGTAGGATTAATAAATATTTTTTAATATTTTTTATTTAACGCATGGCTTGTGTAGTCAGGGTGTTAAAAAGCAGTTGTCTTCATACACTGCGGGCAGGCAACATCTAGGAAATCTGAGCTCGGAAAAATTACCTGGCCGGGTTGGACACCCTGGGGTTCAAAATAAACCGCTAAATATTGTCGCCGCAGCTCATGACCAAGTGAGTATGGCAAACACCTGCCAAGGGATATTCCCCAAAGCATGTCTGTACATAATTCGAAAATAGGAGAGTAAGGAAACTACCTAATGTAGTTACAAAAACCAAAGGAAAAAACTCACCCCGAGTGTGTAAAAAATCACAATCAACAAAAGTTGACACTCGTGCTTTGTTCGTACCGTTCCACACTGACGCACATATTCCACACACGCATAAAGTTCATTAAGTATAAATTGTCTCCTCACAAACAAACAGTGAGCATGCATGAAAAAAAAAATAAAGCACCCATTTATACAAAAGGTCTTAAAGGTGCGTCGCAAAATTCATCATTATTATGTGAAAGCACTTTTTACACTCGCGACGCACGAAGCTCCCGTTACACGTGCCGATCGGATAGCTCACGCTTGAGCCGTCTCTGGTAAGGCGGCGGTGGGCTGCGACGCTGTCGGCGGCTTCGATTCGGTGTCGTTCTGCAGTTGAGCGGGTTTCTTGGCGGGGAACTTCTGCGGCTTGTGGTCGTCGGTAGTCGTTCGCGGTGACGCTGCGAAAATAAAAACCATTAGATAGTTGTATCAAAAGACTAGCTTCGCAGCTTGGCTTCAACCGTGTTAATTTCTCAGTAAAACTTTTAAGCGTACAAAGAATACATACAGTGACTCTTTTGTTTTAAGATTTAGAAGAGAAATAATTCTGGATGACTTTAATTTTGACTTTTGATTGAAAGTGAATTTGACGGATTCGGCGGTAAATAATTTGAGTTTTATTTACAAAAGCGATCTCAATATAATATTTATAATTTAAATAACGCGAAATTATAACTTTTGAAACTAAAACTGAGTGGCAACCCCGCATGCATTTGCAATATCCGATATTCCGTTCGTTAAATACGTTCGCATCGGATAAAAGTAAAAATGTAACTTTTTCACTTTGAATTATCCCAGAAATTTGGGATCATTTTTCCTCTATACCTACAAATACGAGTTTAACACTACAATGTTTGTATAAAGAAATGACCGGAATGAACCCTCTTAAATGAAGTTAATTGAGGGAATAAATAGCTTCGATCAGCCAGTGTATTGTAATTGATGTACTGGCTGAATAAAAGGGACTCACGTCTGCACATGTCAAATTGACGCCCTGTCAAAAAATCACGCTCGTCAACTTGACGAGTTGGCGCAATCACAGAACATAGAAGTAGCCTGATCCGGACGCTACTATGAGTCTGATCAAGCTGCCAACCGCTTATTTTTGCGGTCGTGTTGTGTCTTCCGCTCTCACCTTTGTCTTATGATTCAAGTGCAAGATATGGCGGCGGGGGAATAGATCGCATTAAGGATCTTCTTTGATCTGTAGACGCCGGCATCAAAAAATATAGCTTTTCACTAAAAGCGGCAAAGAACACCATCATAGATTATTTATAAGTAGTCCTGGTTTGCGTCTTTGCTATACATCTATGAAACGAAACAACGTTTTTTATTTAGTAACATCGCACAGAAAGTCTGTCGATGCATCACAAAAATGTAAAAAAAAAATAAAATAAAATGTCAAACTTAAAAATTTTTATTTGAAATTTTATTTTTGATCCTCCATAAAAGAAAATTTAAACCAATGACACCCATTTTTTATTTATGTTCCTTATATATCGTATAAAACTATTTTTAATATATATTTTTTACCATAAACAGAAAATCAAAAAATAAATAAATACCTTTAGATACCAAGGACGGATCGTCACTGGTGCGTTATTTTGTTATAATTTTTACAATAAAATATATTTTTTTTAATTTATTGTCGCTTTATAAGTTATTCTTCTACTTATTTTTTTTTCACCGGAATTATGCATAGTTTTTAAAATATAACAAATAAACTAAGGCAGGGTAGAAAAAAATATATATATTTTTAAAATGTAATTTTTTGATAGTGTTTGAAAATCGAATATTTTTTACGATACGTTTGTAAGTACGGTTACTGGGTTGCGACGTACGGTTACTGTGTTACGACGTCGTGACGCTGCGCATTCTGGTAGTTTGTTAGGTGACCATACTCTATAATGTTTTTAGGACTCTTTCTATGTCATTTTAGACCAGGTTTTTTACAAAGTTGTTAAATAAAAGTTTCATGCACAAAATCAAAACGATACTGCCGACTTTTAAGTTTATAAAAAAATAACCTCTAAATTATAGTAATAGCGAAAGCAATGTTATGAGATACCCATGATGTCAAAGTGTCAATTGTCAACTAACCGTGGTCGAGGTCTCTCCTCTGCGCCTTGTATTTGCCGGCCCCCTGCCTGGGTCCGGAGACCACAACTGTGGCGGACGCGCCGCAAGAGCCTGCTCTGCAGCGGGACGAACCAATCGCGGGCGTTTGCGGTTTGGAGCTGTCACAATAACAAAAGATAATGTAAAAAAAACAAGATGACACCTGTAGCTATCATTTAATATCAACTGCTTCTATACATTGTTTAGTAGTAGTAAATTATGTAACAGGCCTTATACCTATGCCCTAAGGAATCGCCTAGACTAATCGTGCCTGTCTTTCAATTCATCATAAATTTTAACACCATTGCAGTTTTTTTTTTTAATTTTAAGGCGCGGCTAGTAATCAAACTATTTACTGAATTTGTGATTTATTTAATACTGAACTTTTTTCAATAACTCTTCAGTAAAAGTTTCGCAACGCTGTCTATTATATAAATACTATACGAATGCGCAAAACCACAGACAAAATTCCTAGTTCAGATCCGTAATAAACCTTTTTTTTTTTTTTCAATATATATAACTAATCAAAGTTTAAATTGGTGTATTTCATGTTCTTTTTGAAGTATTTTTTTTTAATTTAAAATCGTTTTTTAGATCATTACCTGTATTGTGTACAATTTCTGCTCTATAACCACGATAAATAAATAAATATATACATAAATAAACCCTTGATTTTCAATTTTCAATTTCAATTTATAATAATTATAACGTGGCACTGAACATTCTTTTACATATTATTTTTTTATTTATTTATCTTTATTGGAAAAAAACCAACAGTGTTACACAGTAACATAATAAAAAAAATGCGCTCATAGATGACTTTAACATAAATTTAACTGGCCGGTAATAAATAAAAAAATTCAATAGCTGCGCTGTCGCAGCTATTGAAAAATATGTTTGAAAATCTAATATGATCACGCCCTAATGATGAGCGCTATGTCAGTTTTATACTAAAAATTTGTTAACTTTAATATTAAATATTTGTATTATCCACTATGGTTTTTTTTTCGAGAGCATCAATCTACACACAAAAATGATCTGTCAAAACGTGATTGTCAAAAAAGTGGTGGTATTAAGGGTTCAGAAAGTGGCACGACATGTATTGCTTACTTTATAAAAGTAGCGCTGATGAAAGTCAAACTTCCACTTAATTAAAGAAATTTAAAAATAACCACCTGGACAATTCGACCTTGGCGACGTTGACGATCTGATCGGATTCGGAGACGCTCCGTTGGCGCCTCGCTCCACGGTTCGTCCCGCCGACGGCGAAGTTGCCGCCGCGCTTGTAGCTCCCCGACTCACGGCGAATGCGGCGGTTGTCCAGCAGTTCGTTAATTTGCGGCTGCAAGTTGAAAGTGAGGCACATAAATTTATGCTTATAAATAATAAGTTGAAATTAGGTTCCAATATAGAATACTTGATTACGGTTTTAGAGCAGACAAAAGTACCCTGCGTTATCTCATAAGCGGATTGCTCACCTCAACTACCCTGAAGTCCTCGATGGTTTTGAACTTGGAGACGAATCCTTTGAGTTTCGGTTCGACGTTGAGCTGGCCGGCGTGTTTGTAGTACTTGAGGAAAGCCCAGAACTTCTCCAGACCATACAACTGACCTGGAAATTAATTAGGTTAGTTTTACCATTGGCTATGTGGTGGTTCAGATTGCTCAACTCTTAAAAAGAAATTGACGATCACTCCTTGGTATCGTATCGAAAACACAATGCAGATGTCAGAACAGTCTTTACTGGTAAAAGCAAATGGTATAATGTCTTTTTATGTCCAAACTGTTGTCGAAACATTATTTAAATCTGACTAATACGCGGTTTGCGTCCGGCCTATCTGCCAACAAAATATTGTATATTTCGTTAGCAAAAAATAGCGCCATATCTTGAACGCCTACTCGTTTGTATGTGGTTGAGTTACGTAAAAAAAACCTTTATAATCAATGGTTTTAAGCATAAAGTGTATCGTGCAATTAATATTCAAACCAATATATTATTAACCTTTGACACGCGGTCTTTTTGGTAACTTTTGAATTTTATTTAATTTTTCTCCGAACGATGGTTTACAAATCTTTTTCAATTTTGCAAGTCAATACGATAACAAAATATATCATAAAAATAATCATAAAAATAGAGTTTTCCTGGATTTTTGTATTTTTTAAGTGGAAAGCAAACGCATTACCTTTCTCATAGTCGTTCATCGTCTCCTCCTGGAAGTCCTGATAGAGCTGCGGTCGGAACTTCCTCTCCAGGCCATAGGAGAAGAATCGGAAGAGGCATTCCAGGCCGTAGCGGAATCCTTCTGCCGCGTCTTCCAGGGCTAGTGTCCTGCAAGTGAAAAAAATAATGTTTCATCGCAATTATAAGAGGTGTTAATATTAGCTAAGGATTATTTAGCTGATGTACTCATATCTCATTGTCAGTTACTAGCGATTGGCCTAGATTCAAGAAATTTATCACGGCGGTTCTTGAACTGGTTCCACTTCCTGTGGTAGCCGATTCTAATTATCCACATCTCTATTTGAGATAAAGTTCTTCCTAGGATTAGTGGAACAAAGAGATTTAGATAACTTCATCCAAAGATGCTAAAATAATAGCGAGGTATAGCTCGGCGTGATGCACTCACTTGAATTCGTTATACATATTCTTGTTGAAGTTGTCTCGCAGGAAGAACGACCAGAAACGGAACAATGTGTTCATCTCCTGCGACTGGCCAATTCCGAGCCGTTTGCGTTCTGAAAAACAAGTAAAAGTAGATTAAAAAAAGATATTTTTTCTAATTTCATCGAAGGTTCAGTAGGACCTTGATTCAGTAATTCGGGCGACGCGTCAATCCGGGCGGCCGCCAGTGAGTGAGCGAACTCCACTGGCCTGGAGGTAATAATTACTCAGCGAGTCATCCAGCGTCTTTTTTTTTTTTATTTTATCATAAAATCTTATCTTTCAGAATATTAAAGATGCTTCTAAAATGAATAAAATTAACTTGAGTGATTAAAAAACTGTTTTATCTCAATAATTTTATTTGTGTCTGGTATATTTTAGGTGAATATTTAGAAAAAGACCTTTATTAGAAAGAAGCACTATTCAGGAGTATAACAAATAAAAAATAACATCTAAATTAATTGTATTTTTTTTATGAAAATTATTTTAGATGACGTAATTGGCTTTTTAATATTTTTTTTTAAAATGCCATAACTTTTTAACTATTAAGAATTGGATTAAGACATATTTAGTTTATTTGATTGGAAATGACCCCCCCCCCCCTATCTCCTCTTTTCGTTTGACCCACGACTTACGGGACAACCTGTATATTCAAAAAATATAATACGGTTTTTGAGAAAAGTGGCTTTTACAGTGTTTTGGTGAGCCGAATGCTTCTGTATTGTTCATACAACAAATATTCAAAAGTAAAATTTTCACGGATTAGGCGTTTCAGTAGTTGTAAGATGGATAACTTATAATTAAAAAATAAAAAGGGCATTTACGATAATGAACGAAGTCGTTACCTTTGAGACATCGCGAATGGTACTTGTGATACGCCTGCTGCGTGAAGTGGTTCTCCTGGAGCAGGCTGTGCGAAGGGTGCTGGAAGGCGGGCAGCGATTGCGGCACGCTGCTGCCGAGCGAGGAGCCGAGCGTCGGCGACGCTCCGACCGATGAGCTGAGCGGGAAGATAAAATTATTCACTAAAATTTTATTCAGGTGCACTTATTATTCTCAGTGAAAGAAATCCAAATTTCGCTTGTAAAATAATTTCAATTGCGAACGGTAAAAGTTGAATAATCTTAGGTCATATACAATTATTTTAGGCCCTACTCAACTAGGACAAATATGCCTGTTCTAGAGTCAAGGGAGATGGTAGTAATGAAGCGTTAAAAATGGTATCACCATGTGCGAATTCGGAATAGTTCTCATATAGACATCGATTTATCTAGACATCCAATTAATTCTTTCACCAATTATATAAATCCTTATTCTTAGCCAATTATATATGTTACGGTAAACACCCAAAATCAGTAAGAACCCGTTCTTACTAGTAAATACACCAAGTATCTAAGAGCATCAGAAACAACGTTTTTTACTAGTAAAATAAGTAGTTCCTATAAATGCTGAATAAAATGATTACATCGGCTTTTTACTGCACTTTTCAGTTAAAACCCGTTCTTACTAAAAGCATATTAGTAAATATCCGATTATAATATTGCATGATTAGTGTGTGAATGTATTTAGTAACAGTGCACAGTGCTGAGAAAAGTGCGAAAGCAAATTTGACAGTTTATTATAGAAGTCAGCTCTTTATTTATTTATTTATTGTTTATTTGGAAAATCAACAATGGTACATACAATTGCGTACAAAAGTACAGAAATACCTAAAAAGATTAAATTTAAAGTATACTCGCACTAGAATTTTAATAATTTTTACATAACATTAATGGTTCAAACTGTCAGAGGCAAAAGGAAAGAAAATGTCTAAAGATTACTATTATTTAGTTTTACTAATTTAATTTGTTTTTAGTTAGATTTTTTCGCAACTCAAGATAAAATGGGTATTTATTTAATAAAAATATACCAACCAAGGAGAATAATTCATCACACTGACAACATAATCGAACGATCTCCGTGTTAGCGTTCGTTCTGTATCGCGGGAGCGAAAAATGACGAATTCTCGCATTCGACGTGAAGAGACGTCGAATAAAACATTTTGAAGAAAATCAATGTTATCGATATTATTATCAATTGTGTTACTAAAATGATTACTGACATATTTTTGCTTAAATGATTTGCAGGTTCTTATTAAGATCATTTTAAACGCTTTTAGGTAGATCTCCGATATGGCTACAGCAATTTGCTCGGTGTGAAGGTTGCGACATACCCAACGCTCGAGGTCCTCGGCCTGTGCTCCTTGGAGTCCATGATCCAACCGACGTGATGCTCCACCGGCGGGTTTAGGCTGTGGCGCGTTTTCCTCTTGCGTCCGCTTCTGAAATTGGCGGGTTGAAAAACAAGGCTTGTTTAAGATGATAAAATAAAGTTCAAAAATATAACGAGTAGATATAAACCGCATTTGTCTTACAACGATTACTAACAGATGGACCTTTTTAACCCTTGCCGGCGTATGGAAGCAACATATGCGCCGCCAAGCAGGCGGCTCTAACGTTGCAGTTTTTTTTTTAATATTTATATTTAAGAGATAAAAAAAAATCGAAGTGATATTTTATAATAGAGAATTTTATGGTAAATCAGATGATACCTGATTTGTAAAGATTGAACTGCCTTGCCTGCACTATGGATTTTATAGTAGACGAGTGAGTGAGTTCTTTAAATTTTCCTTAGAAATTAATCCGTTCTCAAGCCCTTGTGAGCGAAATCCTATCTTAACAGAATAAAACACTCGTTCGTGAATTAAGTTTACTACTACCCGTCAGTTTGGAACAGTTTAACGTTCAATCTGAATAGCGCAATGTCAGTGAATCAATTCGATAACAAACAAGATTATCAGCTATAAGGTGTTTGTTTATTACAATATTCCAAGATGAAACAGTTTCATGGGGTGTTCCAGCTATCGCAGTTTTGCTGAGGACTAGTCACAGCTCCTTCGTTTAAAAGGCCCTCACACCGGTTACGGTCGCCAACAAACAAAAACGGAGCAATAGATGTAGTGGATGCCCTCACATAATGTCGGTGGCGTGCGGATCCTTCTGAACGGCGTAGAACCTCGCCGTCTGGCGTCTGTCCCTCGCGCCCCTGCCCTGCGAAGACTTTCTCGCCACTTGCGCCGACTGCTGCACGGCCGCCACCGTATCGGCGGCTTCCTGCTGCTGGTGCGCCAGCTGGTATTCGATCTGTAAAGAAAAGAAGAGAATTGAACAACCAAATGGACACTATAGGCTTAACATTATTATAGCAGCATATTGGAGCGGAGAAATGCAAAATTCAAATAAATCATTATTTTTTAACACGGAGAGAAAATATTTTTTAACGTAAATTTTTTATTATTTCGAGTTTTAAAATTCTGGATCCGTCAACACCTAGTATTTTGCATCACAGACATTTTGCTATTGGAGTCGATCCATGGGAGCTAACGCTACACGCTTAACTCCGATAAAATATTTTTATTGATTAATTTGACTGATTACATGACTCCACTGTTTAACAATTGAATCGAAAGTAGGTTCACCTAGAACTGATTACATAAAAAAAGAAAATAAATGAGAAATGTAAATAAAATAGTTTAGTTTTTGCATATTTACACTGATAAAAATAAGTGTTAATTAGGATATGGGTATTGTTAAGAGTTATTACGATAAACAGAAATATTTAGGACTTTTACCTTCTAATTAATTACCTGCGAGATCAATCTTAAGAAGCGAACTACGTCAACAATTAATTAAAAACTGTGTCTGAATTGAGGGTCAAGTACTTTGAAGTTACACATCTTGAAACCCTGGCTGTCCTCGAGCAAAATATTCAGGGCTATGTGCGAGCCGGCCTATGTACGTGATTATACATTTTTCACTTCGAATACACATTTAAATTATATGTAAAAATATTCCCCGTTTGTGAGTTTATAACCCCGAGTAGTTCAAATTATGACTTCTTAGTTCATGGCCCATCGAGAAGATTTTTTTGGTTCAGGGCGATCATAGTACCCAGTAAGAATCTTGTATGCTTCTATGAGCTTCACAAAAAATTCACTGTTACCGTTTCCTTGGATTGTATAAATTTCAAATAAAAAAAAATGTATAGACATAATAAATAATATTAGTGTGGAATGTGCTTAATTATATATATTTTTTTTGTTTTTTTGTTTGTGAAAGTTTGAAATTTTGTGTAATCAATAATGATCAATAATAATCAATAATAATCAGTAATTAAAACAATCTAGACGAACATTTAAGAAAAATAAAAACAAAGAAAAAATAATAACAATTTTGATATGGAATAAGATATAGGCTTATCAGCTATGCTGCCTGCCTATTACGAAATAATAATAATAATAATAATAATATATATTCTCATTATTGACATGTTCTGTATTTCTGGAATAGATTTAAAAATGTATAAAAAATTCTTTTATCCAAAATGAATATTCATTTTCATAACTGGTTAAGTTGTAAATATCGATGAACCCCTAAAAGCACAATAGTGATTTTAAATACACCCTGACACCTAAATCTTTAAATCCTCGCAGGTCTAAGTAATATTATGATACTCACGAATGAGGGTGGCGGCGGTGGGGGCGGAGTCTCGGGGTTTGCGTGCCGCGCAACGCTGGGCTTGGCCCTCTCGAATTCCTCGCGGGAGATCACGCTCAGCGTTCGGTAGTCGCGCCGGCCGCTCGATCCGATGTCCTAAAATTAATTTACGCAGAAAAATCATTAACAAGTTTAGTATCGAAGCAGCCCACCCGTGCGTTAAAGTAAATTGCGCCTACGGAGGACCAGCGTCTGCGAGTGAGACGGAAGTATCGCACCTATCGACCGTATTTTCGCTTCAGAAATAGAGTGTAGTCATTCAAAGAGTTTCGTTAATGGCGAGGAAATGTATCTATAATTTTAAGGTTACTAGAGAGAGCAATACGGGAGGATTCCGACATTCAAATGCAAAACTACCGAAACAATTCTGCCAACAAATTTTGATATTATCTTAAACTCTCAAGTACTAAGTTCTAATCCGAGGAAGAATTTGATCAATTATCTGGAAAGTTAATTTGGCGACTCCAACTTGAAAAGTTCTTATCTAAAATGATCGCAAATGCTGCCTGTGTGAGATTCGACGACGATGTAATATTACGGCGAGACTTACATAGTCGGAGTGCGTCCACAGGTCCTCCTCGTAGCAACACAGCCCATCGGAGATGGCCTGCTCCAGGTCCTGCGTTATCTTGACTCTTGTCTCCCAGTCGCCCGTCCGGTCGTGGCCCTCGTGCTTGGGCACGCGGCCCGTGATAGGAACGCTCGGCGCCTGCATGCCGGTCGTCTGCGTCACGATCAGGAGGCGGCCCACGTCGCCGTCGGTGAAGTCGCAGTCGTCCGACTCGTCCTCTGACCTGAATAATCCACAATGCAAACTTTTAAAATATTTATGGAGTATTTATCGCTTTACACACCAGGTGCCGAGTGCGTTCCATAATTTTGTACATATAATTTACCAATAATAAGAAACTAAAAAACGGGTAGCGTCTCCGCGTGAGATATTTCGTGTGCAGTGAACGACCCTCGCGAAATGGCGGCATCGTGTGGCACGTGCGTTTTACATACGGAGTGTTTTACATAACTGAATGTGTTAATGTAAATTGTTGCTGGATATTAATGTTTATTTTATTAGCATCTGGTAGACGAGTCCACAGACTCTTCAAGAACATGCAAACTTGTATGTATCTCTTATGACTTATAACTTGCCAACAATGTGTTTGAAGTCTATGAATTATTTTTGCATTTTTTTATACAATTTCATTTTTTATACAATAGGGAACATAACACCCTCTTAAGTGTTTGGGAATGGTTTGGAACAACCTGTATAAAATAAAAAATGGAAATTTCAACATAGCCTAAAAGTTAAGAACCTCATTTTTTCATACATTTTATCAAAACTTCAGACAAATATTTTCTGACAGAATATGAGAATAAAACTAAGGTTTGTTAAGTAGATTGATACGGTTTTTCAAAATTATCCTATAATGTCAGAGTGTTTCTCTTTCCACAAGCCGTCAGATGAAACAGAATGATTGAAAACCACGCGCAAGACATAGAAGAGCTTTTTAAGGAGGGACTTGACTCACCATGCGTCGGTGAACGCGTTAAGCCGCGCCGGCGGCATATCCAGCTCCTCGTCAAACTGGAAGTCGAGTTCCTCGCGGGGTTGAATGGGTTCGTCGTTCGGCCGCGTCTGACTGAGGCCCGATTGACTGCCCGATAAGGACAGGCTGCGTTCTTTCGACGTGCCTTTTGAGCGTCTCTTGACCTGCACAAGAGCAAAGGTTAACAAAACTATATCATCATATTTTTTCTAGATAGTTATTGGCTCGCATGGGGGCTCACCACAAACCAAATTAAAACAAAATGACTTTTGAAACGCTCGTTAACCATTAATTAAAAATTTAAAAAAAAAAAATGTTTTTGATGTGTAATTTTAAAGTTGTAATTTGTAATGTTCTTGATACTAGACAAATTTGGAATCTAAATAAAAGAAACGTTCGTTCAACGTGTTACAGCGTTCGAAAGCATTAAAATGTCTAAAACGAAACATGACATTTATAATTTTTTTGACATTTCACATAATCACACCGATGACATATTAAGCATACCTCAGTCCACATGTCAGTAACCTGATGCTCGTCTTTCTTTACGTCGGCGCCAATGCCCTCGGCCGGTGTTTCCGAAGAATTCGATACGTTGCCCGGTTGCGATAATGCTGCCTCGGCGTGCGATACGTCTGCAATGCGAACATTCATCAAATGCAATATGACATAATAAGACACATCGACCTCGATCGACCATTGAAAGTCCATTTTTGGTTAATAGATACTAAAGACGTTGGGGGATTGGGGGTCCAAAAGAGATAAGTAGGATCCCCTTAATTAAAATAAAACAGAGCAAACAATCTTATAACAGCGATGTAGTCAAATTGCGGCGTCCGCGATAGGTTATTCTTCACTAAGGACAGAGTATCTTTCGCACGAACAACTGCGTGGAGTTTGGCGAATAAAACCATAGCGGAAGCGGAGAAGGGTTGACTGCCATGCGTATTTCTACATCAAAGCGAGTTTCCAACAGATGACACAATTCAAGAGATTTTTGTACCTCAGTGAGCGCATTTGACATGAAAATGGTACTTTCATCGGCTCAAAAACTGTGTAAGATTCTTATATTATTATTACTAGAGCAAGCAGCTATTTAGCTGATATGCTCATATCTTATTCTCAGTTACTAGTGATTGGCCTAGATTCAAGAAATTTATCAAGGCGGTTCTTGAACTGGTTTTCACTTATAGCTTCCACCACTTCCTGTGGTAGCCGATTCCAATTATTCACAACTCTATTGGAGATAAAATTCTTCCTAGGATTAGTGGAACAAGGAGATTTAGATAACTTCATTGAATGGCCGCGAAGTTGCGTGTTTTGGTTAAACATGAATATGTTCTTAATGTTTGCACAATTATAATGTCCAGTTAACACTGTATTTAGAAAAGTTAATGCTGTTCAAAGTTTACAGTACAAAATGCTTTTGAAATGCGACTTAAACTTTACTTTTAATGATTTAACAAAAAAAAAAGGAAAACATAGATTTTCTTTTTGTCACATTTTGTTTTTGCTAAATTTTAACGAATTATGAAAATTAGATAAAATTAGTATGGAGTTTGTATGTGACATTTGTATGTGACATTACCATTGTGCACAGCGTTTCCGCCGGGTACAAACTCCGGCACGTCCGGATTAAGATGATCGGGATTGATATCCTCCGGAGTGGCGGCTTCCGCGGGCGATGGCGGCATCACGAAAGGCACAGCGATGTGCGACGGAGCGATGACCGGCGGAGAGAGGCCCGCCGCCAACGTGGCGGGCAGCAGGGGTGAGCCGGCGAGACGCGACCCTCGGAACATTCTGAAATGCGGTAAACGAGAATAAATGTCTCTTACCTTAGCGTTAAGATTGAAGAATTAATAATTGCTAAAAACATTTTTAAAAGCATCTGCATATATGTTAGTCTTTTCCTTGCGAGGACTCAAACCGGTCATTTGTAGTGTTATAAATATAAAAATAGAAAACAAAAATAAATATAAAATAAAAAATAGAAAACAATGAAAATCTTTGACACAAGTAGGTCGCTCCGTCATTTGCCATAGGTGACATTTCTACTCGTACTAATGTGTTTTTGGTTCCAGGACATTGCATTCATTTGATTATTAATTTAATTTCATAAACCCTTCAACACTTGGTTTCATAATTACAGTTGTAATCAGCATAATTGCTGCATGCCTGTTACAAATAATAATAGAATCCTTGTTCCTTCACGAATGGTAGCGCCATCGTGAAACAGTCATTAAATCTAAAAGTATATAGTGTCCATAACTCGAGGGGCAGCCGAGAAATAAATCCGTGGAAAAGTTATATATATTTTTTAAAATTAAAAGTCGTATAGTAATGGCGAAGCATTGTGCCGACTAGTAGTTTTATCTGTGACATCGCAGAAGAGACCATAATTCATCGCTCGGTCGAACAGTCGCATTAAATATATATCGCGCGATATCCATGTGAACTTTTTCTCGTACACTTCAAACTAAACAACTTTTCTAAATTTTTTCCATACCTAAATAAATATATTTTTTTTTTTGACACATTGAAAAAAGTGTATGTATGCATGAAAGGATTTGTATGAGAAAAAGTTCATACTGTATAAATATTTTCACACTGTATAGAGTGAAAAGAAGAGTATATCAAGTCCTTTAACCTGGGCAACGGCGGAGGAGGGACACCTCTGAGCGCTTCCGAAACGGGCGCCATGCGTTCACCCGCTGTGGCGACAGGGAATAGCCCCACCACGACCCGGTTGCCGCGTTGGTACACGGCGCCGGGCATGCCGACGGCATGCGCAATCTGGCGAGCCTCCGTGCTCAATGGTTCCTGGAGCAAATAAAACATGTTAAAAAAATCCGTAAAAATAGCAATGACACAATAGCCACCTCACCAAATAGCGGCTTTAAATAAACAAGAGTTTATTTAAAGCCGCCACTACACTTCCTTCAATTTTTCTTGAATGTAATCCAGCATAAGTTGCCTGCCTAAAACTAATAATAATAATAATAATAATAATAATAAACAAACAACATAATTTCAATGTTCTCACCTGCAAAATATGCTCGTGCGGCAGCTCCATGGGAAACGTGAAGCTTTTGTGGTGCGTGTTCGCTATGCTCTCTGCGGCGGTTTCTGCAGGTTCCGAATATGGTGGTATTTCGACGGGGGCGCCGTCAGCTTCTGCGGCGGACGGCTCGCTTGGTGGGTGGAGTTCTGACTCTTCCGGAGCGGGGTTATCGGCCGGCTGAGGGACGGTCTCTGAAAAATGTGATTCATTTATTAAAACTCGTCTTGCGTAAAAAGAATCACGGGAACGGATATATCGCACAATGAGTTCAAGATGAAAATTATCACCGCAAGGTTATAAAGTGTCAGGTTTAGAGCCCTTATATGTATAGATATAGATTTTCTAGAAAAATTAGACCGCCGAGCTACGAAACTTCCTGTATAAAAGTCATATGAAGACTTTTTCTACTGAACTTGCCCACTTTCAACGAACATTCAACGAAAACCCCAAACCTAAGAGAGGTTGCAGAGTGAAACTGTCCGGTACCGGATTCTACACAATTACAAAGCATTTCCTTACCAACAGAATGGTTGATGCTTGCGACAGTTCACCATCCAATGTGATTAGAGCAGTGTCGGTGAATCAATCTTAAATGGTACGTTTGATGCAGGAGATATTTGTGACCCAAAAGTCAGCTACCTCATACGGTAATTTGAGGTAGCTGGTAGTTATAAAGAGACAAATATAATTAACATCAGTAGCGTTTCACCGAATCGCCATCACCGATTATCCAGCAGGCCGTGAGGACAAGCAGACAAATTGATCTTCCTACCACTCTTGAATTTACCACGTTATCGACTGGTAAATACATTATTAAAATGCATTTATTTTTTTATGATTGATAAAGAAACTAGTAACTGATTTTAATCGTACCTTCCGGAACGGAGTCCACGTCTGCGGTCTTATCGGATGCCTGTTCAGGCGCGGCCGCCGATTGAGGATCGACCGAATTAACTCCGGGATCCAGAATGGGCCACTTCGTCGGCTCGTACACGGTACGGACCTGCAAATCAATAAATTCCCATCGATCAAATACAATTATTCCAATATTTAGAAAATTTGTATTTTGCTGGCGTCGGGATAAACTGAATAAAATACATTCACTGGTTTTTACTCACATATCTGCCAAATGATTACTACAATTCTACATCTTAAAATAGAATATTGCAAATTTTCTTCTTTGATAAGTACACGATTTAGTTTAACACACTCAGCGCCGATAAAGGTATATCCATCCCGTAATCGCCGTATACGACAGGTGCCGTTTCCGTTTAAAACCATTACCGTCTTAATGCATTTCTATTAATATTTAAAAGTGTGGCATGTCGCGTATTCCTGAATTCATGAAAGGCATAGACTAATTATTGTTTTTTTTTCATTTTAGTTCGGTTATGACGTTAAAAAGTCAGTCGGATGTGAAAGTGCGCTAGTGAATTGGAAGTATTTTTGATGGATTTGGCGGTAAATAATTCGAGTATTATTTACAAAAGCTATGTCAATATAATGTTTAATATAAAAAATAAACATTTTCATAGCTTTGTACGTATTTTTTGCCAATTATAAGAAATTATAACTAATAGTATGCGCGCGTTTGACGTACGGAGCTGAATGTGATACCAGGCTAATGGAACCAAGTAGATAAAATATAATAAAGAAAGCAACATATAGTAACAGAAACAGTACATACTTCACACGTGGTACATTCCAAGGTCAGTTCTGATGATTTCGCATCGCAGTCTATGCGTTCCGATACAGTATGATTGTTATATGAAATAATTATACGCTCCATATCGCCGGAACGATTTATGTCTGGAGGTTATTGCAAATTTAGTATCGCTTTTTAAACGCAAGCCTTGAGAGCAAACTTAAAATTAGGGGCGGCACAAAAGCATGCTATTTCACGAGGCGGAGACTCAATAATAAAGACTGATTTTTTTGTCGTTGAAAACTTTTTGATTTCCGCAGTGAAATTTACTTGTAATGTAACGTTTTTCTGAAAATATTAGCTAGTAATAAATTGACTCGAAAAATAGCATAAACTCGACCAAAAATAACGCCAAATAACTGAATGATTTTTAGCACTCAAAATATACCTCAAATACCAAAACTTAAAATTATTTTTAAAACAACTCTTGTATGGATAGTTATGACGGCGCTCTCAAGGGTCCGGTTCTTTAAAAACAGATAATACCTGCCAATTGTGGCAAAACTAGTGGAAAAAACTATTATGCACCGCTGAACGAGTTGGCAGCACGAATCGTACTTTAAATGATCCGACAATTACAATAACACTCGTTAAAATCAGTAGATGTAAAATAATAAGACCAATTAAGCCGATACGCCCATATCAAGATCGAAGTATTAATGATAATCGTCTGTTTCCATTGTGTATATATCATACATTCTTTGACATTGAAAAATTCAGTGATAGATAGCCTAAGTTCATTCCAGTGCAGGCTATCGTAGATAATAAAATATTAGCTCATAATTAAAAAAAATATCACTATAAGACTCGTTAAGAGGATGCAACCCAGAGGGCTAGTCTTAAAACGTGAGCATGATTAGCGAGTGAAAGGACACCCGTTAGTGCGAGCGGAAGGAGCTGTCAGTTTGACTGCATTATTTCATTAGACATACGTCAAACTGACAGCTCCTCTCGCTCGGTATCCGTGCTCGCGTTTCGAGCCGCGTTGTGACTCTCATTTTTGTTGATG
This sequence comes from Neomicropteryx cornuta, assembly GCA_020383195.1. NCBI lineage: Eukaryota > Metazoa > Arthropoda > Insecta > Lepidoptera > Micropterigidae > Neomicropteryx > Neomicropteryx cornuta. The sequence goes on from JAHKQU010000031.1 coordinate 1,100,177, forward strand.
TAGAAGGAAAATAATACTGGTTATAGTTTCGTCTTATATTTTTTTACCTGGGTTAATATAGAATGAAAAAGATCATTTCTACTATGCCTAAAAATTAAGAGCATCGTAAACTTTAGAAGTTGTAGTAATCTCATTGACCGTATACAAGAATTGATAAAATAAAACTGCAGTAACATTGTTTAATTTATAAAAGTGAAATTCCAGTTTTATTTTTAAAAAAATAACTGTTTTTTTTTTTAGTTATAGTGAGAAGTTGATTTATCATTTTTGTAACGCGCTGTATTTGTTAAAAGTATAGAGTGTCAGTGTCATCTAGCTAAGTTAAAGTTAGATGAAATAGCATGATTGATGATCACTCCCAACACCGACACAGCTCTTCGGGAAGAGGCCGTTTATTTGTGCTGGGGTTTTTTAATTGGTGAAAACCACCTTTGTACCACCCTTGAAAAATTCCCTTTGCTCAAGTCACTCAAGTAGAACAGAGTAACGAATGAACATAGATTATTAAGAAACATGTGTATCCAATTCTGTTTAAAAGACAGAATCACTATGGAAGCTTAAAAAAAAATTGATTGCAATATGTCATGGTTGATGGTATAAAACACACTCACCTTGTATCCATGCACGAGTTGCAGCTTATCGCTGTCCCTGACGGCCTCCACGACGAGCGAGACGTCCGCCGTCAGCGCACGCACGCGGTGGAAGGACGCGATCAGCGTGACGGGTATCGAGCCGTCGGCGGCCATCTTGCGGCGCAGGAAGAAATCGCGTGCGAGGTTGTCCGGTGAGAAGTAGTACTCGCTGGAAGGCGAACACGAAAGCACATTTATGAGAGTGTTTAAAACTTTTTTGTGTTCGGAAACGTTAGACGGTTGTGGTTTTCGGCTACTGAAGCATAGGCAGTAAAGAAGTTCAGAGCAGCAAAAATATTATTAAAGCAAGTAGCGTAATTTACATTGCAACTTTAACGGCTGATATTTTTATTTCTAAAAGTTTACAAAATGAACATAAGAAGAATACTACTTAAATATGGCTATAACGTTCCTATAAATATGGATTACATGGGAAATCATACGAAGAACGACTATACCTACTGAACCTGCTCGCTCTTAAGGACCGACGCAAACGTGGAGACCTTATAGAGACTTCTATGATTCTGAATGGACTTCATGACTGTCCGGATGCAGTAAAATGTATAATTTCAACGAAAGACCCCAATCTAAGAGGTCACAAATTTAACTGTCCCTTACCAGATTCAACACAAATGCAAATAAGCATTCCATGCCAACAGAGTGGCTGACGCTTAGAACATAGCGTTTAATATGATTAGTACAGTGTATTTTTTTTAAATAATTGTTATGACCTAGGTCGTATACAATTGTTTTTAGGTTTTAGAGTCATAGGAGATGTTTATAATGAACCATTAAAAATGATATGACCATGCGCGGATTCGAACCCGCAACCTTTGGGTTAAAAGTTCAACGCCTTAACCACTAGACTACCACAATCTCAATTATTAAAAAGATTTGAGTTTATCAGCTTGAAGAAGCTGCTTGCTCATTGAAATATAATAATAAAAGGTAATCATCATAAAATAATAATAGAAATTAGGTAAAAATAAATAATAAATGAAAATTGCTTAAAAATAATAAATAAAAATTAAGGAAGAAGAAAAAATAATAACAATTTTGTATATTGAATAAGATATAGGCTTATCAGCTATGCTGCCTGCCTATTACAAAATAATAATAATAATAAAAATAAAAAGTCCATAAACTTTAACTCTCTCAGAAGCTCGGAAAACAAACAGATGCAAATGGTGTGGATTTTATCACCCTACTATACATAACAATGTCAAGGGAATAATATAAGCTCTCAAAATAAGTAAATGGAAATACTTACATCTGCTTTTTGATGTAATCTTTGAGTGTAGGCGGGTCGAGCGACACGGCAGCCGTGGCGGCGTACGGCGGCTGCGTCTGAGCGGTGATGGGCGGCGCGGCCGGTCTACCGGCGGCGATGGCGGCCGCGGGTGCCGCGTAGAAGAACGGCGATGCGACGAACGGGTAGGCGGCGGCCTGCGTGTGAACAACAGTCCGGTGCGGTGCGTGACGATAGGCCGGATGGTAGGGTAAATAGGTCGAGGGAAGGGGCGGAGGGGCGGGAATCTGCGCCGGGAATGGGGGTTTCAAAGCAATTAGTCCCGCAATGATTTTTTCATACAGGTGAACGAAGCCAACACCATTAATAGTAAAGCGTAAATATTCAGCCAATTCGTAAATAACATATTATCAGTGTTAGCAATGGTAGAAATACAAATTGTGCATACAATATTTACGTATTTGGTTAGTATTTTAAACGGGAAACCACCCCGCCATAATGAGAAATTATTTCAATAAAGATAAATAAATATGAAAATATAATAATTGAAGCGTGATGCATACGGAATAAACGAGGAAGCGGATAGGATAAAATAAAAAAAAATATATAGATAAAATGATAGAAAATAAATAGAAAAATGATGACAATAAATATTGATATTATACAACATGTTCATTTAAAAAATATCACCTAATCACAACACATTCAAAATGAAAACGGCCGCTCTGCGACATACGGCCGACAATAGACTTGACCCCAAATTCCAATGACTTCGTGGATCATTAGAAGCTCGTAATGACTATTTTACAGTACATGCAATTCAGAAACGACCAACAATGAAGACAGTATTTTTTTTGTAATCTTTTCATTGTAATTATCGTCCGCTTTGAATATGTACATAAATAAATGCATATATTTTTTAAATTTCATTAATAATCATTTGCTGTTTAGCGCACCGGAAAATCATACTAATATTATATATAGTTGATAGACATGTAGGCAGAATGAATTTGGAAAATTTTTGATACTTTAACCGCTGAGATAAACTATTGTATTTTTTCTTAGGCAGTTGAATAGAGTACTAACTCCCTTTGAGGTTGGACGTAAGTAGATAAACCCAGTGGATATATGCTTCAGTTTTAGGAGCTATAGCTGTGAGTATTAACATTTTTTAGGGGAAACCTGTTGAATAAATAATTAAATAAAAACATTCTGTTTTGTAAACATGTTCAATTAAACAGCCACATTGTAACACGTCAGAAATATTTGAGTCCTTATAAACTCCATGTATTAATTTACTGACAATACATATAAATTAATAAAAATACATAAATATGATAAACTCGCACACAGACTATACAAGCTTGAAAGAATTATAGTACATACATAAAATCTACATGAAGAGATGCTATCACCCGCCACTGAAGAATTTTGATACAAAATTAACCGCCGGCATACGTATGAACTTCAAAAAATTGCTTATGGTGACGACAAACACGGCCTATAGGACAAATTATAACAAAATCTAACACGCTCCAATCTGCGTACATTTGAGTGGTTTTCTTGTAACCAATCAATTCTAACAACCACTATCTTCTAAGATAATTCAAAGTACAAAGTTAAGGTGGTTTCGAGATAAATATTTTATTAAAAGCCGCAGTATAAAATATTAAAAAATCGAAAAAAAAATCTTTTGCATCAGTAAATAACATTTTTTCTCGATGCGCCTATAATTAAATGCAATATTTTGAACGGAAGTGAGAGTATGCCAGCGGCACGGAGAAAATAATGAAGAAATGATTTATAACCCAACCAATAAAAAAAATTATCTCGAAAAAGCATCCTCGACGATTTTAGGACGGAATTTATTCCAATTTCGGAATGGCGGGGGTGATCCTTAGGGAATAATCGGGGAACGGGAAGCTCACACACGAGGCATATATACGTACTTAAATTTAAACTAACCCTGCTTTGAGATCGGAGGCAAATATCACGAATTATGTCCGAACCATTTAAATTGCAATTTTGAACAGTATCGGTCTTATGAATAGTTACGTTAATTCGCTGCTAAAGCATTTTATAACGAGTTTTACTATACATAAGATTATTAAATGTAAGATTATCAAACTATAAAATTGCATTTTAATGAATGCGAAATGACGGTCGATTAGACATTTTTTGATATTCATAACTGTACCGCTAGCGCCGTCGGAGAAAAGCGCCGTTAAGTGGACGCAAACCAGTCATTTCCATACTCGTGACTCTGAATTTCTCCGTTCATTTCATTAAAACTTCATTCGTAACTATCTCATTGACGGAATACAAGAATCGAAAAAATAAACCTACAGTGACGTAATAAAAAATAGCGCGATTTGGGTAAGACCGCTCCCAACACAGATAACAGCTCTTCAGGAAGAGGCCACTTAAGAGCAGTTCCTACTGACTAATTTTCTTAACAATAAGAGGTTCAAGACAGATGACATTTCGCAGAGATTCGTTTTAAATGAGCATAAACGAATATCGGGTCGAATGAGTGGAGTGCGAACTAATACGAAGACAGCAGAGGATCGACGGACGAACTTGATAACGTTCGGGACGAACATAGAGATCGAGAGGGTGCATTAGCGGAGTCTACCAACCAATTAAGTTAGTTTGAGTAAAATAATTTATACAATCTACCATCGTATTTAGAACGCGTGCGATTGCTAACTTAATGAGCGAAAAGTTGTGTAAAATTACGTCCGTGTGCAAACGCTTGTGCTTCAGAGCATGCCTCAAAGTAATTAAAAAAAAAAAATGCCTCGGGTGTGAGTTATAATTAAACCAAAACATAAATTATATTAAAAACTACGTTCATTAGACACAAAACACAGAGTACAAAATTCATTGTGAATATCGACTAGAAAAGAATTAACTGTCCATAGGGTTATAAAGACATCTAGGTACATTTTGCCCATTTTAAAAGATGACAGCCAAAGCTGTCAAAATATGATGTAAATGTTACGACCCGTGATTTCTGTGTCACTCTTAAATACAGTCGTAAGTCGTCGTTATTTTGCATTTTAGATAAAGGATTTCTCAGAAGTGGTGATTACAAAGATAAAAAAAAATAATTAAATACACCGAACCTTTGTCTAGTACCATTCCTGGCTATTTTTTGTAAATTTATTCCGTGTGCCGAATAAAAAAAAATCTTCCGGTCTATATTTATATTAATGGGTTGTTTAAGCTATTTTTAGTCGTAGGTTATTGGAAAAAAAACCATGTGTAGAAATAAAGGTAACAAAGTTCTTGCCTGATTACTTTTTTTAAAATGTGTTTCAATAGATCAAAATAAATTATTTTTTGATTATCCGTATTGCGACCGGCGACGGACCGAGAAGAAGCGGGACAAATGTTGTACTGTAGTAACTCTTATTTTGTAAGTAGAAATAGAAGAAAAATAACACTGGATATCAATTTATCTCATAGTGGCAATTTATCTCATAAATTTCTCTAAGCCTCGAAAAGTCTGTATTTTTCCATACATTTTATCAAAACAAGAATCGAGAAAATAAAACTATACAGGCACAGTTGATTTCATACAGATGCAAATTAAACTATTTATACTTATAAGATTAAGGTATCTAAACGTATTTATTTTTAAATTAAATATCCAATGGTTACCAAAAGAAAAAAGGGTTTAAATGAATCGAAATTAATATATATCCTTTGTCTTCGCCTTATGATTACGCGCGAGATAGAGAAGAGCTCTTTCGGGAAGAGGCCCCTTAAATATATCACAATTCATTCATTTCCAAAAAGTGTATCTGATCGGAATTGGAACTTGGGCCTTGCGACATATAAACTTTCACCGTTGACATTCACAATGATATAGATTCTATTTTATAATACACTTAGTTTATAACACAGGCGGGTTTAAAACTTTTTTAACTACACCATAGTACATAGGCACAAATTCATCGTAAATATATTAAAAAAATACTAAAGAACCGGATATCTCAGATTTTAAATTCGTATATGATTTCCAACATATGTCACGTTGAACGAGTGAAAGTATTGTAATAGAAAATGGTGTTCATATTTTTATAGTTTGTCAATGCCAATTACACTCGCCACATTGACTAAAGTTCGATGTGTCCGCTGTTTACTTTCAGTAATTTCATTAAACTTTAATCTTTGTAATTAAATGAGAAATGATTGGGTGGAAAACGAACCTCGGACTGATTTTGCACCTGATATGCAAATCGTTGTGGTTTTATTTTATGAAAGTTTATCACATCTTAAGAGGACGCGGCCCTGTCATTTCTCCATACAAAAGTTGTAGTGTTGTGACCCTACTTTTAGTAGACGATGCAAATTCAGCGAAGTTATTTAAAATACATTAAATCTGTTTTTCAAGATTATCCGATTACGAGAATGTTCGAGACCACACTCAATAGGCATCGGAAAGAGCCCCCTTAGTTATATCATAAATAATGCTTTGTGCTACACGGTAACGTGGTCGTTAAAAATGTCGCTTGATTGATTAATTAAAATAATCATATTTCGGGTGGTTTTATTTATTAGAGTGAAGCATTTGCATCTCAATTGATACTAATTGCGTGGGTGTGACACAAGAACTGCTCAAGACAGCATACCCACTGATTAATATTGTGAGATCGCGGCCACACTTCGGAAAGCATAAATTATACAGTACGTGTCCTACGTGAGTACAGTTATGTCTATACAGTACGTGTCCTCTCCGTGACCGTGCCGGAGAGAATATTAACCTGTGCATATTCCGGCGGGACGAGATACTCGCGGCTGTGTTGCTCGCCCAGCTGGCTCGAGTGCGTGACCTGTCGGGGTCTGCCCACGGAGCTTGTCCTGTTCGGAGCGCCGCCGCCCATTGAGGGGCCTGTTATTTATAAAAAAAAAAAGTTATATTTAAACCAACAAAAATACCTACACAACTAAAACGGATAATTGGAATCGACAATATTTTTACTTATATTTAATATTTTTACAATATAAAATTATAAATTCCTCGTAAAAACCTAGTCAAGTTACTTATATGTAGTTGATTTTACTGTCTGCAATGTCTGTCCTTGCCCTGGAGACAGCTGAACTAGCCCGATCAGCTCCGGCCTACGCCGAGCAACTTCTCACTACTATTAGACTAGCCGCTGCTGCGGGCAGTTTTGAAGATTACATTTTTTTGTTTTACCACCGTTTATTCGAAAAATCAAGATTTTTCCATTGGACATATTTATAAATTGGAAACCACTTTTTATTAAATCAATTTTCAAAAATCCATAAAACATTCTACTGCAGGGGTGCTCAAACGGTCGATCGCGATCGACTGGTCGATCGCGAGTGCTTTTTGAGTAGATCTCGAGAAGAATTTTTTTTTTAATAAGTAGGTAGGTAACTAAACTACAAAAATGTATTACGTAATAAAATAACACTGCTTGCGACAAAAGGTGGCTTTATCAAAGGAACGCGCGGCACTTTTCAAAGAAAAGCCGTGTTGTTTCTAGAATAGACAGTACACAGTACAGCAGGGGTGCAGAAAGCTAATATCTATATATGCTACGGTACGCCCTACCTAGGTAGGTAGGGTGTATCGTGTATGTACGACAACCCTGCATCACACACACTTGCAGTCTCTCAGAGTCGATCGTAAGTAGTCTAAAAATATTGAGGTAGATCGCCAGCAGTTCAAGTTTGAGCACCCCTGTTCTACTGTTTACGAAAAGTTTCTAATGAAAATATTGTAAAAAAACGGTTGTAAAAAAAGCCCCATCAAGATCTTGAAATAATTTTCTGGTCGCCTACTAATCGTTTGAGGTTTTGCCATCTAAAACCACTATATGATTTGGCAACGCCTTCTTTTTTACATGCATACCTTGTCGGCCGCCCCTCGAAGCGCCGGTGCGGCCGCGCCAGGATCCGCCCTGACCGCGCACGGCGTTGGGCGGTCCGCCGCGGCCGTTGACCATGGCGCCGGCGTCGTGCGATCGCGGCTTGCCCGGCCCGCGGTGCGACGCCTTCACGTCGATCTCGAGCGGGACCCACTTGTGCTTGGCGGCGCGGTTCCACGCCTTTTGCGCGGACGGCGGCGCCGTGTTGCTCGCTGGAATTCAAACGGTCGTATGTGATGATGACTGAGAGTTTTTTGTCAATACAAAGCAGCCGTTTTTAGATTATTAAGCAATGTAACCTAACCACTCTGCAAACCACTTGAGGTAGAGAAAATAGAAAAAAAAGTGCTATAAGTTATGAATCTTAGAAGGAACCAATGCTGCACCGGCAAGTAACCATTGAATTTATGGCAAATAACCACAATAAGTGAATACCACAGGTTGTGAATTGGTTGGCTAAATGGTTTGTGGAAAAAAAATATGTGAAAACGCGTAAGGAAATAGTTTTAGAGCATTACTGAATAATAAAAAAGGCGGGGGAAACTTTATGCAGGATGTATTTATATTCACTGATGTCCTTTTTTTTAGGGGGTTGAAAAATATCAACAATCAAACATTAATCGGCAAAAAATTATCACGAGAAAAACGAATTCAAAATTTAAGAGTACCTGTTTTAATGTTTGAGAAGGCGGTTGAATGCATGGTGTGAGATAGGACAATGACCTCGCGAGTTTGCGAAGTACTTCGAAAAAAGTTTTTAAAAATTATAATTACTTTGGTATGAATTTTTTTCTTCCAAATTATTATTTTTTTTTCGTGAGACCGGTTTAGTTGCCGATATAGATTAACCCCCTAAAAGGACAACAGTGAATAAAAATACAGCCTGTATATTAAATAATCAGCACTTTGCTTCTTCCACCAAAACTCTTTAAGAACATTGAAATTTGTCGTATTGTGGTTGTGATCACAGGATTCACACAATTCTTCAGAAAAAGGTCGCTTCATTAGGAGGTAATATGGCTGCCGGTGAACCCGTACGAACCGGTTTGAACCAATGTAAAAGCTAGGGTGCTAGATTTTTTTTTAGAATTTTCATATGCATATGCCTTTCTTGCGAAGTTCGAAGGATAGAAGGCTTTTAGGATAGAAGGATTAATTTGTTGGATAGAAGGCTCTTCTAATTCCATTTCTTCTATAAGGTAAACTGTTTTTTCGCATTGCAGGTATTCATCTTCTGCATTTATAAATAAGCAGAAGTGTTCTATCCAACGCCGAAGAATGTCGCACATTAAAAAAAATAAAAAAACAACAATAAAATAGTAGCCAAAGCCCGGCTGTGAGACGCACCTGCATTCCTGTTCTCCTTGTTGGCGTTATTATTCGAGGGCTGTTGCTCCTCCCGGTGCGCATTGTTATCCGGTTTGCTTTGCAGCACGGGCGGCGCCTCGTCGCCGCTCGATTTCCCGCTTCTCGACTCCTGGTACAAATCATTACAATTTAGGCAGGCGGAACCGGCTTTGAGTTTGAGTGTTTTTTTCCCACAAATTTTAAAAAAAATAGGACTTTTTGAGGAATACTTAATGACTACTATGATTACTCTCAAATGAAAAGTATGTTACAAGAACCTCTGTAGGCAAACTCTTTACTATTAATAATAAGAAAGGCTTTCCATAATTTGACAGTGGACGTATTCTTAAAGATCTATAAATCATACGTAAAACCAATACTAGAATATGCTTATCAAATATGGAATCCCTACATCACTAAAAAAATAGATCTCATAGAAATGGTGCAGTCAACTGAAAAATCTGGAATATGAAGGAAAGGTAAACATACTTGGACTGACAACATTAAAGCACAGGCGGGCGAGAGGCGATCTTTTAGAGACCTACTATTATAATCTTCCACAATTAAACTCTCAAGTACAACCTTTAGTTCCAATCCGAGGAAGAATTTCATGTCAGAGTGGTGAATGCATGGAATAAGTTACCAAGTGCAAATTTAAGAACAGACTGGACAAGTTTATCTGAGACGATACAAAACACCAGGTTGTCACTAATTATGAGGAACGTCTGAAGCTACCAGAATTACAAACACTTTAAATGTCCGACAGCTATATTGACTATTCAATGTTTCGATTAGATCGCCTCTTTGTGTAATGATAGTCTCGATGCCTCACGTCATCCGACTTTCCGCAGTGACTGTGTGATCGAGGAGTACGTATGTATGAATAATGCCATTATTAAATGTGTAACATTTCCTACCGCTTTTCCGTTTTGCTGCTCGACTGCGTTTGGCGGCGGAGTCGTCGTCACGGCCGGTTGCGGCGCGGCCCCGCCAGGAACCAACGGTTGGCCGGCGGCCGGGGGCGGCGGGCCGAGCGTCGGCCAGTCGTTTATGTCGGCGAGATCCGTGCCCTGCAAATTTAAAACATACGGTCACGAGCGAACGACGCCTATGCATACTGTTATTAATAAATTTTAAAGCGTATTTATATATGGCTTTCTGTGCGCTTCTTATATTGAGACTGACGGGCAAGTGTACAACATTAGTTGTGCAACGGACACGTAAATTGGCAGATTTAGATTCTTCCTGATTAATATCGATTATACGGAATATTTATACACCCTTGGTAATCGATTACCATATAAGAAATCACAATATACTCTACTCATACTCTAGACACAAATGTACAGCGCATCCATAATTTGCAAACTTTTATTATTATTATTATTAAGTAATTACAATATTTCGGAGCTAGCTCCGGTGATACTGTTGAGTTTAGTAGGTGAGGAAAAAAAATAATGCTTAACAACTCTAGCAGTCTACGCTTAAAAACAGCCCTGGAATAAGGAAAATGATCAAATGCTGACCTATGAAGAGTATTCCACTGCCGAATTGTTGTGGAAAGAAACGAATTGAACCCAATGTTCCGTTTTCTCAAGATAGGTTTTATCTTGGAAGGATGGTCATTACGGCCAATATAAGGAGGCTTAGAGAGACTCATTCGTCACAGTCTTATATAAACTAGTTAACCTGAATTCAAAACGCCTTCTACTAAGTGGCTCCCAATTAAGAGTTGAAATTAATTCAGATGGACTATCATACCGACTTGTATGCTAAAAGCTATTGTTTCAGCCAAAAAATAAAGGAATGAACGATTACTGCTTGAAAATTTGTTTTACTGGTATGTCAACTATAGAATTGCATATAATCATTTTTCATAAAACATTTGAATTTTTCCTAAAACATTTGAATTTTTCCTAATGCTTTAGATATTACACTGTAAAACTTTTACTTTTTAATGTACTTTTTTTTCAGCCGATTATAAAAAAAACAATAGATTACTATTTTTAAACATTAAAAAATAAAATTTATTAGTTTAGTTTGCGATTTCTTCTGCCAGTGTGCTGTGCTTACGATGGGTTTTAAACGTTTTATTATATACATCTATTTCTATATAATGATTACATAAATAGAGTGTTTGGATTGTTTGAAAGGTGTTTTAAGTGCATCAGTGTCACAGAATTGAAAAAATAAATATTGTATTTGTGCCTAATCTCGATTGCATCATCAACCGCGCGCCATACGCCATCAACAAAGGTAAATAAGATAATTTCTATCTTTGGATATATTTTTATATGAATACATTTGAAAAACGTATTCTGCGTGAAATTTTATCTCCGAGATGCAAATTAGACATTTCCGAACAATTGTCACTTTATCTGTTTTGGGGGGACTATTGAATTTTTTTTTTAAATTTTTAAATAAATATCATAACTGATTTCACTTAGAAAAGATATTCCATTTTTAATCACTTTATCCAAAAATTAAATTTTAAAAATATCTAAATTTTTTTCTACGTAACGGTAGATAGCTTCTAAACGTTTAGGATATAAGCTCTGGTGCTGTCAAGCCGAATTATATGTTATTGCAGCGTTCCTCAAAGTATTCGGAGCACATCCGAACCAAGTACAAGCTAATATAGCAAAAGAAGGATTCATAAAATGTTGAGAATTTAATTGCATTTTAACAACACCTAAGTGTGATGAATTATTTGGTGTGGAACGTCGTTTATCGATGATCCGTTAGAATTGAGATGGAAATGCGATAGAACACGCGTCGCTTACCTTGTGGTTGTGGTTGTGATTGTGATTGGTGGCGGGCGGCGGCGGCTGCCTCGCGGTCTTCATGACGACGGGACGAGGAGTCGCTGCTATCAATGTGTTGTCTGAAATCGAGAATGAGTGAAGAGGTGTAAAAAAGAAATCCACCCATAGAAAACTACATTTTTAAAAAATTCTTTAAAACGTGATCATGCGACAATTTATTAATTTACAAAGAGAGGAAAAGTAATTGCTGTTCAATTGTTTAATATTTTAGAAATTGTAATACGACAAACAGGATTATGTAGCTGGTAACACGGACATTTTAAAATATTTATTTTTTGCCACTCCTTCAGCATACCGAACAATGAGTCGACAGCCAAGGTTTTCGTAATAATTTCGAGATATATCTTTTTACTATATGAAAGAAGTTATTATACAAAGGACCTTGATAATCCGAATGGCTGCCAGTGAGCTGACCCAGTCTTCCGGTAACACCTACTCAACGAGTCATCCACCGCGTACTTGTTTACGCTGATGGATCCGTGAATTCCCCGTATGTGAGTTTTCTAACCCTGATTGTGCATGTAGTAGGCGAATACGACGTTAAATGCAGACATGGCAGACTCTTGTGAGTTGTTCACCAAAGAAATGGCTCCGAGTAAGCGCTCAACGTTTCCATTGAAGGGCAAGAATCCTCGAGCTGATTGATAGTGGTAAAAGTTATACAGCGATCCGAAAAGGTTTGGAATAGAAATATCGATTGTATATAGATACAATCGATATGACAAAAGATATGATTTTATGGGTGACATTGTTTATATTTTTTTATGACATTGTTCAAGGTTTTCGTTCCAGATGCACGTAACAATTGTTACGTGCATCTGGAACGAAAACCTTGAACAATGTCATAAAAAAATATAAACAATGTCACCCATAAAATCATATCTTTTAAAATAATAAAGACGCTCCTAAAATGAATAAAATTAACCCGAATGATCTTTATTAAGTAATTTAAATTTGGCCGTGCCTTGTTTCTTGTTTCACATCCATCCGGATTATCGAGGTACAGTCTGTATGGTGTTTCATGTATTTTCTAGAGAAAAGCAATTAATATAAAAAATTACATATATGAAACTTGAACATAGAGACAAAATACCATGCCTTTAAGAGACATGGTACATTCCGTTAAATTATTATTATTAATAGTTGCGCAGTTTTTGAACTGATTAATTGAATTGGAGGTGAAAACACTAGTAGGCAATTTATTACACAAATCAAGCTCTTTTTGAGGTTAGATTTGAAGACACTTTTGGAAAGTTTCAACTCATGCCCACGTAGATGGGTATTAGTGTCGAAGGTAAAAATATCTCTAAGCTCTGGACAATTATAGAATTATAAACTTAAAAGTCTCGGTCTCTTCGTTTTTCCAGTGATGTTAGCTTCAAATGTGTCAGACGTTCATCATAAGTCAAATTCTTGAACCCCATAAGAAGCTTGGGGGCCCGCTGTTGTACTTTCTCCAACAAATTAACATCTTTTGCGAAGTATGGACTCCATACGTGTTGACAGTTTTCCAGTATAGTCCGTACATAAGATTTGATCTATACAAATCTAAAAAAATATAAGTTGAGGAATATTTTTTTTTATAAACGGCGTAAACATTAACGCTGACTGTGTAATGGTTAACATAATTTTGTAACACCTAGTTGTTGACGGTATAGTATTCCAATTCACGTGGCAATTATTTGGGTATGAATCTGCGTTACCTCAACAGGGCCACTCATTGAGGATTACCCGTTACTAAGCAAAGTATGTTATCCTTATCGTAGTATGTTATCTTTCCTTATCATAATAACGTTAAATGCATAGAAGGGTATACGATCTAGTAATTTGTTTGTTGTGAAAATGATGATTCAGTGAAAGGAGCAAATTATATTAACCATGAGGCGGCGGCCTGCCCTGCGGTTGCTGCTGCGGCTGCAGCGGAGCGCGCCGCACTGTCTCGACGTGCGGCACCGGCGCCGGGACGGCGACGGGCACGGCGGGCACCGTCCGGACTGTCGCTGTAACCGGCGGCAGAGATGGCGGTTGCGGCGGCGGGACCACCGCGGACGGCGGCGGAGTGTGACTGATGGCGGGAGTCGCTCCCGACGGCGGTGTCACGTGGTTGCGGACCTGGAGTAGGGAAAATATATTTAATTCAATATAATTCAGCTGCTGAGCTCAGTTGACCTAGTTGGTAAACATGATTAAACTCAATGCAAGAAGTAAATAAAATCAGCACAATACCATAGCAACCCACTGTTTATAAACTATTTTAAAGTTACTTAGTTTCGTGTCCAGAACAACCTCTTAAAAGGATACTGGTGACTCTAAGTTCCCACTGCATATTTTTAATTCGTACTGTCATTGAGTTCGACATTAAATTAAGTAAAACATTCATACTACTGACAGATTGACAGAATGTGTTTCGAGCTGCGATACCAAATGTTCCTTTACAATAACAAAGAAAAAATAATAACAATTTTGATATTGAATAAGATACAGGCTTATCAGCTATGCTGCCTGCCGATTACGAAATAATAATAATAATAGTTTGTCAATGTCAATGTAGTAATAATGTCAAGCAAAAATAATTAATAATACCATCTGATACTTCTATGAATGAAGTGTCATTTTTAGATGAAAAAATTAAAACTGATAATAAATTAATTAAAAAAAAAATGTATTAAAAAATTAACAGAAATAAAAGCTGTAATTGTGGTGTTTTCAAATGCTCAATTTTATAGCTATTGCATGGAATTAACACAAGCAACACACGCTAATGACATATTTGTACACGCTCGTAGCTGATGTAAAAAAACAAAATAAAAAATATATATTCAATTATTATCGATATATAAGCGCCTTAATAACCCTCAAATGGAAAATGGAAAAAACGTGTTCCGTTCTTATGAGACTGTTGCTTCGTTTATGCGAAGACGGAATTTTAATTCAGAGATTAGGATATGTAACATCTGCCCGTTAATTAAATTAAAAAAAAAGAGTATATCATAAGTATTACAATATAAAAAAAAATATAAATGTAGATAATTTAAATAAAATAAAATATTAGGCCTTATCACTGTTGATTGACCTATCTTCTACCAGGATTCGTCGCGTTTGTGTCCCACTCACCTACAAACTTAAATATACCGCGACACGTAACGATAACGCATTGCCAAATAAATGCAGGGCAGGATTGGAAAGGCTTTAAAAATATTAACGATAAACCATTCGATGCGGCTTGGAATACGTGCATTGCGATCATACGTCAATTATGTTGACGGTTATAAAATTAAATTATTTAAGAATTTGTGTTTTGTGCAGACAAGGTAACGTAATTTAAAAGAGGTTCTGGATCTACTCGTATATATTTATTTCATTTTTTAACCTCCTAAGCAGAAAGTTTACGATACCGTTATCATACAGCTGTTGAATTTTCACGCATTTAATGCGTATTGCCGTACCCATTGCAGAACGAACATACTAAAATCTCCGACTGTTAGAATACAATACTTCTACTCGAACACGCTTCCTCACCACCACATTTTTAATCTAAAGAGTAATAACGTCGCCTTTAGAAATAACGGTTACATACTAGAGTAAAACAATTTCGATAATTATGTGACAAGCGTAAATAAATAAATATATTACATATCTGAATACGGGATAAAAGAAACCGTTCAGTAAGGAATCATTAGTAACCTGAAAGAATTTAATGATCACGGACTGCAAATATCTCCCTTAAGCGTTTTCAAAGAATATTTAAGTAATTGCAACAAATCCAAGTTCACGACAAAAGCTGACGAAAGACAAAAAGGGACGAGGATTGTCACTTGAAGTGTCAATCCTCGTCGTCACTTGGAGTGTCGCACTGGCGCAGTCGTCGCTCCAGAGGGGTTTGTATATTGTACGGTCACACATCGTGTTCCGAGACCAGTATTGACGTCAACAAAATTCATCATGGATTCAGAGAAAAAAAATGTAATAATATAAATTACATTATTAATAAAATTAATAATTAATATAATTGTGATAATATTAAATTGTTGGTTATAAGTTCGTCCTTTGCGTGGCCGCTCCGGCAAATTGATCGTTCTTGGCCGAGCTCAAGCGAACAAACGAATGAATGAAATAAATTGATAAAATTAATAAATTTGGGTATGAATTATTTTCGCATTCTTACACGTAATAGGAAACATAAACACCCTCTTAACTGGAAATGACGTAAGTTTTTTGCGAGAGGGGTGGTCATTATGAGGGGGGGGGGCGGTCAAAATTCGATAACGTAATATTTGTACATTATTTATATTAATTTTGTCAAATTTAATTTTATTTATTATTAAAAATTAATTTAACTAATTTATTTATTAACAAAAGTAATTTAACTAATCTTTTTATTTATTATTTTTTATTTTAGATGCATATACGTAACGCTTACAATCTATCAACGATTTTTTTGTCCACAGATGTATTGTTTTCTTAAATATAATTAACTACTCCGGCACTGGTCGTTGAATAATAGGTAGGAGCCTAACAAACAAAGCTGATTATAGGAAAGTAAAAAATTCTTTTGAATTGATAATGAAATCGCCATATCAGCGGTATTATTACGCATACAAAGTATCAAATCATTGACCACTGTATGACCTCAAATACACGCCATCGTGTGCTACCGTTAGAATATTTGAATCATTAATTAAGTTGGACATTTTACCAGTGCTGAATGTTCAGATTGTATCAGGGGTCTCCAAAATTTTTAACCTAATTCTTACCTAAGTTTGTCGTCACACTGTATTTTTGAAGTTTCATATTAATTCTTCGTTTAATATACTACAGACTATTCTGAATGCACAGCAGGGATCTTGCGAACTTTGAAAACGGGATCGGCTAATCTTTTTCATGAGGCGGAGACCCGCGACATGCGTGTGCGGATGAGATAGAAACAAACTCGAGAGGTTCAATAATGCTATTACAGAGCTTAAGATTTGTTTTTTGTACTTCCCGAAATTTACTTCTAATGAATAGAATTTTTTAAAATTGCAAATTTGTATGTAAATTGAAAAACAACCATAGCCGTTTAGATCACATCAAAAGCTGGTTGGATAATATAGATATTTAAAATTAAAGTCAACAAATTTCTAGTATTAATAAATGAAAAACATTTGACAGTTCGATAGAACGCCCAAATATCGTATTAGAATTTAAAAATATGACAGCACGGCTGTAGGAACGTATTATTTATTACTGGCCAGTTACAATTAATACAAAGTCATCTGTAACCGCAAATAGAAATCACTAGCCCTGAATCAAAATTTATAAAATAAAATAATAATCTAAAACTTAACCCAGTCGCCTTTATGACTCTCCCAAAATGCACATCGAATGGGCTAAAGTGCCACAGGCACAAGTGGAGATCGGAAACGAAGCAACCCATCACAAGTTGGTACCACAGGAGTATGTAGTCTGGAGAGACGATGCCGTTAATGACACCTGTAGGGCCTAGCTATTACTACTACTAAAAAATGTGTAGAAGCAGGTGATATTATATGATAGCAACAGGTGTCATAGCCATTTTTTTTTTAAATCTACTATAAATTATAAGATAATTAAATTATAAATTAAACACTCGCTATAAACCCTTCATCTAAGTTTAAAAATTAACAAAAGCATATTGTTTAACAATTATGTGGAGTCCGGTGTAATTAAAAAAAAATATATGTAAAGTTTATTGATTTATATTGCACTGCAAGTCTTAGTGATTAAATTAAGCTTATTTTTGTTGTTAAAAAAAAGTTATTTAATTAAACACCCGTACTAAACGCAACCATCGAGAAATTGATGATAAAAATGTCAGTTTGATAACAGCTGTCAGATTGTTGGGAATGATAACAGCTGATATAGAAAAATAATATTTCAAAAAATAACAGCAAAATTGTATGTTTGACCTAAATTTGTTTTAAAAAAACAAAAATGGTCCAAACCGACATTGTGATAAGATGCATATATTATTTGTCATTGTGTCAAAGGCTTTGGTAAAGTCAAGGTTATAAAAAAAAATATATATATATATATATTTATATATATATATATATATATATATATATATATATATATATATATATATATTTAAGGTGATATAGGTCAAGGTTATAAAAAAAAAAAAACTCATACCTAAAAACTTGTTTTTTTATAATCTTAATTACAAATCATGGAATGGTCTAGGGACACGGCGTTAATACGTTTTAATTTTTTCTAATGGCCTAAAACTTAAATACTAATTTAATATTAATCGATTTAATTTGACAATTTCTTGACATTTCGAAATATTATTTTTTTAAGGATCACAAAACTACCCATAGGTCAGTTGCCGGTAGGAACATTTTTAATGGAGATTTTTTTTTCATTTAAGGCGCATCCCATGCCCAAATATTATTCAATCAAGACAACGTAACACACAGTTTTCGATCATGCTAATGTCGACCTTAAATCGTTAGCTGTAAAAGTCCTTTAATGCCTTTGTTAAGAACATTATTTTTTTGTGCACAATACGGACTATTTTTCGGGTGAATCGTATCGAACGCGACGCGAAAAATAAACATTTTTGAATACATTTCTTTTATTTAATTTATATTTCAAAAATGAAAACCAATTTTAAAAATCTACCTCCGAGAAGTACAAGATAAGTCTTCAGTGTACAGAATGCTATAAAGCACTCGTCTGAATACTTAATGGTTGAGGAGTGATGCATCACTAAAAATGAGTTTTTTTTTACATTTCCAATGTTACCCCATAACTATAAATAAATATATGTTACTATACTACATGTAGTATAACACTATTTGATATTGAATATTTATTTACTTATATCGAATATTTTTTACCTATATATTTAAAAATTGTTTAGATATTTATTTAATAAGTATATTATGTGTTAACGAGTAGACACTTAAATTATATTCATGTGTGTGTGGGTGTATATTTGTGGCTTAGTTAATTTTTATAATTGCACAGGGTTTTGCGCTGGTCTCTCGTATGCTCACTGTAACACTTCATATACAACCTTCCTTGGAACAGGTAACTCTTACCTAGTTAGGAAGGTTATAGACTTGTAATCATTGGTCAACATGTTTTCTCAATTAAAAAAAAAATCGGACCATACGGTGAAAGTTATACTTCTTTAGCCGTTCGCACACACACACAGGATATATAAATGAAATATAAGACATTTTTCTCTGTTATTCAATATATTATTATAAGTCACTTCATTATTATACTATACACCTATACATTATCGAACCAGGGACTCTAGCGTGGGAGACGAGTGCGTTAACCACTGACCCACCGAGACTCTTGGGGTATCTTCGGTAGAGATCGTATAAAAAGGCACTCTACGGATTTTACTCCTAACGCGTGACGCGGTTTCTCGACCAACATCCCATCCCAATGAGTACAACGGGCCCAAAGAAGTGTAACTTCAAAAAACCTGCGTCTTAATAAAAAACGTGTCAAATTATGATACTTATGGTTTTTTTTTTTAATCAAACAAATTTTATATGAATAATTCAAACCTCACAATTCGCCAGCTCGCCATCACAGAAATTGACGCAACGCAATTGATAATTCACTCAGCGCCGCAGGCACCGCGCCGCAGGCAAGGTCATCACCGGCGGAGCAGAAAAAAAATAAAATAAACGTGACGGATAATACGAGCGTCTATTATAAACAGCCGCGTGCGTTTGCGATATCTATATTATTAGAATTCGTTCGCGCGGCGGTCGGCGAGGGCGAGATGGCGAGATGGTGCCGTCTCCGTCGCGCCGTCATAGACGAGAATCGAATTCGCGAAATTCACGCGAGTATAGTCGAAAAACTATACGCTGACAGTGGAAACAAAAAAGATCTTGATCAATCGTAAATATTTCATCATTTTCGAATTCTTCGACATACGCCGAAGGAATTTCTCATTATAAGATGACCACAATTGAATTTAGGCGTACTCTCGCAGATATGGCTTTTCTATATTATGTGATTAACCAGAAATTCGACAGGTCATCCCCATTGATTGGCAGCATCCCCTTCAGGGTTCCGTACAGAAATACCAGGAACACCAAATTATTTCACGTCGCCCGGCATAATACTAACCATGCACACAACGCAGTCCTCAGCGCATATAATATATTAACTAATTAATACTTACTATTACTTAGTTATTTAATTGGTTTTATTTTTTACTCATAAGTTGGTACCATTGTTTTCATTCTTGTTATTTATTTATTTTTTTATATGATTGTATGCACTGCCTGTATATAATTTTTCTCGTGTAACTCTTTATTTCCCTAATAAAGATAAATTAAATTAAACTAAAGGAATAAGGGGTTATTTATACGCTAATAATATGTACACGCACTAAACACACACACAGACACATCACACACACACACGTTAGAGAATTGTCTTCGTGAACCGCCGTGTTGTACTTTCAAAATAAATAAATAAATATTATGGAATTGTTCAAATTAGCAGTGGGCGTTGGACGCGATAATCATATAACCGAGGTTACGTTATACGCGATTTCAAAATAGCCTAATACTTGAACGGAACGCACCATACGGTGACTTCGGTAACGCGGCTATTAATAATAGGGTGATCCAAACGGCGTCGGCCAAATTTTTCGTTTCCGATAACATTTGCGATAATATTTTAAACGTTTATAATTATTATGAAATAGTACAAATAGCACGTTTGGAAGAATACATTTTTTTATACGATAAGGTCTTAAAAAATATTAAACCTGGAACCAAAACACTAAAAGATGATACAATGAAAAAAAAATGATTATCAGAGAACTTTACAGCTGTTAGATGATTTCTTCGGGTTATATAACGCAGTATTTTGGTAATATTTTATTTTAGTGTTTTTCTAGGTATTTTTTATACCCGATTACTATTGAATTCATGCAGGATCGATATTAAAATAGATCTTCGTAAACGATATTTAAATTACCTAATAAATCGGTTCGAATGATCCGGATCGCCAATTCGAACGATCGACCCGGATCATTCGACGCCATACCAATAAAAAATCATTAGGGTGCGTTCACAGTACGACAATGAAGTCGTGTAACGCCCGCACTATACCGGACCGAAGTCAAAAGTCGAGAAATTTTGTATTGCTAAGGCCATTTATGACAAAATATAATTTCATGAATATTATAAACTGACAGCGCCATCTGTAGTCGAAATGCACAAAACACCCTCTTACTTGTATTCCCCTCTTACCCCGCAACCGCTTGCCCCGCCTGGCCAAAATATGATGTCGGGGAAGGTAGGTAATCAGTTCAACATTCCAAGTGTCAGCGAAACAGAACCTGGAAAGAGAGCTCTCTTTGTTCTCTCTCCGCGTACTATCAGATCATGGAAGTTTTAACTGTAACGTCTTTAAACCTTTTGCTAAGAACCCATCCCAGCTAATAAGTAGAATGAAACGTTTGACTTACAACACCACCTGCCAACCAGTTAATATAGGTCCAGATGAGTATCTTTAATATAAATATTTATTTATTTTGTCCCCTTCAAAGTAACCCCCCTCAGATACAATACACTTGTGCCAACGCCTTTTCCAATCCTCGAAGCACTTCTGATGAGCACTTTCTGGTACAGCCTTCAGCTCATCCAGCGGTGCGGTCTATATGTCCTCAATCGTCGCAAAACGCCGTCCTTTGATGGGTTCCTTGAGTTTCGGGAACAGTTTTTTTCGTATAACCTCCTTATTAACTGTGCGACCTTGTGGTAAGAACTCCTGATGCACTACGCCATGATAATCAAAGAAATTTGAAAAGTGACCTTACTTTTTGATCACACCTCGTACATTTCTTTGTTTATCAAATATACGGCGTTTAAATTTAAGGCACTCCTTTTAGGATGTCGGTCTATATTGGTAAGTGTGAATTTTATCTATACATATAGTGACCGACTCGCGACCCGCGGATCTCAGTGACCGACTCCCGACCCGCGGATCTCAGTGACCGAATCGCGACCCGCGGATCTCAGTAACCGACTTGTGACTGGCGTCAGGGGTAGGGGTAGGGTAATCAACTACAGATTTCGGCAACTCAGGGTTGTTTAAATCAGTAAGCATTTTGAGTGATATAATTTTTCTTCGATCAGACAACTGCCCCTATAGCTATCGTCGCAATAATTCGTAACACTGCATTGTTGCATTGTGCATTGTTGCATGGATGGATATCAAGATAAACAAAAGGAAATTTTCTTTTTATCAGTTACCATAAGATTGTGAAAAATCAGTACCTAATTAAAACGTATTACTCAATACGTATCATGGTGTAATATACTTAGTAAAGAAGGTATACCCGCTTGAATCCTAACGAGGTATCTACCTATTCTGTGCCAGGTGGCCGTGTCGTAATCTCATAAATAGGTATGTTCTCACTGAACCTTGTTTATGTAACAATCGAACGAGCGTCGATTTGAGATTTATTGAGTTTCCGTACCTAAATACCGATTAATTCATATCGAATGAATACGCTTACCACTATAAGATTCCTCATTAAATTTGGTATAAAATGTATGCCTTACCTTGTAGATTATTTTTTATCTGGTTTTGGAGTATTTGAAATGAAATTTTAGATTTTTTTTCTGCTTTTATGTAATGTTATATAGTATAAGTATTTTTATTTTATTTTTAAAATTGTTGTTAAATATTGATATTAGTCTTTTGATGCGGATTTTGAGTTTTTTATTTACTCCTTTTTTCTGCGCTTATCTTGTGACATATTAATTATCGTTTTTTCCTGTTTGTCACTTTTTAATATATATATTATTTTTCCTGCTTTTGCAAGATTTCATATGTTTTCATTATATCGTAGTTTATTTGCTTACGCTTTTTACCTTTTTAACGTCTTTCCTATAAAATGTACCATTTTGTTGTATTGGTTCTTCTTGGTAAGAAATTGAAATTAATACCTAGCTCAATGGATTAAACTTTTAGGTAAATGTGAAAACATATAGGTATTATAATTTATTTAAAGAAAAACACACAAAAACCTTAGGTTTATTTTTAAACGTTTGATTTTATAAAAGACTGGGCGTGTCTACGGTACTCATCTATTTGAAATAATGTTTAACTATAGTATTATATTTTTCTTCGACACCCCTGCGAGAGTTCATTTGACGCAGGCGCAGAAAGGTGTGTGAGGTGGAAGAAATTTTGTAGGCGGCTCCAGTGACCGATATGCGACCCGCGGATCTCATTGACCGATATGCGACCCGCGGATCTCATTGACCGACTCGTGACTCGCGGATCTCAGTGACCGACTCGCGACCCGCGGATTTCAGTGACCGACTCGCGAATCTCAGTGACCGACTCGTGACCCGCGGATCTCAGTGACCGACTCGCGGATCTCAGTGACCGACTCGCGACTCGGGATCTCAGTGACCGACTCACGAGCGGTGTCGTAACGCAGCGGGCGGCGCGCGAAAGCCGTCGACCTTGGCATTTCGGTTTTAGCGACTCCAACTATAACAGAGCGTCTTCCTATCCGGTTCCGCGTTTGTGAATAATTGCGAATACAAATTGTAGAAAACGCTACACCTTTACTCTTATATAATGGCTCCGTTGTAAGCAGAAGACTAAATCCTCACTATTTTTAATTTAGTACATTCATGCATGTATAGAAGCTACTATCTCCGTCCGTCTGTTGGACCTACCAACACGAAAAGTACGAATGCTCTCAAAAAACCGCCATAGCCGTTTAGATCACATCGAAAGCTGGACGGATAATATAGATATTTAATATTAAAGACAACGAATTATCAGTACTGACGATGTTAACCCCCTGTCGCTTCTATGGCCATCCGAAACGCACATCGAATGGGTTAAACGTGCCGCAGTTAGATAGGAAATAAGGCAACCCATCACAAGTTGGAACCTCGGGCGCGAGTAGTTTACTACCGCTTAAACAATGTATCCCTGCGATTCCAAAACATGATTTGTACCGACGTCATAACTACACGATATTAATAAACCGTCGCTATGTCTGCGGCGCGGGTGAATGACCGCACCATGGGTCAAGGCCGTATAGCCTCTTAATAAAATGAATACATTCTGTAATAAATTATTTCCCTACTCGCAATAGGGGACACAAACACACCATTAGGTCTTTTGGGACGACCCTGCATCCTAAACTTTTTAGATTTTTTTCGACATTAAAAAAAACTCGCAAAGCAAAAGTTGTCCACTTTGAAGTGCAGAATAACTCCGCAAAAGAATGCGCACGAGAATACACCACCGCAGTTAAAATGCAAAAGATAAAAACTTGATAAGGCACACGTTAGATAATAAAATTAAGGTAGGTATTTATTATATTTTATAGAATTCGTGATCACGATTCTCGTGCGGATGACGTTTTAAAAAAACAAAAAAAATGAGTATTATTTTTTTTAATTCGGAGAAATTCTTTTATATTATGCGAACTTATCGCCTGTGAACGGAGGACACAATTTGAGCGGCTCTGACCTACAAATAGTCGCCTGCAAAAACAAACCTTGCAGGTGTGAACTCTACGACGGGCGCAGCGGCTCTTCAAGCACAGACCGCGGCCCACCGTTTTGTATGATATATCGATAGCATTTAGTCGGATTTTAAATTCATTTTTTTTTAAATAATAACACAAGAGCGTGTATTTTATGAAAATTTAAAAACTTTCATTTTTCGTATTTAAAAATTATAACAAATATCATTAAGTGTCAAATTTTTCATATACTACTGGTGTCTAAATATGACATTCAGGGAAAAAAATTAAGGCGACGTGCGGTTTAACAAGTTCCAGGTTCCAAGACCACAGCACCCCTATAAAACAAGCATAACCTCTGTATAATCCGAGCGAATCATATTTCCCATGGATCGACCCCATATAACCACAATTTCAACGAAATAAATAATATTAGTAATAGTATTCTCGTCACCACACACTTTAACACACTCTTACACTCCACACCTTATTACATTCACAGATTATAACACTCATACAATGTTATCACTATAAATTAGATGCTAGTTCGTTCTATTAAAACTATATATTAAATTGGAGATGCCTGTAGTCGGCTTAAGTTGTTATTTATCTATTTCTATGTAACTGTCATTATGTATAGCTGTAGGCATTTCTTAAACAAATAAATAAATAGTGTTTGTGATGTCAGATCTCAATGATTTCACTACCGATTTTAGAATTTTAAAGTTTTAATCGACTCTAAATGAAAAATACTGCTACCTACTTTTGTATTATCGTAAGTAAATGCAATGGGTAAATGTTTAAGGCACCACCAGTCCCTAAAACGTATTTTGGTGCATTTTGTTGAAGTTATTCCCAACAAATGGCTAAAACTAAAAATACCACAATATTCTACATATATTAATTTAGTACTTTGCTTAAAAAAAAACGAAATACACCTTATTATAGTAATGAAAATAAATAAATAAGAAAGTGTTGTTTTTTTCTTGCAACGATTTTCTTTTAAGTTGTGTAAGTGACGCGAACCTAATTTTTCTTTCTAAAGATAGACAATATAATAATCTAGGATATTACTTAAAAAAAAACATTTTTTTCAAATGATAATAATTATTTAAATACAAAAAACACGTTTCATCGATTCCAAATGAGTCGGCGAGTATATCCGTCTCTTTTCTACACGTCAATGTTCGAATAAAGCCTACTCTTTCTAATCTCAAGGACAAATGCGTCCCGGGGCGCCTTACTTCGTGTTTTTTTGCGTTCTCATTACGGAACCCTCGACTATTTTGCGTCGGTTCAAACGTGTCGCAGTCCTCGCCGTGTCATAAACAATTTCCGTTCCAACTCGCGCACAAACCAAGGACAAAGCGATGGAGTAATTAAATCCTCAGAGGCACGTGTTTCCAAAACGCGTTGGATATATTTACCCTGCGTGTATTTTTCTATTAGATTTAAATAGGAAATCTACCTACCCCCCCACTATAACTGCCGTAATTTTAACCCAATCACTTTCAAATTGATACATAAAATTTAAGGGCACAAAATCTCGGTCAAGTTCGTTAATGGGTAAAATCGGACCAGGGGGGCGGGAATGGGAGGGGTTTCAAAAAAAAAAAGAAATTTCGCTATAACTTTCTTAGTATATAAGATATCTAATTCGTTTAAATTTTATATTATTCCTCAGATAAAGGTCTAAAACTTATCTAAGTAAACTTTTTTGATAGCACCAACCATTGGTCCTTGGGGTCGGAAAAAGTGGTTTATATTGGGTGTTTTTTTTAGAGGCGTGGTTTTTAATCTGGCACTACTTTTTTCGTAGTTGGTGTTTTTGACAGCTGTCACTTGATTTATGCTCAGTTTAGTTTGCCGTTTCATAATGAATAGACTTACTCCTGAACAACGTGGCGTGGCCTCCAAGATCGTGCGATTTAACACCGCTGGACTATTTTTTGTGGGGTTATGTGAAGTCGCTTGTCTACGCAGATAAGCCGGACACGATTAACGCCTTGGAAGAGAATATTCGGCGCGTTATTGCTGACATACGGCCCAACTTGCTGCAAAAAGTGGTTGAAAATTGGGCCTCTTACCCGAAATCATTTTTAAAACATAATGGCAAACCCTTATCTTTATAATAAAACTAAATTCTTAGCCATAACATCAAATTATATGCGTTTTATCTCTTCTTGAAAACCACGCCTCTAAAAAAAAAACATCTGTTATATAGATATGTAATTCATTTAAATTTAATATTATTCCTTAGATAAGGGTCTAAAATTATCATAGTATATTTTTTTGATAGCACCAGCCGTTGGTCCTCGGGGTCGGAAAAAGTGGTTTATACAGATTAAAAAAAAAATCATACCTCTCTTAATAAGCACATGATCGAATCGGTTCAAAATGTTAATTGTGGGTCTATAATTTCCCTACAACTTTTGTTTGAAACAATTTTTGCTATGAGCAACCCCCCCAAAATCCTTCAACTAATCTACCGGATTTTATTTATTTTTAAAACCAGCGTTTTGTCCCATTCTAAAACAGTTATCCGGTACTAGATAGATATCTCTCCGTCTTGGGCTGGATTAGAAAGAGACGGACAATAAAACGCCAGCGCGTAGAGTGGGTGAAAGTTTATATAATGGAGTGCAGAATGCTAAAATTTATCTATAATATAAGTAAATTAAATTAAAAAAATCAAACGTTCATACTGCTGACAGCTCATTGACTGAATGAGTTTCGAACTGGGAATTTTGTGTGACTCGTTCAATAGTCTGTCGAACTCTAATTTTTACATGGAAAAATTAAAACTGACAATGAGTTGTGTCAAAAAATTTGTACAAATTTTAAAATTCATAGGTATTGCAGGGAATTAAGGCAAACAACACACGCTAATGACGTAAACTCACTGTATTAGAGGTTGAAGAACCTCAATCTTAGGTCCTCAACATAGTAAAGGCAGATTTTAAGAATTCAATTCTATTTCTGAGAAATTAAATAAATGATAAACTGCTAATAGTTCACGCTTAGTTGAATTGCTCTCTTATAAAACATATGAGAACCTTGAGAAAAATAGTGATTGAAAGGTAAATTAATAGTCTAAAACATAGTAAGGTTAGTTTTTTTAATTTATATATTATGAAGCTGTAATTAAATAAAATCCAATAATAAAACCCTATAAAAATATAGCGCCGAATTTCAAGGTTGAGCCGACTGCGCCTCGCGTCTATATATAGTGTATGGAAACATATGTATCCCATACAGAACCACATACAAAAATATGAGCGAAATATATATTTTTACGAGCGGACGCATTTTTGATTTAAAAAAAAACCATTTGTCACCCTACGACAGTTTTCTCGTAGCTTCAACAGTTTACTTTATAAATAAATAAAAAAAAAAAACATTTTGGTCATCCCTTGTCGTAAGGGTTGCTCATATCAAAAATTGTTTTGCACAAAAGTTTAGGGAAATTATAAGCGTATAATTTTTTTGAATTTTGAAAAACCATTTTTTCCCACTCAATGGTTGGTGCTATCAAAAAAGTTTACTTGGATAATTTTTTGACCCTTATCTAAGGAATAAAATAAAATTTAAACGAATTCGATAACTTATATACTAAGAAAGTTATAGCGAGATTACAATTTTCCGAAAAAACCCTCCCATTTCCGACCCCCTGGGTCTGGGAACTTTTGATTTTGAACCGAGATTTTGTGCCCTTAAATTTTATGTATCGATTTGAAAGTGATTGGTGTGAAATGGTGGCAGTTATCGTGCGAAGATATGTCATGACATTATTATCCATTGCAATAGGTAGCTTTCCTAATGAAAACCACGATTGCTGACACAAAAGTGGGGGGGGGGATGATTTCTCGACTTGTTCCTACTTCTGCACATGTAACATATGTAACATATGTAACACATATTCATGCTCTTTTCACATATTTATTTCTTTGAACTCGTTTCGGCACACAAAAAAAAAACACATAATAATCATTAAACGGCCCTACCTAATCGAAAAGTTCACCAATGGGCGGACGGGCCAATTAAAGCAATTAACTCACGGCGCGTAATTAAAAAAAAACCGTCAGCGAAATCGAATCGATTGCGATGCGACACTCGAGTATTAATTATAGCGCGACGCGTGCGCGGGATCCATGCGCGCGCGCACGACTGGCGGGCGCCGGCCGGTCCGTGCTAAGGTCGACCGGTCAGCGGTTGCAAGCATAGCGGAAAAATCGTTTTTTCCGTCCCCCGGCCCGCGTGGCGTGATTTGGAAGACGATCGCTCGGCGGCATAAGCTCGCCCCTTGCATTGAGAACACTACTGCGCTCTGTTCATTTAATTTTACCGTCTGACGGGGCCCTGCGGGTGGAACGGGATAATAGGGACCAATTTAATTGTCCTTTGTGACCCGATTAAACCATAACTTCACAATATCATCAACTACTTCAAACAAATATGCAGTTCGAAGAGAGAGCCGCCATCTACATGAAATCAACGCTACTAAAACGGTTTGCGTCTTCGCTATTTTATATATTTATTTATTTCCTAAACTCTTCCAAAACCGGCGGTTTGTCATTTCTGTCATTGTAAAATTCTACACAATTCTACGAGCATGCTTTGCTACGGGTCGGCAGCTAGGCCCCGCGGGCGGCTTCGAGGGCGCCTTCGGTGCACGGCAACTCGTGCCCGAGAGATGGGTCGCTTCGTTCCTTCCTAGTTTCTTTGAGTTATAGTGCTTTTATTTAACTCGCAATGTTGAATTACAACCGCCTCCTCTTATCCTACGGAGTTGGAATTTGACACGTGGGTTAAGTTCCGATAACGATGCATTTTTATGGTAAGCATGACCTGATCCCACACCCAGGAACGGCTCCAGACGGAGGAACTCCTCGACGGTCAACGGCACAAACACTGTACCGTGCGGTATTTTACTGATAAATGAGATAGATATATCGCGCAGTAGTATTCGGCGAATGCGGTCGAAATGCTAGTAAGTAGAGGCGAGTCACATCTATGCCATAGTATTTATTCCGTACCGCAGGCTCTGGATATTAAATTATCAACGTTTCGCGGACAGAAATACCACACATTCATTACTAATATCACTCCTAACGACACGCGTCATTTCAATCAATACACATATTTATATTTAAACAAAAAACACAATCTGTCGGGTGCATTTAAATTGCTAATGAGAGAATTAATTAATTTGTTAATCGCGCGTACGACGGTTGCAAAGTATCTTTTTTGGCTCAAATTTGCGGAGCTAGTCTGAAATTGACTCGCCAGTCGCTCGCTGTCAGTTCGACGTTTGTATAAATGCATTATTGCGCTGTTAATTATTTTTAAATATAATATTACAAACTTGAAAACCTGAATCAACGTGTTTGGTCAATAATACGCTAATGTTCCTAACAAATATAGTCTTCTTTTTGAAGTTATAGTTCTTTGCGCCCGTCGATTTTTATACGATCTCTACCGAAGATACCCCAGGAGCCTCGGTGGGTCAGTGGTTAACGCGCTCGTCTCCCGCGCTAGAGTCCCTGGTTCGATTCCCGGCTGGGATTTCACAAATTATACGAACTTAATAATGATTATGTATATAATTGAATAACAGAGAAAAATGTCTTATATTTCATTTATATATCCTGTGTGTGTGCGAACGGCTAAAGAAGTTTAACTTATAACGCAGACCCAATTTTCTTTACTATTTATTAGGCCTAAGTATCGATAAAATGCAGACTTTAGAGGCTTCCTAACTTTTAGACTAGGTATAGAGTTACCGTTTTCATTCCGTATCTGAATGGTGAGTCGCGTTTTGAGACTAGCCCTGCTAATACGAATATTAAGACGCATCCCATATTAAGAGTTAAAAACGGCCCTTCTTTATCGATTTTTTTTAAAGCGTCCATTTCACCCGCTTCAGTTTTTTAAAATTGCTCCGCGGAACATTTATGTAACAGTATAAAAGAATTTTATTACGAACTACCTCTCGGAAAAAAAACCAATTAGTGCCAGTGAACTGATTATAATATGTTAATTTTATTTTTAAAAAAAATAATAGTATTTAAATGGGTACTGAGTAAAAGCGATAATTGATTGGATACTTATTTAATAAATTAACGCTTAACCTATAAACCGGTACGCGGAATGGATTTAAGCGTAATAATATATTATAATCGTCGGCAAACTAAATAACCATAGATAATAGAGGCGACAGTACTCGTAAGCAGAGGCGTACTGCCCCCCCCCCCACGGCTCACGTACTATACAAATTATGGGCACGCCACTGGTACTAGGACTAGGATTTATAGTTTTGTGGATAGTAAAATATTTACAAAGGAGAAGATAATGACATTTAAATCGATCTACCTTACGCCAGTCAGGCTGAGCTAAGGGGGTAATATTTAAATTTCATTTTTATTATAATGATAATTAAATTTTATGATTTCAATTTAAAAAAAAAAAAAAACGTGATGTCATGATTTTAAAAAAGTTTTTTATAGATTGCTATAGAAAAATAATGTTTCTGGTGGGATCAATTCGGTTAGCGCGCGAATTCCGATGCGGCGCCGATCGATAATGGCCTTGACACCGTTACGGTGCACGGCAACGGCTAAGCGCCCGCAACAAAGATATTATTTTGGTAGTTTCTTGACAGATAACACTAGGACTAATCGCAGGACCAATTAGCTGTTTCTTTTTTTTTCGGGATACGGTGTATATTATTATAGTCAATTTGTCGGGATTATCACAGAGTGTAGTAATCTCTGGAAGCCGTAAGATGAGGTAGAACGATTCAAGACCACGCGCAAGACAGATAAGAGCTAAATGTAAATCAATCTGTGTGCAAAAGACGTGCGCAGTACGTAAAGAATACAGATGTTTTGTAATGCCGCACACATAAACAGTCCGCGTGCAAAAAAAAAACACACAATGGAACGGGTGTATAACGCACACGATTTTACCTACAAACACACATAGATAATAATAAATTTACCATATTATTATCTTATCACGTTTATATAATTTATATGATTATTTCCGTTTGAGTTACGTCGTCACATTTTAAAAGCAAACAAAAACATATTAGAATTCGCATCTAATTGTTGAAGAGTGGCCGGTGAGGCAGGCACAACTGCCCTGTTGTTGGCTCCATAATGCGAGACCATCCGTAACAGGCAGACAATGTCCCGCAAGTCTGATATTGAACGCGTGTTTGTGTATATCCCGTTGCCCAGTCGACGGTGCTGGGAAAGGCGCCGCGTCGAGTTGCGAACCCAGGTTACTCGACATCTAACCGTCATTTTTTACCATTGTATGAAGAGTATACGGAAAAATGAAGGAAGTGATTCGGCAGCTAAAAACAGGCACACATTCATTAGGATTTTCGTTTACTAAATGCAACAAATGCAATAAAAAAATAAATGGATTTAAATAATTTGAGGAGTGAAGTTCATATTTTCAAAGGAAATAAGCCTTTCTTATACGCATTTTCCTGTGACGGGATGCCTTTTAACACGTTGACTGCCAACTACGAGATAACTCGTAGATTGCGTTCTTTTCTAGGACGCCAACGAGTTAAACTCGAAATAAGTATATCAGTGTTAGTATCTAAGTATCGATAGATGGCTTCTAGGAAAAAAACAAAAAATCAATGCTGGCTTTCATGAACAGAAAATGTATTAAAAAAAGGACAAAAAATATAATTATAAAAATTAAAATGAGTTTTTAATTAAATCGAATCGTCATTTTAGGCCAGATTTCTGAAAATTGCCGGGCAGTCAATGTGTTAACCATAGGATCTCCGTCAAAATTTGATCTCCGTGAAAAATCACTCCTCGTTTGTACTACACACAGGCGGCTCGGACTCGTATCAAGATTGATGAAAATACGTAGAAACAATAGATAGGCCCTGAGCGGACCCCTCAATATGAGAGCGATGAAGAGACGGACCGAGAAATGATAGATGGATAATGCAGAGCAACAGAGACGGCAATGCGGATAATGCGACGGATGTTGAAGAGGCTGAAACAAATGACGAGTAACATGGAGAAGGAGAAATATGGTGACTAAATGTTTCAATAAAAAACTAGGTGAATACATGCATTACAACTATCTTTAGAAAATTTGTAACCTATAAAACAGGCAATTCAAAAAGTATATCGTTTTTTAAATTAATATTAGATTATCAACTAGTAAATTTATTGGTTTTTGAAAAAAAAATTGAAAAGACATTTCCAACCAACACACCAAGCGAGAATGATATTTTAACATAAGAATTATATTTTATTTTTAATAACTAAATTTCCCGGACGTCACCGTGCGACGAATCTAAATTTTTGTGGTTCTCGGGTGAACAGCGTGTCGTACCGACGTATACAAGTATAGTCCGATTGGGAGAGCAGTCGAATTATTAAATTACATTTCCGCGGAGATTGATATCTTTGTCTGTTCGCCCGACAGGATTAAAAATCTTCTTTCTTTTGCACGGCTATCTAAAAACCACTAAATAATTAAAGCTATGATCATTTTCTTTCCTTTGGCCTCTGACTATTATTTCAAAATAATATATATATGTTAAAAAAAAACAAAATATTTATATATAAATATTCATACAACTTATATTTGATGATTGTTTTTTAATAGCGGCAAATCGCCTGAAAAAATAAATGACACAATCTTTGACAATATTGAAAATTTTGAATAAGTTTTTATTTATTTGATAAAATGCTGGATAGCATAATATTTATAAAGGTTCTAAAGAGGTCCTGTACTTGAGAGCGCAGGATGTCGGTTTAAACCCAGCGCTGAGTTTTATAAAAATGCATTATTAACTCTCACCTGTCTTCTTTAGTGTAAAATATTGTCAAAAAATATGTAACCATCTAATTAGATGAAATAAGGAAAGGATGATATTTTAACAAAATATATAAATTTATATATATCTGTATTTAAAGTGCTAGTGCGAGTGTAATTTAATTTAATTTTAATCTTAACACGTATCTCTGTACTTTAGCGTAAACCTGTCATCAGTTAATTTTACACACAATTGTATGTACCATTAATTTTTTATATGTTTTAAAGTTGGTTTTCCGAATAAACGATAAAATAAAATAAAATAAAACAAAATACATAAAGAATTTTACATGAAGGCAAAAAATATGTTTTTGTTCTGTAAAGTTTGTCTTCTGATGGCGTACACAAGTTCAGCGTTCAGATGCCCATGACACACGAGGTATTCAAAGCCGATCCGTTTATGTAAGTGAACCGATGCTTTTATCCGTTAATGATTAGACACAGAGCGATTAGCTACGCGCGGCCGATACACGGTAATAAAATAACAAAAAAAAAAAACGTTAAAGGCATAGCGAAATTGAATCGTGCATTTAGGATTGTTTTCGATTGTGCACGCACCAATCGAGATTAGTACGAGTCTCAATGCCGGTTAATTTAGAAAGAAAATATTGAGGCCGTGTGTTCGAATAGCACTCTCGTTAAACGGCTGATTACAAGTAGATAATCTTAATAACATAGCTGGTCGATTGTCCCCGTTTCGCAAGGAAGGATATTTTTTTAAATCCTAAAACAATCTCTATAAACGACATTTATCGAGGAATTCCAACGCTGTAGTGTTGCGACTCTCTTATTTTATTATTATTATTAGTTTTAGGCAGGCAGTTTATGCTGATAAACCCAAATCTGCACTTGTATCGTCTCTGATAAACTTGTCCAGCCTGTTCTTGAATTCGTTCACATTTCCGGCACTTATCACTGCACTCGGTAACTTATTACATGCATTCACCACTCTATTTGACATGAAATTCTTCCTCGGATTAGAAAGGTTGTACTTGAGAGTTTAATTGTGGAAGATCATATAGTAGGTCTCTGTAAGATCGCCTCTCGGCCGCCTGTGCTCTAATGTTGTCAGTCCAAGTATATTTAGCCTTTCTTCATATTCCAGACTTTTCAGTTGACTTGGTATTTTCGTTGCGCGTCTTTGCACCTTTTCTATGAGATCTATATCTTTAGTGAAATAGGGATTCCATACTTGATACGCATATTCCAGTATTGATCTTATGTATGATTTATAGATCTTAAAAAATAGGTCCACTGTTAAATTATAGAAAACCTATTATTTGTAAATATAGTACAAAATAATAGTTAATAATAGAATAAATACAAGAATGGTACGGTTAGTGAATCTATTAAATATAGAAGTTCATTTAAGCTTTTTAAAATACGCCGATTACTGTATTACGGGATGTAGATTCGTCGTTTTGAGACGATTTCGTTTGAAAATATCTCGCATTTCATCGAGCTTAGCCAAACTAAATGGCGGTTAGATGAAATAGCACGATTTATGACCGCGACCCACAGAGACGGTAAGAGCTCCCTTCACACATAGATCCGACCTCGTGGTTTATTTATCGCCATACCGAAGCGGACTCTAATTGGAAATTGAACTCGTTTAAAAACGAAACACCAAATCTGACGGAATCTGTGGAGTTTCTCGCTATATAACGCCAGCGTGTGATTTACTCACAGTAAAGATAAATACAGCTTTATTTTTACTAAAGCCCACGATACTTTTATTTTTTTCTGAGATTTATTTATTTTCCTAAATTTTTGCTCTACGTAAGATGGTGCTCATCGTAAGGGTCAGTCAGTGCTTTAGAATTTATAAAATAATTGTACGCTGGCCATAAGAGAACGCAAGTGCTGTCGCTTAAGTGGCGAACTAACGCGTCCAACTTTATTATAAAAAAGGTCAATTTCAAAATTCAGATAACTAAGTATTTTTTGCATTATTTTTAAATTTTGAGATACTTTATACATACACTAGGAAATCCCGTTGTGTTGATAATTATAATTATTAAATGGGTACATGTGAGTATTTTCTAGTGAGAAAATGAGTAATTAATTAATAGAACTGCTGACTGTTTCTTTTGGTTACAAACATACCACGGTCGTACCTCATATAACTCGCAAAATCATGATAATGGTGCCATCAATTGCCGATTATCCAAAATACAGGTCCGTTTTGTATGCGTTAAATAACGCTAGTGTGTGCGTCAGTTAAAATAAATTTTGGAACAATATAATACAAGTAGATAGTAAAATAAATTTTTTAATCGAATTGAACCTAATTATATTTGAAGGTGGCATTTTTACACCGGCAAATTGCCTGATAAAACCTAATATTTGACAATATCGAAAAATTTAATATAATTTTAAGCAAAATCGAGGCAGAATTATCTGGACTTGCGATGGCACCGTGCCGGTATTAAGTATATACTATATAAAACTAAAAAAAAAATATTATTTGGTTTTTCTTACACGTGATTTTTACATATTTGTATCAAGAAACCGCCATAGAAGATAGTGTCTCGATACTGATATGACGACGTATTCTTTTGAAACTATTTTATATGAATATAAAAGATATATTTAAATACTTATTACTGAAGATACTTTCATTTTTTCTAACCTATTTGTAACACAACCGGTGGAATTGTTATAATTTTTTAGTGCATTATATTGAAAAAAATCTATCAGAGTAAATTACCATTGTATTTAAAGAGACAGTACGCTCGCAAAAAATATGCAACTCGTTTCATTATAACGGAATCCATTAGCGTTGACATGTTGCAATTTCAATGACACACATAACTTAACATTAGTTTAGAATATATTTGAAATTTTGTATTATGTGGTAATGTGGTTTATGCAATAAAGGTATAAATACTTGGGTCAATATTTGATGATAATAAAAAGCAGGGTTAAAAAAATACACATATTTTTTGCTAAATTTTGATTGATTGAGTTTCAGTAGGTATTCAATAAACATATTTAAAAAAATGATGAATCCGTGCACTAAGGTTTAAGGATTTTAAAGCGATATTTTTAAGTTAACGTACCAGACCTGGACGTGAACGACAAGTAAATGAGTTTTAACCTTATTAATGACATCATACACGTCAGCAGTATCCTTTTAAGGCTTGATTTTGGACATTAAACTGAACGAGTTTTGTTCAACGAGTTTTCATATAGCTAACAAAAAAATCCCTATAAAAATATAAATACTCTATTGAACTTTTGGTTTATTGCTTATGTTTGCGCATATTGTTGTGTTCCTGACCTATCCAATTGACCAATATTACAATATTTGCGCGCGGGGAAACTACTCGTCGTTTATTGTCCTTAATACATTTGAAGGTACGGTGACCCGTGGAGTCAGTTGGTTACTGTTTCGCGATGTCGCAACGCCGCAAGGTCTGATATTTTGTTACCCACAGTGCAAGTTCAACCTGTATATTACCTTTACTTGGTATGTATCAAAATAAACTATAGTGTTAAGCAGTATACCTATAAAGCCTTTATAAATACCTATGCCCTCTATCATATTCTACAATAATTAGTGATAACTTTTGTGAAATGTCACCCGACAGGAAATGTGACATTCGGAAGTTTCTTGCGATATTTTATGTTTACAAATAATTATTACAACAACCAAAATTTGGTTACAGGTATATTAACACGTTGACTGCCACGGCAATTTTAGGAAATCTGGCCTAAAATGACAATTTGATTTACTTAAAAACTCATTCTAATTTTTATAATTGTATTTTTTATTTGTTTTTTAATAAATTTTCTATTCAGCAAACCAGCATTGATTTTTTGTTCTTTTCCCGGAAGCCATCTATCGATATTAGCGCTGATATATTTCGAGTTTAATCGTAGCTGCACAGTTGGCGTCCTAGAAAAGAACGCAATCTACGAGTTATCTCGTAGTTGGCAGTCAACGTGTTAAGCATTAATTATTATAATTACAAGTTTCTTCTTAAAAATATCAATATGTCATAATTAAAAATCTATG
The DNA here is from genome assembly GCA_020383195.1 of Neomicropteryx cornuta. Taxonomy (NCBI): domain Eukaryota; kingdom Metazoa; phylum Arthropoda; class Insecta; order Lepidoptera; family Micropterigidae; genus Neomicropteryx; species Neomicropteryx cornuta. The sequence continues at coordinate 1,137,527 of JAHKQU010000031.1, forward strand.
GTATCAAATATCAAATATTGACCTACAATATTTAAGCCTGACCTAAATTTTAAGTCACACTTAACCGATAAACATCGTATTTCAGCTTACTTTTAGCGTTAATTCGAACTTAAAGTCCGCCTTAGCTAAGAATCAAAACAACCACGACTTAAGCCGTAACTCAAACTTAAGCAGTGTTAAAATACATTGCTAGGAGCGATTTTAGTGCACTAACGGAGCTACAATCGCCGTGACTTGCGTGCGCGTGTGTTATCATCTGTAGTTCTCGTCTCGTGTTTGTTTTTATATTTTTAACTAATTAAAATTGACTGGATTACTATATTTTGAACAACTTGGATTCAAGCAAACACGCATTTAAAATCCAAGTAATCCTACAGCTGACAGCATAACCTCAAAACGTCAGATCACGCATCATATGTCAAAAGTGATGCGACGTGGCGACAGATATTGTACATACATAACATAGCGGCGAGTAGCGAACTAACCACGATTATCATCCTACAATACAAAGCCGGATGCTTAACTTATCATATTAAGGGATAGGGGTACGAGGATTGCCTCAAATTTCTAAAACCCCCCCATGCAAGAATGCATTCAGAACCCGTACTATATGTCAAACTCGAGGTTAGGCTACTTACTTATGTATAATCAATTAAATAAGTAAGTAGCCTAGTGTTAATAATTTCCCGGACTAATCAACAGGACCTTGATACAGCAATACGTCTGGATAACGGAAATGTTCTGCTCGGTCATTGTAGGTGTAATAACCAACGATGAAAGTGCAAAATTTACATTCAACCGGTGGCGCCATTTGCCGTGGGCGGAACGGGATCAAACCCACCATCCCAAACCCATTTATCTGTCATAATAATAATATGATTTTATGGTTTCCTATGTTTTGAGATCGGTTTCCTTATTTTTAGCGCAATTTATATTTTTCGATATTGCCTTAGATCTTTTGGAAATAGATGGGACATGGATGATCTGTAGTTCTGATGAGGCACGGAATAATGTATTTGGTTTCACTATGAAGAATTTGTATATGACAAAGCAAAAACGCACGACACTAAGGCCATCATAACTAATTAAGCAGCTAAAATTAAAAATTACGAATTTTCAAAATAAAACAATTTGCCGCCACCGCGTGTTGCTAACGTAACGTAACGTTGCTTTGTTTGGAAAAATGCTAAGTTGCATTTCACACGTGACATCAGACAGTCCTGAAACGAGTTATAAATACCATTCTCATGGTTTAGTTTTCATAATCGTTTTAAGTCCTCAGTCTTTACTCACCGTGCTCCCAAACTAGACACCTTCCTAGGTAGTCAAACTAACACAAAAGTCTTTACTTTATTATTACTTGATTATTAATAACTTTAATATTACTTTATTAATATTTTAATATTACTTTATTATTACGTAACGTCGTATTATTTTTTTTAATAGTACTGAGTCATAAATTGGTTAGGATAAGTGTGTGAAACTTCAATAAACTATTTGGTGACCGACTAACAACCATTGTGTTAGTTCAAAGTTTGACAATAGATGGCAAACACTTTTGTGAATAGTGGAAGGGATTTGAACTTTTCCACGTGACCACAAACGAAGATTACAATACAATGAACGTAATTACAGAAGGTTAATGTCGGAATGCATTTGCAGTAAGCCGTCGAGTGCTTGTTAAATCAAGGGTATAAAAAAATCTTATCTCGAAAAGAGCAAAGTACAGCGGTACCAGTTATCATATCTTACGTGCGTTTATTAATACAATAATTGGTTATAGGCATTTTGAAAGCTGTTCTGGCAAAAAAAAGTGACAATATGAAGCGAACCTGTCATTTCTCCATACAAAAGTTGTAGTGTTTTATAATATATTTTGCAAATAAACTTGCGTGACCATAATTGATTGACGAGATTGATCGTCAATCAATTATGTGACATTTGTGATTTGATAGTGACATTTGTGATTTGATAGTACGAGCGAGACGAACGGAGTGATGCTAAACGTATGAACGGATGTGAGACGAACGGTTACGTAAGAAAAATTGATTTGCGGTGATCCAATATTGGATCACGGAACCTAATTAGAAAGTGTAATCTCGCAGTACGACCATCAAATGCTGCGGCCGGCTGTGGTCTCCGGGAAAAAAAAAATTATCAATGAAACGGATGTAGAATGCTTGATTTTAAATCGAGGGTATGGCAACGCGGAGCATCATCGGCAAAAGAAGGTAGCTACTTACCAAATTCAAAACCAACCAACGATTGAGAGACGATCTGTGCTTTATTGCGACACGACAATGATTAAAGAGTGCGACGATAGTCGAAGAAAAAATTATGTGATTTGCACTCAGGTTAAGCTCGCAGACAGACGACATCTAGTTATTTTTATGTAATTATTATCAGCAAAAATCGGTAAACTGCACTGAAACAATAACCATTAAAGATACTTGTCAAAGTGACAGATCGTTTGGATCGTTTGACAAAAGTTGAAACCCCACTTTTTCGAGAAAACTTCACGTTTCTAAGGCACATGAATACATTTAATCCACTGTGGAACGACCTCGTTTGCGGGTAGATCTGTGAACGCAATCACGTTCAGACACAGCAACGAAATTACTCAAAATGACTCCCTCTACCTGAGTACATTTTCTTCATTTATGTATTACTTAAGTATTTAGGCTATAAATGAAAAATAAAATAATAAATAGCAAAATATTAAACATATTACTAAATGCATTTTGATCCTCAATAAAAGAAAATTTAAAGCGATGACACCCATTTTTTATTTATGTTCCCGTATATCATATAAAACTATTTATAAGTAATTTATATTTTTTACCATTAACAGAAAATAAAAAATACCCATAGATACCACTGATCGTCACTGGTGCCGTAATATTGGTGCCATGGGCGCTCAATACGCATGACGGGTTAAATAAATTCAGATAAACCTAAGTAAGTTTGAAGATAACCATTTTGCTATTAATCGCTCACTTTTCCATGTCTCCTAAAAACTTGACAGCCACTGAAGAGCAATCTTCGTCAAACTTTGATCCAAGAATGGTTTTAGGATATAAAAATGTAGATTTGCTTAGCGGGTGGCTAAAGAGTAAACGTATGAGTACGTAGAGGGTAAATTTAATATTTATATGTATAGATAAATGTAAAACAATGCTCAAGATTCTGAGAAAATAGGCTTCGCTAATGAGACAAGTATTTGACAGTTATTATAAGATATGAAACTACGATTTTAAGTATACAATTCCCAATACTAGCTTTTCGTGCAACCCAGAATGTTCAACATATGAATGTTGTTGAAGGTGTCTTAAGAGCACTGGCGACAGCTGCCCTTCAAGTTGCGATTTGACATAAAGTGATTTAAAATATGAGCGCAGAAAATGCAATAAAAATCTACCAAAGTACTGGCCGCTTTGACGTAAGATAGTGCTCAATCGTGTATTCGCGAAAACCATTCGAATAACAAATTATCTCCTATTTCAATACGAGTGCTACTATATATGTGAATGAACCAATTTAGGATCAGATTGGCTAAATTGAGGCTGCTCACACGTTTCTAATTAAAAGGGTAACTTTAGAGATCCAGTTGAATCTACAAATCCACATAATAAATACATAGCCACTATTTTAGCATGCAATATGGAAAATCACAGGTAAATAAAAACAATGTATCAAGAATTAACTGGCGCCGCACGCAGATCGGGATATTTACAAGTTGGCATTTGGCAACATTCCAGAAAGAAAAGAAATAGACGAATCGACACAATCCATTCATGCGACAGCTGACAAACGGTCAATGCATTCAAACATATCAGCATTTCTATTCTTATTGCATAATTTCATTATTAACCCTGTTATGTCACTCTCTAGTTGGGGTCAACGAGATGACACATCAAACAATAACATTAAATTAAATAAACAAATGTAAAGCATGTTATAGAGAAAACTTAATTAAGTAATAACTCATTCAAGTACAATATCAAAACATGAGGAATATTTGAATGAAAACATAACCTCAAAATATAAGTTAAGGATCATATGACAAGATGGTACGAAAATGATTTATCAATGTAACTTTCCGTGTTTATTGGATAAGGCTTACCTGCCAAGGGTTGACTTTAGGGAGCGGAGCTTCGACGAACTTCTTCGGCCCACCGTCCACGCCGGGAGACGTCGGGTCTCCGTCAACGGCCGCGGGAGTCCCGTCTGCCGCAGGCGCTACTGCGTTGACAGCGGCAGGAGTAGCCGGCGGTCGGCGATCCGCTCGGCGGGCGCTCGGCTCCCGATCGCCGTTCCTCATGTCCTTCTTCCGCTTGCCCGAGCGCCTCTCGCGGCGGCCGTGACCGAGCACTGGCACGAAGCCTTCCTCCTCGTCCGGTGCTCCGCCACCGGTGTTCGCGGAGACTCCGCCGATGGCCTGAGGCCGCTCGATGTTCTCCTTGTTGCACTCCGAGCCCCGGAAGTTGAGAACGGACGCGTACGAGGGCCCCTCACCGTTGCCCGTCGCGGCTGCCGCAGTCGCCGGTGCCACCGCAGCCCCCGACACGCGGGTGGCCATCCCGTTATGTAAGCGCGCCCCAAAACTGTCCCCTGAGCTACGCTACCATATTGGATCGTAGCGACGGCATGGTCGCGCGGCGCGACACCGCTCACTTTCGTGCGCGTCGATTGAATCCTTCGACGGCTTGCTAACTCCGATGTATACTCAAAACTGCCGTCACTATTAATTTTGTCCGGACACACGGCCCAAAAATATCGTGTTTTCCTACCGTGTCGATCAGTTTCACTCCGCACTATTTACATCGACAGATGCACTTCCGCCAAATATTAAGACACTAGAAAATCGTCCGTTTCACTCACTTTAAATATCACAAGACAGTTTTCATCCAAAATCGCGTATTCTAGACGTAAGAACGACCTTTTAGCACAATTTTGAGCCTATGGTACACATGTGCTCGGACGCCGAAAAAGGGATTTTTCCGCAACATTTTACGGAAGGCTGTGACTTCTAATTATAAGACGATTAATATTTTTGTCACTAGGTGGCAGCATCTACCCAAATTGCCACATGTTCTTGATTTCGGCCAAATCAGCGATAAGAAATTCGACTAATGTGTCTCTATGGTGGAGGTCACGCTACTTTTCATAAAATTTAAAGGCATTATCATAAATAAAAAATCTTCAGTCAGCATTCTTTACTCTATACTTTCGTTTGTAGGTTATAAAAGTGTGCCAACTGCAAAATTATGAATTACACCACATGCCGTGCACAAATAAACAAACAAAACAATGGTTCGAGAAATTTTAATCTTGTTTAGTTTCGAGTGGCTACTGGGTTCTACGTGTTTGGCCATAAAACCGAAAAACAAACTAACTAGCCCATTATCTTTTTTAATTATTATTTTTCTTTCGCCGTCCGTGATAATTATCTTAGTTCATTTGACCACAGTTGTGATGCATCAGACTTTAGGGTTAACATTTAAAAAAAGACAAAATCTAAGTAGCTAATATTAAAAATAATTAAAAGAAAGACCTCCAGTCGAAATTTCAACCTTTAACTTTTCAGATTGTGACGCAGTTATTTTGGGGAGACATTTTAGAAGTTTGGTGATATTTGGTTAAACTAACGAAGTGTTTTACAAAGTTTAGCTCGGACGAAGCGCAGCAGGCATTAGATATTACTTATTTGTAAATTTTATAGACGCGTTTTGCTTGAATAGATTTTTACGTAAACGTTTTTATCGTTTAATATTTAGTTTTTGTTTTTGATTAATAAATAATAATACGTTTTTACTTACTAGGCTGCAGATTTTGTATTTTAAATTATCTATGTGGGTAATTGTTTTTTTATTATTGTATGTCACTTTGTTTTATTGTATGATTTTTACCTTTTTGTATGTTTTTAAAAAAACAATTCTTTATCAAACATTTTAAACTCCCTCTATTGTGCAATAGTTATATCGTTTTACTCATATAAAACATAAAATATACCGCAATCCTTTTCCAAACTAAAATTTACCTTATTAAGATCGATATTTTAATACAAAAATATTTTACCAATATGTCCTAATAAACCATGGACTATAATAAACTTACTTTTGTCACTTCTTCTCATTTTGTTAATAATGCAACAATGTTCACTAATATGATAAAAAAAAAACCTGGCCTAATAGACCTATTGTTTATCAATAATTTAAAATACCCAAACACTCACTATGTATGTATGTGGTATTAGCATTCATCATTCCAACAGAAATTACAATATTATTACTTTCAGAATTGAAAAGGAAGCATCCATATACGCGACTGTGCTTGCAGCCTTAGTGTATTCAATCAAATATTTGTTCTCGGTCAGTTATTTTTACGGAATTTAGCCTAGTCTAATCAAAAGCTTATTCGCTCACCGCTTTGGCCAAAAGTTCTTGGCCCTCTGGAACTTTTCCAGTTTGGAGATTGGAGCGAGCAACTCACATATAGACTAGCTGTCTCTGAAACTTAACATACAGACTAATGGTAAATATTATGCCGATATTAACCCTAACATAGAACTCAACCCCTGGTTTTACAGACAACCATTCAACGTTGAGGAAATCATAACGCTTTACGCTGTGTAGCATGCATATCAGCCATAGTTCGACTCCAATTTTGATCTGTGGACTCTAACCAAGCAGATATATTCTAGTTAAAGTTTGTAAGTTATTTTGTCCTAAATTATTCTTTGAAATAAAGTATATAAAGTTAGTATGTAGTTTAGTTTTATTATTGGAGCGAAGGCTGAAGGGCTAAGGTCTTATCTGACATGGCCTACTGTGGCAGAGCTACTCACACTCGTTTGCGGAATACTGGCTTCGGCAATATATACTGCAACAATTGTAGTATGTAACGCTGTTAAGGTAAATGACGGGGAATATGATTATTATCAGATTATTAAGATTATCAAAAGTAGGATCAAAAGGAATTACCGCACAACTATATGAATCCATCTTCCTTCTCCAGAATATTTAATTTTACCAGCCCCATATTGAGTTCATCGAATTTTATCACTTGGATACAGGTATTAAGCCTAGTGAGTGATTATAATCCAATATACCTGTACCCCTTTTCTATAGCTAATAATATTGAAAATTGAAAATTTATTTTTAAAAAAGATTTTGTACTATGGATAAATAAATTAATAAATAGATTATGATTTTCGCACGGCGGTAAGAAGTATAATTGCGATAAACGGAATGTATTGTAACTATCATATATAACTCAACTCATTGTTTCTCAGCTTATTATATATGAATATTAATAAATATATATGTATTCGTATTACATGTACGTGTATGTATACCTTAGTTAGTTTTCGTAGTTTTTATTTTATATTTACAAAAAAGCTCAGCGCAATTGCATTTAATCAATCTTAAAATTAGCCTACCTTAGTACGGGCAATGTCCAGTTAGGTATGGTTATGTTATTTATTATCCAAGAAATAAGTAAAAACAAAAATCATTAAATAATAATAATAATAAACTTTATGGCAGCTCACATCTGGCAAAGTTTAGCGTGCGATATATGTAACTACCAAAAGTGATTTTTGCAGAATAATAAAAATATATCTAAGAATACTAAGGACTTACTAAAGCACAGATAAACGCCATTCGTGTGTTAAATAGTCTAATATTCGTTATTTAATTTAAAGTGATGCGTTACGAGTAGGTGAATAGGATCCTAAGTATGTGTCACACATTGAACAATAGTGATAGACGTTCTTGCACGACCTTAGCAAGTATGGCAAAGGTATGCATATCCAACAGAAACTAAAGCACAGCATCAGCGCACAAAAGTGAGTACACATAGTTACTTGACAACGAATCGATGTCATTACTAAATTTCCGCATTCGTCGCATACGACAGCCATTGAATGAAAGCCGAAATTGTAGGAAGGACCGTTGGTAATAGGAGCGATACTCTGGTCAATATACACGTCGTAAGTTGCCGCGTATGTCGGAGGCGGTGGTCTCTGTACGAATGACGGCGACGAAATGAAAGTACCCAAAAATCTAGGTCTGGGTTGTTGAGTGTCCATTTGTCTCAATACGTAGGTATATGAAGGTGGGGCACTCGTAAGTGACGGTGGAGCAGCTGGTTCGTCGGCTTGGGTCTCGCTGGTAACCCTCGTTTCGACGACGATTACCTCGGGAGTGATGGTAGGCTCCGGAGTGACGGCAGCCTGTTCATTTGGACATGACGTTTCTTCGATAGCGCTGTTCGTTTTAAAAGTGCCCTTGGAAGAAGTGGATGGCATGACAATTTTCATGAGTTTCTCACTCTCTGATTTTGGACCGGTGTGTGGATTTTCAATTCTCTCATCTGCACACGACTGCCCTGAAAATTGAAGCTTTCAGTAAAAGTACTTTAAAATTTATATAACATTTATGAAGTGGTCACATCGAATGACGTCATCTTATAGGTGGTCATTATCTCTCCTTAAATGAAGCTCGATCGTTCTGTAGGTATATAATATATACTACTAACATTATAATTATACTCACCTAATTATAAATTTTACATGACCCTATTTTTCGTTTGATTCATTCTATATTCCCAAATTGTTTTATTTAACTCTTTTCGCTCTATCACAGAGCTAATTCGGCCGGAAGTACATACGCCTCTGTAGCGTTCACCAAAAAGGTAGATGCTCATCCTTTGTACCCAACTATTTGATTACATTATAGTACTCTTATGATTTTTTTTAAAAATATGACCTTAGTTTGTAAATTGGTACATTGATAATTGGTAAATACCTTCTAAATTACAAGAAGGCTCAAATACTTCACTCCTTCTGTTTTCCAATATCCGTAATTCGTCATCGGATTTTTTTCTTGAAGTTCCATTTTCCATAATACTAACATTTATTATTGCAGGTATTTAAAGTCTACTTGTAGTGCTGGAGCTATAGGATTGATTTATATTTCAATATGTATAATAAGGCCTTTGGTGCGTTTATATTCCTGTTCAAAGTTTATCCATCAAAAATATCTTTTAAAAATGACATGCCTCATAGACAATGTTTTTTTTTTTAATATGGCAATTTTAATTACCATCAGACCATAGAGCAAAATAGGCATATATAAATCCGTTTCCGTCCTTTTTATCGTTTCGTGGCATGGCGGATGGTCCGCTCGCACGCAGAAAGTTATTTTGATTTGTGTAATATTCGCTCCTAAAGCGATATGGTGAGTGTTGTAAATTTGTTTCCGTACGTATTGTTTATTTAATTGTGTGATTTTCGTGACTTTTTGCATGTTTTGACGGTCGCCGGGCTATCAATTCCCACGTGTTGCGTGTCAGTAAGGCACACATTTTTCGTTATTTTGATTGCATTAAAATCAATGATTCTCGGCGGGTTGGTCGGAAGATACTAGTTTACGTATTTACCGCATTATTTCCAGAGGAACTCGAGATAACCTACTTTTTATTTTCTGCACTAAAATGTCCGCTCGACTTTTCATTTTTTGATTGTTGTGCTACTATAAATGGTGCTATATTGATAAACGTCGGCTCAGGCGTTCCATTTCGGCGCTTTAATGCCAGGGATGGGTGCAGATGCCGCCGTACAAAAGATATTTCGAGATCTGTGCATCACATAACCTAAAAAAACAATGTCACTTTCATTTTTTTTTTATAGTACCCACATCTTGCACCGATCATTTTAGGTAGTCAGTCTGATCAGACATCAGTCGGTTTCAGGTGGTCGTTTGTGTTTCGGATATTGCCGCTTGATTCGGAAGTGGCACAGTTTTAACCCACCACCAACCTATTATCTCAAGCCCTACCGACATAATGTATCAGCTATGACGTCGCGTGTATGATCGAAAATCTTAATATTTGTCATTTTCAAGTCGAGATCTACGAAATAAGATTACTTACCTACCAAAAAAAAAAAAAATGACAGCGCTTTTCGAATCAGTGTACATAATATTACAGTCGTTATGAGGTGCATTTAAACTCGTAAACGAAGGACCGTGGCGCTTTTGCTATTAGTTTAAAATATTTAAAAGTAACATTAAAAGAAACATATTTGATCAGTCATTTTACTCTCTTCACCCTGAGGCGAAAATACAAAGCTTAGATCGTGTCCTAGGCGTTCGTATTAATTAGTCAAATTTATGAATTGTCTGTTTCCAGAGCCTTTCGGTGGCACGGCCGCTGGTGTCGGTGTACTCTGAGCGAAATGAGGCCGTGGAGGGCGCCGGCGTCTCCCTGCCCTTTGTCTTCAAGGCACCAATCCGGCCTGACCTGGTCAACGATGTCCACGTCTCCATAAGCAAGAACAAACGGCAGCCGTACTGCGTTAGTGATAAGGCTGGTACGTATGGGATACATTATTAACCGCCCTGAATTTGCTGATTCCATCTCGGCAAGTTTTAACCAACTTTTTAATGAAACCATCGGTATTATTTAAAAAATAGACAGTACGTAAAATATACAATTATGTGTAATAAATTATGTTATTCTTAATTTTTTTAAATATACCCAGGTTAAATATATTGCTTTGTATTTTATATATAAATATTGGTTTATTTTTCTCTGTAATATAAATAAAAAATGTTAGTTTGCAAATATTATTAAAAAACAGTATATCTCATTCTTATTGTTTATCGAATAGGTTTTATTTATAGTTTTTGGATGTCATAACATCGATCCGGTGACTGATGTGCCACAGTAAGCATACAAAACAAAACTACCTCCCTTGTTACAGATATGTCTATATAGGGAGTTAGGAAACAGCACCCCGTAACTGTCGTTTTAATTATGATATTTGTGTATTGACCTCGTTATAATTTAATATTTAAACATTGTATTAATGATATATTAAATAAATAAATAATGTTTTAACTGTCACGTTGACCGAGTAGATTTTTTTTCATAGTTTTGTACAATTATTTCCTAATAAGAAACTAAAAATGGCTGGCGACTCCGTGTGCGATATTCGCATGCCGTGAACGACCTTCGCAGAATGACTGCATCGTGTGTTACACTTGTTTTACGTACCGAGTGGAACCTTTAACAAAATCTATTTACAGGCGATGTGAAATGCTGCAATTATTCTTTGTATATATTTTGGAATAGTGTTTGCACGATTTGACGGCGATTTTTCGAATGATGTCGAACTGCAAACGGCGCAAAGTACTCTTCTCATTACTAACTGTACTCGGGCGGCAAAAACATAAAACCGTCTCCTAAGTGGAGTGCGCGAACCCTTCATAGCTTCATGGTTCTAATACTTTCATCAATTTTTCATATTGCTCTCTAATTAATGTGGTACGAATGATGATACTGATTTTTCAGAGCATTGGGTTATGACTCACTGTGATTACCCACACGTTGACACATATCTGACGCACACATACTTGGCTTGCATTATGTATTTTACTCCTTATTTTTCATTTCAACGATGAAATGACCTGCCCAAAAGCGGCATTTTCATAGCAGGCCCTTTAAGTGAAACACTGCTGATTTTTACCCCCCTAAATCGAGTAATCTTCTAATAAAATTTGTATTCATTGGAATCATTTAATGCATTATAAATAGTCTATACAAACGCTGTAGTGTTGAGACTCTTATTTGTGGATATAAAAATATAATATATCATTTTATCTCCTATTTATTTAGGCATCTATAGAATTAAATAGTCAATTTTCTACTTTCTCTAAAATTTAAAAGCCTTAAAAAATCTGTATTTTACCATACATTTAATTAACCCATTGAAGCCGGGGTATCATCGGTCAACTATATTATGGTATTAAAGCATTAAGCCGACGAAACGCCGGTCTGTGCGTAATTCATAAAAAATTTTAAAAAAAAATATTTGTGTAAAAATCGTTGATAAAATAATTACGAATTATATTTTGATGAAAAATATAATTACTAAAGTTTTTTACGTATTATTTTTAATTTGTATTTTGATAACCAACAGTGTTTCCAGTGTTTGAGATCGTGGTAGTCTAGTGGTCCAAAGGCTATTGGCCCAAAGGTCGCAGGTTCGATTCCACACATGGTCATACCATTTTTAACGCTTCATTACCACCATCTCCCCTGACTCTAGCACAGGCACATTTAGCCTTGTTGAGTAGGTCATAGCAATGATTAACCAATTACGGTACAGAGTGTTTCTGTTTTTACAAACCGTTACAGAGTGAGTTCAACACTATAGCGTTTGTATGGAGTAATGACCAGTTGAGGCGTCATGTCAGTAGTGATTTTAAGTACAAGAAAACAAACGAAACATGCATATTAATTATAGTAAGAAACCAAAGGAATATTCCTGGTAGTTGAGGATGCTCTATAATTGTGTTACTTTTGACAGGCCATCAGACCTCGGCCGAATCATGGGGTACCGGCAGGGCCGTAGCACGTATCCCCCGTGTTCGAGGCGGCGGCACCCACAGGTACGGCATTACCCATAATTTGACAACAAAAAACCATTATGGTATAATGCAACAAGGAAACTGTGTGAAATCAGACCTTAAGGTTGCAAAACGCGATCGATATCTCGTTTGCGTTTATCTTGACTATGATTAGAATCGTTCATCGGCGTCGCTCCTGGCGGTCACACGACGAGAAACAGCTCATTATTATCACGTAAAGTTTACAATTTATTTTCTCGGAAACGGTTATGAATTTTGACATGACGTTAATACAAATCATGTTAAAATTCCCAAGGCCATTTAGCTGGTTTTTTTTATCAGGAATGGACTTGGAACACTTGGACTTGGTATATGCCGATATTTTATCAAAAATATTTCAATAAAATTAACACCACATTCACACGGTAGTCACTAAAATACTAGCATTAACATCATAAAATATTAAACACTATGGCAAATGCAATTTTGACATTTGCTTGTACTTAAATTGCTCCTAGCAGCGTATTTAACACTGACTTACGGCTTAAGTCGTGTTTGTTTTGATTCTCAGCTAAGGCGGACTTTTATGTTAGACTTAAGCTAAAAGTTAGTTAAAATAATTCTAAAAGCAACGGTTCGTGTACATTATAAACGATGTTTTACTCTTCAGATCTGGACAGGGTGCGTTTGGCAACATGTGCCGCGGCGGTCGCATGTTTGCGCCGACGAAGCCCTGGCGCCGTTGGCACCGTCGTTCCAACCTGCGGCAGCGCAGGGCCGCCCTGGCAGCCGCGCTGGCCGCGTCCGGCGTACCGGCTCTCGTTCAGGCAAGGGGTAAATATGAATCGAGTACATAGAGTTGAAAAAGTAAACGCTTTCGTTTCGCGTCTAACCACGCCAGTGAATTCTCCATGTTTTAAGTTGTCAACGAAAATTCATATATTTGTATGCACAAGCAATCGGTAGAACTCCACTATTTTGATATGGTAAACCTCGCACCTGAGCTACGACTGACAGATTTCCTTACAAATTTACAGATCGACGTTTATCTAAAGAGCAGTAACGTCGCCCACTATAATTAATGCCTTAGAAGTATCAGAAAAATGTTTCTTAGACCTTGCTTAGTGAAACAAACTTAAATGTTTTGACTTAATAAAAAGATAAATACGAAAACTGATTTTACAATCGCTGGGATACTAAGGTCTAATTATATAAACCTTTAGAGGTCCCGATAACTCGCGTAAACATAGGAATCTTCCCATACGAACAGTAACTAGGACAGCTTAGGAGAGGTACGAAAATATTTTCATCCCGATAAGAAATGAATGATGATACTGTATTTTTTCAGAGCATTGGGTTATGACCTTCAGTGATTACTCTCCACGTTGACACAGTACTGACATTTCCTAGATATAGGTTGGCTCGCGGCGTCTCCTCTATCTGTGGACCGCGCGCCGGCCGCCCCAGTCGGGGATAACTTTTTTTAACACATTAAAAAACTTGTAAGACAAAAGTTCACTCTGTAAAGTTATATGATATACTACAGCCTTTTAATTTTGTACTCTTCAATAGGCCACGTAATCGACCAGATACCCGAGCTGCCTTTGGTTGTCGCTGATAAGGTGCAGGAGATCAACAAGACGAAGCAGGCGGTCATCTTCCTGCGCAGGATCAAGGCCTGGTCTGACGTTTTGAAGGTTTGAGTTGTTCCGTGATTACATTTGTAGGAAACGGCTCAACCAGTCGGTGTTACTCCGACAGGGTTGCCGATTCTATCGCTGTACCGATGAATTTTACTATCGCATCTTGCTCATATTTATACAGGTGTTCCAGGACGATTCCCGAAGACTTGACGAGTGTGTGTGTGAGAAATTTTATAAAATATGCGACAATTCATGACCAAATTTATCAAAGTGCTTGTGTTAATTCCGTTTTTGCTCGGCAAGGCCGATCAATGACTCGGCGCGGCCTCGATAGCGATCGAACTTAAGACGAAGAAAATATAATGTTACCATGTAAAGTTTACAAATTTTTTACTCAGAAAATCAAACAAATCCTGTTCAAAATCGCAGGGATTTTTTATCGGGTATAGTCTTGGAACAGGTTACAGAATAGTTTATCTCGCACTCCGGTGCTCTTTATTTCTACACGTAAGCATTGATTACATAACGGTTTTTAGATAGTTCAAACTCACACAATTAGTAGGCGCTAAAAAAATAATATTTTGTTGCCAAATAGCCTAGACCGCACCGTTGCACCGTGCACCGCAACCGTTTGCTGTTGCAAACCGCATAGAAACATAAATGCCAAGAGTTTAGTAAAAAGTCAAAAAACTGTTTTGTGAATAACTTCAGTAGTAATCTAAAGAATATAATATTGCCGTCTGTCATTTAGGTTATGAAACTCTGTGCTTTCCAATAATATATTGTTTTGGTGAAACTTTTTTTTTAATAAAGAAGCTTATTGTATATTTTCCTAGTTTAACCGAGTAGATATTTATATTTTATATAGTATAGTTTATATTTTCCTTAATTTAACCCTTGTCAGCATACGCACGCCCGGCCGGCGGCCCAAACGTCGCGTTTGCAGGGCGACGGATATATCTGTCAGAGCGAGAAAGCTCCCCCCACTTTGTTTGATCATTTCTGCCAACTTAACTGTATGATTTATTGACTTGACGTTTGCACCATTGGAATCGTAACGAGTGTCTAATACTATAGGGTGTTTTTTTTAGAGGCGTGGTTTTCAATCTTGTACTACTTTTTTCATAGTTGGTGTTTTTGACAGCTCTCACTTGATGTATGCTCAGTTTGGTTTGCCATTTCATAATGAATAGACTTACTCCTGAACAACATGGCGTGGCCTCCAATATCGTGCGATTTAAAACCGCTGGACTATTTTTTGTGGGGTTATGTGAAGTCGCTTGTCTACGCAGATAAGCCGGACACGATTAACGCCTTGGAAGAGAATATTCGGCGCGTTATTGCTGACATACGGCCCAACTTGCTGCAAAAAGTGGTTGAAAATTGGGCCTCTCGGCTGGAATTTGTTCGAGTCAGCCGCGGCGGCCACTTACCCGAAATCATTTTTAAAACATAATGGCAAACCCTTATCTTTATAATAAAACTAAATTCTTAGCCATAACATCAAATTATATGCGTTTTATCTCCTCTTGAAAACCACGCCTCTAAAATCATCACCCTAAATTTTTTTTTAATTTGTATTGAAAACACACTGACGCAATTCCGTCTCGGCCGTCAGCTGCGCCGTAATTTTTTTTAACAAGAGATAAATGGCAGTGTATAGTGTATATATCTAAACAATATTTGAAAGCGTAAATAAAAAAGTATAATATTTGACAAAACTTGTTAAAATACTGAAAAATTGTGTGGCCAATAGGAAAAAATCGATAAGAGCAGTTTTTTAATTTAATATAATAGATAAAAAATTAAACTGAAATTTTATAATTTATAATTTTATAATAGAGTGTAAAGATTGAACGACTCATAACCTGCACTATGGATTTTATAGCGGACGAGTGAGTTTTGTTAAATTTTCCTTAGAAATGAATCGACCCTTTTTTCGCATCATAATTTTTTGGTGCGTAATCCTACCTTATCGGTTTAAATACCAGAGTAAGCATGGAAAATAGCAACTTTGTTAGATTGACCTTAGGGTCAGATCGTGTACCTGTGGACGTTGATGTAAAATTGGTATTATATTAACAATGATAGAAGAATAATAAAAAAAAATGTTTGCAGTGTTAAAGATTATGTACTTTGTTTAAATATTCTTCAAATTTTAACAAATAATACGGATTAAGGGAGCACAAGTGCTTTTTTTAAATTAATAGTTTTTGTGCATAGGTACATCGACTGAATGTACCTAAGGGCGTACATATGTGTACCTTTGGACTATTGAATAAAAATTAAAGTACCTTCATATTTAAAAATTAAATGTGAGGTTTAATAATAAAACAAGTGGATTTAATAATGTTTAATGATGCTCATATTATGATATACCTATCTAAAAATTTAATAAAAATACAGACACAAAATAAATTTCCAATAAAAAATAATCTTCCACACTATCATCATCAGATGTCTCATCTGTACCAACTTTAAAACAAGTTTGACACACGAATAATTCATCTCCTTCATCATCAGAGTCAGGAATGTTTTCTTTGTGCGTGTTGGACACGCAGTTATAATGATGATAATCTTAGCACATGCTACATATGAGGATGTGAGATTTATTTTCTATTTTTTTTACATTTTCCGTACTACAATTAAGATCATTTAAAACTTTTATTTTTTTATTAGAAGACAGCCCACTGGTACTAGGAACTGTCAAATTTGTTGGGACCTTAGTTTTTCTTTTTTTTTTTCATTTTTTTATTGCTTCATTTAGTATGATATTTTTGTTCTAGTGTAAGTATTCTAATTTTTCTTATTAGTATGTTATGCGTCTGACTTAAAGACCTCAAACTTAGAAAGTAAATATTATCGCTGCTTACAATTTATAATTCGGGTGATTATAAAAAAATATAAAAAAAAGTTACTAAACTTTTTTTGTTAAAAGTTTTTGCACCAAAAAACATTATCGCGTGCTCTCGTTCACTCGCTTGACAGATACAAGATGGCGTTAAACCATTGTTGTCAAATATCGAAGATCCGAAGTAACGTGGTTCGAAATTCGACATTTGATTGCATGAGATAATGCTAATGTCCATAGGTACGCTACTTGCCCCGATATTATGTAAAATTCAAATCAATATGTGACCGGAATTGTGAAATGAATGATGATACTGATTTTTCAGAGCATTGGGTTATGACTAACCGTGATTACTCACACGTTGACACATATCTGACATTTCAAGTTATTCCGGTGCATATTATCGTCGTTTCTATGTATGCTGTGTGGTTACTAGCTGCAATTTTACCTTGCGAATAATAAAAATAATCGTCTCTTCTCCGCCGACAGGTGTACAAATCTCAGCGCCTGCGTGCCGGCAAGGGTAAAATGAGGAACCGGCGCCGTCTCCAGCGCAAGGGACCGCTCATCATCTACGATAAGGATCAGGTAAATTTTTAAGAAAAAAAATAAGGGGCTCATCCCGAAAGCACTCATCTAACGACTTGTTTAAACAAAAGACTGCTGTAATTCGTTAATCTTAAAAAACATAATACGTTATTTTTCTTCTATACAAATTAAAAAAAAAGGTTGATTAATCATTTTGTGATGCAATGTTTTTATTTGAAAATATTTCATGTCTCAGCTAAACAAACAGCCTTTGGATGAAAATGCATGATTTATAACCACACTCAACACAGACAACGGCTTCTCGGAAAGCGTCCTCCTAATTAGTATTATTGTGACCCTGAACTTTATAATGAAATACATCTCAGCTAGGGTGACCACGCCCAGAACACGAATGGGGACAAGCGATGAGTTATCCCAGCTTTGACACCTCATTGGCTCATTGCTATAGCCCTTAGGGTGTACAGCGAGGGTATATTATATAGATATATTTGCTTATTCATTCTCATTAGCCTCATAGATGGTTATACCGAGAAATGCACTGCTGATATACAAATATCCTAATAGCCAATGATCGAAATACTACGCAGTATGTGTCAAGTTTCAAAATCAAGTGATTTATTAAAAAAAAACTCTTTATTTATTTAATTGATTGATAATAAACCGTAAAAAATATTAAAATGTTACTTTTATATTTATCAAAAATCGTGATCGAAAGGCAATGTGTTATTACATATATTAATATAATAAAAAAAAATTGTAATGATTTGTTTTTAACAATCCAAATATATGTTTTTTTATAAACTACCTTAAAAAGTGAATATAATAACATAAAGATGGTCACCCTACATAAACATTTCTAATGTGGATAGATATTTTTTTCTGCTGGAAATTTAAGACAACTTCACATCAAAATAATGACTTAATTCACACTCTATCCATATATTTGTTTTCTCATTTGGATGACATTTAACTCAAATCAACCAAGTTCAATTTATAGTAGATTTTATATGGTCTTATAGTTCACTTTTTTTTATTGGAGTGAGGAAAGATTCCTATGAATGAAAAGTTTGCATTGTCCACATCTAAAGCGGCAATAAAACGATGGGAAGCTGTGTACTCCAGTAGATTATATTTTGTATACGTTAAACGTTTTGTAAATGTGCGTCTCCGTCGGAACAGGGCCTGACGCGCGCGTTCCGCAACATCCCCGGCGTGGAGCTGCTGCCCGTCGACAAACTGAACCTCCTGAAGGTGGCGCCGGGCGGACATCTCGGCCGATTCATCATCTGGACGCAGGGCGCGTTTCAGAGGCTCGGTAAATGACGACTTTGTAATTTTTTAGGTTAATTTTCTCATTGTTTTAGTGTCGATTTGAATTTTTAGGTTGTGTCTTAGCCAACCGTAGCTACAGTCACCACCGGGAATTAACCCCCCCCAGTCCTAATGCATTAAAACCAAATTAGTGATGTAATCGTGGTAGTCTCGAATTCAAATCACACATGGTCATTCGCTTCATTACCACCATCTCCCCTGACTCTAGCACAGCCATATTTGGCCTAGTTCATAGCAATTATTTAAAAAAAAAAACCTTTGCTTGCGCATTTTTGTATCAGAAGTTTAGTGGAACAATCTAGATGGGAAATGAGGGGGTGGGTGATACGTGCGATAAATCGACGAATCCAGCATAATTTTATTATCTTAGCTCACTAGGACCGGAGAGATCGCGTCACTTCTGCTCAAAAGTGGTAAAATGAAGAGAAAATGGGTAAGAAGTCCTCGCTCAGAATTTTCATACGAACGCTGATCCCAATTAACGACTTTGTTGAAATATGGACAAAATTGTTCCGGACAAACTCCCCAACCGTCCGGATTAGCGAGGCCTTACTATAGATTGTTTTTAAATAGATCATATCTAAATAAAAATTATTTGATCTACATGATTTTCTATTATATACAGATGTCCCAAGATCATTTTCCCGGCGACTTTACGGGGAGTTTGTGTTACCTATTATGAGTAGTAAATTATATATAAAAAAAATATGCCTAAATTTATTATATTTTTCAACAGAGTGCGTAAATTCGGTCAGCGTGCTTATTCTGACGTGCGCGGGGATCAAACTCCTAACCTTGGCCGAGTTATCGGTTAGCGCTGAGAGCCACAGCCGTGCACGCACGACAAAGACCGTGTGACATGATCGTTTATTATTATCGACTGAAAATTATTCTCTTGAAAATTGTAAGGCTACTTAGCTGGATTTTTTTTTATCTGGTCTTGGGACACGGTGTATATCAGAAGATTGGAATGACATGATGACACACTGTTTGGTCCGTGTTTATGAAGCATATTGATTTGAACGAACACTAATATGATCTGATTTGGCACATTCCCGCACTCTCGTCATTTTAGTTAAAACGTCTTGATAATTGTTTCTGTCGCGTTGTGTCCAGATGCGTTGTTCGGCTCGTGGAAGCAGCCGTCCCTGCTCAAGAAGGGCTTCAATCTGCCCCAGCCCAAGATGTCCTGCACAGACCTCAGCAGGCTACTAAAGGCCGATGAAATCAAGAAGGTTCTCAGGGCTCCCAGGTATGTCATATTTTACTATTAAGGATATAATTGTTGTCGCCAAGAAAAAAAGGAGATAAGTCAAAAAATACTAGCAAAAAGTTTTCATACAAATCAAATATAAAGTTACTAAAGTTATAAATATAAAATATATATACTCCAAGATAGTAATGTCCTAAATATGGCATTTCAGAACGCGTGTCCCTTTGTTGACGTGTGTTTTGAGCGACTATCAACAAATATACAATCAACATTTTACATAATTTTTAAATATATATTATAACATCTTTCTAACTGATTTACTTTAGAAATGTCATTCTTTATCGAAATAAATGAAAAAAATATTCGACAACAAAAGCGGTTCGCTTTAGTATCTATGGGTATTTTTTTAATTATTTTTTGTTTATGGTAAAAAATATATATTACTTATAAATATTTTTATGTGATATATAAACATAAGTAAGAATAAAAAATGGGTGTCATCGCTTTAAATTTTCTTTTATTGAGTAACAAAAATTAAATTTCGAAAAAAATAAATTTAACTTTGACATATTTTTTTTAATACTTTTTTACAGTTAAAAATAAAATGATATTCTAGAGAATTTCATTAGCTATTAAAAATAGTGCAGGTTATAAAGATGACATGTGTAGTTTTTCTACTATTAGCATTTTAGTAAACGCCCGTAATTAGGCAATTTTTTTGAACACTTGCGTGACATTAGACGAGACTTCGTCGTGACGTTTTGGCATGAGTCGGGTTAAAGCATAGTTCTAGAAAAATATCTATAGCAAATATAGAGCGATTTTATAATTATAAATATTACATTATTAGCTCTCGTGGAAAGTTACTAAAAGTAGTCGAATCTTTTTGTGAGTTTACGGACAATATATGGATCAAATTGGCCAGCAGCCGTTTTCAGTAACCTCGCTTGAGAGTCACTTAAATAAAGTTATGCATACGTGAAGTTTTTAATATTTTTTAGAAATTTTCGCAAATTTATAAAAACGAGACTTGGTTAAATTAATGAGAAGATTGAGAGTCATCAAGTAATACAAATAAATGGCGGTACGTACACATGACAATATAAATAGGCCTCTATCTGAAGAGCTTTTTGTCTGTGGTCTTAAATAATTCTATTCCATCTAACGGATGTTTAGTTTAGCTAAACTTGTTTAGCTTGAGCTAAGCATTTTTTTTATTTTATTAAATATGGCCAATTTTGAATTGATACCCAAAAGGTAACAAAAAATGAGTGCATTTTATAAAATATTAAAAATTTCGTTTCCTTCCTTGGCAACATATTTACCGTTTAGCCTGTGCTAAATTATGGTGGTACGGATGATGATTTTCAGAGCATTGGGTTATGATTTATAGTGATTATACCCACACGTTGACATATCAATTATTCGGCACAGTTTATGTAAAGTCGCATCTCTATAGCTGTCGCTTCACATATGAACCTATCGATGTCCTATAGACAACTATTTCCCGCAGGAAACATGTGACACGCGCCGAGCGCCGTCTGAACCCGTTGACGAACGCGCGCGCGCTGCTGCGCCTCAACCCGTACGCGGCCGTGCTGCGCCGACGCGCGCACCTGGACGCCCAGCGGAGAACCGTCAAGAAGGAGTTGCTGCTGGCTGAGAAACGGGGGGTGAGTACAAAGATTTGACTTTATAAATTAGTTCGTTTAAATGATCTGTATGTCAGTAAATATACAATTAACTCGAGAACCACTGGGCTAAAGAATGTTGCTTTCGCAGGGCCGAAGTAGTAAATGAAAATACAGCAAATGCTGGCCAAACTATAAGGGATGCGATAAGTAAGACAATGTATTGGGATTAAAAAGCAAAAAAAATATAATTGCGTCAATTAGTTATAAAATTAATAAATTTTTATAGTGGCAATGCTAATAATATTAATATTTTTCGACTAATAATATTTTTTGTGACAGTGTATGGAACATTGTGCGTAAAAATATCATTATAGGGTATTCGAAGAGCATTTCCGAAACTTAAAGGGGGTTTGGGTAACCTATTATGGGTAATATATGGTGTAAATTCGGTCAGCGCGTGAATTCTGATGCCGTTCCGACCGATAATGACCTTGACACCGTTACGGCATACGGCTATAGCTGAGCGTTTATAATAACGATATTATTACATGATCCTTTAACTGTTTTTAAGTAAGGTGTACATTTTTTTTCTCGGTAACCATGATGAATTTTTATATAGCGTCTAAACAAGCAACACTAGAAATCGCAGGCCCAATTAACTGTTTTTTTTATCGGGAATGGTCTTGGGGCACCCTGTATATTTGCATAATCATGTAATAATAAAAGAAAAGCTCCCGTAATTTAATACAAACCGTGTGACGTAAAGTTATCATTATCAACCAAATTAAGATGCTTATAGATGTCAATTCCTGCTTAACTAACTCTTAGCTTATGGACGTGAGCTAAAACTCACCAGAAAGCGTATAGTCCGGTCGTGGGTTCGTCTCTTTGATTCTTCGAATAAATTGCCGCTCTGTATTTGGATTTGCATTATGTCGATCCGTTAATACGCGAGTTTCTC
The DNA here is from genome assembly GCA_020383195.1 of Neomicropteryx cornuta. Taxonomy (NCBI): domain Eukaryota; kingdom Metazoa; phylum Arthropoda; class Insecta; order Lepidoptera; family Micropterigidae; genus Neomicropteryx; species Neomicropteryx cornuta. Next base: position 1,160,126 of record JAHKQU010000031.1, read on the forward strand.
ATTTTATTTTCGTCGGTGTTCCAGATCAAACTGCCCGAGGACAGCATCGCCGTCCGCTCGCAGAAGCTCCGCGAGAAGCGCACCGCGGCCGCGAAGAAGGCGAAGGCCGCACAGCCCAAGAAACCCAAGGTCAAGAAGGCCGTCGCCGCTGCGCCGGCGAAGAAGTAGAGACGACTCGGCCTATATCTAATATTATATTGATAAAAAAAATATTGTATTCAAGGGGGTGAATAAAATGTTGGATTAAGCATAACCGTTGTATTTTTATATCTTTTTCTTTTTTATATCTAAATTTATTTAGCGCGTAAAGGTGAGCTTATAGTTTTTCTACTATACACTCCTCACCTTTAGGTTTCGAAAGGTACATGAAATCAATTCTAGTTTTACTATGAAAATTAAATTAAAACAATAATATGCGTTATATTATAATTTTATTAATATTGTCATTGGACACTTTGGGACACGGCGCTTCCCTCATCCATCTTCCTGGAAGGCGTGCAGCATTCCAGGCGGAGGCTCCTCAGCTCCTGCGACGTGGGAAACAGGTTCTGCTGGCTCATCTTCATCATGTTCGACGCGTTCAGCAAACGCTCCAGCTTCAAGAGACCCTGGGGAAATAAATACGCTTCTGTTATATTTGACAGTATCTACAATCATTGCAGAGTAGGAAACTATGTGAAAAATGCAATAATAGTTAAACCGCTAAATTTACACTTATTTTTTAACGAGATGGTGTAGATTACCGGCCTTTTCGGTCATCCAGCCGTTTGCACACGCTAGCCAATCACGGACGGCCACCGACATGTCTTATGACACGTATTACGTGTACTGTTTAAAATTATCACGTAAAGCTTTTTTTCTCTGAAACCATGATGAATTTTAATACACCAGCTTCAAAAAAAATACTAATTAGAGCTGGATTTATTATCGGGAATTTCATACCGATACGACTTGGTAATATGGACCTCGACATGTTTATACAGGATGTCTCGAAATCATTTCCGAAGACTTAAGAGGATGTTAATGTTAAAATTAAGGTGGCGTATGCCGCGGCAATTGATACCCGTAGCCTCGACAGACCGCGGTCAATGACCATGACGATTTAATATCAGATAGAGTTTACATTTTTCCGGAATAAATTCCGACCGCTGAGTATGATTTTTATAGATGTACCTAAATAACAAATACGAGTCGTGATTCACCTTCCTAGCTGGGTCGGGCATAAACCCTGGTATATAAATCCTGGGGCACGTGAGCATGACCTCAATTCGGTACTTAAAGCGCATCGTCAGAAAGCAAGGATGGTCCTCCACATCTGAAATCATATCCAGGATGTTTTTAAAGTTAAAGCACTCCCTTTAGGAGGTTGATCTATATCGATAACTAAACCAGTCTAAAAAAAATATATATAATTTCGGAAATGTCCAAAAACTTATTTAAATTCGTTTAATATATTTTAATATTACCTGTATTGTATACAATTTCTGTTGTCTAACCACAATAAATAAATAGAAAATGACATAATATTTCAATTTATAATAATTATAAGGTGGCACTAAACATTCTTTTAAATATTTCTATTTGCGCTCGTAGATAAGTTTATATTAATTTAAACTGGCCAGCAATAAATAAAACGTTTCATAGCCGCGCTGTCAAACGTTTGAAATTCGAATGATGAGCGCTATGTCAGTTTAATACTAAAAATTTGTTGAAATGTTAAATATCTATATTATCCAACCAGCTTTCGATGTGATCTAAACTACGGTTGTTTTTCAATCTACATAAAAATTTGCAATTTTTAAAAATTCTACAAGAAGTACAAAAAACAAATCTTAAGCTCTCTGTAATAGCATTATTGAACCTCTCGAGTTTGTGCGCACAATGTTTCTATCTCATCCGCACACGCATGTCGCGGGTCTCCGCCTCATGGAAAAGATTAGCCACGGCCAATGTGGTGGAAACAAAGAATTTCTTGTCTATGATCTATGACTCACCCGCGTATAATCTTTCGGCGAACGTGAGCGAACTGTCGAAGTTTGTTCGAATCGCGTGCGAGTCGCAGCCCATGAGATGGCTCCAGATCGTCATGATGTAGCCGTGGGTCGGACCCTCGGCGAAGAAGATCATGTAGGCGGCGTTGTCGACGGCGAATCCTGGAAGGAACGTCCGGGAAACGTCAAAAAACCCATTTTATACAGGAGCGGTTCGGATACAGGCCGTGGTTGTATACCCTAAGTGTAACCATAAAAAAATGTGGTTATTTGCTCACTCTATCAACAATCTTCGTAGCAAAAACATTCGATACGACGATGATCAATGGTTTGAACGCGCAAGAACTTGGCCCTAATTGCTCCAGCCCCATTTTTTATGTCGATAAATATAGAATCTATTACCATTCTAATATATTATAAAGGATCGTCCTCATTAGGCGTGGTTTTAGCATATCTTCTTCGTACGTTTTTGAAATGTAGCCCATCACTAAATAATAGAGCTCGGGGTTTGACGGTATTAGCGAAATAGCGGCGACGAGTGTTTAAAAGTGTTCTACAGAATGAAATGCTTCTCAGAATCACACAAAGAATGAGTTTTAAATCTATTACCATTCTAATATTTTATAAAGGATCGTCCTCATTAGGCGTGGTTTTAGCATATCTTCTTCGTACGTTTTTGAAATGTAGCCCATCACTAAATAATAGAGCGCGTGGTTTGACGGTTTTAGCGAAATGTAATACCCAGCTATTTATTAATATACCCCTTGAAACTAGAAAACTTAAAAGGAAATCGGAAATAAAAATGAAATTAAAAGAATTTATGGAAAAAAACATATTCAAAATTATTTAGGTTTTAGTTAAATTAGGTTAATTTTGTTTGTAATCGCATAACTTACGTTACCTTAATTTTTAAGTACTTTATATTATATTTTATGAATGTTAAAATAAATTGTTTTAGTTAAGATTAAGAAACCGACAGATAAGACAATGTCTTAGCTGGATCTATTGAAATTGAAATAGCGGCGACGATTGTCTAAAAGTGTTCTGCAGAATGAAATGCTTCTCAGAATCACACAAAGAATGAGTTTGATTATGGGTTCAACAGTTCAAAGGAAGGCAAGCAGGATTGAGGCGTTTCGGTTGACTTCATAGTCCACGGGCGTAAGTAACTTAGCGCAGATTTACTCAATACCGGAACTGACAAACCTGCCCAACCTGAAGTTAGCTCCAAACTCTTCGAGCCAACTCACCCCGGCCACCGCCAACCGCGCGAGATCGGAATGCCCTTCGTAGGTCCGCTTTACTCCCTTCCTGGGAATACAACTATGTTTAAGGCCAAGCATATTCAGTGCTTTATTTTTATAGGGCGTCCGGTTTTAATTAATTGCAGCTTCATAATATAGAAATTAAAAAAAACTAACTTTACTATGTTTTAGACCTTTTATTCGCCTTTCAGTCGCTATTTTTCCTAAGGCTCTAAAGTATTTTATAAGGGAGTAATTCAACTAAAAAAGAATTATTAGGAGTTTATCATTTATTAAATTTCTCAGAATTAGAATTGAATTTTAACAATCTGCCTTCACTATGTTTAAAACCTAAGATCAAGGTATCTAAAAATATTTTTTTTATGATTAAATACCCAATGGTTACCAAATGCCTTTGTTTGTTGTGAGCGCACAACCGAGTGACTCTCGGAATTCGCCCGCTGACGGAGTTTACGCAATCTCCCAAAGAATGTTTCCCGAGTACCTGTGAGCGGACAGGCGGAGCTCGTGGTTGAGTCCACTCCGTCGAAGATCCCGCCGTCCTCATCCTCGGCCGCGGACGTGGACGAGTCGCGGTTGTGCTCCAGGATCGAACGGAGCAGGGATTCCGCGAGACCAGGGTCCTTCACCACGCAGAACATCCTCGAATACGTCTGGGCGGTTGAGGCGCTGGGACCTATGCCGTTGATCTGGGCGGTCAGCTTTACCGTCATACCTTCAACATACAGGGTGAACTTAAAGTCAGCAGTAAGGGCATGACGCTTGTATGGCCTAGCTGTGACAGTTTTTGGTTAAATAATTGACTACTACTAAACATTATCGGGCCAAGCGCACTCACTATTCTCGAGAAGCCGCCCCTGCGACAGCGGCGAGCCGCCCTCCGGATGGCTGCGAATCCTCACGGAGTTGACCTCGTTGGTAGAGTAGACGCGGCTGCCCAGCGCGCGGCCACTCATCACGTCTCCGGGCAGCAGGCATTCCTCCTCGAGATCGACGCGTCCGACTGTCAACTTGAACGACTTGTGCAGCAGCACGGCGAGGCTGAACCGCGCCACGGCCAGGATCACGTCCGACTCTCCCGGCTCCTGAAAAGCTACCCTGATTAGTAGGCAGGTGTACCCACATTCCAGTGCCAGTGAAAACTATTCTAGAAATTCCTTTCCTACAATAAGTTTTCTTGACTGAAACGATTGACGGAAAGGTGTAAGCTCTACGACGGGCATAATGGCGCTTATAACACAAACCGGAGCCCACCATTTTGTATGAGATATTGATAGCATTTAGTTGCTTTTAAAATTCATTATAAACATGTTAATTTTACGAATTATTTTATGTGAAACCCATGTTGATGTTTGGTGTAAGCACTGTCTTCACAAATAATATTTGAAATCTCTGGATTAGCTAGAGTTTTTGTATGATAAAACGTCGTGGGACACGCGTATATAAAATATATCACTACTTAATACTTCAAATCGGTTCGAAGGATCGATAATATTTGAAGGATCGATTTATCATTTTGTGACGCAAGTAAATAGCCGTTGAAATAGAATGATTTCCCAAATTGCCGGTCGATCGATCGCCATTCCTCTAGTTTGAGGTTTGGCACTAGGTGGCAGTCTTTTGTTACTCAAAATCTACCTTGTATCGCTTGAGTTTTTGCATGAGTGCGCAGTGCAGCGGAGTACTGATGAGGTTGTCAGTTGACTCCTCGCCGAATATCTTCGCGGTGGTCGCTCGCGTTTGAAGGGGTCGCAAGCCATGCACCTGCACGCAAGAAATGAGTCTGTTAAAAAAATATATATCCTATACAGCGCATCCCAACACTATTTACGATAACCGATCAGGCGATAGACCCGGAGATTTCAGGTAGTTTTTGTTAGGACAGTTAGGAAGAAGAAAAAGGTAAAAAAAGTTTCTATTAATAGACAATTACTTATTGCTAAATGAACGAATCATTGAACCGAATGAGGCTAATGAAATATCGAACCGAACTAAACAAACGAATCATTGAACCGAATGAGGCTAATAAAATATCAAACCGAACTAAACGAACGAATCATTTGAACCGAATGAGGCTAATAAAATATCAAACCGAACTAAACGAACGAATCATTTGAACCGAATGAGGGTAATGAAATATCCAACCGAACTAAACGAACGAATCATTAGCTCTAGCGAAATGACCGAATCATTGAACTATCGCACATGTTGAGGTAAGCGTGTGGACACAATTGTACAGATAAATAAAATCGCCCGGATGGCGAATGATTAATAACCTCGACGATGCATAAGGAAGTCTGCAGGGCGGCATTGTGGAAGTCATTCCCGACCAGCACCTTTCCGCTGAGGACTTCGATTTCCTTATCGAGGGGTTTCACGAGGCTGTCATGTTGCACGCCCAGGAATTTGGTGCGCGTGTAGATCGCGTCGAACCTAGAACGATATGTTTTGTAACGAGGGGTCAATGTCCCTGGGTGAGGATAGAGATGCAGTTCAGATCAGGTTCACCGAGTAGTTTATTGAAGGTCACACACTTATCGTAACCAATTTATGACACAGTAGGAATGCAAAGATATTAATAAATTACCGTTAATAGCTTTGACTCTATACAAATTAAAAATAAATGAAAATCAAACGCATGTTTATTAGGGTAGTTTTGCGGAAAGTGTTTTTGACCAAATTCGGATTTTAATTTGCGGTTACTTGTCACCGCGGACGAAGTAAACAAACGTATAACTACCCGCCTTTCCTTATGTCCTCGACTGGCACGTTCTTGACCCTGTGAGCGGCCACGGTGAATATCCTGAGCTCGTCCAGCAGCCGTTTCGGGAACATCGCGCGTGCCGTCAGCGTGACGCTGAAATGAGGCATGGCGGCGCTTGTCGACGGCGAGAACTTCGACATGCAGCGTCTGCTATCTGACGAGAATGAACGCGATATAATAAAATTACAATCGGTTAATTATAAGTTGGTAACGAGTGTTTGCCCCGTTTACCGCTCGCGACGTCAAACGTGTTGTGAACTGCAACTATGCACTTTCAAAACAATGGTTTGTTGAAATCTGTAGTCGGCTGTCTTTGTCCAATCGTGAGAATCGTCTATTAGACGATTTCACACGGCCCTGAGTTTGTACTGACATGTACTCCCTCCGTTACAAATCAATTAGCGAATTGAAATTCTCGAATACTATTACAATAAATCGGGGTCAACGAACTTCGGATGAGCACTGAATACCTCAATAGGTACCCACTGAAAATACTTTTGCTGACGATCCTGACATTCTGAAAGTATTAACGTTCTCGTTGCAGGACAAATTGCACAGACCACACGCTAATAGCGTATTCACAGTGACCTCACCTCCAAGTATATAGTCGCCGTGGAATCTGACATTCGCTGATGGAGAAACCTTCCCATCCACATCGGTCTCCTCGCAGAACCGGTTCAGGTCGATGGTATCTCCGGCGTTGATGATTTTCAAATACTCCTCGACGTCCATTTCTAAAGGGCTCCTCAAACAAAAGTCCTTCTCTGCGGATCTATCGATCAGTTCGAGTATCTTCGATTTGTGCACTTTGTCTGTGAACATATTCAAATATGTACAGACCTTAAAATTCGGTGCAATATTCAGGTTTTATTTACTCTCCGCGCGTTCAGTGAGCAATTGTTGGCTTTAATTTAAGGCGCCACCAGTCCGTAAAACGTGTTTCGTAACGTATTTTGGTGCATTTTGTTGAAGTTATTCCCACAAATGGCTAAAACTAAAAATACCACAATATTCTACATATATTAATTTAGTACTTTGCTTAAAAAAAAACGAAATACATCTTATTATAGTAATGAAAATAAATAAATAAGAAAGTGTTGTTTTTTTCTTGCAACGATTTTCTTTTAAGTTGTGTAAGTGACGCGAACCTAATTTTTCTTTCTAAAGATAGACAATATAATAATCTAGGCCATTACATAAAAAAAAACATTTTTTTCAAATGATAATAATTATTTAAATACAAAAAACATGTTTCATCGATTCCAAATGAGTCGGCGAGTATATCCGTCTCTTTTCTACACGTCAATGTTCGAATAAAGCCTACTCTTTCTAATCTCAAGGACAAATGCGTCCCGGGGCGCCTTAATAACAGCTTCATTAAAAAGAAATTAAAAAAACTAACTTTACTATATTTTAGACCATTCATTTGCCTTTCAATTACTATTTTTCCTAAGACTCTAATGCCTTTCATAAGAGAGCAATTCAACTAAAAAAGAATTATTAGAAGTTTATCATTTATTAAATTTCTCAGAAATAGAATTAAATTTTAACAATCTGCCTTTACTATGTTTAAGACCTAAGTTTAAGCGTGCCTCCATAACGCCCTGCTCTAGCTCGGCGCTCGCGGTGCGGATGCAGCGTTTCGTTACACGAACCCAAGTCACACTACCACGGATAAAAAATAAGATGATTCTGTTATTCATCCTGACCACTAGAAACATTAACGAGGGTCAAGAACCGGCAATACCTACGACGTGTGTTGCTATGAGACCGCTGGGGTTAAGGTCACCATTCTGAACAGAGTCCCTTTTGCGTGCCTTTGTATTTGAAACGTCCCCAAGCAAACAGAACGTAGTATCGTCGAGATCGGCGTTTTCCTCGCGGGCGAACGCAGTCGACGTATTGTTTTGTGCCCTGAAAGTAAAAGTTACACATCGACACATATGCCATAAAAAAAAAATAGTACAACCCACATTTTAAAGTTATTATTATTAGTTTAAAAAAAAGACGATTTTGTAGTCGATTTGTATTTTTTATTTGGCGATAAGTTTATCCTATAACTGAATTATATAGCCCTATGTGACTCGGAAAAAATAAAAACTAAACGTTTAAAAAAGAAATAAAAAAAAACTATTATGGAGATTTAGTCTTGGTAAAAAAAAATGATTATCGAGTCAAAAAGGAAAATAATATAATTTATTATAGAAATATTTAAAAAGCAACCTAATTAATATTATTAAGAGATAGTAAGTATGAAATATTGGTGCGTTTTTTTTAAGTATTGCTATATCTGCCTGTGTTAAAGTCAGGGAAGATGGTGGTGATGAAGCGTTAAAAATGGTATGAACATGTGCGGATTTGAACCCGAGACCTTTAGGTCAATAGTCCAACGCCTTAACCGCTAGGTTGATATTCAAGCCTAAATTACGATACAAGGAGATATTCGTAAGCATACTCGCTTCCAACTTTAGCCTTGTCTGCTGTTGCGTTGAAGGTGATGGTCCATTTTGAAAAGTCCAAAATATCCCGCGGTTCCAGGTGGAAAAGGTGCCGAAGGGAGAAGGCTACAAAAATGTACTCTTTCCTCAATATTGTCCTCACAACAATAGGGTGTTCTTTGTGAGGGAAAATCTGAAAAAAATAATTATTATATAAACTCTTTTAAAACAATCCGCTGTTGACCGTTGTGGGGTACCATCTTCCGTGCCATTTTTTCTGTAGGACCGTCTATAGGGCCTGGTTGTAGGACGTTAGGTTCTTGTTAAATAATTTACTACTACTAAACTTAATATGAATCCAACGACGCGTCATTTATCTAAATCGGTTCAGACGTTTGCGCTATAGAGAAAAGAAAAACATGGGATTTACCATAGAGAAAATATATTTAAGGCGCCCCGGGACGCATTTGTCCTCGAGATTAGAAAGAGTAGGCTTTATTCGAACATTGACGCGTAGAAAAGAGACGGATATACTCGCCGACTCATTTGGAATCGATGAAACATGTTTTTTGTATTTAAATAATTATTATCATTTGAAAAAAGTGTTTTTTTTATGTAATGGCCTAGATTATTAAATTGTCTATCTTTAGAAAGAAAAATTAGGTTCGCGTCACTTACACAACTTAAAAGAAAATCGTTGCAAGAAATAAACAACACTTTCTTATTTATTTATTTTCATTACTATAATAAGGTGTATTTCGTTTTTTTTTTAAGCAAAGTACTAAATTAATATATGTAGAATATTGTGGTATTTTTAGTTTTAGCCATTTCTTGGGAATAACTTCAACAAAATGCACCAAAATACGTTACAAAACACGTTTTAGGGACTGGTGGCGCCTTAAACATAACTTTTTTATTCTTCCGGATCCGTCACGACCTAGTACTTCTAGCGGGGTAGTCGGATGGAAACATAACTAAATTACCTTCGCAGCGTGATGCCACACCACGACGTCAACGTGACAGGCGGGCCTGTTCGGTATTAGGACATAGTTAATGTGCACATAAGCCTCGGGCGGCCCCACGGTTATGCTGTGGGGGTCTACGAGGACCTCGGGTTCGGGGGCGGTCGTATCTAGGGGCGGTTTCTCATCCGGCTGCGGCAAGGTGGGTTCCTCTCTCACGACCGCTACATATTTACCTTTTTTAGCCTTTTTCTTCTTTTTTACCTCCTTCTTTACGCTCCCTGCCGACGCTCCCTTCTCCTGTAACCATAAACGCCGCCATATTGTTTCATCAGCTGTTTTGCGGGCATTTGAGCATTCAAATGTAAAATGAAATGCGTCTTTAAAAAAAAAAATACTTTAGAAAGAGTATGGCCAATATCTCAAAAAGTGATCTATTTAATATCCTGTTTAAAAATATTTAACCTATGAGATATGAGATTTTTCACTCTTGATGCACTTTTGTTGCACTTCTGATTGAGTTAATGTGAACTATGCTGCCTCTAGTGGTTGATAAGGATATTAAAATATTAAGAAAATTTAAAGGTACCTTTGGCGGCGGTGGAGGTTTCTTAATGACGCAAATAAGAATAGATATGAGACATTCGTCTGGCGATTCGGACATTTTTTTATTTTATAATATTAAATATGTTTAAAGTGGAAAAAAGTAAAATATTTAAAAACTTTTGTATAATATAGCAACATAACCTCTTATCAAAACGTCAAGTTGGCGCGTCACATAATAATGGCAGCTTACTTTAAAAAAAAAAAAAAAACACCCGCCCATTAGTATTACAAAATCTGTATATTGTGTGTTTTTAAACGATAGATAAACCAAACTGTTATATTTTTAACAGAAAAAATAGAGGAAAACTAATAAATTTATGAGATTTTGTGACGGTTCCATTGTTTCGGTCCAATTTTGCGTTTGAGGTAGTTTTACGTGTTTTTTTTTATTTCAAATGTTCATTATTTGAATACGCTAACGTCTCTCAAATATTGCGCGATTATTTGCTGAATTTTAAAATATTTTGTAAAATGTCAATAAGCGCACGTGCTAGGATTGTTCTGATAAGAGGTTTTCGCCTAAAAGCCAAAAAGGCGTATTCTGTGCAGGCATCGAAAAGTTAGTATTGAAGAATCATGCGTTTTAATTTATAATTATTTTTGCTACCTAGACTTTCTTGTTTTGCTTTGAACATTGATTAAAATATGGTGGTTTTTAGATAGCTCAACCAAGAAATGAAAAAAAATGCCACAAGAAATGAAAATAATGAATGATTTAGCCTTAAACCATATGTGTGTTTTTCACAGTAAATTGCGATATTTGAGCGTTGGTGCATCTGCACGGTGTTTTTGATGCTTAAAAAGGTTTTGTCAATTTTTTCTTAAGATTTAAGCAAACTAAACCCCTAAATAATCAATGCTATGTATATTTTTACGTCGTTTATCATATGACGTCTAGTTAGACCTCATATGGTTATTAGTTATTGAAATTAGTCCTTAGAAAATGTAGCATGCTGACTGTCTACCGCTATTTGACAAATATTCTCCGAATACTGGGTCCGTTGGGACTCAGTATTCGGGTCCCAACTGGTTGTATTTTTTCCGTGTATTTTTCTTCATTTTAATATACAATTTTATATACATTTTCTCTTCCATTTTCTAAAACTAGGACACAATGTCACATAGCACCATAGAACGTTTAGTTTTCACTCGACCTCAGCACGAGAAAGCAGTCTCACGCTTAGCTAACCTAACCTAACCTAAAAATTTGTTCTAAAGTAAACTTTATCGCCGTGCATAAATTAAGTTACTTAATTTTTTAATGTTTCTTGATGAGTCATGGTTTTAGTATAGGAACTATTACCTGTTCATGCAGTTAGGCCTTGCGGGCGATGTTTGACGTCTTTGGACGTTTTTTTCTTAACTTTACCAGTTCACCTGGTTCCCGCATTGGACGCAGACCTCGCCCCGGTGGCTCGCCAGGATCAGGCAGGAGACGGCAGTTGGATGAGCCTCCACAGCCGCTACAGGAGAGACGCCGAGGCCCGGAAGGGACGCTGCGATGTGCTCTTCATCGGTGACTCTATAATCTATGGCATGCAGTTCAGCAGTATCTATAGGCAGATGGTCGAGCACGGAATACGTCCTTTGAATTTCGGTATAAGTAAGGATTTTATGTGCATTTTCAGAAATATTTCCTTATACAGTGATCCTTAGTAGGTAGCCATCATATATTTAAATAGTATCAATATTATTTATTCTAAATATTATAAAGAAAAAAGGTGTTGAGTAGTATTGATTCGGCCCATCAGCACTCGCAACGTGTCGCGGCAAATTGCGCCGGTGTTGCCAGTTCGTTAAGGCGCCACCAGTCCCTAAAACGTGTTTTGTAACGTATTTTGGTGCATTTTGTTGAAGTTATTCCCAACAAATCGCTAAAACTAAAAATACCACAATATTCTACATATATTAATTTAGTGCTTTGCTTAAAAAAAAAACGAAATACACCTTATTATAGTAATGAAAATAAATAAATAAGAAAGTGTTGTTTTTTTCTTGCAACGATTTTCTTTTAAGTTGTGTAAGTGACGCGAACCTAATTTTTCTTTCTAAAGATAGACAATATAATAATCTAGGACATTACTTAAAAAAAAACATTTTTTTCAAATGATAATAATTATTTAAATACAAAAAACATGTTTCATCGATTCCAAATGTAACGAATTCGCGGCCGGCGAGTATATCCGTCTCTTTTCTACACTAAAGCCTACTCTTTCTAATCTCAAGGACAAATGCGTCCCGGGGCGCCTTAAGGAATGCTACAATTAGCAATTAGGGCGTTATTTCAGTAATATCGGCTGCATGCAAATAATCAGTTCTTATTTAAATACAGGTGAATTCTGGGCACGAATCTTAATAACTTTTGTTCAACATATTTTAATATAGCTAACAACGTATTGTTGTGTTCCCGACCCATCCAATTGACCCACATTACAATATTTGCGCGCGGGAAACTACCCGTCATTCCTTTCGTCCAATACATTTGTCGGTACGGTTACCGGATCGCGAGGTCGTGACGCCGCGCGGTTTGGTGACCATACTTTAAAATTTTTTAGGATTCTTTCTTTTATTTTAAACCTGTTTTTTTTTGCTTTATTTACAAAGTTGATCAATTTAATGCCCAAGGTGACCTTTTAAAAGGATACTGCTGAAGTTTTCCTTGTATATATTTCCTATGAGCTTTACTCACATTTAGTATCAATAATAATAGTGTCTCTAAAAGCATAAATTCCGAAGAAAATCACAGATTGGTTCCTTCAACTGGGAAAAAATTAAAGAGAAACCTTGATAACATATTATATGCCTAAGTAATATTATACAATTCAGTGTATTAGAAAAAAAACCGTATTATTTTATGTACCCCCTCTATTTCATATTATAATTATTATTATCCTATAAATAACCTTTAATTTATATATATTCATGACATAAAAAAGTGCGTATATAGATAAAAATAAAAATCTTAATATCGAAAAGTCAACCTTAGGAAGGGGCAATGCATAGTTAGGTAGAACTCTGCATATAAATCAATAATTGTGTCACTACTAAATACTAAGTCAATATATAAATACATTTTATAACATAATCAAAACATTATTTCTACCAATAGTAATTATAGGGCTATATATTTCACGTTTTCTCTCTCTAAAAATATGCGTTCCTACCCCGTTTTTTTTTCATTTTAAATTGTAATTTTATTATATGGTAATTTATGTCGACCAACGTACAGGTTCGGATAAGGTGGAAAACGTCACGTGGCGAGTTCAAGACGGCGAATGGGTGAAGCCATTGAATCCGAAGGTTATTGTTCTGATGGTCGGCACCAGCAACCCCAAAATACCCGCCATCCACTTGGCTAGAGCCATCGAGAGGGTCACGCATGAATTGGAGGTACGCTATTATCCCGACGATAGACCGTCTCTCAAAGTCACCAGCATGCCAAGAAACCGCAATAGCTAAGAAGGAATTGGAAACCACTCTAAAGATCCTTATCACTCCCCCCCCCTCTCGAACACCCCCCGTCGGTGTGTGGGAGTTAAAATATCATAACATGTGATTAAATAACACTTTATTGGCGAGTTGGCAAACTCTAAATTGGTAAAAATATGTCCTTCAGGTTTACAATCAAAATTGTTAACAAAACAGCGTTATCAAGATGAGCTTTTCTAACCTTTAAACATTTCTGTGTTTTACTTTTAGGTTATTTGGCAACGAAATATCATATCATTTTGTTGGTATGATGTTGAGCTATCTAAAAACACTATTTCCATCTTTCTCGCTATGGGCCATACAATAAGCACGCGGCATGATTGAAGCGAATCAGCATGATTCGCGTGGCGCTTGGCACTATGTGTTTTATAAAATGATTTAAAAGTGATTGAAAAGTTTTTTTTATGTCGATTTATTTGGCTTGAATAATATCAACATTTTCATCGAGCCTACCCGCCCAAGTATCGCCTCATACTTAACGTTACCGTTGTGTTAGCAAATTAAAAAAAATATATATTTTTTAAAAAATTCTTGCGTGGGCATGAAAAAACTTCCCAAAAGTGTCTTCAATCTAAAAAAAAACCCGTTTCGATGAGTACCTATTCACAAGAATTAATTAAAATAATAATTTAATTCATGGGTATTTATTTTATTTATTCAACAAAACAATATACCTACATACAAATATTTCTATTATATTTACACTATTATAAACTGTACTTGTTTTGATTTATATGTAACTTATGTTCTAAAGTTTCTTTTTTTTTAATAAAATAAAATAATGAAATACTTTCGATGCATTTACAGAGTAAGGGTGACGCGCCGGTCCTTCTACCCAAGCTGTTGCCTCGCGGGGAATACCCTAATCCGTGCCGCGAACAAAACGAGGCTGTGAACGCGTTGCTGCGAACGCGGTGAGGTTAAAGCTGTTTGTGGGTCGGTTTAGGTCAAATCTTGCGAGCGACCTCCTCCTATCCCACGGAGTTGAATTGCCCTAATTGCTAATTGCTAATTGACTAATGCGTTAAGGCGCCCCGGGACGCATTTGTCCTTGAGATTAGAAAGAGTAGGCTTTATTCGAACATTGACGAGTAGAAAAGAGACGGATATACTCGCCGACTCATTTGGAATCGATGAAACATGTTTTTTGTATTTAAATAATTATTATCATTTGAAAAAAATGTTTTTTTTTATGTAATGGCCTAGATTATTAAATTGTCTATCTTTAGAAAGAAAAATTAGGTTCGCGTCACTTACACAACTTAAAAGAAAATCGTTGCAAGAAAAAAACAACACTTTCTTATTTATTTATTTTCATTACTATAATAAGGTGTATTTCGTTTTTTTTAAGCAAAGGACTAAATTAATATATGTAGAATATTGTGGTATTTTTATTTTTAGCTATTTGTTGGGAATAACTTCAACAAAGTGCACCAAAATACGTTACAAAACACGTTTTAGGGACTGGTGGCGCCTTAATGGTCACACACGCGAAATTTTGAATACGCATTCGAGCATTTCAAAAAAATACGCAGATTTTAGTTTTTCCGCATGAAATAATAAAGTACTACCTGCCTAAGGTTTATTTATCAATCAAAATAAGCAGGTTAGCTGCAAACTCAGATATTTTTCGAAGTAAAGCCAACGATCTTTTAAAACATATAGATACGGCAACTGAGGGTGAAAAACCCGCCACGCCAAGTGCACTATTTTGCGTCGAGTGCACTAGTCGCGATAAGTCGCACTTCGCGCGTGTTAAAATGCCTTCTTGTGCTGTGAAATCGTGCAAACACCATACCAGTTTGCACGGGAAGAAAGATGGAATTACATTTCATCGGTAAATAATCAGTTTTAATTCACATTTCTAATCATATTCATGGTCGAAAATATTCTCAGTAATGATCCGTTCGATGATTCGGTCACCTCGCTTCAGCTCCGTGGCCTTGTGGTGTAGTGTGTGGCCCGCGGAATGGGGTGGGGGGAAACAGCCGGTGGCGCGTTTTTACGCGAACGTTTTATAAGAGATGGCGTATCTATATATTTTAAAAGTTCGTTGAGTAAAACCTCATTACCGCGGCCACGATTTATTGTGTCCAACCAATGGGAGAAAGCCCACGGACGCAATTACGAACGGTTGTGTCAGGGGTCAACCCGAACAACTGAAGATATTGGTTAATAATAATTATTAAGTTGGACAACTAACCTTTGCAATTTATCGGTTTCGTTGGAAGTTGGTTCCGACAAATTGTGTCGTGTGTAAGGGCCATAAGATGCAACTTAATCGTACACACGTGATTTCTTGAAGGTGATTCGGGTAAAGAAGGTGTTGTTTATTTGTTTGGCGATTTGCGTGTCCTTAATCAGGATTGCAACATGCCATCTTTAAGTTGTTTTCTGGTAAGAGCGTAACTGGGGTTACGTTTACGTGATTTTTAAAATAGCTTAATACTTAAACAGCTCCAAAATAACTGCGTGATTTATATCTGAACTCTCACCGTTCTCCATTGTCATGGTGTAGTGTCACTTGCAACGAGATTTCCGCGTCACTGAAGCTGGCATCTGGCCGGATAGCTGCGAATGAATCGCCATGAGCTATTCGTTGCGCTGCTATTCGTTGCGCTAGAATAATAGGGTGATTTATACGGTGTCGCCTTATAACGCGCACGTCCAGTTGCTATATCCTGTACAGTTGAATTATTATATTTTCAGGTATGGAAACAGCTCCCTACATTCAAGTCGAGTGGTTGAACTGAATTGCAACGATCTGCTCGACGTTGAGGGTAGGCTGAATCAAGATTTGATGCACGACTATGTGAACCTCACTGACGATGGATACAACCAGATATTTGCTCCGCTGTTCCTCGAGATTTACAAGTGTTACACCAAAGAGAAGCAGTCATCACTGGAGCTTCAAAAGGACATGATTTAATGTCCAGATATACGAGCATAGGACGAAGAAATATAATATTCTTACTTTTGTATGAGTGTTTTATTTATTATTACATCAAATTAGATATACAGATAGTAGCGCGCCCTATTGCGGGGTGGGGTGGAGGAGGGGGGAGGGGCATTGGAAGCTAATCCTTCTGTGAATTAATAAAACAATAAAATATTAGATTAAACCGCAAATATATTAACATTTGTCGTTTTTTCGTTAAAAATCTAGGCATGCCCGGCCTTTCGGCTTCTATAAAAAAACCCGGACTCACGAAAATTAAATATGATTTAATAAAAATCCTACTAAAATAATTATATTATTAAAAAACGATGTTTTTCTTTTTGTTGACGTTTTTCCTCGTAATCTCGATAAAGATCAACATATGACATCTTTCAGCGATGTCCAGTGTTGTCAGATACACCGCTTTTCCGCTTTTTTGACAAGGGATCCGCTTTCCGCTTTAGACCAACGCGGATACGCTTTTTTCGAATCTACTCGAACAATTCAAGATTTTAACTATTTTTCTTTATGGTGTGTAAAATTTACCTCACACATTTTTATTATTTTAGTAGTAATGTGGTTAAATACATAAACTGTACGTCGACTTTCATTTTAAGTCAAAAATTTAAATTCCGCTTCAAAATCCGTGTTTTTCAATCGCTGGTACCGTATTTTCTAACTTCTCATCTGGCAACATTGGTGGTGTCAAATTGTCAAAGTGACGTTTCAAATGTCATATTCGTAAGTCTGTGTGGACTTGCCGGCGCTATGATTATTATTGTGTGCTAAATTACTCGTATTCTAGTTTTTATTTAAATTCCGTGAAATTTCGTTAAACACGATTCTGTTATTTTATATAGGATTCAAATCAAAATGTCGCTTGAATTGGAAGACGAAATCAATGATTTGCGCAAACTTCTTCATTTAAAACTTCAGGAATTGTCAAAATTGAAGGCAACCATACCATCGGTGAGTTTGAGAGGACTGCTGGTGCAGTCGGAATACTGATGACGACCCGTATTTTGTTTGTTCAGACAAACTCTCTGTAACTGGAGTATGTAATAAACGTAGACCAGATATCCGCTCGGGGGTGAGAATATACTCGATAAACCCCAGAATTTTCTTAGGATACGCTCAATCGTGTAATTTATTTCACTTGCACATCAGATAACAGGTTTGTATTCCAGAATACTTCGCACAAAAGAGTTATAGAGCAATCATATAGCATACGTAATACATTACTTTACTAATGAATTATTGTATTTAAAATTTAAACCTGTAACTAGCTCTGTTAAAATATGGTGGAATTTTTATTGCTCCGCAATCGAATAAATTGTTAACATTAACTCCCGACTTATGAAAAGTTATGTTACAAATACCGTGACGATTTAATTGCGTCTGAACCACCCTGGATGGAATCCAGGACTTGGGTGGTTGAATCATTAGGAGGACTAATCTCGTTGACTTTCCTTCCATCTAATTTCAGCATCAAAGTTTTGGAAGCCTAGCTGTGGTGCACCCACTTATGCCAGTTATCTAGATTTGAGCATAGTAGGGATATGATTTTGGATAACTGGTTTAACGCATTGACTTTACTTTACTTATTTTATAATATAAACAATATTTTTTAGAATGTAAGCGTGTAATGTAATGTTATGTGAAAAGCATAAAATTCGGTACGCCTGGTGGTTTTTATTTATTTTTCGAAATCCTATTTGGTTTGATTTTGAAATATAAAAATACGGTCTTTCAAACGGTCTTATAAATTATCTAACAGACGAATAGCAACCCTGCACTGCCGAAATGGGCAGTCGAACGTTACAGCCGTCAGATTCTGCTGGAAGAGATAAGTGTAGGGGGTCAGAAGAGCATCTGCGATAGTGCCGTGTTGATAGTCGGCGCCGGAGGGTTGGGGTCCCCGGCCGCACTCTACTTGGCCGGCGCTGGAGTCGGTAAGATTATTTTTTTTTCATCTTTGAATGCAGACAATTGCGGGCACTAACCGATTGAATCAAAGTTTAACACTTGAATCGTCCTCCTGCTGCCGAGATACAATATAGTACACTAAACTTACCTACTACAAAAACTGCCGAAAATAAAACACACTATTTTTTAAGCGGAGTCCATAACTGAATTTCCTTGAATCGACTCCAATAGCGAAATGTTTGTGATGTCAGAAAAACACTAGGTCATGTTACAAAATATTTTCACTTTGAGAAATCCCATGATAAATTTTTTCAAGCACTTTTCGTTCGAATTTTAGGAAAATAATTATTTATTTCAAGTTTTCATTTCTTCCCCTCCAATATGAAAAAAACCAACAAACATAATAAATCATGTATCATTAATTATAAAATGAGACTTAGTATGACTATAAATAATGAAATGGTTAAAACTAATTATAACCAATAAAAACAAAGATTATTTTACTAAATTTATTTATTTATCTTTATTGGAAAAACCAACGGCTTTACGCAGTAACAGAAAAAATACATTAGATTAAACAATAAAAACCTATGTAAAACTAAAAATAGGTTTCTACTAACAAAAAGTATTAACGTTAATAACAAATATTACAATACCATTTTTTTATATTTATATTTACATATCTACTAACACGAATTTGCCCTCTTTAATTTTTACACAATAAATCATCGCTAAACACTTTAAATTGCGACTTATTCAGAGTCAATTTATCGAAGCATTTAATAGTACCATTATAATTATTCTGCACCAGTAGTATCGGTGAATGTAGAGCGTTATTAATTGTACCAAACTTATGACGAGCGATTTCATATTATTACGTAAAGCTTGGAAATTTTTTAGTCGGAAACCATGATGAATTTTGATGAGGTCACAACAAATCATGTTTGAAATCGCAGGGCCAATAAGCAGATTTTTTTATCGGGATTGTCTTAGAGCAGTTTATACCATGGTTGAATAGTGACTTAACAATTTTATTCATTTTTGTCTGCTGTGATGCAATGAAAAAGATGCGTTAAGTACGCTTCGGAAAGCAGCATACTAAGAAGATATCCAATCGGGGAGTGACCCTGCTTGTATTATTGTCACGGGGATGGATGCCTTTCTTCCTTTCTTCATTCGAAATGCTGGTGCCTTCAAATCCTGGCGCCGTCTAATGGAATCGTTATTACGTTCACAGGGCACATTGGCATTGTTGATTACGACACAGTTGACATAACCAACTTACATCGGCAAATCCTGCATCCTGAATCATCGGAAGGTCACTCCAAGGTGGCGTCTGCGGCGGAAGCTATCCGTAGGTGAGATTTTCAACTAGATTATTTATTAAACATATTTCCCCGTGTACCCGTATCCACTGTAGTCACACCCTTATGTCACCTGCCAGTCTTGGCGGAAATGAATTGTCGCCATGTTTTTCAATTGAGTCTCAACCAGGCAGGCCTTGCCAGGTTTCAAATAGGTTAGGGAACATAATAAGAGTTTTATTGTAAGGTAAAACTCATATATTATGTTGCCCGTAACCGTATATGAAACCTTAAATATAAGATGTGTCTGTTATCGCCTGGTAACTAATTTAAGGGTGATGCGGCTGTTGACTGGGCAAGGCAATGAGGTAATGAATTAAGGATGTCTTTGACGCAGAATGAAACATAATCAATAGTCAAAGTGGTATTAAAAAAAATGTTGCCTTTGTTTTATGCCTTTTACACTTTCAGGATAAACTCTAGAATTCATGTCAGCCAGTACAACACCCAGTTGAGCTCGAGCAACGTTCTAGGCATAGTGCAGGACTACGACGTTGTATTGGATGCGTCTGACAATGTCGTCACACGATATCTGCTAAACGACGCTTGCTTCTTCGCCCGTAGACCGCTCGTCTCTGGCAGTGCGCTCAAAATGGAGGGCCAGCTGACAGTTTACGACCATAGACCGAAGACGGACACCAATACTAAGGCAAGTGTTTGCTTTGCCCCACACGAACGTACAAAACGAAGCTCTCCATGGCTATTTTTGCATCGGATGAGCTGGATAGTCTAATCAAAAAAGATTTATAATATTTTTGCTCTGTAAAACATTGACTTGGCTCGAGGAATGGAAATTTCCAGATGCCTTGCGACAGAGCACAACCTATTGCAATGGGTACTATGTCATGGCTTCCGAAAAATTTTGACATATCTTCGTGTTTCACGTCCCCTAGAATCTATCTATCACTTTCTTGTGGACACGGTAACTGCCGTCATTTCATACCAATCACTTTCAAATTGATACATATAATTTAAGGGCACAAAATCTCGGTCAAGTTCGTTAATGGCCAAAATCAGACCAGCGGGGCGGGAATAGGGGGGGTTTTCGAAAAAGTGAAATTTTGCTATAACTTTCTTAGTATATAAGATATCAAAATCATTTAAATGTTATTTTATTCCTTTATTATTTAACACTGACAAATGTGTCAAGACAACTAAAAGTTATGTTAGTTTTTACCACTTTTCTCACGCAGGGCCCGTGCTACCGCTGCCTGTTTGCTGTTCCGCCGCCGCCCGACAGCGTCGCCAGCTGCTCGCAGGCCGGCGTCTGCGGGCCCGTGTGCGGCGTCATCGGATCGCTGCAGGCGCTTGAGGCCATCAAAATCATAATAAACCGACCCCTAGAGGACATCATGGTCGGCAGAATGCTCGTGTACGACGGCTGCGCTGCTTCTTTTCGGACAAGTACGTTTTTATTACTCGTTTACAAACCAAACCTCCGTCATACTTTACATGTCAATGGCCACAGTCATAGGTTATACCGGTCGGGTGTTAAATGTATAAAAATACTCAAGTTATCGTTATACTAATAGTCTTGAAAAATATAATCAGTGTATTTTAAAAATTTACTTGAATTTATAGATTTATGAAATTAATTATGCCTGTGTAGTTTTATTTTCTTGATTCTCATATTCACTCAATAAGATAATTACGTCTAAAGTTTTGAAAGAATATATGTAAAATTATAGACTTTTTGAGGCGCTTAACTTTTAATTAGTACAAATTAGACAAAGTACAACTTTCGGATAATTATGACATATGAGTTAAGAGGACCAGGTTGTGTCCTCTTAACACATTCAGCTCCGTATGTAAAACGCGCGGACCACACAATGCCGTTATTCCGCGAAGGTCGCTCACTGAACGAAATATCTCACGCGGAGCGGGCACCCATTTTTTTAGTTTCTCAATATTGTTACAAAACTTTTTTATGTTAAACATTATATTGACATAGCTTTTGTAAATAAAACTTGAATTATTTACCGCCAAATCCGTCAAAATCACTTTCAATTCAAAACCGAACTAAAATGAATAAAAATCGTCGATTCGTCTATGCCTTTTATGAATTCAGTTATACGCGACATGTCCCGCTTTTAAATATTAATAGAAATGCATTAAGACGGTAACGGTTTTATCCGGAAACTGCACCTGTCGTGTACGGCGCTTACGATAATTACCGTTATCGGCGCTGAGTGTGTTAAGAGCTATTATTATTTGAGTCATTTTCAACCACCATCCTAGAGGGCTTTAAATTGAAATATATCTTCACCATATTTCCTATTCTTACGATTCCATGTAAAAATCTATCAAATACGAAAACAAAGCCATCCATATTTATTGATACGAAATATTTCATTTTTAGTTAAACTTCGCCCCGCCAATCCAAAGTGTGGTCTATGCTCATCCAATCCGACCATAGATAAACTTATCGACTACGAGGTTTTCTGCGATGCAAAGGCGACGGATAAGGACCTAGATTTGAAGATATTAGATGCAACTGAGAGAATCTCTGCCGAGGACTACGCCCTTCTTTGCAAAATGCATTTGGGAGACGGTGACAGAGTACGCGATCGATTTTTATTATATATTTTTTGCTAATCTAGAAAACCAATTGTATCTCTTAACTTAATAAATATGGGTTGTTGGGTTTTAGTTTGCTCAATTATTGCTAAGAAGAA
The DNA here is from genome assembly GCA_020383195.1 of Neomicropteryx cornuta. Lineage (NCBI taxonomy): Eukaryota > Metazoa > Arthropoda > Insecta > Lepidoptera > Micropterigidae > Neomicropteryx > Neomicropteryx cornuta. The sequence goes on from JAHKQU010000031.1 coordinate 1,182,544, forward strand.
ATAAGAAACCACTCTTTAGTAACTAACACGATGCAAATGTCGCACCAAGTCGCAGATATAATTTTAATGATAGATGATAACATATTATATTTTTATTTGCGCCTAGGTTATTTTCTAAAGAAATATTAACCTGACGAGCATCCAGGCATTTAGTGGCCTAAGAAATCCGTTTAGCGCCATCCGTTTTATTTCTTTATAATATTACATAAATTTTATGTGTTAAGAGTAAACGTTTAAGCGTTTTAACCCCTGAACACCGTAGTTTCCGCCAAAAATTTTGGCGCCAAAACCCGTTGACTCCGTAGTTATTGACCTTGAAAAATCACTCACTACTATAAAATCCATAGTGCAGGCATGAGTCGTTCAATCTTTACAAATCTGGTATCATCTGGTTCACCGTCAAATTCTCTATTAGGCCATATCACTTTGATTATGTTTGTCTCGTAAATTAAAGAAGAAAAAAATAAAAATGTTGCCATTTTTTTTTTTTTTTTTAATATACGAAATAAACAAAATCAACACTTTTTTTTACATTTTCATATATTTATAACTATAAATTATAATTTAAAAGTCTTCCAAAATATGTACAGTTTTCGGGAAAAAAAAAAAGTTAAAAAAAAGTTATAGATATTGGAAAGGTAGTACATTAGTGTATTTTCAATACACATTTATAAATAGTAGTAGAAACTGCATTAAAATGGAAAAAAAAAAAAACAAAATTGTTTCGTTGTGATTTCCAATGGTGAAAACGTCAAGTTAATAAATAATACTGAAATAATACCAAAAATAATCAAAATCAAGCGGCTAATGCGGACGTATATATACGTCCTACGGTGTCAACGGACACAGAGGTGTCCGAGCGGTCGAACGCATATATACGTTCTACGGAGTCCAGGGGTTAAAGGTGTTTTTGTGTATAAAAGTGTCACAGAATTGAAAATATAAATATTTTGTTTGTGCCTAACCTTGACCACCATATTTTCACAAAGATAAATAAGAACATTTAGAATTTGTATCTTTTAATACATTTGTATTTAAAAACATTTCAATATAGTATTCCGTATAATTTTTTGTATGGATGTACAATGTTTCTATCCCATCCCACACGCTTGTCACGAGTCTGAGCCTCATGAAAAGGTATTTCCTAAATAAAATAAAATATTAAAGGATTGTCGCCCAGGAAACATGTGCATGTAAGGATTAAATAAAAGTTTACTACAATTTAATTGTCCAAAAAAATTATGGTGATGCTAAGTAAAATATTACAAATTTGAATAATGGACAAAATTCTGTGCCAAACCGAACGTAAAAAGCAGGGCTTTTATGTGCAAAATTTTCATCTTTGCAGAGCAATCTGGCTCTGGTCGACGTTCGCTCGACTGCCGAATACGAAATGTGTCACATTCCTGGATCTGTCAGTTGCCCAATTGACGACTTCAAAACCAAATTAGATAGCATCATCACCAGTCTGTTGACCCCGATGCTACTTAAAGGTATTTTATACTCGTTAATCTGTAGATGTTGTTTAAGCAATAATATAGCAGAATCGGTGGTCATTAATTGTAGCAATATCCCTTAACTTATTCATTGCTAATGATACCACGTTGGTGCCGTAATTTAATTTAATTTCCTATATTCGGGAATGTTTTGCGTCGTGTTATGGATACACCGTTCTGACTGTATCAGTGAGCGAGTAAGGTACCATAGATAATATATTTTATAATTAATGTTGAATTTATAGGTCCATCCTCCACTGCAATTTACGCAACAGTTCGCACCGTGTCATGTGTTACAACGTGCGTAAATTTGGTCAGTGGGGGTAGTCTAAATATTGAATGAAATATTGAATGAATGAACAGCCACAAAATTGTCGACGGTACCGTCCACAACTTAGTGGACATCTGCCACGGTCCGGCGCTCGTTGGTTCGTTCAGTTCAGTGTTTCGCCGTTCCTACCTTTATCTTTTTCTTCGTTAATGGGATGAACCCAGTAAATTCCATTCATACACTGTCTTTGCTGCTTTCGATGCGCCAATAACAAAAACAGTGCTTCCTCTTCGAAATCCATTTTGACACTGGTGCACCTCAATTTGTTGTGAAGAGTGGCTGTCCAGCCACTGCCTGTAGTCAAAGAGTGGCCGATTCCAGCAACAACCTGTGGCTCGTTCGGGCCACTAAAAAGCCTTAGGATTTGTGATCTATGTACCTTCATGCTATAGAGAATCAAGAATTGTTTTTTTTTTCTAGTTGTGTTTATATGCAGAAGAGGCAATGACTCGCAGCTGGCTGTACGGCAATTCAAAGATGGCCTCAAACGTCAGCTGAACGCTGATAATTTACCTGAAGTTTTCGACGTCATCGGCGGACTGCACGCTTGGGCCAAGAGTGTCGACCAGAACTTTCCGATTTACTAGTTATATTGTTTAATCGAGTCAGTTATATATGTTGTTTTGTTTTTTATATGGCGATTAGCTTACTTATGATTATTGTAACATATTCGATGCGACTTAAGGTGTCATTACACGATAAAAGTGACAGAGACATTTCTTAAGCTTTGTGTCAAACTATCATTGGACCGTTTTTAATAACCTCATAGATCAATTAGATACGATCGATATAAATTTCACACGGTCGTCATTCATCATAAAATATACAATTTTGCGGATTTTTACATGCGGACGTGTCGAACTCTTCTCTGAGGACGAAATGTGTGATCATTTCCGGAACGTCTGCCGACACATTTTCGATGTTTCGGCAGACGATGTTTTCGACCAAGTAAGAATTTAATTTTTCTAGAGCATCTAATTTTTTTCAGTGTTACTCGTACTCAATGTTGTTTCTGTCACTTTTACCATATAATGGGGCCCTTGCACCAGAACTTGATCCCAAAATCTACGCAAGATGAGGTCTAATTTGCAATTATTCTCCTTCAAAAGATAAATATTTATATACAGCAATTTACGGATATGCCATATGCAAGTTAATACAAAATATGACCATTTATATTCTATTAAATTTGTATTTGATACGTGGCTTTGTGTGATAGAAAATATTTTAAAATACTAAACTTTTTTTATTCATATTACACATTTTTATTTTCCCTTCCTTAAAACCAACTTTTAAGCAAACAAACACGTATGTATCAATTTCAGTTTTCGCAGGCCTTGATAGCAGTGGTATTAGGTTAGGTATTGCACATTGTTGCCTTATAACAATTATTAAATTTTATAGTATATTTAGTGAGAAGAAAATTTTCTCGTGAACAATCAAAGCTTCCATCTCTATTTATCTAACTGTATTTTTATATAATTGCGAAAGAGACACAAACAGGGTAGCTCGATGCGTTATGACGCTTACGCTCGTAGCACAGATCGATGTGTTTGTGCCTCCCTGTTCAATCAGCAAATAGGCCTCGAATGCCATCTCTCTCGGGGCACATCGTGCAGCAGTCAATTTACGTTTCACAGAATGCAAGCATTCTACGTGGGGAATGACAGAATATTTTAACCACTTTCCAGCGCAAAGTGCATTTATTTGTTTACAAGATTTTTTCCCTGGCTTAAACGACTAATACAAGGAATGATACCAGGACGATGATGAATGGAAGGATGATGGGAGGAGGTTCAGAACCAATTCATCTGATATGTAATCTATATTCAATGAACCGATTTACACTTAACTTGCTTCAATATCATTGTTCTGGTCAATATTTTCTTTATATGAGGTTGTTCCATCTGCAGCGTTTACTGTCACTCCGTTATCTTCACCATTATTGTCCTGAGATAAAACACTATTTTCCGTTGCGGAAACTGCCTCTCCGATATTCGGCTCCATCAGCCTGCCGGTCTGACCTTTGGCCAGCTGCTTGAGAGACCTCTTCTCCGCTTTTATTTTTCTCTTGTCCTCCTTTGTGAGGAGTCCGTGCGCCTTCAGTAGCCTTTTGTACATTTTGAGTAGGTGCTTCGCGTCCTTGGCCATTGATGGCGCCACAACTGGTGTTTCTGTTTGCTGTAATGCAATAAATAAAGAGATAACTTAAGAATATTACATTTTTCGTACATAATTACCATTGATTACACAGAATTATAAGAATGCTCAACTGCTAACAAGAAATAGTAACTAAAACAGAATGCAAATGTTGCACCAAATTCCAGAGGTCCCAATGTATCCACGTCGTTACCGTGGGATCAGCTGAGATAATTGATCTTTGGTGGAATTTCTGCGAGGCCTATTAGAAATCCGGACGGGGTGACATCCAGATTCTCAGTAGCACAATCAAACTCTGCGTCGTACTAATGGGGAACAAAGTGATCCGTCTAGAGTGTCAAAGTGTACAAAACCTGTAACCTGGCGAGCAACAGATGAAATATAATACACCGGGTCCGGCTAGTAAATGAAACCATAGTCAAACAGTCTTCATAAAGCAAGCTGACGGTGTACGATGCAACAAAAACCGAGACGTTGGTTTGTCTGTCTTCGGCTTAGTTTATTGGAATCCTCGCTTTCAAGGAAATAATACACCTTAAAAAAAAATATTACCACATTTTCCTGGAGTGATTCGGCGTAATCGCTACAACCCGTGAGAGTTTTGTACAGCTCCACGGTCCCTTCGACGTCTGGGATTTCCTCGACCGGACTGGCGGCCGGCTCGGCTGTCTCCCGAACTTGTTCTGCGGCCTGATTCTTCTCCACGACAAGCTTTTTCTTCAGCTCCTTGTTCTTTTTTCTCAAGGCGTTGAGGATGCTCGACGTCGTCAGAACTTTTTGCACTTTTGAACTCGTCAACCACCTGCGATACAAAAATATTATATATTTTACAAGTATCTTGGCTACTACCGGAAATATACTGCATTATTTTATAAAAGTACAAAAGAGAATGTTGACAAAATTATATTATTTATTTATTTATCGTTTATTTGGAAAACCAACAGTATAATATGAAAAAATGGTACATACAGTTGTTAGTAAAATTAACTGATGACAGGTTTTCGCAAAAGTACAGAGATACGTGTAAAGATTAAAATTAAATTAAATTACACTCGCATTAGCACTCTAAATACAGATATATATATATATATTTTGTTTTTTTTTTTAACATATATTATTTTGAAATAATGGTATGTTTTAAAAATAGTCAGAGTAATATATGCACATTAGAAAGTTAATCAAGTTAAAAAGTAAACACAAAATCAGTATCAATCCATACAATTAGCAAGCAACTGCTTTTCATACCTAATCAAGTTTTCTCGATATCAAGTTTTTAGAATAAAACTATTTGAGATGAGTACACACGTTTATTAGATACACCGGTTAGGATGTGTACCAGAAACGAAGGTGTTGCTTGTACGGTGCAGGTATGGGAGATAGACAGTAGGTATACGCGTAGCCTTATATAACCGCGTAATAGGCGACACTGCCTAACCTGCACTAAGGGTGCGTATACACTACCACATCCTCTTCATTCTACGTTAAACAAAAGAGTCTTGCCGAGCTAATGTGGATTGAGGCTCCATTTGCAAACAACTATCGTACATATTAACAATACATAATTAACAGCGGTATCTCTAGGATGGTTCAAACCACTAGAGAGCCTTAGTATTTTTTTTAGATATTTGATTGATACACTGTCCATGTAGTTTAAACTAAAGCACAGGGTGTGCATTAATTTGCGTCAAACGATTGATGTCAGGGCTAATAAACTATTTAACGACAAAGCGATATTGTAAATCCAAAAATTTGTGTTCACATTCACAAAGGTACGCTGATGTTAACAATCTTAGCCGTGAGTTCTGGCACTAACAAATTTTACTAATCCATACACTATTATTCATATGAACAAAAAAATCTCTTCTTCTCAGCACTATTGGACATATGCCTCTCCATTTTGGACTGTGTGCGGCGGTTCTGGTTCAGGTCGGCCCTGCCGTCATCCTGATATCCTCCGACCACTTCCACATCCCGCACGGGGCCTCTAGTGTAGGTCCTCTACGGAATATGTGTCCCGCCCATTGCCATTTAAGTTGCGCAACTCGTTTCCCACCATCGGTGACTTACTCAAAAAAATAACAATAATAAATTCCCACCTTTCTTTCCACGACGGCAGGTCATCGACACGTTCATCTTCCTTCCCTTCAAACGTCCGTTTGGCGAGCGCATCCTCATCTTCGATTTGCTTTTCAATTTTAATACCGAGCGCGATGATTTCTTCAGCTGTCGGCTTTTTAGATAAACCCGAGTTGCATTCGTCTGATGAACTTTCGTCCGAAATCTCCAGTATTTCTATTACGTCGTCGAAATCTACATTAACCGACTCGTTATCGCTGCACAGATTCTCTTCTGTGCGGATGGCACTTACATTCAATTCTAAATTTGCCAATTCGTCTTTATTATCAGCAACTGTTTCACCATCTTTAACTGAAGTTTCATCGATCATTTCCTTAATATTTTCATCTATAGTTATAATAATGTTATCGTTATTAGGAAATGAACTAGCTTCGGAATTTGTTTCATTCGCCGTTAGCTCGAAGAAGTTTTGATCATTGACCTGAAGAAAATCCGATTTCTTCTCCTGTTTATCTGAAAGAAGTTTTGTCTCATTATATTTCCATATAATCTTCAATGTGTTAACAGTGTTATGGAAATCCCCGAGCAATGTCCACCGTGTGGGGAACACCTTAGAATTAGGTAACAGATGTTAAATATTATTTTTTTTCACGGGGAAATTTGAAAATACCTAGAGAACAAGTGGACTTCTGCCAGAAAATAACTCAACTTAGATACCCCACAACTTACGATTGACTGGCTGCTCAAGAAAATGCAAAATCTCATTTAAATATTTAATAAAAAACCAAAATTGACAATTTTGACACAGGGCAGTGCACTCTACGGGGTCAAGAACTAACCTCGTAACAGCCTTTTTTAATTAATTAAAGTAAATAAACTGATGAAAAAAAAACAGTTGAATGAATGAAAATACCTTTCTTCTTATGTTTTTTGTCTTTGCCTTTCTTGCTTTTGGTTTTTTTCTTTTTGTGTCTGTCAGCAGTACCATCCTCCTCGTCGGATATCATCAGCACTTCCGGGGGCTTCTCAAACATTTCCACCTCTGAGCTGGGCGCGTCCGAGAGCTCACCTTCGGAACGTCGATCGGTGTTGGTCACTTTGAAAATTGGTCTATTAAATATTCGCAATTGTAAGGTTCCCTAAGTTACCATATAATACATGTAGGAACCGGGAAATAATAATTTGAAAATATAGCAGACGCTACGCATTAAAATACGTTAGACATATGACAGTGGCAACTGAATTCTCAAAACAGGTCAACACGTTTAAGGGAACTTCCGATATTTACCGATAATCTCTTCTAAATCCAGATAATTGTAGATCAAGCTTTAGGTAAATCACATTTTATTGTTTTAGGCCAACGTTTGTGAAACATCATTAATTATACATAAAAAACCTTTTAGAAACATGTCTCCTGAAGTAATGCTGGTCTTTGCTTGAGTATGGGTATCAGATATGGAATCCATACTTTGTAAAAGATGTACAGTTGCTGGAAGGAGTTCGAAGGTGATTCACGAAAATACCCGCACAACTAAAACGCTTGGAATATGAAGAAATGCTGTCTGTTTTAAGACTTACAAAGTGTTAATTGGATATTAAGGACATATTCATGTTTAACCAAAACACGCAACTTCGCGCCATTCAATAAAGTTATCTAAATCTCTTTGTTCCACTAATCCTTCAACAGAATTGTGGATAATTGGAATCGGCTACCACAGGAAGTGGTGGAAGCTGTAAGTGTAAACCAGTTCAAGAACCGCCTTGATGAATTTCTTGAATCTAGGCAAATCACTAGTAACTGTGAATGAGATGTGAGCACATCAGCTAAATAGCTGCTTGCTCAACAAACAATAATAATAATAAAATAGTGGTCTTAGATGGCTCAACCTAACAAAATTAGTAGACAGCCAAGTAATGATCCCGATATGTAGATGGCGTTAATTTCTTAGCAACAAAATATTATTTGTATTTTATTATTAATATTTCGTTGCCAAGATAGCCTAGACGCAAACCGTATAGAAGCATAAATGTTTACAGTTTAGAAAAACTTATCTTGCGAACTCACAGATGGCACACTGTAAACAATTTTCCAGATCCAGATATCCGCACGGGTTACAGTTTGACAATCCCTGATCAATAAATGGAAAATTTCCATTACTAAACTAAACAATAAATGGAAATTTTAATACCTATGGAAAAAACGTAATACTAGGAATGCGAACGAATGCTGATGATGAATAGGAGATGAAAGTACAAGAAAAAAAAACAGTATTACACATGCTATTTGAAAATCGCACGGTCGCATATAGAGTTGGCTTACTGTATGTTGGGCACCCAAATACACCCAAATAGAAGAACAAACTCTTCAGCTATTATTTCTTCGTTCCTTTCTATCCTGGGTTCCCAAACATTCCAACCTACAGAACTTACTGATCCGAAAAATGACCACTTAGCACGGGCAAACTCCACATCTTTGCGTAATGTAAAATTTTTTAAACTATGCTAGAGTCTCGCATTTAAACATTACTTGCTCTAGGATTCTGATAAAAAAAAAATACATACCTTTATCACGACCTGTAGACTCGACAATCTCTCCGTTCTTATCACCTTGACATTCAACGTTTGACAGAAGGTCATCTGCTGCTGGGTCGGTTTGATTAATTCCAACGTTATCCGATTCAAATTCCCCATTTCCAGAATTAACATTCACATTGATACCAGCTTCATCATCAACGGGTTCTTTGGAAGTATCATCTGATGTTAAAGCTATACAATTGTCAATATTTTGGTTTGATACATCCAGATCAACAATTGGGTCACCTATAATTTGTGGGTTATTTTCAGTAACTTTATCATCGAGATCATTCGAAACAATTACAGTCACCGCTAAATCATTTACTTTATCTTTTGTTATATTAGCCGGTTTTCCCTTATAACTTCTTTTCTTAATATTAGCATTATTGTTTGTCTTTTTCGAGTTGCTTTTCGATACTGTCAAATCTTTATTTGACACATTTGTACCTTTATCTTCTGGATTGTCTGAATCGTCACCGCTGCTCGTGGGTTCATCGGAACCTTCGAATAGATCCAACTTTTCGCCGTCCGATACTTCCATGATCAATTCATCGTTGTCGCTCCTTTCGCCCGATCGTATTCGCTTGCGGTAATGTCGTTTCTGTTTGGTTTTTCGCGATTTCGCTGGTAGGTTTGCTTCGAGGGACGGCTTGGATGTTACAGGGTTTTTCGTTGATGATTTATCAGGAAGAACCTTAAAAAATATTTTAAATGTTGAATTATTACATTAACTTTCAATATACACACATTTAAGTCTTGTTACGCGGGAAGGTATTTAAACTAACGACTGTCGAATTTCGAAAGTTAAAAATTTCAAAATGGCCATCGAGTGTCGAGCAAAATGAGAAAAAAATGAAAAACTCACTGATTCATTGAAGACCTAGTTTTAAAGGTATTTTTCATCCATAAAATCTATTTTTGGTGTCCTTGTAATCTCCGTGAAATTTGCAATGTACTGAACTATTTTGGTTTTATATATAGTAATTATATATTTATAAAATTTGCCAAAGTTGGATATAAAGAAATTTGCAATATTTTATTCACTTTTGTATATTTTTTGACGATTTTATGCACTAATATCAATAAAAGATACTTTTCACATTTTAAAAATATCTAATAGTTGTGAAAAAAAATACTTTTTCAAAAATGTCAGGAACGCCAGTGGAAGTGACCGAAAACAGAAGAAACTTTGGAGGGCAAAATAAAATATTTGCAGTATGTCGATTGACTTGTCATAAATCACAGTGATTCATTATTTCATTTTAAATGGAATGCATTCATTTACAGTAATGCCAACCTTACATTTATTTAATCTTTGGTCATAAACAAGAGCGATCGGCCGGCTATAGGTGAAAGCCAACCATTTGGCTTTCGACACTGGCGAACGGAGGCGAGTACTAAAGGCGAAAGCCAAATGGTTGGCTCTCGACAGTTGGCAGATATTGATGTAATTTGAGTAAAAGAGATTTTACCTACTGAAGTTACCCACTCTTAAGGAACGACGTGAATATTTATGAGCATTTTTTTTTTTATGTGTTGAATTCAATACCTGCACAGTAGATTTATTGCTGTGACTGTTTGTTGCTTTGACGGGTTGTGCGGTCTGCGTGACGTTCGTGGCGGCCTGTTGTTTAACGGTATCCTCGCCGCCGGTGGAAACCACAATTTTATGTCTGATCAGTTTTATTTTCCTCACGGTGGGCTTTTCAACGGCGGCGGGCGGCATGCGAACTGTAAGACTTTTCGATGTGTCTAACGACGGCCTGGTCTTCGCCTGCTTTGGTTCTTGCGCTGAAGTAAGTCAACTATTTAATATTTACAATGATAATATGATATATTGTCGTTGATGGTCAATTTAGGCCGAATCCGCAAGAATTGATTCCCCATAACCGGCTCTAGTATAAAAAACACCCTATCTGCTAAGAGAATGGAGTTATTTTGATATTAAAATAGTATCATGTAGTTCTAAAAATCTGTGACAAATAAGATAAATCCGCAGATTAACTTTTGGTTTAAAAGAGTAGGACCCAACATTTTAGCGAGGCCGCACCCCGCCAGCTCATTGATCGGCCTGCGAGCAAAAAGGGAATATACACGAGAGCTTTGTTAAAATTAATAAATTTGGGTATGAATTATTTTCGCATTTTTTTATATAATATCTTACACGTAATAGGGAACATAAACACCCCCTTCGGGAATGGTCTTGGAACATCCTGTATACACACATATCTATTTTTTTTCTAGAAGTAGCAAATATTTTGCAAATGTATGAAATATACCGTCGACGTTTATGCAAAAAATTTTCAAGCATAGAGCCATTGTATCATTTTATTATACACCCACTGTCAGGATCCTCCACTTGCAACTACTTTAATTCCCTTCAAAAGATGGTGTCTCCGTGTCTTGAGGGATCTGATCCCCATCTTAGGATGTGTTCCTTTAGCGCAGCATTATTTATAAGCAAATCGCCTGTTACCTCCCGGACACGTTAAAAGACCTGTAACCTCTTTTCAGGAGGTTAAATCCTCCTGAAAAATGCTAAGTGAGCATTATAATATCTATATTAGAATAACATGTATCGTTTACATGTAGCTTTGAGTCAAACCGTCCTAGAAAGAGAGAGCATCTTCTGTTTCATACTAATGTAAAGTTTGCCTTCAGCAAACTCGTCAGGGAAAAAGTGAAACATATGTACCTGTTTCCGTTGCATTTTTAATGGATGTTATAGTACGTTTGTCATCTTCTGATCCGCTGTCAATCTCAACAACTTCCTGCAATCAGAACGTAAAAGAACGAATGACATTTCAAAGAAAACAATTGAATTATTTACTGATTAAAACATACCTGTGGCTCTTCTTTGATTTGGACTTCTCCCTCGGACTCCGACACTTCTGAAGCTGACTGGTTCGAACCCTCCGGTTTTACATCTGAAATATTGCGCGCACAGAGGAGTGTGAGATTTGGCATTGTTGAAGTTTATATGGAAGAAACGTACAGAGAACTATAATATTGTTACAAATACATTAAATAAAATAAAATAAAATGTTCATACTACTGACAGCTGGTTTACAGAATGAGTTTTCAAAGAGCCTGCCAATGTCAATGTAGTAATGTTAAAAATAAATTTTAGCGAAAGTTTTCCCTTCACGTATTAATATATATATTATTTATAAAAGAAATACTATGCACTACTATGCATACTTGCATAATTGTATTTTGTAAAACCAATAGTGAATTTTCAGTTACTTACAATAGAAAATAGAAAAAACGAGTTTTACGCTCTGCACGATCGGTCGCCATGCGTTACACTCCGCGAGGACTCACCTTTGATATTGATAGTCTTCTCTAGCGCGAGCTGCGCGCGTATCGCTCTCGCTCTCGCCTGCAGCTCCAACAGCTCCAGAACGGTCATGCCCGCTCGGTCAGCGGCCTTCTTCTCCTTCGCCGCCGTCTGATCGCTCTGCTTTGACGGCGGCTTCTTCTGTTTACTACCAGATGGCACCGGTGCGTCCTTCTTCGCAGATTTAGCGCTCTTATGACACTGGGATGAAACACGCATTAGAATATATCGTTATTTCTCCGAGCGTTAATTTATTCTACTTCTACTTTGTATTCACACTCGGCGCCGATAACGGTAAATCCCGTGATCAGCTTATACGATAGGTGCCGTTTCCGGGTCAAACCGTTACCGTCCTATTGCATTTCTATTTATTTTGGTTTTCCGAATAAACGATAAATAAATAAATAATTAAAACATTGACTAATTGACATTTTTTTTACATTTGAATGTTTATGTGAAAAGTGCGCTATAATTGGAAGTGTTTTGGATTTGGCAGTAAATTTATTTACAAAAACTGTTAATATAAAAAATAAACATTTTCATAGTTTTGTAGCGTTCAAAGATTTTATACTATTGAAAAATTGCCTACTTTGAATTTCTCGCCTTAAATTTTTTAATGCTTAAAAATATTAAATAATTTAAGAAATACAATCTGACAAGCGTACGTAAACGCTTCTAAGAAGCTCTTACTTTGTGCTTCTTCTTCTTGATTTCAGGAGTTGCTACTATAGACTCATCGGATGATATGCTATCGAGCGAGATTGTCTCCAACATCTCCTGAGGTTTCTTCCTGCTTCGATTGTGGGGTCCATCGCCTACGCGGTCCGCGTCCGACTCAGAGGAATTCTCCGAGCTTGAGGTGTTGGTGTCGGAGGGACAGGGGGCGCCGTCCAAGATGGCGCAGAGCCTCTTTGAGCTAATCCCTAGGACCTGTACATTTTGACCATTTTAAAATAAATGAACATGGCTAACATTTATACAGGACGAACATAAAGTCAGGATGAACAAAAATTTGTAAATAGCAAAAAAAAACTAGTCTTTTTAGGGGGTTGATCTGTATCGACAACTAAACCGGTCGTTATTATTAAAAAAAATTGTTTTTCTTCAAATTACTTGTGAGCCGCGCTAGGAGGATCGCTGCACGACCTCACTCCATGCGTACAACTGCGTGGGAAACATGTTACAATATTTTACTGATTACTTGTAGATATAGATCAACCCCCCTAAAAGGACATGAATTAATTTAAACACACCCTGTATAATTATCACCCGACAAAATAGCAGTCAGCTGTATACTGAATGACTTACCTAGGAGGTGTTGCCCGCCCATAAAATATTCTGTGCTCCATATTTCAATCCATCGACAGAAAGGATGCAATACTTCTTTTTCCATACGTTTTACTTATAAAATATTTTTGTAGATATGATTTATTGCCACACTATTTATTTATTTTTTGCACCTTTTGATATCTCAATATAGTCAAAATGTGGGTCATAGTGAAATTACTTATACGTGTACGAATATGAAAAAGAGGTTAGAAAACTCTTATTGCCAACTGGCTAAAGAGGTTATCGAGGTCTCTTAAAGTCGGAACTGATATGCTGATGGGCCTAAATATAAAAGCAAACATACCCTTGGTAAACATTAAATTGGTCATGTCAATATAAATTCGATAGTGGAATGGTCTTCGAAAATTCCCTAAGCCAGTCTGATGATGGCTGACAATCCGACCCACAGACTTAGCATTAAACCCAAAAAAAAACAAAAGATCGCAGAAAATAAAAACAATGTATCACAAAATCGACAATATTTTTACGCAGAACGGTTTAGTAGTACTAATTTTTCTGCTTCTAAAGGAAAAAAGTAGGTATATATTATTGATTGTTATCAGAAAGTTCAGAGAGCATTTTGATGCTCAAATGGTTCAATACACACGGTTCACGGTGAGATATTTTGATATATTAGCTTTTCTGGGCGTTATTAGGGTTTGTTCATATGGGGCATAAAACAATTTATTCGTATAGAATCATCTTTACCTATTCTACGTATTGAACCGTATATCCAAAATCTGACATTACAACGGTATTGATGGATGTGTGTGAGATCGCGATGCCGGGACGGGAATAACGCCTATAAAAACATCCCAACGACCGCGAGCATAGCTTAATATCCCTTGTCAATGTCGGCTGTACAAAATGGCGGGCATGATGACTTTCAACTGGCGGCAAACTGACACTTTTGTCATAGTTGCCATAGCTTGCTTACAGCGCTTCTACGCAATTAAACAATTGTAAAATATGGGGCCTGTAAGATTCTTAATATATATACACATATAAAAAATAACTTTTTCATTATTTAAAACGTTTTTAAGTATCTTTATGAAGTTTGTAGTTTTCACTCCAAAATGAAGGTATATAAAAGATTCATGGTAACCTCTTCTAAGCACAGCTCTTGTAGATCATCTTCTTCTAGATTCCTCACGGAGTCCGGCGCCATGGCTTTTAATTCCTTCCCTTTCAGAATGCCAAAAACCTGGTGCATCAACTCGACGCGGTCGTGCAAGTAATACGTGAGATCTTTTTCTTGATCTGCGATATCTTTCTCCTGTTTTATTTTAAGTTTTTTTGATCTTTTCATCATTGTCGACGTTGATATGTATACCTATATATTTTTTTTTCTTAAACCAATAATGTACAAATGTAATTATTACTAATAACCATAACCTATACAATACTGACAGCGAGACTGACAATGAGTGACATTTGACAATGACAGCTGGTTAGTTGACAAATTCAAATTAAAAAAACTTCTTCTTTTCATTAAAAAATAATTGGCTAAATTGTAGCATACCATAATTATGCATAAATTGAATGTAACCGGACTTCCGCCCCTTCCGGTAATAAACAGAATAGTGGCATTAAAAAAATATAAGCAGATGTTTATTTTTCTTATTTATTTCATACTTAGCAAAAAAAATGTTTAGTGTTGATACTACTCAGGATGCCAAGGCGTTAGACATTCATGATTGTATAAAATAAACCCTCTCTAAGTATTTTTTTCATTTGGCCTCGATTTTTGTGTATTCATATGATTTTTCAGTCGTTAACCCCCCCCCCCCCCCCCCCCGAATAAATGCGAGTCAGTGACGATTTTCGAAATTTTCTATATTTATTTATTTTTTTTTACACGAGATATTGTAATTCTCCAGGAAACTCAAAATTAAATGTAAAACTGTATTCATGTAAACATGTAATACCGTTTTACAAAAATGTTTAATTGTGTTTATAATTAGAATTGACCAATTGAACTTAAGAATTGAATAATTACATGCATCTGTAAGCATTGTACTAAATAACATCTATTTTATTATATAATTACTATAAACAGCAATTTGCATGTTGCTCTAACCGAAACAAACCGTAACTAAAATAGTTTATTTGAATCGGCAATAATTACATCGGTAGTTTTATTTAATCTATATTTTATGCATCCTTTAGCACTTGGATTTTTATAGGTACTTCAGCAAATTCTAGATTCTGCTACATGGGGTTTCACAGTTAGACCCTGCAGATAGATAGACAAGATTCGATATTTATATTTCTTATACTATTAAAAAATTAGGTTTTAATGATTATTTTTTATTAAAATGGTCGAGTAAAACCGGGTTCTCATATCTTGGCCCCATTTAGCAGTAAACTGATCATCGGGTACTGATACTGTAAACCGGTGAGAAAAATACTATAAATTATGTACATTTTAATCGCACATCACGTATTTTTCGTATCAATATTTTTTTTCCATGAAGCTTGTTTTTTTTATTTGAACGTTTCTTTCTCACCAGCCGTCAGTATTCCTTGTTTAACTTTATAATTTAAGAAGAAAAGAACTAGCAGCATTTGTCAATAATGACATGTCTGATTTGACATCAAATAATAAAATGCTATGTAAATTATTATTTTGGTCAAAACAAACTTTATTGCTTAAATATGTATATTTAATTTGATTAGTTAAGTTATGCAAATGATTTATATTTTTGTGTTTGATTGTTTGTAAAAATATGCTACGATATTAACTTACTGTCGCAAGTTTGAAAGTAACCTTTTGCAAAAAACTGTTATCGTCCTGGCATTTTGGATATTATGTCTCATGTTTTAAATAAGGTCTGTCGCGGGTGTCTATCATCTGGAGACGACGTAAAATTTGAAAAACTGGGCAACAATGCGAGATATTTTCAAGAATTTCTAAATATAAACGTGAGTGTTTATAATATAATCAGTTCGAACATTTAACTCTTACTTTTTGCAATCTCTATGAGTCGAAAGTGAAAACTTCAAGTGTAAGCATCGTACATCCAAATAGGTGGTTTGCTGCCACCTTACCTTTCTCACAAAACTACCCAAAAGTACCCAGAATAAGTAGCAAATCATAAAAACAAAGAATCACCGAAATTATTTGACGTTTGCTTTGCAGGTGCTCAAGGATGAGCCTAAACCGATGTGGTTGATCTGCAGAGAATGTTCGTATCGAATATCCACAATGCTGTCGCTCACGGACAAGATTGCCGAGGCTGTTGGCATTTTCAGTGACGTTCTAATGAAGATCAAAAATGGACAATCGGTAATATTATCGTACACACAAATCCCCTCAGCATAGTAAGCGGAAAGTACCATATCTATACCGGAGGTTTTAAGGGCAACATTTCGATAGATAACATTTTGGGATAATTGCATTTTTGTAATATTTTGTGCAGTGTTTGGACACATTTATATTCTGTTAGTTATAATTTATTTATGTTATGGTTTGAAACATTACTGTTTTAATCTAAAATTTCTGTGCAACGTGTCAATATTTTTGGTTCAAAATGGAAGTATTTCAAATAGAGCGTTATTTAAAAAAAATACTTTACAATGCGTTTTCAGAATCAGAATGAAAAATATGGAAAATAATTTATTTAGATAAATTTTTTCTTCTGAAACTGATAAAGGGAGTGAAAGTATTTTTGCATTTTTTTATCTTCATTCGTATGGTTTGCGTTGTCGGGGAGGCACTATTGGGTGCAGTTCCGACAGCCTCATTGTCGTTTTCGTGTTGCGAGACCATTCATTAAGCAGGCGCTTAAAATTTGCTTTGCATTCATAATTTAAAATTGTCAAAAATCGAAATGTTACCCTTAAGGACTCAAGCATTCGAAAACTGGCTTACAAGTATAAGAATCTATATTTGTATAATTTGGATAAAATGACTGGATGTTAGTGAACAGTTCCCATGAAGTAGTGGGTGTTGGGTGTCTATGCACAGTAAATCTGTCTGTAATTTTGTTTTGGCATAAAATTCCGGTCAAATTTATGCGTGGCAAGATGTCATGCTATGAGGTGCGATCGCTGGAATACTTTGCTCCGTTACTTAATATACGAGCAGTCTCATTGTTGAATATGATACTCGGAAAAGGCTCTACTTTTCTCTTTTTTTTCCTCATATTGCAGGTGAGCGCTGACATTTTTGAAATGTCGCGATTGAAGCTACGATTCCCTGCACTTGCAATCCACACGAATACCTCCGTAATAGGTATCAATTATGAGGAACAGCTTTCGGCATTCAATGATTATAAACAGGTCTCCGTCGATATGATTGTGACGGATGTCACATGTGAAAAGGATGATGTACCGACAGGTAATAAATAATACTTTTTATGCATCAATCTAATCTTTACCTGAGACATTTACAGTTATATATTATGACAAAAGAACAAAAAAAAGTATTATCTATAAAATAAACTTTTTACAAATATCCACAGATTCTTAAAAAATATCATAGAAGGAAAGGTCGAGGGGAAAAGAGGAAAACTTAGGCGCACCTACCTTGCTCAAGTGTCGGAGTAGGTTAATGTCATGTCATATCAGGAAGTCAGGTTTTTGGCAGAAGAAAGAGAGGAATGGTGGTTACTCCACTGACAAGAGCGTAGCTCTTAAATTATATAGATATAAATATTGTTAAAAATAGTATTGATTGTTAAAAAACCAGAAAAACTTACTAATATTTTAAATAATGTATTAATTTCATTTGGGGGTATTTTGTAAAAGATTCCCACGTCTCTTTTTCCGAAAGAGCAAAATTAGCTAACATTTTGGTCTGGGAAGTAAACGAAGTCATGGGAAACGTTTTAAATTTTTAGAATTTAACATTGATGGAATCGAAGTCAAAAAAGAGGAAATTGATGATATCAGCGTATACAATGGCGACGACTTCGTAGAAGATTTCGGAGCCGACTCTGACGATGATATGCTCAAAGAAATCCAGGACAAGATCAAATCGGCCGAAACGAAACAAGCCAACTTAAGCAGGATGAAAAAAAGGTTCGTAATATGTTTGTAATGTGTTTTTTTTTACTGAACATGAGATGATATAAATATTGGTATCAGTCGGTTTAATTGGTTTTATTTACACCTGATAATAAACTTTAGCAAGGTAGATTCATCATCATTTCGTGCCCCAAATTTCAACCTTCCAGAAAGAAAAAGCAACATTCCAACTCGAAAGATAAGAACGTCACCACCGTTTACCTGTCCAAAGAGGAGGTCTTCCGAGAGATGCAACAACAGTCGACGGTTCCTCGCTACAAGTTATCTGACTTCAAATGCGAACTGTGCTGCAAGGGATTCACCTTCGAGAGCGCCTACCACGAGCACATGGGGAAACACAGTAAGGTATTATACAATACACCCGTTAATATCTCTCTCGCAGACCTTACCGAAGGCAGTTGCCCTTAATCGTAAAAGAGTTACTCTAAAATAAGTGCGGTTGCTCAAGAATGGTCGATGAAAGTGTTATAAGTGATTTTTGTTTTATACATATCTCTGAATAACATTACCTAATTTTAATAATTATTTAATAGATGAATAAAATGTAATTTCGCTAAGCTTTTTTGAAAAAATAGATAAAAAAATGAACAATTAAAATTTTAATTAATATAATTTTTGAATTGTTATTATTGTAGTACCTAAGATCTTAGTATTTGTTTTTTTACACGTGTATCATTATTTTATTCGATTGTAAGATCAAGAAACCGACAGGGCTCAATAATTGATACACATAATTTTTTTACGTGCCAATAAAAACATTTACATTCCATCAATTTATTACGTGCCTGAAAAGGCACGCTTTTTTACGAATCTATCCTCGGTAAAGCACGCGATCTGAATCCCAAAATGGACCCATGACCGGCAATACCACTTTCCTTGTGGAGTCCCGTCGGAAGGCAACAATCCCAATGACTACCTTTTCAAGTGAAATAAATATATTGACTCAAAGTTTTAAATCGCTTCATTGCCTACTCAATGATCTCGGTAGGTATTTTTGGGTTGACCAAAAATCGTTTGTAGGTGACAGGTCAGCAGTATCCTTTTAAGGGTTTATTCTGCACATGAAACATGCCGCTAACAAAAAAAACCATGGTGCTTATAAAACCGCTCTAAGGCACTCATCTTAAATCTGGAAATGGAAAAAGATAGTAGGGTATACGATGGTTCTGTACAGAATTCTCCCTTTCCTGCAAATGCTACGTACATCTACGCATGACCTTGTGGGGGTCACGGGTTCACCGGTCGGCTGCACCAGGTTTCCGCTGACGACAGCATCTGACGTCAGGTACGAAGTCCGTCGACCGAGAGTGACGTACCGAATGCACCAGGGCTGGGGAAGAGGGTTTACCCTCCGACCCAAGACGACTGTTTATAAGAACGGAGGTCACCCGATAGTGCAGCGCCTTTTTAACCAAGTTCTCGCGTCGCCAGTACCTACTCGTCGGCACCTAACTCGTCTGCAGTCGTCACGCCGGTTCGTGCACATACATCATGGAGTCAAGCATTATATTGTATATTGGAGTATTTATGTAGTAAGAGGCTCATGTAATAAATGTTCTAACAGACTCTCAAGTTATTACTATTATCCCACGGGACCCACTCGGTGGGTTCCGTTACAACCTTTGTTTTCCAAGGCCACCACACACATCACTTTGAATAATTCGCAGTCATGGTGTGTTTAATGATGTAACTCTAACTATCACCAATATTTAGATTGCACCAATAAGTTATCAATTTAGTGTCGTAGTTTTTAAAATATTGTAACTACTTATTTAGTTTAAGTTAAGTTAATTTCACTAGGGTAAAGTCTATTAAAAGAACCTATTATTTACATATTAACTAATGCTTGGTCGATAATCTGTAGATTTTCTAGGACATTTGCAGAAACTAGGTAATCTAACATATATAACAATAAATAAATATGATAATTGCAGAGTTGTGGGCGGCACAAATGTGAATTTTGCAAACAGTATTTCGAGAGCGGACATGCATTGCGAATACACCAACAAACGCACTACAGGAGGTAAGCAACTCCTTATATCTTCATCTGAAATAACCGCAATACCGATTGTATTTCACTTTCCCATTCGCATAATAAAGGAAAGACCCGTGTGCGGAGCAGAACAGTCTTCGGAATGTTGCGCGCGTGTTTTTGTGTCCGTTTTTTTTTTCTTTTGCAAATTTAGAGCGCTTGTGTCCTATCTTAGCCCAAACCAGATAAATTTTTTGTGCGCTAACATTATAGATTTTAGAAAAAAATAACCCCCCTTAAAACTTATTGGGAATTTAAACGTTCTTCAAGTGTAATTAAAACATATTCATGTTTAACCAAAACATGCAACTTTGCGGCCATTCGATGAAGTTATCTAAATCTCTTTGTTCAACTAATCCTAGGAAGAACTTTATCTCCAATAGAGTTGTGGATAATTGGAATCGGCTACCACAGGAAGTGGTGGAAGCTATAAGTGTAAACCAGTTCAAGAGCCGCCTTGATAAATTTCTTGAATCTAGGCCAATCGCTAGTAACTGAGAATGAGATATGAGAATATCAGCTAAATAGCTGCTCGTTCAACAAACAATAATAATAATAATTATTATTTTTATTATTTTATTAATAGCTGTTATTTTTAGAAAAAGTTACTTATAAATTGGAAGTAAATCACGTGAAGATTTTAAAAAGCAAAACGTTTTCTACGTATTTTTTACGTCGTCTTCATAAAAAAAGAAAATCGTAGGTTCTTTGTAAAAATTATTGAGCCTCTTGATTTCATGCTTTCTATCGCATCCGTATACGCCTGTCGCTAGTCTCCGTCTCATGAAAAAGCATGGTTTTTGTCACATTTAAGAGAGCGCGTGTCCGATAGGACCGTTCTTGAATACCTGATTTTGGTTGAAAATCCAAAATTAATGCTATTTAACAATTTACCTGCTACTACTACAAATTCTTATTAACTTAATCTTAAATTAATTTCTTGCTGACTACTGGAGCATGAGCAACAAAAAATTCAAGAAAGATTCATTAGGCAGAGATATTGTTAGATTAATCATCCTAAAACTAAGTATTTAAAAAAAATCTTTATTTGTTTTATCTTTATTGTAACTTTTTTTTTGTTTCTTTAACAATGTAACAGTTTTGAAGCAGCATAAAATAAAATTAATACGCTTTTTTTATAAATTGGACTTTGATGTAAACCCTGCCGTTCAATAGACAAAATCTGTACTAAACTAAGGAACATAATCATAATGCTACAAAAAATGTTTTGTCAACCGTCCTTGCACCGTGTCCTATGACCTTTTACGATAAAAGTTCCAGCTTATTGGTAAATATTTCAGTAATATTTGTGAAGAAAGTATATCAAAATTCATCATGGTTTAAGATAAATTAATTTGTAAACTTCACATAATTATATTGAAATGATCAGGTCACCCGTAGTTACGAATACCGCCGCGCCAGTTCTAGTTACCTCTTTAAATTTTGGGCCTTAAAAATTTTAGAGACCGTTTTCTAGTTTTCTAGACAAACGCATCACACAAATCCAGATATACACGTCATGTTTTACAGATACAAATGCAGAGAATGCGAGTTTGTACGCAGCTGTTGGGGTGTGGTGGCCGATCACTACGTCGACGCGCACGAAAGAGACGGCATGTGTGATATACAGTGCAACGTGTGCGGGAAGACGTTCACGTTAGTTGATTGAATTACTTAACATACTTTATATATAAATCTTGTTTTCACATCCAAAAAGAACTATTAAAATACATTGAGGCAATACAGGTTTTTTTTGCTTAACCCTTGTCAGCATACGCACGCCCGGCCGGCGGCCCAAACGTCGCGTTTGCAGGGCGACGGATATATCTGTCAGAGCGAGAAAGCATCCCCCACTTTGTTTGATCATTTCTGCCAACTTAACTGTATGATTTATTGACTTGACGTTTGCACCATTGGAATCGTAACGAGCCAATTATTACCTCAGATTTTATTCAGGTCAATGGGGTGTCTAATACTATTTATAAATTTGTATTGAAAACACATTGACGCACTTCCGTCCCAGCCATCAGCTGCGCCGTCATTTTTTTTTCGACAACTACATATTTTGGAAGAGTTATAAATGGTAGTGTATAGTTATAAATATTTGAAAATGTAAACAAAGTGTAATATTTGACTAAACTTCTCAGAATAGTGAAAAATTGTGTGGCCAACAGGAAATAAATAGCCGAGGTCCTATCCTGGGGTTCAAGCTATCTTCGTATAAAATTTCAATAAAATCGGTTCAGCGGCTTAGCTATGAAAGTGTAACAGACAGACATGCATTTATAAAATTAGTATGGATAACATCTTAGTAGTCTGACTATATTTTATACTTAAAAGGTTAGGTAAGAGTTAAGAATGCATTTTTATAAAACCCAGCAGTTTATCCTTCAATCTCAAATCTCTCTCTCGAGAACTCTCAATTTGACTTCCATATACTTTATAAATCACCGATTTAACAAACATTAAATAATAATAATAATAAAAGAAACAATTTACATAAACAAAACAGACTTAAATAAAAATATAGAATGCTTTTTAGGTAATAGTCCAATAGTAGGGTTTCAATGACTACATCTTCAAAAATTTAACTCCATAAAGATCTTCACTTAGTATGGAATGCAACCTTAAAACACAATATTTTATACCTGTGAATTTTCCCTAATAATAATGCAAATTGTTTCAATAATTTTCACGTGTAAATTTGTATTTTTCAGGAAACACAATACCTTCCGCAAGCACGCGTGTCGTCAGGAGAAAATTAAATGCGAATTCTGTGAGAAGATGATGCTGCAGGCGTCCGTCAAAGAACACGTCTTGTGAGTGAATAACTAGTACTTTCGACCTTAAGCGTAGTCGCATTAGTATGCTGCTAAAGTGACAGCCTATGCATTTTCTCGTGGTCACTTTTACGCTTTGCAGCATTTTACTAAGTGCCCGTATTTACGCCATTTTTGACAATTTCGCTAAGCCGCGACCACGCAAACATTTATTTCGTACGTCAAATGCGCAGACCACGCGTTGCTGCCCGAACAGCAAACGAAACATCCCACACGGGACTGACAACCGTTTTTCAGTTTAAGTCAAGTTTAAGTAAGTTAATTTTTTATAATTGGCAAACAATATGTACAAAATTATGAAAATGTATGTTTTTTTATATAAAACTCACTTTTGTAAATAAAACTCGAATTATTTACCGCCAAATCCATCAAAAACACTTCCAATTTACTAAGCGCACTTTTCACATTAGCAATCAAATGTCAAAACCGAACTGAAATGAAAAAAAAATGATAATTAATCTATACTTTCATAAATTTAGGTATATGTGACGTGCCACACTTTTAAATAATAATAGAAATGCATTAAAACGGTAGTGGTTTTACCCGGAAATGGCACCTGTCGTATATGGCGATTACGGGATATACTGTTATCGGCGCTGAGTGTGTTAAAGGTGTCTCGGGCAACAATAGGTTAAAATAATAAACATATGGTAAGAGAAAGGTAGAAACTTCACTTAGAATTCATTACACATAGTAATTGAATGGCATATACACCTAAATAAAAAAAAATGTATATTTATAATGACTATAAAAAATATTATCTAAAGTAGATGAAATAAACATAAAAAAAATGAATTTTAACCTACTTCCTATAATTTTACCGTCACAGAATGGGCTCGCCCAGTGTTATTATTTAAAATTACATATACTTGGGAGGTACCTATTCTCCGGTGGTATAGCTGATTGGCAGGTGGTACAACTAAGTTATTTTAAAGCTAAATTTTTTATCCTTTTTCTTAGCTGGGAAGGGGTCTTCGGGAATGGTTTGAAGACGCTGCAGTTGAGACTATTCCACTCTCTAATGGTACGCGGAAGAAAAGAATGAAATCCGACATTTTTTCTCCTAAAAATATCCTTTATTTTGTGAGAATGGTCTTTTCGTCTAATATAGAAGGGTTTCTGAAATTGCTCACTAATGCAGGACGATGCTGGGAGCTTCAAGTAGGGCTTAAATAAGTTAATAAGGCTCCCATTTGAGGTCAGATAAAAATTTCGTCGGACTGTCAAATCTGCGAAAGCACCTAAACACGTGTCTGCTTGCTAACCGCTGAATAGCTTCAAGGTCAGAATTTAGATGGGAAATATGAGGGTCCCAAACTGATAAACAATATTCTGTCAACAGTAGTGTTGACGGTATAGTAAATACATTCGCACGTCAATTATTACCGTGTCTCCGTCACCTCAACATGAAACCCGTAGATTTATCTTAATAATGTTATAAATAATTATGATAATTTGTTCTCATATTGTATTTTCTATATTTTTGCTCTGCTACTACAGTCACTTTATAATAAAAAAGTTTGATTTGATTTGAGACGTGTTAACTAGATTTTTTTTTAAATAATAAAATGGAAATACCTATAACGCTAATAATCGTTTTCTCACTAAGTATATAGGCACGAGTTTTAAAAAAAAATAACTAAAAGCTTATTTGTTTTTTCTATCCTATTCCCATAATTTAATTTAAGTTTAATTCTGTATCTGTAGATTTTGCCTTTGTATAAGTTCGCCATAAACTTAATAATAAATTTTGCATTTTTGAAGTGTTGAAATAAATAGAATATTTGCAGGCGTATGCACACGAACGATAAACCCTACGAGTGCGCTGTCTGCCAGAAGCGCTTCGCCAAGTCCAACACGCTCCGTATGCACGTGTCGCAGAGGCATCCCGACGCGATGGAGTACTGCGCGGAATGCAATCTCTTCTTCGCCAACAAATCCGGGCTGAGGAACCACCTCAGACTCACCCTCAAGCACATCAAGGAGGAAAATCTAAAGTTAGTCTTTTGCAGGTCATTTTTACTATTGCATTTCTGATGTGTTGGCTATGCGGGCATTGGATGTTTGTAAATGGTCTATTTTTTTATTCTTCGCTGAACATTTCTATACTTCAAACTGGATGACTTTTATTCTACAAGTATTTTAATTTGGGAAAAAAAAATATGTGTAATGAGCAGTAGAAAAATCCAAGTAACATTTAAATGCACAGTTACTGTACGTGCATTCTCCTGATTTGAGCGGCCGGCACGCGTTACTGACCCGCTCAATGCACCACAAATTGAGATAGATACAGAAACATGCGCATGGACGAGACACACCACGAGCAATCCAAAGGTTTTTGGGATAATAATTATTTTCATAATTTCAAGATAAGCTTTTCAAACTGTAAACTTCGACGTGGTTTGCGTCTAGGCTTTTTGCCTATTTCGTCGGCTTCAAATTAACTCCATCTTCTTAACTAACAGAATCGCTGACCTGTGGAATCAACTCTCACAAACAATCATCGCAGCCAGCAATACCAATCAATTTAAAAATCTGCTAGACAAACGCACTGAATCCAATCGTCGTCAATGAAGTTGTGATCTCGATATGGGCATATCAGCTCTAGCTGCTCGCCCATTAACCAATAATAATAATAATAATCTACATCTCAAAATCATTTTTCGGGTGTTCACTAATTTTATGAGGGTTAGCTATCGAAAACCATTATAGGTATAATCAATGATAAAGGTTAAATAAATGATTGTGTACGTGTTCAGGCAATGTCCACACTGCCCCGTGCGGCTACCCTACTGGAAGTGCTCGTCGCACATCGAGAGGGTTCACAACAAGCGCCAGTTTGCCTGCGCCGAGTGCGGTGTGCAGTACATATCGCGGAGCTCGCTCAGCCGGCACAGGAAGGCCGCACACTTGCAACTCAAGAAGGAGCGCAAGTACGTGTGCGAAACGTGTGGGAAGGGTTTCACTGTGAGTTGCCTTTATTTAATTTATGCTTCGAATGTGTACGTTACCATTGTAAACGATCCTGGGTTTGAATACCAACGGATCAAGTAATAAGTCAAACGCACACGATTATAGATTTGAGAGATGTTTCTGCCTGTAATGAATGGCTTCGCGTCATGAAGATAATGAAAAGGTGATCGGAACTGCACCTTCACCACACAACGCATTACATACTATAATTACTTCAGTACATCCTATTAACTATGAGCAACTAGGAAGTAGATTAATGATGTTGTAAATGCATTTTTAGCTAAATTAAATTGGTACAAATATCTCAACATTCAGTGTAGTGAATGATAAAAGAAAAATGAAGGGTTTTTTTACGGTTATGACATACAAAATGCCCAGTTTTTAAGACATTTCCGCTCCGTACGTAAAACGCGCGGACCACGCGTTTCCGCCTTATCATGAGAAGTACATTGACCGAACGGAATATCCCACCCGGGACTGACACCGGTTTTTTAGTTTAACTAATAATTTCTTAGAAAAATGTATGTTTTCATATTTAATATTATATTGACATAGCTTTTGTAAATAAAACTTGAAATATTTACCGCCAAATCCGTCTAAAATACTTTTAATTCACTAGCGCACTTTTCAAATGAACAATCAAACGTCAAAACCGAACTAAAATGAAAAAAAAATACGATCTGTCTATGACTATTAAATATTAATAGAAATGTATTATGACGGTAACGGTTTTACACGGAAACGGTACCCGTAGTATACGGCGATTACGGGATATACCGTTATCGGCGCTGAGTGTGTTAAGTTTTTGCCCGAGGTGTTTCCATTTAGCATCCGAGGCCCAAACTTTTTAATATAACCGTTCATATCTTGGTAACTAACAGAGATAACTATCTCAGCTAGACAGGAATGATACTCCCCCAGGGCATCGCACACTATTGTGCGGCCTAACCTTCTTGTTTTGTCTATTTTCTATGAACGCATGATATGTGCATAACTTTTTAAAAAATCATTATTTTTTATCCCGCAGGTAAAGAAGACTCTCACATCACACATGAATATACATACCGGCGCGCGTCCGTTCGTATGCCCAGTTTGCATGGCCACTTTCGCTCATCCGGCCGCGTTGTATACGCACAATCGAATCGTGCACCTCAAGGTTAAGCGTAAGAATGGATGCAAAGCAACTAAACTGAATACCGAAATACAAACGGAGGTGGTATGCGGTGTGCGGAATGATACCGACGCCTGTATGGAATAAGTGCTACATTACGATTGCGCTAACCTTAAGGCGTGTCTCGGGCTGTCTTTTTCGCTCAATGGGACTGAAAATAAGACAGTTTAAGTGAAGAGACCGCCTTAACTAATGGTTTTATGGTTGTTGTTTTTTTATTTTTTTAAAACAATTTATAATAAATGAGATTCTGTGTATGAATTATATAGGTTTATTTTTATAATTACAATTAAACACCAGAAATATTTTTAATTGTTTTATTATTTACTAGAGATAATAACTAATTAATTTTTTTCCGTAACTAATTAATTTTTTTCAATTAAAGTTTATGCATTATTGAGGTTCTTATACCTGTATTGCATATATATATTTTTAATGCGTTGTTTGTCTTAATTCCCTGCAATACCTATGAAATTTAAATTTTAATGTTAGTAATACTTGGGAAAAAATGTTAGTGACAGTGAATGCAGCCTTTCACTTAAAGAGCCTTCAGATTCGAAAAGTTTTGCATTATAAATGCACTAATCGACAATCAAAATTATTCAAATTTCTTTGAGTGACATTCAGTGCGCATTTAAATGTATCTCTCAAAATAATTTCATCATTTTGTTTACTATTTACTCTATTTAAATTTGCATTTGTCCTATTATCATTTCGGCTTTCACGCGAATATATATTCCTCCTTCTTCTTTGTGTCTCGCGTCAGGTCGATGTGGAGGCATAATGGAAGATGCGAATGTCTGAATGTTACAAAAATTGAAATTACTGTAATTAAAAATGTAACATTTAAAATTTAATTACTGAAACTAAGATTAGACAGGCTTTAATTTATGAAATAAAATATACTTACTCACTTTTTCTTAACATAATAATTATGATTTTTACCTTGACATTGACAGATTATTGAACATTCGATTCACAGATCGAAACTCATTCAGTCGATCTGTCAGCTAGTATGAACGTTTTATTTATTATATTTGTAGTCAATATTTTCAAATTTGCCGCCTACTATTGGTAACAACCTCTAGATTGGCCACTCTGACAACTATTTGTCTATTTGATTTACTGGCAAGTTGTCAACTTGAATGAGTAAGTGAGATGGCTGACATCCTGTTCATCATCGGCCATTGTGATAGTTCTGTGTGAACTGAAAGGACTGGCTGTGTGCTTGCCTCGATTTAATAAGTTTATAAAGTCTGTGTGACTAAGGAAATAAAAGAGCTGTGGAACGAAATAAGAAATTTTATTTCGCCCATCCTGACACCACAGCTTCTCAGAAGTGGGATTGGATGGTTAGGATATCAATTGATAACTATTGTGTAAAAATTGCCACCATTGAAGGAAGTGCCTGACCACATTTTTATCATTGCGAGTTTAGTGTGAAACAAGTGCCCGCTTGTGTCAAAGAATCACCAATAATGGAAGATCAAGAGAAAACTCGAAAATACGCCAGTGAGTGTACGGTTGCCGAACTTAGAGACATTTTACGCTCTAAAGCACTAAATACCGTCGGGTCGAAAGTAGAGTTAATTCAGCGACTCGTTGACGCCGATCCTTCTTGGGATACAGACACGATGCCAGAAGACTATGCCCGCCGCATCGGGTTCAAATCCCAACATGGATTACGAAAAACGCGAAATTGACATTCTGCGCAGGGAGAACGATTTATTGAACAAAGAATTAAAATTGCAAAAGTTGGGGAACAGTGCGGGAAAAGGATTGAAATCATTGGATTTTACATCGGATTTGCACGCGAACACATCGTCTTCGGGGAATAATTTTAGCGTAAAGGCGATAGGTGAGCTACTCTGTGATTTCGATGGACAGAAGACAGGAGCGCTTTTTGGAAGTGGAGACAGAAAATCGAATTACTTCAAACGACGTACAGGATGAGTGGCAACGCAGTCAAATTACTTATAAGTTCAAAATTGAAAGGCCGCGCTCAAAATTGGTTTCACTCAAAACCCAATCACATAACAATGGACGTCGCCGACCTTTTGACAGAAATGAGTGTCATGTTCGACCACCGACCGCATCGTTTGACGTTACGACGTAATTTTGAAAAACGAACTTGGCAATCCAGCGAACGCTTTTGCGATTATTTCCACGACAAAGTAATTTTGGCCAACCTAGTACCGATCGATGAGGAAGAAATAACGGAATATATTATTGACGGAATACCAGATATACAATTACGAAATCAAGCACATATACAATGCTTCGGATCAAAGTCAGATTTATTGACAGTGTAGTGTATGCATATACCTTATAATAAATATCCCCACTACACGACGTGAGAGGTGCAGGTGATGGCAACACGTCTGTCAACTGTCACTGGCAATCAACGAGCACGCGGAGTGTAGAGGGTCCATGAATAAATGATCTTTGTATTTAACTACACCTAAATACATCCTAATAGTGCATTGTACAAGTGGCGACGAGGATAAAGAGTGAGTACTAGCATAGCAAACAAATAATGAACATGTCATTTTCTATGCAATAGCGTGCATGCTTTGACAACGATAGGTAAGTACCAACAAAACACAAAGTTAATGTTTATATGATCTCTCATTACCAGCATACACATATTACGTATTAAACCAAGCGTGTGTTAATTAAACCTGTACTATAAACAAGGGCCATGCATAAGTTACTAGTGCCACGTTATATTAATTGCGCATACATTAAGGGTAATAAAATAAATTATTTACCTGTATTTACAATTGCCATGCCAAATAATATATTATAAAGGTCGCACCTACAATATTCTGGTAGTTGTTTAGACCATGCTAATAAATTTGTACAATAAACAAGGGCCGTGCATAAGTTACTAGTGCCATGCAATATAAATTTGTACAATAAACAAGGGCCGTGCATAAGTTACTAGTGCCATGCAATATAAATTTGTACAATAAACAAGGGCCGTGCATAAGTTACTAGTGCCATGCAATATAAATTTGTACAATAAACAAGGGCCGTGCATAAGTTACTAGTGCCATGCAATATAAATTTGTACATAACCAAGGGCCGTGCATAAGTTACTAGTGCCATGCAATATAAATTTGGACATATAATAAGGGTCATACAAGTAAATTTTACTTGAACAATGGCCATGCCTTTAATATATTACAAAGGTCGATCATACAATTTTGCTAATTGTTCAGGACCATGCTAATAAATAATATATTTAATAAACAAGGGCCATGCATGTTACTAGAGCCACGTCATTAAATTGCATTAAAAAAGGGTCATACAAGTAAACCTACTTGAACAATGGCCATGCCAATTAAAAAAAAAAAAAAAAATCTTAGGCTTCGAAATCAAGCAGGAAAATGTAAATTTTTGAGCAAAGAAGACATTTGATCGACCAGATAGCAGAGAAATGCAGTTCTGTTGAATTACGGAAGAAGATTTTAACGATTGGTAACACAATTACATTAGAAATAATTTTAGCCGAGGCAAATGCGCTAGAAGCGGTTAACAGGCAATTGGAAGAGTTCAGCTATGGTAAAAACCTTCAAGAGGTGAACATTCTCGAGACTAAGAAAATTCCACCAAAACAAAAAGAGTGTACCAGATGTGGAAGTGATCGTCACCTAGCTCAAGATACAAAATGCCCAGCAAAGACTAAGAGATGCATAAAGTGTGGTTACATTGGACATTATCAGGAGTACTGTAGAACTCAAGTCAAAAAGAGAAAAACCTCATACGAACATAAATACTTGGCGAAAAAGAGAAGAAGCAACAAAATTAACAAGGAAGAGGTTGATTATGTGTTTCATATTGACGACGAGACTGTTATTGACTGCGTTATAGGTGGAGTCTTAGTAGAAATGCTGATCGATTCTGGAAGTAAATGTAACCTGCTTAACGATACAACATGGAAATATTTAAAAGAATCAAAAGTAAAGGTATTTAACCAAATCAAAAATCCCGATAAAACTTTTATGGCATATGGTAGCAATAAACCCTTGGATGTTATTGGCTCATTTGAAGCTGCTGTTGCCACTGGTATTAAAAGAGAAAGAGCAATATTTTATGTAGTAAAGGAAGGTACCAAGAATCTTTTGGGAAAAGACACTGCTATAGCCTTGGGAGTCTTACAACTTGGAAGTAGAGTGAATGCCATAAGTAGTTTTCCAAAATTTAAAAATGTCTTGGTAGAGATCCCAATTGATGATACAATTAAACCTGTATGTCAGCCATACAGAAGAATTCCAATCCCTCTTGAAGCAAAGGTCAATATCAAATTAAGGTCTGATTGAGTCAGACATAATAGAAGAAGTAAATGAACCATCTATGTGGGTTTCACCAATGGTACCCATCTTAAAAGAAAGAGGTGAAATACGCATCTGTATAGATATGAGAAGGGCTAATTCAGGTATACTTCGAGAAAACCATCCTCTTCCAACGATGGACCAATTAATACCAAATTTTAGAAAGGCAACGTTCTTCTCAAGACTAGACATAAAAAATGCATTCCACCAAGTTGAAATTATGCCAGACTCTCGTTATATTACCACATTTATAACAAGCAAAGGCCTATTTCGTTATAAAAGGTTGATGTTTGGAATATCATGTGCTCCTGAGATTTTTCAAAAAACCATGGAAAGAATGATAATATCTTGTGAAGGCACTGTTAATTTATCAATGACATCTTAGTTTATGGCTCCGATGAAAATGAACACGACAAAAGATTAGAAATGACACTAGATGTGCTTAGAGGAAATAGCGTCCTCCTAAATATGGAAAATGTATTTACAAAACAACTCAAATAGAGTTTCTAGGTCATCAATTATCTCCAAAGGGCATTAAACCCTTTGGAAAATATATTAACGTAATACAGAAGTTCAGGCTGCCAGAAACAACTGACGAACTTCAGAGCTTTCTGGGTCTTGTCAATTTCGTTGGAAAATGGATTCCAAATTTGGCCACACAAACAGATTCGTTGAGGGAACTATTGCGAATGAAATTGGGAAAACATGCCAATATTGAAGCATTTTGGAAAGCAGATCAAAAAGTAGCATTCCAGGAACTAAAAAAAACTCTCTGACCAACATCTGCACTCTAGGATACTATGATCCAGATGATAAAACACAGGTTTTAGCAGATGCAAGCCCTGTTGGCCTGGGTGCAGTTTTAATACAGTTTGACTCAAGTGGTCCTAGAATAATAGCATATGGAAACAAAAGCCTAACTGACTGTGAAAAGAGGTATTGTCAAACTGAGAAAGAAGCCTTAGCGCTTGTGTGGGCTGTAGAACATTTTAAAATTTACCTATTTGGGAAAAGAGAATTCGAGTTAATTAGCGATCATAAACCACTAGAAATTATCTTTGGACCAAGGTCAAAACCGTGTGCCAGAATTGAAAGATGGGTTCTAAGACTGCAGTCATATAATTACAAAGTGGTATATCGTCCAGGAATAACTAATATAGCAGACCCTTTATAAAGGCTGTGCAAGGATACTTTCATCAAACCTTTTGAGAACGAGATGTACATTAACCAAATCATTGATCAAGCCCGGCCTGTAGCCGTATCACTACAAGACATAAAAAAATATTCGAAAGAAGATGAGGATATTACTAAGGTGAAAAAGGGAATATATAAAAACTACTGGGACAGCACAGTCAACAATTACAAAGTATTTGAATCGGAGCTGTGTTTTCATGAGGGTGTCCTTCTGAGAGGCAGTAAAATAGTAATCCCTCTGAAGCTACGCCAACGTGTTTTAAACGCAGCACACGAGTGACATTCGGGTATTGTTGCTATGAAATCACGTCTTCGAACTAAAGTATGGTGGCCGAAGATTGACAAAGATGCAGAGAATAGGGTAAAAGCCTGTAAGGGATGTACTCTGGTTTCAGCCCCTAATCGACCAAACACGATGAAGCGAAGAGAGCTTCCCGTTGAACCTTGGATAGACGTGGCTGTTGACTATTTAGGGCCACTACCAAGTGGAGATTATCTCTTTGTTATCGTTGATTACTACAGCCGCTATAAAGAAATTAATATTACTTAATCTATTACAACAGCTGAAACACTTAAAATTTTGAAAGAAATA
Source organism: Neomicropteryx cornuta (assembly GCA_020383195.1). Lineage (NCBI taxonomy): Eukaryota > Metazoa > Arthropoda > Insecta > Lepidoptera > Micropterigidae > Neomicropteryx > Neomicropteryx cornuta. Next base: position 1,216,020 of record JAHKQU010000031.1, read on the forward strand.
TTCTCAAGATTAGGTTATCCGTGTACAATGACGGCTGATAACGGAAGATAGTTTACAAGTGAAGAATTTAAAACATTCTGTCAGGAAAGTGGAATTATACTATATAATACCATTCCCTATTGGCCACAACAAAATGGGGATGCAGAAAGGCAAAATAGAGACATCCTCAAAAGACTCAAAATAAGTCAGATTGAAAGGAAAGATTGGAAGCAAGACATTCTAGAATACTTGATGATGTATAATAGTACTCCACATTCAGTAACGGGAAAGTCACCATCTGAACTTTTCTACCGCAGACAGTTTCGGGATAAAATTCCTTCAATAGTGGATATTGAAAGCAAACAATTGGATCCAGAAGTCAGAGACAGGGATAAGGAACAGAAAGAAAAGGGTAAGCATTACAGTGAAAAAAAAAGAAAAGCAACGGATAACCAAATACAACAAGGTGATAAAGTATACCTTAAAAATATTATAAAAGAAAATAAAATAACACCAAATTTTAACCCAACCCCCCACACCGTGGTCAATACAAATGGAAGTGATGTTCAAGTTAGAAATGACGAAAATGGCCAGGAACGCCGAAGAAATGTCGTCCATCAAAAAAAAAAAAAAATTGAAGGAGAGTGGAAACTTTATAATAAAAATGAAAATACTGCCCGAGTATCCAGAGAAGAAGAAGGAGAATAACGGGTTATTATCCCAAGTAGTTTAAGAAATAGTAAATCAAATTACGATTTGTCGAATTATTACTAAATTGTAAGTCATATATGGCATTACTTTAGGCTTGTATGGTAGGAAGCTAAAATGTACAAAAAACTAAAATAAGAAAGGGATGTAGTGTATGCATATACCTTATAATAAATATCCCCACTACACGACGTGAGAGGTGCAGGTGATGGCAACACGGAGGTGCAGGTGATGGCAACACGTCTGTCAACTGTCACTGGCAATCAACGAGCACGCGGAGTGTAGAGGGTCCATGAATAAATGATCTTTGTATTTAACTACACCTAAATACATCCTAATAGTGCATTGTACAGACAGCTTTTGAAAATATAAATCTACGCCGTTTCCAAGCCGAAAATACGCAAAGACAACCAACACAGAGGCGAGAAGATTATCCGCGACGAAATACAAATACAGCGCAAAATCGTGAGGGACCGCCTAGACGAGTAACGAACGAACGTAACAACGTACGCTGCTACAACTGTCGAGCAATGGGACATCTGTCTTCGGAATGCAGGAGACCGCAAAGTTTCAGGCAGGGGAATTTCTCCAGAGATTATTCGTCACAACCACCGAGAGAATCTCAACAGAACAGAACATCGGCGGAAAACAGTGATAACTCGACCAGGAATGTACCGTTAGTATATAACCGTGAAAGTGCTTGTGTAGTTCAAGGGAAAGGAGTAAGTGTGCCTTACATGGTTCCTGTAACTTATTGTATAAGCGATAATGATGGTAATTTGTGTAATTTTTCCGTAAAGGCCATTATCGATTCAGGTTCACCGATTAGTTTAATAAAAGCAGGTTATTTACCATGTAATTCAATGTTACCGATTGTTAAAGAAGAGTACAAATTTTGTGGACTAAATGGATCAGAATTAGATATATTAGGTATTTTTGAGCACAATGTAAATGTAAACAATGTCAATTTGAAGGTTAAGTTCTTTGTTGTGCCCGATAAAACAATGTCTTTTGTAACTCTGTTGGGTAGAGATTTCATATCTGATCCTCATGTAAAAGTTTTATTTAGCGACAATCATGTTAAGATCGAGTATAATATTTTAAGTGAATCTGCTAACGCAATAAATCAAATCATGCACATAGATTATGTTGAGGAACCGGAAAGTGTTAGCAAAGTTTTAAATATCAATCCGAATGTAGGTCAAAGTGTTTCTGATGATGTAAAACGCATTTACAAGTATGAATATGAACAAAATCACAGTGTTGATGTTAGTCAGGTTGATCAAGTCACAATGTCGATCAAATTAACACATGAAAACCCTATTTGTTATCGTGCCAGGAGGTTAGCTTTTAGCGATAAAGAAAAGTTACGCGTTTTATTAGATGAATTGACTTGTAATAATGTAATTAGACCGAGTACTTCCCCATACGCTTCACCCATTGTTTTAGTTCGGAAAAAGAACGGAGAAATTAGATTATGTATTGATTACAGGGAAATAAATAAAGTTACGGTTAAAGAAAATTTTCCAACGCCACACATTGACGATCACTTAGATCAACTAAAAAACAAATGTTATTTTAGCAGTCTAGATTTACGTAACGGTTTTTACCACGTTAAAGTAGATGAGTCATCGATTAAATATACTTCATTCATTACACCTTTAGGTCAGTTTGAATTCCTCAAAGTTCCTCAAGGTATGACCAATTCTCCGAGAGTATTTATGAGATTCATAAATAAAATTTTTGGAAAGTTAATTAGAGAGAATCAAATATTAATTTATTTAGATGACATCTTAATAGCGACAGTCAGTATAGAAGAACATTTGTCTATACTACGCGAAATGTTTTTGACAGCGAGACAAAATAACCTCAAATTCAGACTTGACAAATGTCACTTTCTGTATACAGAAATTACATACCTCGGGTATTTAATAAATAAAGATGGTATTTCACCCAGTGAAAGTAATATCAAATCAGTCGAAGAGTATCCTATACCGCGTTACATAAAAGAAATACATCGTTTTGTGTGCCTCGCAAGTTTCTTCAGACGTTTCATTAAGAATTTCTCGACGATTGCAAAACCTCTTTACGATTTAGTCAGGAAAAATTCAACGTTTAAATTCGGTCTTGTAGAAAATAATGCATTTGAGTGTCTAAAACAAAAATTGATCAGTCGTCCAATTTTAGCTATCTATTCACCGACCTCAGAAACAGAATTACACTGTGATGCGAGTAGTAATGGCTTTGGCTCTATATTGTTACAACGACAAGGTAGCGGTCTATTTCAACCAGTATTTTATTTCAGTCGACGAACGACAGCCGCAGAATCAAAATATCATAGTTTCGAGCTCGAATGTCTAGCTGTAGTGTATTCAATTCAAAGATTTCACATTTATTTGCTTGGTATTAAGTTTAAGATAGTGACAGACTGTGACAGTTTCAGGTTAACGCTTAGTAAACAAAACGTTAATCCTCGTATCTCTCGCTGGGCTATGTTTCTACAGAGCTATGATTATACAATTTAACACCGTCCGGGAACGCGTATGACGCATGTTGACGCGCTCAGTAGGTGTCACAGTATTTTAGTGTTAGAAGCGAATACTTTTGAACAAACCCTTTCAATAAAGCAGGATAAGGATATAGAAATTTGCAAGATCCGTGATAAATTAACTAACTCAGAAGACAAGTTCTATGAAATTCGTGATGGTTTAGTTTATCGAAAACATAAAACTAAATTACTTTTTTATGTACCAAAATCGATGGAAAATAATGTGATTCACACATGTCACGATGACATTGGTCATGTCGGTATTGACAAAGTTGTAGATAATATAATGAAAGTTTATTGGTTTCCGCACCTTAGGGGAAAAGTAAAAGAATATATTTCTAATTGTCTGAAATGCATTGAATTTTCTCCGCTTAACGGTAAAGGTGAGGGATATCTTCATAGTATAAACAAAGGCAATTTGCCATTTGACACAATTCACTTAGACCATTATGGACCACTTGAAAAGACAAGGAAGGGGTTTAAACACTTGTTTTGCGTGATAGATGGTTTCACTAAATTTATTAGACTATACCCATGCAAATCAACTAAGACGGAAGAAGTAATCAAACATTTGAATGATTACTTTAGGGTTTATAGCAAACCTCGACGTTTAATAACAGATCGTGGTAGTGCATTTAGTGCAGATTCATTCCGTGAATTTGTAGGAAACAATTCAATCAAACATGTTCTTATAGCAGTAGGTACACCTCGCGCAAATGGCCAGGTAGAAAGGTTCAACAGAGTCATAACCCCTATGATTTCAAAGTTGTGTGACAGTACTGATAAATGGGATCGAGTAATTGATCGTGTTGAATTTTCAATAAACAATACAATATGTCGGTCGACGGGAGAAACTCCAAGTAAATTATTATTCAACTAGGTGAAGTTAATGACAACATAAAGTTAATGCTTATGTCGGATTCTGAAGGGCGTGATTTACCTTCCATCAGGGAAAATGCATCTTCGAATATTTTAAAAAGTCAGCGTATTAATGAAAATTATTACAATAAATCTCGGAAATCACCAACAGCTTATAGTGTAGGAGACTATGTCATGATCAAAAATATTGATACCACTGTGGGGGTTAATAAAAAATTGATACCAAAGTTTAAAGGTCCATATGTGGTTAATAAGGTATTAGATTCAGACAGATATGTCGTGGGAGATATCGAAGGGTTTCAAGTAACTCAAATACCTTATGAAGGAGTTGTTTCACCAGACAGAATAAAACTTTGGGCAAATGAATAATTCATTTATTTCACATGTTAATAGAATGTGCTATTCTATAATATCTTTGCATGATCGAGACGTTCATGATGTCAGTCTGGCCGAGCTGTAGTCAATATTTTCAAATTTGCCGCCTACTCAGACAGATATGACATGCGTTAATGCGTTGTTTGTCTTAATTTCCTACAATACCTATGAAATTTAAATTTTAATGTTAGTAATACTTGGGAAAAAATGTTAGTGACAGTGAATGCAGCCTTTCACTTAAAGAGCCTTCAGATTCGAAAAGTTTTGCATTATAAATGCACTAATCGACAATCAAAATTATTCAAATTTCTTTGAGTGACATTCAGTGCGCATTTAAATGTATCTCTCAAAATAATTTCATCATTTTGTTTACTATTTACACTATTTAAATTTGCATTTGTCCTATTATCATTTCGGCTTTCACGTGAATATATATTCCTCCTTCTTCTTTGTGTCTCGCGTCAGGTCGATGTGGAGGCATAATGGAAGATGCGAATGTCTGAATGTTACAAAAATTGAAATTACTGTAATTAAAAATGTAACATTTAAAATTTAATTACTGAAACTAAGATTAGACAGGCTTTAATTTATGAAATAAAATATACTTACTCACTTTTTCTTAACATAATAATTATGATTTTTACCTTGACATTGACAGATTATTGAACATTCGATTCACAGATCGAAACTCATTCAGTCGATCTGTCAGCTAGTATGAACGTTTTATTTATTATATTTAATGTATTTATAATACATATTATAGATAATTTTAACTTTTCGCTCTCCTTCTCCATATAAACTTTAACCGTGCCAAATGTCACACTCCTCCGTGCTTTCCGTGATATGCTTTTAAAATGGAATCAGAAGTTTTCCCTTCACGTATTAATATATAGATTATTTAAAACAAAAAATCTGTGATTTTTGTATATTTTTAAAATTCATCATCTGAATCTCTAATATGATCTATGTAATATAATCTAATCTGAAATTATTATGGAATATGGCTTTCAATCATGGAATCCATACTTCATTAAGGACTGTGATTTATTGGAAAAAGTGCAAAGGCGAGCGACAAAAATTCCAGGACCTTTGAAAGGCTTAAGCGACTCAAATTGTCTACTCTCAAAAGAAGGCGAGAACGTGGTGATCTCATTGAGACATAAAAAATGCTGTCGGGGCACTATGATTGTCAAGAGCTTAAGAATGTATCAATCTAGTGGTGGACGCGTGGAATCAACTGCAGGATTCGGTCGTCAGCGCAAACAGCATCAACCAATTCAAGAACTGTCTTGATATTCAACTGTTTCAGTAACAGAAACGGAAACAGACCCATCAGCTATGCCGTCTGTCTGTTAATATAATATATAATATTTTATTTAGGCATACTACAAATTAAAAATAGTGTTACGGTACTGGCCGAAGATGGTCTGCAGCCGTAGCCGTCATAGACGAGAGAAGTAAAGCTTGCATCTGACAGTTCTTCACGGATGTTGGGGCGACGGGTGCGGCGTCTTTTCGGTTTCGTGTCGCTGTTGATCGCGGAATATGTTTTAATGTGTTTCTCTTGCGAGTCTGCAGATAGACAATTATCTTGTATTGGTGATTGGAGGGTTAAACTATTAGCGTGTTATACTTAAATGTATTAAGATCGACGGAGACTAACCTGTGCCGTTTTACTAATCAAACGATGCAGACAAAATGTTTTTTTTTTATAACGCACTGGCCTTATTTTAGCCTCGAGTTGGTTCCTCGAGCGGGCGCCGTGGACAGTGAATAAATAATTGCAGAAAGAGGTTCTATGCTAAGGGATGGTGAGCAGAGCATCATTCTGGGATCAGAGATTAAATGTTTATCATGACAGTGAAAGCTTTAAAAAAACATAACCATATTTATACCAAATTTTAAAGTTCTGAAACAAAAGCGTAGTAGACGATTCATCGTTGGGTACGTTTTCAAGTGCTTGACCATGCATTTCTGCATTTAAGTATATACTTACCGTGCGGGGAAGGTGTGTTCCCCAAATATGCACCCGAGCCTCATGCAAAATATTGCACGTACGAAAACGCTATTGGAGAAACAATACCAATAACTTAATGTTGCGTCCTCGCTTGCCGAATAGTTTACCCGACAAGTCAGAATGTCTTTTCCTTATGGGGGTATGCGGGTTCGCCTTGGGGCTTCGGTTCAGGTCGTAGAGCAAACGAGTTTATGTTCCGTGTCCAGAGGTAGTTTATTCAAGCCAAGTCGTTATACAAATCACAGGTTATTTGATACAATATATATATATATAAATGAAAGTCGAATAGAGACGCGGTAATTGAATGCGTTGCTGTCGGTAGTTCCGAGTCAGACGACTCGTGTGAACTGCGTGCTCGTCTCTGTCCGCGACGCCTGACGTTGGCGCCGGCGGTGCCGTTCAACCGCACGAACGTCACACTTAACAAAACAGAAGCATAAAAATGTTTTATTGTGAATGCAAACTGAATTAAAAAAAAAACCGTCTGCTCGTAAGGATCCATAGACCACAAGTGAGATGACATTCAATTTTTACACATTTCATTTCAGTTCAATGCCATCAGAAGCGACATTTATTTGACATTTGATATAAACATAAAAAAAATCTTATCCGGCCAGTAGTTGTCCATCAGACAGAAACTCATTTGAAAAATAGCACTATGGGTTATGTCGGAGAGGTTTTTTCTTCTTATTCCAGTGGAGTCATGAACTTAATCCGTCAAGAAATGATTCCCGTCAAAAAATTTTGGTGCGCAAACCGCATATGTAGTGTTTTTTTCGATGAAAACGCAAGTGTGGAGAAAAATTAGCTTTAGTAGCCTGGGACGCCCAATTGCCACAAATTTGGTGTCATCTGGTTCACTGTGAAATTCTCTATTAGAAAAAACACTCGGGTCACTCTCTGAATTAAAATTATTTTTTAAAAAAAAAACTGCTCTTATTGACTTTCTCAACTTTTCACTATTTCTGATAACTTATTAACTATTTACCACTTTTACATTTTAAAATATTTGTTGTATATATATAAACTATATATTGCTGTTTATAACCTGTTCAAAAAAGATACACTTGTTGAAAAACAATTTTTTCCTAATGATGAAAAATTGATTACACCGCCGTGTCACTAAATAATTTCCATAGTGATAATATTTATGATTTTATATCGATATTTAGCCAGTGATTGGTTGTTTGCGAATCGAATGGCATAGACAATAGAGCAATCGGATGAACAGGTAATTAAACGGCTATTTTAAAATGAATGACGGCGCGTTGACGTGTATACACGTCGGCGAACCGTAACGGATTAAGACTGTTCAAGTTATTTAATTTGGTGCGTGTTTAGGGTTTGGGTTAAATAATTATCTGTATTATGCAGGATGTGTTATTCCTCACATGAGACTGAGCAAATTTGTTCAACGAGTTTTCATATTGCTAACAAAGAAGAATCCATACAAAAATATTATACTCTATAGAACGGATGCTGTACGTGAGATGCGATGTCCCTAACCTATTCTAACAATGGAACTATGATGCAGATGGTCTGCGACGTGCATCCTTATTGTCGCAATGTTGGTCACTTTTACCATTAAGGCAGCGTCGAGTCAAGAATCAGTTAAACATACTTTTAAACGTCACTAGGATTTTTTTTAGCTTATTTTACATACTTTGCTTGATTCATTTACAAAGTTGACTTCTGCTGACTTCAAGTTCACCCTGTATAAGTAGTATCAATTGTTGTTTCAAATAATAAAAAAGTAGGAATATTTTGTCGTTTAATTGTAATTATAAAAATAAACCTATACAATACATACACAAAATCTTATTTATTATAAATTTTTTAAAAAATAAAAAACAACCATAAAATTATTAGTTAAGGCGGTCTGTTCACTTAAACTGTCTTATTTTCAGTCCCATTAACATCACATTGAGCGAAAAAGACAGCCCGAGACACGCCTTAAGGTTAGCGCAATCGTAATGTAGCACTTATTCCATACAGGCGTCCGTTTCATTCCGCACACCGCATACCACCTCCGTTTGTATTTCGGTATTCAGTTTAGTTGCTTTGCATCCATTCTTACGCTTAGCCTTGAGGTGCACGATTCGATTGTGCGTATACAGCGCGGCCGGATGAGCGAATGTGGCCTTGCAGACTGGGCATACGAACGGACGCGCGCCGGTATGTGTGTTGATGTGTGATATTAGAATATTTTTTACCTGCGGGATAAAAAAAAATAGTTATATAATGATTTTTAATAAGTAGTTGTATTTTAAATGTATTATTTAGACGATATTTGTTAATTTATTTAATATATACTCGTAAGCAGTGTAAAATTCATCACCTAGAATGACACCAAGGTGGCGTTACGCCATTAGCTTCAAAATGATTGATGCTACACACGTCGGGGTCACCAATTACCCAGTCCTAATACGTAGGTTAATGCTATAATGTTTATAACTACCCAAATATACGAGAGTGGAAGTGTGACTTCTCCAAGGTCACTCTCGGTGCTCCACTATGAAGGTACGACCGAGTAGGGAAGATGAAGGTGACAGAGTAGGTGCGACTGAAAGTTAAAGATGGTGACTCAGTATCGCCGCTCGTGCATCGCGAGACAGCGCGGTGCGGAGGGTTACAAGATAGAAGGGGGCAGTGAACAACCGTACGTATGTATGTCGGTTACATTACCATTACTATTAATTACTTTATTATATTATACTATCTTTTTATGATTTGATTCTACACGTCAGACTGAACAACCTAATGTTTTATGAGTTATTTAATGTGCCAAAAAAGTAGGTAAAATGAGTAGTAAAAAACTGCTAGTAACATTTAAACACATAGTTACTATATATGCCTCTGTAACTAATCTAAACTGACCTGCACAAATTCTAGATTATTTATTTATAATGGAAAAAAAATATGTCAAAATTAGGAAAAGTTGTCACACAAAACCTGTATAGTTGAAAGTGACCTTACCGTGAATTCTCTCCCGCAATAGTTGCATATGTACTTTCTGACTTTGTTCTTACGGTGACTCGTTCTGATGTGATTGTAATAACTATTCTGTGCGCTGAATGCCTCCGGGCACTCCTTGCATTTGTACTTTCCTATAATCGGGTGCATTTTATCACAATGTCTGACGTACGAGTTGTACGGTACTTTCAACGGGCAATGGCCACATTGTCTGCGAAAACAACAGAGTTTTTTTTAATTAAAATTTTTATTTTAATATCTTGTTTTCCTTTTTAAATACTACTTAAAGTGTAAAGGGTTAGAAGGTGCTGTAAAATGGTTTACATCATTTAGTATATATATATTTTGTATAAACTTAGTCCTATATTTAATTTATATAATATGTGTATAATAACTGTGTTTTACTCAATTTTACATAAATATTGGTTTTATTTTTGTGTAAAATGCGTGTGTATTTATTGTTTACTGATTTACTATATTTATTTTATTAAATTAAGGTTTTTTATTTAATAAAAATTTTTGTATTTCCTGAATATTAATTGTATTCATTTTGTACGGAAAAACTTAATATTTTATTAATTTTTCCTACCTATCTCATCTCAAATAAACAAAAATGAGACCATTCCTGAGAAATTCCTTATCATATGCAAAATTGCTCAAGTTAATCTGAAGTAATGAAATACATTAAAAAAAATATTTAAACATTTAATTGGAACCTCCTTTTTTTGAAGTCGGTTAAAAGGTTCTAAAAAACCTTATGTTCATGAAAGGCTTCTAACACATTTGCACACAACTTTTGCACATCGGGTGTTGAAAAATTCACGAATCCAACACAGCGTCTGACCTCAGGTTTTCCGGCCGGAGGTGGTTTGAGTGCTTCCTCGAGTGACGCATGTGAAAAATGTACGACTCCTTCCTCATAAAGATCAGGTCGCACTTTGCGCAGTAAAAGTTGTCCTTGTGCGAGCTCTCGTGCAAGCATAGCAACTTTGCCGACGGGAACATTTTGTTGCAATGACCGCATTTGTGATTGCGTTCCTTGTGACGTAGTCTGCAACAAAAAAACTCAATTATTTTTATTTGATAGTATTTTCAATCTAGGGGATACAGGATACATACAATATACAGGATGTTTGGTAGGTTGTTGCTACCTTTTAGTAGCTGATAGAAGACGTCATTTAGAACATATTCAGCTATACTTACCTTTTTTTAGGAGATATTTACCATTTTGAACTAATTAAAAATAATGCCGAAAACAAGCAGTTATACGCCAATTATTCAATAATGGAAGGTAGTATATTAAAAAAAATTTTTTTTTTATTACTCTAATATGTATTTATTCTGCACAAATATCCAAATATTGAGAAAACAATAATGATATTTTATTTTCACAAAAAGTTTTAGTATCATGAGAAGTTTTAGGTTTTCGAGTAAATTTAGATAAAAAATAAAGCCAGCTTGGTCGGTTAAACCAAACCTAGCAAATTCTCAGAAGCTAAAATTAACTTCACAGTTAAAATTATTATTATATTCTAAGTTGTAGTTAAAATATTGTTACAAAACAGAGCTAATATTAATTTGGCATCAAACGCGCGTCAACCGCTCGTTGCCACCCGATCGGTAAAGTACGTTGACCGAACTGACTATCCCACGCAGGATTGCCACCCGTCTTTAGTTTAAGTTATAATTTCTTATAATTGGCGACTATGAAAATGATTGTTTTTATATTTAATATTATATTGACATGGCTTTCGTGAATAAAACTCGAATTATTTACCGCCAAATCCATCAAAAAGACTTTCAATTCACTCGCGCACTTTTCACATGAACAATCAAGCGTCAAATTATGATTAGTCTATGCCTTTCATAAATTCAGATTACGCGACATGCAGCGCTTTTAAATATTAATAGAAATGCAGTGAGATGATGACGCGCTATCCCGTCATCGGCGCTGAGTGTGTTAAACTCTAGGTGACCAGTATCATGTATGCTTAAATTTGTAGTGGTCTTTCAGTTAACCTTTCTTTAACTGACCGAGAATCTGAGTATAAATTAAATACTTACAAAATATGTGTCTTTAATGAACTTTTCGAGAGCCTTTTGTCACAATAGAGACACTTCTCCAACCTCTTCATACAAATGTGCTGCTCGGACGGAGTCTTCCTGTAAACGAAAAAATAACAATAAATAAAAAGTAACAATTTCGCTGATGTGCTAAGAATGACCGAACGATCAGTATTCATTTTGTGTTATTTTAAAATACATAGATTCAGTCTTTCAAGATTAACCGTGTTTTTTGTCGTTTTTCAAACCATTTGATGAGATAGAACAATTTAAGACCACCATGCATTTGAATACTCACAAAAATATATCCCCGCATTCCTTACATTCTTCGGACAGATCGGCCTGGTGCACCTTCACATAGTGTCTCACGACGAGTGACCTGTTCCCCTTGAAAAAGTCACAGAGAGTGCATTTGTATCGCCTGTAATGCTGTACTAAATGCTTCACGAGGTAACTTTTTGTGTTGTAGGCCTGTTGGCATATGTAACATACGTGTGCACCTCTGCTCTGCGAATGAAAAAAAATATGTTCACACTTCTTATAGGCCAAGAGCTGTAGGAGATTTTTCACTTGCGAGGACATCATTTAAAACTCTCAAGTACAGCCTTCAGTTCTAATCCGAGGAAGAATTTCATGTCAAATAGAGTGGTGAATGCATGGAATAAGTTACCAAGTGCAGTTTATATGTCGGTTTAGGTCAAATCTTGCGAGTCGAATTAGAACCACTTCCTCTTATTCTACGGAGTTGAAATTCGACATAGCGGTTCAGTTCCGATGACAGTGCATTTTTAGAGTAAGCATGACCTGATTCTACTCCCGGGAATGGCTACAGACGAAGGAATTCCTTAGCGGTCAACAGCACAGACGCGGACGGGACGGGTTCAAATCTCATGGTGAATGCTCACTTTTACTAATAAGTTTAAATGCAATAATTACATCAACCTACCGTGGAATGCAACTGCATATGCGTTTCGTATTCATTTAAAATGGAGTACCCTCGAAAGCACAACGAGCACTTGAACTGAGCTACCGTGTAGGATTCGTCACATTTGCGCTTCTCTATCTCGGCGAGCACCTCATCTTTGGTCCTGTACAGAAGCTGCACACCGTCGGCGATATTCGCTCTGTCCGATGTCCTAGAAGACAGAACTAATAAATCTCCACAAAATCAATGTTTCATTCGGACCTTGATAGTCAGGTAACCTGGGCGACCCACGGTCAATGCTCTCATCCCCGTAATACCCACTCATCGAGTCATCCTGCAAACCCTTGCAGGATGTCTATCAGCGTAAACATACCCATGTTTACGCTGATAGACCTGTGAACAGGTGCGGATCCCAAGAGAGGAAAATGGTATAATTATTCCCCTTCAAGAACTTTCAATGACACCAGCACACCTTTTGTAACATTCGTTCCTTTGGCTTAGTGTACCATATCACAGTCAGATATATTAATTTTAAATTACTTTTAAATTTTTAGCATTTAAAAAAGACTATGCTTTTTATACAAGATTGAAAATGTAATGGTACAGTTATTTTTATGGTTTTTCTCCCCCACAAGGTTTTTTCCAGATCCGCCCCTGACTGTGAATTCCCCATTCACGAGCTTTCTAACCCTAAATATGCACGTAGTCGGCAATTAAGACATTTTAGTGAAGTAGGTATATCAGTAAAACCCTACAAAGTGAGAATTGTCAAACTTATTAACAGCGGTTGGGCTGTAAATTACTCAATAAAGCTTACAGACATCGAACTCGCGATCTCCGCAGGTACGGGTTTTCTGTGACACCAGACGCGCCGTTTCTTTTCTCTTCGCCAACACATTGTTGGCGGCTCTCTCGGAGTCAGGCTTTGACCCGAGGAGTGCACTCTCTTCTTCTTGTGGAATAAAAGCCTGGTTTCCCACACACAAGGACACAGCACGGCGCACACGTCCACACAGTAGGACGGTTTTCGAGAGAGAGAGTGAGGGTAGGTATTTAGTGCAGGCAAGTTACTTAGACAACTGCAACCGCGCATGCGTCGAACTATGCCGGATGTGGCCAAACGGAAGACAATGTAATTGACAGCCCATTTGTCACAACAATACTAAACAGTGGTGAACACCACGATTGCAAAGATGTATGGAATGGGAAAATGGAACGCAGGCGACATTAAAAAGTATAATGATAACTCACAAAACCCGTATTTGATACACGGTTTATACAACAGAGAAGTCTGCATGCACAATAAATCATGAACTAGTTCAGTTGGGCGGAAGCAGAGGAGTCTCGCTTCAGTGCGATGTTCAAACTAAGTTCGGGATTGATTTAAAAATTTGTGAACAATATTTTTTCGACCCTCTAAAAAGACGGTAGTGATTTTAAATATACTAATAGCATAAATACTTAAATTTTCCCTCGTCTATTCCGGCATATTACTCCTCAATCCACAATTGGTTATTGCCGTCCTATGTTATGTTATGTATGTTAGTGGATGTGGGGAGTTTGCCCCCCGCGTACTGCGTCCTTTCCAGAACTATTGTACATTTAAATCCACTTATAGTTCGCCCTCTAGTCCCATACTGTAGATAAAGTTGAGTAGCTTTTTGGGTGCGATGGTTCTAATCTCTTCTGGCTTGAGGAGATGGTTGCCTAGAAGCTGGTACCTTTTGTACATGAGGGGCCCACATTCCCGCAGTAGGTGTAAAGGGGTTTCTGGGCTCACTTGGCAGAGCATGCACCTGTCGTCAGACCATAGGCTTAATTTGTGCAGGTGTTTGTTCAGCTTGCAGTGGCCAGTTAAGGTTCTGGTTAGGATCGTTATTTAGCCCCTAAGCTACTTAACGTATATGACAAAATGAGATTATGATGTCCTAAGGCAGGTAGTTTAACGATTTTTCAAATCAAAATTAACGTAGCTGCTTCCCAAAGTCAGATATGACAGATATTCATTCTAACGTATCTGACGCATGTCAAAATCACTTGATAAATTAAACATATGTGATTGTTCACGCATTCTTTTGTCTAAGTAAATAGTACCTACGGTGGGTACTTAGTAAATTACTTGTTTTAGGACACCAAATAAGGGATGCTCTGATTAAAGAAATTTTAACGTGACATTTTGGAGTGATATAACGTTTTTTTTTTATTTTAAAATATTTTCGCTACGGAAACTTACCTCTAATCACTTTGTTTCTGGAAAAATTTACAAGTACCAATAATGATTTGACAATACTGACAATTAAAGAGGTATACTGACCCCATTATAGAGGGATAAGAACGTTCAAAATTAAAAAAAATATGAATTACGGTTGTATTACATACGGTCCCACCCCCTTTAAAAATACTGACACTAAAATACATACGTTCTCGAGTGCATCTTGAGTCGTTGCTCTATTAACTCGGCGGCTGTCTTTACATAGGGAAGAGGAGCTATTTCGACAGAATACTCCTTAAATCCCAGCCCACCATCGCTGGAAACAAAAACATCTCAGCTAAAACTATTTTCATATAAATATTTATACGTCATTTTCCATTATCACACTCAGCGCCGATGATGGGGTATCCCGTCATTGCTGTACGACGTGTGACACTTAAGAACGTCATCGGCTCATTGCATTTCTATTAATATTTAAAAGCGTGGCATGTAGCGTAGGCATAGACTAATCGTCGGTTTTGACGGATTTGATAATAAATAATTCGAGTTTTATTTACAAAAGTTATGTTAATATAACATTACATATTAAAAGAAAACATTTTCATAGTTTTGTACGTATTATTAGCCAACCCTGTCGTTTCTCCATATAAACGCTGAAGTGACTAACCTTCCTTAGAACAGGTAACTCTTACCTAGTTAGGAAGGTTACAGACTTGTACTCATCGGTCAATATGATTTAATAAAAAAAAAATTATCTTCTAAATATCTAGACTACTAAGAATGAAAAATATAAATTTTTACATTGAGTCTAAAAATTAAGAATCTCGAAAGTCTATATTTATCCATACATTGTAAAAACATTTTAAACATACATATATCTTACTGACTGAATATAATAAAAAAAATAAAACCATAGTGACATAGTTGATTTCACAAAGACGCAAATTTAACTAAGTGTTTTAAAAATACATGTGTCTGTTTTTGAGATAATTCTACATAAAGGTTGTTTTATCATTTTGTGGCAGTTTTGTTTGAGAATATTGTGTATCTCATAAGTTTTAAATAAACCCGACAGTCAATAGATGAAATGGCATAATTTATGACCACTCGCAACACAGACAACAGCTCTCCCGGATAAAGCCCCTTTAGACGTCTTGTTGGCGACAAAATTCAAATTTTCATTCGAATACGGCAGTGCTGCCAGTTGCTGTAAAATGATTTCAATAGCATAGTAAGATTGCCGAGATATAACATTTCGTATATACAGATTAAAAATACGTTTTTTTAATAAGTTTGGTATTAAACGCACGTATTGTTGTGCTCTTGACCTATCCAATAGACGTACACAATACATTATTTGGCAAACTACCAGTCGTCCACTGCTGTCAATGCATTTGTAGGCACGGTTCCGCTTGGAGTTAGTCGGTTACTGGGTCGCAACACCGCACAGTTGAATTTTTTATTAGGTGACCATACTTTAAGATGTTTTTAGGATTCTTTCTTTCATATTTTAAGGCCAGTTTTTTGGCAAAAAGTTCGCCGTATGCTTCATTCAGTCACCACTCCAATAGTGTACGACACAGGCAACGCAGTAATCAAAAGGAACCTACGTACGTAATCAAATGCGGGTTTCCTGGTTTGTATGTACCTTCGGCGTGCGTGCTTTCTACCGGCGCCATAACGGCAGGGTTCGCCGTTGATAATGCGCCAGAAGGTACTTCTGTACCGCGGGCGAAAGAGGTGGACAAACGGTCATGTGGTAATGGTGAATCCTGAAATAGGAAATATTATTCAATTTAGCGCGTGTGCTACAAAAATTCTAACCTTAAACGGTCAAATTTTCGTTCGGTTTCCGAATAAACGGTGACGGTTAGTTATAGTAGTCTTCCATTAAAGAATAACCTAGATTGGCCCGAGCGCTGTCAAAGACGTGCTCAGGTAAAATAAGCATAAAACTATACGCATGCCACGTAAGTAGTGTTTCTTACCTGGACGAGCGCCGACTGGTTTTTAGTGCGGTATCTTTGTGAAAAATGCCGTCTTATTAAAATAAAGGCTGTTTTTTTTAAAGGCGTGGTTTTCAACAAGAGATAAAACGCATATAATTTGATGTTATGGCTAAGAATTTAGTTTTATTATAAAGATAAGGGTTTGCCATTATGTTTTAAAAATGATTTCGGGTAAGTGGCCGCCGCGGCTGACTCGAACAAATTCCAGCCGAGAGGCCCAATTTTCAAGCACTTTTTGCAGCAACTTGGGCCGTATGTCAGCAATAACGCGCCGAATATTCTCTTCCAAGGCGTTAATCGTGTCCGGCTTATCTGCGTAGACAAGCGACTTCACATAACCCCACAAAAAATAGTCCAGCGGTGTTAAATCGCACGATCTTGGAGGCCACGCCACGTTGTTCAGGAGTAAGTCTATTCATTATGAAATGGCAAACCAAACTGAGCATAAATCAAGTGACAGCTGTCAAAAACACCAACTACGAAAAAAGTAGTGCCAGATTGAAAACCACGCCTCTAAAAAAACACCCGTTATGTAAAAATATTTCAATAGGTAGAAGAAAAATGATAAGATCACGTATCGTATATAAATATTTGTAATACATTTTTTTTAATGTATTATTTTTTGTAGTCCATACCAATTTTTATATCTCATAGTATTGCGGCTAAAACAGTTTAAAAACAATAGATTCCATCACCCTTAACCTAAAAATGCTAATTTCTGAAATTTCACGTGTAGCATCTGACCTAAGCGCATTTCAAAAAGTTTACTACCCTATTGTATTTTATTTTAAGATGTGTTATAAATTAATAAATAATAGAAATTTCGTCTGATTTCAGGAAAATAGTAAAATTATAGTCCTAAAATACCGAGGCGTGCCACTTAAAAAAAAAAATAAAATAAGATAAATAAAGAAACTTTGGCATGCTGTCTGAAAGTCATTTTAATAAATAAAGTTGGGTCACTTGAAAGCATTTTGAAAGCATTTTTTTTTTATGTAGTATTTATTCATAAACTTTATGGTAAGTCTTATAATATTTCGTATAAAATTTACATACAATATTTAAGTTTGCGATAAAGAAAAAAAAACAAAAATAATATAACTTTAAAATAAATTTTAAAAAGTGCAATTACATTAGTATATTTACTATTTGTAATAATTATAGTAACTTAAGTTTTCCTAGTAACGAAACGTTAATATAAACTATTGTAGTGTGTGTGAAATTATTAATACATACTTATTTTACTATAGATATTTAATCTATTAGTCGCAGTGTGAAAAGATAATCTTTGAGACAAATTTTATATTGTTTATTAATTTTGGTTATCTCCTTCAAATGTTCGCCACATGAATTACTGAATTTTTGCATTAATAAAATCTTGTTTTTGTCGAGTTATACAGGATGTTTTTAAATTAAGGACACTCCTTTTAGGATGTGGATCTATATCGACAATCAAACAACATTAATCAGCAAATATATTTCTCAATTACGCAAAAAAACGACTTCAAAATTGAATTGAAATCGCTTTTGTTTGGAAGCGCGCGGTTCGTAAAGCACTTCGACGAATAACTTAGTTTTTTAATAATATAATTATTTTAGTATGAAGTTTTTTTACAAAATTGTATTTTTTTTACGTGAGACCAGTTTAGACATCGATATAGATCAACCTCCTAAAAGGAGTGGCCTTAATTTAAAAACACCTGCAACGGTTTTGAAATAATTTTTGATACAATTTGTCATTTTTTATGAGATTGATAATAATTTGATAACTAAACATTTGAAAGACGTTTAAGACCTTACAATACTGGAAAAGACCAAAATAGATGTTGGTTGATTCGTCCGGTAGATGATGAACCGGAGTTTAACGCTCGGTTACTCGGCACTATGATTTTATATAAATTAAATAATTTGATGTTACATAACTAAATAAAATTACCGATAATAATAATTGCCGTCAAAACACTTTGGACATTCTGTTCATTTTTCAATTTATAGTTTATTTATTTTGTAACATTTTATTACTAAATAAATATTAGAAGTACCTCCCCATAAAAAGTGTCTATTTTTTCATTTTTAACCATATCACAGTGTCGCGGAACATCAATCATTTCGAATATCGGTATCTCAGTCGACAGCGGTGCAGCATCATTTTTATCTCGGTCCAGTTCCACTTTTATATCTGTCGATTGATCCCACGGAGCGAGAGGGGTGACAGAATCTGAAAAAAGACAGGATCATCTTACAAAGATAAGAGTCGTCGAATGTGTCGAGTTTTGTCAGCACTCGGGATGGGTCGCTTCGTTCGTCGATCAGGCCAATTTTATTGAATTCTGTTGAGCTGTTTATGGTGGTGAATTTATTTTGGTAAACTAGAAATTTCTGAAAGTACATTTTGCATCTTCGTAAGTTTTTTTTACTTAGACTGGACAAAGTAGGTATGATGAGCAGATAAAAAAATCCTACTAAAATTTAAACGCACGGTTACCCACTTTATGTGCCTCCTCCTGACTGGCGGCCGGCGCGCGTTCATGACCTGCTCTACGCGCCACGGATTGAGATGGACACAAGAACACGGCGTGTGGACGAAACGCCGCGAGTAAACGAAACGTTTTGAGCGATATAATTTATTTTGCGCGGAAAAAATAAATGAATATTAAGAAAGTTTATAGAAGAAAAGGTGTTCAGTTTGATGTTTAGAATAAACCAATAAGAATGTCCATGAGATAAAGGTTAAACTGGATATGTACCATCATGGATGAAAATAGGGGTAGGTGTAGGGTGGGGGGGGGGGTGCTTGACCAAAACATAATAAATCTGGCATAACAAATAGACAGTCGTTATCCTTACCAGAAGTTGTCAGATTACTTCCGGTCGCGAGTACAAAGTCAACGGTGTCCACGCATTCAACAAAACTCGTAGACAAATCCTTTATCCTGAGTGCCTTTCGCCTAGACTTCAGGTCATCGTAATTTATCTACGAACAGAATAGTAAAATTAGTTCTCGTTTCGCTCCAGTTAAAACGGGAATATTAAAATCGCCCATTCCACGTATTTGTTTTGTACATTTTGGGTCTGCTTCGTACAGTCGAGTGGCACGAGCGAGACTGCCGCGGCAAATGCCCGCCGAGCAACATCGACTGTACCTAAACGGGTACAGTTTGATGGTAAATACTTCTAAACCTATACAGAAATTAGTACAACTCTCATTTTCGGGTCCAAAACATACATATGTAGTTAATAATAGAGTGCTCATGATGTCTGGCACTATTAACTAGGTTACATAAGACTCGAGAGTTGATTTCATAATAGTAGAGGTGTGGAATTTTGTCCTCCCGACCGGGGTACTGCTCTTATAACTGCCACTGCAACTATGATGCCCCCTACCAACCGGTACGCGGTCGAACGTGTGCCGTGAACATTGCACCCGACTTTCGGCTTCGTGTAGAGAAATGCTGACTTTACCTCAGCAATTATCGGCACGTGTTCGCGAACTATGGTCTCTTCGAAGGCTGTGAGGGATGCCCTCACAAAAGTGTGTAAAATAATCTGTTTGGATGAATTATACTAAAAAAAGTAGAGGAAGTCATTTTACATTTATTATACCGTCAATTCTTCTAAGTACGGTCTTATACAATTACCATATGTCAATTTAATCCGAACCATTATTTGGCTAAACCATCGTTTTACTAAATATCGGTCACCTACACCTCTCCTTCTTTTGATCAATCAGTCGTTTCGCTGACGGGCGAACATGATATTGCAATAAGTTTACCATTAGCCACCATTCTTCAAATTTTCTCCTTATTATTATGGTCTCGGTAAATATACAATTACATAAGGCATCGAATAAACTTAATTTCCTTGTACTAAAATCAGAGAAAGCGTTAATTAATTAATGAAGTGTTCGACGATTGATATGACTATAATGTGTGGATTCGAACCCGCGACCGCTGGGTTAATAGTCAAACGCCTTAACCACTGGAGACATTAGCTTCGATAATAAATAATGCATTAGTCTATTACCGACAGTCTCTGGTCAATGTAAACATTTACTTTTCGAAAACGTTACAATAAAATACAGATATTTAAAAACTGACCGTTTTCCCCGTGCGGAGATCGTCTACGATACTCTTCAAGTAAACGGAAGCGTTTACAACACTCAATCGGAAGTTCATAAATTTATTAATACGGTAGAAACACAAAAAACACACCAATAATAGGTCAGGAAATTTGGCGTTCTGAAAAAGATTAATAATAGTAAATGATTTAAAATCTCAAAGTAGCAAATTGATAGATTCTCTCTTCTAATACAATCAATGGGAAAATAAACTACACATAAATCACTATTTATTATCATTACAACGCAGAACCGCCCAGCTGGATCATCGTAGCAAGGCAGGGATTGCAAACCTTATCAGACATCTGACGTATATCCCTCACAAAACGGCGCATTGAAAACGTAATTATTAGCCCCAAAAAATATTCACATTTTAAAGTTTTGCGAGTTGGTAAAAGATTTGTGTGTACCTCAGGGCAATTATGCCAGTATAAACGGTCAAAATAACCTAACAAGACTAGCTTAAAGAAGAGGAATTCGATGTCAGGAAATTTAGTTTCAACTGGCCACAATAAAAAAAACAGTGAATATTCAATCTAAATTTTTTTAAAATATAATATCGGTAATAAAATCGATAGGTAATGCAAAAAAATAACACATAGAAAGGTTTAGTAAACGAGGAAAATTCATTCGATGCTTACTTGTATGCAAACTCATCCGGTAATGAGTGAACATTATGGTTTGGTTAAAAATCTTTAAAAAATTTATAGTGCTCCGCGATCTTTTAAAATGCATAGATAAGAGACGCTGATTATAAAACATGCGCCAAATGGATCTTCAAACATACTGTTCGCTTATTAAACGATAAACGAGTGTCGTCGAGGTCAAATCGACCAAGGTTAAAGAACATCCCGGAGTGACATGTTACCTTCTTGTATTATGAAATATGTATAAAATGCCTTTTGTGTTCTTGAAATGTATTTTGGTAAAGTAGGAAAAAAAATGTGTGAAAAGAATCTTTTATTTATATTAAGTACATAAAATCGTCCAAAATTATAAAAAAGCAATCAAGATTGCATAAAATGTTTATATACTTCCTTAATTATATATTCAACTTAGAGTACTTAAAAATATATAAAAACATATATAAAAAAACAAAATAAGTGCAGTGCATTGCAAATTTCCTTGAGTGCATTGCAAATTTGATAGGTTATTATTGTATTATTTTAACTGGAACCATTATATATCTTAAATAAAAAAACACCAGTAGAAAGTACTCTCTGACACATATGTATAACAAAATACATAACTTACATTGTAAATTTCAGCTAAAAACATGAACTTTTTGTTGACTTTGCAAAACCTTACATCGTCTCCGAAATTTAAACATCCTGCGCACACTTTTGGAGGAAATATATTTAATTTAGAAGCCATTCTCATTCATACGATTAAATATTTTAGGGACCCTTAAACGATAAATAGAAAATACAAAAAGTTATGACTTTCGTGACAGTTGACTAACAGAACTCACGGAATATTAACTCGCTCCCCAGTAAGTAGAGTTGAGTCGTTCGTGTAGAACGAATTGCCGCAACAATTGAACGACCCGGGTCAGCGTGTAATCACTGAACGGGTCGTTTAGCCGCGGGTCGCGCCTGTGCTCGATTTGATCATTGATGAAAGTGCGCGATTTAGAGGTTATGCCACTTGACAATCAGCAGGTTAAATATTGTTTTAATATAATAATATTTAAAAAAATATTTTTTTACTGTTATAAAATTGTCACTAAAAACGATGCCGCTTGAAAGCTAGCAATGCCTCACAAAAAAAAAATTTTTAATTATAACCGGGTATGATTCTGAATAACCTAATTCATTTTCTTTCTCCCAAATCCGATTTAGAAGATTAAATTTTACTTTAAAGTACTTTCCAATACTTAGTGTTTTTAGTATTCATCGATTATTCTGTAAACTGTGTTGTGTTTATCTTTTTATTTTCTGTGTAAATATTTATGGTATGACGTCAAAACAAGTTGCATTCAAGAATGGTCGATCACGGCTCAGTGACCATAAGTTTCCTTTTTCAGTTGACACTAGAAGTTGAGCCAGAACTTTTATTGCACCTGGGTTAATTTGAACGAACGGGTGTCACGACCCGGCTCAATACGATGGCGAATCAGTACAGACCCGGTTTGCGAAAATACGGTGATCGACTCAACTCTACCATTAGTACAAGCATTGACTTTTGACTTGATTTGTAGTCATCAATATTTTCTATACTTAATATTAATATAGTATGGAAAAGAAACAATCAATATCTATAATTTTATGTACGGAAATTTATTCCAAAGATCTAGGGTAACATGCATTAACTTTACTTAGTTACAAGAAACATTTAATTTGAAATAGTATTTTGAATTCACAAAATCTGTTATACCAATGCACATCCACGGGTACAATATTCCTAGTTTATACTTTATTAAATCAACATTTAAATCAGTTTATTTCATATATTTTCATTATTTTTACATTTGTTCTCATTAAAAACTCATCTCATAGAAATACTTTATAACAATATTTAATATTTATTTTGTAGTTACCGGATACGCTATACGTTACGTATTTACTTTCACTACACTTTAAGACAATAAATTATACTGCCACAGGGCTATCAGTCACCTATGGTTTATCTTGCGAATAGATGCGTCCGAAATTGATACAGTTAGAATAAAATTATTAACTGTCTTTAACTTGTAAGGTCTTTCGCGATGTGGCAGTTGTCACGTGAAACGCGCGATATTTGTCGCCAGTGTTTATTTGCGCTTTTGCTAGCATATACTGATACATCGCGCAGTAAAATATTGCGCTACGAGTAGCATTAATTTGTCGCTCGTGTGCATTTCGACTACGCGAAGGGCGTATTGGTGTTGTATCTATAAGAAATTTAAAAGATTGTTGGGGGGCATACCTTCTCGTTCCTAAATTGTAATTAGGAGGCCAATCGGGGTTACAGAGAGAACTCTGATTGACTCGTTCTAAAAGTCGAGTACTCAATTCATTTATAGTCGACAGTCCATCACTACTTAATCAAACAAACAAACGTCAAAACAAAATGCGTCATTAATCGGTGCTTTTGTTTTTTAACGTTTCGTAAAATAATTATTATAAAATTAAAAATGTACTGTCGGATTTGTTTGTTGTCTAATACCTCGTCAAAATATATCAATTGTCAAATTTATAAACAGTACTTCATTGATGTTGCACAAATCGAGGTTCTTGTAATATTCAAATTCTTAACTTTAGAAAATTAGATAAGGGCCACAGTTCTTTAATATTAACCTTACTAGGCAATGGCTGGCGCACAAATATTATTTTTACTTATCAATTAACGTACTTACTAATTATTAGAAAAAATAAATTCGTTACTTCTATTGGCATTTTTTTATATCAGTTGAAAAAACACACTAATTATAGTTATTTATGTAAGTTGTTATGTATATATCATGATAAATCTTATAACAAAAATATTATACTCTTAAAATGTTCTCCAAAAAGTAATGAAACTTTATATTAGCAACTTTTTATTAAAAATAATAGGTTTATAATTTTTTCCAAGATGCAATCGTTGGCCTTTATAAAAAAATACCAAGTGTTTGAAATAAAAAAAATAATAATTGTTTAAATAAAAATTATTATAGAATAGGTCAAACGGTTTGGAACTGATGGTTAATCCATCGCTTGTAGATTGGCCCGTGGCAATTGTTCGTCGCTATGCCAACTGCGTGTGTTTGTTCCGAAATGCATTTTCTAAAGCCTTCACACAGCGATAACGGAGTAGAGGTACGAAGCCATGTACTCAACCTCGACTGCTGAATCGTAGGCGGGAAACTATGAGACATTATACTGCACTCTTCTGTATACAGTAGAGGAAAGAATTTTTAATAGAATTTCTAAGACATTTGCATAAGTAGGTATTATTCTAGTGACATTTAGCATCTTTTGTGGTTTTTAAATGTCACGTCAACTGAGGCGGCTATCTTGTGACAGAACAGATAAAATCTGTATTTTTACAAGCTTATATTTAGCTTGCAACGTTTGTATGAAAGTTTAGGTCAAATCTTGGGAGCTGAATTAGAACCACTTCCTCTTATCCTACGAAGTTGATATTTGACATGTTGGTTTAGTTCCGATGACAATGCATTTTTACGGTAAGCATGACCTGATCCCACACCCAGGATTGGCTCCAGACGAAGGAACTCCTCAACGGTCAACAGCACAGACACGGAATTTTGTATATGCATTCAAGCCCTTAAATAAAATCTTGTTTTTAAAAATGTATTATTCATTTATTCGTGATATTCTATAAATTCTCATAGGTTCTATAATAAATTCCGTAATAAATGCATCGGTTAGGTTCGATAGTTCCGTAATTTTTTTTTTTGGTGCATTTACATAAACGGTTTTATACAATATACGCTTGAATACTTTTTTGGAATTTTAAATGTTATTTTGGTTTATTAAAAATAATTTTGTTTAGTTACATTCTGCAATTTATTTCTAGGTATATTCAACGGGTATGCAGTATATATGTTCCTTGTGTGCGCATAAAGTTGAAGCATCCTTGAAGTTCAGAACTCAAGCCATCGACGCCGACGCCTTCTTACGAAAAATATATGAAAATTTGCAGACGGAAGAAAATGTATTTTTATCACAAAAGGTTTTTAATATCTAGTCTCATGAACTGAAATAGCTCACTTTTTAAAGAAATTTAGAAGTGCCATAGCGTACAACGTGGAAATGCATTGTTACAAACCATGTGCTCTATTGCGGATTCCTGCAATTCATTAATGACATTTATAGGGTGGAAAAATAGGATTTCCCCCAAAAAAAGGGTTTGTGATAGTCGCTGATGCGAACCCTACAAATTTTCTATCAATCTGTTAAGGTCAAATCAAAATCGCATTACCCTAGGCCTCAATCGGCGATATACGGCAATGACGAGATATCTCATCATCGGCGCTGACTATGTTAATAGGATGTTGAAAAAGTCTAAAATTAGTTGAGGGCCAATAAAATCACTGAAATTTGTGTCTAAATGGTTAAACGAAGATTAGTGATCGCCCGTGGTCGAAATTCGACCTCAATTCATTAAATTTGAGCATTATTAAGGTCTTATACCACATCCTATATCAAGTGTTTCTTGCCCTAATATCCTACAATACCTATGCAATTTGAAATTTAATGTTAGCAATCATACTATTGGAAAAGGAACATTTGAAATCACACAAAATTCACAGCTCGAAACTCATTCAGTCAATCAGCTGTCAGTAGTATGGACGTTTTAATTTATTTAATATAATGTATTTGTAACACATATTATAGATATATTTTAGCTTTCTGCACTCCTCCTCCGTATTAACTTTAACTATGCCACATCTCACACATGATAATGCATAAAAAAGAGTTAAACCAATACACAGTGCTTATTCATACCTTCACCAGATCCCCTGGGATGCAATAGCTCTGAAGAAGGAATCTCTGAACATACACAACTTGTCAACGTATCCGCCTCTGTGCGTAGAATTACCTGATGTTGTCTGCGGGTTGGACCTATTCGAATCGAACGACCGCGACGATGCACTCTTCGAACGGCAATTTGTCGTATTCGTACCCGAAACAAGAAAGATTGAGAAGGTAATTGAAGTGTAAATGAAACGTCGATAGTAGAACATCTTTCATTAGTATTCGTCGTCAGTTAATTTGAATCCGGAAATTGCGTGTTTTGCAAATTGCAAATAATACTACTCGGAGAGTTTTGAACGAATTAATCCGATTGTTACCTAAACGGGCTGTTACAAAACGGTTAGACGGTAACTAAAGGGTCGTAAAATATATTGCTTCAAAGAGACACTTAGGTTACATTAACACGTTGACTGCCACGGCAACTTTCAGAAATCTGGCCTAAAATGACAATTTTATTTAATCACATTATATCATTAAAAACTCTAAACCGTGATTTTTTGTTGGTTTTTTAATAAATTTTCTGTTCATGCAAGCTAGCATTGATTTTTTGCTCTTTTCCCGGAAGCCATCTATCGATATTAGCGCTGATATAATTCGAATTTAATCGTAGTTGCACAAAAATGGCAAATAAACACAGGACGAGATAACTCGTAGTTGGCGTCCTAGAAAAGAACGCAATCTACGAGTTATCTCATAGTTGGCAGTCAACGTGTTAATTATGTACAAGAAACAAGTAAAAAGTGTCGCTGAATCCTCACCACGTTTCTATAACTACCTCTACAGTCTATAGATTAATCACTAGTACTATTGCTACAATATATATAATACTGTTGGAGAAGGTTTCCATTCTGCATACTTAATATATAGGTGGTTTTAAATGTAGGGATTTTAGGGATTTTGATCTGTATCGACAATCAAACATTAATCTGCAAAAAATATTTCTCAATTACGCGAAAAACGACTTTAAAATGAAATAGAAATCGTTTTAATGTTTGAGAGCGCGGTTGAATGCATGGTGCGAGACCGGTCAGTGACCCCCGAGCGCTCAGTTAATACGGGATTAGGTGCGTGCGTGAGGTGCGCAGTGAGAACGGGTTTAGCTATCGATGCAGTTCAACCTCCTACAAGGGGTGACCTTAATTTAAAAAAACATTCTTTATATTCTTTTTATGTCTTAGCAAATTAAAAAAAACGATTTTTACGACAACGGTAGCGATGGTCGTATAATCATTTCAAATCGCAAACTTTCACATAAATCTCATAGCCCCGAACGGTACGCCTGAGCGTTGTCAGGTTGCACCAAGGTTCACTGGGACTGTTTCAATTTTTGGGGATAAAAAAATACTATTATTTAGAACTTATACTTATATGCATATTCGTTATTTCAGATCGACCACGTTAGCGACATTGAAACGGAAGAGTGTGAATTTGATAAAACGTGCGTCGAAGTGTTTCCGGCCGCCAAAATATCGGAGGCAAGAAAAAGGAAGAAACAAAAATTGATTAGGCGGGACAAGAAGACGATCGGGCACATGGCCACAAAGACCAGAATCACAGATTACGGCGACAAAATAGAGGAAATCAACCTTACGCTCGAAGAACAGATCTCCGAACTGAAGCGGTGCGCGTTGAAAGACGCGTACGTGGAGAGTCTGTACAAATGTGCGCTGTGCTCCATAGGATTTGGTTTTAAGGAAACGTACGAGGGTCATATGCAGAAACATGTCAAGGTACGGTTACTTTTAACCTATAATTAGATGCAATATGTTAAACATTGCTGTGACGTAAATCCACCACCAAATATGGTGGTGGATTTACGTCAGGGTTGAGTCCTCTTAAAATTTCATTGTAATAACTCAACCCTGACTCTTATTTGTAGATAAAAGAGAAATACATTGAATATCATTTTATCTTATAATTATCTGGCCTAATTGTTCTTCATTCGTATGTCATGTGTTGTCGGGGAGGCGCTGTAGGGCGCAGTTCCGACTGCATTATTGTCGTTTTCATGATGCGAGGCCGGTCATTACAGGTAAACAACAATCTCAGAAGTCTGTAACCGAATATGTGTTTTTTTCTTTTGTGTATGTCTTGTTACTTAACTCAATCGACAGTGTTGAGAAACGTGGTGTTAAATGTTCTCAACAGAATATACTTTCGGAACAGTTGAGTATACTTTGTGGTGT
This sequence comes from Neomicropteryx cornuta, assembly GCA_020383195.1. NCBI lineage: Eukaryota > Metazoa > Arthropoda > Insecta > Lepidoptera > Micropterigidae > Neomicropteryx > Neomicropteryx cornuta. The sequence continues at coordinate 1,244,474 of JAHKQU010000031.1, forward strand.
CCCAAGACGATTCCTGATAAATAATCCAGCTGATTGGTCCTGCGATTTCAAATATTATTTGTGACGATATCAAATTCAACATGGTTTCGGAGGAAAAAAAATACGTAAACTTTACGTGGTAATATTAAACGGTTCTTGTATTACGTCTTTGTTAGGAGTCATAGCACGGGGTGGGGGAAACTGGCGAGTAAGAACGCCTGCAACGGAAACGCCGTGTCTCAATTCAATCGCTGACCAAAAAATCTGGTAAGACTGGAAGAAAAAAAAAATATAATTTGGAGATGAACTGATTTTCTGAAGGCATATATGAACCCAAATCCGAAATTTGGAACAATTTCATTTCACAGGCATACACAGGTGTCCCAAAACCGATGCCAGACATATTTCCGAAATCGGTCAAAAGGGATTCAGGCTCAATGTCGAAAAATCAGCCAGGTCGACTTTCGTCTGTTAACGATACTCGTCTTACTCGGTTCATTCTTTCAAATTGATTTATCTCAATATTGTCTCGATGATCATGTGAAATTCTTTCAGTCCAATGGCGCCCTGGAGTGCTCGGTGTGTCATTGCTTCTTCAGGAACCGTCATTCACTGGACAGCCACACACGATATGTACACCGCAAACGCTACAGGTGCTAATCTTAAAATAACATTTCTTACAGTAAAAATACATGCTTTTTCGTGTCTGTGCCGTTGACGAGCAGTTCCTTCACCTGGAGCCAATCCTGAGTGTAGAATGGGGACATGCTTACTATAAAAATACATTGTCATCGGAACTGAACCGGCATGTCAAATTTTAACTCCGTAGGATAAGAGGAAGTGGTTCTAATTCAGCACGCTAGATTTAACCTGATAAAAAAATATAAATAAATAAAAAGCATGCATATGGCGTGGGTTTCCGATCCGAGCAACCTCGTTCGAAACAGTCTGATGTCTCCAATAGTCCAGTAGTGGCTGCAATCTCCCATTCTGAAGACTTAGTAAGCTTGAAAGTAATTATAAAACACCGCTTGCATGGTTCGAGCAATGACAAGCATTCTTACTGCGAGGTGATTCTTAATAATTGCAATGACCTAGGTTATTTTGGGCCTTATTCAATTTAAGCTAAATGTGCTTGTACTAGAGTCAGGAGAGATGGTGGCATTGAAGCGTTAACAATGGTATGACTTGCCACTTAACTACCATGTTACTTCGGCACGATTTGGATCCCAACGCGACGACGCCTCTTTATCGTTTGAAAAGCGAGCAGCATGATGCGAGAGGATGACCTATCCACATGTTTTAAAAGATCGTTGCCAAATGACACAAAACATAAACTGCCTTAAAATCAATTGCTTGTAGCTTGTCATAAATGCGTTATCAACTATTGTATAGCCGTCCTAACTGATAAAGTTGACAAAGTGAGATTATGATGTCCTTAGCGGGGGGGTACTTTTAACGATTTTTCTTATTTAAATTAACGTATTTGCGTTCCGAAGCCAGATATACCAATTTTTGTTGTATATGTGTTTTTTTTAATTTTTATTGCAATAAATAAATAAATATGTCCAGATGCAGAAAATGCGATTTCATGCGGGTAACCAAGATGTTGGTCGTGGAGCATTACAGGCAGAAACACGATCGCGACGCGGACCTGAAGCCATTCATGTGCGAAAAATGCAACCTGATATTCGAGTGAGTACGTATACCTATATTGTTAAGACCCTAGGTCCTATAGGGGCCCGCTCAACTTAGCCAAATTTTTGTACAGGACAGGATCGGTCGTCGTACACCTTTCTGCGATAAATAAACAAACATGGACGTAATATTTTAATTTATAATAATTATAATGTGGCACTGAACATTCTTTTACATATTTCTATTTGCGCACATAGATAAGTTTATGGTAATTTATACTGTCCAGCAATTAATACAACGTTCCAATAGCAGCTCTGTCAAATGTTTGAAATTCGAATATGATCGCACTCCATTGTCAGTTTCATACTAAAAATTTGTTGACTTTTGTGTTAAATATCTATATTATCCGACCAGCTTTCGATGTGATCTAAACGACGTGATCATTTGTACTTCTCGAGTTGAAAGTTGCAACAGACGGACGGACAGGCAGACGGCCAAAGGACCGGGATAGAACTTCTCATACATGAAAGTAAGCTAAAAATAGAAATTCCAGAGGCATGTTTCTAATGAATTGGGAGTAACTTTATCTACTATCATGTTCGTGCGAGCAAGCGAGAAATTCCACGAACGAGACGCATTCGTCTAAGGATCTATAAATTAAATTGTTACAGAAAGTATTCGGCGCTGCGCCGACATTCGTGGAAGGAACACAAGAGCAAGGGACCCGTTCCTTGTCAGCATTGCGGTAAAATCCTGGCCAACAGCAGTTCGCTACGAGCTCATCTTACATCGTGAGTATAATAATAGTAGATCTCACAGCTGGGCCCAGCCGGTGCAGTTAAAATATGTATTTATAATTAAACTTTAGCTTAAATATAAGCTACCTGTGATATTCAGACATAATCAACATTTTTATTATCTTAATATAACCTAAATATTTATAAGCCTTACTAGAAAAAATAGTTTTTTTAATTACGCTTGTTCTATATTAAAATATTTTTTTAAGTGTGGGTTTATCGAGGAATTCAAAAAATCATAGATTATAGATTCTGATAAAGTGATTCTTTAATCATTATCGTCAGTGCCATATTATTTCGTTTCCTCTAAAACACTATAAAATTACTGTACATTTTTTTACTGCAAGCTATATCACGCTCGTGGAATGATTACTGCAAGCTATATTTACTGCAAGCTATATCACGCTCATGGAGTGGCTTTAGCCATCTCCGATGAGAAATTCTAAACACACCAAATGAATCTATTTTCAGTGTACACGCATCTGAGAAACCATTTGAGTGCGAGAGTTGCCCAATGCGCTTTGTGACGCGGGCGAACTTGAAGGCGCACAGCGTCAAACACTCCACGGCGAGGAGTTTCTACTGCGCAGAGTGCGACGTGAGCTTCAAGTCCGAATACACCTTGAGAGGCCATCTGAAGTACTCCGTCAAGCATTTGGACTCCGATACCTTTAGGTTGGTATAATTTACTAGGGTGCTTACTGTCATATACAAAATACATTTGGTAGTAATCGATAACTGAATCTTTAAGAAATTCTTAACCTAACCAGCATTCCGTTCCGAAAAGTTAACTATTTAACTACTTAAAAAAATTAGCATAAACATTCTCACATTTTTCATTACATTTGGTACTGTAATGAATTTATAGATCCTCCATGGTTTTACTCCGCAAACTCATAATTTTAAATTCCTCATTTTAAGGATCGCAAATCCTTAATCTCCACTCTTCCCTGAATGATTGTCATGGCAACTACGCCCTTGGTTGGGTTTGGTCCTTTCTTCCTTAAGTTGGGTGTGTTTTGGTTCTTCGAGCCGGATAATGAATATTGAAGTATAATTTTTTAAATGCAGCTGAGAATCCTTACCATTTTACTCTTTAACGTTCTTTCCAGACAATGCCCGCAGTGCCCGGATCGTTTCCCGAGCAATCAAACGCTCGACAACCACGTATATAAGGCTCACTTGGAAGTGCGTCGCTTCCAATGTACCTCCTGCCCTAAGTCGTTCTACTCGGTGAGTGGCCTCTCCCACCACAAGGCGAGGATTCACGACGGAAAACGACAAGAACGCAAGTTCACTTGTGAAATATGCGGCCGACGATTCGCAGTGAGTATATATTTTGTATTGCCTACCCACCTTTTAGACCGGGGTTCTGGGTTAACGTTAATTTACTTTTACAAAAAATTGTAATGGTCTTATTTAAACAATAAAAATACAGTTTTGGCTGATAGAAGCTGAAAATTATTTAATCGGAACGGTGCGAAGTGTAGCTCCCACGGATCGGTTCCAATAGCGAAATGATTGTGATGTCAGATCTCAATGATTTCACCACCGATTTTAGAAATTTAAACTTTTAATCGAATCTACACGAAAATAACGAGGTTGTGACGAAGTAGGAATTTTAAAATTAGAAATATTAAAAGTCTAATAATGGCGGTGACGCCGCGTCTCAACTAATCTGAGCTGGTCCTCAGAAACCGAGAATGCTAAGCGTCGTGCGGGGATTCAATTTGAACGTGTATTTGCGACTTGAAGGACCACCTGGGATAACCCAGGAGGGAACGTTCGACTACGGGAAGAGATGGATCGGTACTTACGGTTGAAGATCCGATCCTTCAAGGCAGCTCGGCTACGTTGGTTTCAGCTTGGCTGGCACAGCACTTTTCTTCACCGAATCTCACTGGATGATGCGTTAATATATGATTTTGTAAGAGTTTCTTGTAGCGCGAGCGGCGAGTGTACGTACGATCTCTGGCGAGAGTCTCTGACTGTACCCGCAGTTTTTCGAAACCAAAACTGCTTCGGGGCGGTGCGTTTCGGTACCGACAAAGGTATTAGGCAAGCAGGAGAATGGAGGTGTAGTACGCAAATACACTTGCGCGCTCGTCGCTGGCGGGAACAAATGGTCATATACAATATATTTTATTATTAAATTTCTACGCTCTTGCTCTATGCTCAACACGGAAATAGCTTCACCAGATGTATATCTTTTTCTTTACAAATATATAATTTCTAGTTTTTGTATTTAAGATGCCTGTTGGGTGTGGTCTTAAATCATTCGATTTCATCAAACACGTAGTTGGTTTAGCTAAGCTTGATGAGACACACATTTTTTACATACAGTCACCCTTGACCAAAACCGGATATCTTTTTTTTAATATTTATGTTATACAGGGTTTAACAGAATAATTTATCAAAATGTTAATAAATTTGGAAATTGATGCATTGACTGTACAAAATAAACAAATCAAAAAAGACAAAATGGCGGCTCAAAATTTGTATTTTTTGTTTACTTTTAAGTATATATGCATTTCAAGTAATATTAAAGGTCTCGCGTTCATTTCATATCAATTTATAATATAATATATGGGTTTCCTTTCTTTTCATTCTTTGACTGTTTTCGTTTTCAGGTGAAGAAGAGCCTCCGCTCGCACATAAACATACACACGGGCGCGAGGCCTTTCGAGTGCAAGCTCTGCGATGCGACGTTCGGTCATGACGCTTCACTCTACACACACAACCGACTGGTGCATCTAAAGATTAAGAAAAAACCACAGATTAAAAAAAAGAGGGTAGACGAAAATAAAAGTTGATAATCAAACATTGTTTTTATTTGCTCACTTGAAATCTGATAAATGTAATCCTAATCACAAGCAAATCCGCGTTTTTTGTGAGTATAAAAAAGAAACAGTCAAAATTTCAACATAAATATTTTTTTTGAGGTTACCTGAGTCAATATTGAAAAAAATTCTTGAAACGTTTTAATATTTAAACAACATTTCTAAATTAAGTGAATCAAAGTGTATATTATCTCACTGTAGGATTAAAGCTTTCAGGAAAGTTTCAGAAACTACTAGAATATTTTAGAGATATATATAGAATATTTTGGAACCTTACAGAATGACTTTGGAATGTTCGAGAAACTTCCGGTTTCTTTCCTAAGTTGCTGCAATGTTTGAAAAACTATTCAGAAGTAAATGAAAGTTTCCAGTATATTCCATCTCGTACAGTTTCAGAAGCTCCTAGAAGGTTCTACAAATTAGTGAAAGGTTGTGGAAGCTTCCAGAACAATTTCGATTGCCTTGGAATGTTTGAGAGGTATGAAGAATGTGTTAGAAAGGCATAGAAAGTACCGGAATATTCCTTTCTGGACAGTTTCGGAAGCTTCTAGAAGGTTCTACTGAAAAAACCACAAACTCTGATTCTGGAAATTCTGGGAGGGGTATTCCGAAAGATCAAAAAATCCCCCCGACAGAAGAGATGCCTCCGGAAAAGACATTGTTAAGCCTTTTATTCATGGTATTACCTATTCTACTTTTAATCTACGGAAAAGTAATACTGCTATGAGCTGCTAACTCAGAAGGTTTACCCTGCTGGAAGGGTTCCCATAAACAAGAAAAAACTTGACCGCGTATTTTTTGCAGAAACCTATATGTAAACACCCCATTTTTTTTTAATGGGTAAACTAAACTAAATTAATAACCAAATAATTAACTGATAACAAAAGCAGTAAGATCAGAACAATATCCCTTAAAAAGAAGAGGACTTAAAACACTACCCTGAGGCAAACCACGAAAAATAGAGCAGATATTATTTTTTCCACAACCATTAAGCTATGAAATTTTTCTTTGATAATTGGATTTCCTAATTGGATTAAGTTGCAAAACAGAACTATTAATTGAGTTTCCATTGGGCGTAATAAGTCCTGAATGGAAATAAATGTTTATCAAACCAAGTAAAGACGCTTGAAATGTAATGGGACAACTTTTAAGGAAACTGCATGGGATTAAATCGGGACCAGAAGACGAATCTGATACTTTATCAAGCACAGAACATAATTTGAATGGGTAATCAAACCATAAGCCCAAGTGGTTAATTAAACCAAATGGAATATCATCAAAGTAGGGACAGAATCGAGGTGCTATTTTACTTTAAAAAATCGTATAAATCCGGATTAAGAAAGGATTTAGAACGAGGAGGAGCAATTCGTGTTCTATAACAATGAATCATAGACCATACAATGGAGTTATGTATGTCAGGAGAAAGCTTAGAACTGAAATCTCTCCAACCGGCTCTCTTTTTCCCTCGTAGAATATTTTTTCTCTGAGCGTGGTATTTTTGATAAATAATATAATTTTCGCGAGACATGTTTCGTGGTTATAAACATTGAATAAATGTTTTTTTTATGACAGCTTCTCTGCATACCTGATCACACCATGAAGTAACCCGTTTCGAGGAGTGAGTGAGGTTTAGACTTTCGAAAGCATTGATCAGCAGTAGTAGTAAGAGTTGATTTAAAAGTATTCATCAACATTATCTAAAGAAATTTCAGGAAGGTCAACTATATAAAATAAGTTTTTTTTTAAATTGTTTTTGTGTTTAGCGCAATAGAGACCACTCTTTCCATATAAAGATTGAAATCGTCAAGGATATCAAGAATATTATTACCGACAGCATCATTAATATACGGTACTGTGAGCATTCCAGTATCCTAGAATTAAAATAGGCGGTGTAAAGATTGTAAGAAGTTAGACCAACAGGTCTTTTTATAGTAGGATATAAAACTATATACAGAAATAAAACAAATATTAGAAAGACCACAAGAGCCACACTACAAGAGGTCAACCACAAGAGTGTTAACCGAAGGATAGTTAGCAACAATGGGCTGGAAAGGAATATCATCTCTAATAAATAGGGCAGAACCGCCTATCAGCTCTGAGACCAGCATATCCTATTCTAAAAGTAGAAGTAGAAGGCAAGCAAGTGTCGGAGGCAGCAAAAAAATGATTTTTTAAATTTATTAAGAAGATAAAAAACACCGGATTTATTTGATACGATGGAGCGGCTGTTCCACTGGAGGACCTGATACATTATGATCAGGAAATAAATTGGTGATAAAGGAAATATTTTTTGCAAGCAATTTTATGTCACCGTGATAGAGCTTGAGCAGTCGCAGAGTAGCAATGCTCCGCAATTTAATCATAAACCTATAAAAATATATCTCAAAAAAAAAAAAAAAATTAGCTCCCTACCAACGTACATTATTTTTTATTTTATTTATTTAACAGGTTTCCCCATGTACATAAATCGATGTAAAATCATTTGGCCGTAATTAACGGTTCGTTACTAGTGCCTAAATATGAATACTTTCCGCGTAATTCAATATTCATTTTGGGGTATTCGCAGTGCAAACTCTTCTATAATTTCTAGGATGAGATTTGAGCATTGCCTCACTCCTGTTCAAAATTCATATTTTTAATTCATCTATTTGTGAATGCGGTTTGGCTGAAGGAAGTTTAAACCATATATTTTTTTAATTTAATAATTTAAATAAATACCATTTGTTTTATTCTGATCTTGCTTTATAAAAAAATCAACTTCCAGCTTCAATTTTTTGTTTTTTATTAGTTTATTTTTATTTTTATTAGTTAAATCTATTATTTCCATGTTGACAACCTGAAATTTGATATTATTATTATTTTTTTTTTTCTTTTTCCTTTTCCTTCTTTTAATGTAATTTCTGTATTATCTCTTAAAATATGAATATATTGTTATTATTTTATTATCTTGATATTCTTATAATTATTTTTATTGTATTTAGTTAATGTAATATTTCCTCTCTCAATGTTTTATTTATTGTCTAAATTGATGTAATTACTCAATACTTGACACTGGCCGGAATCATTCATAATGAAGGCCATTTAATTAAAAGAAGAAGACAAATTGACAATGGATCAAATGGAAGGTTGACTGATAATGTCTTGGCTGTTTGTTTTCGATTGAATATTTCACTAGCAAAGTTTCCTTTCGCGGTTATTGAATCGAAATATAGCGATGTGAAATATTTGCTTTCACGAAAATGGCGTCGAAGAGTAACAAAAGCGTAATAAAAATATGTGGCGCGTGCTTGGACATCGGAGATGAATCTTCTGTCGATTTCGTTAACATGGGACATGATTTTTGGTCATTTGCCGAATTTTGTGGTGTAAGTTTCCCTTCATTATCGGCTATTTTACACTAACTTGCACATTATGTCAACCCTATATCTCGTAGGGCACAACAGGAGGGCAGCCGAGAATAGGTAACATGTCAAGTCAATATAGAAATTTCCTACATAGAATAACACGGCCTTGTTTTAATACTTACGCTTTGTAGTTATAAGTTACCACTGACCATTTAAAATGCATGCACTGTTAATTGGATGCTAAGTCGATTATTAATACGGCTGCCTATTTTCAATTATCTGGCAATTTTGCAAGAATGTTTTAAGGTCAGCCTTTCCGTGCTGTACAGTTTTTTTTTCAGTTCTATAGGAGAAGCCGAAAACCACATCTTTGCTCACCTAAACTTAAACAAATGTGTTTTATTTTTAATAACTCATATTTCTTGAGTTGCATCTGGTTGTGTTTACAAAAATATCAAACTGCTTCCCCCTTCAGCGTACTTATTTTTTTTCGTCAATTTACTACACATTCGTGATTATAGGTGTGTTATTGTAAAGCTATGTGAATGTAAATGCTAATTAATGATTTGCGGTATCCAGACGTTTATACGTTTTTTTTGAAGTTCAATAAGTGCACATCACGTGGTGTTGAACTTGTACTTGTACTTGTATTCAGCCGCAAAGGTGATTCAAAACCAGCGAATCCTAATGGACACCCATTACTGATTTTTCTCTTTTTTCCTATTAGAAAATCAACTATTACTTCAGCGACACGGTGTGGCTCTGTAATGAGTGCTCGGACCGTGTGAAATGCTTCCTGCAGTTCCGCGATTGCGTCAGGAAAGCGACCATCGTCATTTATGACATCCTCCAGGATGCGAAGCTCGGAAAAGCGGTTAGTGAATAAAGACGTACACTTCATAAGTATTGTGTTTTTAAAAAAGAAACCCCAAGGCTAGATGGCTAGTGAACAAGGTTTTTTTTCAGTAGTTTTATTTTATCAATTCTTTTGTTCAGTCAATTAGATATTTGCGATGTTTGCGTTTAGAATTTTAATCTATATCGACAATCAATTAGTCTATAGTTTTGTATTGTGGATTTTGAGTATGTTTAAGTATTGTGCGCAGAATAAATAAAAATGCTCTCTCTCTCTCACTCTCTGCTCTTTCACTGGCTCCTCCGTCCGCGCAGGTACTTCGTGGCCTTTGTATTTTAAGCACGCGTTTAACGACCGCACTTTTTCAGATTGACTATGAACACCTCAAAAGAGCCCGAGGTTACCTAGGCATTCCGCAGCTGTTGCCGGAGAAGCGAACGCCTGTCGAGAAACCCTGTGAGTCCCATACAGATTTACAATAAAACAATTTAGTATAATTGAATGATTTTTAACAATTTTTATGCTTTTCTAAAAATTATTATTATTGTTTTTTCAAATACTTTCACAAATAATCACAAGGAATAATTGAATTCTATAGAAATCTATGACGGTAATATATATTGGTACGTACGTGCTAAAACGTGCTGTTACTTTCCACTCAGTTGGGCGAGGGAGATATCCGACAAACCCAGTAGCTATTCCCTTCTTTTTTATTTAAAAAAACAAAAGATTTATTTAAACAACGCTTCTTATACTTTTTGTAGTTTCTTGATCACATAAATTAAAAAAAATAATTATCACTTCCTTTATAGAGGAAGTTTCCGCATAAAAATGTTGCGTTTTGAAGTTAACGCCAATTCATTATCTAGTACAGAAATTGCATAGTTACTCGTTTATGCTTAAACTTAACTATAATACAAATCAGCTTGAAGCGTACTTGTTAAGTCTTTTTTTCTTCAGTAATGCTAAAAGTAGTTAATTAGATTTGACCGTTAAGCTGTTGCTGATTGACTTGAAAAAAGCTCTCGGGCTACTTAAAATGTTGAGAACTCTCTTTTGTAGGCAAAATTTACGTTCGTCCGGTCGCCGATGTGAAGAGACCGCTACCTATTGGTTTAACACGAAAATATTTCCTGCCTTCGTCCGGCCCGCTTCCTGTCAATTCGTTGTCCCAGGAAGAGGCAGTTAACGACAATAAAGTTAGTTTGTCTTTGAACGACGCCGACGACGGCCGATCGAACGGACCTCAAACGCCGGAGACGGTACACGATTCCGACAACGATGAACACGCCGCGGAGGACATGACGAACGCAGTATACCAGATCATAGTTGGTCAAGTGGAAAACCAGTTAGTTATTTATTTTTATACAGAATGTTTTAATGTCATTACTGTCCTTTCAGATGGTTGATCTAGCAATTTGAAGCTTCACCTCAAAACCTCTAAACTTAACCTACTTGAAGTTAACCTCAAAATAACAAAACTGTCCATTCTCAATAGACAAAGATATTCATGTGTGTGTGTGTGTATATTTGTGCCTTAGTTAATTTTTATATTTTCACAGGGTTTTGCGCTGGTCTCTTGTATGCTCACTGTAACACTTCATATATAACCTTCTTTAGAATTACACGGAAGCTACTACTGAATCCCAAAAGCGATTCCTCACAGCTGTTGGTCCCGGCCTTTGGACGCAACTCAGAATCTGTCAAGCAGTTCGAAGGTTTAAATGGAGTAAACTGACCTTCGGACACGGGGGTCTCCAGTGTCAAAACGATTAATTTTAATTTGACCTGACCTGAGAAAACTCATTTGGAACAAACGATCAGACAGTGCATGTTCACATTGTGGTCCACTATACAGATCATTTTTATCTGGTTGTAGAGTCGCTCTTGAACAGGGAAGATTTTCATCCTACCACGATAGAGTCTTTTTCTCGATTACCAGTGCCTGAAGGAGTCTGTAATAACCACTCATAAATCGATTCAAAATTGCGTGTTGGGCGAAAGCTGTTATTTGCCTTAATTCCTTATATAATTTAAAATTTAAAATTAGTAGAGAAGTAGAAAAAAAAACACAATTACAGCTTTTATCTTATTCTGTCATTCACTCAGTCAGTTTATTTTATTAAATTTAATTTATTTGTAACGCATATTATAGATAAATTTTAGCTTTCTACCCTTCTTCTCAATATAAACCTTAACCATACCAAGCGATATGCTTAAAAAGGCGCTATGCTTCAAACATAAAAAGAATAATAAAAATCCGAAAATAACTAGGTAGAATAATCTAAGAATGTTCCTTGGTTTGCTGTAGGCAAATGATACCGAGATGTAGATGACGTAACTATGATGTTTGTCGGGGCGACGTGGCGAAGGTTCGCCACGGCGATCCCGACATCACCACTTGTTTGGTTCAAAGTAATAGCCACGACTTTGCTTGTGTACTTCCGTTTATTATACTACCGTTATAATGTTGCGGACAGGGCGAGCTCTTACTATCTTGTAGGTAGGCGATTATTCGACTAACGTTGGCGCGCTGCGTCCGCGCATCGCAATTGTCTTACCTCCGCCGCTAGGCGGTCGGGGGGGGGGGGGTGTTACTACCGAACACCACAGTAACGAAATATTATTAATATTTCGCAGACAGGATAGCCGAGACGCAAACCGCATGGAAGCATAAATGTTTACAGTTTAGAAAAGCTTCTCGCGCCAATCCACAGATGGCGCACTACTTTGTGAATCATTTTCAAAGAAACCTAAAGAATGTACAGGCTGAACTTAGTCCTTTCAAGAGGTGATTTTGTACTTGAATAAAGCAAAAAACTAATCTAAAATGGCAAAAGAAAGAATTTTAAAGTATGGTCACCTAATAAAATATCAGACAGCATGACGTCACTACCCAGAAACCGACTGACTCCACGGGGCACCGTACCTACAAATGTATTCATGGCAGTGAACGACGGGTAGGTTCCCACGTATAAATATTGTAATATAGGTCAATTAAATAGGTCAGGAACGCAACAATACCAAATCAAACGTTCGATAGAGTATTTATATTTTTATTTGGATTTTTTTTGTTAGCTATATGAAAACTTGTCGAACAAAAGTTGTTAAGATTCATGCCCGGAATGACCCTTTGAAAGGATACGGTTGACTTCACACTGTATTGCTATCCGTCATTAAAAATAGGGAACTGCGCGCTTTTTCCAATAAAGACATCTGCATTGAGTTTTAGCTACTACAGGGTGGTTTCCAATTTCTTCTTAGCAGTTGAGCAATCTAAAACCACTTTAAAATCAATGCTACCGTAAATATGCCGTGCGCATAGTGAAAAGGGTCTGATTTTGTAATTTCATCTGTGGTTTCCTGACCTCGGTTTAATTATGAATTTATGTTTTTAATTTTAGGTTACCCCTCAACGAACATGACTATGGAGTGGAGATGGACACAGTTCGGTATTACGAAGATGTTGAGCATGAGACCGAAATGGACGACAATGGGTATTTCTGTTTTTCTCAACATATATTTGTCCACTGTTGGACGTATGGCTCTTGATAAGCTCTCCATTTTGGTCTGTTTGCGGCGGTTCTGGTCCAGGTCGGCCTTCCGTCTTCTTCATTCCATCTGGCTGGTGGTCTTCCAACACTCCTACTTCCCGCACGGCGCCTCCAGTGTAGGACTCTAGTGCTCCATCTCTCATCATCTATACGGAATACGTGTCCCGTCCGTTGCGATTTAAGTTGCGTAACTCGTTTCCCAACATCAGTGACTTTAGTGCGTTGGCGTGATTTAGTGATTATCATCTGGAAAGATTCCTCCAATTTAATATTGAGTTTTTTTTTCTGTTTTTACAAGCAGAGAGCTACAATTTACATTTTTCTATTTTTAGTTAATCCAGTCCATCTGGCGACGGATTAGTTATTAGCGATCGTTTCGTTATACCCTAATATTGTTAGTTTATTATGAAAACAACAAATTACTTTATTTTTCCCACACCCATGGGTTATCCATGATTTTGATTTTTGGATTTTTATAACTATACGTGTCTGTCTCGCCATTCAGTTATTTAAAATTTGCAAAATTTAATAGTCGGCGATTTGGTGGTTAGCATATTTTTATACCGCAAAATAAAACAATAACGTGCCACAAATTGAACTTACTCTATCACTGATATCGAATCTGCAAATAAAGTATACTTAAGATTGTAGCACATCGTTTTATATTTAATAAAAATCTATTATGCAAAAATTAAATATATAAATACATTAAATAGAAAGGTATGAATGACGCTGCTTGGCTATAGCCGCACGGGTTCTGTAGCTCGAGCATTGTGACACCACAGGTCGCCGCCGGCGCCGAAACGCCGAAGGGTTGGAAACCGTTGGTAAAATCGTAAAGACAATCTTGTAAAAATGTTAACTCGTAACTTTTGCCCGCAGGTCGGCGGATGTTAAGAATATCAACACAGACAGTATTGAGCAGGGGGAAGAATTATGGGAAATATTACCGGAGGCGGCATTAATAAGGTAACATTTGTAACGATAATTTTTAATACATTCAGCTCCGTACTAAAATGCTCGCACCACACAATGCCGCCATCCCGCGAAGGCCATTCACTGCACGCGATTTTTAGTTTCTTATAAGTACAAAACTATGAAAATTATTCTTTTTATGTTTAATATTATATTGACATCGCTTTTGTAAACTAACTCGAATTATTTTCCGCCAAATTCTTTCTAGCGGACTTTTCAACGTCAAAATCGAACTAAAATGTTAATAAATCGACGATTAGTTTAGGCTTTTCATGAATTCAGATATGCCGCGCTTTGCAATATTCCGACTGGACACTTTAAAGTCTCATTTGCGAGACTATACAAAATTTATCCAATCTCATGAAACAAAGGAATAATAATCAATATAATTGTTATAAGTTAAATTATTAACCAACTTCAGCAAAGGAGGAGGTACTCAATTCGATCTGGATATTTAGTTTTCGGTGGTTTTATTTTTGCATATGATTGGGAATTTATAATGTCCCATATTAGTTTCATAAGGTTACATCTAGCGTATGTCATGTCAATGTGTTGCGCTTACTTTTAGTTCGTATTTTTGAAGTTATACTTTGCGCCCGTTTTTACTCAATGGGATGGGATGTTGGTCGAGAAACCGCGTCAGGCATTAGGAGTTAAACCCGTAGAGTGCCTTTTTATACGTTTTCATTTATATATCCTGCTGTGAGTGTGTATGAATGGGTGTGTGCGAATGGCCAAAGAAGTATAACTTCTACCGTCTGGTCCGGTTTCAAAATTGTTAACATTTCCTGGAATAAAAATATTGAAAATAACGGAAATGTTGAAAATTGAATGGTACTCTTACAAAAAGAGAAATATAATACTGGCTATCTTTTTATCTCATAATTATTTGTGTTAATATAGAACGAAATAGGTTAACTTTTACATTGTCCAAAAGTTAATAGCCTTGAGAAACGGTCGTTAAATGAAATTGCATGATTTATGACTGATCTTTGGAAAGAACCCTTAAGGGGCTTCATCGGCTTAGCTTATCTGACCTTCATCTAATGAAATCACAGAAACGGTTTAAAAAGTGACTTTGTTGTTTTTTCTTAGTGGCCACATGAGCTCCCTGCGAGAAGACGGAGAGGTTGGTGAAATAGTCCGTTTGGAAGGTGCCGACGCCCTGATGCAGCTTATAGTCGAGAAAGAGGGCATTGATCCCAAAGTTAAGGCGAAACAGAAGCCCTTGAATTACAAAGTGTAATTATTTTGATTGAAGATAATTTATTTTCTGAGTCATACAACAATGTGGATGTTAGAGAAATAAATAGTTAATGTGAGCTATTAAGAGCCTACGCAGAAAATAACAAAAATATTATTAACACTTGCCGGCATATGCACACCCGGCCGGCGGCCTAAACGTCGCGCATGCATATATGCATCAGAGCGAGAAAGTATTCCCAACTTCATTTGACCATTTCTGCCAACATAACAGTATGATTAATTGCCTTGAGGTACACACCATTGGAATCGCAACGAGCCAATGCAGTATCTAATACTATTTATAAATTTGTATTGAAAACCACTGACGCACTTCCGTCCCAAGCCATTAGCTGCGCCATAATTTTTTTAACTTAATTTTTTTATTCGACCACTGTACATTTTTTGGAATAGTTATAAATGGGATTGTTGAGTGTATATATCTAACATATATGTGAAAATGTAAACAAAAAAGTGTAATATTTGTCAAACTTGTCAAAACAGTGAAAAATTGTGTAACCACCAGAATAAAAATTGATAAGAGCCTTTTTTTATTTTATTTAAGAGATTTTTATAATAGAGAATTTCATGGTGAATCAGATGAGACCAGATTTTATAGTGACGAGTGACTTCTTTAAATTTTCCTTGGAAATGAAACCGTTCTCAAGCCCTTTTGGCGCCAAAATTTTTTGGCACAAAATCCTATCTTAACGGGTTAAAACTAAAAAAAGAATACTAGCGATTGAAACTCCTCAAAACTGTATACTATCTTATCTAAAATTAATGTAGAAATAAGTTGTTTTTCTCTAGCAATATATAATTAGTAAGACGCCCAAAAAATTATTCCGAGGCGCAAACCGCATAGAATCATAAATGTCAGTTTAGAAAAGTTGATGGCGCTTTGTATATAATTTTGCAGTTTCAACTTTGCCATCTGTCATTAAAATTATAAAACTGCTATTTTATCTGCATCGTGTTTTAGGTACTAATGAGTGGTAGTCCAATTATTCTTAGCAGTTGACCAATCTAAAAACCAATTTGTATAAAAACCAATGCTATAATCATATTATGACAATGGTAAAACTGCATTTCGACTGAAATAAAACTGATTACGAATTATAAACGTACCAAAATACATGTTACTACTAATGCCCTATTGCAAAAAAACAAAATGAACAAAACTTTTGAAAATAAACAAATTTCGGTAAGATATTTTTCTTTTTGTATATATATATTATACAATGCAACGCTTTAATATGCGTTTATCGCTGTTTAGCAGGCCAAAGGAGAAAAGGGAACAGCCCGACGTGTACGTCGAGTTCGAGATGGTCTACCTCACGCGGTCACAAATCATGGCGGACCTCGAGGCGCGCCGGCTCGACAAACGCTACGCGCAGGCCGAGTTCCAATGCGAACCTTGTGCTCGGGGATTCCCGGATAAACAGAAGTACGACACGCATATGGAGAGACATGTACCGGTACGCATATTACGAATACAGCCTTTGGAGTCTGGCCGTAAAGCCAACTCTCGTGTAGGGTGTGAGATAAAATAGTGTCTTGTCTCCGTTCACCATATTTGTTTGGCATTGTGGCAACTTGTGGTACAATATTTATTATTTTTTGAAAATAAATGTTGCGTATAATTTATGTTTATGGCTTTGTGCAGTTGTCGAATTTGCCTACGATTATGGGGCGATTGATGTTTGTGGGGTGGGGGAAGGATAACGGATCGTGAACAGCGGTCCATGCGCAGCACTTTTTGTCCAAACCGTATCCGTGATATCGGAGCCGTACTCCTGATGAAACTATTTTTTTTTTTGATGTTTCATTAATCAATTGTCCAATAATTCTGCATACATATACAATATTAATTCATAAAAAAGTTTATATAACATAACAGGTAAAAATTTATTTCTATTTTATACGCTTACAGCTTGCCTTATTGTTGTTTTATGATGCGAAACTGTTCATTACAGGCAAACAACATCTCGCAAGTCTGTAACTGGATGAGAGTTTTTTTTTGTGTATGTGTTGTTACTTAACCAGTCGACGGTGTTGAGAAAAGCGCCGTTGAATATTCTCAACGGCGAATAAAGACCTGGCCGGATTTGACCCACCGGGGATTCGGACCCGGGACCTCTGGATTTAGAAGCAGGCGTTCATACCACTGCGCCACCGGGCCGTTCTGTTCTAATATTAAATTATATAAATACCGTATATAATATATACCGTGTTCCAGGACCATCCTCGATAAAAAAATCCAACTAACTTACCCGCATTGTTTGTAAAGACGATATATCGAAATTCATCATGGTTGTTGAGAAAAAAATAGTAAACTTTACGTGATAATATTATACGGTTCGTGTAACACAAACGACAGCTGATCGAAGCAGGCGCGGCCAAGGTTACGTTGCCACTTACAAGAGAGGTAATTTACACCAGCAATTTAACAATATTAATAAATTTATGTACGAGTTATTTTCACATTTTATTTATATAATTTCTTACTCATAATAAGGACATTAACGCCCTATTAGGTCTTTGAAAATAGTAGCGGGTTTATATAATAGTCTAATGATATATACAGCGTACTCCAAGACAATTGCCGATAAAAAAAAAACAGCTAAACTTTACATAGCTCAGCGGTCGCCGTACGCCGTAATGGTCTTAAGGCCATCAACATTTGTGCGCTGATCGAATCAACAACCCCTTTAAGTCTCCGGAAATGTAAATTATTATTCATCTTGTGTTCTCTCCGTTGCCCAGAGCTTCGGCGGCAACCACTGCGACATCTGCGGTCAGTACAGCAAGTCGCGGCCGTGCTACCACAAGCACTACCACAGGCACTGCGTGCGCTACAAGTGCACGCGGTGCGACTTCATGCGCCCACACAACGGCCTGACCGTCATGCAGCACTATCGCAAGAAGCACAAGTGCGCGGAGGAGACGCACTGCAAGATCTGCGATCGAGTTTACCTGTGAGTGGCACCTTTTAATAAGCGTGATAATATGCAGGACTATCGATATTCCGGCATCCAATAATGTCTAGTTCCGAGTCGCTATGTATAGATCGGTTTGTATTCATTGTAACTCGCCAGTAATAAATAATACATCCTCAAGTTTCCAACAGCCGTGCTGCCATATTATGATATTTGGGCTTTCTATCGAACTGTCGATGTTTCATTTATTAGTACTAAACATTCGTTGATTTCATATTAGCTTTCAATGTGATTTAAACGACTATGGTTGTTTTTTTTCTAGATCCATCGCATTATGTTCTTTTAACACAAAACGCTAAATCGTGCGCGATTGAAAATGAATGAACATTATTCCGTTTGTACTTTTCAGCAACGCCGATTACCCGACGCACGATTGCGAAAGAAGCACCGTCACCTGCGAATATTGCGATCAAAGAATGAGCCGGAAGTCGTACAACGGGCACGTCTTGTGAGTGAATTTCAAAACATACCCTCAGCAAACCTTACCCGTCATCGCTGTATACGCCAGGCGCAGTGTCGTCATCGTCTTACTGCATTTCTATTAATATTTAAAAGAGTGGTATGTCGCGTATACCTGAATTAATGACAGGCATAGACTAATCGTCGATTTTATTTCACTTTAGTTTAGTTTTGACGTTTGATTATTTATGTGAAAAGTGCGCTAGTAAATTGACAGTTTTTTAATGGATTAGGCGGTAAATAATTCGAGTTTTATTTACAAAAGCTATCTCAATATAATGTTTAATATGAAAAACATACATTTTTATAGTTTTGTACATATTATTTGCTAATTATAAGAAATTATAACTTAAACTAAAAACGGGTGTCAGTCCCGCGTGGGATATTCCGTTCAGTCAACGAGCTGAGTGTGATTAATCATTCTTTTTCATCTAACGGCTGTTTAGCTCAGCTTAGCTTGATGCGACAATATTTTCAAACAAAAACAGTCACAAAATGATAAATCAACTTCTCTTCATAGGATAGTCTTGAAAAAATTTAGTTTAATTTGCTTAGTTAAATAATGGGTTAACAGTGGGTTGATAAAACGATACAATAATGGGTTAACGATAAAATGTCTTCGATTCGAACAGGTTGAGGCACACGGCGAGGAATTTCAAGTGCGCCCACTGCTGTGCCGCCTTCCCCCGCGAGAAGCTGCTCGACTTCCACACTCGCACCTGCCACAGCCAGACGAATTACTGTTCGGACTGCAACAAGTACTTCAAGACGAAGTTCACGCTCGAGTGGCACCTCGATCACTCCCGGCAACACATGACACCGGACAAACCCATCAAATTGAGGTGAGATAGGTCCTTCCGCTAGCAGGTCTTGTCTAGTGTAGTTTTAATACGAGAGCTGTCAGCATTTTGCTAGCTCCCGTACACCAAACAGCCTGCGAGCGAGCGGTATAGCCCGTGAGGCTATACCTGCTAATTTTACTCTTTTGGACCAAACCTTATAATGTTCCAACTGTCTTTCGAATCTTATATTTCAGACCGTCATCCGAGAAAGGTGTTTTTTAGCGGTGCTACTCTTGAGCGATTCCAAATTGTAAACGCATCCCTCGACTGTCAAATCTTGTAATTTTCGTACTTTTGCGATTTGGAATGTGGGCGAAACTGGATAGCAAACTTGTCAAACGCCATAATTCTTCGTTTCTATTTTTTTTAAGATCGAAGAAGAGGGGATTCGGGCCTTGCGTCCCAGCACCTGGACGTTGATGGTCGGAATTTTCACATGTATTGTCAATGCCAACGGCGCTGAATGTCCACTGTTTACCCTCGGTTTGGAGTGAAATGACATGACATGTTTATTTGCCTACCACTCGTGACATTTTCATTTGAAGCATCTTTTTTAATACAAAATATATTTAATGCAAAGAAAATTCTCACCCTCTTCAATATTTCATTAACCTGATGGCTGCCCGACCGACTTTACGTGCTGCGCGCATACTTCCCCGCGAAATATTGGAATTATGTGATTTGCGATAAAATATTGTTCGAAATACTTCCGCCAAATGTTTTTACATACAAATATATTAAAAGATACGAATTACCTTACTTTATTATGATGTTGACGTCTCGAAACAATGGCTCGCACTGTTCTGTTTTCGTAAAATAAAACATTTATTTTTTCAATTTTATAACACAATATAATACACTCGTATAATGCATCTGATACTATATATAAATGTTATATATAGTAAACAGTACGTGTGTTGTGTAGTATGTAGTGTTATGTATAGTATGTGTAGTAGTGTGTTTGTTAAAATCCACAAAAAACCACACGTAATCCAAAATGAGAAATGTGCAAGCCTTTTTTTTGTAATTATTTCCGATTATTTTCATATGAATTATTTTTAATTTAGTGATGAACAGATACCAATGATCTATAATTTAATCGATTTTTTTGTCATGTTTTTATCCCAATTATACAACAATTTAATATTACTAAATACACAGTCATTGGCTGAGTTACTGACCGACCTCTTGCTCAAAGACACTTGGACACTTGACATAACTTTCGGGGATTGCTCGTACACGAGTAAGGTTAACTACTTTAGAATTATAACATTTTATAACTCCTTTATTATAACCTCCTTTCTTAGGAAGTGTGAGCACTGCCCGCTTGAGATGCCGCACAACAGCTACCGAAAGCACATTGACAAGTGCCATCCAACGTACGCGGAGTTCCACTGTCCGCACTGTCCCGAGGTGTACGAGACGCGGTTCGAGCTTCGCAGGCATGTCAAAAGGCACGACCGTGAACGCCGCTTACAGGAAACATCGGCACATTGCTGCGACATTTGCGGAAAATCATTCCGGGTACATATGTTTCGACTCTTTCGTATAACCTCTTAAGTTTCTTTGTTATTATTAATACAATAAATGGCTACGGTTAAAATTATTCAAATTTAAAATTGTTTGACTGTGAGAAGATTCGATTCTCGTATCGTCCTGGAGGCCAGCTCATATAGATATTTAAGGTTTTAAATTATCTTCGCGGGCACCATTTCAAGCTGTCGCTAAATATTAGAAAATAATTTTCTTCGAACTGTATTATTAATATCTGGAATAGACTCCTCGAAAATGGAGGTGATTTAAGAGGAGGAATTAGGAAAGGTGAAGTGAAAAAAGTGGGTGGGGGTGTAAAGTTTTCATCAATAGATATACTAATAAAGAAAGAGATTTAGTAGTCTAGTTTTAAAATGATTCGGACTAGGTATGTGAATTTTAACGAAATATGAAAAATTCAAACAAGCACAGATTATAAATAGATACAACTTTGCCTCCTGTTGACAGATATATAAATAAATAATCTTAGTATTTTGTTCATAGAAATTCACCAGTCAAAACGTGACCTAAAACCAGAGACACTAGGCATACCTATACATCGCGTCCCAAGACCATTCGCGATAAAAAAAACAGCTGATTGGTCCTGCGATTTTATTGGTTGAGAAACTATATCAAAATTTATCATGGTTACCGAGAAAAAAAAATGTAAACTTTACGTGAAAATAGTAAAAGGATTATGTAATAATGTCTTTGTTGCACTAAGCGTAACGGTGTCAAGGCCAGTATCGATTTTTGCTGAATCGGAGTTCGCGCGCTGTCCGAATTGACACCATCTATTAAAAAATTATAATTCAAAATTATCTTTATTACATATAACATCACTTAACGGCCACTCAATTTGGGGATAATTTTCTTCGCATTTTATTATATCATTTCTTACTATAAATGGTTTTACAACACCCCCACTTAAGTCTTAAGGGAATGTTCTTGGAATGGTATATGCCTATGCATGAGCGGACACACAAGTGTCGTCATTATGTGCGAGCGAGCGTTTTCGATAGTAAGAACGCGTCTGTCAGCTGTGAACAGTCGCGATCGACTTAACGTATTACTGCTTAACATTCACAAATAATGAGACATAATTTAAACTTAATGGACACTAGTAAAACTTAATGACCTCAGTTAAATCAGAATTGAATCAATAGGATAAGTATAGGGCTACTTACCACAGACCATAAAATATAAATGCTCTATTCTCTATCAAAAGAGATCGCCCCGTCAAAACCACAATCGAGCGTAGTAACATTCTTTCATTTGAATTTTTTTGCTCACTTCAATGTTTTCAACCGACAGAGCCGCGAGCACTTCATGCGACACAAGAAAATCCACCTGCACAACAACGAGCGACCGTTCAAATGCGCCGTCTGCGATCGGACGTTCATAACGCGCGAGACGTGCTTCCTGCACATACAGCGCGTGCACGAGGGCAGAGTCCGCATAAGGAAGCGCGGTACGCGCTTTCGCAAGGCGAGACCCCTCGCGGAGGCTGTGCCGAGAGTAACTGTCGAAGAGCAAGAAAAAATTGAGGAGAGTATTTGCTATTTTCCGAATGAGATACAAGATGAAACGGATCAATTGGAAATATGATAATTGAAATTAATTAAGCATTCTTGGTCCGGTGTATTTTTAATGATTTTATTATGCATAGTTAAAAAATATAGTTTTTTTTTAAATGTCGCTTATTTTATGTTATACCAACTCATCACGAATCCCTCGGATCCCTCCAGAGATTATTGGGCACTCGAAGGTCTGATCACTGTGATGTTTAAATATTAGACATTTGTTTACGTTGCTTTTTATTGCTAAGTTTGTTTGTTTATTTATATATTGTGTTTGTTTATATTGCTAAGATAGGAACAACAATATGGCTAAGAGAGAGGAGGAATCTTTTACATGGCGTCTCGCTTAGCAGTGTTTCGTTTTCCTTCTCTTTTTTATTACTCTAAAGTTTAGATCTTCATTTACAAGGCAAATATCCGCATCAAACATGACCAGTCAAGCGGTATAATGGATGGATTCCCATGAGGTTACCATCAAAGGCATAAAATTACGTCCTATCATCAAAGAGCTTATCAAAATCTATTTTTGCCAGGAAAGTCATATATACATATTTGAGTAATGATTAACCCGACACGCGGCGATGTCACTTTTACGTAAAAGTCGCAGAGTAGCCGCAGGAGGTTTTAAAAAAAATGTCATAACTACGGGCGCTTGCTGAAATGCTAAATTGCTTATTTTCAAAAAATAATGTTATCTTGATAACCTGCACTATTTTGAATAGCTTATGAAAGTCCCTAGAATATGAGGGTATAGGAATTAGGAGTTCAAAGGATATTCACAAAAATACCCGCACAACTAAAACACTTGGAATATGAAGAAAGTCTGTGTTAAAACTGACCTCATTACAGGAGCGACATGATCGTGGTGATCTCATCGAGACTTACATATTCATGTTTAACCAAAACACACAACTTCGCACCATTCAATGAAGTTATCTAAATCTCTTTGTTCCACTAATCCTGGGAAGAACTTTATCTCAAATAGAGATGTGGATAATTAGAATCGGCTACCACAGGAAGTGGAACCAGTTCAAGAACCGCCTTGATAAATTTCTTGAATCTAGGCCAATCGCTAGTAACTGAGAATGAGATGTGAGCATATCAGCTAAATAGCTCCTTGCTCAACAAACATTTATAATAATATGGTTTTATTACTAAAATTCTAAATTTTATTTTTGTTACTCAACAAAAGATACAAGATATTTGATACTCGAAACTATTTATAAGTAATATGTATTTTTTACCATGAACAGAAAATTTAAAAAAATAAATACCCTAAGGGGGATCGTCACTGGTCTCGTAATATTTTTTTTAAATAATTTTTATTATGAAGATGAAGAATGACATTTCTAAATAAAATCAGTTAGGAAGATTTTATATTTATGTGGCAAGTACACTCTTACTACATTTCGATAATGATCATCACTCGTAAAAACCATTCGCATCATCATTCTTAGTTGTGCGACAAATCGAAAAGGTGGAAGGAATATTTTTTCTATAGACGGGTACCCAAAGGTGCTATAAATTCAAATTGAATTATATACACTTTTGGTGGGTTTTGGGTGTTTTAATCTATTTAAGTTTGTTTCCACAGAACAAAAAAATAAGTAGAAGTGCGATTGTTAATCTGCTCTTCTATTAGATATTCCTTCATCAGTTCCCCTTAACCCTCGTGTGTATGGTAGTATAAAAGGGAGCAAAGCATTAATAAAATAAGGGCTTATACAAATGAAGTGAAGGGAAATTAGTCAGCTGTTTCCACAATATATAGAAGAAAAAAATATAACTTAAGGAGTAAGGAAGAAAATCAAAACCAAATATTAAGAATTATTTATATAATTTTTATTAAAAGTAAAACTCACAGTACTTATTATATTTTGTTATAAAAAAAATCGGTGACTGGTTTACAAGAGACACAAACCTTTTAAAACTTACATATTTTAACTTTGTATTTTTCATCTTTAGTTGTGATTATTTTTTGTGTTTTTTTATTGTTATTTTTTTTGGTTTTTAATGTTATTTGTTTCTTTTAGTAGTATATTTTTTTACTTGTATGTTACACATTGTAATGCGTGCATGGGTAAACCTATTTAATAAATAAATAAATAAATATTGCGTTTTATTAATTACCCTTTAAAAATTCTAAATCACTCCTTAGGTTTGTACAAACAAACCAATATTTTATTTTATAAGTTACTTAACCAGTTGAGCATCCGTGCCGCATATAGGCGGCATCGTTAAACTGCCGACAAGTGATTTTGCGTATTTGTTTAATTACTTTTTATAGCTGGCACTTTTTTTTATTTATTTATAAAAGACACGTGTTACATTAAATGGGTTCTAGAAAAACATGCTTTTAGTTGCCAGAAACTCAACTTTACGGCAAGTCTTACAAAATTGCATACCAAATTTACATATAATATTAAGTTGGAAGAAAATATATAACAAAAAAAAAAAATAAACTAAAAATAAAATAATAACACCAAGTTAAAAAAAAAACCACCATAAAAAAACAAGTTAAAGTAGGTTTGGAAAAAAGCATTTACTAAATATTACATTAACATATTATTTGTAATATTTTTAGTAGGTTACATAATTTAAGCTACTATTCACTTGATATTAACAAAGCGGTCCGTCAGTGAAACCATTAATAAATGTATTTTAATATAGGTATGTAATAAAAGAATATCGATTTGGATTTTTGCAAAATAAAAGTATTACAAAGTTACTATCTGAAAGTGGCAGATAAAGTTAATCAATACTGTTTCTTGTGACGAAATACTAAAGTCGCTTGAAAACGCTGGCATTAGGGGCAAACTTAATAAATTCTCTTAACTATTTATGCAACAGAAAAATGGCTGGTATTCCTTAGGAAGCTTTTTCACCGATCGTGTTTAACACATATTGTAACGACCTTCATAAGTCTTTCTGAGAGTTATCAGTACGCAGATGATACTTCTACATTTATATCAGGCACCGACATAATTGTAGCAGCTCAAAAATTACAATATGACTGACTATTTACAAAGGTGGGCTCCCAATAAGGGAATTACTCTGAATTCAAGTAAAACCAAACTTCACCAAGATCTCCGACACCTGACATAAACTTTATTGGACATATATGGGTATGTCTGCACCAGTTGCATAAACATACGTTTGGCACATCGGCAAACATAGACAGGCAGAACAAATTTTAATTTTGGGCTCATTATTTAAGGCCGTTTTCAGCAATAGCTAGTTATTTTTGCGTTCGGAATGCAGCAAATTACTGAATCAAAAATAAATATCGCAAATAAATAGGTAATGTGAATTATTATCTCAAGAATTGAAAGATGAACGTCAGCTGTCAAACACACAACTGAATCTTTTTTTTTTTAAATGGCTTTCATAAGACATTTTGGCTAATGTCATGTCACAGTTTTCTCCGTCAAAAAAAAAAATATATATATATATATATATAAAAGGTAGGTACCTAATCAAGAAACAAAGCCGAAGAGAAAAAGATAAAAACTATTTGAAGCTTACATGTCATACAAAAATAAAGCGCTTCTTCGTAAAAAAGACAAATATATTGTTAATTTTAATGTTATTTAATCTGATAAATTTATAATTAAGATAAATAATATTTAGTATTAATTATTTATTATATATTTAAATTAATTGTTTTCTGATAATAATATTGTTTTAAATACAATTCAACTACCAGTTACTTTTCCAGGGTTGTTATCAGTTTTCAATAAATCTATTATGCCATTTAATCTGATAAATTTGATCAAAATGTATATTATAATGATAATTCTACTATATATTATAATTGTAGAACATTTTTGGGAATACCCTTCGGTCTGCCTCCAATAAAAAGTTTGAGATTCATAGCCATAAATCAGCGTTCTTTACAAAGTCCATACGGGTAGTTTGTAGAATGAACTCCCTGATAAAAAGAGTCTTTCAATATTACCATTTTAAAACATCGTCTGAACTCTGAAGGAACATCTTCTTGTTTCCTCCTAATTCTACGTCCTTATCCTATTTCCAAATATCTACAGCTACAGAGCATGCCAGTTTTAAGTGTGGTTATAAGAATGTTTTTTTATGGGCAGTACCTTAAATGCTTCTCTCTACATTTTTTTACCTTTTTATTAATAGGCGGGTAGTGAACTCGACAGAGTCATTTGTACTTTCTATTATTATTCATTTTTGTACTTCATAGAGCTACCACTACCCGCAGGCAATGAAGTTTATTTGGGCAAACTATAATTCTTAGGGACTGGTGTGATAATGCCTTGAGAACTTTTTTTTGATGTCATTGGGTATATAAGGTTTACTAGTAAAATTATGTTGTAAATAAAATAAAATTAAAATTGAGGAAAGTAACTTTTTACAGATATTAGTCACAATGTTGGGAACCATTGATAACACATGATATAGGTACATATAAGGTAAAGCGAAAGAAACCCTAGAATATTTACAGGAATACTGTAATAAAAAAGTCTACTTTAAAAAAACCGACACAACTCTTTTATAAAAAAGTAATTTCTGTACTTAATTTTTTTTATACTTGCGTTTTCCGTCGGTATGCTTTTATTTTAATACACTGTATTTTTCCCAAAATAACACTATTATTTATTTATCCTTGATAGATTTTTATAACTAATCTGTATGCAGGAAAATTTTAGGAATAAATCATTTAAATATATGTAAATAAGGATAAATAAATTTTATTATTAGGTAATTATGATTAAAACTGGATTTTTCAAAGTGTGCACGCATCTTTTGAATGCGTACTTGACTTTTTGACGTTTATTAGTTAGGTACTACACAAGCAACAACGGCAGATTTATATATAAAAGTAATCGGTTCGTTTCGATGTTTTGTTGACATAAAAATGCCTTGAAATAAAATGAACGTATAAACTGTTATTGAAATAAATGATTTCGTGAATTAAAAAAGTAATACTCCGCAAAAATGGCGACAGGACGCGGCAGTTTACCGGTAAAAATTTGCGGCGCTTGCCTCGCCACCGGAGATGAAATTAAATTCGTCAATATGGGATATAATTTTTGGTCTTTTGCCAAGTTCTGCGGCGTAAGTAATATGTATAAATGTGTTGTTCCACTGTTTCTTTAGAGCTTAACCCACCCTTCTAATTAAAAAATAATATTTAAATTTTAAACGCGCCGTTTTCATTGATAGATTGAGCCGTTTTGTGTGGGTATTTTTCACTCTTAATGCTAAAAATATGCTCGTCACTAAAATAGTTGTGATAACCAAATTTAAATAAAATTACCACTTCGTCTACCAAGCAGAATGCCAAAGTCCTAACACTCAAACCCCTATTCTACATTTATCTGGATTCTTCAATCCATTTGGAAGGTTGTGACGCTGTTTCTTCCAGCTGATCTTCAACTGTTTTTTCCCCACAGATATAAACAAAACTTTGATTGGGCATGTGGTGGGAGTTTATTTTTTTATTAGCATTTATCACAAGATTAGAGAAAACTATTTCAAAATAGTTAAGTACACATTACAAACATTAACATAACTTATGCAAAAATGTGTGCAGGGCAAACTTTTTTACGTTTATATGTTTATGTACTTAGTAGTAATTTAATTCGCCTATCGTGTGGCTTGTATTGTCCAAGAGGCGCTTTAAACCACAGTTCCGTTTGTCTTATTGTATTGCGAATCATATAGGTATTCTAAAATATATATACACCAAGATAGTGATGCCGTAAATTTGGCATTTCGGAACTCTTGTCAGTTTGTTGACGAGTGTTTTGGGCGACAATTGACAAACAAACAATGAGCAATCAATATTCTATATAAATTTTTAAACTCTTTTAATATCTTTCTAACTAATTTCATTTGTAAACGTCATTCTTTATCGCAAAAAATAGAAAAAATATTCTATTTTCAAACACTTTACCAAAAAATTACATTTTAATAATATATATAGTTTTTTCAACCCTGCCTTATTTATTTGTTATATTTTGAAAACTATGCATAATTTCAGTAAAAAAAAAAATTTAATAAGTAGAAGAATAACTTATAAAGCGGCAATAAAAAAAAAAAATATTATATTTCAAAAATTATTTGTTTTTTATTTATTTTCTGTTAATGGCAAAAATATATAAATAATACTTATAAATAGTTTTATATGATATATAGGAACATAAATAAAAAATGGGTGTCATCGCTTTAAATTTTCTTTTGAGGATCTAATATCTCACACATCTGTACAGCGTTGAGAAATGAATCTGGTATTCCGGTTGAAAAATGACGTTAATTCCACTACGCCAACAGATAATCCTTATCGCCTAACATCATTATTTACAATTTACAAAGTACGAGTTATCATACGAGGTTTAATGTGTATTATATTTTTCAATTTTAGGATGTAAATTATTACAATATTGTATGGGTGTGTCATCTGTGCTCGTTTCGGATCAAGAAAATCCTTCACTTCAGGCTCTGCATAAAAAAGGCAACGACTGTCCTGAACGACATTCTGCAGGGGATCAAGAAAGGGAGAGTGGTGAGTTATCGGCGTTATTCTATTCTATCGTCTTTGAGCGTATAGCAGCTATTTAGCTGATATGCTTATATCTTATTCTCTGTTACGAGCGATTTGCTTGCTCAACAAACAATAGTAATAATAATATATAAAGTATAAGTATGTATAGTCATTTAGTCAGTCAGTTTAGAATGCTTTTTGACAGTGACAACATTCGATTGTTAGCGATTCAAAAATAAATTTTGGGATGAGTGGCTTTGCGATTCATTCCGAGTGCCACAGGCACGAGTCGTCGCGCTCCGAAAGTGCCTACAGAGCTGCCTGTAGGGCCTAACTGCCAACCCAGGGTTGACCGGCTAGTACAACTATAATTAATGAAGACGTCACTTAAACTGATTAATTGCTATTTTCTCATAAATGAGAATTAATAATTTAAATGTGTTTACTCGCTTATACTTGTACTTATAATCCCAAAAATGCCAAGAAAACGTAAGCTGGGGTACATCAACATTAATACATAAATTAAAATCGATAAATCAGCCTGGAAATATCAAAATCCGCCTGCGATCAACATGATATTCTAGGTTCAATTCCTAGTGTGTTATGTTTTATTCTGCATTTTGTCAATTTTTCAATCGACTAGACCTAGTGTTTTACAGTTAATAACTAATTTTAAAGATTCACGGTCGTTCATTATAAACGTATGAATTTTAATTGTAGTTTCAAACTCCCCAGACGACGGTACATGTAATCATCTCCAAAACGTTGGGATTAATTCCTGTATTCACGGCAATTCTCCTCAATTTTTCAGGTGGACTACGATAACTTGACGAAGAAGCGTGATTCCCTGAATCTCGCGCAATTGTCGATGAAGACTGTGCACACGACATGCGAACTTGACAATAATTTTGAAGAAGTTAACTTTATGGAAACTGTTAAATATCCCAGCTTTTCTAGAATTCCCGGTGAGTAACATTCTTTTATACCAGTATCAACGTTATTAATTCTTTAATCACTGCCCGAGGTCAAGGCCACCGCAAAAACCCTAAAAGGACAGATTATAGTATTTTTAGTGCCTAGATTTAAGTAACAAAATGTCAAATTAATAAGCGGAAATCCCGCTGATCAATCTCCCCTTTTCTGTATCCACCCGTGGAGTGGTGCTACCGGAGCAGTTTTTGAAGAACGTTTGCTCGTCGGGTTAAAATAATATTTTAACCTGACGTTTGCTTGAACCGTAAATTGGCAGGCTCCCGAATGTTCCAGCTCGTAAATTTACGGGCTACGCCATTGCCTGGTGTCTAATTATTATTAAAAAGTTATCATATCGGGAGTTCAGACCAAAACAAATGAAAAAATTAATTATACATTATTCGAATCCGTTCATCGCTATTATCGTTTATACCAAAAATAATTCTCAAAAAGTAGATTCGCCCATTTCTCCTAATTTTTATTCGCTCCATACAAAGTTGTGATAATTTATCTAGATTAGTTTAGTTTCCAGTCAGTAAAATCATCGCACATTTAAATAATATATACAAAATCCTTAACAAGTTTTTTTAATGTTTGTAATAGATATAAATGTTCACTTTTATGATTAAAAAAAAAATACGTTAACAGTAAATATTATTTATGCATAAATCTCTTGTTTTCAGTGTATAAATAAATCTTTATTTTATAGAGAAACTTACTACTGTTTTCGTGGAACCGTCAATCTACCAAAAGTTCCGTTTGAAGTCCGAATCTCCGACAGACGAAATCGCTCTCTTGGAGCTGACGAAGGAACCCGAAGTGCCCCCGTTGACTGTGGACGCAATCAAGGAGCTCGACGACATAAAGTCCGAAACACACGATGAACGGTCATTCTCCGGCAACGACGATGATGACGACGACGACGCGATGCTCGTCGACCTCTTGCCGAAGTTGAGAAGCATCAAAGTCGAACGGCAGAAAGTTAAAAGGACCAAATCGACGGCGATTTTGTTAAAATCGAAAAAGGACAAATTGGAAAAAGTCTCGCATAGCATCAGGAAAAAACCGAAAAATTTTAAAAAGCCTGGCTCTGTACAAAAAAGGTTCAAATTTGTAAAATAATACTTTTATTTTCTATTATAGGGTGTACCATGACCATTCCTGAAGAGTTTATGTTCCCTATTATAAGTAATAAATTATATAAGTGCCGGGAATTTAAGAACGGACTGGACGAGTTTATCAGAGACGATACAAGTGAAGATTTAGGCTTATCAGCATAAGGTGCCTGCCTAAAACTAAACATAATAAAAAGGATCCATCTGCAAATTTACTTATTTTTTTAAAGCGCTATCAGTCACTAGCGTAAATTGGTAAAAATGTTGTATCTACTAAAAATAGAACGATCATACTATAATTTGTCATTATTTATTATTCCTTAAAGTCACGTTGAACCCTAGTCGCAACTAGTAGAAACTGCAGTTGAGACTATTCCATTCTCTTACATACTGCATGAACATTGAGATTGTGTCTTTTCTGATGACCGAGAACGTTTCCCGGATTCGTTAATGTAGTCTCACTATTTATTTATTTATTTATCTTATGGCAAAAATGTACAATGGTGTTGTAGCTAATTACAGGTAATTTGTAGTTAAAGTACATGAAATATCATAGACAATTAATACCAATACCCTTTAAAAATTACGCAGATCTAAAGAAACGAAGGATCCGAAGGACAACGGCGTGGAGGTGGTGTCGTTCAATATGCCGAAGGAAACGGTCCGGCTGGAGATGGCGCAGAAGCGACTCGAGAAGCGATTCACCGAGGCCAAGTACAAGTGTGTGTCCTGCGTGAAGGTCTTCCCCATCGAAACGGAGCTGAATTTGCATATGGAGAGGCACACGGAGGTAAATGCTGAATACTCCAAGCGTTTCACAAATATTTACATCTGTAATTACACACCTGGTTTCCAGCAGGTACATAAAAATCAACAATGTAAATTTATTGAATACATAAATAAATAACTCGAAACATCTTTCTTGGTAATTCCTCCACTGCGCTTAACACACTCAGCGTCGATAACGGTAAGTATATCCCGTAATCGCCATATACGACAGGTGCCGTTTCCGGTCAAAACCGTTACCGTGTTAATGCATTTATTGAAAAAGCGTGGCATGTCATGCATACCTGAATTCATGAAAGGCATAGACTAAATGGTGTGCTAGTGAATTGGAATTAACGGATTTGGTGCTAAATAACTTTATTTACAAAAGCTATGTCAATATAATATTAAATATAAAAAAAAACATTTTCTTAGTTTTGTATAGGTGTTTTTTTAGAGGCGTGGTTTTCAATCTGGCACTACTTTTTTCGTAGTTGGTGTTTTTGACAGCTGTCACTTGATTTATGCTCAGTTTGGTTTGCCATTTCATAATGAATAGACTTACTCCTGAACAACGTGGCGTGGCCTCCAAGATCGTGCGATTTAACACCGCTGGACTATTTTTTGTGGGGTTATGTGAAGTCGCTTGTCTACGCAGATAAGCCGGACACGATTAACGCCTTGGAAGAGAATATTCGGCGCGTTATTGCTGACATACGGCCCAACTTGCTGCAAAAAGTGGTTGAAAATTGGGCCTCTCGGCTGGAATTTGTTCGAGTCAGCCACGGCGGCCACTTACCCGAAATCATTTTTAAAACATAATGGCAAACCCTTATCTTTATAATAAAACTAAATTCTTAGCCATAACATCAAATTATATGCGTTTTATCTCTTCTTGAAAACCACGCCTCTAAAATCATCATCCTATATATATTGTTTGTCAATTATAAGAAATTATAACTTAAACTAAAACACGGGTGTCGATCCCACGTGGGATATACTTCAACCTACTTCTCCGATCGAGCGGCAACGCGTGCTTCGCGCGTTTAGCGTACGGAGCTGGATGTGTTAATTCTTTTTTTTTTAATTCTATTACAAGAAGTTGTGCTATCATTTTGTGATGCACTATTTTTGTGTGTTCCATCTAGATTAGCTAAATTAAACAGCCGTTAGATAAAATTGAGTGATTTTACGCCACACCCAATAAACCTTGGAAAGACCCCTCCCCCTTGAAATGTTCACACAACAGCAATATGGTAAATGTTACAGGTCAACGGTGAATTTCTCTGCGAGCTCTGTCTCCAATACGTGAAGAACAAACACAAGCATAACGAATTGCATTGCCGTCGGTACAAATGCACCCGCTGCGATTTCAACAGACCCGCCCAGCTGTCCATTATCAACCACTATCACAAGGAACACAAGAACGACGAGGAGACGCACTGTCAGGATTGCGACAGGACCTTTTTGTACGGATACATTTGTTGTATTGCCTATGCTTATAAGCTTAGAGTATTAGTAGGGTTTATCGAGTCTTTGGTCATGTCGCGTTGTTCTATAGAGCTCTTTCATAATAAGCATAAGAGCGTTTCTATGAAGGCTCTAAGCGAGGATGACGCGCTGGTATTAGCGCCTACTTCTAAATCCAGAGGTCCCGAGTTCAAATTCCCAGAGGGTATATTCAACGACGCTTTTCTCAACACTTCCGACTAAGTTAAGCGACAAGACGTACGCAAAAAACAACACTCATTCAGTTGCAGGCTTGCGAGATGTTTGTCTGTAATGAGTGGCCTCGCATCATAAAAACAACAATAGACCAGTCGGAACTGCACCTAATAACACCTCCCCGACAACACAAGCCGTACAAATGATGATGAAGGAGTCATCGGCGCCGTTATATATATCTTTTTAAATAATACACGATGGGTTAAAGTTAAGTATTTTTCTCTATATAAAAATGTATTGTTAAGAGGGCTGTATTGTTGTAAGGCTGAAAACAGACTGAATCATTTTACGGCATCCGTTTTAATTTATAATTAATGTGACGGTCGTGAGAGCGGAAAAATACCGAATAGTGGATTTCTGTTGGTTGATAAATAAATATAAATGAATCTCTTAAAGTTGTTATTTTTAATATCTTCTCAAAAACCACCTTCTTACTAATCTTA
This sequence comes from Neomicropteryx cornuta, assembly GCA_020383195.1. NCBI lineage: Eukaryota > Metazoa > Arthropoda > Insecta > Lepidoptera > Micropterigidae > Neomicropteryx > Neomicropteryx cornuta. The sequence continues at coordinate 1,278,646 of JAHKQU010000031.1, forward strand.
AAGGTTAAGTCATTATGTTTGAACAGTTTGATTTTGTTATGACTGTTATTTTGCCGACACACTATTTTTACACAACCTCTCTGAGTTAGCTGGGAGAGATTGTCCCACGTCAAAAAGCTCGCCTTTTTTTACCGCCCTTATGTATCAAATAAAGTGTTTGCTGTTATATAGCGTAAGGTGTGGTATTATCCAATGTCATTTTATCGTTTCAGAAATGCAACTTTCGAAGTGCACGTCTGTAAGAAGGTGATGGAGAAATGTGATAAATGCGACAAAGTAATGCTACGGAGATCTCTGTACATGCACCATTTGTAAGTACAGCGCACGGTTACGTGTAGAGCGTAAAATAAGTGCTTGGAAACGAACTACGTACGAGCGCGTTTTGCGGGTTTTACATTATTATTATTATTAGGTAATTACAATATTTAGGAGCTGGCTCCTGTGGTACTGTTGAGTTTAGTAGGTGAGGAAGAAATTTATGCTTAACAACTCGCAGCCTACGGAAAAGGGATCAAATGCTGACCTATGAAGAGTATTCCACTGCCGAATTGTTCCGGAAAGAAACGAATTGAACCGAATATTCCGGTTTTATCTTGGAAGGATGATCCTTACGGCCAACTTATCTGCGGGTCATTTTTCCCTCGACGAGGAAAATTTGTAGCTTATTTTTTATATAAAAAAAATATTCTCAAATCCGTACTGATTAAATCATCGCTCAAAGCGATTTTGACTTTTTCTCGCTAAATGCTTAAAAAATTAGCAAAATTTTTTTTTTTACGACCAGAATGGCTATTACTAATAGGAATATTAATACCGCCGTAATACCACACTCCTACATAGTGGTAGACTTAAATATATATTTTTTAATAAAATTTATCAATATTTTATGATAAAATTGTGGAGATCGTGGTAGTCTAGTGGTTAAAGCGTTGGACTGCTGACCCAAAGGTCTCGGGTTCAAATCCGCAGATGGTCATACCATTTTTAACGCTTCATTCCCACCATCTCCTTCGACTCTCGCACAGGCGCATTTGGCCTAGTTGAGAAGGGCCCAAAATAATTGTGATACGCTTAATGAATATCTCCGTCTGCAGACTGGTCCACGCTGACAAGCAGCACAAATGTGACAACTGCGAGGCCGCATTCTCAACCCTCAAGCACCTGATGATCCACAAGAGCGACTGCCGCCCGTACTATTGCACGGACTGCGACAAGTTCTTCAAGAGCAAGAAGAACCTCGCGCTGCACATCAACAAGACGCGAAAGCACGACAGGCCCGACAAACTCAGGTTGGTCTCGTGTCGTATTGCGAAAACAAGTCCGAGTAGTGACACGGCGGTGATCTATCGCAGCAAATATTCGTTGACCGGGAGAGATAAACCCACCGGAATAGTTTTAGCTTCTCAAGGCTATCTGTATCTACTTCTGGGCACCCAAGCAGAAATGACCCATGCAAGTGTACCGTAATATCTTCCCCCGCCCAGAAAAAGAATCCTGAAGGTTGACTGAAGGGCATATACAAGGTGAACTTAAAGTCAGCAACATCTTTTAAGATGTGATTATGGACTTAAACATGAATTTAAACAACTTTTGTTCAACAACTTTGTAAATAAAGCGAAAAAACACGTCTAAAAAGACAAAATGATATGATATCGTTTCAATTCATCATAAATTTTAACACTGTTTTATTTTGTACATTTTGTGGATAGTAATGAAACAACATGGACTTAATATTTCACTCTATCAAACTGTCAATGTTTCATTAATCAGTACTAAAAATTGTTGACTTTAATATTATTATAATAACAGAGAGCATAGCTAATGGGTCTGTTTCTGTTACTGAGACAGTTGAATATCAAGACAGTTCTTGAATTGGTTGATGCTGTTTGCGCTGACGACCGAATCCTGTAGTTGATTCCACGCGTCCACCACTAGATTGATACATTCTTAAGCTCTTGACAATCATAGTGCCCCGACAGCATTTTATATGTCTCAATGAGATCACCACGCTCTCGCCTTCTTTTGAGAGTAGGCACTTTGAGTTGCTTAAGCCTTTCAAAGGTCCTGGAACTTTGCTCGCCTTTGCACTTTTTCCAATAAATCACAGTCCTTAAGGAAGTATGGATTCCATAATTGAAAGCCATATTCCAAAATCGATCTTATGTAAAGTCTTATAAATTTTTAAAAATAAATCTTTGGTTATATTTGCGAACGCTTTCCGTATAGAATCATTCCACTTCAGATCTGTAGTTACGATGATTCCCAGGTCAGTCTGTTAACTTTATACAGGTTAACTCCGTTCAGGTAATAATCTCTGCTAACGTTAATGTTATATTATACGACCAGCCTCCTATGCGATTTAAACGGCTATGGTTGTTTTCCGAGGGCATTAATCTACACACAAAAATTCAACTCTTTCACATTTGTATTTTTCGAGTTGAAAGATGCAACAGACGGACGGACAGACGGACGGGGGAAATGTATAGAAGATAAATGGTACATTTCTATTTTGTCTAATAGTTAAGGGGCTTGAAAACTCTTCATTGTCCCATACATTATATCAGAACTTTAAAAGTAAATATCCTATTAATTGAGTTTATCTTATTACGAAAAGTTATCATTTTGCAACGAAATATCGCGTGTCTCATCAAGCATAGCTAAACTTAATAAACGTTAGATGAAATAGCACGATTTATGACCACGCCCCACAAAGACAACAGTTCTTAAGCGGGGAATACAATATTTTTGTTCTATATGTGTGATTTTGTGCTTTTGCGTGTAGGCAATGCGAGCTGTGCTCGGCGAAAGTGCCGCCGTACAGATTCAGGAAGCACATGGACGACCAGCACCCACAGCAGGGCCGGTACAGCTGCAGCAAATGCACGCAGGTCTTCGACACCACCGTGCAGTACCAGCGGCACAGGGCCGTCATCCATCCGACGGAGTACAGCTACAGGTCGCGCGAGAAGATCCACGTCTGCGATTTCTGCGCCAAGGCTTTTCCAGTGAGACATTCTTATATTTATTAGGGAAGCGCTTTGAGCTGATAAACTCTGTATCAGCCCTTGGGTAAAAGAGACGGCGATATTGAATGGGATCGTGAGAGACCAAGGCAGCATCCTCCGACGCAAATGGTTATACTATTTGAGATTGTACTGACAATCTCTGTTCATTTGTATATCTTGGCTCGTTGGTTTAAATTGTGCCATATGCCATACTCGGTGTATACAGGGTGTGTTTACGTAACTTCACTATAACTGTCGTTTCGGGAGGTTGATCTATATCGACAATCAAATATTTCCTAATTACAACTAAAATTACTCAATTTAAAATTAAATCGGACGCTGACTAAAGTATGACCTGATCCGTTCTAAACATAACAAGCCTGACCTGGTCATGTCAAGTTCAGTTAAGCTCTGCGCGTCGCCGTAGCTGAGGATGTTCAATATAATTTCAGAATTGGTTTAGTTGGCGATTATAGTACAGTAGGGATTTTAAATACACTCTGTATAATGGCATTTTGTCTACCCTATTGCACGAGCGATCCTGACGGGAGCGTTATAAAATTTCTCAAAAACATTTGTGAATGATATCGAATTATTAAATTAAGAGTTCTAGGATTTCGTTCATACTTTGAGTTGACACTTGTCTGGTCTGGTAATAAAAAGACTTATGTATGCGTAGACGTCACTGCGTAACCGCAAACGTACACTCGCGCGTGAAAAGCTAGGGTACTCTGAAGCTTCTTATGCGAGCTGGTAAATGAACAAACATCTCAGTGCACCCCAAACATAATATTACTGGACAAATGATTTTGTAGCATTATGGTAGAAAGCGGAAATTCATCAAAATATTAAGATGATCCAAGGGTCGGTGAATTGATGCAGATATCATGGTTGTGCATATTTAAAAATCTACAGCAGACAAATGAGATTAAAAAAAACATAAGAGAGGTTATAATGCATTTTCAAAATTTGCACCGATTTTAAACAAATATCCCCGCGAACTCAATTCGATAGATCATTTTTCCAGTGGATTCATTTCAATATTAAATTGTCTTTGGAATAGTCTGTTCCTAAATTGATTCACTGACCCTGCGCTGCGTTTATGGTTTACGTACACACAAATAGTAACAGAAAATTATTTCAACCTATCCGTAAAAAAATATTTAAAAAATCCTATTATTTAGGTGTAACTTTTTTAAACCCATAAAAAAAAATATATTGGGGGTTTTTGCATAAAACCCCCAAATAAACGGTTAATTTATGTTTGAAGACTCTCTCATATGAACACTCTCTCATATGGAATCCCTATTTCACTAAAGATATAGATCTCTTAGAAATGGTGCAAAGACGCGCAACGAAAATACCAAGTCAACTCAAAAGTCTGGAATATGAAGAAAGGCTAAATATACTTGGACTGACAACATTAGAGCACAGGCGGCCGAGAGGCGATCTTACAGAGACCTACTATATGATCTTCCACAATTAAACTCTCAAGTACAACCTTTCTAATCCGAGGAAGAATTTCACATCAAATAGAGTGGTGAATGCATGGAATAAGTTACCAAGCGCAGTGATAAGTGCCAAGAATGCAGATTTAATGAATTAGTATTATACTATTATTTTATTTTCAAGTATTCAATTTAATTATAAAATTTGCGTTATTAACCGTCTTTCAAATCTACTGTATTATTTTTAGTTCCTTGTGTATTCGGATCACATAATGCATCTTGGTTTTTCCCCTGTTTAAAATTGTACTTTTAGAACAATGAACTTGAACGTATTTTCTTCCCACAGGAAAAAGCAGCGCTCACCGATCACATGAATATACACACGGGAGCGCGGCCGTACAAATGCTTCCACTGCGAGGCGACTTTTGGATTTAAGGCCGCCCGGTATTCGCACATACGAATCATACACATGAAGATTAAAAAAAAACGGCAGCCCAAGAAAAGGAAGCCGAAATTGCCCGTCGACAACATGGAAGCGTTGTTCGCGATATAGCTACGATCGCTCGATAGATAGCACGGCGAAATTGCTCCCGGGGAAAGTGCAGTACCCGCGGCGTGTCTGTTTCCGAAGCAAATCTCGGAGGACGACGAGACGGCGAAGTGGTCCCACAGATGTTAGGCGAGGGCTGGATAGTGGCTAATCATATGTTTTATAATGCTGAGATGTCCTTCTACCTTGCTGAGTGAACACCGGGTACACATCCACCTATTGGAAAATGTGTCGCAATGCATTCAATCATAGTACGTTACCGAACTACTATTAATAGTACTTTATTTAAAAAAAACGTTTACAAGTGGTATAAACTCTTCCAAGAAGGCCGAGAAGACACCATTGACGAACCTCGCTCTGGACGCCCAAGCGCGTCATCAACTGATGAGAACGTTGAAGAAGTGAAGAACCGAAGTTTGTTTCCAAGTTGCTAAATTTTGGCCAAAAGAACCGTCGCATGAGCATCGCTCAAGAGCTGTTGAATGACGTCAACGACGACCCAGATTTACTCAAAAGGGTCATAAGAGGTGACGAAACATGGGTATACAGTTATGACGTCGAAACTAAGGCTCAATCGTCCCAGTGGAAGCAGTCACATGAGCCAAGACTGAAAAAAAGCACGCCAAGTTCGGTCAAATGTCAAGGTGTTGCTCACTGTTTTCATTGATTATCATGGCGTGGTGCATCAGGAGTTCTTACCTACAAAGTCGTACAGTTAATAAGAAGTATTTATTACTTTGAGGTTATGCGCCGTTTGCGTGAAGCGATACGAAAAAAACGCCTGGAATTGTGGAAAAATCAGTCATGGTTATTGCACCACGATAATCATTGCTTGCTCGTAATTTTTTGGCCAAGAACAACAGAGTAATCCTGCCACAGCCACCGTATTCACCGGATGCTGACTTTTTCCTGTTCCCAAAACTCAAGAAACCCATGAAAAGACGGCGTTTTGCAACGATTGAGGACATAAAGACCGCATTGCTGGATGAGCTGAAGGCTATACCTAAAAGTGCTTATCAGAAGTGCCTTGAGGTTTGGAAAAAGCGTTGGCACAAGTGTATTAATAGTATCTGAGGGGGGCACAATTGTATTATAATAAAGTATAATATAATAATAGTATTGGAAACTTACTTTCCAATACTATATTTCTGCATGACACAAAGTGACAGTCAAATAAAAGGTTTACTAGTAAATTAGTAGAGTGTATTAAGTACATTAAAAGGAACTAAAATAAATATCTAACATAAATTTCTCTAATTACCAATTGTGGAGTCCTTATTTCGTCAAAGATATTCCGTTACTCGAAAAGGTAAAAAAAATCCTGGATTAGAGGGTTACATTTTCATTCTTTACTTTAAAAATCAACTTTAATATTTGTCCATATCTATTTTAACCGCATTAAAGCAACTCTGGCCTCTACAATTATTGCGCATAGCATCGTAAATCGGCTTTCACGCATCCACACCGTCTAACACAACCTTGTTTGCAGGCACAGATAATTAGCTGTAATATAGAGGCTGGTGCTGGCGACTCCTAATTTAAAACGGGTATTACGCAGTTGGATTTTTTCCAACTTTGCACCTGATGGAAGGTTCGCCGAGAATGATGGCGAGCAGCAGGCGATGTGGTTGGCAATTTCGCCAAAATTGCTTTTTAAAAATTTAAAAATGATGACTGCAATAACGATTGAGTGCCTAAATCGAGTGTTTCGGTTTCTTTGTGGGCCCTCGCTTTGCAATCAGAGCATCTCCATGAACCCTATCTCGACATAGGGTTCACCTACCGCAGCGTCTAAATAACTTTATCATCTCCATAAGCCGTGATTCTAAAATTACATGGTAGATTGATAACGTTTGAGGGTAAGAACTCCAACTATTTCTCCAACCAACCAACCTTTTGAATTCTCAGTTCTCTCTCTAAGCTTATGATTATGATACTGCGGCGACGATAGTGTGGTTATGTTTACTTTAAAGTACCATAATCGGAGAATATGGTAGTAATTGGAATATTTATGGATAATAATAAATAAACAAATGTCTAACAAAACAATAGTAAAAAAAAATATAACAAATAATTTTTAAACTTTATTTACATAGTTCTGTATAAGAATATCTTTGCAATAAATTAGTATTAACATTACACATATACAATAATTGCATATTATAATAAAAAATATATGTACAAGCCTATTTTCTAGGCTATGCTAAAATGACACAATATTCTAGTTTGCAGCCTCAAACTTTCCCCTCGCATTCCTCTTGAGTTTTCTATGCACGAGTTTCACATGCGTGTAGAGCACTCCCGAGTGACCGAAACGAGCGTCGCATTCGTTGCACGCGTACGGTTTTGCTCCCGTGTGCGTGTTGATGTGACAAATGAGCGTGTTCCGCATCTAAAAACAGAAAGATGAATCGAGGAACTATAACAAAAATATAATAAACGCGTTCAGTACTATTCATTCATCATTACTTAATGATGGACGTTAATGAGGCGATGACCTTCATTCGGCGACAAACATTAAAAGGGGAGTAATCAATATTTATGTTATCACAAAAAGCACTGGTCTGGACCGATCCTCACCTTCACCCTCGGTTATTTAAACGGTTAATTGCCACCACACTAAGGTTACTATATTATTAATATTATTTTATTTTATAATAGGCAGGCAGCGTAGCTGATAGGCCCAAAATTCTTTTTAAATTGGTTGACCGTCTTTGATTCTATGACACTTTCTGGTAATCCATTCCATGCTTCCACGACTCTGTTACTGATGAAGTTCTTTTTGGGGTTGCTTGGAAAGGACGTCCCATCTAGCTTCATACAGTGCCCACGCAGTTGGGAATATTTCTCTCAATTCTGCGCAGTCATAGTGAGGCTTTAATATTTTGTATGTCTCAATGAGGTCCCCTTTATCTCGCCTCTCTTTTAATGTATGGAGATTGAGAATTTTTAGTCTCCCTTCATAGGCTTTACTCTTTACTCTTTAGGCCAGTAGGTAGGTCGTAGCACTTCTTTGTACTCTTTCTAACATGTCAATAAAACCTTGACATGCCTTAGATAAAATTGCCATATATAGGGTGATGTTGTTAGAGGCGTGGTTTTCAAGAAGAGATAAAACGCATATAATTTGACGTTATGGCTAAGAATTTAGTTTTATTATAAAGATAAGGGTTTGCCATTATGTTTTAAAAATGATTTCGGGTAAGTGGCCGCCGCGGCTGACTCGAACAAATTCCAGCCGAGAGGCCCAATTTTCAACCACTTTTTGCAGCAAGTTGGGCCGTATGTCAGCAATAACGCGCCGAATATTCTCTTCCAAGGCGTTAATCGTGTCCGGCTTATCTGCGTAGACAAGCGACTTCACATAACCCCACAAAAAATAGTCCAGCGGTGTTAAATCGCACGATCTTGGAGGCCACGCCACGTTGTTCAGGAGTAAGTCATTATGAAATGGCAAACCAAACTGAGCATAAATCAAGTGACAGCTGTCAAAAACACCAACTACGAAAAAAGTAGTGCCAGATTGAAAATCACGCCTCTAAAAAACACAAAATATATGCAAAAGAGGTTCAAACAGTTTTAAAAATATATTAGTTTCATGCCCTTAAATCGATGTACCACACTCATTCCTGCAATTTCATTCTTAGAACTATAAAAATATAGACGAAGACGATCTACCAAACATCGTATATATTTCAAGCACACAGGATGCGTGTTCAATTTATTAAAACAAAATATTCAAAGATAATAATTATTTCCTATGTTAAATTTTTAAATAACAAAGAGTTTTCTCCGCCAAGCAAGGGAGGAAGTTAAAACTTGGGAGCTGTACTCAAAATATAGAATGAAGGTGAATCAGGGTCACTCTTATTGTTAAAATTAATGTAATGCTGATTTTAGACTGACTTCTGTTTAATTGTTGCCATGATGTCATCTCATTCTACGCAACAATGTTACTCGAAGACTTGAGCCAATGCGATTGAGTCTGAAGAGTTGACAAATATTCTCGGTGCCATCTCTTCCAAAAGGATTGAAGAATCTGCTAGAGTAGCATCCACCGGGTCAACCGATTGGTAGCAGTATCCAGCAGTGATGGACATGCTAGCGTCGTAGCAGGACCTTGCATCAAAAAATGGGCAGGGGTAAGAGCGCTGTAATCATTCGCACTGGAACTTAAAGGGCAGAGTGGCCTTGAATTGAGAGTTGCTTCAATTAGCACCAAGACCGTGTTGAACTTTTCGTATGTCAATCTTTGTTCTCCAACTACGCGAGTTAAGAGTGTCTACAGATTTTTCTCACTGCTTCCTTAAGGTTTTGAGTTGATTTCACGAGCTCGGTGAACGATGTGACGAGATGTCACGGATTGCAAGAATAAATCGCGGCGAAAAATCATGGATTGCAGAGGCGTGGGTATACCCTCTTGCATTTCTTTTTCAATTGACACTTACCGACAGCTGTGATAATGCCAAGAGTTGCCAGTAACAAAAACTGGGGAAATTGGAGAATAGTGATTTTGCAATATATAATAAACATAAAATAATAATAAACATTTATAGAATAAATATTAATATGATAGAATATTGAATTTAAATAACTTAATTTATAGAGTGACGTCGGAACAGCAACAATAGACTCGTAGTGGTGAATGTTACGTATACAAACGAGTGCAGACCTTTGTGTGTGAATAATATATTGTTAAGTAAACAGTCTGTCTGTATTGAAAACTTACCGAGAAGGCCTTCCCGCAGTAATCGCACATGTGCACCTTGGGCTGAGTGTACTTCTGGTGCGACCTCTTGAGGTGGACGTTGAGAAGGTTGTTGGTGTAGTACGCCCTCGGGCACAGGTTGCACTTGAAGTTCGCAATGCCCAGGTGGTCCTTCTCTATGTGCTTGGAGAGGTCCCGTTTGTTAACTAGGCATTTGTCGCAGTGCGGACACGGGCTGTAATCACCGCACAATTCAACGCAATTTTAACCTGAAGAGCTCACATTACGCACACACAGGGTGTCCTAACACCTTTCCCGAAGACTCAAAGGCGTGTTCCCTATTATGAGTAAGAAACTATATAAAAAACTCATAATTCATACCCAAAAATAAAAAGATGAAAATGTTTTCATATTTACACTAATAAAAATATATACATTTGACTAACCTATCAACTTTTATCGGCTTTGACTAACCTAAAAGGTCTTGGGACACCTGGATTTATTTATTAAACAGATTTCCCCATGTACACATTACAATTCCATTAAAAAATTAAACTAAAAGAAAAAATAATATTAAAAACAAAAAACAATATCAATAAAAAACAAAAAATAACTAGGAAAAACTAATCAGGAAAAATACGTTAAAAATTAAAATAATGCCTCTAGGCGAACAATAGCAAATAAATTATTCACGCCGATCTCACAAAGGTGTAATAAAAAGCAGATGTTTAATCCTGTAGGGCGAAGAGATAAAGATATTAATCTCCGCGGAAATGGAATTTAATAACTCGACTGCTCTCCCAATCCGACTATAGGTACTTGTATACGTCGGTACGACACGCTAACCGCCTAAATAAGGCGTGCTTCGGCGCTCTAGTACGACGGTCCGGAACAAAGAAACCAATATCTCTGAGTTTTACGGGATTCTCGATGAATCCGCAAATAACTTTAAACAAATAGAATAATGTATGGACTAGTCGCCTCAACTCGAGTGTGTTTTAGGTAATAAATGTCAAATTAATTGAGTTTCTGAGAGGGAGACGAAAACGGCTGGAGGATTTGATAACTTTTTACAGCAGCCACATTCACCCTACTGGCCAGTCTCCCTTTTTCTGTATCCATATGTGAAATGATGCTGCCAGAGTGGCTTTTGAAGTATGTTCAAGTTTTTTAGCACTTAACACACAACAGTACTTACATTCGCTTGTTAATGTCGTAATGCTTGGAGCTGTACTTGAGGTGCCAGTTGAGGATGACCTCGCTTTTGTAGAACTTGTCGCAGAGCGCGCAGTAGAAGCTGCAGTCCTGGCTGTGCTTGCGCTGATGGATCTTCAGGAGGGTGGCGTTGAGGAACTTCTGAGTGCACTTGCCGCACGGAAAGCGCTTCTCCTTCTCCGGCAGGTCGCGGTTTATGTGCTTGCTGAAAGAACAAATGCAATTTTAAAGGAACACAACCCGTCATTTCTCCGTACAACAGTTGTAGTGTTGTGACTATTTCTACAAGCTTTTATTTAGCTTGTAATGTTTGCAATTATTTCATTTCGAATACCGCGCAATAGCTTGTACATACAGCGCAATAGATTTTATTAATTTAAAATTTGAACGACAATAAATAAAAAAAAATTATAAATTATAAGAAATAAATAAGCATGTAAATGTGTATAATAAATAAATAATAATAATATACAAATACTAATAATGATATTAAATACGTGTTCATATTTAGATAGGTAATTATAAATTCGTGGACCAAGTATTTAAGTGACCGATGTCCTAATGTGGTGTTCAATTTAAGCACTACTATAAATGTAGATTAATGTTGAGTCTACAAACGTGAAGGTAATGATATATTGTAGGATACTAACAGCATGTGCCGTCTCAAGGACTCTATGGTCCGGAAGGTCATACCGCAATGCTCACATTCTTGCCTCTCGACGTTCTCCGTGTGTCGGTACCTAACGTGCTGACGAAGGACTGAACGTTTCCTGGAATAAAATGAGAATTTTACAGTTTAATCTACGACAAGATATTCATATTTCATATTTCATATTTCCGTACCGAAAGAAAGTTTGTTGATAAGAAAAAACATATTACCTAATTACAAAAAAAAAAAAATGGCGAGAATGATAACTTCATGGGCATAGGGCATTCCTCAATTAATTTTTATTGATAGCATAGTTGTTAACAGAATAGGACATTCAGCGCCGATGACGGAATATTCCGTCATTGCTGTATACGCCAGGTGCCGTGTACGAGTAAACACGTCACCATCTTACTGCATTTTTATTAATATTTAAAAGCGTGGCATGTCGCGTATCCCTGAATTCATGAAAGGCATAGACTAATCGCAATTTGACTGTTCATGTGAAAAGTGCGCTAGTGAATTGAAAGTGTATTTGACGGATTTAGCGGTAAATAATTTGGTTTTTTTCACAAAGGCCATGTCAATATAATATTAAATATAAAAATAAACATTTTCATAGGGTTGTACTAAAATAGTGAACGACCTTTGCAGATCGGCGGCATCGTGTGGTACGCGCGTTTTACGTACGGAGCGGAATGTGTTAAAACTATTTATTTTTATTTCACATTTATGCATTGGATAAGCTTTTATTTAACTTGCAATGTTTGTATTTCGGTTTAGGTCAAATCTTGCAAGCTGAATTAGAACCACTTCCTCTTATAAGTTTCAGTTTCGATGACAATGCTTTTTTTTATGGTAAGCGTGACCGGATTCTACACTCAGGATTGGCTCCAGATGAAGAACTCCTCAATAGTCAACAGCGCAGACAGCAATTTTGTATACGCATTTAAAAATATTTTTTTTACTAAAAAGTTAGAACTGAAAGATTATAGAAAGTGTTGTTATCGATTATACGAGTAGAAATGTAGTTTACTAGTAGATATATTAATTAAGATATTTTTTGTACAGTACATATACAGTAAAAAATATGTAAATTAAAACATACCAACAACTATAATACAAGTTAAAAATAATTATGATTGAATGGAGAAGTCTCCTTTGGCACAAAAATCTATAATAATCCAATAAAAATAAGCACTTCTTATGAGCGGTGAAAGATTTATTCGAATATCCTGATGAATATTGAAATTATTTTACGCGCAGAAACTTTTAATGTGCAAAATTCCAACATGGCACATCCGCTCCATCAGAATATCGAAGTCACTCTGCGCTCGTGACGTAGTCTTATGACATCACAGCAGGTCTGCCAACCGTGTGACGGCACACTTAAAATTATAAAGGCAAAATGCTAAAGGTAACTTCGTCATTAATTAAAATTTTAACTGAAAGTATGTATATATTTTCAGTAATTTTCAAGCGATTATTTAAGCCTAAGAGAGTTTTTTCATTAGGAGCATTTCATTAACGGCTGAACACCGGAAGAATGCTTGTTTCACTCACAAGAAGACCTTCCCGCACTGCTCGCACGCCAGCCTGCTCTTGTCGGCCTCGTGCTCGGCGCCGTAGTGCTCGACGACGCCGCGCCTCGTCCGCTTCGTGAAACCGCATTTCAGGCAGCGGAAGCGACGCGAGTGATTCACCACGTGCTTCGCGAACGAACGACCCGACGCCACGTACGTCTGGCACGTGTCGCATTTGTGTGCGCCCGAAATCTGCGCAAACGGCAATGATTGCATTATGAGCTCTGCGAGGAATGCGTTTTCGTTGTGAAAGTTTAATAGGTCGGCATTGCTTGCTCTCATTTCTTGGAAATGGACGCTTTACTCAGTTAATTTTCAAGAAAAAAAATATGTATTTTTAGAAAATGCAAAGCCAACTACAAACCATTTGTTTTATTAAAATCAGGTATTAAGAAATTTTATTTTTTTAATAAACACAGATGGCATCAACTCCGAGATTTTCAGTACAGTTTTCAAAAATAATAATCAAAATTTGCTTAAGCCAGCGAGATGAAGACATTTTAAATGGAAAACTTAATTTTTGATTTTTTGCTACCTTACACTTGACGTAACTTAATGAAACTAAAATAGGACCTACCCTGAGAAATTCCCTATCATATGCAGAGAAAAGCATCGAAATCGCATAAACCAATCCAGAGTAATGAGCGAACATATATTTAAAAAAAAAAAAATGACAAATTGAGAACCTCCTTTTGAAATTACAAAAACGCGAAACTATACAATATTCATCAAAGAAGTTTTTTTTTACTTTTTTTAACCCATTTATTTTTTTTTAATCTTATCTTTTTAACCAAAAAAATCCCTTAACCCCCGTTTCTGGACAAAGTACACTCTTGGCGAGACGAGTTCCTAATTTTTGCACCCCGGCACATTGTACATATACATACAGGCTGTTTTTAAATTTAGGTCAACACTTTTAGGATATCTATATCGATAACTAAACCGGTTTCAAGAATCGTAAAATAATTTACTTTGTTTTACTTAGAGGTGCTTTGTGAGCTCGGGGATCAATGACCGGTCTCGCGCCACGTGTTCAACAGCGCTCTAAAACATTAAAACGGTTTTTATTTAATTTTGAAGTCGTTTTCTCGTAGTTGAGAAATATTTGAATAATGTTTGATTGTCGATATAGATGAACATCCTAAAAGAAGTGCACTAAAATTAAAAACGCCCTGTATTTACAAAAGAAAATAATAAGAGTACATACCGGCTCATGAACGGACATATGCTTCCTGTATGTGCCCTCATAACCGAAACCTTTGATGCAGAATTGACATTTGTAGACGGAATTTGCAAATTTGCTGCCGTTCGCCGTCTCCTTCAGCTCCTCGATTTGCTCCTCCCTCGATAGCGACACGACCGCAAACTTGTCGTTGTCCTCGACGACCCTCCGTCTCGTCTCCGGAATCTTTTTCTCGTTTCGTTTGCGCGTCTTCTTCCGGCGCGATCGGTTTATCAGCTCCACGAGCGGCAGGCAGTCCTCCGCCGTTTCAGGCTCAATTCGGTTGTCGGCGATTTCGTCTTGCCACGAGTCATTCACTGTGTCCGCTTCAGATTTTATATTACCATCTAGCAAATTATCATCTGCTTCAACGGCATCCATTTTTAGTTTATTGCCGTTGGTCTGAAATTGAAAATATTAATTTTTAAAATGTGCGAGCATCTTAATACCCCTCTTAACGCAACCCGGTCATTTCTCCATACAAAAGTTGTAGTGTTGCGAAACTCTTTTTTGTAGTTACAGAAGAAAAAAAATACATTTAAAAAACAAAAAAAGCAAATGGACGGAACTTAGGCCGCTGTTTAGCAACCTGGGCAACGGTAGTTTTTACCACTTGGGCGCTCGTCAGGTTAAGGAGTTGTAACGGCCCTGCAGTGGGCCGTGTAAAGTATAAAATTCAAGATTAATAATTGACTCAGTTATACCAAACCTGATCTGTAACATGTTGCGTAAAAGATATTTATACTGGCACTACCACACTGGTGATCTCTGCTCCCTTGACCAGACAAAAGTCTCCCTCAATAATGACAATAAATAAAATCTTACATAGGTTAGGCAGCCGTTGAGCGATTCAATAGCCTCTTTGAGCAAGAGAGTTATTTCGGCGACTCTGTCCCGGAACTCCAGAGCGTACTTTATATGCCGCTCGCAATCGTGACAGACAGATCTACCGAAGGGCCGCGGCAAGTCCTGGAAGAGATCCTGAGTTATTACAACTCGACCAGTTCGCAAATAAAATAATTTTATAACATATAATGAACTAAAGAATAGTTATTAACATGAATTTTACGGTGTTTTAGTTTGTGTATGCAAGAATTAATCCCGACGTTTCAGAGAAACTCACATTCCGTCTACAGGAAAGGGTTCGACACGTCCGTCCGTTAGTGTGTAATGACGGGCCTAAGTTCCCACGATTAGTAAGAATTAAGGGTGGGTCAAGAATTCTTCTCAAGGAGGGCACACGGAGGGGGCAAGGACCGCACGGTATGGATTTCCCTCCCTCCTGGAAAAATTTGAAAAAGAAATGAGGCCTAAAACACAGTTACTTTTGAGTGTTTTTAGACCCTAATAAAAAAATAGTACAAATATTGTTTTGTAACGGTATTTTTATTTCCCAACTCAATGAAAAAAAACCTTAATTCTCAATATTGGTCATTTTTCTTCTCTTTTTTTCCTTTACATTGAGAGTGGCAGTAAACAACATGGCGTTGCAAATAATTTTAAAAAGATAAAACAAAAATCAATTAATTTTTCACAGTAAAATGTTAGGTTATTCACAACACTTCCACGTTATCACACATTCCATATAACGTAGTTAACATTAAAACACGGGGTTTTCTGAGATTTTAAAGCATATTTGGGAATGCCTAAAGAATATGAACCTAAATTTCACGAACATTTGCAAATACCCATAAAATTTAGCCAGCAGCATATTTGACTGACAGGCAAATCGCTTTGTTATTCTCTAATTACAATGTTGTTTATATTTCTTCTTAATTATAATTTGCCGCATTTTTTAAAAATTTTAATGTGTTTTTCATATTAAAATATCTATACTTTATTTCCCCGTATTATTTAGGTATTCCGATAAACATTGTATGCAAGGATTTAAAAACAAATCGGTCACATGCAGAAGCAAGCCTAAAAATTTTGAGGTTATGCAATCAATATCGAGACTAAAACTGAGTCTAGGATTGAAATTTTTGCCCAAATCTTTAAAATTATTTGCCCACTAAAACTCATAGGTGTGTAATTAAATGTGATTGGATCGTTGCGTTTTGTGAACGAATATTTGGAATATTTAAAAACATTTTTTTAAATTTCTATATTATTTATTTATTAAAGTTGTAGACTTTAACGTGAACGATATTTTAGCTTTTAGCTTTTCTAACATATATCAAATCCTAATAAAAAATATAAGTAATATTATTTTCCCAGAATGAGTTCAAGCAAAAATGTAGAAACTCAAGCCACATAATTGCTCGCAAAATGATTTGGTGGAACAATTGACCTTTGTTTATTAAATGCATCACCGGTAGGTTAAAATATGCTACTTACTTCAATTTTATGTTCAGCAAAATATTGTCTCATGGAACCAGTATCGAAATATTTCATATCGTTCCCTGTGGCAAGACAAGCTCGACAAAATAGTTCTCCTGATGTCAACAATTCAATTAGGGAAGACATTTTAATTTAATAAATAATTTAAAAGCTCAAAAATCCATCCAAATCAAAGTCCGTCAGTACAAAAGTGAAACGTCAAAATAAACAGTTGTCAACAAAGAAAAAAAAAGACATTTCGTAACTTTTTTATCGGCGGCATTCATTTGAATATGTTTTTTCAAAAAACATTTTGTGTAAAATTCTATAAATAAAATATTTCATTATTTTGGGAGACATTTATTATTCATATTTAATTTCATTATTTTGGAGTTTTAATAACTAATAAAATGTAGACGCTTCTAGATGTCTCGCTTCTAAAACGTCGACGGCGAGATAGCTGAGTACCTACCTATGACAGCAGCTATTTAAGTACCTAAGGCAAGGTTCCAACTAACATTTTTAGTAATTTGGAGATTTCACTACGACGAGATTCTAAATGTTGCTTTTTATGTGTAAAATCAAATTTAGCCCTATCCGCTATAAGATAAGTAAAATGAAATTTGACAAGGTTTTAACTTCTAAGGTAGTCTTTGTTTATTTTACCACACACAGTCTTAAATAATGTTAGTACTAGAAATAAATAAAGTCAACATGATTCCGCCCGTTAAATTCCATAACAAGGTTTCAACTGCGCATATTTATAATACTTATTGACGCGTATTTGCTTTGCGAAACTTCTATGTTCATGTTATTTTTTGTGATTTTCGTTTAATTGTAGAAAATCATTTATAAACACAAATATTTGTTATGTGAAATACTTAAGTCCATTAAAAGGTGTTTTGATAGCACGTTTACAGAAAATATCTTTCGCATTTTAGAATAAATAATAAAATTAGTTATGTCAGGAACAATCCAGAATTAAGGCTTTATTGTACAAAATTATATCATCAATAATCATACGATTGAATCCGATGACACAGATACTGAAATATAAACCGCACTCATAAAAAAGATATTTAAGAGATTTCATTTTGTTTTTATGTATTTAGGATTAACTCCACTATCTAAAAGGCTTATGATACTTACAAATGTCTAAGGAAGCTTAGGTTGCGGAAAGGTAGAAATGAAATAACAATAATTAATGAATTAAATAGTCACAATGATGAAGGTATCATAGACTGTACATATTAGTAAAGTAAAAGAAGAAGATGGTGTTTGTTAAATCAGGTAATAAACACCGCAAGAAACTGATATAGATAGATAGATATATAAACTTACATATATTTTTTTTAAATGAGAGTGGTTTTGGGTTCTAAGGATGTGAAACACGAAGATATGTCGAAATTTTCCAGAATTCATGACATGGTACCCATTGCAATAGGCAGCTTTCCGTATGAAACCTACCTAAAACCTATCTAGAATCTAGATGATATGATTTATACCATGATCTTTTAGTAAAACCAAACCACCATCTTGATGGTATCTTTTGGTTTGGTTTATGATTTATACCATGATGATGGAATGTTTCTTTAAGGTACAAAATGTGTTATTTACTATTTTTTTAAATCGTTACACAGGGCTCAGTTATTACAATCCTAATTGACTTATATTTGTAGTGACAATATTGACGTCATCGATTCTTCTGAAGTTCTACTGGCGAAAGATGTAGGTATAATAATAATAATAGATCGTTTATTATTATTATTATATACATATAATTTATTATAGAGGTCATAACTGAGGACGTAAATGAACTAATTTCTAGGTCAATCTCCTCGTTTGAAATTCCTCGGGAAACAATCAGCACTGCAATCAAACCACTTAAGTTATACCTTTGAAGCCTTTTCCTTTCTGAACCATTCTCCTCTATGTTTTCAAGGTTAAAGTTTTTGGTTAATTAATAATGGAGTTAGAGCCTTGTCATACTCAGCTAACGACTGTGTTGTTTATTTTGATTTTGTGTTTCAAGTGTCATCTGTGCCTGGCTGTCAAAATGACAAATTATGATTGGAGATTAAAGCAGATTTTTTTTTTTTTTTAAATAACAATTATTAAATATTTTTAAAATGAGTTCATTTTATGGCATTACCGTACCGAAGAAAGTATGCAGAGCTTGTTTGAATTTCGACGATGGCGTGAAATACTGTAAAATGAAGAAAAGAAAACGTTATTTCACGCGCCTCATCGATATTCAGGTTTTGTACTATTTATTTCACTAAAACCATCGGTTTTCAATTTTGCATTACCACCATAAATATTTTTTACAAGAATAAAAAGGCGTATTAACGGAGGATGGTCGTCTTCCACACTCTAATTTTACAATTAAGTTAAGCACTTCTTCAAAATTAGTGTTTTATAAGTAAGTAAAGATACATAGAGTGCCATTAGACAGTAAACACGATAGTTTCATAGTACTCAGCAATGATGACATTAAAAGAGAAGGCATGAGATTGTGTAAGATGACAGCGGATAAGTAAAAAGCTTCTATTATTTAATTTAATAGAGCGATTATTTAATTATTTAATTTCTTATTACGCACAGGGATATGTTGGTTTATAATTACAAACTGAAATATACAGTAAGATGGCTGATCTCAATTTATATTTTATGAGACAAGTATGTTTAATAGCAAGAAAACAAAACAAATCATTAGAATTTAACAATAAAAAAGGTATTAGGAAATGGTTCATTTGTGTACGCATGTGTTTGAGTGAATGCATGAGGACGATTTCGTTGTATTTGTGAAGGGTGTGTGTGTGTGTGCCTATTGTGGTCTTACTATCAAAAATATTTTATGATGTTGCCATTAAAAAACAAATGCAAGAGACCAGATTTATTAGCGCAGTTTCACATTGGTAGGTGATAAATTTTTATCAGGCAAAATTCAACCGTCATTTTTTTTAACGATGTCTGCGTGTGTGTCCGTCTAAATAAAGCAATGAAAGCACTCCAAATTTTGAATTTAAGTTTGTCCAAAATGGGACTCCTGTTAAACATATATACTTAAAACCGCTTACAGAGATATAATGATTAACTTGGAGTTAGTGGTCAAAAGTATAGTGGGTTATCCGGAGGCCAATTCGGAATGGTGTCTGTATGATGTAAAATGAGTAGCAAATTCAGAAGTCAGGAGGACTGTGCGATATTCTCTCTGTGAGTTGATATCTAGTTGATAGAATAAAATTACCCGAGCCAAGTGAAGTGGAGTGGACGAGTGGAGCGGAGTTACATGCTCCGGTTAGAATGTGTCCCAGAAACAAAGGCGTTGCTAGCACGGTGCAGGTATGGGTGAGAGGCGGAGTGGGTATACGCAACGCCTTATGCAGGGAGTATTTTGGAAGGGTTTTTGGCCATAAAAAGTGAGTACAACCTATTATTTTCATAATAATATTACAGAAACATAGTGACGACGTATTTTACAATAGTTTTTTTGCACCGGCCGTCCACAAGATTGAAAAAATAAATGTTTTCTGACAGCGGTCGCCATTATGACAATGGCGGATAACACAAGAATCTTTTTTTTTAAATAATTGCTATGACCTAGGTCATATACAATTATTTTGGGCCCTACTCAACTAGGCCAAATGTGCCTGTGCTACAGTCAGGGGAGATGGTGGTAATGAAGCGTCAAAAATGGTATGATCATCTGCAGATTCAAACCCGAGACCTTTGTGTCAGTAGTCCAACGCCTTAACCACTACATCTCACCTCCCTCGATATTTCTTATCTTTCGATAGATTTGTATGCAAATATATTCAATAATAAAAATAAAAAATCAGTACAAAACTTACTTAAAAAAAAATTATTACGGCACCAGTAACGATTCGCCATAAGGGAACTTTTTTTTTTTTAATTTTCTGTTTATGTTAAAAAATATATATTACTTATGATATCTAGGAAAATAAGGTTAGAAATGAAAAATGGGTGTTACTTGATATTTTCTTTTATTGAGTATAAAAAAAAAATATTTTTCAACTTTGTAATTTTTTTTATACATTTTTATAGTTAGTAATAACACCATATTCTAGAGAATTTCATAAGCTATTCAAAATAGTGCAGTTTATCAAGAAAATATACATAGTTTTGTATAAAATAAGCATTTTACTAAGCGCCCGTAATTAGGCCTGTGTGATAAATAAATAAATAAAGAAAACCAGCTTATTGGCCGTGCGATTTCAAACATCAAAATTTATCTGGTTTATGAGTAAAAAATTTGTAAGCTTTACGTGATATAAGAAATCGGTCCTGTCATAAATTCGGTCGCTAGCGAGGCCGCACCGCGCCGGGCCATCGACCGGCAATGGCCAAGCGGCCGCGGATAAAAAGGGAATTTATACGAGCGCTTGAATAAAATTGATAAATATCTGCATTTTTTTTATACGATTTCGTTCGTATAATAGGGAACATGAACACCCCCTCAAGTCTATTAATCTTTCAATCTATCAAGGGCAGATTAATCTACGAGTAGTTCGATATTAAAATATTAATAAGGTCAAAAGTCATAAGTTCATGTCTTTTCAGTTTGCTGTAATAAATACGTAGTTACAGAACTATTTTATTTGGTTTCGCTAGCTAAATCCGTCCATTTGTCGGGTCGTGGGATCTGCTACTGCAGCATCGGACAAACTCACAGCGGCGTGGTGATACCAGGCGGCGAACTGGTTTGACGGCTGACTCTGGTTCGGTGTATTTTGGTACGTCACCTGCAAACAACATTGATGGATCGTTAAACCATAGACGCCACGCCGTTCCACTAGAGGCTGCATCGTGATAGGCTTTTCTATATGAATAAACATTTAATATCGTCGCCAATTGTGCATATACACAAATGTGTAAATATGGGATATAAGACAAGTACCTTGTATTTTTGAGAGCCCCCGTGTAAGCAAACAGCTATAAAAAAAAATAAACTAAATTTGAATGGAAAAACAATAGTATTTTCGCAAAATATCGTTTTGAAGTAGAAATGTGGGTAGTATTTTTAAGAAATTTCACTATGATTCTTTTTAGGTCGAATTCGTCTATGACTATGGGGCGATTGGTGATTGTGGCGAGGGGGAAGGACAATGGATCGTGAGCAGCGGTCCGGAAGCAGCGCTTTTTGAGAATACATAAATATCGACCACTATAAAGTAAAAATATACTATTCGAAATATAATTTGTCGTAAAAAAATCGTAATTTGTCATTTAATATAAAATTTTTGGATACCTGATTATCACTCGCGTGCGTTTCCGGGGTCGGTCCGTCGACTGGTGTCTGAACTATAGGCAGCAACGGGGGAATGTCAACTCTCGCTTTGATCTTATCGTCCTGAAAAATAAAATAACTCCAATTTTACGTTCTCACAGGACTGAAAAATTTGTGCAATGCTCTGTATGCTATTTATCACCCTTAAAAATACTGTCAATATAATTACATCCCCTTTGATTCATTCATTCGTATTGCTTGCGTTGTCGGGGAGGCGCTATTGGGCGCAGTTCTGACTGCCTTATTTTCATGATGCAAGGCCGTTTACTATAGGCAAACAAGATCTCGCAGTCTGTAACTGAATGAGTTCACCCATTTGACCCACTGGGGATTCGACCCAAAATCTTTGGATTTAGAAGCAGGCGCTTAAACCAATGCGCCACGAATTTAAAACTATTATAAATGTACTTAAAGAGTTCCTCGACTTGAGATTGCAGGATATCGGTTTAGACTCAAGCACCGAATCTAATAAAAATGCAATTATTATTATAACCTGGATTTTTTAAATATAACAATGTTATATTTAATTTAATAATTATCTGAATATGTATAAATACAAAATTATAGATGAATAAATAAATATTTTGTACGCACAATTTGCGCGCATTTTGCCATACGATAAATAATTACAATTGACGAACACATGGTAATGACGATGAAGATATTTCCTTACAGAATTGTCCTTCTTGAGCGCATGGCCGCTTTTCTTCCCGTTTCTTTGCATTTTCAGATGCACCAGCTTCACGTGCGTCGTCATCGTGGAGTACTGCGCAAATTTCTTGCCGCAGTCCCGGCACTCGTACGGCCGCTCGCCGGTGTGCACGCGTATGTGTTTGATCAATACAGCTTTTGTCTGGAATTCAATCAAATTGACACATACTTTACTAATCAAACAAATATTATTACCTACCAGTCAAACCAGTCAAAACCAGTCGTCAATTTATTTATTATTTTCATAATGATTTAAAAGTAAAATTATAATATACTCTCAATTTAATGTTTCCCCTTTTTATCGGGAATATTTTTATGTGTCGGATACACTAAATAGTAATTTTTTTAAATAACTTTTTTAAATCCAAAGAAAATTGCAAGAATATCCGTTTCGCTCGGTTTTAAGCTAATAATAATTAAACTTTTCATAAAGTAAAAATACAGTTAATAATATTAAATGCATATCTTACGGGCAACACTTAAAATTAACAAAATATAAAGCGGTGTTGCCAGTACAATTGCATAATCAACAAAGAGTATCATTTCCAAAAAGAATTAAAAAAAATGGTTGAGAATCAAACAAATATTATGTCTTAAAATTTTATCCACTATTTACTGGACATCTGTATAGTTTAGACATACCTTGAAAGCTTTGCGGCATATCTCGCATGTGTGCGTGCGTTGCTGAGTGACTCCGTCGTGTTTCTTGCGGGTGTGGCTGCGCAGGCCGTCGGCGGACCCGAACGACATGTCGCACTGCGAGCATTTGTGGTTGCGCCGCTTCATGTGGTACCACTCGACGTGCTGCTTGAGGGAGCGCGCGTCGTCGTAGCGCTTCTCGCAGAGCGTGCACGCGTGCCTAACGACATTCACGTAATGTTAAAATAGCCGGCTGGAGAAAATATGTTTTCTTCATAGTAGCCGAGCAGCCATTTACTCTTAAGCCACTACACTGATTACATAGGGGAGGGGTGGGAAGGAGATAGAAACTGTCAAGACTAGGTAAGAGAATACTACCTTTCATTTGGGCTTTCCAAACTTTACTGTCTCATCTCGCTCAATATGCACTTGATGTTGGCACGAGAGTATTCTTAATAATTAAAAAGTAAGATCTTTGTTACTTATTCTCAAATTTCTCTATTAATATTTTAGGTATTTAAGTTGATCCTCTATTATTTTTAGTAAAATATTACATAAAAAAAATATCTTTTCTGGAATATACTGAAAAGATTGTAAAATTAGCAATTGCAAATCATTTACTACATAGTGATTGTTTGCTAAATTCAAATTTTATTATTTTATATTCAACAGACCTCTTAAAAGGATACTGCTGACTTTAAGTTCACCCTGTATTTAAATCAAGATATATAAAAAAGTTATATTAATTTAAATTTCATACCATAATTATATTAAACATAATATCAATATTTTCAATACCTAAGATGAAAAATATTTAATGACAAATGGTTAAATTTATCCGTCACCATATTTGAAATGATTATGCTGTTTCAGTATTTTATTCTCACTCACTTGAGAGTAGATTGACTGGCATGCTTTAGAGACTTCCTCAGGTGAATCTTGAGGTTGGTGGAGGTCTTGAAGCGGAGGTCGCACTCCACGCAGTAGAAGTTGCGGGAGGTGATGTGCGTCAGTTTGTGCGTGTACAGCAACGATGCGTAGCGAAACTCTTTGGGGCACTGCTCGCAGCGAAATCTGTAAGTATGTTATTGAAAGCTGTTGCAGATCTGAAAACCACAGAATAAATAACTGCTTAGAAGCTGCAGTGTTTGGCGTCTAATGCCTTCCTTCTATCACTCATACATACTCTCATACTCATATGTATGCATATATTTCACACTCATATAACGCACTTAAAACCTCAGTTTCTTAATCTCAAAAAGTTTGAAGGTACGAACCTCGCGACGTCGGCGTGTCGGAGCCGGTGCGCTCGCAGCGTTTCGATGGTCTTGAAGAGCTTTCCGCACTCCTCGCACTTGATCTTCGAGCGCGACTGATGCAACCTCATGTGCTTCTGATACATCGTGCGCTTGTTGCAAGTCTTACCTGCAATCATTATTATCAGTGGGTATTCAAAATGCAATCCGTCAGCATTTGTGTTAGAAATGTTGAAATAGTGTAATAATAAGTATTGATAGTGTTTCCCCATGTCATAAAATTTCAGGGGTTAAAAATCGTGTCGGCACACCAGGGAGGTGTTAAGACGAACGACTTACGACTCACCGCAGTACGTGCAGATGTACACCTTGGGCGAGTTGTCGTGCGTATAGGAGTAGTGCTCGACGAGATGCTGCCTCGACGCCTTCACCACTCCACATTTCTTACACTCGTACTTGGTGGTGTGCGACTTGATGTGTCCGCGCAGGGAAACGGCGCTGGGCACGTACTGGTGACAGAGACGGCATTCGAGCCAGCGTTGCTGGGGTTCGTGTCTCGTCGAGTGGTTCTGCAGCACGTCCTCGTAATTGAAACCTGCACGATGTAGGAAATTTTAAGTAAATTCATAGTTATTATAAATTATTAATTGTGTAATTGATTTGTAAAGGTATTTTATATATATTTTTAATCCTTTTACAAACATTTAAATTAGTAACGGGTGAAAAATAACGGACTCCGATTGGCTCAAAAAAACGATCGGATGTGAGAATTCCTAATCTCGCGTACAGCGAGATAGTGGATTATGCGCAGACATCATAATTTATGCGGCCTTACGAGTAGGTTTCCTTTTTATGTGGGATTTTACATAAAGGCACAAATCGGAGCTCAGTACTAAAATAACTGGAATTTATGTTGTTTATTAAGGAAATAATTTTAATTCTCTTAAAGTTTTATTTTACTTATCATATCAGCTGTTTCTGTACCACAGGGAGTTTTTACCGATACGTTTGAAATTTGGAGGTTTAAAATTAGGAGCGTTGGTGCGAGGCCTAGCTGTAAAATGAACTTTTAGCTTTGGGGCTCGGCCAAAAAAGCTACATATTTAAGGGAAAAATTGCTTTAAAAATACTTTTAAAGGCGAAAATGCTTCGCAGCGATAAAACTCAAAACTCAGCCAGATTACACACCTTTGACACAAAGCTGACAGCGATACGGCGCGGCCAAGTATTTCGCGGAGCTCGCTTTGGCCTTCATTTCGTCCAAGACTTGGGCGTCGGTCAACTTTATCACCTTGTACTGGTCAGTTTCCAGAACCATTCTGAAAATAAAACATACATCTAAAAAGCGTTAACTAAGTTTTTCAATATTATCAAAATTTATGTCTTATTTTATCTAACATAATTAAGTCGTCGTGAGTCAAGTGAGTCAAGTCAGTAATTAAGTGTACATTTGGTGTAGAGGTCGTACGAAAAATCATTTATTGCGGTTATTCATTTAAAACACTGTAATTTGAGTCAAAGTTTAGTTCAGGGTTATCCTAAAAATAATTAACAGACTTTATTAACTGTCCCTGTACAACGTGCTGTACACATTGCAATTGCGTTCCGCCATTAATGATTTTACTCTTTCACTAATGACGCAACAAACATCCTACTTTACAAAATCTAGTAATCACTAAATTCACTTAGTGACTTTACGCGCTCAAAGTTAGAATACAGTATTGATATTTCTTAGTAAGCGCATTTAATTACATTTGAGCGCCATTTTTGAAGAGATTTACCTAATCGTAGCTTCAGTAATGAAAGTAACAAAGTTCCGGAAGCAACAATAAAATGGATCACACGCGTAAACCAACCTGTTGGACACCTTGCAATGTTGGCTGTCGAGTTTTGGTTTGACGTGCTTTTCGTTGGACGTGTCGTCGTTCCTTTTCCGTTTCTTATGTTTCCTGCATTGAATCAGCGGCGTGTCGCTGTCGTCCGAAGCGTTTTCCTTAAAGTCCAAGTCGGGCAGGTACTCTTCGGAGTGGTTGGTGTCGTAGTAACCGTACTCGAATTTTTCCTCCTTTATCTGCGAGTAAAGATTAATATTTTCAGACAAAATACACAGTGTAACAATATAAATGTATTTATTTAGAATAATAAATATATTTGCAAAATCGCAGTGTTGAAATTCTTAAAAAAAACTAAACTGCTTTAAATAGAAATGAAGATTCAACTCGATGCTCCAGCAACCAATAGAGAAACATAGAAAGAAATCGGGGAGGCTTACGTCCAGGAGTGGATGGCGACAGGCTGATGAAGAAGAGAAACAGACACGGAGGAATATAAGTAATTTTTAAACAAAAAATGTTGCACTATTTTAGATTGAATTAGTAATTTTCGAACGCTTAGATATTGTATCAATAAATGTGTATACTCGGTATTTTACCTATTTAATTTAAATATTTGTTTTTTTTTTTAGTATTGCTCGCCACCTGAACGTTTATGTAACACACTCAGCGCCGATGATGAGATATCTCGTCATTGCTGTGTACGCCAGTTGCCGTGTGTGTGGCATGGTGCGTATACCTGAATTCATGACAGGCATAGATTAATCGTCGGTATCTTTTTCATTTTAGTTCTGTTTTAACGTTTGATTGTTTAAGTGCGCTAGTGAGTTGAAAGTGTTTTTGAAGGATTTAACGGTAAATAATTCAATTTTTATTTACAAAACCTATGTCAATATAACATTAAATATAAAAAAACAAATATTTTCAGTTTTGTACTAATTATTTACCTATTATAAGAAATTATAACTTAAACTAAAAAACCGGGTGTCAGTCCCGCGTGGGATATTCTGTTCGGTTAACGTACTTCGCCGATCGGGCGGCAACGCGTGGTCCGCGCGTTCGACATACGGAGCCGAATGTGTTAAAAAAGTCTCGTTATACTAAATTCAGTAATTAATAATTGTTAATATTAAAATGATAATTTTTCATGAAATAACTCAAGTTCAAAACTCAATAATAGATTTTTTTAGGAGCTCTAACAATTATAAATATATATAATCTTTTGTTAAAATATATTATTAGTTGATAATAATTTA
The DNA here is from genome assembly GCA_020383195.1 of Neomicropteryx cornuta. Classification (NCBI taxonomy): domain Eukaryota; kingdom Metazoa; phylum Arthropoda; class Insecta; order Lepidoptera; family Micropterigidae; genus Neomicropteryx; species Neomicropteryx cornuta. The sequence continues at coordinate 1,306,347 of JAHKQU010000031.1, forward strand.
ACCACTAAATTGAATTATTAACGGTTTTAGCAAATTTTCTCTTTGTTAAGAACTCAAACAACCTTCTTTGGATTTTTTAGAAAATCCGGACATTTCGATTCCGGTCACAATTAAACTGGACTATCGACGTGCTGCTGTATAATTTATGACCACTCCCAACACAGACAAGCGCTCTTAATAAAAGATTTTTTGTTTGAATTTTACCAAACGCCGACAAGTAGTGAATTATTTATCTAAGCGAACATGTGTGACTCGACCCAAAGCACATGCGAATCACTCGACGCTGCGTGGATTACCTACGTGGTTTAGAATCTTTGAAAAATTAATTTTTCTAATTTTAACTAATTTTTCAAAGAAACGTTGATGTATGCACATCTTAACCGTGAGTCACGGTATTCCCCTTTTTATTTTTTTTAAATGTCACCGCATGGACTTTAACAGATAGAAAATGCCAATACTCACATTTATAAGTAAATCTTCGTCATCAATCAGTGCGCCTTTCAAATCTTGCTTCGAGAATTCTGCCGGCCGGCAACTCAGGTTATGCGAGTCATCGAGGGAATCTGCGCAATCTGCACGGGTAATATTTTCTTTAAGACTGAATTCGGGGAAACGATCTGCAAAGCGGTTTGAACTCATTCAAACTCGTTTAATATGGAGACGGTATTGCATGCTAACATTTTTAATTACTGTTAATTAATTGAAATAGTAAATGTAACGAAAAACCGAATTCAAGATGTGACGGATTAAAGTCGCCCTTTACCAGTTCGACACAAATTTCGTCGCCAACAGAGTGGTTGACGCTTGGATTATAGAGATACGCTCTCATCAGCTGAGCAAGTAACTTCAGCTCATTATAAGATAATAAAAATAATAATTTACCCTTGCGTTCATTATGGGAATAAATTACATAAAATCCGCTTTCTAGCTTTGAATTCTTGGAGTATACAATTTCGAATGTCAGCATCTTGGTAGTAGAAATACTGTTAGACTTTTTAACATTTGTTTTCAGCCACAGGTCCAAAATATTCATACAATCGTTAGTCTGAAATTTAAAAAAAAAATAACATGTGTTTATGAAAGCTATAACGTAGATTTTATCTTCCGTGCAACGACTATACCACCAAAACAACAAACAAACGACTTTTACCAAAAACAACATTATTGAGAGTATGAATAAATTTTATCCTCCGCTAAAATAAAATAAATTCAATTTCGAAATAAGTTTTTTTTAAAAGAATGAAAGGGTTTTTAATATCGGCTTCTTCTAATTAAACATTTACTTCTTAGACTAAGCTTAGAAAAGATTAAAACAAAAAATATATGGTTACTTATATTTTAATATTTGGACTGTCCACATTTATTTATTTAATTTTTAAAAAAATCTACAGATTTACATAGTAATTTAAATTAATATACGAAGAGCAGCGCATTGGCTACAATACAGTTTTTAAATGGTTGTAACTTAAGTATGTATGTTTTTAAAAAGTAGTAGTTTTTGTTTCTATATATAAATTCATATTTAAAGTTATGAGTTGCACTTATGTGAGTGTAACTCACATGAGTTAATTTATTTGAATTAATCTTAATCAAATATTACCAAACCTAAAGCGGGGAAAAAATGCACATACGTACCGACGCACTGCGTTCATATCTTTTGTCAAATTCCTGAAATACCCTATGCGCCTTCAGGCATTTGTCTCTGAATTTTGTAAACTTTCTTATTAAATGCAAACAGTCCGCGCACAGCAATAAGTGAAACTTATCTACATTCGAAATCTGAAAGAAAAAAAAACAGTTTTTATACTTAGCAGTGCATAGTGACTGTAAATAGTGTCCGTTAAATGCATCGCTCTTGATTTGTTCACGGCTTAAGCTTTCTTCACATCTCGGAGGAACTTCACTTCAATTGATTGGGAGTTTTAGTGTTCCGACTGTCTTTTTTTGTAGATATAGAAGAAAAATAATACTGGTTATCGTTTTGGTAGAGATTTTCGCAATGGCAATAGCCAATTTACACTCATGCCCCCCTATAAAGCCAGAGTTTTGCAAGCGACAGATTGGAATTTTACAAGGGACAACAGAATCTGATTATTTTTGCAATACTTTTTAATGGAAACTTTATTTTAAGTCATGGCGTATACAACAATTATGAAGAGGCGTTTGCAAAATCGGTAATCGATGGATAATATTCATGTTGTGGCCCGAATTATTGTTGTTATACGAAACACTGGATTTAGTGTCCTAAAAAAAAACATGAAAATCAGGCGAGAAATTGTTGTATTTGATAATACATTCAAATAAAAAGCACTAGCTAAGATCGGTGTTTTCAATTCTTGACAAAAATTTAAAACTCACATTTAAATTTGTTAAATTACAGTATTCTTCAACACAAACGTCGGCGAAATATTTTTTGTTTGGGTCGCTTTCTAAGCAAACTCGACAAACTCTCAGACTTTTGTACCGATTAAGCGTCGGATCCATTTGTATGCTTTAATATGTTTCTGTATGGTAAGGGGGTCGACATCCGCACCACCTATTTATTTACATTAACAAACGAAGTTTAACGAACGTCGAGCCATCGCACCGGCAAGCAGCCGCCAGCAAGCGGGCCTGTGACAGATCGTAAACAGTTATCGATGTCAGGCAGGGACAGTGCTGCCAGATGGGAAAATAGAACATGCTGTACCAATGCTTGAAAAATACGGATTTCCTAGGGTGTTGAAGGGGGGGGGGGGTGCAAATAAAAAAAAAAGATCAATAAACCGATGTTGTCACCCTCCAGCACACTAATAAACAAAACTGTACCGCAGTCCACACAGACGCACTTATAAACGATAAGTCACCCATCATCACACACACGGTCATTCCATCTGTCACGGTTGAGTACGAATTATGCACAGAATTCATATATACATCGAGCATGTTAGCTTTATAACAGCATGTTGAGTGACATCGATATATTTAACACTACTTTCCCGGCATTCAAGAGAGTGTCTACTCTAGTTCTTGAATAGTATATTTATATTCATATGTATATGTAGAATTTATTATATTTTATTTTATATTGTGTTTTATATTATATTCTGGTGATTGTACCCTACCGCCAACCCCCAACCCCTCCTACGTCCTGGTCCCGGCCTCGCTCCCGAATGGGTTTTCTATTTTTTTAAGTTTGGAGGAAACTATTATTGGCTTTGTGTTTTAATTGTTTTTTTGTTTATTGTAATTACTATGAAATTGTTGTTTCCTGAAATAAATAAATATAAATATAAATATAATGTTCTCGATTAAGTTAATTTTGTCTGTAAATCACACGAGTTACGTTAACTTAATTTGTAAGTATTTTGTATTATATTTTATGCATGTATATATAAATTGTATTTAGTTAAGATTAAGAAACCGGCAGAAAAGACAGTGTCTTAGCTGGATCTATTTACATTGTATTTGTATATCTTTGAATAAAAAAAAAGTTCCTTCTGGCAACATTGGAAAATTGAAATTGAATTGATTAGTTAACCAGGAATCGGAATTCTTTCTACAAAAAAAAAATACAGAAAATCAATCAACTTTTGTAATTTTTTGCATTATTTGTGATTTGGAATGGAAGTCGATGTGCAGATTGTGGATTTAGCCACATTACTATTAAAATAATAAAAATGTGTGAGTTTAATTAAAAAATAATTTAAGTTTTAAAAATCCTAAATTGTTCGAGCGGATTCGAAAATAGCGGAACCGCGTTGGTCTGAAGCGGAAAGCGAAACGACTGTCAAAAAAGCGGGGAAAAGCGGTGTGTCTGGCAGCACTGGGCAGGAATGACAGAACGAACACCATTTCGCCCATTAACCCAAACAATTTCTGTAAAAACCCAAAAAACCGAAAGACAAAAATAAAGCCCGCATCTGCAATTTAACCTGTTTATTGCGTTGAAAACATTTTAACTTATTTTGAAATAAACTATTTTTGTATTATCCATATCATATTTATTTTACAAAATGATTGTGCTTTTATTAATACTTTTATACATAATCGAATACCAGGTGAATAGAAACATATGACAGCTGCAATAAATTAATTTTTGATGACAATGAAATCAATAACTATCCAGTAGAGTTTTGGAATTCTTTGACTATTAGTTGTTGAAGATAATTGCATCGTTTTGCTCATCAGAATTTTTAATAGAACAAGATGGCGAATCGCATCGTAATGCTATTGGTTGCGAAGTTTTGACTGGAACCGAACGTAATCCGGTACTACTTTACCATTTAGGGACCTTTCAAGAACTCAATTTACAGTTATACTTGCATTTCCGTTGATAATAAATAAGTCTCAAGGAAAAACATTAAAATGTTATTGAGACAGCCAGTTTTTACACATGGTCGTCGCAGCAAGTAGAGTTTGATCATTCGATGGTTTGAGATTTTATATTTCCGAATATAATGGCCAAGGGCATTTAGCAAATGATGATAAGAGTTTGCACAGAAGTCATTAATCACTATCAAACTATTTTAATGGTTCAATGGACAATTTTTTTTTAATTTTAAAGGTTTTCGAAAAAGATAGGCACACACTTCACAATTATGGGTCAAATACGGAAATTGCCCCTGCGGCAGGTGTGTGAGTAGCCGCCTTTAAGTCAACTTTTATATTATCGACTTTCTTTATTCTTATAGTTGATTTTGAAGTATGGTGCGCTGTTTTTTTTTGTTCTTTATTGTCAAGTAATTGTACACATATTTATCTATCGAATCATTTGTCAGGACCGACGATCTTTGTCAGGACATATTTTTAAAACGATTTGGCAACGAAGAGGCAGCATCTCGCGCCGAAACGTCTGGCATTCACTCCGTAAGCCCTTTCTAGTTTTCTACCACCTATATTAACAGTTAAAAAGTCTAGTGATAGCAACAATAATATATATAATTGAGTTATAAAGTTATTTGACTTATATGTAATAACTTTACAACTCAATTACACAATTATATAAATTATAGAGTTTGCATTTGTTTTAATTTTACACACTACTTACAACTTCATACATAAGTCACTCATAATCCGTCATTTTAATCAAATATCCATTACTTTTTATATTTATTGTTAAAATATCGTCATTATCTTATTAAATAGATACTTGTATTGACAATATTTTACACTAAAGAGAAGAGATGAGAGTTAAAAATGTATATTTATATAAAACACAGCGCTGGGTTTAAACCGACATCCTGCGCTCTCAAGTACAGGACCTCTTTAGAACCTTTATAAATATTATGCTATCCAGCATTTTATCAAATTATTAAAAACTTATTCAAAATTTTTCAATATTGTCAAAGATTGTGTCATTTATCTTTTCTCGCGATTTGCAGCTAAAACAATCATCACATGAGTTATACAGGGTGTTTGGTGCATCGTTTGTCAAAATGAATTGGCCGAAAGAGGGGGTCATTTGCTATGTCTTGAAGCACAATAACTTTTTTTTAGCCCCATGGTTTTTTTTTATTTTAACATTTTATTATTTTTTTGAAAAATTCCAGAATTCAGCATATAAATTTAGATTAAAAAAAAAGTTATTGGTATAGCACCCTGATTTAATTTTTATTTGTATGTGCACTGTTGTATGGTTCTATGAAATTCAGTATTACTTGCGAATACTGTCTAGTTTTATTTTTATTAAATCATAAATTATTTGGCAGAGGTAAAAGTAATTTTAGGACTCAGCTTTACATTGCAATTAAAAAAAAACTTAAAGCGATCATGACCTTCGAATTCTTTAAAAAACTTCTTCTGTTTATCCCCTTTCCAACGGTATGCATTATGCCATAGAAACCTGCTAATAACTTTACTAATTTACTAAATTTGCGTATCGGGACACATCGGGTTGATATTCGATATTCAGGATGAAAACTTGTTTTTGCGGAAATAACACGGGCGAGACAGGTAGAATGTACTATCTCACTCTTGCGCTGTAAAATCTATCTATCTTCTTCTTACATAGGGTACTGATGTTCCTCGAATTTGAAATTAAAAAAACAAAATTCCCTTATTATTCACCTCGCCCTGTCACAAATCTTGCTCGAATTGGTGACCTCTGTTGTGTATGCATGCACGACTTCTTACAGATACATTGCATACAGATGTGGATGATTCCGACTTTTTAAGAAGTATTCTCTGGACGGATGAGTCCAAATTTACTAAAGAGGGAATTCTTAGTTTACACAACCTTCACCACTGGTCGCCGAAAGATCAGAACCCACATGTTAAAAGACAAAGGGCATTCCAGAGAAGGTTTAGCATAAATATTTGGGCAGGAGTTATAGGAAATCATGTAATTGGACCACACTACTTACCTAATCATCTCAACGGGGATAATTACCTTAAATTTTTACATAATGACTTGCCCATATTGTTAGCTGCGGTGCCAATTTTCCATCAAGAGAGACGTATTTTGTTTCAAAATGACGGTTGTCCCGCACACTGGAGATTATCCATTAGGGATTACCTTAATAATGTATTCCCTAATTCATGGATTGGGAGGGGTGGCCCTATTCCATGGCCTCCACGTTCCCCAGACCTAACTCCATTAGATTTTTACGTGTGGGGACGGGCCTAAGAACTTATATACGCCACAGAAGTTGAAACTAGAGATGATTTAGTTCAACGCATTGAGCAGGCTTTCGTCGTTATTAAAGAAGAAATGCGTTTACACACCACTACAGTGGAAATAAGGCGAAGATGTCGCGCATGCATACACAACAGAGGTCACCAATTCGAGCAAGATTTGTGACATTAAGAATAATAAGGGAATTTTGTTTTTTTAATTTCAAATTCGAGGAACATCAGTACCCTATGTAAGAAGAAGATAGATAGATTTTACAGCGCAAGAGTGAGATAGTACATTCTACCTGTCTCGCCCGTGTTATTTCCGCAAAAACAAGTTTTCATCCTGAATATCGAATATCAACCCGATGTGTCCCGATACGCAAATTTAGTAAATTAGTAAAGTTATTAGCAGGTTTCTATGGCATAATGCATACCGTTGGAAAGGGGATAAACAGAAGAAGTTTTTTAAAGAATTCGAAGATCATGATCGCTTTAAGTTTTTTTTAATTGCAATGTAAAGCTGAGTCTTAACATTATTTTTACCTCTGCCAAAAAATTTATGATTTAATAAAAATAAAACTAGACAGTATTCGCAAGTAATACTGAATTTCATAGAACCATACAACAGTGCACATACAAATAAAAATTAAATCGGGGTGCTATACCAATAACTTTTTTTTTAATCTAAATTTATATGCTGAATTCTGGAATTTTTCAAAAAAATAATAAAATATTAAAATAAAAAAAAACCATGGGGTTAAAAAAAAGTTATTGCGCCTCAAGACATAGCAAATGACCCCCTCTATCGGCCAATTCATTTTGACAAAAGATGCACCAAACACCCTGTATATATATATATATATTTATATATTGTCTCCGATTTGATCTAAACAGCTATGGCTGCTTTTCGAGAGCATCAACGGCGTTCTCAAACATTAAAACGATTTCTATTTAATTTCGAATTCGTTTTTCTCGTAATTGGAATTTTTTTTTCGATACTTTTTACTGATCTTCATTTGTTGATATGGATCGACGCCCTAAATCGACATCAGCGAATTTTAATTCACACTGTATAGAAGCTACAAAAGATTTTTGAAATATTTTCATTGTAAAATTAATTTCGAGGGGAAATTTGTTTTCACCGATCTTGATGTCGTTTAACATAAAGGTTGCTTTACATCGGAGGCATAAGTAAATTAAACGAAGTCAGCCTTATCCATAGTCGCGGCAGTCGGTTACTATATTAAGGCGTCACCAGTCCCTTCAACGTGTTTTGGTGCATTTTGTTGAAGTTATTCCCAACAAATGGCTAAAACTAAAAATACCACAATATTCTACATATATTAATTTAGTCCTTTGCCTAAAAAAAAACGAAATACACCTTATTATAGTAATGAAAATAAATAAATAAGAAAGTGTTGTTTTTTTCTTGCAACGATTTTCTTTTAAGTTGTGTAAGTGACGCGAACCTAATTTTTCTTTCTAAAGATAGACAATATAATAATCTAGGATATTACTTAAAAAAAAACATTTTTTTCAAATGATAATAATTATTTAAATACAAAAAACATGTTTCATCGATTCCAAATGAGTCGGCGAGTATATCCGTCTCTTTTCTACACGTCAATGATCGAATAAAGCCTACTCTTTCTAATCTCAAGGACAAATGCGTCCCGGGGCGCCTTAAAAACGTTAATTTAATAAATATATGAAAAACAAACTATACATTTTTTCTGAAATTTAAGAAAAACTAATATAATACGACGTATCTTATAACCTCTTAAGGCCCAAAGGATATTCTAACAAAAAAAGGTTAAGCAGCTTTAAAAATCCCCTCACATTTAAAAACAACTGACTTGAGGAGAACATTATTTTACACGAGAAGAACTCTTGAAACTAAATTTGATACGTTCTGATATTTTATTTATTTATTTATTGTGACATAATTAATCGGACAAAGAAATAGAATTGTAGTAGTACAAATCAGAGTTACAAATGAATATTACAAATGCACCGGGAGCGATTAGCACTGCCTTCTTTACTAGACTATGTCTGTACTAAGGAAGGCAGTGTTATATTGTGCTACAACTGAGAATGTCAAACCGTCAATGCACCTATAGAGAAATATGAAGATGTCTATTTGTATATATTTCCTAGAAAATGTTATATTTTAGATATATATTAGAAGGGCCCTTAATTTAGGATAATTTTAGGAGTTGAAGGGTCAACGATAAGTTGTGGTCTTTTTGATGATGAAAATAATAATAGGATGTATAAAATTAAAATATTATCTTATTTGCGGTAGGCATCAAATGATGAATGAGCTAGCTGCCTCTAGTGATAGACAAGGTATTATATGTTAATCTCGAGGGGGTGGTTTTACCTACTTATTTACCGGTTGAAAGTTAAAATAAATCGATAAATATTAAAGCCTAAATTGGTGTATAGTTTTCATAATAAAATAATTTATATTAAGAAACCGTTCAACAATAAAACGTGGTCATTTTTCTCGTAATTGAGAAATATTTTACGCTGATTAACGTTTGATTGTCGATCGATACCCTAAATTTAAAAGCAACCTGTATAAGTGCATGTTTCTCTTTTGTAGATAAGCTAGTTTTCAATCTATACCCAATATAAAATTATTAGGAAATCATTTTGAAACTAAAACGTTCTCTTCGCAAGTTGGACTTTTCCAAAGCTGGTAAGAAACGTCGAACCCTCCCCACAAAAGTTTCCCCATCCCGCGATTGGTTCGGCATTTCTAGCCACGCCCACCCCTTCGTCTGGGTAGGCGTGGCCAACGCGGATAAATAATGAATGAATGAATGAAGTTCCAGGAGTGCCGGAATGAATGCAGGTGCACTTTCAAGGCGGACGCTAATTCATTTACTTAGCTCACATAAATATTGACACAGTCCTATGAAATCTTTCATGGCAATATTTCTGAATGCTAATTTTTTTCTCGGAAGCCATCACGAATTTCGATATGACGTCAAAACGAATCATGGCTGAAATCATGGTTGAAATTGCAAGGCTGAAATCATGGTTGAAACCGCAAGGCTGAAATGAAATCATGGTTGAAATCGCAAGGCTGAAAACATGGTTAAAACCGCAAGGCTGAAATGAAATCATGGTTGAAATCGCAAGGCTGAAATCAGCTGGTTTTTTTTACGAACCCGACGACCTCCGCACCGCCCCAGAATCAATAAATGTTGTGTTAAATTATCAGCTGATTAAATTATTTATTTTTTTAAGAATACTCAAAATGAATTAAGATCGCGCACAATGACAAATGTGATAACCTCACAAAGTGAACATCTTCCACAGAATACCAAAGTCGCTCCATACAAAATGTATGAGAAAATTAATTTTCTTTATAATATTTCTTCGTGAATTTTTCATACGTTTTAATGCCGTTGGGGCGGCGACAAATCCAACGAATCAAAGATCATGGAAATCGCTCGAGCCGTTCTTGAGTTGGAAGTAAATTGTGTTAACTAACCCGACTTTAGGAATCAGCATCTCAGTGCGGGCGCTGGGCTGGTCCACGGTGTCAGTAGCTTGGTCTCAAACTCAAGATCGCATAGGGTTTTCCGTGAAAACACGGGGTGCGTTTTTTAAATATTTTTTTCCTTATTAATAAAAACATTCCCCTGAAAACACTGCCCTGAAAACATTGCCCTGAATATAAAGAATACTCCAGTAAATTTATATAAAAAAATAAAACCCAAACGCACATTCCCATTTAATATTGATACATTGCAATACAGAATCTTGGGTGGATGTGTATTCTATTAAAAAAAAAAAAATAACGATTATTCTAGTTCTATTTCTAAAAAAATTGCATGAGATTTAATTAAAACGAGGAATTTATGCAGAATATCAGAATAATTTAAGGAAATTTTAGGGGTCATAGAATCATACAATTCTATGGTTCGCATTTTTTTTTTGGCACGTATTGAACCCAATATTTGAGTTAATTTTGTGGCCTTTGGATGAATTTATTATTTTTTATTTATTATTTAGTTAAATTATATTTGTGTTCATGTAGGCCCGTTTGAATACAAAGTGTAATTCTTTGGAGGTGGATCAAAAGGCGGAAATTATAATTAATTTTCAATTAACGTTGCCAGAAGTAACTTTTGTTCAATTAATACCCTTTTTTTTTACGGCTGGCATTTGATAACCATTGGATATTTAATCATAATAAAAATATACTTAGATGCCTTGATCTTATTTCCTCAACATAGTGAAGGCAGATTTTTAGAATTCATTTCTATTTCTGAGACATTTAATAAATGATAAACTGCTGATAATTCTTTTTTAGTTGAATTGCTCCCTTATAAAATACTTTAGAGCCTTGGGAAAAATAGTGATTGAAAGGCGAATGAATGGTCTAAAACATAGTAAAGTTAGTTTTTTTTAATTTCTATATTATGAGACTATAATTAAATAAAAAAATTGATTGATCGAGTAAACCTTGACGCCCCATAAAAAGAAAGCGCTGAGTTTTAAGGTCGACGATCCGCCTTAAGTTACGGTAATGCTCGAGGTCATGGTAATGTGACTTTTTCACATCATGGGGCCTAGTCTGTCCCGCGCGCCGAGAGTCGATCCGATCGAGTCGACCGCCCGGAAGCTGCGGAAGCTGCGGAAGCTGCGCTCTCTGCCGCGTATTGATTTTCAGACGAGACAGCTGTTTCGAGTTGCCGACGGCGATACAGGGCGGGTCGTTGACCCCGCCGTCTCGGGACTAAAAAAAACGGACTATTTTATTAGCAACTAAGCTAATATTTTTATTTAGATGTAGTTTTTGAGTGGAATTCTATTTAAGATGAAATAAATAAAAAAAATACAAGGATATTGGCTGATTTTTTAAACAAACTTTACCCCCCGAGGGGGTGAAATAGGGGAATTATTTTGAAAGGTGTTTTTTTTTGGGTGTTTTGGAATGCGCGAACGCAAAATGAGGCGCGAGATATCGGGCGCTATATAGGTGCCGTTACGAAAAACCAAATATAGACGGCCGCAGGCACGAGTCCTCGCGCGCCGAGGGCGCCGTCAAAGCCTAACCTAACCTGCCTGCTGGGCCAGGTCAAAGCCAGCGGATGACCAGCTGGTTAATATGTAAAATTTATTATTTAATTCATTGTAACCAGTACTGCCTAAATCTCAAATTTGAAACTTTTAATTTACCAGTCACCGAAAGTTGGTTCACTAATGTTTTAATGTTTATAATATCTTTTTAAATATGTTGTATTTTTTTATATTGTAATTATGTTCAGCTGTAAGAATTATATAAATAAATATAATATATATCAGTCGTTTAATAATTTATATTTTTTGTTCATTGAGTGTTAACAGCGGTACGCCGGAGGGCGGAGGTCGATTTCACGGGATCAAAGAAGGCGAACTCCAATTGTACGAATTTGTGTCAACTCCCCGCGCGGCGGCTGGTTCACTTCAACTTACCCTTGCGTATACTGTATCCCGCTTTATACTGTGCCGTAAGGGTTGCTCGCATCAAAAATTGTTTTAACCTAAAATTGTAGGAAATTTATAGACCTATAATTAACATTTTGAACGGATTTGATACTGAGGTATGATTTTTTGAATTTTGAAAAACCAATTTTTCCCACCCCTACGACCAACGGTTGGTCCTATCAATAAAGTTTAATTAGATTATTTTTAGGCCCTTGTCTAAGGAATAATACAAAATTTAAATGAATTAGTTATCTTATATATTAAGAAAGTTATAGCAAAATTTCACTTTTTCGAAAAAACCCTCCATTCCCGCCCCTCTGGTCTGATTTTTCCTATTAATTAACTTAACCGAGATTTGTGCCCTTAAATTGTGTGTATCAATTTGAAAGTGATTGGTGTGAAATGACGGCAGTTATCGTGTCAGAAGAAAGTGATATGGATAGATGTAAAACGCGAAGATATGTGGAAATTTTCATGACATGGTACTCATTACTCATTGGGATATGATGTTGGTCGAGAAACCACATCACGCGTTAGGAGTAATTTTTACGTTTGTCGAGTTGTAGAGTCCAATTGCTTTTTAACGAAATATGTTTGTCGCGTTGTAGAGTCCCTTCCGAAATTTGAAGCTAGTTGTCTGTGTTTTTTTTTTCACAAATTATACGAAAGTATACGAACTTAATAATGATAATGTATAGGTGTATAGTATAATAATGAAGTAACTTATAATAATATATTGAATAGCAGAGAAAAATGTCTTATATTTCAGACGCAGACCCATTTTTTAGTTTTAAAAACTCATTTTTTTGAATTTTTTTATAATATTTGCACTCCGCTAACTTAGCGAACCTTTGCGGTGCACAAAAGTAGGGTAGGTAGCCGCGGTCGGGAACCGATGTTTGCCGAAGGTAATCGAATCGCGGCTCACCCTCAAACAAAGGGTTGATACTTTATTCATACGGAAGGGGAACGGAAGGAGAGTTGTGCTGGGGGGCGGAGAGGGGGGGAGCGGTTGCGGAGACCCAGCTTTGAGACCCGGTTTGTGTCCAACATCATGAAACAATGAATACACCTGGCTATTAACTCTACAAGGCAATAGATTTTATCACCCCATAAGTCTAAAACTTAGTTAAAATAATAATTAAATAAAAAAATGGGTCTGCGTCGGATATATTATTATAAGTCACTTCATTATTATACTATACACCTATACATTATCATTGTTAGTCGGGGATCGAACCAGGGACTCTAGCGTGGGAGACGAGTGCGTTAACCACTGACCCGCCGAGACTCTTGGGGTTTCTTGGGGTTTCTTTGGAACGTATTAAAAGGCACTCTACGAATTTTACTACCGATTTTGAAACAGCATCATCTTTACCACAAATCGAAGCAAGAATTAATAGTCTAAAAGGGTAATCTACCCTCTTAAACGCGTTTATAATATTAGGTTGGAATCAAAATAAAACAATTTGCAACCACGTTATTACTTATACACTCGCATATGCTATTACTACTAATGTTTAGTAGTAGTAAATAATTTACTACTACTAAACATTAGTAGCAGTCGATAATGTGTGATAGCCACAGTTTTTGTTCAATCTTCAAACATGGGTATTTATTTATTTAATTCTTAGAAAAGCTTACAGTTATACACCATTTTAACATATGCGTTTCACAGAACGAACTAGCGTCTATATATATGTATGTGACGATAGTGTGAGTTGTAATTTGTGTGTATATTAGGGTGTGGAATGTAAGAGTGTGTTAGTGTTTATGTAATACCACACGAGAATTGGTTTAACACACATTTTTTTAAAGGTATTCGCGGTTTCATCGAGAATCCCGTAATACTCGGTGAAATTGGTCTCTTTGTTCCGGACCGTTTTACTAGAGCGCGGACGCACACGCTATTTATGCGGTTAGGACCTATACAAGTACCTATAGTCGGATTAGGAGAGCAGTCGAATTATTAAATTCCATTTCCGCGGAGATTGATATATTCGTCTGTTGGCCCGATAGGATTAAAAATCTGCTTTGTAAGGTCAGCGTGAATTATTTATTTGTTATAGGGTGCCTGGAGGCATTATTTTAATTTTTAACGTGGTATTTTTCATGATTAGTACTAGTAAATTTTTGATTTTGATGTTTTTTCTTTTAGTAGTTTATTTTTTTTACTTTAGTAGTGATGTGTACACGAGAAAACCTGTTAAATAAATACTAATACTAATATTATATATGATTAAAGTGAGTTTCTTTTATGTTGAGTGTAAAGTCGCCTTTATGCAAATGAAAAATGTCTATTTCGCCGAAATTGTGGTTATATGTTGTACCAATACGGTTTATTACTGAATTGATTGCATAATTCGTATTGCATTTAGGCACAAAGAATAATAAGGTCATGTTATGACCCTTCGGGTCTCTAGACCCAGTAAATTAGACCTCTAATTGCCATACTGAACGTGTTCTTAATAAGTTAAGATAGGCTACGCGCATATGCGACATATAAGGTCTTGAGTGCTTCCGCACGCGTAAACACCGCAAGTTCTGTGGGCTCTAAGAGTGACTGCTTCAATATGTGATCTGCTGGATTCGTCGAGAATAAATAGGGCGTATCCCAGTGCGTCCTGGCGCGAGGTGGCGAGGGTGGGAGCGGTGGGGGGTTGTGGAAGGGAGTAGCGCTCAAATTAAACACTTGCATTCCTACCCGCCGCGTTTCATACTCGGATTAGCAATGTATGAAAGGCAAACATTTGCGCGGCGGAGCGACGCGTTATCGCTTTGTTTATACAGGGGGTTTGGAATGAGCTAATTTCTCGTAGACAATATTCCCGGCTGGAATGTCGTATTTGCAGGGGCGTTTCTTCAACCCGATATTCGTTAGAAGGCTGCGGGATTGCGGTGGTCGCTAGTTGCCGACCACTATAGCAGTACTTCCCAAACTATGGGTCGCGACCCAACAGTGAGTATAAAAACATTAAATATACCAATTTCTGGATATTTTATTTTTATGGTTGAACACATTCTATGAATGGGTTCATTTTGCCCATAATTCTACGGCGCGGGGTATCTAACAAATCATTTATTCATGTCACACGTGAAGGTACACGTTTTATTCACGTGTTAGAACTACTTTTCGTTATCATTCGCCTAGAGTTCACGTACCGTAGATGAAGTTGAGTACCTTTTTTGGGTGCGCGTGTTTGCATTTCTTCGCGGTTGAGACTGATTGCTCAGAAGCTGGTAACTTTTGTGAGCCCACATTCACCTAAGACCCATTAAGGACACGTCAAGGTGCCGTAATTCGTTCGTAAATTTCCTCTTAATTATCCGTTCATCCGATCGCTCTATTGTCTATGCCATTCGATTCGCAAATAACCAATCACTGGTTAAATACTGATAAAAAATCACCACAAAATTCATCATTTAGATTTTTTTTCTTCCACGACTACCCTTTTCTAAGAAGTTATAGATCATAATGTATAGTTTATACATCTAACAAATATTTAAGAGTATAAACGCGGTAAATAGGTAATAAAAGTTATTAAAACTAGTGAAAACTTGAGTATCCAACGTGAAAAAGTCGATGAAAGCAGTTTTTTTTTTAAAATGTTCAGGTAACCAGAAAAATATTTTCTAATAGAAAATTTCACGGTAAAGCAGATGACACAAGATTTTTCTTCATATTAGTGATTTTTCTTATTTATTTTTAATATTTTTTTTTAATATTTTTTATTTTATAAACAAAACATACAGGTTATATTTGATTGTTCACTAAACCCTTGCGGGTTTTTATGTGAACTAGTTCGTTCCCACTTTTTACTTATTTAATACAATTGATATAATATATTTTATTACATATTCATTATTAATTATTATTATTATTATTACGCGTAATAATAATGATTACGTGTTTTGCTAATTCTAAAGTAGATGAAAATTAGATACGACATGTGTAGGTTATACCGAAAACGTTCCTTAAATCGACGTACTTAACGCCCACAGTCCCAGGACCGGAAGTTAGTTTGACCATCGTCCGGGATGGCCGCCCGCCCTAAGCGTCACAAATTGCCCTCCGCGCTGTGTTAATTAAGGCGACGCTCTCGCCATAAACAGTCGGGCGATCTGCCCCTCTCCGCCCGCCCTACGCCGCCCGCCCTACGCCGCCCGCCCTGGGCCTAGTTTGCTTTAATTAAATTGCGTCTCGACTTTTGAAATCTTTAGAAGTTGTTTAATCAGGGTTCTTCTTAAATCGTATACTTAAGAGTAATTCTAAGCGGTCGGTGGTAGAAACTTAGGCATTTGGATAATTTTAAAAGTACCATAGACATTATGAAAATAGAACATATACACGTATACCCACATTCCAGTATATGCCAGCAAAAACTCGTCTAATAAACGATTCGTACACTGTAAGCAACGACTGAGCCACTGCGTCGAAATTGCATAGTTGCAGTTCTTACAACGTTTGACCTCACGAGCGGCAAACAGTGAGATACTCTAAAAATTCCATTCCCACAATAAGTTTTCCTCGCCAAAATAGGTACCTGGCAACTTCAATCTCTCTCTCACCACAACATCAAGTCTTCATACAAGTAACGTAACGTATTCTTGAATAGCTTAATTGGAGCAACAAGCGACTGTTACCATTGTATAGATGTTTCCTACCTCCCTAACTAGACGAATCTGTATTAAGGGAGGCAGTTTAATTTTGTTTGCTTATCCGCCACTGCTGTCAATTTAAAATTTCCATTACGCAAAAATAAAACCAATATTTATATGAAATTGAGAAAAACGGTTATTATACAAAAATATATAAATTAAATATAGAACTAAACTTATATAAAAGTTAAATGGTCATATTTATACCATATTTATTTATATATTAACCATTAAGTAGTGTTTAAATTAAGTAATATATTATAATAAAATAAATTTTGTTGGAAAATATTAACCGCGTAAAACCTACCAATTTGCTATTCGGATTAAATTGAAAGACTTTTCTTTTCTTTACCTTTTTTTTTGATGAAGCGTTAAAAATGGTATGACCTCATGTGCGGATTCGAGCCCGCGACCTTTGAGTCAATAGTTCAATGCCTTAACCATTAGACTACTACGATTCTAGTCGAATCTATAAACACGTAGGTTTTTTTTTTTTTTATATTTTTGGAATGACCTAATCAAAACATATTCAATTATTATTTTTCTCGATCACCTGGGTTCCGCTGACGACATCATCAGAGACGCCCTGTTCAAAGTCCGTCGACCGAAAGTAACGAAAGTGTCTCCCCGCCGTCATACCTGGCAGGCTATAAGACCGGAGGACGATCTCTTAACACCCTACTCTCGTCTGCCGCCTCCACGGAAGTTTTTGCCCTTGGATTCAGGAGAGATTATGGTGATGAAGCGTTAAAAATTGTATATATTTAATGTGCGCATTCAAACTAGTATTTTATTTGATATCGGTGTATAGGGTGTTCCAAGACCACTTATTATGTTTCCTTTCACGCGTGAAGAAATTGTGTATATATTTCAGTGGATGCTTGTAGCACATATATAAATCTGAATAGCCGTCGGGAGTTATATATATTTATGAAAACACGAAAAAATGTCATTTATTTCTCTAATAATTGATATGTAAGCGGAAAGTCAGAATGATTATGAAAATCATTTTTTGAAGTTCTTTGCGCCCGTTGTACTCATTGGGGATGGGATGTTGGTCGAGAAACCGCGTCACGCGTTATGAGTAAAATCCTTAGAGTGCCTTTTTATACGTTCTCTACCAAAGATACCCCAAGAGTCTCGGTGGGTCAGTGGTTAACGCACTCGTCTCCCACGGTAGAGTCCCTGGTTCGATACCCGGCTGGGATTTCACAAATTATACGAATATACGAACTTAATAATGATAATGTATAGGTGTATTGTATAATAATGAAGTGACTTATAATAATATATTGAATAACGGAGAAAATTGTCTTATATTTTATTTATATATCCTTTTTTTTCATTTATATAACGCAGACCCATTTTTTTTTATATAAAATCGCGAAATCGCCCGTACAAAGACCACCACTTTTCGCAAGTAACGCTCGTCTCGTAAAAGTGTCAAAAATACGATGTTTTATCCGTTAATTAACGAGAATGACGTCAGAAAAATGGCGGTAGAATTCATTTTATAACGCTCTGATAACGTAAACGTTGTGCAAAACATGTTATTGAATCAAAAAATGACAATTAAAAAAAATACAGGGTGTCCAGTAACCGGTGAACAAAATTTCAGTCATTTTCGAGTAATGATTTTTTTTTTAATATGAACCATGGTTCATGGTTAATTAGAACCACTTCCTCGTATCCGGCGGAGTTGAAATTTGACATGTGCGTTCAGTTCTGATGATAACGCATTTTCGCGGTGAGCATGACCTGATTCCACGCCCAGGAATGGCTCCGGATGAAAGAACTCCTCGACGGTCAACGGCGCAGACGCGCAGATTTTCTATACGCATTCAAGCATTTTTTACTTAATCTTCATTATTTTATAACCTGAATTTTACTATTCAAACCCCCGATCGAAACAAAGGGGGATAAGTCCCCCAAAGGGGCTAAGGGCGGTAAGGGCGGGGGGAGAGTTAAGGGGGGGGGGGGGTAAGTTTAAACTGTCTGTGTGTTCGTAGCTATGATTCAAGGAAATCTGTTCAGCAGTTTGTGTGTTTTAAAGTTTAATAATTCTCTTTTGAATAAACAAATTTCAAGTTATAAAGACATTTAGCAGTCAAATAATAAAAGCATTCTTTTACAAACCTATTTTTTTTTTGCGAAAAATTGTGTTTTCTACGAGTTTAATAATAATAATTATTATTTATTCTTTTCTGAGTACATGCCTTACAAATATGTTCATTTCACTATACATATTAATCAGTTACAATTTTACCATGATAGTTTGAAGTAATCTACCCTCAATTATCGTAGGTTTACTAAGGTTAACAGTACTAGGCGGACTTATTCATAGCGTGCCAGTGCGAAAACCTGTTCTGCAATAGCGACAGAAGCGCGTATACTATATTGTATTAATGTTGGCGCATTACCGATCAAGAAACGTATTCTTAGAAAGTAATAGTATTATAAAAAGCTCATTTAGTGAAAAATAAAGTGTATATAAAATATATAATTATAAGTTTGTTAATTTTCATTAATGCGCTAATGTTGAATATAATAAAATATTTAAGCTAGCGGTGACCGCAGACCATTCATTGAGACGTTCAACAAATGTAATTTCGTATACAATTACTTAATTAATTAATTAATTTATTTATTTATTGACAGGTAAGCATACAACGTAACAATATTATATATATTTTTCAAAGGGTTAATTAAATAAGGCCAATTAAAGCTTACGCCTATGTACAAAAATATTTAAAACTTTGCCGTTTTAAAAGTTTAACGCTATTTTAGAATATGCGTGTGAGATATGTACGGTGTAAAAGTGCCTGTGAGGGTGTGTGGTTGTGTGTGTGTGGGTGTGTGGTTGTGTGTGTGAGGGTAATTTGATATTATAATTTGTTTTTGTTTTGCAGTGACATCGAAAAGGGTTTGACCGGTGGTTGTCAATCAGGTGTGAATCGCACTTTCGCGTTTTCAGCGCGTCCGCGTGAAAACGCACCGCCCGCCCTCCGAAGCCCCGCCCCTTTCAGCGCAACGCCCAACTCTGTTTTGACAGCGCCGGCCTTCAGTTTGTTTGGCGGCGTCGCGACGCCGCGTCTCGCTCCGTTCCGCGCGCCGCTTTGTTGACTTCACGACGCGCCGGTAAACAAAGTCGCGTCTTTTCAACTGTCACGTTATTTAAAAATACTTCCTTGTGACGACGTTATAACTTCACATATGTATATATATTTATATATATACGAGTACATATTAAATCAACTCTCATTTCAAGCAATGATGTTGTAACAGTGTTTTTCAACCTTACAATTCAAACTAAAGTTATCCCACAAGCTTTGCGACCCACAGGTTGAAAAATCAAAATCGATCAGTGAAAATTAAAGTTTAGAAGAATCCAATCTAAGCAGCTACTTTAACATGTGTCCAAAACAGGTTTAATTGAAATAACGCTGGACTTGAAGAAGTCATATTGGATCCGAAGGGTCTCAAAGCGCCTGAGGCTCCTAACGGGGCCTCAAGGCTCGACGAACATCGCCAGAGTACAACTCAACTCAGAAACCGTCCGAAGTTCACGCGCGAGCGAACGTTCGACGCGCGCGAGGAAACGAACCGCTGCCCTCTGGGATCGAAGCGCAGCGCGCGCTGGGACTGCTGTCGAGTGCCGCGGGTGCACTGCGCCCAAGCGCCGAGGAAGAAACCTCTGCTGGAGGCGCCGTACGCGCTGCCCAACAACGTTTCGCACGTCAAACGCAGTAAAGAAACCACAAAGAAACGCACGCTAAGCGAATACTGGGACAGCGATAACGATACGAAATCAAAAAATATATCAAATATAAGACTCCATTCGAAAGATACAACCGCAGATGAACATATTTGCACTTGTGCAGCCAAGCATTTAGCAAACGACGGAGTTCGCGACGAGAAAACATTCAAAAACCCAGTGGATAATACAACCAGCCGTACCAGTATAAACAAACCAGATAAATCTGAAGCTAAGATCGATCTCAGCGCAGTGGATGCTGTGGACGAATCGCGCGATTCAAACGTTTCGCGGTGTGCAATGAAAGGCAGCGTTTGCTGCGCAAATCGCGAGGTGAAACCCCCGTGTGTGGCCATCGAGCGCCAGGTGCCAGGGTGCAGGTGCCAGGGCGGCTCTGCGATCCTCGTGCCCAACCAGGTCGGGGTGATCCTGGCGCCGGTGCAGACGATCTGGCCGCAGGGTATGTGGGCCGTCGGCGGCATGAACGCAAATAAGGTAGGACGCGAGATTGGCTAAATTTTAAATAAATATTATACTTCAAACTGATCAACTTTATTCTTTATTACATTACTAAACTATATTTATAGACGAACGTAGATACCATGTCGGAATCTTGACCGCATCCATCTAACTAGGTGATGGTTTCTAACTAGGTTTCCATTTAAAACGTGTCTGAATGCGAAGCAGAAAGGGCAGAATTATAGGGTTTCTAAAAAACTAAGATTTTTGAAGTTACACTTCTTTGCGCCCGTTTTTACTCAATGGGATGGGATGTTGGTCGAGAAACCGCGTCACGCGTTAGGAGTAAAATGCGTAGAGTGCCTTTTTATACGTTCTCTACCAAAGATACCCCAAGAGTCTCGGTGGGTCAGTGGTTAACGCACTCGTCTCGCGCGCTAGAGTCCCTGGTTCGATCCTCGGCTGGGATTTTTTTTTCACAAATTATACGAATGTCTGTGTGAGTGGGTGTGTGCGAACGGCCAAAGAAGTATAACTTCCACCGTCTGGTACGACGCAGACCCGTTTTTTTTTTTTAATAATTATGGTGAACGTGAGAATTTAGAATTGGGTTAGGAGGGTAATTTCTGAAAGCAATCCAATGATGTGGTATACCAAATCAAGCGTTTTTAGTTCGTATTTGCCGTTTTCGATCGGTTTTCCACCAAAACCGGTCCTAAAAACGCTCGATTTGGCATACTGAAGCGGTGTAAATGCCTGCCTGCGACCCAGGCCGCGGGTTAATTTGATCTAGGCAATAGCTGATGCGAGCGGCGGCCGGCAATGCGCGAGGGTTGCCGAGCGGGCCCGACGAAATCCGAAGAGGCGCGTTCGAGTGGGATGCAAGGCACCGCAAGTCAGTCGATTAGCATTTTTAATATATCTGTTTAATATATTCATTTTTTACCGTTTTATTTGTTTAAACATACATTTTGTGGATTTATATGTCACCATGCTACCATACGAAGGTTAAAATTGTGTAGAACTAAACGTTTGCTTCATGAATCCGATTTTTAGGTTAGATTTTTAGGTAAATCAAATTTTTGCTATAGAACCTAATATCCTTCAAGGCGCTGGTGACAGAAAAGAAACCTTGAGGCTCAAAGCGCGGCAGATAAATGTGCCATTTAGAAATACAAACTTTGCTGTCAACAAAGTCAGATTTCACCACATGTCATCGCAATATGCCATCATAACATGCTAATATTATATGTTATGATACATCATAATGGAACAATATTTCCAGATCCCCGTTCTACAGATTGCCAAACGAAATTAGAAAAAGGGGAGAGAGGGGAAGACAAAGTGCGGCATCGATGACGACCGGAGTCCCGGAAGCTGGCTCTCCGTACTCCATGATGAACCGCCATCAACCCTATAATAAGAACAGAAGATTATTTAATTTCAATGACTTGGTCGCTTAGCGGCATGCCACAAGGTTCGATATTAGGACCCACTTCGTTTCTTATACAGGGTGTCCCAAGACCAATCCCACAAACTTTAGGGGGTGTTTAAGTTCCCTATAAAGAGTAAGAAATTATGTAACAAAATGCGAAAATTTTTCGTCACCAAATTTATTATTTTTGTAATAAAATTGGTGTAAATCGATGTTATCAATCGATAAATCAATATTATCTGACGATCAATAGCATCCCTCTTACAACCCCAGAGAAGGAGTAAGGAGTTAACCAGTTACATCTGACAGCAATCATTTAGCTCCGCCCTAATAGGGCGTTTCGAACAACGCGGCAGGTCATTAACCTCGATCTTGACTGACAGCGTTGTCCGTGGGAGGAGCCATTGAAAAATATCTGTGTTACATGATTTAGAATAGAAACTTTAACATTTTTTTTCTCGAATACCATAATGAATTTTGATATAGTTTCTTAACAAATAACACTAGGAATCGTAGGACCTATTAGCCGTTTTTTTATTGGGATTGACCTTGGGACACCCTGTATATGCTATTCAGTAAAACGATTTACCGACCAATATAATATAATGTTTTATTTTAAATAATATAATAAAACACGTATTTACGAACTGCAAAGACAAAATTCAACTTTATTACCGATTATTTCAAATTGCATTTGCTCAAGTTTTGAGAGATTATTAAATCACATAAAATATGTTTTCATGATGACTAAAAGTTTATATTCCACTTCAAAAAATGTCTTTATTGGAATATGATTGAATTTTCTAAATGGCCATATGTTATTGTATCTTTTTTTGAGCTATAAATTGCACATTTTTCTCTGTTCTCATCTTTTATGTGTCGACCTAGCTGTTCAACCCGGACTTTTGTTTGTGAGATATAGGTCCTAGTTTTATAGTCCTAGTCTTATATAGTTATTGCATAATTTGCAGTCATTTCCAAGTTTTGTTTTATGAGTTAAGTAAATGCAATTTTCCTTTCTCGTGAATATTATTGAAATAAGAATGGACAGTATGGACAGAATGAACCCCTGTGGTACGCCGGAGTCGACGCTCTAGGCAAATTGAGTTCGGTGGAAATCATCCTGCCACCCGATATCCGCCAAAGTGATCGGTTCTCTATATTGGTGATGCGAATTCTTAAAATTGACCGCTCTGGGTTCTTCGTTGTCGATCGCCGTTGGTGAGTTGTCAACGTAAGCCTGCGGCGGGTCGCCGTGGATGTTGATATTGACGCGTTTGTTAGGTTTTAGATTTTGTATGTAGACCCCGAGATAATTGGGGCGTTTGAAAGCTTCGATCTTATCGTATTTGCTGGATTGCTCCTGGTTTCTCCAGGATTCTGGCTGCGGGTTCTTCCAGGTTTCATCGTTGGGATCTATGTTAGATGGTGATCTTCTCGTGCGAATCGCTTTTATACAATCAACGCCACTCCTCCAATCGACATCTGAAATATATTAAAACATTTGTATGTTTTATTAACTGAAATGTTTAAGCATGTTTTTTAAATATGTTTAGTTAAAGCATTGCATCAACGTGTCTAGGTTTTAAGTGATATGTAAAACGTGATATGTCATATCAGTCATGCATGTAATATTTTTTTAAAATTATTTTTAAAATGTTTGCTTAAATTATAGTAGGTATTCAAAACTGACCTTTTACTTGCTAATATGTAAGGACGACCAAATAAAGCAATTTTTGTAAAATAGAGCGAGTAAAAAAAAAATTTGAAAGTAAATTGTAATAAATTTACTTAAAAACCATTTAAAACTATAAACCGTCCTACTGAGTGATTATTTTTTTTTACCAGATAAATTGACAATACCTAAATATATATTTGAACGTTTATTTATACTCAATTTTGTAATTTTAATGGCAAATTTTAATAGAAAAACGCCATCTGTGAATGGGAAATATTATGTGCACAGATTATGGCCTTTCACAGCACAGTGTAATCTGAGTACCTTGTATGTTTCTATGAGTTCACTTCTTACTCAATATAGTAGCTCGCGAAACTATTCTTTTCAACAACAAAAAAAAACTATACCACAAGCTAATTTTACTGGGAAAATTAAACCGATGCCCGCACTCCAGGAAAAATGGTAAATTTACCACAGCAAAAAATGTGAAGAGTTTTTATTTAACCTAAAACTTTATAGTTTTTCAAAAATTCAATTCAATCAATCGATAGGATTTTTATTTTCGTTTACAAACCACCTAAGATATGAATATTTTTGATTAACGATCGATTTTTGATCGAGGGGGCTTCGGCGCACGGACGACACGTGCCTGCGGCGCCCGGCGTTCATCCAGCTGAACAAACGTGACCTTAGTGCTTTCTTCAAATTAATCTCGAGAAAATGAATAAATAATAAGGCGCCCCTATTTGATACAAAGTTGTCTTTAGAAATCTTAAGAAACTGACTTAACTCACTTAGATAGAATTTAACTCACTTTTAATATTGTTTTGAGTATCTTTGTAAATAATACGCTACATGTACCTACCTGGTTCTAAGGCAGACCAACTAAAATGACTCAAAACTAGGACTATAGCGATTCAGATATTTTAGACACCAAAATTCTTACCTAGACAATTTACATTGACGAGTGATTTGGGTTCAACCTCGTTGATATGATGAATGCAAAATATTCCTGAGAGAGAAAAGTACAGTATTAGTGATTCTCAAGTACATGAGAATATATAGGGTGTCCAGTAAATAGTGGATAAAACATGAGGAGGTAGTAAAAGAGGTCATTTGCAAAAAAAAAAAAAAAAAACAGTCTATTTTTGTGCGATTCTCAAATATTTTGGAGTTATGTTCTTAAAAAAGTGGCCTGTTAAAATATCTCTATTTATATTATGAGATTTGAATAAAAAATATAATGTTTTTAATGAAAAGTTTCATTAAAAATAAAATCTCAAAGCGATTTCATAAAAGTTATTTTTATCAATATTACCTATTTCACTTTAAAAATGTGTTTTTTTCTGTAACACTAAAATGGTTGAGAATCAAACAAGAATTGGTACTCTCTTCTACCAACTCCTCAAGTTTTATCTACTATTTACCGGGCATCCTGTATAAAATACCCTGAAAATAATACTACATTCTCTCGTTAGGAATTATTAATTTTTCAATTTGTTATTAGTACGTTAATTTTAACCAACACTGAAAAAAACTAAATTATTAACATATAGACAAATGAAATGCCTGTCATTTATTGTTATTTTGAAGTAACAACTTAATAAATAGCATATAAGAATAAATATTTATTTAATTTTATAAGGTTTCAACTATTCACAACATAAATATTTGTAACTACTTAGTTGCAGGACGAACGCAGTGATTTTCGCAACATTACCGAAATATTTTCTCTGCGCAGTTGAAATGAATACTTTCAAAGCCCGATAGTTGTAAAAATAATGTTAAAAAAAAGTATAATTCGTAAGGTAGTCTAATTTAAAGATATTCGCCTGAACACATTTTCGATTTATATCAGCCCGATTTGTTAACCAAAACGAATTGTTACGGAAGACTTACCCAAAACTGAAAAAATCAACATTTCGCCTGAAAGTGAAGATTCAATTTGTGAATTAACCCGAATATTCGCGAACCTAACGCAACTAACGGTCGTTCTTAATCTACGAATGTTAAATCGGTTGGTATGTATATTTTTTATAATGATTACGCGTTAAATTACCTTGAAAAAACATAGTTTTTTTATTATTAATATAAAAATATGTTGACAATAAATGCGATATTATGTTGATAAAACTCTATCGGGAAATTCAGCATTATAACGCTCAATGCTTTTGCAATTACAATAGATTAAATTAACACATTTTTTAATGTGTCAATTTAACGTCGTAATAAATATCACTTAATACGGTTTTATTCCGATGATAAGCGTCGAAAGACTGTTTTAAGCAAGTTTAGACATAATATTATTTATTTGTTATATTGTTCAGTTTAAATTCGTTTGGTGAAATTCAATTTTTAGCCTATTTCATTGACATTTTGAAAGCGCATAGTTTTTCATAACTCTAAAAACAGCGATATCGTTTTTTTTTATTTAAATTTTCTTTATTTGGTATATTTATAGATTTGATCTTACTGGCATAAAATCAACGTGCGTGTTTCTGTAATTGGGATAAATTTTCAGTACAAATCGTCGTGAGATCGTGGTAGTCTAGTAGTTAAGGCGTTGCACTATTGACACAAAGTTCTCGGGTTCGAATCCGCATATGGTCATACCATTTTTAACGCTTTATTACCACTTTCTCCCTTGCACATTTGGGTGACAGGCACATTTGGCCTAGTTGAGCAGGGCCTATTTAAACAGGGAACAAAATAATTGTACCTAGGTCATAGAAAATTATTTAAAAAAAAAATAATTATAGCTTAAGCACTTATTTACTAAACGATAAAGTATCTCGTATAACAAAAATACACTTAAATAAATAAGGATTTTTTTATTATGTACATAAAACAGTGGCACTTTATATAAATGTTTATTAAACCCCCCCCCAACCCCCCTCCTGTGTCAAGATTCCGCCCAGCAGATTCAGTTCAGATTCGCCCCGGCGAGTTCTCGATTCTTCAGAAGCTGAACGCCGCTCAACCTTTTCTCGGGCGGATTTAGAGTTTTCGTAATCTACACCTTTTGTCATAATTGTCATAATTGATTTACATAATTCAGATCTTATTTAACAGCGGATCTGATTTCATCGTTTCGATATCATTTGGGATTTGAAACAATATTTACGCTTAAATTATGGTATTATAGTGTGGGGCATTTGAACTTAAACAAACCTTATACGCAAAAAAAAGGAAAAATATTAGAAAAACTGTATCGGGATTAGATGTTACAGTAAATTTTTAACGTATTTTAGGAACTAACATTCACTCAATATTAGAAAATAATTCGTCCGATATAAGCTGAACTAAATATTTATAATAGGTGATAAATAGTGGTAAGTGGAGCGGGAGGGCTAGGGCGGGGGGAGGGGGGGGGGTTAGAGGATAAAATAGGAGGGCAATTACTCCTTGATATTCAAATCACATACAATCAAACACACGACAAAAAACAGAAAGCATAGTCAACGACAAAAAACAGAAAGTAAGAATTGTATGCACCTGTCATGATCGGAGCAAGATTTGAAGAGGTTTTTACTCAGAAATCTTTAGAAATTTTTAGTTATATGATTCGGACGCCATTCTATCCATAAGTTAAGCAACATTTTTATTTAGTTTAATTAGAATGGTTTCATTATCTCGCACGCCAATGAAAATATGATAGGAAAACTGAACAAAAGTGTAAATAATATTATTAATAGCTTTGAGCTACAGCGCATTCAAAAACGAACCCTCTCTCTTCCCTGGCTTATGCTTGCAAAGCATGTGAAAAGCTCCGCAACTAGGTACTTCCTTGATCTTCGCCTGGGTTGCTCTGAATTAAAAGGTTGTTTTTATATTATAAAAACTAAACTCCACAGCTACCGGACTATTTTAATAAAACTATAACCGATTCATCGGGGTTGACAATAGTGGCATGACTGCTTCCCTGCAATTTAGATGTAAAACTAAATTGGTATTATATTCGAATGCAGGTTTTTATATCGGTGACGCGAAGGTATCGAAGTCGTAGATTTTTTGCGTGAGTGATAAAACTGTCACTAACGCAGCCGCCCTCATAGCGTCGCCCTAGAGCAAGTTTTACATAGCAAATACCCAGTGAGACGATCCGGTAGTGAGTTTTTGCTTATTTTGACCGTGTAGGCAGATCTTAGGCGATATCATTCGCAGCAATTTTCATCTCGGACAAAATCCGTCAAGATTCTTTCAGGCAAGCGATCGCCCAGCATCTGTACCGAAACCTCTAGCGTATGGCCTGTGCGTTACTTGGACCTAAGCTTAACCCGTGCAAATCGATTATGGGTGAATTTTCGAGACCCAACTGCGATTTTTACGCCTCAGCGCAAGGCCATGTTCGCCCAGACTCCGTCTGTTACGGCGGCATGTTTTTGGCCGGCGTGTCACCGCATTCAAGCCAACACTTCCCCGGTGTCTGTACCTTGAACCAGGTCTAAGTGGGACATTAGTAGAGTGTTGACCCGGGGACTGGACCAATTGTTTTTCTAATGCCTTGCTATGCTTTTCTAACGTTTTTCTGGTGGATAGCAGCAGGATATTCACTCCAACTCAGTCTACAGAATGGACGCATTCGACACGTATCCTTCCTTCACTAGGGATTTATTGTCACCACAAATACCCAACCAGGTGCTCGAGGACTTGAAGGATCTAATCTGGAGTGTTTCAGTAGAAGACGGGGCCTTATCGGAGTCTGGACCATTAAAATTTATCCAGACTTGATATATAGTAGCAGACACACTGGTAATCAATGTCTTCTATCCAATAGACAACAGATGTACGATAAACTAAAATGGCTTCTTGGTGGTATTATATATATGATATTCCTGTATATTTTAAAATATTGTGGAAAATAAAATAACTTGAACTTGATTGATGCCCTCTATTCTTTATTAGGACCTGTGATATGAATAGTGCTATCTTTTTAGAAGAGCAATTGATGCCGTAGCCGCGTACCTATCATAAAAACTGCTATCCATTAGAAAAGCATAGCAAGGTTTTAGAAAAACAATTGGCCCAGTCGCCGGGTCGACATACTACTGACATTGTTCAATCTTGAGCTCCGCCGGGATGCCTTTGGTATTCTGAACGTCCGGATGGTTAACAAGCGGGCAGGAATAGATTGCTTTTCGACGAGGACATTGCCGGAAATTGCGCGACATTGGAGGTCGTCTTCGGATCCTGGGATGGCCATGTCGCTTCTGTGACGCGGCTGTATTCTCCGCGGTCTTTCTTCTGTGCCTCATTACTAACTTCGGATATTACGGTCGTGAAAATATCCGCTCTCGTTTGAGTTTTCTCGATGAAGGCATTTTCCTAAAAAAAATGTTATTTTAATATAATTTTTCATAAATTAACTCTAGTAATTTACCAACTATCGCTATGATTCTATAGTAGAAACATTGCCAGGCATGGGTCTATACATTTCAGGTTATCCTCTTAGAATAATAGAGTTTGTGGGATCACAAAATAAGTCAGTTATTAGTGTGGGTTCGTATTTGTGTTAGAGTTTGTTTGAGGGGAACTGAAGGACACTATATCTGCCGTAATTTTACACCAATCAGACCAGAGAAAGTCAAATCAATCAGAAAAAGTGTATTTTTTTGATAGCACCACCCATTGGGGTGGGAAAAAGTGGTTTTTCAAAATTAAAAAATATCATATCTCCCTTAATAAAGCACTGGATCAAACCCATTCAAAATGCAAATTGTAGGTCTATAATTTCGCTACAACTTTTGTCTTAAACAATTTTTGATATGAGCGACCCGTACGGCACAGTATAAAGAGAGATACAATGATTTTTTTGTTATCTCGCTCAATTTTGAACTTACGCAATAATAAGTTAAAACACACACACAAACAAACAAATAACAAACATAAACTATAAACAAAGTCGTAAAAATGCAGAAATATATTAAAACTTGATTACCGTTCACTTGAAATTGCCCGGAAAATTGATACGTCAATATAATAAGCGCTTCAAGCCAATTTGGAATTACGATAATCCGTATTATATTTACAATTAATGCGTGCGTTGCGTTAAGCGTTGGCAAACATAGAAAAACTTATATCGGACTTTCATTAACAATCATATAAAGGAAAATAATATTTACATTAATTAATTTAAGATGTAATACGTAAAATTACCGATAAATTAAAAAATATCAGGGCATATTAATTAAATATTGTCTACGCAATTATACCCACACATATTGAAGTTATTAACAACATAAAACATAGAATATGCAATCTGAATCAAAATAGATTTAAGTTAATTAACTATGTATGTAGAATATTTCATTGTTATTAGGATTCTGAATTCAGAACTGTCTTAGGAAAGGAGTAACAAAATATAGAAATATGTGTTGAATATTTTAAGTTTACGCCAAATTTCGCTATCATAATAACTCACGAATTACGAAAAAAAAAAATCGCAGTTATATTTTGAATTTGGGTGCCTTTTATTGTATTTATCTTTCTAATATGTCCACTAAATGGACGTTATAAAACTTAAAAATAAACAGATTAAGCATGGATAGAGGCTATTCTGAAGAAGTAGACGATTTTATGAAAGGCAATTCGCAAATTAGCCGCTGAGTAAATCGCCGAGCGTTATTTTGTAGGGATTCGGTGGGCTATTCGTTAGATTTAGTTCCACGTTGTTAGGTGACACGGATTCTTTGTGTAATCGATGCTTGGCGGTTTCGTAGACATCGAATTCGGGACCAGTGGATTCATCTTCATCTTCATCCGAAGAATCATCTTCATCTCATGTTCATTGTGATTCTTATATTCATCATCTGCATCATCGTGTTCATATTTCATGGCTGGTATTCCACCAGATACGTCAATTTCGTCGATCAGTTTACTGTTAACTCCTCGCTCTCGAATCGAAATTGGATTACTATGCACAAAGTTATCACGACCAAATCCCCTTCTTCCAGAATCTATAACAGCAACACGTCCCAAATCCATTTTGGTGCCCGCGGCAGGATCCGCATGCGTTGGTCTGAAATTTGCAACAATTTCGGGTGTTTGCCTAGACGGTATTCCTAAAGAAAATACTTCAGCGACAGATAATATAGACGATACAATTAAAAGATAACCTGCAAAGGAAACAGAATTAAATTAGTTAATTGTAAATATACCGGTTAATAAAACGGTCATTACCAATATTTTTTAATTATTGCGATTAAAATTAAATGCAGTTAATTATGCCGAATGAATTAGTATTGCATAGTTATTCATATATATGTACCAACCCGTAAAAAATCTACACGGAATATAATCAAGAATATATACTCAACACGCACCAAACGTTTACGAAAAATAATGAACCAGTTTTACTTGAATTCATAATTTTTAAAGTTCACACCTAATATTCTTACAACGTTTTCTAGAATTTTAAAATTTGATATTGTTTCATAACCTTACCTTTGAGTGAACCGACCCTCATCCTTAACATTCTAGGGAGGTCACTTTTAAGGCTAATTCTCTAATCAATATTAAATGAGGTTTTAATGCAATTAGCGATTATCGAAATTAATATATTACGCGCGAAGATTGTCCCATAAACAAGCGGTTGGCGATAACATTGAAGTCGGTGCAGAAACAACTTCAGTTCGAACCATGGTTTTTTTTGTGTTAACTTATTTAGTAATATTTTCACTTGTAGTAACCCACGCATTCCGGTAGGTACAGTTAACAATATATCCGTAAAGTCGAAGGCTAACATTTATTCGCCAAAACATTACTACGACAATTCTAATACTGTATTTCTAAAGCAATATAGCGCAAATATGAGAAATAATCAATTTACGAGAGGTAAGCACGCACCCGCGACCGTGTTTAATGTTTTTGAAACGCTCTCGTCTTCGCAGCCGCACGTAACATGATAATTTTACGTAAAGTTTACAAACTAATTACAAAACAAACAGTTTACAAAACCACGATGAATTTTAATACACTTTAATAGACAAAATTACTGGAAAACTGAAAACCAATAATCTTGACTTTTATCGTAAAAGGTCGTGGGACAGGGTGTATTTTCTAATAAAATAAAAAAAGCTTAAATTATTAAAATATAAAATAAAAATCGTATAAAGTATTAATAAAAACAATGGAAAGTCATTTTGGTTAATGGCTTTTCAAATCATTATCCGCTAATTTGGTTTTATTAATGAGATATCATACTTATTTATTGTATATATTTTTTTTGTACACAATTAAAAATAGTTTTGTATCAGCGGGCGTTTGGTACTACTGCAACCTCTGTTTTCCTATCACTATACTATATGTCTGTACTAAAGTTTATTTGTTCTTATTTTGTGACTGAATCCTTGTGTGTGAATCACTAGGCAATACAATTATATGAATAATTAATATATGTATTTAAACCGATTTATTATGTCATATATCATGTGAATTCAAGCCATGTCAGCATTTTGATTATTGATGATTAAGAGTTAAAAGCATAATTTAACAATACATGTTTAGTTTCTAACTTTCAACAAAGTTTTCCAAATACTGTTTAAGAATGTAAACTTATCATTAATACCAATTGTTTGTAAGACTGTTGATTTCTCTCAATAAAGAACAAAGAATAAAGAATAAAGTTGCTATTAAAAAAAAAAAACAAAAATATTAACTTTACGAACATATTAAAAAGACTGATGAAAAAATAATATGCAAAGCTTTAACCTGGCAGTTTAACAATGTAGGCACGGCATTTGTTTATAGCATAGAATGTAGAGTAGTATGATGCAAATATTATAAATATTGACTTAATCGAGAATTTTTATACCCAAAATAAGCTTGGTTTAGACCGCCGGAATATAGGCGTTGCGTTGCAATGCAATCGGAAGGGCTACAAACAGTTAGCGTCGAGGTTGCTCTAGCGGCATCTCGTTTCCTCCTGGCACTACTGGCTCTCGAAGCATGCCGTCTCTCTCGTTGCAGACGGTCAAGCCGTTGACACAGTTAATGTACGACAGTTTCATGTCTGTTATCGCTGCACTTCAGCACTACGTCGGAATATTTGTAGTGGCAGGCGAGCCCTTTTCATCATTCATTCATTATTAAAAATTGATGGACGACGGTTTGAAAGATACAATCTAAGATTTTTATGGACTTTCGCAATAAAAAAAGAACAACGTATTTGCCGTAAATTATTTGTTTATTAAAAAAAACATTGTCGTTTAAGTGTAATTAATATCACAAAGATATACAGGTGTTTTTTAAATTTAGGGCACTCCTTTTAGGAGATCACATAGATTAGACTGAATGTGGTGTAAATTTGTAGAAAATACCATATTTTCTAAGAATCGCAGCGTCTATACAGCAGAAATGATAAAAACTGAAGCTAAAGTCACAAATTGTATCCATTCATATAATAAAATTGTGGAAATTCTCCGGACAATAGAAACTGTGGAAGCAATGACTCGTCTGAAGGTCGAGTGTCGTAGACTCCTGGTGGAAATTGATCATCAGCGTATTCATCATTCGGCAATGTCATGTACTGACCTTCCAGTCCAAAATTGGCCGGTGGGTTCATCGCTTGACCCTTGGGAGGCGACACGACCCATTGGTACCCATTTGGAGTGTTCGGTTGGCTATTGTGGTATTTAGCTTCTAATTCGTCTAATGGAACCATTTTGTGACCGGGTTGGTTTGCATAATTTTTGTTCATAAACATTGGGTTTTGGTCAACTGCTTGCAATGATTCCTTATTAATTGCGTTTACCTTAGGGTACGGATAATTTCTTTGTTCGATTGGTGGAGAATGCAACTTGGTAGTTGAATGTAATGGATTTTCTAACATGTGTTTATTTAGCATAGTAAGATTGTGTGCTATTGTAGACATGCCTGGCTCTGCTTCTAGCTTGTGCAAAGTTTGGATATGAAATCTTGGAAAGATTTGAACATTCGCACTGTGTTCATCCTTTGGTTCCAAATTCGGCGATTTATTACTTGGTATTTGTGAATGATGCGATTTAAGAATATTATCATATTTTTGTTTGTTTTCAATATTTAATTCTGCTGCATATGGAACATCAGCAGTGCGTCCATCATCTGGTTGTAAATTCTGGAATTTTTTACTCATTGCTTTTTTGTTAGTGGTTTGTAGATGTTGCCATTTTGGAATATCATAATTCTGTGTATTTTCAAAACTTCCCTCCTCTGCATAAGGAAGATTAGCAGTGTAGCCATTGTATGGTCCTAAATTCAGTATTTTTTTATTCATTTCCTTACCATTTGTGGTTTGTGAATGTTGCCATTTTGGAATATTATCATACTTTTGTTTGTGGTCAAAACTTTCTTCTGCTACATATGGAACATTGGCAGTCCGTCCATCATCTGGTTGTAAATTCTGGATTTTTTTACTCATTCCTTTTTTGTTTGAGGTTTGTAAATGTTTCCATTTTGGAATATCATAATTCTGTGTATCTTCAAAACTTATCTCCTCTGCATATGGAACATTAGCAGTGTGGCCATTATATGGTCCTAAATTCAGTATTTTTTTAGTCATTTCCTTACCATTTGGGGTTTGTGGATGTTGCCATTTTGGAATATTATCATACTTTTGTTTGTGGTCAAAACTTTCTTCTGCTACATATGGAACATTGGAAGTCCGTCCATCATCTGGTTGTAAATTCTGGAATTTTTTACTCATTCCTTTTTTGTTTGAGGTTTGTAAATGTTTCCATTTTGGAATATCATAATTCTGTGTATCTTCAAAACTTATCTCCTCTGCATATGGAACATTAGCAGTGTGGCCATTATATGGTCCTAAATTCAGTATTTTTTTAGTCATTTCCTTACCATTTGGGGTTTGTGGATGTTGCCATTTTGGAATATTATCATACTTTTGTTTGTGGTCAAAACTTTCTTCTGCTACATATGGAACATTGGAAGTCCGTCCATCATCTGGTTGTAAATTCTGGAATTTTTTACTCATTCCTTTTTTGTTTGAGGTTTGTAAATGTTTCCATTTTGGAATATCATAATTCTGTGTATCTTCAAAACTTATCTCCTCTGCATATGGAACATTAGCAGTGTGGCCATTATATGGTCCTAAATTCAGTATTTTTTTAGTCATTTCCTTACCATTTGGGGTTTGTGGATGTTGCCATTTTGGAATATTATCATACTTTTGTTTGTGGTCAAAACTTTCTTCTGCTACATATGGAACATTGGAAGTCCGTCCATCATCTGGTTGTAAATTCTGGAATTTTTTACTCATTCCTTTTTTGTTTGAGGTTTGTAAATGTTTCCATTTTGGAATATCATAATTCTGTGTATCTTCAAAACTTATCTCCTCTGCATATGGAACATTAGCAGTGTGGCCATTATATGGTCCTAAATTCAGTATTTTTTTAGTCATTTCCTTACCATTTGGGGTTTGTGGATGTTGCCATTTTGGAATATTATCATACTTTTGTTTGTGCTCAAAACTTTCTTCTGCTACATATGGAACATTGGAAGTCCGTCCATCATCTGGTTGTAAATTCTGGATTTTTTTACTAATTCCTTTTTTATTTGAGGTTTGTAAATGTTGCCATTTTGGAATATCATAACTCTGTGTATCTTCAAAACTTTCCTCCTCTGCATATGGAACATTAGCAGTATGGCCATTTTTTGGTCCTAAATTCTGGATTTTTTTATTCATTTCTTTTCCGTTTGTGGTTTGTGGATGTTGCCATTGTGGAATATTATCATACTTTTGTTTGTTGTAAAAACTTTCTTCTGCTACATATGGAACATTGGCAGTCCGTCTATCATACGGTTGTAAAATCTGGAATTTTTTACTCAGTCCTTTTTCGTTTGTGGTTTGTGGTTGCCATTTTGGAATATCATAATTCTGTATATTTTCAAAACTTCCCTCATCTGCATATGGAATATTGGCAGTGCGTTCATTATTTGAACCTAAATTCTGGATTTTTTTATTCATTTCCTTACCGTTTGGTGTTTGTGAATGTTGCCATTTTGGCATATCATCATTTTGTATGTTTTCAAAACATCCCTCCTCTGCATATGGAATATTGGCAATGCGTTCAGTATTTGGTGCAAAATTCTGGATTTTTTTATTCATTTCCTTACCGTTTGGTGTTTGTAAATGTTGCCATTTTAGCATATCATCATTTTGTATGTTTTCAAAACTTCCCTCCTCTGCATATGGAATATTGGCAATGCGTTCAGTATTTGGTGCAAAATTCTGGATTTTTTTATTCATTTCCTTACCGTTTGGTGTTTGTGAATGTTGCCATTTTAGCATATCATCATTTTGTATGTTTTCAAAACTTCCCTCCTCTGCATATGGAATATTGGCAATGCGTTCAGTATTTGGTGCAAAATTCTGGATTTTTTTATTCATTTCCTTACCGTTTGGTGTTTGTAAATGTTGCCATTTTAGCATATCATCATTTTGTATGTTTTCAAAACTTCCCTCCTCTGCATATGGAATATTGGCAATGCGTTCAGTATTTGGTGCAAAGTTCTGGATTTTTTTATTCATTTCCTTACCGTTTGGTGTTTGTGAATGTTGCCATTTTAGCATATCATCATTTTGTATGTTTTCAAAACTTCCCTCCTCTGCATATGGAATATTGGCAATGCGTTCAGTATTTGGTGCAAAATTCTGGATTTTTTTATTCATTTCCTTACCGTTTGGTGTTTGTAAATGTTGCCATTTTAGCATATCATCATTTTGTATGTTTTCAAAACTTCCCTCCTCTGCATATGGAATATTGGCAATGCGTTCAGTATTTGGTGCAAAGTTCTGGATTTTTTTATTCATTTCCTTACCGTTTGGTGTTTGTGAATGTTGCCATTTTGGAATATTATCATACTTTTGTTTGTTGTAAAAACTTTCTTCTGCTACATATGGAACATTGGCAGTCCGTCTATCATACGGTTGTAAAATCTGGAATTTTTTACTCAGTCCTTTTTCGTTTGTGGTTTGTAAATGTTGCCATTTTAGCATATCATCATTTTGTATGTTTTCAAAACTTCCCTCGTCTGCATATGGAATATTGGCAATGCGATCAGTATTTGGTGCAAAATTATCGATTTTTTTATTCATTTCCTTACCGTTTGCGGTTTGTGAATGTTGCCATTTTGGAATATCATCATTTTGTATGTTTTCAATACTTACCTCCTCTGCATATGGAATATTGGTAGTGCCTTCATTATTTGGTACCAAATTCTCGATTTTTTTATTCATTTCCTTAACATTTGGGGTTTGTGGATGTTGCCATTTTGGAATATTATATTTTTTTGTGTTATCCCATCCTTTTATTGCATTTGGGTTATTATACATTTTAGTAAAATATTTTAGAATATTTGAAACCGATTTATTTTGGTATTTAACTTTTTGATTTGGCATTTTTGAGTTATGTGAGTTAACAATAAATGAAATTTTGTTGAATAATTGTGGAGGTATTACTGATAGATGTTTAGCTTGTTGAAGCTCATTGGAATATTGGGATTCTGGACTCAAAAAAAAATGAAGTGTCATAGTATCAGGATTTGAATCAGCATTTTCTGGAGACTTTGTAATAACACTACCATTAGGAGGAATTACAGAATTTGATGCGACGTTCTTTAGAAGCACTAATGCTAATTTATTTCCATTGATATTTCCAATTTTGTTGGATTTAATTCCGTTCGCTGATTTTGTATTTTTCGTTGAGTTGAGTACAATATTGCTCGTTGAGTTACCTGATTCTTTTTTATCTGATGATTTCGGTAATGACGTTTTTACTTCTTCACTCTGTGGTAGAATAGACGGTATATTTGGATAATCGTTTTCGATGATTGGTTTAGGGGAATAGTGTGTGCCTTCTTCTGATTCTTTATCTGTTTTAGTATTTCGCCATGATTCTTCATCTATTTGAGGTATGGAGTATTCATCAAACTGATCCGTTCCTTCGTCACTTTGTGCGTATTCTAAATACTGAGGACTTTTGAAAGTTTCTTTAGCGTTTTTTTCGTTACTTTGTTTCAATGTTTCTACAATGGCACCGTTGGATAGTGAAATTTCCGTTTTCGGAATAGGTGGAACTATATCCGCCTTAGTGGGATATACAATTCGTTTCAAGGCGTGCTCCATTGTTTCTAACTGGTCACTATGATACTTTGATTCTCCATCAAAATCTTCCTGAAAATCCACAGTTTGATCACCGCTGTATTTTTTGGGGTGTTCCAGGGACGCAACCTCATTATGTTGGGAAATATGAATTCCGTTCGCAGTATTTGTGATGAAAATGATAAAAAAAAACGCACCTGAAATAAATCAAACGGCTTTTAATTTACATACAAAATGTGCTGACATATTATATACTTCTAATAAAAAATAAAATAAAAGAGGGGTCAAAAATAACAGTATATGATTTTAAGAATGCGACGATATAGCGAATCTGAAGCCATTAAAATGGCGGTTCGATATAAGCACAAGCATTCTATAAAGTAGAGGTTGCCAATGTGGTCCATACGGAACCCCAGGGGTCCGTATGGACCACTGCCAGGACTGCCAGGGGGTCCCTGACAGAAAGAATAAAATGATTCCACTATAAAAAACACCTATCACAGTGTGGGAGCCATGGGGAAGGGGGTCCAAGAAGAATAATAAATACTGGGCTAGGGCTCCACGGGGAAAAAAAGTTTGGGAAACATTGCTATAAAGTGTTCGTATGTTGTAATTGTGGCACGTTGGATACACTATTTTATACACTCCCCTATAGATTATATACTACGTTTATAGTTTTATGTAGTACAAAGAAAAAGAGCCCGTGGTGTTTTTTTACCAGTTAATTTATATATGCATATCTAAGATGGTTCTATTATACAAATAAATACACGTTGACTCGTGGCCTATCTTTACGTGTTGGTCAATTTTTGTTATTTCTCCGAAAACAGAGATTTTGATTAATTTATAGTTTTTATATTTCGTTTATAATCGAATATCGATTACAATTTTTTTTTAAACAATTTTTGTTTATCAAATATATATATTATATAAAAATATTTATGTATTAATTATTTATTAAAAAATTACCTGTGACCAACCCACTCCCTTTCATAGCCATGATTTCGCCGTCACTGTATATTTTTGTAGGCAATAGTTATTTATAATATTAAGATGTAAAATAAATGAATTTTTGCCGCATAAAATTAAATCTTCACGCCATGGAAGCGGTTACATCGT
The DNA here is from genome assembly GCA_020383195.1 of Neomicropteryx cornuta. Classification (NCBI taxonomy): domain Eukaryota; kingdom Metazoa; phylum Arthropoda; class Insecta; order Lepidoptera; family Micropterigidae; genus Neomicropteryx; species Neomicropteryx cornuta. The sequence goes on from JAHKQU010000031.1 coordinate 1,345,630, forward strand.
AATACGGACGTGCATTAATCGTAATTCAGGTAATAAAAAGAATATTAATGGGCATACAGTCGTAAGTTGACGTTTTTTTGCATTTAAGATAAAGAATTTCTTAAGCAGATAAAAAAAATGAAATTAAATTCAATGAACGTTTGTGTAGTACCGTTCCAGGTTATTTTTTTGTAAACTTATTCCGTGTACCGAATAAAAAAAAAAATCTTGGTTTTTTGGAGCCATTTTTGGTGGTTGATTTTTGAAAAAAAAAAACTAGTTTAAAGGTAACAAAGTTCCATTTCTGATTACTTTTTTAAAATGCGTTTAATTAATTACTAAACAAGCACCTTGGAACCATCTACTAAAAAAAACATAATCTGGTATCGATTTATCCAGGCGTGAAATTAAAATATATTTTTTTTATAATGTAAATAATATAACAAAACATACAAAAGACCGTCAAGAGTTCCTTCGTTTGGAGCCATTCCTGGGCGTGGAATCAGCTCGTGCTTACCATAAAAACGCATCGTCATCGAAACTGAATCAACATGTCAAGTTTCAACTCCGTAGGACAAGAGGAAGTGGTTCTAATTCAGCTTGCAAGATTTGACCTAAACCGACATTGCAAGCTAAATAAAAGCTTGTAGGGAAAAAAACCACATTTATTTTTAATAATTTTATTTATTTATACGCAGCTCGGCTGACCTTTGAAAGGTGCCTACATTTTTTTAAATATGAATAACCATTAATTGTAAAATTTTGTGTCTTTTTTTACATAATTATTAGAAAACACTATTGATTAAATTACTCGTAATAAAAAATACATTTAGTTTTGCCGGATTTGCAGTGAAAACAATATTTAGAAAATTGAATTGAGTATACTTTATTCCTAAAATAGGGTCTTCATAAGTGGGAACGAAAGTGGGAACGAATGAGTTCACATAAAAACCCGCAAGGGTTTTGTGAACAAACAAATAAAATATGTACTTTGTTTATAAATAAAGAACTTAAATAAAAAATAAATAAAATCAATTAATTTACTGTAATTTCTACTGAATATTATTTTCACTTTTCATGTTAGGATTTCGTTCTTCGAAATCGTTAAATTAATTTTTTATACTGATAACTTTGCTATTAATTTCAATGTTAGGTTTAGGGATAGAATTCATAACGAAACATAACGTGTCCGACATTTTTTTTCTCTTATAACATGACTTAAATATACGAAATATATCCTTTTATCTATATTGAAGCATTTGACGAGATGTCGGTGAACTAAGTTTTATTTATTTAGTTAATTAGAATTCAAGACTCCATCACAAATTATTAGGGAAGTCTCAAATATACAAGATGTCCCAAGACTATTCCCGGACACTTAAGGGGGTGTTTATGTTCCCTGTTACGTGTATAGTGATTTTTAACTAGAAGATTTCAACGCGTGTTTTTGTAATGAAAGTTCGCGTCGTCTGGTTTTGTCGATTAGGTTTTTGTAAAATTCCTCGATGGTGTTCCTCGACAAACCCACCAGGGCTCTGTGCTCCAGCGCACTTCCAATCCTCGGATTGCCCCCGCCTGATCGCGTGCTGTCTTCGACATCCAGGTTGTATTCGTCCGCGTCCTCGATCTCGACGTCGGGTTTCGGGATCGGGGTCTCAGGACTCGCTTCCTCGACTTCGACTGCATGCACAGCCGGGATGGGCGCTTTGTAAGTGTAAAAGTGACTGTTTAATATGGTCATCTCGCCCGTGGCTGCATTGATCGCCGAGGACAAAGCGAATCCTGAAAAAAATATGGTATTGTTGGTGAATCTCGCCTTTACACAGAAAAAAATTTGGTTGCTTAAGAATTTACCCCCGAAGCCAGAAATTTGCCAACCGAACATAGTTGTACGTACAGACTGATTATTGTTAAATAATTTTTGGTTAAATTTACCATATTTCTTACTATGGCATCGAGAGATGTAGTTAAAAAATATTTTAGCAAAAACATTTTGCTATTTTGCAAAACAATATGGCGTCGTGGGCGAACAGCTGACGAAATAAAACGAGGTTCCATGAAAATTTGTTACCATTTTATCTTGCTGCGATTCAAATTAAAATGGCGGCGTAACTAGCTGATCGCGAAATTGACAGATGTTGACAATTATGTTAAAGGCAACCAAAAATTATGTTTCTTACATTGATAAAAGAAAATTATAGAACTTGCAACCAAGTAAGTTTAACGATAATCTACGTGTAACTCCAACGAACATTATTACACCATACTTGATGGTTAATACCATATTTTTTATTTCAGTGTATTGTAGTAACAAAAGGCGTACGCAATTTTTCATTTGAATACTGAATACTCTACAGAGATTCTTCGGTACGGGTTACAAGGAAATTTTATTGGGTGAACATTAAATATCTTTGTATAGTTATGTAGCCGTAGGTACGATGATATTTGACTCTATAATAAAGACGCCGATGAATGAAATTAACCCTAAAACCGTTTTCTATTGAAAATAAAATCCTTCTTTATTAATGCATTAATATCCTAGCTATCCCCACTACGAGGGTTTTATTTTATTTTAAAAATATTTGCGAATGCGATTATTTCAAGTACAAATACACAGAATATCTCAAAACCATTGAGATATAGTTAAGCCATTCTCGATTAAGGACAAAAAAATCCCTGCCGGCACTTACTTAGCCGGGAACGATACAGATACATTTCTATGAAATGTTACATTATTCCACTTAATGTCAGTTTCACTTGTCACTTAATGTTAATGTTAATTTCTCACTCTAAAGTTTCTCTAATTACAAAAAACCGGAGTTTCTAAGATGTTGGGGACAACCAGATGGGCTAAATCCGATACAAAAATGAGGCTGGGAATTGCGAAATGCAGAGGCTCATTTTAAAATACAATGCATAAAGAAATATATATTGATACCGCATTTATTTTGATTCCTATAATAAACGTCAGTTACTAAGTAATACACGCAAACAAACCGTTCTTCGATTAAAACGCTGTATTAAAATAACGAAATGTGAACGCGAGTGTTACATTTGCGAGCGTTATAATATTATTTTTCACTAAAGAACATTATATAATAAAAAAAAATAGAGCTTTATATAATACTATTACTTTCTAAAAATACGTTTTCTTAATCGGTAATGCGCCAACATTAATACAATATAGTATACGCGCTTCTGACGCTATTGCGGAACAGGTTTTCGCACTGGCACGCTATAAATAAAAAGTCCGCCTAGTATTGTTACCTACGATAATTGAAGGTTACGATAAATGTATGTTTAATGTGTAATATTGTAAACTTATTTAATAGGTATAATGAAATGAATGAATAAATATTATTTTTATTATTATTAAATGCTAAAGACCTGTTTAAAATATTAAACGCACTCGATCTCAATAACGTTTACCTGCGCAAACGGTAAGGACGCCAACGATTGAAGGCATTTTAGCTCTCAGGGCACTCAAAACACAACCCAAGGTGAACGAAACTAAGATAAAATCGTAAAAATATTTACCGTGGATTTGACAGTTTTGATAAAGTAATATGCACGTCGAATCTAATATATTCGCCGATTGAATACGCATTGATTGAAAGATCCTGTCATAAAATTCCAGCATAAAATCTGATAATATTCACACTTGGATACAATAAGGCAACGAGATGGAATTGCCTCGATTACCACCGTTTGGAAGAGTTATTTCGATGGGTAAAACTTAGCTTTTATGCAATGCATTAGGGCGAAGCCAGAGGATAAATATGGCATTCTATGGCTGGCATTGGATATTAAATCATAATAAAAATACAGGGTGTCCCAAGACCATTAACGTTAAAAAAGCAGCGAATTGATCCTACGATTTCTAGTGTTATTTGATATGAAACTATATCAAAATTCATAATACTTTCAAAGAAATACAACGGTAAAGTTTCTATTCTAAATCGTGTAAATCAGCTATTTTTCAATGGCTCCTCCCTCGGATAACTACGTCACTGGGTCACTGGGCCGCGGTCAGTCAAGAAGAAGGGGTAACTCCTTACCCCCTTCTCTGCGGTTGTGAGAGGGATGCTATTGGTCGACAGATAATATTGATTTATCGATTGATAAGATCGATTTACACCAATTTTATTACAAAAATAATAAATTTGGCGATGAAAAATTTTCGTATTTTTTTACATAATTTCTTACTCTTGATAGGGAACTTAAACACCCCCTAAAGTTTGTGGGATTGGTCTCGGGACACTCTGTATACTTAGATGCCTTGATTTTATGTCTTCAACATAGTGGAGGAAGATTTTTAAAATTCAGTTATATTTCTGAGAATTTTAATAAATGATAAACTACTAATAGTTCTTTTTTAGTTGAATTTTTCTCTTATAAAACACATTAGAGTCTAAGAAAAATAGTAATTGAAAGGTAAATTAAGGTCTAAAACATAGTAAAGTGTGTTTTTTTATTTTTCTATATTATAAAGCTGTAATTAAATAAAAAGCAACGATTGCTTACTGACCGCGGAGAGAGTAAAACCAAACGCCCTATAAAAATAGGCCACCGATTTTCAAGGTTTGTCAACATTTGGTCCAGAGGTTCCCAGACTTTTTGGGTTCATTTGGCGAGATAAAAATCATAACATACGCCTGTTCCTGTCGATATGAATACTAGATTGCGTAATGGGTGTCCCATATTGCTATTGCTGAATGCAGTATATAAAATGACTTAAGAGGACGACCTACAAATTGTTGCCTGCGAAAAGAAGCCTTGCACGATAAACGGAAAGATGTAAACTCTATGACGGGCATAACGGCGCTTATAACACAAACCAGTTTAGCACTAGCAATGTAACCACCCATTTTTTTATGATTAATAATCTAATGGTTACCAAATGCCAGCCATCGAAAAAAAGGGTCTAAATGAGTCGAAATTAATATTAATCCCTTTAATATTTTTAATAGGATTGGATTTTATTTTACATTTTTAGAATATTTGCATTACAAAGCTGTTTGGCTGTGATTTCAAATCTCCGTTCACTTTTAATTAAAATATTTTTTTATTTGTTTCAGATTGTGTCACCGAGCTGGAATGATCAGGTCTGTTGTGTTGTTTTTTTTTAAACACAGGTCTCTGTGATGGCAATTTAATGAGGTTTTGAATATCGCAATCAGTACAAACTTGTCAGATAATGCCGTCTCGCTCTGGCGCATTCGGCAGTGTCGCTAACTCTTTCCATTATGGATTTTTCGTGGAAATAATGAAACACCTCGTATTTTAATACTTACGAATAGATTCATATTTAACCCAGTCATATTTAAAAAAAAAACATCCGACAGAGGGACATATTTATTTTTTTCAATTATTTAATTGAATTGCCATAGTTAAGATTAGTAAATGTTTGCGGGTGCGTTGCCGTTGTGGATGTCGTAAATGGTTTCTGAAAAATTAAAAATGTATTAATTAAAAATAATTATACTAAGACTTTAAGGCGAAGGCTATTGGCCTTGAAATTCGGTGCCTTATAGGGCGTCAGGTTTTACTCTCTGCGCGGTCAGTGAGCAATGGTTGATTTTTATTTAATTACGGCTTCATAATATAGAAATTAAAAAAACTAACTTTACTATGTTTTAGACCTTTCATTTGCCTTTCAATCACTGTTTTTCCCAAGGCTCTTTTATAAGATATAAGGTCTTTTATAAGAGAGAAATTCAATGAAAAAAGAACTAGTAGTAGTTTATCATTTATTAAATTTCTCAGAAATAGAATTAAAATTAAAAAATCTGCCTTCACTATGTTGAAGCCATAAGATGAAGGTATTTAAACATATTTTTTTTATGTTTAAACATCCAACGGTTACCAAATGCCAGCCAAAAAAATCGAAAAACCTGTAACATTAGCATTTAGGTATGCAGGCGCCTTGACGCGCTGAAAAACCTTGCGATTTTCAGCACTGCAGGCATATTTTTGGTGTCGTGACCTTAATGGGTGGTTATTAAACATACATACATAATAGTGGACCTAGGTAAGACCCTTGAGAGACACCGAATTGTGTTAGAAGCGTATCAGTAATTCACCGGTGAATCGAAACTGTCGAAAGGTACGAACTAAGGGTGTCTTTTAAAAATAATTATGATAATAATTTAATTATATTGAAATATTTTGTAAATAATGCAAAAAATCTAGTCCTAACAATATTTTAAAGTATGGTCACCCGGCGAAATATCAGACCGCGCGGCGTGGCTACGTACCGACCCAGTAGTCGACTGACTTCACGTGGTACCATACCTGCAAATGTATTGAGCGGGTAGTTTCCCGCGCGCAAATAACGTAGTGCAGTTGGATAGGTCAGTAACACAACAATAAGCGCAACAATAGAGTATTCAATAGAGTATTTATATTTTTTTATGAATTTTTTCATTGGCCTTGAATTTCATCGAATTTCATCTAATTTTCATCGATCGATAAATTTCATCGAATTATTCGAAACTTCGTGTATTTTTTTCGATTGTTATCAAGATTAAATTTTAAATTTCATATGTATTGCGGGGAATTAAGGCAAACAACACACGCTAATTACGTATTTGTACAAGCTCACAGCAGACGTAATAAAACAAAATTAAAATATATATATATATATATACATAATATGCGATAATTATAGAGGTATATTCACTGTATTATAGAGGTAAAGGACCCTCAATAATGCTCAAACTTAAAAGTTTAATGAATTACTGTCGAATTTCGACCATTTGACGACCTCTAGTCGTGATAACTTAACAATTCCATATTCTAATCAACACATATTTTTATCAGTGTAAAAAACTAAACTAATTTATTTGCGTTTTTCGTTTATTTACTTTTTCTATGTAATCAGTTTTAGATGAACCTACCTTTCAATTCAATTGTTAAACAGTGAGTTCATGTATTAATAATTAATGCCAAATTAATTACTATGTATTTGATATTATGCAAATTAAATCACTCTGCATGTTTCCCCAAAATATATTAAATAAATGAATAAAACTAAGTAATTTTATTTGTGGCCATTTTCAATTAGTTTAATTTAACGTATCGCCGTTTGTTTAGGCAAACAAAGATAATATTAGTTATTATTTTTGCATTTATAAGTATTTTACCGTTGAATATAAAGGTCGCGTGGCAATTTAATATAAATGACGATTTATATAATAAAATATGTTTGCGTTCGTACACCCATTGTGCACGCAACATTACAGTTGTGAAACGAATTCGTCGCGCGCGGATCTTAAATAACCTTTTACTAGCGGCCGAAAGATGGCGGTAATTGCCATGACTGATTGTATAACATGTCGTCATGATGGCGGGGAAATAGTCAATAGTTGGCGTCACCCGTTCACCCGGCGATGCGTCGCGGTCCGCACGGGATTGGTGCGATCCAGCAGCCGCTCAAATCGCCGGCGCGCAAAACCGAGGTATGTAATAAAATAAAAATGAAATAAATTAACAATATTACACAGAAACAACTATATTTTCAGATTAAAGGCGTTTCGCGAAACAAAACCCGATTCTAATGGTGAATATTTTCATTGGAAATGTTCTTTGCATTAGTTGTTAAACTTTAATTTGGCCTATCAAAACGAATAGTAAATATTTTTATATTTTACCTTATAACACACTTATCACATTTTCACGTGTATGCACACACCCACGTACCCTCACACACACACACACACATATATATAACATAGAAAAAACATAGTTCACAGTAAAAATATATAAATAATATTGTAAATGGCGCCTACATGTTGAATGTATTTCCCCTTGGAATTCAAATTTTATTTTTCCTAAATTTAAATTATTGCAAAAAATAAAATCGAATTTAATAAATAACTTGTGTATATTAAAAGATGCATGTTGCGTGTTTTATCCAGTATCCAGTGCTAGGAACCTGTAATATGTTAAATTTGGAAATTAATATTTCGTATGTATACTTTAAATGCCATTATTTTACTGTTTTTTTTTATTTTGTTTTTTCTAAATTGAATCTATTTAGTGAATAAAAAAATGTTCTAAGGTAAACTTTATTTCTTTAATCTCGGTACAGTTGTAACAATTAATGTGATTATTACTAACTAAATCTAAATAATATTATACTTATGTTATGTAAATTGTCAATAATGTCAGTTTATCATATTTTCTATCATATTAGCAACAAATCGCCTGAAAAGATAATTAATCCTCAAACACACACATCACACATCCATACACACATAGCTTTAAATTATTTAATTTATTGTATACATCCAAGTCCAAAGTGGGCCTTTAGGTAAATTTTCAGTTGCACATTTTGTTATTTTATTTTTTTTTATCATGATTTTTTTTTGTCTTAATGAAATTTCAGCTGAGGATCTATGTTTCTACAACTGATTACATCGCCTTAGAACAGCTTAGAACACGCTATAAAGGTGATGTAAAATTAAATGTATTGATTTTTTTTTAAAATAATAAATAAATGAAATGAAATTACACAATCTTTGGCAACATTGAAAAATTTAGAAAAGTTTATTTATTTTTCGATTCATTTTCCTATTTCATCTTATTCGATGGTTAAATAATATTTAGAAATATTGGTGAGAGTTAAAAATATTTTTTTATAAAATAGCAGATCTTTATTCATAGATTGTTATTTTTCCTAACTGTCCTGAAACTCTCGGAATTTATCAAGTTTCAGTTACTTTTTTAGTGTAAGGTAACTAAACAATTTTGAAAATTAAAAATAAACCGTACAAAATTTCGAAGGAAACCGTCGATTGGCATCCCACAAGGCTTCTTCTTGGGCCCTTTAAACAGGTGCTCAATTTTATACTAAAAACTGATACTTCTGCTCTGTACATATATGTATTTTAGTTTATACGAATAAATAAATAAAATAAAACAAATGTTGACACATAAAGTCTCATTTTTTCTTTCCTGAAGAAAATATGGAGCGAGTTGATAGAAAAGTTCAGTAGAATCATAATTCGTCTTGGCTACTGAATGTTAGTAGGCTTATACCAAACCATCGGTAGCTGCGTTTTCAAACGAACAGTTGTGTACATGACTGTTTTGTTATGTCAACCAAACAATCAGTAGTAGACACGCAAACACACCTCGCGCTTCTCGTCTATTGCGCCATTTTCTTTCTCTACCGAACAGTCCGGCAGCGTTTACAAAGCGGTTTATTTATGTGTGCCGGGGTTCAGTTAGACGTATCAAACATTGGTTGAGACTACTGAAAACTTTAGTAACGGTAATCAAGTAGTCTGTTAAGGTTACAGGACTCGTTCTTTTGAGCGTACAGGTATATCATCACCAATGGATACACTGCGCAGTGCGTAGCTTTGGCTTTGGCCGCGTCTACCTAATTCAATGTTCTGTGTACAAAACGATTATACAAACGAATCGAAAAAAATCGCGCGTAGGTAATACTTGTTTAGTAAATACATTCAGGATATTATTTGTACACCCTATAATAATAGAAGGGAATTTCTGCGCGTCGTACAGCGAAATATATAGAGTGTTCTAAACTTAGGAAACTCCTTTTAGGAGGTTGATCTATATCGATAACTAAACCAGTCTCACAAAAAAAAAAATCGGTAAAAAAATCATACGAAAACAGTTATATTATTAAAAATTGTTTTTTTTCGAAGTGCTTCGCGGGCCGCGCGCTCGGGGGTCACTGACCGAGCTCGCGCCATGCGATCAACCGCGTTCTCAAACATTAAGAAGATTTCTATTCAACTTTATTTATTTATTCATGATGGCACAACAATAAATGATATAATAACAGTTGTTTTGGTAACATGGCCATTCTAACTAGGTTAAAAAAAACCCTGTTTTAAATTTGAAGTCGTTTTTCTCGTAAATAAGTAACATCTTTCCAATACTTTTTGCTGATTAATGTTTGATAGTCGATATAGATCAACACCCTAAAGAGAGTAGCCTAAATTTAAAAACACCTGTATAAAAACCCCACGCAGGGGTCGGAAATTTTTAAAATGTAAACACAAAAATCGTCGTCGACCCTATTTTTTATTTTTTGAAATATAAACTTACGTTTTTATTATCATTTTAGTGCATTTTGTATGGTTGAGATTGAGGTGCTGGGTCAGAAACGAGGGTACACCCCGGGTCTTTAAATTACTATTCTAATCACTTAGCCCCAGTGCCGCAGGCACGGTCCGTCTGCGCGCCGGAGGCGTCGATCATTCCTCCCTCGGGACCTTAATACCCGGGGTTGAGCAGCTTTTTTATTTTTCGCATCAGTGTACAAATTACTATAGATTTTCATATTTTCAGGTTGGCTAGAACCATTGTGGATTTTTGGGGATTAATGCGCACAGGTAATGGAAGGTTTAAATTAAATGTATTTTTTTTTATTGTGAATTAGGGATTTTTTTATATTTTAAATTCCTTTGAAGCTAATTTTAACTTTATTATTTTCATGTCTGCATATGTTTGTGTGATTGTTTTTAAACGAATCAACGAAGAACGTAATTTTAAATAAATTATAGTAAAAATACATTTATAAAAACAAGCTTTTATTTAAGTGTTTGATCGATTATACAAAATTTCGTGTCTTTGCTGTTGACCGTTGAGGAGTTCCTTTGTCTGGAGTCAATCCTGGGCGTGGAATCAGGTCATGCTTACCATAAACATGCATTGTCATCGGAACTGAACCACATGTCCAAGTTCAACTCCGTTGGATTAGAGGAAGTGGTTCTAATTTTCTTTGCTCATTCAAAATCGATCCAGCCGACGCATTGTTTTTTTATCTTTATTAGAGAAATAAACAGTTACACGAGAAAAAATATAAACAGGCAGTACATATACAATAATATACAAAAAACAAATAAATAAAAAGAATAAATTCAATGGTACCAACTTATAAGTATAAAATAAAACCAATTAAATATTTCCACCGAGTGAGTATACAATTAGTGCTTAACCTAAGAAATGCAAGATGAAGGGTTGAAGAGAACGGGAGGGAGAGGAAGGGGAAAAGGGAAATTTCACATTAACATTTCATTTTTTATAAGCCTTTTGAACTCCACTAAATTAACATTGAATACATCAATATCTGGGTATTTAGAATTTAAGGTAGAACACATTCTATAAATGGGTTCATTTTGCCCATAGTTGGTTCTACGACGTGGGATGTCTAACAAAACGTTTGATCTTGTCACACGTGAAGGTACCCTGAGACGCATCAGCTTTAGACCTTCTTTCAGCTAAGGATTCAACTTTATGAAATAAAGATGATTCGGATCTATTTGCAAAGTGCATGGAGGACTTACGATCCATGTGTTTAAGGAATTTGTGTTGAACCGCTTCAATTTTAGTTACATGTGTTGCGTACTTAGGATTCCAAATTTGGGAGTCATATTCCAGGACACTACGCACATACGAGAAGAACCAGGTCTTTAGAGCGATACCAGATTTAAACTCCCTGCAGATTCGTAAAATGAACCCTGAAAGTTTGAACGCCTTTGCAGTAACATACTCAACATGTTTATCGTACATCTTACTATCCAACACAATTCCAAGATCCTTAATACAATCGGTTGAAGATACAACAACAGCAAACAACAGTGAATCTTGATTTCGTTTCGTTATTATCAACAGTTTCAAATGGTGCAATATTCATCACTGGCCCCCACATCGTGGCGAAATTGCTTAAATACATTATTTTGATAGCTCACCAGTAGACTTCAACACTCCGTAGGGCTGATAAACTATCGCCTGATAATTTATCAGCCCTATTCATAATCGAGTTATTTACCTTAAACTCTCAGCCTTCTTATATTGATCGCAATGACCATCCTATATTGAGAGAACGGAACATTGGATTCAATTCTTTTCTTTCCAGAACAATTCCACAGTGGAATGGTCTTCATAGATCAGCATTTGACCCTTTTCCTTGTTCCAGGTCTGCTTTTAAGCGTAGGCTGCGAGTTGTTAAGCATTCATTTCTTACTCACCTACTAAACTCAACAGTATCACCGGAGCCAGCTCCTAAATATTGTAAATTATTGTATTAACTTATTAATTATTGTATTAACTTACTTAGTAAATAAATTGGTAATTGGCTAAACCTGTTTTATGTCGATTTTATATGAGATCAAACGAAATCATCTGCAATTTATCTTAAATTTTAGTGGACATTCAACCGCCCTATTTTTAAGATGCTTCTTACATTTTTGAGTCAGTATTTTGATAGTAGAATATTATAAAAATCGCATTAGTTATGAAAATGCTCGAAAAAAAGAGTGGAGACGTGACTTAATCATATAGGGTGATGATTTTAGAGGCGTGGTTTTCAAGAAGAGATAAAACGCATATAATTTGATGTTATAGCTAAGAATTTAGTTTTATTATAAAGATAAGGGTTTGCCATTATGTTTTAAAAATGATTTCGGGTAAGTGGCCGCCGCGGCTGACTCGAACAAATTCCAGCCGAGAGGCCCAATTTTCAACCACTTTTTGCAGCAAGTTGGGCCGTATGTCAGCAATAACGCGCCGAATATTCTCTTCCAAGGCGTTAATCGTGTCCGGCTTATCTGCGTAGACAAGCGACTTCACATAACCCCACAAAAAATAGTCCAGCGGTGTTAAATCGCACGATCTTGGAGGCCACGCCACGTTGTTCAGGAGTAAGTCTATTCATTATGATATGGCAAACCAAACTGAGCATAAACCAAGTGACAGCTGTCAAAAACACCAACTACGAAAAAAGTAGTGCCAGATTGAAAACCACGCCTCTAAAAAAAACACCTTATATTACGAAAAGACCTATCACAACTTATTAAGCAACTTAATTATCGCGACCACGTTCTCATTACACCACGAGGACTCATTACACCATCACAACTTAATGAGCCTAACAGAAGAGTCATCAACGACATGACCTTATTACACAACGTGCTACATAACCAGATAGTCAGCTCCTATTTGCTAAGCAGTTTGCGCCCGAGGGTTCCGTCACGTCTAACTTGCAATACGAATTACGCAATGAATTCAGTTATAAAGCGTTACATAACCACAATTTCAGCGAAATGGACATTTTTCATTTGCATAAAGGCGACTTTATACTCAACATAAAAGAAACTCTCTTTGAACATACATAATATTAGCAATAGTATTCTCGTCACCACACACTTTAACACACTCTTACATTCCACACCCTATTATATTCACAGATTATAACACTCATACAATGTTATATCTTGTAAATTAGATCATAGTTCGTTCTGTTAGAAGTATTGTCAAATTGGAGTTGGCTGTAGTCGGCTTAAGTTGTTATTTATCTATTTCTATGTAACTGTCATTATTTATAGCTGTAAGCATTTCTCATACAAATAAAATAAAACATTTCGCCAGTATACGGTAAGGGATGGATTGCTTTTTAGCTAGCGGGTAGTGGGATTCTAAGGGAGCGAGCGCGCGGCACGTCCTTCCTCCGCGGCCGCCGCGGCGAGACTGACGTTGCGTTCGACCGTATGAGCGTTCGGCGGGTACGCCGCTCCTGACGAAATAAAACCACGAAATTACTTCGCAACTTGCTCGATTTTATTGTAGTAAGTAATGGTACCTGCTATTATAATCTCATTTGTATTGTTTTCATTCAAACCGTCCATCGGGCTGGAGACTAATAAGTATATAAACATGTATGTATTATATATAATAATAATATGTACAATGTATTAGTTACTAGTCCCAAGCCGACAGAAGGATATAGTTATATTAAATTGCTTTTGTCGAAATGCTATACCTATGATTAGTAATATTTAAAGATTTGCTGGTAATGCCAATAAAGAGTCGGATTCTGAAACAAAAAATAAAACTCATGTGCTTATGCGAAAAGTGCGCTAGGAAGTGTTTTTGATGGATTTGGCGGTAAATAATTCGTTTTTTTTTTACAATAGCTATCTCAATATAATATTAAACGTTATTATTAATTATTGTTATATTAAAAAATCACAAAAATGAAACTAATCAAGGGATTTATTAAAAAGGTGGCGTTGAAAGTTCGCACTCTTTATCTAAGGTACGTTTCGATATATTGAACATTTTTTTTTTATCACAAATCTTTCTTAAATGCCGATATCGATAAAAGCTATAGCATATCCTTCTCTCGTCAGAATTTGATCGAATGATAATGAATGTTTTCTCTTTCTCAAATTCCTTTTATCCCAAAATCCTTACTTAAATTATGAAATTAACTTTATAATGAAAGGACTTAACTTCGTAATGGAGTTACTTTAAAGTATGAATGATTTTATGAAGTTTTTTGAGTTTTTGACACATTTTGGGGACGGTTTTGTTTTGTAAGCATTTGACTTGGTGCATTAATAGCTTTTGATTTATTCCTTAAGGTTTCTTCATAATAATGGGATATTCTATGGTGTATTCACCGGTATAAGTATATTTTTTAAAATCCACGCGATATTTTTCTATACTTTGTCTAATATATTTTCATTTTACATAAATAATTAGTGGTTTTATTTTGTTTGCTTTGTAGGTACAGTCAAAGTAATTTTGTTGTTATGTTTTTGATTTAAAAAAATGGTGTCTTTTGTTATCAACATTCATTTTACTTTTTAAAAAGATCCTTAGTCGCAATGACAGATGGATAGTTACGTCTATGGGTGTCTGTAATAATTATTTAGGATTTGTGAAGGGTGCCGTACCTAAACTGATAGTTTTCCTGATAAAACTTACGTTTAATTACTGTTCGCCCTGTTGGTTCCTCAACAGGTAGTCGATGTTTGGCGACGCTTGAGCCGGGTAGGTCGGAGTGGGCGTATAGTAGGAGTACGAGGGATGCTGCTGGAGGAGCTGGAAATGGCCGCTGGCCGATCCGGGGTAGCTGTTCCACGGGGATGCCTGCGACTTGCACCCCCCGGGGAACGAGGCCCCGCAGGGACTGGGCATGTAGTACGGTGGGTATGCTGTGTCCAATTTGTAATGTGGCGCCGGTAGCTGGAAAGTTGGAGCCTGGAAGGAATGCAACAAGATCAGCATTTTATCTACCACCATTAACTATGTAGGGCGTTTAGATTGCTCAAATCCTAACAAGAAAACCATAAAACATGTAATTTAAATCTATAGCAATGAAAATATCGGAAAAAGCATATTTTTTCATTAGTTTTTCGCGAGTTTTATGCGTAGTCGTTCCTGAAATATTTTCTTAAAAATAACTCTGAGAACACATCCAGCTCGTCTTTGCGTAGTCGTGGTCAACACACTTTGACAAAAATAAATAAATATGTTAGCACCCTATATACTTAAATACCCGCCCTATATACTTAAATAAAGCATCTAGCATACCTGCTTTTCCGAGCACGCCCAGCCGCACGACGGCGTCATCGCGGCCGATTCAAGGGCGGCCTGCATGAGGGGCGCCGGCGACGCCAGGGCTGCGCCAGCGAACAGGGCTGTGCGAAAAAAAATGCTATTAAAACAAAAATTTATAATTGTCGCACTGTTAAATACGTAAAAAGGAAAACTTTGCACTCCTTTTTAAGCAAAAAGCTAAAATTTTTCTATAATATGCGTTTAAAGAATAAACGTTCATACTACTGACAGATTGATAAAATTAGTTTCGAATTTTGTGTGATTTCAAATGTTTATTTTTCAATACTCTATCAATGTCAATGCAGTAATGACAAGCACAAATAATTATTAATGTCCAATTTCATGATTACATGAAAAAATGAAAACTGTCAATGAATTGTATCAAAAAATAAATATATATATTTTTTAAACTGTTACTAACATTAAATATTTAAATTGCTAGGTTTTGCGGGAAATTATGGCAAACAACACACCCTTGTGACGTATTTTTACCTCTAACAGCTGATGTAAAAAAACAAAAAAAAAAAAATGCAATGATTATTTATATATTTATATACCAACATAACGCTTTAGCTTCTATAAATTCATGTCTGAGAAGCTATTATTCCCGTCCTTTAATATTATTAGAATGTCAACAATTTTTTAGTACTAATAAATGAAACATTGACAGTTTGATACGCGCGTAAGACATAGAAATTGTAAAACCGGTATTGTTTAATTTAATTTCCCGGCGAGTGCAGGCACGATTTTATTTATAAATTTATGAGGCCTCTTCCCGAATGCTCTCCTCTCTGTCTTGCGCACGGTATTAAATTACTTTATCTCATCTAGCGGCTCGCAGAGAGAGCAACAGAATTTAAATATTTTCTCATCTCTACGTCCCTGGCCCATTTTTTTAAATATGTATCAATAATTCGCAATAAATTATTCTGTGACTACCCGCCTTGGGACCGGCGACAGACCAAGAAGAACCGGCGTCAGAATTCAGAATCAGAATCGATAAATGTCTTCTTTGCGCCGATTTCCAACTTTTAACCACGACTGTACTAATTAAGGCGAAGCATATTCATAGGCGACCTTGTAATTCGGTGATTTATTGTTGTATGGCGTCAGGTTTTAATCTTTGCACGATCAGCAAGCAAATATTGGTTTTTATTTAATTACAACTTCATTATATAGAAATTAAAAAAACTAACTTTACTATGTTTTAGACTATTAAATTACCTTTCAATTACTATTTTTCTCAAGGCTCTAATATGTTTTATAAGAGAGCGATTCAACTAAAAAAGAACTATTAGCAGTTTCTCATTTATTAAATTTCTCAGAAGTGGGATAAAAATTAAAAAATCTGCCTTTACTATGTTCAAGACCTAAGAACGAGGTATCTAAATATATTTTTTTTATGATTAAATATCCAATGGTGACCAAATGCCAGCCATTGAAAAAAAAATGGTCTAAATGAGTCGAAATTAATGTTTATCCTTTGGCTCCGCCTTAAGCGATACAGTAATATGTGATATGTGATACTAGCGTGGGGTCGACAAGTAAATGAAAGGATCACTACTCACCCAGAGCTAAAACTGTTGCGTATGCCATCTCTGTGTTGCTTCCAAACCGCTTGCAGATTGAATGACGCTGGATTCTGACAATGGCCAGCATTTATAGTGAATTCAACTAATTTGTCTTGAATGCATTCTAATTGCATACGAAATTGATTAGTTATAATAATTATATTGCAAATCGCAAAATATTGCATTCCGCCTAGAAATGTGGTGTGTTTTCGGCGTGTGTTGATAATTTTGTATAGAAAATACGGCGTGCGTAGTAAATTGGCGAGCAAACATTAGAAGCGAATCAAACCAAACCGGCGAAATTGCCTTAAGGTCAAACGTAATTAGCAAAAATATTGATTGGCAAAACGTACTGGAAGTGGTCTGTTCTCGTGTATTTAAATTAAAAAATAATACCCTCTCGAAAGCAGTGGATTTTCGTCGTAATCACCAACGAACAGATAGAGCAGAGCTCCGCAACCTTTTCTCACCTACGACACACCGAAATTCTTCCTAATACTCCGCGGCACACCAAAAGCTATTTTGCCGGGTTATTTTTTCTTTGTTTATGACTAATTTGGTGCAGTCACGGTGTGTCCAAAGCGCACTTGCAGTTGTCAACAATTGGCATCTGGAGAAACATTGAAAAATTATATAATAATTTTTTTTATTCTATACTAAAATAACAAAATACTTTGAATTTTACTGTATCTTGCTCGCGGCACACCGGTTGCGGAGCACTGAGATAGAGATTAGTATATTTAGGAAAGTAAATTAGACGCCGCGATAGAATTTTACTTGTATTTTGTACTTTGCACAGTTAAGGCGCCACCAGTCCCTAAAACGAGTTTTGTAACGTATTTTGGTGCATTTTGTTGAAGTTATTCCCAACAAATGGCTAAAACTAAAAATACCACAATATTCTACATATAATAATTTAGTACTTTGCTTAAAAAAAAAAACGAAATACACCTTATTATAGTAATGAAAATAAATAAATAAGAAAGTGTTGTTTTTTTCTTGCAACGATTTTCTTTTAAGTTGTGTAAGTGACGCGAACCTAATTTTTCTTTCTAAAGATAGACAATATAATAATCTAGGACATTACTTAAAAAAAAACATTTTTTTCAAATGATAATAATTATTTAAATACAAAAAACATGTTTCATCGATTCCAAATGAGTCGGCGAGTATATCCGTCTCTTTTCTACTCGTCAATGTTCGAATAAAGCCTACTCTTTCAAATCTCAAGGACAAAGGCGTCCCGGGGGGGGGGGGCGCCTTAATATAATTATAATTAGCACTTCGCGAGCATCATTTTACAATCCATTAGGGTGGTCTTAGTGGTGACCTTATTTTTAAAAATTTAAGTCGACTTACCTGTATTATGCAAATATGATGGGGTCAGGGGTCGAGACTAAAAGGACAAAAGTGAGTATAGAAATGAGGAACTCAACAAAGGTCCTCAGAAAAATAGAGGTTTTTATCAATATAATATGTGAATAAATAAACATTAGTGTAAAGCATAATTTAACTATACATGTTTAGTTTCTAACTTAGTTTTTAGCGTTTATAATAACAGTAGAAATCGTCGATTACTTTTACAAATACTCTATATGAATGTAATTCAAAATGAAAGTGTTGCATAATAAAATTAATTTATCTATATGCGATGTTCATACATACAAACATGCGCACACGCAACCATGTGTGGTGAGGGTGTGCCCTCACACACACTTTTACACCGTACACATCTCACATGCATATTCTAAAATAGCGTTAAACTCAACAACAAAGTTTTAAATATTTTTGTACATAGGCGTAAGCTTTAATTGGCCTTTTAATTAACCCTTTGAAAACTACTATTATTACGCTGTATGCTTACCTGTCAATAAATAAATAAATAACCTTATCATTAAAACCAATTATTTGTAAGATTGTTGATTTCACTCAATAAAGAATAAAGAAGAAACAGATGAGGTGAGGTTAAATAGTGCCTATGTAGTGCTTATATAGATAAATGTACTAGAACGAACTTCAAACTGATTGAAACAAAGGGCTTATCAACATTCAAAGTAGTATTAAGCGATACAAGTAGAATTGTAATTTGCACGGTTTTAGACTTGTCGAAAGCTTTTGAGCGCGCGGCCATGTTAGTAGCGACCCTATATAATCAGAGCCTCCCAACTAACCCACCCAAAGACTTACTGAATGACTTAAAAATCATGTTTTGTTTTATAACATTTTTATGGTACCAACATTACAAAGATAAGTATTTTTACATTTGGTTTTCAGAAGGAAAGTATTTGATGCTGTCTTCATATAAAAACTACTCAATAATTTAATAAACTGTCCAGAGCTTCTACAAAGTATTCACTTTAGAGTACCCCCAACGAATTACCAGATCAACAGATCTTTTTTTATCAAATAAAATAAACTATGCTCAAAACGCAACACTTTACAGAATATATCATGAATATAATAGTAATCTTTCAGAATTAGACATTTTTAATTGTACTTTGAATTAATTCAAATAATGGGTAAGTAAAATATACTCATTTCAAATAGGTAAAAAGTTCTCAATATTTATCATAATAACTCCCGCATTTTAATTATTACATATTTTTTCTTAGTTTAAATGTGTAAAAACTAAACTATTTTATTTACATTTATCATTTAATTTCTTTTTTTTATGTAATCGGTTTTAGGTGAACCTTCTTTTCGATTAAATTGTTAAACAGTGGATTCATGTAATCGTCCAAACAAATAACTATGTATTAACTGTTTTATAAATTAAGTTACGCTGTATGTTTCCCTAAAATATATTTAATTAAATAAATAAATTACCACATTCTTTATTGTGTAGTGTGGTGTGGTGTCTTTGCAGAAAATTAATTCGTGCGATTTTAGATACGCGCTGGAAGAATACCAAGATCTCTGTCCTTTACACAGATTATTTCCCCAATGGTTATATGCCTAAATATACAGAATTGCCGCTGGAAAAAATGCAATAAACTGCATTTAGAAAAAATAAAATAATAGTTTAAAACAAGCTTATAAACGCGTATACAAAATTTCGTGACGGTCGAGGAATTTCCTCGTCTGGAGCCAATCCTGGGCGTGGAATCAGGTCATGCTTACCATAATAATGCAACGTCATCAGAACTGAACCACCAGGTCAAATTTCAACTCCTTAGGATAAGAGGAAGTGACAAACAAACTAATAAACATTGCAAGGTTAAAAAAATCTGCATTTGAGCAGAACTCGTTTGTTTTGTTACATTGAACCGTTTATTTAACTGCTCATTGGCGTTTGTTTGTTTCTACTTAAGACTAACTTAATTTAAGTCAGACTTAACCGATAAACAACGTATTTTAACTCACTGTTGGCGTTAAGTCGAAATTAAAGTCCGCCTTAGCTAGGAATCAAAAGAACCACGACTTAAGCCTTAAGTCAGTGTTAAAATACGCCACTAGGAGCGATTTCATTACATTGTCATCTGTGGCGTTTGTTTGTTTCTACTTAAGACAAACTTAAATTTTAAGTCAGACTTAACCGATAAACAACATATTTTAACTCACTGTTGGCGTTAAGTCGAACTTAAAGTCCGCCTTAGCTAGGAATCAAAAGAACCACGACTTAAGCCTTAATTCAGTGTTAAAATACGCCACTAGGAGCGATTTCATTACATTGTCATTTGTGGTTTTCGTCTCGTACTTGTTTTTATATTTTCTAACTAATTAAAATTGACTGGATTTGCATATTTTGAACATCTTCAATTCAAGCAAACACGCATGGCAAAATCCTAGTAATCCTACGGCTGACAACATAACCTCAAAATGTGCAGCGAATAGCGAACTAATCACGAGTGCGAAAACATATTCTTAAGTCAAACTTAAATATACAATTCAATTTAAATCATGCTTAAAAGTTAAGTTGATCCTAACTAAGAACGACTTTAAGCAAGGACTGAAACGCTCCTGCGCAGGTCCGTTTGTACCTACTACTACTTACTGGTGCCGTGAAGGCCCTAATTCATCTGTCTTCCGAGATGGCTTTAGTAGATGTCCGAACCACAGTCATGGCACTACACGATCAATAGTATCCCATTTCAGACATGTCCGCAAAGGCAATATTTGACATGTGTTAAATTCTTTACATGTAAAAATATTACAGAAAAATAGTAGTATAGTATTTTAACGCGCGCTTGTCCATCTAGTAAATCTCGTCATTGCAGTGGCGGTACATTCATAGAAGCCGAAAAGCCGGGCTTGCCTAGTATTTAACGAAAAAAATGCGCTAGTCAATTGAAAGTGTTTTTAAAGGATTTGGCGGTAAATAATTCGTTTTTTTTCTACAAGAGTCAATATAAATTAAACATTTTCATAGTTTTGAACATATTATTCACCAATTATGACCTAAATTAAAAAACGTCTGTCAGCCCCCTTCCGATAGGGCGACAACGCGTGATCCGCGCGTTTTGCGTACGGAGCGGAATGTGAATATAGCCCCGGTTCAAGTAGTTCAGGATGATAAATTATTGGCATTTTCATCACCACCACATAAGTACAGTCGAGCGCAAAATTAAGATTTACTTTATAATGGCGTTTCGACAGTATTTAGTTTATCTATTTAAAAAAAAGAGCAACTCTCAAGTACACATAACATGATAAGTAAATAAGTAAATAAATTGATACCCTCACAATGTCGGAGGTTTTGGAAGAATTTTTTTAATTAGTTTATTTTTTTAAATATAATTATGTCATATAAAATTTTAATATATTATCATAATTTAATATTTTCAGTAGGTGTACGCAATTAAATATTAATAAATTAATAGGTGTGTTCTAATATTATAGTTATAAATATACGATAATGTAATTTATGTGAATTGTAAAGTAACTTCAAAACGATAATTCTTATTTTTCTATGATGTTAGACAATCATCAGTCTTTAAACAATGTAATCAAGTGTTAATTGAAGCAAAATTGTAATGAAAAATATTACAGTCATTACAATAATAAGAAATGTTTTATATATTATCAGCTTCCGACCAGCCTCCGATGTGATTTAAACGGCTATGGTTGTTTTACAAGAGCATTTGTACTTTTCTAGTTGAAAGTTGCAACACACTGACGGCCAAAGGATGGGTAAAAATGAAAAAATAATTAATTTCCTTAAAATCGTTTATTTAATTATTATTTAGTAATTAATGTAGGGTTCCACAAATTTATTTTAGGAATAATATATTAGTATCACTTCGTTTTGCCAGTAATTTTTGTGCGTTCGTTGCGTTTTAGTCAAAACATCTGAAAACAAAAAAAAATATATATCAAAATAAAATATTTTGTAGAAAAAATAAAACCTGCATCAAAACAAACAAAAAAAAAAATTGAAAAATATAACGAAAGGCATTTATTTCTACTTTACAAGAAAAAAATCTTGTAAAGTAGAATAAGTAGAATAAAATAAAAAAATAACCTCAAAAACTCCTGCGCTAGGAATCTCTCATTTTTTAGTCGGTTAAGAACTTGTAATTATAACAAAAAAAATGAGTAGTCGTAGATCACAGACTTATAACTCCTAAACGGTAGGTTAAAGGAAATTAAAACTCAGTTTGCAGATAGTGTTGCAAGTGTACTTAATACGTTTTATCTTCCACTGCGGACCACGGTTAGAGCTTAAAATCTTTTTTTTCTTCCAAATTCTTCATTCGTTTTAATGCTTATGCATGTTTTATAGTTAAGGTCAAATAGATTAACTTGATTACTTTTATTTTTTTTCACATCCAGAAGAAATCTTTGAACTTTGGTCCAACCTCAAAGATAGGTTTTACCTAAATGCAAAATTTAAGTGCCTCAAAAAGTCTATATTTTTACATACATTCTATCAAAATTATAGACGAAAGTATCTTTTTGACTGAGCAATGTTTGTACGCCGGTTTAGGTCAAATCTTGCGAGCCAATTAAAACCACTTCCTCTCACCCTGCGGAGTTGAAATTCCACACCTTGGTTTAGTTCAGAATGACCTGGTTCCACTCTCAAGAATGGCTCCAGACGAAGGAAACCCTCAACGTATTTTAGTAATTTAAAGATGGCCTTAGTTTGATGAATTCAAAAACTTTAAACCGAAAGAATCGAAGATCGTAAGGTTCTTACAGGATTGTTTATTCGTCTTGTCCGAACGATGAATATGACCCGTAATTCGCGGGGTTGTAAGGCGGAGATGAGAACTCCTCATCGGCTACCTCATCATACGAGTCGGGGTCCTGGGCATCGTCCGCGTAGTCACCGGGGTCGTCCTGGGATGCTGATGGGTTCTTTGGAAACTCTCCCTGGGGACGGAATGAGTCATAGTTGTTGGGGTACGGTCCGGCGGCACCTTCTTCGTCTGTGAATCAGCGAAAAAAGTAGTATTTCACTTATAAAAAAATTGAAGGTGAATGACCAATTCCTGCTTTTATACCATTGCTAGGATGGTCGGATTGCAAAGATGACAGATTGAATAATAGTGAGGAAATAGGCTGGTCACCTAGGCATAAAGATTCTACTCACAAAGAAGATTTGACAACATTCTATGTAACATTTCTTTCGTTAGGAATAGTAAATTCGTAGTTAACTAACTACACAGGGATCATATCTAGGACCTTTACTTTTCTTACTTTACAACTTCTGCGCTATTTTTAACATGTGTTGATTTAAATGTTTTTTTTTCTTCAACGTGGTCACAACCGCTCTGTTAAAACTATCTCGTCGCAGGACAGACGTCCTGAAGTTCGCAATGGTCTTCTTGTAAAGTTACTTAATAAAATAAATATTGAAGATTGCAGTATTTATTGTGCGCTAAAAGAAAACGAACTGACGAAAACTTCTGTTTGAGTTTGAAATATGCCTTAAGGTACGGCCTCTTTATGGTGCTCGATGAACGTCCTGAGCCGTAGCCAAGCTGGTTGAAATTCCAGGTCTCGTTTGCCTTAAAATAACACAAAAGATATCACACTAACTATTTTCGGCAAGAGAATCGGCATTGTCCCCATCACCATTATTCTTGGTCTTGAGACTGATTCCGATGTTTATACCGGTTTTCGATTTGCTTGACGCCTTAGGCTTGGGGCCGTTGCTGTACCCACGGTACCCACGGTACCCCTGGTACCCGTTGGTCCCTTGGTAGCCTTGATCTGCGGGTTGAATCTGATCGGGCGCTTGGTACGTGGTCTGCGGACGTTGGAATATCGGAACGGGGTACGGCACGGCCTTCGGGTACGGCACGGGAATGGGCACAGCTACCGGACGGTCGATTGGCACGGGGCGGTCCACGGGGAACGGCCGGTCGACGGGATACGGCACGGGCTTGGCGATCGTCACCGGCCTGTCGACCGGTATCCTGATGATCTGCGGGGGTTGCACTATCGGGATGGGGATGGGGATAGGGATGTATGGCCCGCTCGCGCCCGCCTGGCAGGATGTTGGATTTGCGGGGTTGACGCAGGGCGGCCGCGCTGAGGGCAGCGACGGGTTCACCACAGGGCGCAAAGGCGGTTGCATCTTCGGGCGCAAAGGCGGTTGCATCTTCGGGAGCATAGGGGGCTGCATCAACGGGAACATGGGCGGCTGCATCATCGGGCGCATGGGCGGCTGCATGTGGTGCTGACGATGGGCGAAGGGCGCTTTCGCTAACGCCGCCATCAGCAATTGTTGCGAATTTGCCACGGCGGACAGAGTCGCTGGAAAATTAAGAACATTACGAGTGACTATTTTAACGACGATGATTAATTTACTATTAATTTAATATTTTTTTTTTAATTTTATCAGCCTATGTTTACCTTCAATCCATTTACCTGGTAATTTGGGTGAATTCAGAAAAAATATTCAAAATTCCCTGCCCCATTAACTACACAACAGTTTGTATAAAAAAAAGCATTTTCGTCTGTTTAATCACGTTGGTATATAAAATATAACACTACCACTATTACATATTAATACACACATATCTGAGTTACATATTCCATACACATATGTGAGTTAAAGTGAGTGAGTGAGTTTATAAATATTATTGTATAAATATTTATTCAATATATTAGTTTATAGTTATGCATTTATTATGAACTGTTTCTATACATTGTTATTGTCCTTCTATAGTATTTAACCAGAATCTGAAGTCTTACAGCTAGGCCCTACAGGCGTCATTAGAGGCATCTTTCCCTCAGGCTACACGCGCCTGTCCGTGGTTTCAACTTTTATTTTGTAAATAATGAAACCTTTTTTTATATATTTTTTTTAAATATATATATAGGTAAATAATCAAAGTATAAATTGGTGTATTTCATGTTCTTTTTATTATTTTTTTATAAAAATTTAAAATCGTTTTTTTCCTTTATTTCATCTTATTTTAATTCGTTTAATATATTTTAAATTTAATTACGTCCTTATTTTTAACCTATTGTGTACAATTTCTGTTGGGTAACCCCAAATTAATAAATTAATAAACACGGTCATAATCTTTCAATTTATAATAACGTGGCATTGAACATTCTTTTACATATTTCTCTTTGCGCTCATGGATGGGTTAATATTAATTCTAACTGGCCAGCAATAAATAAAACGCGCTGTCATATATTTGAAATTCGAATACGATCGCGCCCTAATGATGAGCGCTGTGTCAGTTTCATACCACTGTTGACTTTATTATCCGACCAGCTTCCGATGCGATCTAAACGGCTACGGTTGATTTCCAAGAGCGTCAATCTACATACATATCAAACTTTTTCCGTCTAACGTCAAGGATTTTGAATGTTCAAAAAAAGATAGAGAATTTAAAACGGTTCTCGAGCAGTTAGTTAATTAAACTTCGTCAGAGATCCCTACCTACCCTCCAACATGTTTTTCAAATATAGACGATAGGTGAAATGCATGATAATTTATTTATTATTAGTGCTATTTTTTTTAAAAGTAAAATAAAATATTTATTCACCCAAAACGGCCATTAATGACCACCGCATGCTTGCCATCCTGAACCAGGTGAACCAGTTGTCTTTGGCTGGTGCGTTGATTCACGACAAAATGCATTTGATTGAAGCGTGCATTTTATATCAAAGCGTCTTGGGCGGGCGTCGTTGTCAATGCAACGAATTCAAACATTCTTCGTTGTGCCCAGTCATTCACAGAAAAAAAAATGATATTTCCATTGCCATATAATTCGAACTTTATTCTGGGAATGCTCGGTTACAACTCACTGGAATTGAGGCGTTAACAGACTTCTATTATTTTTGCACTCTTATTAATAATTCAGTGTTTCAAAACCATTTCCGATGAACAAGTACAAGATCTTTCTGAAAACCACAAAGATTTATTTATTTATTAAAATATCCAATATACAATTAATATTATTAAATGTGTATTACTATGTCGCATTTTATTGATTTTTCTAGAGAAGAAAGTACAGTTTGTGTGGATTAGTAACACCTCACTAGGCAAATGCCTGTGTCGAGGTGTTACCTATTAGAAATATATAAGTAAAAAAAACCGTTTCTGTGGGTAAAAAAAATTACGTTTATGCACGATGAGTTTCAGAAAAGCTCATCTGAAAAAACTAAACTTCAAAGCAGTGTGCTACCTATATTAAAAAAAAGCTTAAAAGAATGACTAAAATTTACCCCCGAAAATACTCAAAAAAATTTAGATATATTATTTTATCTAACCAACTCCCTTTGCATCTTAATAGCAGAAAAAGAAAAAGAAAGAGAGTGGAGATGCATCATTTAACAATTATATTATAATAAAAATACCTTTTATTTATATTATATTAAAATATATGAAATATAATATTACAACTCTTAAGTTAAACAATATGACTATATAGCACATTGGTTGTAGTTTTATTAGATTAGTTGACAATGCTATACGGGATGTGATTCTAACTTGTTAAATAAGTGTAATACTAGTGATAATAGCAGTATACGAGTGGTTTCACACTGACCGGTCGAAAGCTAAAATGACCCAATTTCGAACATGCTCACGAGTGAAGTTTTTAATTCGCGATGAATTAAGACCATGTAATTCAAAAATAACGCAAAAGGACGGATTAAAATCTCGAACCGCGAACACTACGATTTTTGGATTATTTAATACTATTTTTTTATTTTTTTTTATTTTAATTAATTTTTGGTTAGGAAAAAACCCTTGCATTGTAATTTCCACGATATAGCGTTATGTATAGGATGTTTCCGGACGATGGGGCATACCCAAAGGAGGTAAAATGGAAGATTCAAGTATGCATAGTCCTAGTTATCCGTTTCAATATTGAATGCACGCGGTTTAGGAGGACCTTTTTATTGGTAGATACGTAATTAATCCTAAATGGAAAAAGTTATCGTATTAATGTTAAATGCATACATCAACGCCTTGTTTTATAAAGTTTTATATAAGAGCGAAGTGAAAATGAACCATTTTTACGACTTTACGAGGAAAAAACATAGTTTTTTCTCCTTCAAACACTCCAATAGCTAATGTGACACCCGTTAAGGAACAGTTAATGAAAGAATTTACCCAAACACGATAACTTTTCTCATTGAAAATTAAATCATAAAAAAAAATGCCTTTCATAAATATACGCTCGCTGATTTATGACGTTTTATAACGCACACGTTTTACTACACGCGTACTATATAAAATGTATATAAAATCGGTATAAATATATAAATAATTTAGTATAATGACATTATTATAAAATATGCTTTCAGATAGTCATCTTCAAAGTCGTGGAAAGACGATAATTTATAATTCGATTTGAAAAAGGTCGGAAAAATATCAGAATTTGTGTTATTTTTTTATTTTCTTTTTTGTAATTATGTTATTTTTATTTATTTATTATAAAATGTGACAGATATATACATATGTCATGCGTGTGATCGCTATAGCGACCAAACGAAGGGAAGAAAACACATATAATATATATAGAAGATATATAAAAATATATCGAGTGAGCATTGCGCCAACATGTTGAGACGGAGGGCGAAATAAACGCCACCTTAAATTGCACACGCTTTCTAATATTTAGACATATTACAAAAGTACAAATCCCTAAAAACTACTCACAAAAAATATTAACATTTACATGTCTACTGTCAGAAATTTGCAATGTTTATGTTTTGCACAATAAATTATTAATAAACACTAATGCGACCCATTCAGTGTCAATTTATCGAATAATTTAGTAACCGTGGTGGTGACTGTCTACCTTTATTCTGTTAAATACGAAAGGTGTTCAAAATAACTATGAATGTTTTATAGAATACAAAATTTAATTAAATATGTATGAGCTACAATCGAATAAAAGTAATTTAATTTATTAATATTTGATATATTAACTTAATAAATATTACATATACTTTTCAGTTTAGGTTAGGTAGCTGTATTTGTGGTTGAAAATCAATTTTTCAATGTTTTTTTTTTGATTTGGGGCGTTTTTAATCAAGAACTAGGATTAATTCGTTTGTATGAAAATCAAACAACCACGCCCTCGTCGAAGGTTAGCTACACTTGTACCAATATTACGGTATTTAAGTATTTAAGTAATCCACAATATTTTATTTTCATATTAAAAGTGGTTACAGTTATTTTTTTTTTTTGGTTTGGAGGCGACTTCATCGAGAGTGAAATCTGTCCAGCCGTTTGTGAGTTGGGGGTTTTTTTAAGAAAAAAAAAAAATATTTTTGTTGCGTTTATTGAATCCATATTCCGGTGTTTTTAAATTAAATTTCCCTTCAAAACATAAGTTATATGTTCCTTAATGTTTTTATTTGTAGATATGTATTTGCGATCGTACTTTATAAATATTCTGAGTTCGCGCAAAGTTGGTTTTTAATTATTTTTTTGTAGTAATGGGTACTCACCTCAAATATAAAATAAATAAATAAGGTTGCGAAGATACTGTACATAGGATATTGCAACATATCAATTAAGGTTCCTCCTACTTTGACATGTCCCTATTTTTCCATTCATTTTAATATAAAAATACAAAACTTAAACAAAAATCAATAGCTATTTGTCACTTTTATTTTTCCCCGCCAGGGATGCCAAATTTATGTTTCCAATATAAATGTTAATAACAAAGATATTGTTTTTAGGCTGTATATATTGCAAATGCGCATTATAACATTAAAATGTATATAAAAAAATAAGATAGATATTAAAAAAAATATGTAAATAAATCATCATTTATTGTCATCTTTCGGGATTAGACATTTTTAACTGTACTTTGAATTGATTCAAAAACAAGCTAAGTAAAATATACTCGTCTAATATAGGCAATTAAGAGGTTACAGACCCAAATATTCATGTCTATCTTATTAACTATAAAACATATTCTATTGTATATATATTTTTATCAGTGTAAATATCTAAAGAATTTATTTATAAACGAAACTATTTTATTTACGTTTCTTATATATTTATTTTTTTTATTTAACCAGTTCTAGGTGAACCTACCTTTTGATTCAATTGTAAAACAATGGATTTATGTAATTGGACAAATGATTATACTGTTTTATAAACTAAGTTGCGCTGTGTGTTTCTCTAAAATATATTAAATAAATAAATATTAGTATCATAACTTGCATACTTAATTATAATTTTTCAGTCTGTAATATCATCGGTTCTGTGATATTGGTTTTAACATAAAAATGTTCATTCCCTCTTTTGACCCCCTTGGGGGAGGAAATTTCTAAAAATCTTTTTTCAGTGAGTGCCTACACCATAAAGAGAATGACCTTCAAAATTTCAGGTTCCTAGGTTAAACGGTTTCAGCTGGGTTTCAGCTGGGCGATGATGATCAGTCAGGCATTGTTATTTATACACAACCTGTCCCAAGATTGATAATAAAAACACTTTATAGGCCCTGCGATTTCTAGTGTTTTTTTTGAAAAAAAAATAAGACTTCAAGTGAAAAAGGTAAAAGAATCATTTATTTTTATTGAAAAATCCAACATTATTAATGTGCATAATTATAAACAGAACTTATTACAAATATATAAAACCAATTATGGATTCTGAAGTTTTCATAGTGGGATAGGCAATAATTTGTGAGATTGTTGTTCGAAGATCTATTACTTTATCCTCTCGTTACATATTCGATATAACACCTCCGATATAATACGACCGTCCTCCGGTCTTATAGCCTGCCAGGTGTGACGGCGGGGTTACTTTCGGTCGACGTACTTTGAACCGGGCGTCCGATGATGTCGTCAGCGGAAACCAGGTGAATGTGTCGCTTGAACCTGTGACCCCCATAGTGATATTTTGCCTGAAACTTTAAAAAAATAACTGAGTTCAAACAATTTAAAGGTGCACTGAAGAATTATATTACCGAGCAAAACATTTATAGCTTTAATGAATTTAAATAGTTCTCATTGGCGGTGGTCATTTCAAATATATACTAATTTTAAATTGTTTTCATTAAATATTATCTACCTTTGTATTTTGTTTTTAATGTGTATTTTTAATTACTTTTCATACACGATATACGAGTACTCAATCTAATATATAGTTTTTGGGTTTGATATGTTATTTGGTTTAGTGAAATATGCGATTTTTTTAAAAATAGTAATAGTAAATAGAATAGTTTTTTATGTGTGTTTTTTTTATTAAATAGCTTCACTACCTATGTATTTTTGTTCCGTCAGATTATTGTATGATATAAATTATAATATATGCCTATCCTGTGTATATTTTCGAATGTCTTTAGGTTTTATGTTTATTTTTTCTCCTGCATTACCAGGATTTGATATCTTTACTTTAGTTTTATTTTTAGATTTTTTCTTTCTGCTTTTACTGTTTGTCTGAACTAAGTAAAATTGTCTTATGTATTTAAATAGTGAGTTAAAATAAATATAAAGATAGTATGAGTAATTTAGAACAGCGTTCCCTTCATATTCAGAAGAATTTATCGATGTAGCGGTTTCCTATTTGAGGGTGTGTAAATGTGTGAGTGATTTATGTGCATATTTTTTTTTTTTTTTTTAAAACTTTATTATTATTTTTTTTACAAAACACCTTTCAAAGACGGTGCCTTTTCTGTGGGTGAAAAAAAAAACATTTTATATACAGTATAAAAGTTTCAAAAGGGTTACATCAATAAGAAAAAGGAAAAACAAAAAACAATATAATAAAATGCAAAAGCAATAAAGTAGATAGCAACCAAAAGTAAAAAGTAAAAACCTATCAAAATGCAAAGTAAAAGAAAAAAATAAAAATAGACAAAACCATATATTTTTATATTTATATAAATATATATGGGTTTTCGTAGATCTATAGCTTATATATACTTAACTAACCTTTCCTTTCTATCTCAAGCAGATAGAGAGGGAGCAGATATACACTTTTTTAAATACCCTTTTCAGAAATTTTTTCTATGTTATAACTACGTGTGGTTTTGGTATGTATAACTATAGTTTATGAATAAAGGTTATATAAATATGTGTCCTTACGTGTTACTATTAACAATACAAATTTGTCTTAACTTATAAAGATATTGGAAATCTCTTTATGAAATTTTTGAAAGGTAACGGGGTAGACGAAATAAATCTAATATTTAATATATATATAATCTAATAAATCTCCACGTAATAATGTCATTGTTGTGAGGGCACAGTCAAGGCCATTCGCGATCGGAATTCGCGCTGACCGAATTGATGCCATTTGTTCAAAAATATAATAAATTTGAAAATTAATATTTTATGGCTCACATTAGTAAACTACACTACCGTGGTTTTGATTTAATTTAAATTCTAATTTTGTACCAGTGGTTATTTGTGCCCGGTCGCACATCTCGCGTAGAAAGCAATCAATATGGCGTAATGCGTGGAAAATCATTTTTTGCGGTTGCGTCAAAATACCGACGCCATTGCGTCACCCATAGAACCATAGATTTCACCGTAACGAAGCACTGAAACGTTTCAGTCATCCCTTACTGTAAGGATTGCTCATATCAAAAATTATCGCAAACATAAGTTGTAGGGAAATTACAGGCCTACAATTAACATTTAAAACGGATGAATTTTGAAAAACCATTTTTTTCCACTCCTAGGACCAATGGTTGGTGCTATCAAAAAAGCTACCATAGATAAATTTGAGGTCCTTATCTAAGCAATAATATAACATTAAAATGAATTCGATGTCATATACGCTAAGAAAGTTGTAGCAAAAAAACACTTTTTCGAAAACACCCTCTATTCACGCCTCCCCTGAACTGATTTTACCCATACTTGACCTAAATTTAGAGCCCTTAAATTGTATGTATAACTTTGAAAGTGATTGGTGTGAAATGACGGCAGTTATCGTGTTCATAAGAAAGTGATATGGATAGATGTGAAACGCGAAGATATGTCGAAATTTTTCGGAAGTGATGACATAGCATCCATTGCAATTGGTACCGAATTTCATAGTAAAGTTTCAGTTCACAGAATTCTGTGAATTGAGTGCGACAAAATGACGCACGGAAGGAAATTTTAGATAAAATAGCCTTTGACGATTGAATTCATTTACTATTTATTCAAGGAAAACATGAGTTTTTGGGCCATTTATACCCTGTTCGTGGCAAAGGTATATGTGTCTCTTTCCTACCCACAAATATTCCCCCGTCTCGCTCTTCCGCACCAAACCAACAGAGACGTTTTAGCAACTGAACGGTGCGGTTGTATGTATAACGCTACAAGTACTTATCGGCCCATATACTGTGTCGTGAGATCAGAAATACACCAGTGAAACCCACCAGCGCTGGTTGCAGCATCTGGACTCATCAGGGCGCCTGTCAACAATAAATTGGTGAACCTATTTGTAGTTTGGTGTATTCCGTGTAACCCCATTCCTTTCTGGTTATATATAATCCGAACCTACATACCTGAACCTACAGTATATGAAAAATATCTACCCATGAGCAATACAATCATTGAATCAACCAGCGTGAACATATAGGCTCATTATTTAAGGTTTCGCCGGAAAGCCAAGGTTCCAAGGTAAACTTATCTAAGCCTGTATTTGTGATTATTTTATCAAAAAATTAATAAACTTATCTAAATTTTTCAATATTTACAACTGTTAAAAAACAGCCAAATACCTTTTGCAACTCATTTATACAATATGAATACATGGAATTAGACGCAATATTTTCTTTCCTCTGTGGAGTTTTTTTTACAATTAAGAGATTTGTTTTTATTTCGGCTGCGCGTTACACGATTGTGTCCAATTCGCGTTTAATGCGTTGATCGAATTAAAAAAAAAAACGCCGACAATTCAATCGCGTCCCGCTTGTACGAATTACGGTGCGCTCGCGTGGGGCGATTAACATCCGAAAGTTTAATTAATTAACCATTATACGATCTGTGTCCAAAACGTCGCGGTGAGACGACATATATAAAATATGTGGGACCTCGCCAACGTCAGATTGGGATATTGGCCCAACCCACGAGGATATGGCCGTATCGATGCGTAAGTATCTTTCTATCTGTGTAAGTTTTCAAGTTTCATGCTGAAACACAAAAATCTGGGCTAAAGAACGTACTTATTACTAAAGTTCGTAATAAAAGATTAAACTGTTTTCGATCATGCTAATATCGACCTTAAATCCTTGGCCGTAGAATTATTTTAATTATCTCTAAAATATGTGTTCGCCAAGAACTACCCTATTATTTTGTCTACAATAAGAAGTATATTTCGGGTAAATCGTATGTTGAACGCGAGGCGAAAAATAAAAGTGAACACATTTTTTTATTTAATATATATTTTAAAAACTTAAAATCATTTTTAAAATCGGACTTCGAGAAGTAATAGATAAGTCCTCAGTGTATGTAATGCTATAAACCGCTCGTCTAAATACTTGGTAGTTGAGGAGTGGTGTATCGCCAAACATCACTTAGCTGCCCCTTAATCAGTACGCCTCTTCTATTTTAGATCTCCCGATAGCATTGCTGGTGTTGCGGTTGGCACAGTCTCTGGGATCCCAGCAATCCGACGGCTTCTATGGGCAAACTTTCATGAGACCGCCGCTCAGGCCGGCGTTTGGATCACCCTGTAGTATTGCTACCCATCCGGAAGCGTCGAAATTTTCAGGTATGAAACTATTGTCCGTTCCAATCTTTGATCAGTTTCGCACTCAGATCATATAATTAAGGGAGTTGAAAAGGTAGAAGAGTTTTAAGAAATCCGGCTCAGAAGGACCAACATTGTAAATATTTTCTTTGTTTATAGAATATGATGATAGAATATGGTTAGCTGAATACATTCATAAATAGCTATGTTTACGTTTTTCAATTCATCTATGGATTTAATTTTTCCCGTCAGGCCAACATCATCCGAGGGTTGTCGGCTCATCATCAGGCAGCGGAATAAACGCTATGATTGGCGTCAGCGGTATGAACCACTACAACGATAGCGAAAGTACCGGTTTCGGAAGTCTGAATAATTATAACGGAGCAGGTAAACGATGGCTATACCTTGTTCGGGCAGACATTAAGATTTTAATCTTTTTAACTGCCCGCAACAGCGGCTAGTCTGTAACGGAGCAGGTAACTCTATTCCATGTCACATACAGATTACATTATCAGAAAATTAGAACACTACATCTATTTTTACATCACCTTTATAGCGCGAACTACTTTTCTAAGGTGATGTAATCAGTTATAGATGCATAGATCCTCAGCTGAAAATTTATAACTAAAAAAGACAAAATTATCATAACAAAAAAATAAAATTAAATGCGCAACTGATATTTACCTAGAGGCACAATGTGGACTTGGATTTATACAAATAATTAAACAGGCTTTAAAATATTGTATAATAGTAGTAGTAAATTATTTAACCAGATCCTAACGAAACGCAATAGAGGCGACAGTGGGTATTTTTTAGGTCTGAGTATACTAAAATAAAAAATACACACAATGTTATCATGGCAATCTTTCAATTCATCATAAATTTTAACACCATTTTAGGTTTTTTTTTTGTGTTTTTTGACGCTCGCACTCACTGACATAATCTTTCAATTAATAATAAATTTTAATTGGCACTGAACATTCTTTTATATGTTTCTATTTGCGCACATATATGACTTTGTATTAATTTTAACTGGTTAGTAAAAATAATACGTTCCATAGATTTGAAATTTGAACGTGATATTTGACAGCTCTATCGAAATGCCAATGTTTCATTAATTAGCACTAGAAATTTGATGCCTTTAACGATATATATTAGGACGGGCATTGCCTAGTTAAGTAGAACTTAGCAAATATGCCAATTATGTGTTATGCAAGTTCAAGTTCATTTCATTTATTGAGGCATTATAAATTCAAAAGGCGCTGTGTTACGATTTTTTTTTATATAATTTAAGAATAGCAAAGGAGTAAGTATTTAAACATTCTAAAAGTTAGGAGTTAGTGGTCATTTGAGCATAACATTAAATTGGAACAATAGATAAAATTAAGACCAATTACAATAAAAAATAAAGGGATATTAGAATAAACATAGGCTAGAGTTATGCTACTATATATATTGTATAATTTCTAATATTTCTTTAGATTATTAAATTATTGTATTATATTATTCGGGACTGGGATAGTAGCTTCATATACGCGAATGTATAGAAGCTAAAACGGGATGCTATCAACACATATAATGGAGGTATTAAAATATTCATTACAGATTTCCTAGCATTTTTAACGTTTGTTTTGTGAAATTATTATTTGAAAAGTTTATTTTATTTAGCCTGCAAATTATAGATAAGTTATTGTTGAAATCCGGTTCTGAAGGACCAAACGCGTAAACACAATTGTTCTGGGAGGTCAGCTGTATGAATTCATTAATAACTATGTAAAGGTTAGTCAATATCCTCTTCAGGTTTTGGCGTACCCTATCACAACCAGCAAGGCAGTTTGACCATCGGAGTAATTTTATCCTCATGTTTGACACACTCTGGTCGCTTCGTTTTTTATGTAGGTCAAAATGCACTATCAACCATGAGACCCGTGTATTTCGAGATCTCAGTCTCTTCGATAGCTCGTTAGAGTCACGGATTATAACTGGTTGAATCATGTAGGCAGTTAAGTGAGTGGTTTTTAAAGGTAAATTTGTAAGGCGAGTGTGTTTCGAACGGATATCAAATATTTTTATTGTGGTGTGGTGTGGGAAACTACTATTGATTTAATATTGGCACTGGCAGGTCACGTCGGAGACCATCAGCTAGTTTACAATGAAATGAGCAATGGTAAAAAGATACTTTAACTTATCCCGTCAGGCCAGTTTCATCCGAGGGTTGTGGGTTCATCATCAGCTAGCGGAATAAACGCTATGGTTGGCGTCAGCGGTATGGGTCACTACAATAATCAGGAAAGTACCGGTTTCGGAACTCTGAAAGGCTATAACGGAGCAGGTAACTCAATTGAAAGTCACATACAGATTACATTATCAGAAAATTAAATATTTATAGGACCCTGTATAATATCAACCGCTTCTGTAAATTGTTTAATAGTAGTAAATCATTTATCCCGAACCTGACGTCTTACAGCTAGGCCCTACAAGCTCCCACCAAATTAGGAAGGGTTGCTTCGTTTTATATCTCCACGATGTGCGTTTTGGATGGTCATAGAGGCGTCTGTGGGTTATTTTTTAGGTCTGAGTATACTAAAATAAAAAATACATACAATGGTATCATGACATTCTTTGAAGTCATCATAAATTTTAGTTTGTTTAAACACCATTTTATATTGATTTTTGTAAATTATGACACGCGGCTAGTAATGAAACTATAAATGTCAAATGCTCCATTTATTAGTACTGTAAATTTGTTTATATTATGTAGTGAATAACACATAACAGACAAATTAAAATATTCATTACAGATGTCAAATTATTATTTGAAGAGTTTTTTTAGTCAACCTGCAAATTATAGGTAAGTTATCGTTGAAAAAATATTCATTACAGATGTCAAATTATTATTTGAAGAGTTTTTTAGTCAACCTGCAAATTATAGGTAAGTTATCGTTGAAAAAATATTCATTACAGATGTCAAATTATTATTTGAAGAGTTTTTTTAGTCAACCTGCAAATTATAGGTAAGTTATCGTTGAAAAAATATTCATTACAGATGTCAAATTATTATTTGAAGAGTTTTTTTAGTCAACCTGCAAATTATAGGTAAGTTATCGTTGAAAATCCGGCTCAGAAGGACCAGCACTGTAAATATTTTCTTCATTTTTAGAATATAGTAGATCTTGGAGGTTAGCAGTATAAGTTCATAAGTAGCTATGTAAACGTCATTTGATTTTCTCTCCAGGCTCCGGCGCACCCTTTCACAACCAGCAAGGAACAGATTCGTCGCCTGGATACGACATTATGCTGGAACTAAGCAACGGTCCAGGTGGCTATAGTAATGCCAACGACCTGGGGCTGAACGGGTTCGATGGAATGGGTACATCAGGTTGATTTCCATCCTTTAATGCTTGCAGTGACGCGTCTTGTCTAAGTTTTCCGTCTACAACTCTATTTTTAATCGAAATATTTTGCCTGCGGTGCATAATCCTTCCTTCTGAACGTTTTTTTCGATCGGCCGTGTACGATTCAATTGGAAGGTATACCTAAAAATACATTTGACTACAAGCTCAAAAGAAATTAACAGGTTCAAAATCATTAACTTGAACAGAGGGTAGGATTCTATGACCCAGCGTCGCGAGCGGACGATCAGCTGGCTAATGTGTAGAGTATGCATTTTTTTACTCGGAAACTACGATATTTTTTTTACAAATCATGTCTGAATCGGTTGATTAGAAGGGTTTTTTTTTCGGGAAAAAGAGTGTATATACAGGGTGTTTTTTTTCTCATGCACATCCTTTTATGGGGTCGTTCTATACTTCAAGCTGATCAACTTTTGTTCTGAGACTTTTTCAATTTGTCAAAATAAAGTTCGCCTGTATAAAATTAGGGTTTGGGTGTAAGTGCCTGGATATGGGAAAAAAAGGAAGAACAAGTAAAAAAAATAGATTATTCGACGATTTGGCAACGAGAAATTAGTGCGAGGATTGAGAATATTAGTCTCTCAGGATCTAGTAACGAGGGCTGAAACCGATATATGACAAATTTGCGAGTATTTTAGATTTTTCAGTGTTTTTTGTAGAACTTTAAATGTTTTACCGTTTTAGTGATACCTAACGGAATTGGATCCCTTGAAATAGCTGGATATGACAATGGTTTTGGATCCGGCCCTGACTATGATTTCTTATCTGGGTCCACCGATAAATATTTTTTATTATAAATAATTATATAACTGATGTTTTGAAATTTATATTTCAAAAATGTGATTATCTTCATTATTAAAAAATAATGTATAAATTTTTGAAATTTATTTTTCAAATTTTAGTTTTTTCTCCGTATAAACTTTAACTACCTATGTTTTTTATACTTTTTTATCAAATCCTAACGCAATGTTATTTTTTTCGTGACAGGGTCGAACATCCTGGACGGACGTTTCGTTCCAAGCGGAAACCCCTTCAGACCAGACTACTTCCATCCCGGAAGGGCATCCTCATCCTCGAGATACCCCGGCAGGATTATCAGCGGACGAAGATCTGCCGATGAACCAGACAATGATACAGGTTGTAGATCGCATCTCAAACCGTGCGCCAAGACCATTACCGATAAGAAAAAAAAAAACTGACCCGGTTTCTCGACCAACATCCTATCCCAATGAGTATAACGGTCCCAAAGGAGTA
Source organism: Neomicropteryx cornuta (assembly GCA_020383195.1). Classification (NCBI taxonomy): domain Eukaryota; kingdom Metazoa; phylum Arthropoda; class Insecta; order Lepidoptera; family Micropterigidae; genus Neomicropteryx; species Neomicropteryx cornuta. Next base: position 1,384,293 of record JAHKQU010000031.1, read on the forward strand.
TAACTTCAAAAATAACAAGTAGCAATAAAACAAGATATTTTTATGAACCGAGATCGTCTCGCGCAATATTGTGCGTAGAAATTTGTAGAATGACAGACACTTAGAATGACACTTATGGCACTTAGAATGACACTTATGACACTTAGAATGAAACTTATGACACATAGAACGACAGACACTTAGAATGACAGACATTTAGAATGACAGACATTTAGAATGACACTTATGACACTTAGAATGAAACTTATGACACATAGAATGACAGACATTTAGAATGACACTTATGACACTTAGAATGACAGACACTTAGAATGACACTTATGGCATTTAGAATGACACTTATGACACTTAGAATGAAACTTATGACACATAGAATGACAGACACTTAGAATGACACTTATGACACATAGAATGACTTAGAATGACAGAAAACTAGCGAATATTTTTAGGTTAGAATTGCATTTGGCGCGCGGGTCGGCGGGATGTACCATAGACACGACTGTCAAAATTGTAGAGTTGTTTACTTCTACTCATCCGTTCGTTAACTTGACTTTAACGAACGGAAAACGGGTCTAACGTTTATAAAACCGACCGATATGATAATATCTTACGGTTTTCGTTTGCCATTATATATCTCCGGAAATGGTCTTGGGAAGCTGTGTCGCGGGCTGAGACGGCGATCCGCATAAAAATCTAACGCATCTCATAATTACAGCATCCGATAGCCAGGAACCTACGGAGACGGATTCAAGACCTACCCGAGTGCCGCAGTTTTTAAACTACGGAGGTACCTACTTTTTATTTCGTCCTATTAAAATAAACTAAATCACTTGACGGGTAAACGTCACAGTTAAAATGCCAAAAAGTACTGTAACCACTGTATTTGCATTTAAAACATTTTTTTTATGGTAAACAATGCTTAGAAATATAAAATCGACTTTAAAATAAACCTACTAATAAAAAAAAAATAGGAAATAAAATGTATAATAAACTACATGCTAAAAATCACCGAAAATCGATTATTTTAATATTTTTAGTTGTCTTACACTAAAAGCATTTTTATCAAATTTTCAAACAATCGCCCACCAAAAATAAAAAGTATGTTTTAAAAGAAATCGATTGGAAAATAAAAACATATTTACTAATAATTCTAACTCTAACGCATACAAATTGAAAAAAAAAAATAATTTCCTCTTCTTTTGAATAAATATTTTTTCTCGTCGAAATTGACGTTACTATTTGAGTTCTTTAGGTACCAATGTTGATGGAACCTAACGCTTGATGGCGCTAGTCTCAATTATTATCATAATTTATTTTATTTTTTACTTTAATTTTTCATCCAACGTGTATTATCATCGAAAGCTAGTGTGTATAAAAAAAAATCAGCCAGATTGGACATTTGAATGTGGATGAAAAATCGATAAGAAAATTTGCGCCCAGAAATTAAATAAAATGTTTAATTGGGTTTTTTATGTTGGTGTATTAATTGTATTCAACAGGTGTAGATGGCAGTTCCTCGCAAGTTGCCAGGTATACGTTTCAAGAACGCTCGCCGTCTGTTCAAGGGCAGAAAGACTTCAACCCAGACCTGTATACGATGGCGAAACCACCAGGGCTCGCAGAAAACCTCCTCGACAAACCATACTCTCCAAGATCGTGGAGCGGACAGGCTCAGCCGTATCTATAAAAGCGCTTTGATCAGGATATGTAGACGCCGGTACAAATCTTACACTTACCTTCGTATCAGCGCTTTGGAGCATCACCAACTTTCCCGTGGTACATGCCCCGGTAGTCCTTCAATAGACCAGTCAATCAAACGTTAATTAAATGTTAAACGAGCCGAGTTTTTTATCTTATTTTAGTAGATTTTTTTTTTTATTCGAAATTATTATTTTTTCCGTAAGGCCGGTTTATTTGTCGGTATAAATCGACCTCCTAAAAGGAGTGGCCTCAATTTAAAAACAGCCCAATACAAAAAATATAACTACGAACATGACCTTGGCTATGAATACCTAATTGTAAAACAAGAATATTTCTATGAACGCTTCTCATATTGTAATGTAGGGATTTTTATGAGTTTATTAAAAAAAAATAAAAAAATAAAAAGCAATACAAATTTATAATGGTTTTATTATGTCCTAATAATTTTCTTTGAGGTTAAAAAGTAATAGATATATTTATTATGCATGGCCACTAATCTAAAAAAACCGTGCACAGGGAGACCGTCGAAAAAACCTTCATAAGGTACTTTTTAGGGCACTGTATTCGGAAATATGCATTATTATAAATATTTTTCGCATAAATTGTGATTATTTATTTATTTTTACCATACACTTATAAACTATACAGGGTGAACTTTTCTCATATACACCCTTTCACTGGACGGGCTGTTCTACACTGTACAACTTTTACTTTACGAGATTTTCGGCGCGTCAAAAAAAGTATGCGAAATAAGCAATAGAATATTTCCTAGAAACAATTAAACGCATGCGTCTCCTACTCTCGCAATGCACATGGGGGAGGGGGAAGTGTGTGGGGAGGGGCGGGGTTGGTGCGCAGATACCTTCTGCTCATCACGAAAAACAATACGTCATAATTTGGAAAAGTTGTAGAAAAGAAGTTGTTTAGTTTAAATAATCATAGTGGAATATTATTATCAATATTTTTAGGATTTTTCAAAACGCCAAACAAATTAGTTTCGCTAATAAAAATCGTTGTGCGCTAGTGCCGTCCTCGATCTGCGATTTCGACATATTTGCTTCATTTTATATCGTTTTTTTTTTCACAGGAATCTATCCCCTCGGTGCACATCTCCCGATTTATCGCTATAAAATGAGGCCAAAATAAAAGTTAAAAAAAATAAATTGAATCTCTCTGCTTTTGGGAAAAAAAACCACGATATTTCTATAATTGAACCCTTTAAACTCGCCCGTTTCATAGATTGTATTAGCGATGAACTACCCGACTTTGCGGAGTTCCTTCCTGGGTCCTGGGTGTAGAATCAGGTCATGCTTACCATAAAAATGTGTCGTCATCGGAACTGATCCAACATGTCAAGTTTCAACTCCGTAGGATACTAGGAGGTGGTTCTAATTCAACTTGCAAGATTTGACCTAGACACCAACCACTAGATTTTACCCATTTTTCTATCCCAATCTGAGCAAATATTATTTCGCTATACCAGAAATACAGTCAAGATTTGATCAGATGAATTTCACCTTTTCAACGCCACGTTTATACAATAAAATTAAAGATTCACCGTATAATTAATACAATCCTTGGTTTTCATACAAAAAACATATTTCCTTCTGGCTGTTTGAGCTGGGTAGGAAACAAACTAAACCGTCTGAAAGGAAATGCTTTTAAGGCGAAACCAAAGGATAAATATTCATTTCGATTTATTTAGACCCTTTTTTTTAATTTGGTAACCATTGGATATTTAATCATAAAAATATAGGTTTAGATACCTTGATCTTAGGTCCTCAACATAGTGAAGGCAGATTTTTAAAATTCAATTCTGTTTCTGAGAAATTTAATAAATGATAAACTGCTAATAATTCTTTTTTAGTTGAATTACTCTCTTATAAAAGACATTAGGGTCTTAAGAAAAATAGTACGTAAAAGGAAAATGACGGGTCTAAAACATAGTAAAGTAAGTTAACATAGTAAAGTTATATTTAAACCAAAAAATGCTTACTAACCGCGCAGAGAGTAAAACCTAACGCCCTAAAAAAAATAAAGCGTCGAATTTCAAGGTCATTTGTCAATATGTTTCGCCTTAATGACGCCTGCATGTAGGGCCTAGCTGTAAATCCTCGGGTTTTAGTTAAATAATTTACTACTAATGAACCATTTATAAAAGCAGTTGCTATTATACCTTAGCTATTAGCTACAGGGTGTTATAGACATTCTGTTTATTCCGACTTCAAATCTTACTACTTCCAGAACTAAGTTACTAAGACTACCTTTAAATTCTAAATCTAAGCCTACCTAGGAACGTTAAAAATGTCTTTGAAAATATAAAAAAATGATAGCTACGCGGACTTTTAGCTTTGTTTCATATACGGAGTGTTCTAAGATGATTCCCGAATACTTAATAGGGTGTTTATGTTCCCCATTACGTGGGAGAAATTGTACAAGAAAAACGCGAACATACTAAATACCCAAATTTATTAATTTTCGCAAAGGTAAAACGAGGTAACGATGGCATTTTGCGACGCGGGTTTGTCCCATAGCGAGGTCATTCAACTGCATTTCAGCTGGCGGTAGCGCGACAACAGAGTTTTAATATTATCACGCAAAGTTACATTTTTTATTCTCCAAAACCATCATGAATTTTGATATGTTGTTTAGCAAGTCATGTTTGAAATCGCGCGGTCAATTAACTGATTTTTCTACCGAAATTATATCATTTATTAAAATATACAATTGTATTTTTTTAAATATGAACATTATTTCAGTTAAACTAATATAAAACCGTAACTTTTAACAATTAATTTTTCAATTGATAATGCGATTTAGTACGCCGTTTTCAAAACAATATAATTTCCGCGTCTAAATTGCATCGATATGCATGCGAAAAAAATGTAACATTTCATTGGGCTTGCAATGTTTGTATTTCGGTTGAGGTCAAATCTTGCGAGCCGAATTCGAACCACTTCCCCTCATCCTGCGGAGTTGAAATCTATCATGCTGGTTCAGTCCCGATGGCAATGCGGTTGTATGGTGAGCATGACCTGATTCCACGCCCAGGAACGACGAAGGAACTCCTCAAAGGTCAACAGCGCACACACGAAATTTTCTACACGCATTCGAGCGCTTAAATAAAAGCTTGTATTTAAAAATGTTTACTATTATTTTGAAATGATTTGCAGTTTCAGCGTATAGGTGCGTACTTTGGAAGTTTTCAGAGGCGCTCGTTTTTCAGAAATAATGCACTTTACACCCTAAGTCTCCCCTCAAACTTTCCCTCCCCAAAGCAAAAATTACCTAATACCTGTCTACCAAACGAATATGGCTGGGATGGGAATGCAAATTTTTTGAAATAATTTTAAACGTTACCGGTAATTTGTCTGTTTAAAAAAATATACCTTTGTCTTTAAAAATATGATTTGTCATTTGTGTTGACTTGACTCGACATTCATAGAAGTATAAATGGCATTATTAATTATTTTTGCTCAGCAGATTGTTGATAAAGGAATATTTGAAATCGCACAAAATTGACAGCTCGAAACTCAATCTGTCAGTTGGTTTAAACGTTTTATTTTATTAAATTTTATTTTATTTTATTAAAGAGTAGGCTTTATTCGAATATTGACGCGTAGAAAAGAGACAGATATACTCGCCGATTGCGAATTCGTTACATTTGGAATCGATGAAACATGTTTTTTGTATTTAAATAATTATTATCATTTGAGAAAAGTGTTTTTTTTTATGTAATGGCCTAGATTATTATATTGTCTATCTTTAGAAAGAAAAATTAGGTTCGCGTCACTTACACAACTTAAAAGAAAATCGTTGCAAGAAAAAAACAACTCTTTCTTATTTATTTATTTTCATTACTATAATAAGGTGTATTTCGTTTTTTTTTTAAGCAAAGGACTAAATTAATATATGTAGAATATTGTGGTATTTTTAGTTTTAGCCATTTGTTGGGAATAACTTCAACAAAATGCACCAAAATACATTACGAAACACGTTTTAGGGACTGGTGGCGCCTTAAAAAGGAATCAGATGTTTTCGCTTCACATATTAATATATAGTCAACCTGTATATTTGCGGTAAGCCTGTGAATTCATTTGAAAACGAACCATTTGTACGCTGCAATAAACGGAGGTTTTTTTACCTGAGTACATAAAAACTTGAGTACTTTCTCAAGGCGCGTCTGGTCAGCGGCGATAAGAAACTCGTAAGCCCAGTGGTATAATATACCCGCCAGTACCGCCGCCGCCGCCGGTGTAGTGGTACCCGCGATCTGTAAATGCGAGGTGGGTGATCCCCGTGGACTCAGTGCTGACACGACGCGATAAGGAAACTACTCTGTCGTATTTTGCTAAAGTCAACGCCGCAAAAGGAAACGTGTGAGAGTTTTCCAACGATTTTTTTTTTGAGGTTATCCGAACGGTTTCACCTTGGGCTAAATTCGTTTTTTTATTATTATTATTATATTATAAAACCGCTATCCATTGTCCAGCGGCCAATGTCGTGTATTTATTACCAATGAGATGTAGTTTTAAAATATATTTTAGCAAAAACATTTCGCTATGAATACAAAACAATATGGCGTCGCGGTTGAACAACTGTTCAACGTCAGACGACGTTAGCAGCAACCATAATTGTTTGACACCTACCATTTATTTTGCCGCGATTCAAATCAAAATGGCGGCGTGATTCAGCTGACCAGCTGATAGCGAAAGCTGCTGTTTGCAAAAAATTGTTGTTACGATAGCTAGATTTTTTCATATATTATACTATTGGTTTACCGAATAAACGATAAATAAATAAATAAATAAACTTTAAAGGCAACCAAAAATGATGGTGTAGTTGTGTATTTTAATTGCCTTGAGTTCTGTTTGAGGATATATTTTTTTTTATGCTCAACCGTGCCAATAAAACGTTAGGATTCAGACTCTCTTCAGTACTGACGGGGTGCTGAAATTCTCATTTTCTGGAAGTTACTCAGAAGACACCTTCATCTCCCTAGGTTATCATGAAATGTTTCATAATACTTAGCCATCAGTATTTGTACAACCATGTTTAGGAAGAAAGAAGAAATAAAGGTAATGTTTCTTTATTAAAAAATGTAAAACAAAAATAAACGGTAGGTACATAAAAATTAATCGCATTTTCCAATAAAAGGACTGTGCTCAGCTGCCCCCCTTTCTGAGAGAGGAGGGTACTGATTTTCAGCACGTCCCGTTTTATTATATTATAATATATAATTTATACTTAACGTAAACATATTGTTTGTATTTACAGTGAATTGTAATCCTCGTATGCTCTGATGTAACATATACAAAACAAACTACAAAATGTATGACCAGCATAGAAAACTATATAAAACGTAACTAAGTGTTGGTAGTTTGCAGCTCCAGAAGCCATTGTCGACACCTAGTCCTGAAGGAGGCAGTCGTTCCAGATCTTCGATGCCGAAAATTTAAAGGAACCTTCGTAAACTGTCAGCTTATGGAAGGTGATCTCTAGCACGTGTTAGGTGATTGTGATTTTGTCGTGATTTTACTAATTTTTTATATAGATAGGGTGGGACTTTTATATAGATAGGAGGGGAATTGTTTAGGAGGGGAGTCCATCTATATAATTACGTTTTTGACATAGACCAATGGCACTACGCCCCCGAAATTCACCGACGCAGTGGAGTACCTCAGGACACCGTCCTTGGCCCCTTTTAAAACATTAACGTGCGGCTATTACCCCCCGCTCCGCTCCGCTAAGATGAGGTGGCGCTCTCGCGGGACATTTAGTCGCGGAATTTCAGCGTTCTGAAGCAATTAGTCGCTCTGATTAAATTTTAATCTGAGATTCCTCGGAAACGACGCGCACTCGATGGACCCGCGAGGGTTTGCGTTTGGATGGAGAGGAAATTGGGTTGTGGCGTAGAATCTGTCTTTGGGTTCATTTTGACTTACAATAGATTGTGTATTACATAACGCGACCAAAAAGTAATATGCCTCTTTTTTCCAAATCATCATTTTGTAGTTCTTTCATTCCCATAAGACTAAATATTTTAAACCTTTCCAGGAAAAATATCGTATTCTTGCTGAAATATAATTTCGATTCATTTAGACATTTTGTCTATTTGGTAACCATTGGATATTTAATCCTAATAAAAATATACTTAGATACCTTAATCTTATGTGTTCAACATAGTTGAGGAAGATTTTAAATTTTTTTACTATTTTTAATAAATTTAATAAATGATAAACTGCTAATAATTTTTTTTTAGTTGAATCGCTCTCTCATAAAAGGCATTAGACCCTCGAGAAAAATAGTGATTGAAAGGCAAATAATGTGTCTAAAACATAGTAAAAAGTTTTTTTAATTTTTATATTATTTAGCGGTAATTAAATAATAACCAAAAATTGCTTTCTGACCGCTCAGAGAGTAAAACCTGATTGATGCCTTGTAAAAATAAGGCATCAAATTTCAAGGTCCTAAAAATCCACGAAAACAGTACAAACTTTAACGTTAAATTTCGTTTTTTAAATTTTGGTAAACCCTAAAGATAATTTATAAAATATATACTAAAGAGGTAAAAAATATTTCTTTAAATACAATAATTGATTACTATTATTTAAAATAGTTTTCGCCGTTAGAAGCATGACAAAGTGACATTGTTGAGGTTAAAAATTTCGAATAAACCTTTTAATGATTTAACGATGATTTATGATGATAATTACATTTTTCAAAATATTGTTTAATGCATTTTGTTTTATTTTTTATTTTAAATACAAATTGTGTTCCACTTTCTACCAATCTCTCCAATCTTTCTACCACTTTCTCTGTGATACCGATGTTACGGTTATAGTAATTAATAAGCGTTTATCGAAAGGTTGATAACTTGAAAGAACCGAATTCTCAACTCAATCCCATCGTATATTACTCGAGAAAACTGAAGTAAAGTTGTAGATATAAAAAATAGATGATATTTCTAATTTCACTACTTAAAGACGCATCAACGCAATCGCCATTTATTTATAGAGAGTGTTTTTAAATTCAGCGCACTCCTTTTAGGATGTTGATTCATATCGATAATCAAACATTAAACACTCAATTTCAACTGTTCAACTTTGAAGTCGTTTTTCTCGTGAAAAACGACTTCAAAGTTGAACAGAAATCGATTTAATGTTTGACAGTTTTTTAAATAATATAATTACTTTAGTATGATTTTTTTTTGTTTATTATTATTCCTACATTATTATATACCTAAATATAATCAAGAAATATATATTTTGTTAAAATAAATACATCGATTCCTGTCTTATGATCTCAATTATTTTCGGTGTTAAAAATAGTGTGAAAACAACTTAAGTAGATACTTAGGAGATTTATACAGGATGAACTTTTTCTCGTGTACATCCTTTTATGGCGGTCATTCCATACTTCAAACTTATCAACTTTTGTTCTTGAAGTTTTTCAAGACTGCTTAACACTAGTAGTTATTAAACACTACTTACCCGGCATTCAAGAGAGTGTCTACTCTATGCCTTTATATGTATAATTTATATTATATTGTTTTTTCTATTATATTCTGGTGATTGTCTGGATTCCCTAACCCCTCCTACTTCCTACTTCCTGGACCCGGCCTCGCTCCCGAATGTGTTTTCTATTTTTCTAAGTTTGGAGGCAACTGTCATTGGCTTTGTGTTTTAATTGTAATTTTACTTCTATGTAAGCTGTTGTTTCCTGAAATAAAATAAAATAAAAATTCTCAAAATAAATTCTATTAACGTTTAAACTAGGGTTGCCATACGTCCCGGTACACCGGGACATGTCACCGGTTTAGAGCCTCGGTCCCGGTTGTCCCGTTTGACCCACCATATGTCCCGGTAAACGAAAAATCATGGTTTTATATGATTGCTAAAATTCGTGCCACGACGTTAGATCACATTGGCTGGCGGTGAAAGTGTGGGGTCGAGGGATGTACTGGCATTTTACCAATATTTTTCCATATTTAGAGTACGGAATGAAACACTGAAATACTTTTGTGAGGGAGCTGATGTAATTCATGGTAATTTACGATTTCACCATTGAATGTATTCTGAAAATGTGGGAACCATTGAAAGATTTCCTTTTTTCACAAACCAGACTGGGGCACTATGGGAGGGCAGTAGCCACCCCCCCCCCCCTCCTCATCCTATGACTCCCTTATATTTCCTCCTATAGTTTAAACGCATAGTTACTCCTCCCGAGCTAACCGAACGTTCCATTTTGCACGGCTATCGCAAAATACCGCCAAAGCGAGCGCGCGAAAAAGATCACCCTGTATAAATCGCCAGCTAGGCGGCCGAATTCGCCGAGTTCGTACCGTCACTAGGCGCGCGTCTAGGTATGGATAAAGTAATGGTCGCGTGTCGCCGGCATGCTTTGGTCATAAATAATTTCGTGTGGATTTCAAAAGTCACTTTTATAGCGCCACTTCTCACCGACACACTCGAAAGGGGTTGGGGGTGGGGCGAGGGGGGGGGGGTGAGGCGGGAAGGAAGCGGGACCAGGGCCGCACTGGATCTTTTTCTATTTAACATTACCCAATTAAAACCTTCGAGCGATCGTGCATGTCTCCGACAAAACGTTAGTTTTCTTTTGAATGGCTGTGACCGCAAAAATGCTACGTTTTTCCGAGCCTTGCGCGTGGTCACAAATCATTACATATCATCTGACGGCTTTTAGAAAGGGATACGCCGTTACGTTATAGGATAATCTTGAAGAACATAATTAAACAATTGAATTAAAATAAACTTTCTTGAACCACGTTTTTATCATCTCTATGATATGGTATGGTATCTATATATGTTTATAATAAAAAAAACCATATGTCAGATCTCTAATATTGGCTTCGCACCTCTCATTACCTCCTTACATATATTTAAAATCCACACAAACTGTTCTTTTCTTCTCTTGTAAATGAATAAAATTGTATATAGGATATTTTAGTAAAATATAAAATAATAAATGATTTAATTTGTTCAATTTTTGAGTAAGACTTATACCTATATAAAACTATAATATCCCGAACGGAAGCGCCCCATTTCGGCCCTGTCCGCTACGCCGCTTTTAAATAAAACGCCTCCGCCTACCCCCGGCGCGGATGAAGACTTCTGCGCGGGCATTACGCGGACGTGCCCTACCTGCAAACGTCCCTTAAACACCTGCTCTAACTGCTCGTTGGGATAACTACCCTCGCGTATTCTCTGCTGCTTTACTTGAAGGCATGAAGGCCAAATCTGTTAATTTAATATAATTAAACAAAATACTGTTCAATCTGTTTTAATCATTTCGTTCCCTTTTCTCTTATTTATTTATTTATCTTTATTGGGAAAATAAAACAGTTACACGAGAAAAATCATACACAGGCAGTACATATACAAATATAAACAAAAATAAAAACAATTAAATATTTCCACCGAGCCATAAGGGTTGCTCATCGTTTCAAGCAAAAGTTGCAGGGAAATTGCCTACAATTTACAATCCGAACGGATTTGATCCTGTGATAAGGGAGAGACGATTTTTTGAATTTTGAAAAACCACTTTTTCCTAGCCCTAGGTTGGTGCTATTGACAAAGTTTACTGGGATAAGTTTTAGACCTTTATCTAAGGAATAATATAAAATTTAAATGAATTCAATATCTTATATACTAAGAAAGTTATAGCAAAGTTTCACTTTTTCGAAAAAAAACCCCATTCCCGCCCCCCTAGTCTGATTTTTCGTGTTATCGAACTTGACCAAGATTTTGTGCCCTTAAATTTTATGTATCAATTTGAAAGTGATTGGTGTGAAATGACGGCAGTTATCGTGTCCACAAGAAAGTGATATAGATCGACAGTTCAATTTGTTCTTATTTTTGACTAGTTGCCAACTAACAATAGACGATCGTTTCGTCTTAACAAATAAATAATAATAAGAACTAAGAAGAGATATAAAAAAAAAAAAAAAAATAATAAGAAGATTATAATGCAAGTATAATCTGCATAAATATCATGGTATAATTGAGTTGTGAAGGTATTTGAAACAATATTGTAAAATTTAGAAAAGTTTATTAATTTTTTGATAGAAAAATATTCATAAAGGTACCAAAGAGGTATATAATAAATATACAAAAATCAAAATGATACGTATTTTGACACATTTTATTTAACACAATGCCAAATGTGATAAGCTCACAAAGTGAAGGTCTTCGAAGGCAACTTACCGCTTGAAAATAGATTTCCACAGAATACAGAGCCGTTCCATACAATATGTATGAGAAAATGAATTTTCTCTATACATTTTTCAGGTGTTTTAGTAGTTATTCTGCTATTCGGGACGGAGACAAATCCAACAGATGAAAGATCATAGAAATCGGTCCAGCCGTTCTTGAGTTACACATAGTGTAACTAACCCGACTTTGTTTTATACGAGATATATGGATAGAAAAGCTTTAGAACTTAAATATGGATAACTTCTTTGTCCAGAACCGGATTCTGGGAATTTCAATAACTTTATATAGTGTGTTAAATATGATAGTGTTTATTTCTCTGGTGTACTTTGAGATTTTTGTGGGTCTATAGGATCAAGGTACTAGCTAGTACCTTCAAACCTGTACAAAGATCTTCAGAAGGAGAGCGATGAGGCTTTTTAGAATTGTTCTAAGAACTGTCCTTTGCGCTAACACGTGGCATCACCTTGTACGAGGCTGCAAGTAAGGAAACTCACCGCGCGCTAAGGGCAACTTTGGAGATTAGACCTCGACGCGTTAAAAATGCGAGTCGAACGCCTCGGCTGAATCCCTGAATAAATTTATAATTCAGAAAGGCTGAAAGTTTTCCACTTAGCGTCTGAAACCTGAAATCTCATTAGGTCGCGGGACATTTCAGCCACTGAATACATTACAAAGACATTCTTGTGGCGGGGGGTTGCGGAATTCTAATTACTGGTTTCGTTTATAATAATAGATTATAAAAATGTAGATATACGCATGGGTATATATGTAATGTTATTGCGACATCCTGTATAAGTATTACTGACAAAGTCATTTAGTAATTTAAATAATGCAGTGAATTAAATTCAAGATGAATGACCCGTGTTTTGTGGTACAGATTGATGGATGTTGTGATGAGATTTTCACTCAAGCAAACTTATATAAAATGTAACACTTACTTTGGCCGCGTTCCTCGTAATACTATAAATTAAAAGTTTTTTTTACGCAAAGTAAAAAAAATAAATAAAATAGAGGTTTTTTTCAAACAAACGCCGTAATTTACTAATCAGCATCGGGTTTTAATGATAAATATTTGGCTACAACTCTTTAAATCATATTTTTTATTAAGTATAATTTTCCACTACACGGTTGCAGAAATCCGATATTTACACATTCAAATTCCTTCATTTAATTAATTAATTTATTTAAAATACATATATTTTGGAGGTGCAACGAAGTTATTTTAAAGCCAAGTTCTTTATCCTTTTTCTTAGCTGGGAAGGGGTCTTAGGGAATGGTTTAAAAACGCTGCAGTTGAGACTATTCCACTCTCTAATGGTGCGCGGAAGAAAGGAATGAAATCCGACATTCTTTCTCCTAAATATTTCCTTTATTTTGTGAGAATGGTCCTTTCGTCCAATATAGAACGGTTTCTGAAGTTGCTCACTAATGGAGGGTCATGCTGGGAGCTTCAAGTAGGCCTTAAATAAGTTAATAAGGCTCCCATTTAAGGTCAGATAGAAATTTCGTCGGACTGTCAAATCTGCTTGCTAACCGCTGAATTGCTTCAAGGTCAGAATATAGATTGGAAATATGAGGTCCCAGACAGTTTAACAATACTTCAAGGTAAATGACAATGCAGAGATCTTTTTTAGTAATAACTACTTTAAGAATTGAGTTACAGTTCACTAAATGACCACACAATTCCTTGAATAAGTTGAATAAGTTGAATTCATTTGACTCAACCTCGGCTCATTCCTGAGACGAACTCAAGGTTGAGAACTGTATCATCTCCGCTCAATGATAGGGGAGGTTATTTTTACAGGGGCGGTATTGCACCTGTTTAGATAGCGATATTTAGTGGAAAGTTAGAGAAAACAAATAAAATAAAGGGGATTTTATTAGTCAGTTTTATTACTATAAAAGACCTGTTTCGCTGGACATTATAAGCACAGCTTAGGGAGGTGAAGTTAGCTATAATCTCTCCTTTGTGTATGAATTTAATTCCTACTCGAAAGAATAAAATTGAGTCCGACGAAGGCCCTGTTTCGTAAATATACACTAATCGGTAGTTAAGTGTTCGAATCTGTCATCTTTTTTTGTTTATTATTGTTACACAATATAACAAACACTACATATTGCATAATCGATTTTGTGCGAACTTACGATTACATTTGTTTAATCAGTTTTTTGAAGTTAAACTTCTTTGCGCCCGTTGTACTCATTGTGATGGGATGTTGGTCGAGAAACCGCGTCACGCGTTAGGAGTAAAATTAGTAGAGTGCCTTTTTATACGTTCTCTACCAAAGATACCCCAAGAGTCTCGGTGGGTCAGTGGTTAACGCACTCGACTCCCACGCTAGAGTCCCTGGTTCGATCCCCGGCTGGTAAATTATAATGTATAGGTGTATAGTATAATAATGAAGTGACTTATAATAATATATTGTGTGTGTGTGAGTGTGTGTGTGCGAACGACCAAAGAAGTATAACTTCCAGCGTCTGGTCCACGCAGACCCAATTTTTTTTTTAAAGAATTTCCATGGCCAAATATTCCTGTGCTACGGTCAGGGAAGATGGTGCTAATGAAGGGTTAAAAATGGTATAACATGTGCGAATTCGATCCCGAGAACTTTGGGTCAGTAGTCCAACGCTTTAATCACTAGACTACCACGAATTAGCCCAATGATTTGGTTACGCTGTAAATTTCCCTAAAGTAATAAATAAATAATCAACATATTAACCATACTAAGCCATACATTTCTCGTCTACTAAATTCTATGGGTCATAGTTAAATGCGTGTGTTTTTTTAAAAATTAATAAATACTATATTATCCTAAATTAATGTGTAAAAATTGATAACAAAAAAAAACTATGTTTTGCTTTATTCCGAACCCTTCAAAATGCACAGGATGTTACTAGATCTTCCCAGAGACCTAATAGGGGGGAGATTATGTTCCCTATTACGAGTAAAAAGTTATATAAAAAAAAATGCGAAATATTTCATCTCCAAATTTAATATGTTTATTAAAGAGCCGTGCCGACACGCGATCCATATTCGTAGCCTTGACTGGAGTGCGGTGAGAGACCCGGCTATCGACTAACAACGGTTTATTATTATCATGTAAAGTTTACATTTCCTTCTCGGAAACCGTGATGATTATGAAAATGACAATAGATCATAACTGAAACTTGATTTTTTATCGGGAATCTTGCAAATATTCCTAATTTTTAATCATATAATAATTTCTTATAATATAATTCGTATTCAAGAAAAATATTTAGATTAATTATCTATTTATTTATTAAATTAACTTCTTTATTGTGGAAAATTAAATAGAAAAATTAAAGAAATGTCTAAATAAAATATTCAAATATTATTATTTTGATAATATAACATTTTTTTCTGTTTGCGCTAGTCTGGTCGATTTGGTAATTTCACAAATTTTCGCATATTGGAAGATATTGCGATATAAGCGATATTAAGCTCGTACTTTCGTCGTGTACTAAGTCGTTAGGTCAGATGAGTGACCTGGCTTAAAATGAGCTGTAAATACTATTATATTATATAATATAATCTTAATATATATAAATCTCGTGTCACAATGTTTGTCCTCAATGGACTCCTAAAACACTTAACCGATTATAATAAAATTTGAACACCATGTGCAGTTCGATGTGCACTTGAGAGATAGGATAGTTTAAATCTCAAATTATAGTCGCAATTTTAATTTATTGCTAATTATTTGTCTGATATTATTTGGCAGTCATAAAACTGACAGATGTCGATACCTTTTTATTTTATGGGCGATTGTGAAGAGCGCGTGACGACTCGGTGCCTGTATAATTTTATTGAACAAGCAGAGGAAAGAGCAATTGTGATATTATTGGAAATTTTTTAGAAGATCACAATCAACTAATTCAATTGATCAAAAGAGTTTCGCCACGACTGCAAAATGACAATTATCAAATCGTCATAAAAGCCGACAAAGTACCATTAGGTGAACATGCTGGTAGATTCAACGCTCCAACTGTTGATGAGGTTGCTGTTATCATGGTTGGTGATCCAGTTGACAAAAGATCTATAAACATTACACGGCGAGACAACACTGTCAGTACGATTTCGGATCTACACCGTTCATATGACGCACTACAATATCCATTGATATTTTGGCAAGGACAAGATGAATATCACCTTAATATCAATCAGTATGATCCAAATACCGGTAAATTTGACAATTATCTATTTACTTTCTTACTGTATGTATAGATTTTAATTTCGTATTGCATTTTATTATTTATTTTTTTAGGTGATTACAGAAATAATAAAGTTAGCTCAATGAACTACTACGCACACCGAATAATGGTTAGACAACATCAAGACAATTATATCCTTCGATATCGTCAGCTGTTCCATCAATACATTGTTGATATGTATGCTAAGGTCGAAAGCGAACGCTTGCGATTCCTTCGATTCAACCAGGCAAAACTACGATCGGAAGAATATATTCACTTACGAGATGCTGTTGCTGGAAACATCGATGGAAATTTAAATCCCAATGACATCGGTAATGCTTTCATTTTACCTTCAAGCTACATCGGCAGTCCACGGAACATGCAGGAATACATACAAGATGCGATGACTTACGTACGTCATTACGGCCGACCGGATTTATTTATTACATTCACATGTAATCCGAATTGGGAAGAGATACAAACTTTACTATTGCCAGGACAACAAGCCATTCATCGTCATGATTTAACTGCACGTGTGTTTAAACAAAAATTGAAATCCTTAATTGATTTTATTGTTAAATATACAATTTTTGGTATCACACGTTGTTGGCTGTATACGATAGAGTGGCAAAAGCGAGGTTTGCCTCATGCCCACATTTTGGTTTGGCTTAAAGATAGAATCCGTCCTGAAGAAATCGATCAAATAATTTCAGCCGAAATTCCAGACCCATTAATTGATCAAGAATTATTTGATATTGTCACCAAACACATGATCCATGGGCCATGCGGTGTTTTCAACATGACGTCACCGTGCATGGAAAATGGAAAATGTAAAAAAAACTTCCCAAAGCCGCATACGAATGACACGATCACGGATATTGATGGTTATCCAATGTATCGCCGCAGAAGTACTGAGAATGGTGGCCACACATTTACAATGCGACTGCCGAACTTTCCAAATCAAGTTGAGTTTGATAATCAGTGGGTGGTACCATACTCACCACTACTTTCAAAAACTTACAAAGCTCATATCAATGTTGAGCTTTGCAGTTCTGTTAAATCAATTAAGTATATTTGTAAATATGTAAACAAAGGCAGTGATTTGGCCATATTTGAAGTAAAAAACATAAATAAAAATGACGAAATAGCACGATACCAAATGGGCAGATACATTAGCAGCAATGAAGCTATTTGGCATATTCTCAGCTTTCCCATCCACGAAAGAGATCCTGCTGTCCAACATCTGGCAATACATCTTGAAAACGGTCAACGTGTATACTTCACTGAAGAAAATGTTCTCCAAAGAGCGTTCGAAGCTCCGAAAACGACTCTAACTGAATTTTTTACATTGTGTCAAAAACCTGATGTTTTTGGCCAATTCGCGAAGACATTGGTGTATGGTGATGTTCCACGTTATTTCACATGGAACAAATCCAGTAAAAAATGGGAGCCACGGAAACAAGGAAAACCACATCCTTCCATTACAGGCATATTCAAAGCTAAGACATTGGGGAGACTTTACACGGTACATCCAAAGCAACGTGAGTGCTTCTATTTACGTTTGTTATTGGTGAATGTTCCCGGACCAACGTCTTTTGAATTTTTACGAACAGCTAATGGTCGAGTATTCAATACATACCAGGATGCATGTCGTGAACTGCAATTGCTAGAAGACGATAACCATTGGGACTTAACGCTTGCTGATGCTGCGTTGACATCAACACCGAATAACATTCGTCAGTTGTTTGCAATTATTTTGGCGACATGTTATCCCTCGCAAGCACAAACTTTGTGGGAAAAATATAAAAATTGTATGACAGAAGACATCTTGCACCGAATTAGACAAACAAATCAATGCCAAAACATAGATTATACACCAGAGATGTACAATGAAGCATTGGTCTTGATCGAGGATTTATGTGTTCTTATTTCAAATTTACCACTTAATCATTATGGTATGCCATCACCTAATCGTCCAGCCACCGACTTAGTCAATACCGATTTACAACGAGAAAATCAATATGACCATGGAAGTTTAGCAACAATTATCATGAACAGTGAACCATTACTGACAGCAGAACAAAAAATTATTTATGATCGGATTATGCTGGCTGTTGCTGCTGAACAAGGCGGTTTTTTTTTCTTGGATGCACCCGGTGGAACCGGTAAGACATTTTTAATATCGTTGATTCTTGCCAAAATACGGTCGCAACAAAAACATCGCATTAGCATTAGCATCGTCAGGCATTGCGGCTACTTTACTGGATGGTGGGCGAACAGCACATTCAACATTCAAGCTGCCATTGGACGTTCATAATAAACCAGATGCAATGTGTAACATCAAAAAGAATAGTGGAATAGCTGCAGTGTTGCGGAAGAGTTCTATAATAATTTGGGATGAGTGCACAATGGCACACAAATATTCACTTGAAGCATTAAACAGAACTATGCAAGATTTAAACAGCAATAATAAACTTTTCGGTGGTGCTATCTTACTTTTGTCTGGTGACTTCCGGCAGACCTTACCGGTTATACCTCGCTCTACTTTCGCGGATGAGATTAATGCATGTTTGAAACAATCATTCTTATGGCGAAGTGTTGAAACACTTCGATTGACCATAAATATGCGAGTACAATTGCAAAATGATCCATCAGCACTAATATTTTCCGAACAACTACTAGATATTGGGAACGGTAAAATAAAACTGCAACCAAATACGCAATGCATTAAACTACCAGACAATTTTTGCACTGTTGTTCAGGATAAAACTGAATTGATTCAGAGTATTTTCCCGGATATACAGAATAATTATTTGAATCATGAATGGCTTAGTCAACGGGCGATTTTGGCAGCCAAAAACGTTGATGTTGACGAAATTAACTTCCAGATACAACAGTTGTTACCAGGCGATCTGATGTCTTTTAAATCAATCGATACTGTTGTTGATGAAAATGAAAGTGTAAATTTTCCGATTGAATTTTTAAATTCATTAGATATCCCTGGAATGCCACCACATAATCTTCGATTAAAGATTGGTTCCCCTATTATTCTCCTCCGTAATTTGAATCCACCTCAATTATGTAACGGTACGCGTTTGGTCATCAAAAAGATCACCGGAAACATTCTTGAAGCAACCATTTTGGCTGGGAAGTTTAAAGGAAAAGTGGTCCTGCTGCCACGTATTCCGATGATACCATCAGATTCTACCATACCCTTCAAAAGGCTACAGTTTCCAATTCGTTTAGCTTTCGCCATGTCTATAAATAAATCTCAAGGTCAAACAATGTCCATTTGTGGTTTAGATTTGGAAAATCCATGTTTTTCTCATGGGCAACTATATGTTGCGTGTTCACGTGTTGGGAAACCGTCGAATCTATTTGTGTTAGCTAAAGACAGGTTAACCAAAAACATTGTGCACCGATTGGTGTTAAATTAAATTGAAATTGAAAGTATTTATAATTCAAAAAAAAAGATATTAATGTTTAAAAGTTTAAGACTGTCTGCCTTGCCTACCTCATTCATGAGTTTAAGCGTCACATGTTATTTACTGTATTAATTATACTGTAATATACTTATATTTGTTATAAAATTAAATGGAAATAATAAATCTGATAAATTTTTATTTTTTACCTATTGATTTCTGCTTAGTATCAAGTGTAAGAACATTTTAATTAATTGTGTTCAACGTACTTCCCCTTCAAATCTCAATCCAGTGAATTTGTATACCAACATCAACATTTTCGTCTTTGTTCGTAAATAATTTCATTGTACTAAAGGGTTATAGTAGTAGAAAGTCAAATAAGGAGATCACCATATTTTTTTACAAATACCATCTGTGTGAAAAAGCATAGTGGACTCCGTGACTGATGTTCTCTTATTGTTCCTCTTAGATTGTTTACTATAATGTAATATAACTAAAACTTTAGCCACAGCAACGCGTGGCCGGGTCAGCTAGTTAATATATATTATAATAATGGATTTATGAAACTGGCCCTGAACGCTGGGGCCAGCGCCCAGCCAACCAGGGCCGCAGTGACCGTCCTTCCTCTCCGATGACGCATTTGAAGGAAGCACTTTCGCTACGCCCCTAACACTCGGACATAATTCACTACAATAATATTTCCCCTCGACCAGGAATAATATTTAAAGGGATTTCGGGATAAGGTGACCGCACTTGGGCTGGACCCGGGGTTCTTTTGAGGGTGCGGACACCGTTTGTACCATCTTCGTAATAATATTGTATGCGGTTTTGAAATGAGAGCATTATTACCGGAAAACTAAGATTTTGAGCACCTCTTTTGAAGTTAAAAAGTCCATTTAAAAATTTTGCAAAATCTCCAATTTATTTTATTTTTGAACAGATGGTGTCGATTCGGTTAGCGCGCGAATTGCGACGGCCCGCCGATCTACAATGGCATGAACACCGTTACGGCGTACGGCTGCGGCTGAGTGTACTCGCAACAAAGACATTATTACATGAACATAACAAACACTGTACATTCGAACGATAATAATTTATTAAAATTAATATAATTTTATACCACTATAATATACATATAATTTATACTTATTATACTTATACTTTCACTTATTATAGGGTGATGATTTTAGAGGCGTGGTTTTCAAGAGGAGATAAAACGCATATAATTTGATGTTATGGCTAAGAATTTAGTTTTATTATAAAGATAAGGGTTTGCCATTATGTTTTAAAAATGATTTCGGGTAAGTGGCCGCCGCGGCTGACTCGAACAAATTCCAGCCGAGAGGCCCAATTTTCAACCACTTTTTGCAGCAAGTTGGGCCGTATGTCAGCAATAACGCGCCGAATATTCTCTTCCAAGGCGTTAATCGTGTCCGGCTTATCTGCGTAGACAAGCGACTTCACATAACCCCACAAAAAATAGTCCAGCGGTGTTAAATCGCACGATCTTGGAGGCCACGCCACGTTGTTCAGGAGTAAGTCTATTCATTATGAAATGGCAAACCAAACTGAGCATAAATCAAGTGACAGCTGTCAAAAACACCAACTACGAAAAAAGTAGTGCCAGATTGAAAACCACGCCTCTAAAAAAAACATCCTATATATATTTCAAATAGGTAACACCTCGACACAGACATTTGCCTGGTGAGGTGTTACTAATCCACACAATCTGTACTTTCTTCTCAAGAAAATCAACAAAATGCTACGAAGTAATACATATGTAATAATATAAGTGTATATTGGATATTTTAATAAATAATAATAATAATAATATACAATAAAGGCCCTACCCGTAAAAATAGTCGCAGCTGAAAATTAAATTATACACATATCCCTCGGTAATGTTATTCAGGGCTATATTTCATAATATTTTCTATAGGAAGGGCGCGCAGCGGAGTCGAGCTGTGAAAGCGTTATTGCTTCGGCGACAATTGCACGCGATTCTCAAACTTTCATTTATCGAAAACTCGTTAAAATCCGTGAAATAATACGATAAATTTCATTTCAAGAGACACGAATAGTTCTCGAACATCTATTTAATTTCTGCAATCTAATAATTTTATCGTTAATTTAATTTTTTTTATTTATTTGTTTGTCGACAGTAACTTAACGTCAATTACATATAATGCAAAGTACTACCTAACTAGGCAATGCCCGTACTAAAGTAGACTTTACTAAAAGCATCGTTCTTATAAGCATAACCGCCACACTGCGCAACATACAATTACAATTATTTTAATTGAATTGTATGAAATAATACATAATATATAAATAATAATATGTAATATATAAATAAAACTAAAAATAATACTGAAATAATAATAATAACAATAGATATAATATATATATTTAAAAAATAATACATAAATGTACGGTTAATAACTAATACATAATTTTAATAATAATTTATATATTTAAAAAAAACTATACAATATAATATAGTAATAATACACATATATACAGTCAATTGTAAATCACTATTTTCTAACACTTCTTTAATAATTTATGGCGGGGATATCTATGGTCCAGGATGCGAAGAAATGACGTACTCAGTTGATCATTGTACCGCTAGAGGCCGACGGTATTATTTTATTTAAATGATTCCAATTAGGGAATCAGTTCAATAATGGCGTCGTACAGACAAGTATAAACTAAATAACAACTGTAAAACAATTAATAAAATATAAATTACGTACTGAAAGTCTTCGGCGCATAATGCGCGCGGTGGCTTGCAAGCCCAATGTCCCGACTGACTGCCTGCGCGCCTGCGCAAATGCCGACCAATCAGATGCGCCCGTCGGCGATCGTAAAACGACGCTGCCTGCTGCAGTGTAGCGTCGCTACAAATTTATTAAATGGCTAATCGTGTATGTAACCAATAATCCAAAAGTTTGTCAAAAACGCTAACAAAATGCTACCTAAATCGTGGATTATCCCACTAAGCTCTTTATATAGTATTAATTTTATTAAATAATATCATCCGACGCTATTCGCCTTAAGATCATCACGCCATGAAAAATAACGGTATTATTAAAAAATAAAAAACGCGTAACGGGATAAGTTGATTTCTCGTTAAGGCGAAGTCTACGGATAAATATTAATATTGATTCAGTTAGACCCTTTTTATATAGCGGGCGTTAGGTAACCATTGGATATTTTATCATAAAAAAATAGGTTTAGATACCTTTATCTTAGGTCCTCAACATAGTGAAGGCAGATTTTTAAAATTCATTTCTATTTCTAAGATATTTAATAAATGCTAAACTGCTAATAGTTTTTTTTTAGTTGAATTGCTCTCTTATAAAACACATTAGAGTCTTGGGAAAAATAGCAATTGAAAGGCAAATCAACGGTCTAAAACATATTAAAGTTAGTTTTTTTAATTTCTATATTATGAAGTTGTATTTAAGTAAAACCTGACGCCCTATAAAAATTAAGCGCCGAATTTCAAGGTCAATATACGAGTACATCGCCTTAACGTGTGGTAAGGATAGAAAAAGAGTTCAGGGTCAGATCAGGGTCACCAAGTGATTTATTAAGGTTCACACAATTATCCTAACCAGGGCTAGTTGTCCTCGACGTCGATGGAAAACTCCAGTTAAACTGGGCACGAGAATTGAATAGATGGAAAGTTTGGGAAGCGGTAAATAAACACACTGGCGACCCCGCAAATTGAGTCGACTCTCCTATATTGGAGTTCAGACACATGTGTTGCTGCGGGGAAATTGCTTGTTCACGGAATGTTTGGAAATCGCTTGCGTTTCTGGGGCATAAATATGAAAATAATATTCGTTTGAAAGTAACGTTTTTACAGTTATATTTGTTGATTGTTCAATATTTAAAAAAATGTGTAGAGAAGAGGTTTTTTTTTTAAAATATTGAAAGGGACTAATTTTGAATACTTGTATTTATTGGTTAATTAAAAGCGTAATTCGCGGGCTCGATTACATAAAAAAAACAGTATATTTTTCTTTCAGCATCGCTGAAACCAACCAACCAAAGATGTCTAGAAGATTAGTTTTGGCCTATGGTCTGTTGGCTTGGGGCGGAAACGCTCTTCCGCGACTGTACTGAAAGCAATTTGAAATCGTCATAAACTTCAGAGGCTGAACCATAAACACAAACATCCTAGATTCGAGACATATTTATTTATTTATTTTCTTATGGGAAAATACACAGTAATAACAATAATATTAACAATTAAGAATTAAGCAGATATCAAAATCGATTATGGATTTCC
The DNA here is from genome assembly GCA_020383195.1 of Neomicropteryx cornuta. Taxonomy (NCBI): domain Eukaryota; kingdom Metazoa; phylum Arthropoda; class Insecta; order Lepidoptera; family Micropterigidae; genus Neomicropteryx; species Neomicropteryx cornuta. The sequence goes on from JAHKQU010000031.1 coordinate 1,408,163, forward strand.
TACATATTCACAAACATACTATTATATAGTAGGTATGAAGACTTCAAACTAAATTGATGCAAATCAAATGATTAAAATACTAACACGCAGGTATTCGTATGAGGAGCATGTGATGTGTGTGTGTGTTTGTGTGTGAGGGTGCGTGTTGTGTGAGAGGAAAAGAGAGATTTTGATGGCGGTGTATTAAGTAGGTATTAAAATAATGTTTTATTTGCGTTAGATGATTTATTTTATATATATATATATATAAATATAGGTATTACATATCAACAAGACTGTAATAAAAAATAAAATATATATATTATATACAATTAGGTACCTAGATAACAATTGAATATAAATGAAATATAAGACTTTTTCACTGTTATTCAATATATTATTATAAGTCACTTCATTATTTATTTATTTTTTATTTATTTATCCATCCAAATAACAATACAGTGCGAGAACATACATAATTCCCTTTTTTTTAAAAAAAATATAAATTTCAGGGCCTTAAATATAATTCGCTATAGAGGTAGAGGTTATTATACTACACACCTATAGGTTATCATTATTAAGTTCGTATTATACTTTCGTATAATTTGTGAAAACAAAATCCCAGCCGGGGATTGAACCAGGGACTCTAGCGTGGGAGACGAGTGCGTTAACCACTGACCCACCGAGACTCTCGGGGTATCTTCGGTAGAGAACGTATAAAAAGGCACTCTACGGATTTTACTCCTAACGCGTGACGCGGTTTCTCGACCAACATCCCATCACAATGAGCACAACGGGCGCGAAGAAGTATCTTCAAAAAAATAAAATACATTACAATGGGTAGAAAACTGTGTCGAGATAGTAGTGAATTTTATTAAGTACTAAGATCGCGGTGGTACAGCGGTTTAGGCGTTGGACTATTGGTCGCGCGTTCGAATCCGAATATATTAAATTGCTATGACCCAGGTCATAGCAGGTCAGAGTGGAGGCGATATTGAATTAAATTATATTAACGTAAGGTCATAACACGACACGATTTTCGCACGAAGAAACACGTCTTTTTTGGCACCGGCAAAGGAAAATTATCGACGATCGTCGCGGAGGCTGCTTCGAGGGTAGGATCCGTAATAAAATTAGCGTTTTATCTGCCCTTGTAATAGTGACTACGGCGAGCGGGGATGTCGCTTCTAATTTTTTTCATGACTGAATAAATTACCATGTCCCCGAAAGTATAAAACCGGCGTGGGGGGAGATAGGAGCGAGGGGGGGGGGGGGGGGGGTTAAGGCCACGCCTGAGTTCTTGGAACCGTAAAATTGAGATGTTGCAGAAGGCTCGCTCGCGGGGCGGGCAACCTTTTTCGTATAAATATCGCTGCTCGCAATTCCAAAGAATATTTTTGAAGTTATACTTCTTTGCGCCCGTTGTGCTCATTGGGACGGGATGTTGGTCGAGAAACCGCGTCACGCGTTAGGAGTAAAATCCGTTGAGTGCCTTTTTATAGGTACTCCACCAAAGATACCCCAATAGTCTCGGTGGGTCAGTGGTTAACGCACTCGTCTCCCACGCTAGAGTCCCTGGTTCGATCCCCGGCTGGGAAATTATAATGTATAGGTGTATAGTATAATAATGAAGTGACTTAAAATAATATATTGAAGAGAAAATATTGAATAACAGAGAAAAATGTCTTATATTGCATTTATATATCCTGTCTGCGTGTGTGTGTGAGTGGGTGTGTGCGAACGGCTAAAGAAGTGTATAACTTCCATCGTGCCAATGTCGACCTTAGATCCTTAGCCGTAAGAGCGTTGATCGATCGTCGAATGCGCGAGAACTATACTATACAGTATGCGCCATTTCTCGGCTAAATCGTACGCTGCGTTATGGAACGCGAGGCGAAAAATAAAAGTGACCACCTTTTTTGATTTAATTTATATTTCAAAATCGAAAATCATTTTCAAAAATCAGCCTTCGAGAAATACAAGATAAGTCTTTATAGTAACGAATGCTATAAACCACCCGTCTAAATACTTAGTGGTTCAGGAGTGGTTCATCACCAAAAATGTGGGTTTTTCCAAGATTTTCCAATGTTACTCCTTAGCTGCGCCTTAACGCACAAGTAGGTATTCTTAGAATAGTTTTAGAGTAGTATTAGAAGGTTTGCGGACAGTATGAATAAGATAGCGTAGGTTTTTTATACTTATAACTTTATTTTGATTTAGGTGTTCATACATTATTTTTTTACAAATAACTCAATTATTTTATATATAATTTGCTTTAGAAAAGAAAGCTATACAAGTATAGTCCGATTGCGAGAGGAATCGAATTATTAAATCCCATTTCCGCGGAGATTGATATATTTGTCAGTTTTTAATTGTCCGCCTGAGAGCATTATTTTAAATTTTTAAACTTGTATTTTTCCTGATTAGTTCTGGCTATTTTTTGTTTTTTATTGTTATTTGTTTTTACTATTATAATTTTGTGCTTGTATGCTATGAAATTAATATACACGAGGAAACCTGTTATTAAACAACGCCTGTATCGATGTGATTTAATTACAAGGGTGTTTATGTTGGTATTTTAAGGGTAATTTAAAACCTTAAGAAATTTAAAAAATAAAATTTACATATTTTTAATTAAATTTTAAGTAAATTATTGACATTTTTTTTATACAAATCTACATACGACGTATCCAAAAAAACTATTTCCGATACAAACAACCAGCTAATTGGTCCTGCGGAGTATTATTTTTGAAGAACGCATATCAAAATTCATCATGAATGAAGTAATCTTGTAATATCGCATTTATTGTGGTGATAGCTACGTTTTTATACTATTTCTAAATGGGATTGGGAACATAAACACTCCTTTACGTCTCAGAACATCCTGTATAACTTTCTTACATAGGGAACACAAACAACCTATCAAGGTAATTGTGACACTATTTCAGTGCCAAAGTGCGTCAGAAAGTAAAAAAAACTATTAGAGAATTTGGCCCACGCCAGTTGCCGACCCCTGGCTGATTTTCATTATATTCACGAGATCAAAAAAAAAAGAAAAAAAAGAAAGATGTATTCAAATTCGGATTCCGGATGGCGGGACGTTCTTATTTTAAAACAAAGAGCACGGAGGACGCCGTAAGGGCGCGTGCACACTGTACGAACATTCGGCAATAAAGTAACAAGGCGAGTGTCTGTATATTAAACAATCGATCTATTTTTCATAGGAATTTACTTAAAAATAACCGCACAGACATTATATAGGATGTTTTTTTTTGAGGCGTGTTTTTCAATCTGGCACTACTTTTTTCGTAGTTGGTGTTTTTGACAGCTGTCACTTGATTTATGCTCAGTTTGGTTTGCCATTTCATAATGAATAGACTTACTCGTGAACAACGTGGCGTGGCCTCCAAGATCGTGCGATTTAACACCGCTGGACTATTTTTTGTGGGGTTATGTGAAGTCGCTTGTCTACGCAGATAAGCCGGACACGATTAACGCCTTGGAAGAGAATATTCGGCGCGTTATTGCTGACATACGGCCCAACTTGCTGCAAAAAGTGGTTGAAAATTGGGCCTCTTACCCGAAATCATTTTTAAAACATAATGGCAAACCCTTATCTTTATAATAAAACTAAATTCTTAGCCATAACATCAAATTATATGCGTTTTATCTCTTCTTGAAAACCACGCTTCGAAAATCATCACCCTATATAATAAACATTCGCCAGGAAAATCTCTCGACATAAACATAATTTTAATATAAATAATACTTTATATTGAGTACTATATAAAACCAAATCAGTCCAATATAAACATTACTTTACTTTATAACCGCAGTATAAAAAAGAAAAAGAAGATATCTGTTTTTAATATTTACATTCAAAGAATGCTACTAAAAGCATTGCTTTTAGAGATACGATTTGGTATGTGAAGAAAAAGGGTTTTGATAGAAGGTGCTATAAAACAGCGGAAAAAGCACATCTTCTATAATGGATAGAATACTATAAAATACTAGGTAGGTCAAGGTGAAATCTATGTTAGCGGCATATTGGATCGAAGACACGCAAGATTATTTTTCTAACATTCAAAAAAATTCCCGTAGAGAAAATATTTTTAAACATAACTTTTAGAAGTCATACTTCTTTGGGCCCGTTGTACTCTTTGGGATGGGATGTTGGTCGAGAAACCGCTTCCCGCGTTAGGAGTAATTTTTACGTTTGTCGCGTTGTAGAGTCCCTTCCGAAATTTGAAGCTAGTTTATTATATAAAATTTAAAATTCGCGCCAGAAAATTTTGGCGCTAAAAGTGCTTGAGAACAGATTATTTTCTAAGGAAAATCACTCATCTACTATAAAATCCATAGTGCAGGCATGAGTCGTTCAATCTTTACAAATCTGGTATCATTTGATTCACCATCAAATTCTCTATTATAAAATATTACATAGATTTTTTTTATTTCGTAAATTTAAAAAAAAACAATAGTGCTCCTATCGATGTTTTCTTGTTAACCGCCCAATTTTTCACTATTTTGTCGAATATTACAATTTTTTTTTACATTTTCAAATATTTATAACTATACACTACCATTTATAACTCTTCCAAAATGTGTACAGTTGTCGAAAAAAAAAATGACGGCGCAGCTGATGGCTGGGACGGAAGTGCGTCAATGTGTTTTCAATACAAATTTATAAATAGTATTAGACACTGCATTGACCTGAATAAAATCTGAGGTACTGATTGGCTCATTGCGAATCCAATGGTGCAAACCTCAAGTCAATAAATTATACTGAAATAATAGAAATAATCGGCGGTGAAATAATTGAGCATTCGCATTTCGCGACTAAAAACGGCGCAGCCGGCTTGACGACCAAACAAAGCGGCTCAGAGCCGAGACTCTATGGCCGTTTACCTGTGGATTCGGGTCATCGCGAGGTTCGGATCCATGGAATAATTTACAAAGCGCAAAATTGTACCGCCGACGAACGAACTCAGCGCCTACCCGCGGGCGATGCGCGGGACAATTGAAAACGACCGAGGCGTGTAATTCTAATGTTGATCTATCCACCCCCTCCCCCTCCTAACCTACCCTCGTCGACGGAACGGCCCGAGAGCCAGCGAGGATTCATGCCGATGGGTCAGTAAGCAATTGTTGGTTTTTATTTAATTTACCGCTAAATAATATAAAAATTAAAAAAACTAACTTTACTATGTTTTAGACCATTCATTTGCCTTTCAATTACTATTATTTCCAAGACTCTAATTTCCTTTATATGAGAGCAATTCAACTAAAAAAGAATTATCAGCAGTTTATCATTTATTAAATTTCTCAGAAATAGAAATGAATTTTAAAAATCTGCCTTCACTATATTGAAGACATATTAATATTGTTATTATTATTATTATTATTTTATAATAGGCATGCAGCATAGCTGATAAGCCTATATCTTATTCCGTATCAAAATTGTTATTATTTTTTTCGTTTTTCTCAAATGTTTAGATTGTTTTTAAATTGGTTGACTGCCTTTGATTGTATGACACTTTCTGGTAGTCCATTCCATGCTTTCACGACTCTGTTACTGATGAAGTTCTTCCTGGGGTTGCTTGAAAAGGACGTCCTATCTAACTTCATACAGTGCCCACGTAATTGGGAATATTCCTCTCAATTCTGCGCAGTCATAGTGAGGCCTTAATATTTTGTATGTCTCAATGAGGTCCCCTCTATCTCGCCTCTCCTTTAATGTCTGTAGATTGAGAATTTTTGATCTCTCCTCATAGGCGCTACTCTTTACTCTTTAGGGCCAGTAGGTGTTTTCGTATCTCTTCTTTGTACCCTTTCTAACATGTCAATGCCCTTCTGAAAGTATGGGTTCCACACTTGAAATCCAAACTCCAATATTGGTCTCACATATGTTTTATATATATATTCAGGAATAGCTGAAATGATATATTATCAGGGTATCTAAACGTTATTACGTTTAAATATCTAACGGTTAGCAAAAGTCTCGCTGGCTCGTAGACTGGAATCAAAAGGACGGCATGTCTGCAACGCAGTTTAATGTCGGGCGTAGGGCGGGGGCGGGGGCGGGGGCGGGGGCGCGGCGGGGCGGGCGGGGAGGCTGCAGAAAGATAAGGCCGTCTCTGTGTCTTCATTCAAATTATACCGCTAATTGTCTTGTAAAGTTTCCGAGGGTAGGCGTAGGAAAATTTCTTTTTACTTTAATAATGTTTGATTTCGATTTAGCAAAATGACGATTGAAAAATGTCGAAAGCGCACAGTATGCAATTGCATAATGAATAGGTTTTTCGATGAATTTATATTTACCTACAATAAATGTTGCGTTAACTTGTTAGCTGAGTTAAATTCATATTTTTATTAAGAATACTCAAAATGAACTAAGTTCAATAAATGTACAGAAGATGCGCGCACAATGACAAATGTGATAAGCTCACAAAGTGAACATCTTCGAAGGCAACTAACTTACCGTTTGGAAATAGATTTCCACAGAATACAAAGACAAAATACAAAAGAAAATTCCATGCAAAATGTATGAGAAAATTAATTATCTCTATACATTTTTTTTCGTGGATTTTTCAGATGTTTTAATAGTTATTCTGCTATTCGGGGCGGAGACAAATGCAACAAATCAAAGATCATAAAAATCGGTCCAGCCGTTCTTGAGTTATATATAGTTATAGAATTGGTAATGACTATATTTCTGTGAACAAGATCACGTTTAAACGAAACAACGGAATTATTTTTATTTTTTTTTAACCTGAAGTTATGCACTTGCTATTAATTATAAGAACGAGGAGTTCATTACATACATGTCTTGTTATGTGGTGTCGAGAAAAAGCGCCGTTGAATATTCTCAACGGCGAAAATGACCCAGCCGGATTTAACCCACTGGAGATTCGAATCCGGGACCTCTGAATTTGGAAGCAGGCGCTTACACCACTGCGCCACCAGGCGGATATTTCTTTCGACGAGAATGCGACATTTCATATCTTTGAGATCTTTTTGCTCGGCAGCCCGAACTTCCTTGGACGTGAATTTTAGGGCTGTGTAATACGATTCGTTTTTTTTCTCAACCTCTATCAGTGTTTCTTTAACACCCCCCTCCCCCCCCCTCTCCACACTCTCCGCAATGAATTAATAAATTATGCCCTAAGTCCTTATGAATATTCAGAAGGTAGACGCAAGAACAAAAGTGTCTTAAATACGATTCGGGAGAATTTTCCTGGAATTTAATGAGAAATTTATTCAAGGCGAGATAGTAAGTATCTGGAACAATTGTCTGGATAGAGCGAGTGGTGTTTGAGGGCGAATCTCGGGAAAGTTTGACGTAAAACTACCCCCTTACTCATATTAAATGTCCGCTAATTAACTTGAATGTGATGATTGACGCGCAATTTAAAATCGCTAAAGCATTGCTTGCTGTGTATAAAGATTAGAAAATGTAGGGAATTTAACGAAGAACATATTTGTTTTTGTCAGTTTTCTCCCGATTCCCGATTCCCGAATCGTTTTATGACTATCGGGCAGTGATAACCTCATTCAGGGATTTTAGAGGAGAATTGGGAGGAGAAGTAGGGAACCGGGAACCGGTAGAGCCGGGATGATCTACCATATCAAAGTTGCACCAACGGCAATGGAACGGAATGAAGCCATCCACCAACGCACCAAAGTCACCGATGTTGGGCAATGAGTTGCGGGATTCGTATGCCGTAGAGATGATGAGAGATGGAGCACCAGAATCCTACACTGGAGGTAGAAGTGTTGGAAGACCACCAGCCAGACGGTCGGAGGATATCAAGAAGACATAATCAAAGAGAGCTAATCAAGAGGTACCTATACATCCAACAGTGGACAAATATATGCTGAGAAGAAGAAGAGCGAGATGGCAACTGCAGAGGGCATTGCATTCACACACCTACTATTCCGCTGGCAACTGAGTCTCCATTCGCCTCGCCACGCTATGCTGCACTTCCGGTCCGCCTCGACTTCGAACTACCTCAATCACCCTCCATGACGAGATGCGAAAATGATGACCAGAAGATGTCCCCATTCAAAACTGACTCCTCCAACCCGTAAATACCAGAGCACCAGCAGAGCAGTGGCTGCTCCCCAGATACCCCGTACAAAGGGCTAGTCCCTGTAAACGGAGAGAAGTGCCAGCCCCATAGAATTGGGATGGTCAGCTACAAAGTAACATTCCCGTTAAAACAACTGTTAAGAAACTATATCAAAATTCATAATTCTTTCAAAGAAATACAATGTGAAAAATTGTATTCTAAATCGTGTAAAACGGCTATTCAAGATCGAGGTTAATGACCTGTTAATGGAGCTAAATGATCGCTGTCAGACGTCACTGGTCGAACAGAGGTCGGTCTAAGGAGAAGGGGTAACTCCTCACCCCTTCTCGGGGGTTGTAAGAGGGATGCTATTGGTCGACAGATAATATTGATTTATCGATCGATAAGATTGATTACGCAAATTTTGTCCAAAAAAATAATAAATTTGGGGATGAAAATTTTTCGCATTTTGTTATATAATTTCTTATCCTTAATAGGGAACATAAACACCCCCCCCCCCCCGAAGTCTGCGCGATTGGTCTTGGCACACCCTGTATGTCAAGTTAATCCGATCTTCTATTGACTAACTCTATTAACTTCGACCAATAACCTCAAATAAGCCTGTGTATATAAAATAACAAAATTTTCAAAATTTCACGATAAAAAATATTTCGTACTGTCTCTGGTGGTGAATGTTACCTCGCTAGCAGGTTAGGTTATATATATACCGTGTATAACGGTATATATATAACCTATATAACGGCGGTGTGTATATAACGGCGCTTTGACGACCACCTACCCGCTTCAAAATCATATCGACGCAGGAATCTAGCATAAGCGTTGGGTTAAACAAAGGCAAAAAGAGATTTCATCAGGGCTGCCCTAGCCCCAACTGGAAGAAGAGCCAACGACATAATTTAATAAAATATTTAATACATATAAAATTTTGAACAATTTCGAATATTGTCGAATCTTGATAGCAGTCACTTAGAACTTAAGATGAAATATCTTTACTCTTAGGTATTTTAGCCGTTATGATATACCCGCATACAATTGCTACACAACAAAACCATTGAGACCATAAGACCATAAGAGCGAAAGACGAAAGAAAAAATAAATTCAGATTTCAGCAAGTATAAAGCTGTAATTAACAAACGTGCTTGGTCTGAAAAAAATGTTCTGAATTTAGCAAGTTTGATGAAATTAAACCTTGCATCAGGAAAAAAAAACATTGTGATTTTTCCAAAGATAAGTAAAGATTAAAATGGTGCACAGCTGTCATTTTTCCTTATAACAGCGCATATTTTAGAGTTATTGAGTTTAGTTTAAATTTGACGTGTCAATTTCTGAAAAGTTTTGGCAATATTAGTACAGGAGTACAAATAATATCGTGTTCTTTTGATACTAACTCAATTATGCCTTACACGGTTAACACGCTAACCGAGATATAGTCCTGCGGCGTTTAGATTTTCAATTTTTGCCATCAACGAATAAATTAATATTCATTTGGTTATTTTGGTTTTAACAAAAAAATTTGGTTATTAACAAAAAAGATTTTGGATGCTCTCAAAATATTACAATAAAATTGTAATATTACTCGTACAATCTTGTGGCTGGCTTTCGGTCTATCTCTCTTACTTTTTCCGCTCGCTTTTCGTGCCGTTCTGAAACTTTTCTCGTTTTTTTTCAGGAATTTTCAGCTATTGTTTCGAGCCGCGCGGGCGGGCGGACGGAAGGGGTAATATTGTTTATTATTCATGAACACCTGAAGCGAGGGGCGGCCGCCGCCCTATGTTTAATTTCTTCCGTTCTTTGTGTCTGGACGTTTTTTAGACGTCGCGTTCTATCTAGATGCTTAGAAGTGAATTTTTGTTACGATTTTTCCTATTTAAAATTGACGCACAAGTTAGTAAAATCGCTCAAAATTGAACTCAGATACTTTCAGCTTAATTCTTTCTGATGCTGCATCACTATTTTCTTGTATCCCGCGTATTTTATAGTTCTGTACCAAAATAAACCTAAAAATTAATTTATATTATATGTAAATATTTAATAAAAGCTTATCTTATTGTTAGAGTATCTATTTTATTTTGATGGGTAATAAAACTTTTGTAATCATTTATGATATAGCATACACATATACAATACTCTTAAACCTGGTCTCTTTGCCTCTACCTACCCGCAAAATCACGAGTTATGGTTCTGCTTATGAAGTGACATTTGACAGTAGTAGATTCGACTCTGTTGACTAAAAAAGACGTCACAACACAACACAATTTTGTAAATAATACGAACACTAGTCATTTTATTTTTTTTTTACATATCCATTATTTATATTACTTGTTAAAATATAATCCTTATCTTATTAAATAGATACATAACATTTGACAATATTTTACACTAAAGAGAGTTAAAAATGCCTTTTTATAAAACTCAGCGCTGGGTTTAAACCGACATCCTGCGCTCTCAAGTACAGGACCTCTTTGGTATCTTTATAAATATTTTGGTATCCTACGCTTTATCACAAATTAATAAACTTTTGAAGTTAAGAGTCATACGATATAAACAATCTTTCATCAGACTACATTTGACTTATAATTTGACGAGGCACAAAATGGCTTTGACATTTTGCAAACTTTCCGTCGCGAGCGATTAGCGCCCAAACTCAAATGCGCCCGTCACCCTGCTAACAAGCCAGCGGATATTATTTATTTAGGAAGTTTTCCTCTCCCCGTCGGACCATAAATCAGCGCAAACAATGAGCAAACCTTTCACGGTTAAGTCGGGGATACTTAAGGTGTCTTCGCCTAATCCCCAATAAATCCCTCAGGCGGACGAGCGTCGGACGGGAAGGTTCCGCGCTGCGAATTACCTCGATGCGGCCAAGGCGTTCAATAAAGTAGACGACGACTTTACGCGATATTATTTATTATTTAACAGACCTCGTGTAGACCTTTGAATAGATGTTTGAATAGATCTGAATCTTTAGTTTCTATAGATAGTGCATTCATGTTTAAGAAGCTACTATCTCCGTCCTTTGGCCGTCTGTCTGTCCATCCGTCCGTCTGTAGCATCTTCTCAATACCACAGATGAAACATTGACGGTTCGATTAAAACGTATTATTAATTACTGACCAGTTAAATAGTGCCACATTAAAATGATTATAAATTGGAATATTATATCCGTATTGTTTCATTACTAGCCGGGCGTCAAAACCATGATACCAATGTATGTGTTTTTTATAATAATCTACTCAAAACCTAAAACAACCCACTCTCACCTCTATGGCCATAAGTGTAGGGCCTAGCTGTAAGACATTAGTTGTAAGCCATTCTTGTTTAAATTAAACCCAGTAATAAAATTATTGCATATTTTGAATTCATACATAAATTATTTAATCTGATGCCTGAACGGTGCGCTAAGAGAACGGCAAGGAAAGAGGT